>OY720405.1:13910163-15160163 GCA_963082905.1 Oligia fasciuncula | reverse complement strand
TCAAGCTACTACAATCTGTCAAATATCTTTAATAGATTTTCAACTTTATCGCTACACCATAAGGTTCAAAGTTGATTGGGGAAATTTGACAGTTTCGGGTAGCTTGATGTGCTGGCGTCTGTACATTGAAGGTACAGACGCGTCGTTCCGTCGCTTAACATTAGTTATAGAATAACAATAACGGTCTTTGGTGCGACATTTGATTTGATAAATAAATAATCAGTATTAGCCTAAAACGAATACTCATAGTAAATCGTAGATATGTTGAACTTCTTTGCTGTCCGTGTGTATAATGGACTCTCTAGGCTTTCCAATTCCGCCAAGGAAAAATCGCTGTTAAATATTTATTTTATTTTGTGCACATCAAGCTACCCAAAACTTTCAAATTTTCTCAATCATCTTTGAACCTTAAGCTTTAGCGATAAAGTTGAAATCTATTAAAGATATTTGACAGATTGTAGTTGCTTGATGTGCTGGCGTCTGTACGGACGCCAGCAGGTCAACCTACCCGAAACTGTCAGATTTTCCCAATCAACCTTGAACCTTATGTTTTAGCAATAAAGTCGAAAATCTATTAAAGAAATCTGACAGATTGTAGTAACTTGATGTGCTGGCGTCTGTACATTCCTTTCATAAATAGCATTTTCATTTCTGTAACAATACACCCGTCATTCTGACCTACACGAATCTTTGTTGTGGGTTAATGAGACTGATTGAAATAAAAATAACTTGAGTAAGGTTAAGATAAATTATATTAAAAAACTTCAATAAAAATATACCAAATCCTTAGTCTTTAATAAATAATTTATGTTACAATAAATTAAGTATGTTTTATTTAAACCCAAAATAAAATCCGAGTTCAACTGTCGCTAATGAGACACAATTACTTTTCTTTTGTTACCAATCTTAATAAGATTAATCAACAGTTGAGAGGAGTGCAGCTTTCTGTCTACTAATAAGCACCTGCGAAAAGAAAATTAATATTACAATTTGCAATTAGAGCAGTGGTATCGGCCCCGACTTATGAGTTGTACGTAGTGAGTTTGAACCCAGACAGGCACCTTGTGTATTTATTTAAATCACCACTGCTTTCAAAACGGTGAAGGAAAACGCATGTCCTTGAACCAAAAATTCGATGACATGACATCCACCAACCCGCACTGGGCCCATGTGGTGGTTTACAGCCCACTCCCTCTCACAGAGAGGAGGCCTGTGTCCGAGCAGTGGGCATGTTATAGACTGATAATGTATATCTATCTATGTTATGGGTTTGGTTTCTGCACTTAGTCCTTCAGTGGACCATTGTGCGTGGGAACCGAAAAAGCAAAATTAAAATGTTTAATTTTGCTTTTTAGTTCAAACTTTCTAAAGAGCATAGGTTCATTCATTAAACATAATATGTAGTAGCTAAAATAAAATATAATACTGCAGCGCCTCCTAGTGATTTAAGAATCCTCACTAATCAACCACAAAGCCATTATTGATGATGAAAACCGCATCCAAATCAGACTAGTAGTTTTGGAGATAAATGGCAACATTGGTTTGCACAAACACATCCTCTCACTCCAAACGCACATACCGTTGTGGGTAATAAAGAAGAAACAACTCACAATTAAAGTATTCAAGGAATGATATCTCTTTCGGTTAAAGTACTGCTCTTCATGAATGGTTGGGGGTACTATAGCAACATGTGTGCCATCAATGCACCCCAGAACTCCAGAAATGCCAAACTTCCTATTGAATCTGCAAAATATAACACATTATTTATATAAATTTGGATCTAAGTCTAGGTGTGCAAACAAATAGATATGGAAATATTGCATTGGGCTGCTTTTGATTTCATTACGGTCTTCTCTGGTGCTTGGTTTGACATACTTCTTAAAAATATGTGGCATAATATGTACATCTATTCTGTCACTTGTTTTATTGCTCGAGAAACTGAGGGTTGTGACACGGCATGACATTGAGACTGGCCTACCAGTGTTTGGTATGAACCAGTTGCATAAAAAGCCAGTGCAACCAAGATCTAAAACGAGAATAGAGATGTTTTAAAGAATAATTGATCACATTATAACATACCTCTGTACCTACTGGCGCAAAACGATAGTAAATATGTACTAACCTTTGTTTCCGTATCACCGTCAGAACGAAGATTGACGGGCATGTGAGGACTAATTTCTTCAATCAAAAGCTCTTACGAGGTCTTTGGAGAGTCGGTACGTTTTAACGAACTGACGATGCGTGAGGTCAAAAGCATTATTTTGTAGTCTTGACGAGAAATTTCTCCTTCTTACGTTCCCGATGTCAACCTCGTGGGCAAGTTCAAGAAAATCCATATAGAACATTATATTCCTATGTCAGACGACGAAAGCAATTTTTTATCGACTCTGTATAAGTTGCACTTTACCAACTTATGTTCAACCGTGATTTTTTGACAGTTAACCGCTTCGATTCGATTCTAACAAGTGTCAAAATAATAGTAGAATGTGACGAAACATAATTGTGGGTAAGTACTAAACGTTACGCGCATGTTCGATTTTGTTAGCAGAATAGGTTTTGAAATCTTTTCGATCGACCGTTGGCGTAATCGAAGTAGAAACGTTGTTCATTAGTAGAATGTGAAAACGCATATCAGCCGTAGTTCCATGGCGATTTTTGATGAATTTTGTTTGTAGAATCGGCCCCCTAGATCGATGCGGTAAAATTTGCATTTTACTAACTTATATTCAACCCTTAAAGTAAAAGTACTCTGAGGTTCAACCGTGATTTTTTACAGATGAACGGTTTTGTTTCGATTCTAACAAATGTCAAAATAATAGTAGAATGTGACTTAGCGTCACGCTCATGTTCGATTTTGTTAGCAGAATAGGGTTTGTAATTGTTTCGATCGGACATTGGTTTAAACTAAAACGTAACTGCAGTGGAGTCGTTGTTCATTTGTAGAATGCGAAAACGCTTAAAAACCACGATTCAGTTGTGGTTCTATTGCGATTTTTGAAGAATTTTATTAGTAGAATCGGCCCCCTGATATCTGTATGACCCACTAGAAACTCGAGCTTTAAAATTCCTAATTTTTACTCAGAGTGAGAAAATGGGGATATTCCTCAAAACGCACCAAAAGTATTCCTCGAAAAAATTTTTTTTTATACTTATTACTTAATCAAAATAAAAATATCATAATTTTATTCCTCGAAATGGATCAACGATGAAACAGAGAAGAGCATGAAGGATTCGTAATAAATGATATCGATAGACGTTTCATTTGGTGCGTTTCAAAGTTGGTGCGTTTCGAGGAATACCCCAGAAAATGGGATCAAAAACGTTCACGTAAGATAAGATTAAACCAAAACAAATACTAAAACGCGCCATAAAATACTACGTCTGGAGCTATAAAATAAAACCTTTGCCCTTTTCTGTCTATAACTACTTACACCTTCACATCGGGTTCCACCTCAAGCCGAGGACCGCAAATAAAACAATCAACTTTATGTGAGTGGACATTTTTATGCCAAAAGTTTATTCCAAAAGGTATCGATATACCGAAATTGGGTCCCCACTCGACTAGGGTTACCGTTCGTCCGGCTTTTTGGCGCTCATTGCGGACTTTGTCCGGCCTTGTCATTTGTCCGGATTTTTCGACTTATGGGTACCTACTTACCTACTTTTATAGAAAATAAAAAAAGTTTAATGAGAACTGAAGAAAGTAAGACTAAAAAGATTTTTTTTTTGCAAATGTTTGACATCCGTTCCATCACAAAGATAAGGGATGTCACTTGGAAAGCTGCCACGCTAATATGGAATTGGGCTGGACACATCTGCCGCATGTCAAACGACCAATGGGCCAAACTTACGACCCAATGCAGACGGAAATGGCGGGATGAGCTGGACTCCTTCGACAAGAACTGGTTCTTAGCAGTTTTAAAAAGAGAGTAGGGTGGCCATTGCCCAGCAGTGGGACCTACTTATTTCTCTTGACCAAAATTTTACTGTTCTTCATCATCGTCATCATCATCACCCTACAGCAGTTCACTGCTGGACACAGGCCTCTCCAATTTAGCTGTATTCTCAGCAACTCTCATCCAGCTGCTACCAGCCACCGTGCGAAGGTCGTCGCTCCACCTACCCTGAGGGCGTCCTACCTTACGTTTGCTTATTCGCGCTCTTACGGTTCTTGTTCAGCAAAAATCAAGAACCTAGGTATTATTTTGTTACTGCTAATCCTAATCGCAAAAGAAACAGATTGATAACTCAGTTTACACTGGTTTAAATAGATAACCATATGTGATACTGATAACAGTAATAAACCAACTCTAGGTAAAGTACATTACATAACATAACCACTCTTATTTACATTAGGTATATTTTTAATATCACAGAGTAACTCGAAAAAGTAGATATATTTTTAAAAGAAAGATTAATTTTTTATCTTATTGACATATGTAGGTATATAGATAAAATAATTGACCGAATTTCAGATACACGTGCAACAAATGTGTTGATGCACGTGAATACTACTTGGCTCTTATCTATACAATGTTTGAGAGAGGTGTGACCACGGTGTGACCAAACTTGCGGGTCCCATACATTTGGTCAAGTAGGTATTCAAGTTTTGTATGGGACGACTGATGTTTTTTTCACGATGACGATGTTGGTTCCCGGGAAAAAGTGGTTCAGTTTGATGTCCTGGAATACCCCCAAGTTTGGTCACACCCCTCTAAAACACATTGTATGTTTTAGGGTTTTAACTGCTCCGTTGGCATCGTGGTTGCAAGCGCGATTGCTGAGCGTGGAGTCCTGGGTCCGATTCCCGGGTCGGACAAAGTGTCAGGTTTTCCATTAGGAATTTCGTAGTCAGTCCGGAGTTTGGAAGTTGGCGGCTTAATACCCCCCGTGCCTCGGAAAGCACGTAAAGCCGTTGGACCTGCGCCTGATCTCTCCCCGGTCGTGTCGAATTGTCGTCCCATCGGACTATGAGAGTAAAGGGACAGAGAGTGCACCCGTGTTTACGCACACACTTGTGCATTTTAATATTTCCTGAGTACCTGCCTAATCTCCGTTGATATTGGCCACCGTGACCGAAATCGGTCGGGAGGCTATTATTACATGTTTTAGCACAACCTGACTATCAATATCTGGCTTCAAGGCTGATAAATAGATGATAAAGTATCTGAAAAAAAACTAACGGTAGAGAAATGCTAACCTAATATTTTAAATTTTCTATAAATCGTGTTTTTTTTTGTATTTTTTAGGGTGGTACTAGTACTAGAAGGAACAATGGGGGTTTTATTCGGTAGGAGTCCAACATAACCCTCCGTTCTTCCCAGATGGAGGGTCTACATCAGGATTTCCCCACAGAAAAAATGGGAAAAGTATCTCTACACTTTCCCTATTTTTTTTCCTTTTTTTTTACTATCAACCACAATCTGAATAATTTTGAAGGATACCTATAGTTAATCCATTGCTTCATTATTCGAAAAATGTGTCTGCTCTACGACGTAAATAACGCAATGAATGTTGTTGAACTGTCAAAATAAAACCCATTGCTATTGGCCTCAAGTCTGCTAAATATTACAATAGTGTCAGAATGGTCTATCATTCATTTCATAATTGTTGATTTTGACAAGTTTGGTAATCTACTAATATAATGGCGTCATTATGACTTTCCAATGGTCAACCACTGACACTCCATTGATAGAATGACAAATGAATGACTGATTTATGCAGTAATCTGCTAAAATTTTGACAGTTCCTTTGATCAGTGACAATACCATTAGAACGTCATTGTGCAGTCATTGCTTTTAATTCGTTACGAGTACTTATCGTATAATATGTTCTGTGCCATTGACCGACCAATGATCGACCATTATGAATTTAGCAGATTACGAAATTTTAGCAAAATGACAATGGGTATCGTGTTGGAATGACAAACATAAAAATAGCAGACTTGGGCCCCCAGATAGTGTGTTACTCAATTACCTCGCAGAGTAGTGCTACTGTGCTAATATCCTCATACATTTTCGCCATGCAATAGTAGGTAAATATTAATAATACATAGACTTATCGACTTTTTGATAGGTCAAGGAAATCCACTCAATAGGACAAAATATGAGATAGTTTATTCATTTATTAGTATTTTGTCGATCGACCCGTCTCACGAAATAAGCTGTGAGTTTGTGTCAGCAAACTTGTTTTACCTTTGAACTTGGACCAACCGGCAATCTGAATAGCTATTCACAACCGTTCGATTCCTCGCCAAAGCGAACGTCAATCAAAAGAATCCTCGAAAGGCTGTTCACAAATTCAGAACCCGAATATTTTTCAGTTTACATCACATTAGACAATCTCCAGGCAACCTCCTTCAGCCGCGACTTACGAGTTGTAGGTCGTAGGTTCGCACCCAGACAGGCGCTTTACTTTGTTTAAATTCTTCCATCACCACTGCTCTCAAAACGGTGAAGGAAAACATCGTGAGGAAACCGGCATGTCCTAGAACCAAAAATTCAAAGACATATGACATCTATCGTCAACCCGCACTGGGCCCGCGTGGTGGATTACAGCCCACTCCCTCTCACTGAGAGGAGGCCTGTGTCCCAGCAGTGGGAACGTTATAGGCTGATCATGTATGTCACATAGGCAACCTCCATTCCTCCGAAAGCTATTTGCTGTCGGGAGCAAAGCAAATTAATAGGTAATTGGAAATGTGTCATTTTCGATTCGACAACCTGTCGAATGGTTGTGAATAGCTATGCTGCGGCCTGCGGGGTAATTGCGTAACACACTATCAGTCAGTAGCATTGACTTTCCATTTTAACAGTTCAATCAGTTCATTGCGTTATTTACGTTGTTATGCAGTGATCAATAGGACAGAGATATCCTACAAACAATGTTTTCTATCAACAAAGTTTTCGACGAAACGTGCTGTCTAGGAATAGAGATTTCTATGAGCTTTGCTTTCTGTATAGTCGTTTCGTACAAGCGTGTTCGTAACTTAGGTTCCACACTCACTATCAACACCAGCTTGTCTGGCAGCACGTGGTGAATGCTAACGTAAAAGTGGCCCTGAAATTCCTAGTGGAAAAAAAATGGAAGAAATTCTTACTTCGGACTTTTCATTAAAGTATATCCTAGTTAATTATATATTCAAAACTTTTATTACAACACGAGCATGCGTACAAGACCTTACACGCGTTCGCTACCTATCATCAACACAGTTCGTTTTATCGTCCCAGCGGCCATTAATAAAATAAATAAAAAAAGTTGTAGTGCACACATCACGCATCCACGACTGGCGACCTTGACTGAACAACTGCGTAGTTCGCGTTTGTTCTGTTACTGTTACCACGCGATTGGGTTTCGACGGAAAAGTTCGGAAAAGTTCGACGGCTCGTGACCGACGAGATTTTTGTTGGTTTTCTAGAATGTTCATACAAAAATTGCAAAGAGCATCAGAATCGTTATATTTTTTTAAAGTCCCGCCATTTATCATGGACTAAAATTTATCTGCCATAATAATATTATATGTCTTATAAATTGAGTCAAGTTCAATTATCATCATAATCGTATGTTCTCTATATTGAATAAAAAAAAAAATATATTAATTGAATTGATTGTTTAGAATTGATTGAATTTATTACGAACTTGAGTTCGTAATATCATAAGAAAAAAAAGGACCTATTGCATGTAGAGCAAAACACAGAGCATGAATTTAAGGTATCGGCAAAAAAGGTAGTTACTGACGTTACTGTACACCTCTGTCTAAATTCTTCGGGAAAGACATGTCTGGTGTTACTTTCCGTAACTAAAATCTATTCAAACTTGTTTCAAATTCCTGTTTCTGCCTCCAAGCTTCATTTTGGTTTGAAAAGTATGATTAGGTAGGTACATGGCACGAGATATATCTGCCTAGTCGTTATGGTTAGATAAAACTCTTATAGGTGTCAGTAACTACCTTTTATAATAATATGGTCGACTATAGAAGTAAGTATGAGGAACAGCTAGGGTGTAAAGTTCACTCATCCTCCGTAGAACAGGGAGGATCCTCCGACCAGCACGCGTAGCATGACGACGTTTTGTCGACGGAAGAATAGACAAAATGACACATTGCCATGCTTAGACGCGTAGAATGCGTACAAATATTTCTACAATCTGTCATTTTGTCTATTCTTCCGTCGACAAAACCCGTTTCTACGGCGGTCATGCTACGCGTGCAGACGGGTGTCGTGTCTGGTGGGTGACTGCCCGACGACTGATGTCAGGACGTTGTTTATGCCTACGAGATGCAGGATTTTGCGTGACATCAGTGTGTTTGCATGTGGCGCCACTTCGTACATACCGCCACACGACCAGCCTGTTTGTCAATCGAAAACAAATCCACGAATACCTCAGGCTTTTCGTAGGACTTTTCAAAAAACATGGTCACCCTACTACTGCCACGTTATTTAACGTGGAATAAAACTAATAATGCGTTACACTGCCCCTTATCTAAGATAACGCAAGCAACACCTTCGAACTAACACGACGACTGATACGGAACAGAAAGTAATAGTCGCGCGAGGTCAGAATAGTAGTGCGAGATGACGAAAATATTGGACTCTTTTACATCATTCTAGATTGATGTAAAAATTTACAGTTTTGTGATTATTAAGATATTTTTTTTTTCTGTCAAATCAAGATTACTGGTAAGACTTCCTTGATTGAAGCTTAGGATACTAGGATATGTCTATTATGATCTAAATCCTTGAATATAGTTGTTCTTACATTTCCCCGTCATTGTCTGGGTGTGTGCAAAGAGTTTGCACAATTGCACATAAATGCACATAACAGTTGTGCAAACGTCACTAGCTGAGAAAATACACCGTAATGTTAATAACATTACCTTTTCATCGTCATTGGCAGCCTTTTTTATTATGATTATGTGGTTTAGGTAGGTACGTCTCGTCCTTTTAGTGTCATGCTTCCCTGGTCTACACAAGTCTCATCCAGGTCTTCCCCGCGAACTCCTGTAGGTCGTCGTTACTTTGGATTCGATAAGCTAAATCTTCGACATAAAATATGAGAACCTCTATAGGTAAAACTGAAAACAAAACAAATACATGAATCTATATATATAAAAGAAGAAACTGACTGACTGACTGAATGAATGAATGACTGACTGACTGACTGACATATCAACGCACAGCCGAAACTACTGGGTCTACGAATGTGAAATTTTGCACACGGCTTCCTTTTATAATGTAGGGGAGCACTAAGAAGGGGTTTTTGGAAATTCAACCTTTAAGGGGGTGAAAAGGGGGGATTTCGTTTGTATGAAAAATCTTATTCCTTGAGTTAATAAACTTGAAACTTGGCACAAATACTTATCTAAGTAAATTATTAAGTTTGGCATTTTTTGTTTTTCATAACTACCCCCTAAAAGGGGATTGGGGGGTGTCAAAGTTTGTATGGAAGAATTTTAACGAGTTGTCCGAATATCTCGAAACTCAGTATTTATACTTAAGACCAAAAATAGAGAAAAGCGTGTATCATGGTTTTCCAAAAATGTACCCCTAACGGGGTGAAAAGGGGTAGTTAATTTTACAGGGGAGGATTTTACTGCGTGGCTTGATTAACTCGAAAATTGGTACAAATAATCTTTGAGTCAAGTAATGAGCACATCCCAAAGGATTTTTCGAAATTCCACCCCTGTGGGGGTGAAAAGCGGGGATACAGTTTATATGAAAAATCTTATTCATTTGGTTAATAAACTTGAAACTTGGCACGAATACTTATCTAAGTAAATTATGAAGATTGGCACTTTTTGTTTTTCTAAACTACCCCCTAGAAGGGGATTGGGGGGTGTTAAAATTTGTATGGAAGAATTTTAACGCGCGGTCCGATTAACTCGAAACTCGGTAAGTATTTATACTTAAGACCAAAAATAAAAAATACCACGTATCAGGGTTTTTCGAAAATCTACCCCTAACGGGGTGAAAAGGTGTAGTTAATTTTACAGGGGAGGATTTTACTGCGTGGCTTGATTAAGTCGAAAATTGGTATCAATAAATCTTCGAGTCAAGTAATAAACACATCCTAAACGATTTTTCGAAATTCCACCCCTGTGTGGGGGGGGGGGGGGGGGACAGCGAGGATACAGTTTATATGAAAAATCTTATTCATTTGGTTAATAAACCTGAAACTTGGCACGAAAGTAAATTATGAAGATTGACACTTTTTGTTTTTCTAAACTACCCCCTAAAAGGGGATTGGGGGGTGTCAAAATTTGTAGGTATGGATGAATTTTAACGCGCGGTCCGATTAACTCGAAACTCGGTATTTATACTTAAGACCAAAAATAAAGAATAACACGTATCAGGGTTTTTCGAAAATTTACCCCTAACGGGGTGAAAAGGTGTACTTAATTTTACAGGGGAGGATTTTACTGCGTGGCTTGATTAAGTCGAAAATTGGTATAAATAATCTTTGAGACAAGTAATGAACACATCACAAACTATTTTTCGAAATTCCACCCCCGTGGGGGTGAAAAGCGGGGATACAGTTTATATGAAAAATCTTATTCATTTGGTTAATAAACTTGAAACTTGGCACGAAAGTAAATTATGAAGATTGACACTTTTTGTTTTTCTAAACTACCCCCTAAAAGGGGATTGGGGGGGTGTTAAAATTTGTATGGAAGAATTTTAACGGGCGGTCCGATTAAGGACGCGTTTACGATTTGACGCGCTTCAATTTTAGGTATTGAGTCTCACTACTACACGTGCACGGCTCACACACACAGCGACATGCGCGAAGCGGTGAAATTATGAGTAAACTGACACGACTTGATACTTGAGCCTAATTTTATTTAATTTTTGCCATGTATTTTTTTTTAATATTTACTTAATTTCACTGGACAGTGATTAATCAAGTACTTGCCAAAGTACGTACCTATGTATTAATTGGAACTAATAGCCGAGCTGAGCTAGATGTGCCGAGTTTGGGCTCATTTCGTTAGTTATGTTGAGACCTTACCTCCGGACTTGATGGAGTGACCTGCAGGTGTAATTCAAAGACTACTACTGGAACTAATAGCCGAGCTGAGCTAGGTGTGCCGAGTTTGGGCTCATTTCGTTGGTTATGTTGAGACCTTACCTCCGGACTTGATGGAATGATCTGCAGGTGTACTTCGAAGACTGCTACTGGAACTAATAGCCGAGCTGAGCTAGGTGTGCCGAGTTTGGGCTCATTTCGTTAGTTATGTTGAGACCTTACCTCCGGACTTGATGGAGTGACCTGCAGGTGTAATTCAAAGACTACTACTGGAACTAATAGCCGAGCTGAGCTAGGTGTGCCGAGTTTGGGCTCATTTCGTTGGTTATGTTGAGACCTTACCTCCGGACTTGATGGAGTGACCTGCAGGTGTACTTCGAAGACTGCTACTGGAACTAATAGCCGAGCTGAGCTAGGTGTGCCGAGTTTGGGCTCATTTCGTTAGTTATGTTGAGACCTTACCTCCGGACTTGATGGAGTGACCTGCAGGTGTAATTCAAAGACTACTACTGGAACTAATAGCCGAGCTGAGCTAGGTGTGCCGAGTTTGGGCTCATTTCGTTGGTTATGTTGAGACCTTACCTCCGGACTTGATGGAGTGATCTGCAGGTGTACTTCGAAGACTGCTACTGGAACTAATAGCCGAGCTGAGCTAGGTGTGCTGAGTTTCGGCCCTTTTTGGTAGTTATGTTGAGACCTTACCTCCGGACTAGATCGCGTGACCTGCAGGTGTACTTCGAAGACTGCTACTGGAACTAATAGCCGAGCTGAGCTAGGTGTGCCGAGTTTGGGCTCATTTCGTTGGTTATGTTGAGACCTTACCTCCGGACTTGATGGAGTGACCTGCAGGTGTACTTCGAAGACTGCTACTGGAACTAATAGCCGAGCTGAGCTAGGTGTGCCGAGTTTGGGCTCATTTCGTTGGTTATGTTGAGACCTTACCTCCGGACTTGATGGAGTGACCTGCAGGTGTAATTCGAAGACTGCTACTGGAACTAATAGCCGAGCTGAGCTAGGTGTGCCGAGTTTCGGCCCTTTTTGGTAGTTATGTTGAGACCTTACCTCCGGACTGGATGGAGTGACCTGAAGGTGTACTTCGAAGACTGCTACTGGAACTAATAGCCGAGCTGAGCTAGGTGTGCCGAGTTTGGGCTCATTACGTTAGTTATGTTGAGACCTTACCTCCGGACTTGATGAAGTACACCTTCAGGTCACTCCATCCAGTCCGGAGGTAAGGTCTCAACATAACTACCAAAAAGGGCCGAAACTCGGCACACCTAGCTCAGCTCGGCTATTAGTTCCAGTAGCAGTCTTCGAAGTACACCTGCAGGTCACTCCATCAGGTCCGGAGGTAAGGTCTCAACATAACCAACGAAATGAGCCCAAACTCGGCACACCTAGCTCAGCTCGGCTATTAGTTCCAGTAGCAGTCTTTGAATTACACCTGCAGGTCACTCCATCAAGTCCGGAGGTAAGGTCTCAACATAACTAACGAAATGAGCCCAAACTCGGCACACCTAGCTCAGCTCGGCTATTAGTTCCAGTAGCTGTCTTCGAAGTACACCTGCAGATCACTCCATCAAGTCCGGAGGTAACGTCTCAACATAACCAACGAAATGAGCCTAAACTCGGCACACCTAGCTCAGCTCGGCTATTAGTTCCAGTAGCAGTCTTCGAATTACACCTGCAGGTCACTCCATCAAGTCCGGAGGTAAGGTCTCAACATAACTAACGAAATGAGCCATAACTCGGCACACCTAGCTCAGCTCGGCTATTAGTTCCAGTAGCAGTCTTCGAAGTACACCTGCAGGTCACTCCATCAGGTCCGGAGGTAAGGTCTCAACATAACCAACGAAATGAGCCCAAACTCGGCACACCTAGCTCAGCTCGGCTATTAGTTCCAGTAGCAGTCTTCGAAGTACACCTGCAGATCACTCCATCAAGTCCGGAGGTAAGGTCTCAACATAACCAACGAAATGAGCAGAAACTCGGCACACCAGGCTCAGCTCGGCTATTAGTTCCAGTAGTAGTCTTTGAATTACACCTGCAGGTCACTCCATCAAGTCCGGAGGTAAGGTCTCAACATAACTAACGAAATGAGCCCAAACTCGGCACGTCTAGCTCAGCTCGGCTATTAGTTCCAGTAGCAGTCTTCGAAGTACACCTGCAGGTCACGCGATCTAGTCCGGAGGTAAGGTCTCAACATAACTACCAAAAAGGGCCGAAACTCGGCACACCTAGCTCAGCTCGGCTATTAGTTCCAGTAGCAGTCTTCGAAGTACACCTGCAGGTCACTCCATCAAGTCCGGAGGTAAGGTCTCAACATAACCAACGAAATGAGCCCAAACTCGGCACACCTAGCTCAGCTCGGCTATTAGTTCCAGTAGCAGTCTTCGAAGTACACCTGCAGGTCACGCGATCTAGTCCGGAGGTAAGGTCTCAACATAACTACCAAAAAGGGCCGAAACTCAGCACACCTAGCTCAGCTCGGCTATTAGTTCCAGTAGCAGTCTTCGAAGTACACCTGCAGATCACTCCATCAAGTCCGGAGGTAAGGTCTCATCATAACTAACGAAATGAGCCCAAACTCGGCACACCTAGCTCAGCTCGGCTATTAGTTCCAGTAGCGGTCTTCGAAGTACACCTGCAGGTCACTCCATCAAGTCCGGAGGTAAGGTCTCAACATAACTAACGAAATGAGCCCAAACTCGGCACATCTAGCTCAGCTCGGCTATTAGTTCCAGTAGCAGTCTTCGAAGTACACCTGCAGGTCACTCCATCAAGTCCGAAACGAAATAATAATATTATGAATTTATAATCCCTACTTACTTCTAGAAAAATTATAAGACTGTGAATAAAATCTCTCCTTGGGTAGTAGGTACATTACCTATAGAATGCGTGAAGTATCATGTTTGGTATGTCAAATATTTTGTATCCGTACAGCGATCTTTTTCAGCACAAGCTGCTGCTTACAAGCGACACAGAGTCCACTCACGACGGCGGCCGAGCGCAGACTAATATTTCATTACAAATTTTTGTGCAATAAACCAAGACAGTGACCAGTAAAATAACCCTTATTTCAATCCAATAAGATTCACGCGTTACAGCTAAATATGTGAAAAAATAGACTCCGATTTTTATTTTTTTCTGAGCCTATTTGTAACATTTTGATAGTTCTTTTTAGTACCTTTTTGAGTTGAACATGTCTGCTTACATAAAATATTTTTAAATAAATAAATTTATGTTATTAAATAGAAGAAAAATATCCCCAAAGTCAGCACGATATCGTCGATTTTGTGTGAAGAGGCAACGGAAATTATTTTTTACTATATTAAAAACCAACATTTTTTAATAAAAAATAGCTACCATTTGAAGATGAAGGAGTAAACTATCTGTGGTAATTATTAGTTACATTTGGTTTAGTCTCATTTTGCTGCAAAGTGTACCGTAAAACTACTTATTTTTGTCGGATTCGTAAACGCGTCCTTAACTCGAAACTCGGTAAGTATTTATGCTTAAGACCAAAAATAACATGTATCAGGGTTTTTCGAAAATGTACCCCTAACGGGGTGAAAAGGTGTAGTTACTTTTAGGGTTTTTCAAAACTCGACTCCTACCAAGGTGGAAAAGGGTAATAAAGTTTAAGGGGTGGATTGCTGGGAAATATAGTAGGAAATGCTGTATCCACTAGCAGGAATAGCGCCTCCAGTGTTTCGCAGAGCACTGGCTTCAGCGAAAGAGCCAAAATGGTCTCCGACACACGACCCTTTGCACGACAACATCCTTGTGCCTGTGCCACAAAGGCTGAAAAGCCAAAACAATTTTTTAAAGTGTATCGTCCCACTCACTGGTGAACCATCACAAGAAAGACTGAAGCTGTGGCGAGACAGTCCTTCCTTACCAAAACCCAAAATTTTTAGAGGAAAGTACGAAATACACGCGGACGAAGTCGCGGGCAAAGTGCTAGTAAATAATAAAATAATTAATTTTATATTGCACGAATAAAAAAAAAAACTACCGTCCTTGTTGACCTGTGGTTGTTTTATTCCATAAATAGGCTCTTCGACTCGGTTGGGCAGCGTTCGGGAAGCTACGCAATATCTTCTCGTCCCACATACCGCAGTGTCTCAAGACGAAAGTCTTTGACCAGTGCGTGTTGCCAGTGATGACTTATGGCACTGAAACGTGGTCGCTCACATTCAGGGCCTTATAAGAAGGCTAAATGTCACCCAAAGGGCAATGGAAAGGAAGGATGGAAGGGGAATGGAATGGATGGGCTTAGATGGTGGCTTGAAGAAACAAGATAGGTGCCTGCCGGGTCAGCGGCCTGCCGGGTCAGCGGGATTGTCCGAAAGGGTTACCGCTTGCCTGGAACATAAAGGGAACACGGGTGGGTTTTAGTCAGTAAGAGTCTGACACTCCCTTCCGCTCTACCCAGAGCGGGAGGGGTCATTTGAAGATTTCACATCCGCAAAAAAAAAAAAAAAGGGCAATGGAGAGGGCTATGCTTGGAGTTTCCCTGCGTGATCGAATCAGGCATGAAGAGATCCGCAGGAGAACCAAGGTAACCAACATAGCCCGAAGAATTGCCAAACTTAAGTGGCAGTGTGCAGGGCACATTGCTCGCAGAACAGACGGCCGATGGGGCCGAAAGGTTCTGGAGTGGCGACCGCGTACCGGAAGACGCGTTGGAAGGCCCCCCACAAGGTGGTCCGACGTCCTTGTGAAGGCCACAGGAACTCGTTGGATACGAGAAGCACAGAACCTGTCGAAGTGGAGGTGCTTGGGGGAGGTCTATGTGTATGAGGCTCCTAAAGGACACTGTATTAAGTGAACTAATTTACTTCATTCACCCAATGCTGGACAGATGCCTCACTTTCCTTGTGCCAATTCCTTCGCTCTTATGCCAGCCTCACCCAGATTCCATCCGCTATAGTAACAATTGTGGTGTATAGCCACAAGAGATATCATAAAATAATTTGTAGGTCCTAGAAACCAAGGAGTTCCCAAGGAACTGTTAAATTAAATAGCTGATTTAGTTTGAAATAGAGCAACTAGTTTATTTTCATTAATGCTTGCAGTTGACCTTGGACGCTTTCAACAGCTGCACAGCTGAGAAGACGATCTATAAAGTCTATATCTTGAGTCTCCGGTATAATAAAGTTAAGTGCATCTCCCTACTGGCATCTTATACGAGTACTTACACAATAGTTGTAACGTAATCCCTTTGACCTATCATTCTACACGTGTCGAAACTCAGCGAAAAAGTACGTGGCTACGTACTTATTTTCGCTGCATTTGTTTTACAAACACACCTCGACGCTAGCTAGTGATACATAAACATAACAAGGTACCCCTCTGCCTAACCGTTTGGGGTTTACAGGCGAGATGTTATGTTAAATCCAGATAAATTATTCATCGTCACTTGATTAAGTGCTTACAGCAAGGACAACTAAACAAGAATGTCGATTATAGACAAACAAACATTGCAAATATGGAAAGTTGACATTAAATATTTCCATATCATAACATCATTACGATTATTGTGTTGCAATTTGAAAGGGCGCACCTTACTGTCCCTTCAAAATGTGCTCCGACTACATATTTGTGTTTATAGGTGGAGCTGCGCCTGCGCTTACCTTGGTCCACCGCCCTTTAGCCCGGCTTTACAAGATGGCGTTTGCTGTTTGGATTTAGAATTAGTATTGTTTAGATAAATTATGCAGTGAATCTAAATCGTTAGTGGGTTTTGGAATGGTGTTTAACATGGACAACATCTGCTGTTTTTACTATCTGTTTTCCGAGAGCCGAGACCAGCCTACCGTGCATTCGCGATTTATTTGCCAAAAATGTAGGTAAGCAAATGTGAATGAATGGAAAAATAACTTTAATTCCTACACAATAAAGTTCAGTTTAGGTACGCTACAACTTAAAACATTTTTATAACTTTGTCAATAGTGATTAGTCACTCTGAAATCAACTTAAATTTCATTCAAATAAAGTTGATATTTGTTTAACTTGAAATAGGGTGGGGGTGACTGTGCAGCACTGCACACTTTTACTTTAGACCACCTATTCAATCACCTATATATCTTATCATCATAATGTAGTTGTTAAATCGTACGAGGCGTCTACTTTGATCTATGAGGAGAATTTAGGTACTTACTTATTTATATAACTAAAAATTAATTATAAATACTTACATGACCTCAGAGAAAGTCGGCGCAGTGCACACGACTTGCCTTAAGCACTTGCACAGTTAGGTTTCGGGGAAACCCCGTTACTGTGTCCCCCAGGGAATCAGAGACGTGCCCTGACAGCACGTGGGAGATTCGTGCCCCTGGGAATTGGAATTGGAATTGGCTTAGATGGTGGCTTGAAGAAACAAGATAGGTTTTCAGATACTGGTGTTTGGGGTTATTATATTTAAATTAATAAATACCTATGCATTACAATATCAGTGCGTACCAAATTGCATACTTATAAGGTGGAATTGTAATAGCTGAAAACCTGAAAAGAGGTCATTGTCTAACTCATCACTATGAACAACTTTTATCTAATAGGGGACCAATCCCGATCCGGAGAGGGCTGACCCTGCTCGGAGAAGGAGGCGTCGGTGTGGCAACCGCCTTAAATTGGCGCCTAATACGCCGAAACGCGCTTACCAAACGACCGAAGCGCCCGCGACCCCAAAGGTCCACCTACCTTGGTGGACCTTTGGGGTCGCGGGCGCACAGTGTTCTGTGCGCCCACCAAGTGACCCCAGGGAAGATGATGGCACAGTGGTCACGTGCTGCCGTGCATAGCGAGGCTCAGGGGAGGCCCCTTTACAGTCTCTCCAGGGAGGTTCCACGGGGGGGGTTTCGGAATTGGTCTTTTAAGAGGAACCGGGACCACCCCTATGTGCTGATGGTGATCACCGGGGTGGTTTTAGTGAGGTAAAAATGCCACACTCCCCGACCGGGGAGGACCGGGGAGGAATCCCTGGAGGTCGGGTGCCATTTGAAGGTTTCCCCCCCGACAACAAAAAAAAAAGGGACCAATCCCGAAATCGCGAGAAAATTCCCTTAGTATATATTCCCATCATTTTTTTTTCGCGGTATCTTGGTTGTTCCCATAGTAAAAGTTTGCTATGCATTCATCTGATCCATTCTCATAACATTTTAAAGGATATTGCTTATCCATTGCTTCATATGTCCGAAAAATTTGTCTGCTCAACAAAGTAAATAACGCAGTAAATGTTGTCGAACTGTCGAAATGAAAGCCTTTGCTACTGATAGTGTGTTACGCAATTACTTCGCTGACAGCTATGTGACACTCAATTGCCTCCAACACTATTCACACTAAACACCTCTCTGTCGTCAGCTCATCATTCAATTTATTTATATCTTGTCAACAACATGGCAGCTGTCGGCACCGCGGTCACGTATAGGTACTTGCTGAGATGTCAATGACTGTCTGACGCAGCGCCTGAAGTCACAGCATTTTGTTTAGCCCTTAGTACCTTTATGTATTTCAGGGCAAGGGTTTCCACATGTTCTTCAAAACTAAGAAGTTATAAGACCAAAGATCCAGCTTTTAGGATTCACCGCTGTCAGCTGCTAATTTAGAGTACTTATGTCGTCGTGGCCACCATCTATTGCATAACTTTTTGCTTTATTAAGAACCTCAAAGACTGACTAAATTGTAGTCTGATCACGGATACCTATCTATGAGTCTGATGATGAAAAAAATCAAATATAGTATGTACCTATACAATGATTTTTTTTAAGTGAAAACTTCTATAAGCACGTTGGGCATTTTTTGAGATGGGAAAAAACCATTGAACTCGCGACACTGTTACCGTAACCGACACCTCTGTTTTAAGTTTTGGCTATTATAAAGACTTCAACGCGCGGTACATTTTCTTTGGGAAGAATGACCTTCAAACATATTCATAAAATTACTATGCTTTTTCAAGTTTTTACTTCTGTCGGCACTCCTAGAGTGCCACTGTTTTTTTTTCTATGGCCTTTATTACCGGACACCTTGTTAAAAGTGGTTTTGATTGTAATACCAATAAACAGATTGGTAAAACATAAGATGGAACGTAGATAACACAAATTACCCATCCTAATTTATGCCATGCGCCTCATGCACCATGAAATGTAACACAACACCATCATTCTTATTCGTCCTTATTCCAATTTATTTACGGTCGGCGCAACATGTACTTATTTTTCGTCCATACTTCGCTATTAGTCGTCATCTCGGTAGTCACCCCCTTTCTAACGAAATTATCATTCACACAGTCCATTCATCGTTTCTTTGGTCTTCCCTTACTGCTAAAGTTATCGACATTTATACTCAAAACTTTCCTCACGACATTTTCGTCATTCCTACGTAACACCATAACTAGGCGAATTTGTTATAACGTGTGTTATCTTAAAGCTTAGGAATGACTGTTTAATTCAACGATGTTGAAGGAAGAGCTTTTCAGATTCTTACTAAGTAGTTAGTTATCGGCATAAAAACTTTGGCAATTGCCTAATCAACAAAGAGTAGACGGTACAGTTGTCACGTAGTCTCGACGGGCGAGTATTTTGAGTATTCTCGTAACCCACTCACCTACATATCTACCAGAGGTTAGTAACCGACCGGTAGCGCTAACAGATGGTATTTTCAGTTGGCGACCGTCGCTGTTTCACGATGCTAATTTACGAGTGGTAAAAAAAAAAAATATATCTATTAGTACAGTAACGAGCAAAAGTATGTATACACTTGGCTTTATTCAAAGACGATTTCCTCCTTTAGTTTTGAATGAAATTTTATGTTATTACGAACAAAGTATTTTTGAACCCATTTGTTATTTCATGAAAAAATCGCAATTGTAAGTTGCCAATTATTGACATATTAGTGCTCGTAACTGTACTTATAAAGATTTGCCCTCGTTGGTCTCGTGGTCGCAAGCGCGATGGCAGAGCGTGGGGTCCTAGGTTCGATTCCCAGGCAATGTGCTATGTGTTTTTCCAATAGGAATTTCTTAGTAGGTAACAGCCCGGGCTTTGGAAGTTGGCGGTGTGATACCGCGTGCCTCGGTGGTCTTCCGTCTGATCTCGCTCAGGTCGAGTCGGATTACGTGCCGAACCATCGGACAAAGAGATTGAGGAGAGAGTGCACCTGTGTCTGCGCACATACTTGTGCACTATAATATCTCCCGCGCCGAAGACTAGTCTCCTTTGAGATTGGCTGCCATATCCAAAATACGGTCTGGAGTCTCTGGAGGACTATTATTAAAAATCTAACTACCTTTAGATATAAAAAAAACTGAAGAACAACAAGCATTGATTCCTTAGACTTAGCTTAACTCCTACATCTTTACAGGCCAAAATCAAAACTCAACTTATTTGGAAGGCACAAAATGAGCACTTAATACCTAATTACTTGACTAGGGTCGAGGTACATATAACTACCTACACCACATTAAACTGTGTTTGTTTTCCTGATAATATTTTCCTTCGACACTTTCAAATTGCAATGCAAAATCTTAGACAGTGACCGTGCAATGTTTACGCAATAGGTACAAACAAACATGGAACCTTGGACACTGATGACTAATGTTATGTATGCGTTCCGGCAGAAATATAGCCGCCGCCCTTCTACCGGCGCGGCGGCGGCGGGTCATGTGTATAATACCAGCCTATTATTTTCCCACTGAAGACGAGTCCTGGAAGGGAGACCGCGTATTGACACGTAGTGTGGGACAAGCCCCCGCTAGATGGACCGACGACCTTAAAAGGGTGGCTGGGACAGAAATTATGCGGAAGGCGGAGGGCAGTGTGACGCAGCCTTGAAGAAGCCTATATCCAGCAGGGGACGGCGATGAGGCTGAGTTGATTGCAGGGGAAACGCCTCGAGAAGGCATGAGCATTGATCACCACGCGTGCTCGATTTCAGACTTATATTTACTGGTAACTCCAGGTTTCCCCCACTGTGTTTTTCCATCACCGATGTCAAAAATATCCAAGATAAATTCAGAAATTACTTATGTATGTTTTGAAATTATACTTGCGACGATCGTGGGCGCACTTGTCAAAACAAACGGAGATCAGAAATCCGAACGTCAGCGGGAGCAGCAACGCAACAGCAATCTGCGTCATCATAATAATATCCGTGGTCATCATTGAAGACCTTGTTTATCTAAACATTTATAATCGTTATCATTATAAAAGAAACCGTATCGCGTAACCTAGTTTTGCTTTTATCTAAGTATGTATATGTTACGGCTAATGACCGAAGTGCGGCTAAACCTAGTTTTAACCAAACCTAACCTCGGGGTGCCCTTCACTCGCTCTTGCATCCTATGTCGCCTCCAGAAATACTCACGAACAGCATGTGACCGGCTAAAGCTAGCTGTAGCCGCACTTCGGCCGGCTAAAACTTGGTATAGCCGCACTTCGGCCGGCTAAAACAAGGTGTAGCCGCACTTCGGCTATTAACCGTGACATATACATTTGCACGCCGAGTTTACTAAATGGTACGTTCTGCAATGCTTGAAGGAGCCTACATGACCAGCATACAATGGTCCCACTGCTAGGACACAGGCCTCCTCGCTAAGAGGGATATTATTGGACTATAATCAACCACGCGGGCCCGGTGCGAATTGGTAGATGTCACATCACATGTCTTCGAATTTTTTGGTTCTGTAGGACATGCTGGTTTCCTTACGATGCTTTCCTTCACCGTTTTGAGAGCAGTGGTGATGAAATTCTTTACACAAAGTAAAGCGCCTGCTACAAGGTGGTCCGTCGACCTTGTGAAGGCCGCAGGAACCCGTGGGATGCGAAAAGCACAGAAACGGAAGAAGTGAAGGTGCTTGGGGGAGGCCTATAGCAGTGGACGTCTTTCGGCTGAAATGATGAAAGCGCCTGCCTGGGTTCGAACACACGACTTACAACTCGAAGTCGGGCCGTTACCCTGGCCTCCACTGCGGGATCCTGCCGTTTTGCCGAAAAGATTTTGCCAAAATTTCACTACCCAAACAAATTTTCGCAACCTTTTATTATACCAGCGCAATGTTTGGAATAATTTTAGTATGCACATTTTCATTTGGTCAAATTTTTACTTGGCAGAATATTATTAAGGATAATGTCATTTAGGCATTTGGTCTTTAATCAAATGATTTATTACGGCAAACAATCTTTAGACAATAAACGTTTGGTCAAACGATTTGTTATGACAAAAAATATAAAGGCATAAATAAGATTTTTTGAGATTTATTTTTGGGAATTAAATAATTAAAAAATGCAATTTTATTTTAAAATAATCATTTATTTAATACAAAATATTTGTAACTTACTATTTTAATTTTTTTGCAATGGACATTATCGAGAACCGAATTAGTTACGAGGATAATTATTAAAAAAAAAATGCTTAGGTTAGGTTAGGTTAAAACTGTGACCTCCTACGCACGAGCCGAGCGAGCGAAGCGAGCGGTGCCGCGGCAGTGGCCGGCGAGTGCCAGAAACGACTAAATTATATAGAAAAAAAATATGGAAAAAAGAGATTATTTTTAACAGGCTATCGAGGACCGAATTAGACGAGGTTAATTATTTAAAAAAAATGCTTAGGTTAGGTTAGGTTAAAACTGTGACCTCCTACGCACGAGCCGAGCGAGCGAAGCGAGCGGTGCCGCGGTAGCGGCCGGCGAGTGCCAGAAACGACTAGATTATAAAGAAAAAAAAAATGGAAAAAAAGTCTACCCGAAACTGAACTAGTTAGACGAGCTTAATTATTTTAAAAAATACTACCAGAATACTTAATATTATTATTACCTGTTTAGTATTTGTCCCAAGTGGAAAAAACACCCTTGTAATAAAACGTCTTCAAAGTTAGATCTTATGCTTGAAATGGCTGCCTTAAAACTGCGAAAACTGACGATACTAAATATTTGGCTAATGTAATTTTGCGTAAAATGAGTTATTCCAACTGAAATATTTGACTAAATAAAAATTGGTAAAAGTACTAGTTGGTAAACAAGTTATTGTTTAAACGTTCACTTGCCAAACATTAGTTTTGGGTTACAATTATTTGTGAAGAGATTTTTTGCTAAGTAATAATTTGGCAAATGAAATTATGCGGAAAATTGTTTGGGAAGTGATAATTTGGCAAAATCTTTTCGGCAAAACAAGGGAGACCCCTCCACTGCTCATGGATGCCACTGCATGGATGGAGCCTATTGCTTCATTATTTAAAACTTATATTATTGACTGCCTCGCTGGTCTTATGGTCGCAAGCGCTACGGCTGAAAAAGAAGTACTGGGTTCGATTCCGAGGTCGGTCAAACTGATATTGTGTTTTTAACCGACTTCAAAAAAGGAGGTTCTGTATTCGACCCGTATGTATGTATGTTTGTATGTCCGCGATTTTCTCAAAAACGAATGAAGCGATTTTGATCATTCTTTCGTTAATGTGTAGATCATACTTTCAGGAAGGTTTTAGTATTGTAGGTATAATACATTAGATAATTATTCTTATGTACGAATTTATATTCATAAATGTACCGCATTTCTATGCGAATTTTGATGATTCTTGTCGGTGTCTTCAATTCTTCAATGCACTAGTGGTAATTGAATTTGTGTGGGGTAGGTACAACTAACAAGTGAAAAATAAAAACATTTTACAAAAAAAAAAACAACCGACTTAAAAAAACCCTACAAAGTGATAAATAACTTTAATTTCGGAAGTCTGTGTCAAAAAACGTAAATGCCAAACCAACGACACGTTTGAGTCCCGGGAAAGGACATAGGATAGTTTTTATCCCAATATTCCCACGGGATCGACACTTATACGGGTGAAACCGCGGGGCGCTGCTAGTATTCTATATTATTGTTTAAGACTATTGCATCACTACATTTATAATTATAGTACAAGACACACACGGACACGGACGGTTGATTTTCTCAATCAACTTTGAACCTTATGCTTTAGCGATAAAATAGAAAATCTACCAAAGAAATTTGACAGATTGTAGTAGCTTGATGTGCTGGCGTCTGTACCTAAACAAATAGTGCTATTTGTTTAGATTTTCAATTTTATCGCTAAAGCATAAGGTTCAAAGTTGATTGGGAAAATCAACCGTCCGTGTCCGATGGAATGACTTGCCCGTCCCTTGCATTCCATCTAGGTAATCGCTATATATCAACAACAACAACAACAATAAATTAAATGAATCACTATTGTTTATCCCACAATAAATCTTGGCATTACTTAAGTACAGATTGAACTTGTACACCCACAACCGTAGACAGAGTAAACTATAGACTGCTGCATATCTTCTTTTTCATTCGCACAAGAAAAAGAGAAATATATTAACGTCACTAGCAAAGAAAAGAGACAGAGTAAGAATATTTCTGTCCCTTACTGCGTGTCGGCTAAGCACATCAATGTGCAAAACAAGTTTGACGTTTATGAATGAAATAATTAAAACTACACCGCGATTAAACGGAAAATAAGATCTTTTCAATAATAGTAGGGACATTTGCGCAACTGTGAAAATGGTAAGGTACAGTGTAATAAGCTGTAAAAATGATAGTGTTATGAAGATTGCCGGATTTTTTATCCCTTTCGGTGACACGGATACCATGAGTCTATAGATTACTCTGTCTACGCCCACAACAGTCCGTTCAGTTATTTTACACCTGACAGCAGCCACATAACATCACCCTTATTGTGATGAGAATAAAGATCACAATGACTTGTCAATGGCAGCAACGCAACAGCAACCATATTAGAATGATAAACGGACTAATAATATACCTATTTATATCTGACGTATGACCATTTGAATATGTCAACGATATTATGCAGATTTATGAGAATTGCAAGCAAATAAATAAATATTTTTATTTACCTAAGTTAGTCTTGTTGTTTGTGCCGTGTCGCATTATGATATTCTTAGATAAAAGGACATATTTAAATTAGGTTTTGTTGTTTATCCATGATAGATGAAGGATAAGGAGAGGCCCGTGGCGAAATAATAACAGCCGCACAGGTCGATCGATCAGGTTAAACTACGCTTGCCACGGTTGGTCTGTGGATGGGTGACCATGGTCAATCACAAGAAGCTATTCAATTTGTTACTAAAAAGCAGAGCAGCGCCTTCTGAAATATAATAGCTAAAACGTATTTGACGTCTATGAGTCTTTGCTATGAGTATTTCTGTAGGCGCGACGCGTGTGCTTGCTATTCCTAAAAGTCTGCAAGGTTACTTTTCTAATTTATAAAGAAAGACACTGTTAGCTCGGGGAACAATGAAAGATTGGACTGTATTTCTATTAAATTAGAGAGGAGAATGGTCCGTCGTGATGGAGTCTGTTGAAGCGAGTGGTCATCGGACAGAGCCGTGTCGTGTGGCCGCTCGTCGCGCCGCGCCTCAGCTTGCCGACGATGAACTCAGCTCAACACGCGACGATGAACTCGCCTCAGCTTGCCGCTTGAACACGCTACTTGCCCGTGGAGGCCGCGTGGAAGTGTTGTTGGGTGCGATTTCCAACAAGCACCTTGATACAAGAACTCTTGACCGTACTAGTGATAAGTAGTTAAGAAATGGTAAAAAGAAAAAAACAGATTAGGATTGAAACAGTTTTAATGTGTGGTCATCTATTTGGAAGTTACATTATTGTTAATTAACATTGCGTCTACATAGAAAAAGTGACACATACTCCGCGAGCGCATTTTCCAGGAACCAAAGAACAGATCTTTTTTACTTTTACTTGACATTGCTAAGTTTATTGTGCGCTTTTCGTAAAGCGGCTAAATTCAAGATGACTAGCCAATTAGTTCCCGGAAAACACTTGAACTAAACATTTTCATCCACTGCTTATAAAAAATAATAAATAAAATCAAATACACGATTTTTGTAAACAATAAAATATAAAAAAAGTTCTAAGTGCAGTCTTTTCATTTTTCCTCTCTTAAATATAGTTAAAGTACCGATGGAGATATGTAAATGGCATTAGGGTACAGTCAGCATCATTAGTGATTAAGAAATAAATAACCGTCTGTTTATAAGTGGCTTAAATATGTGAAAAAAATATCATTGCTGTGAACAAAACCCGCTATAAACAAGCGATGCTCAGCTGTCAATTTGTCAAGTTTTTATTTTGGTATGTAGAGGTATGAGGAACAGGGTGTAAAGTTCACTCAACTTCCATAAAAAGGGGAGGCTCCTCCGGGGTGTTGTGTATGGCGGGCAACTGCCCGATGATTCATATCGGGCCGTTGTATACATGACAGTTGCGCGGTAAACTCTACTTGCGAGATGCAGGATTTTGCGTGACGTCAGTATGACGCGAAGTTCGCATCATGTGGCGTTGTAGATACCACTACATGTATCTGTCCTACTCGTATAACTCGAAGCGAAAAACTAGCAACTAATGACAAGCAGACAAGCGATTACTGGCTGGTATACGAAATGCAACAAGCGTGAGTCTCTCAGCGAGTATTCTGCTGAGCGAATACTCTCTTTGACAGCTCCTGTCGCTGCCATAAACGAGTTCTCGCCGGCGGTGTGAACAGTCGGCGATCAACTAATAATATGTCGTAGGTAGATGGCGCCACAGTACAGAGAACAACGCCATCTAACAATTTGATTGGTAAACGAAGAATCACGTGATCGGAAACGCAAACGAGCCCACCACTTGGACACGATCGTCCGTCGGTGGAGGGGATGCAGCGAGGACTTGTGGAGAGACCATTATATTGTAGTCTTTGGGAGAGACCGAGTGTTGCGACAGTCTACAGTCGAGCTCGGACAGTCTCGGCAAACGCTCAATACCAACGCACGTGTTTGTTTCCGACACACGTGTGCGTTTCGGTTATTAATCGCTAGTTTATTAAAGTTACTTTAAATTCAAATGATCTTTTCGTTCGAGTACCCACTACAGTGCCCACACCTATCTAAACTATGTCGGATCATGAAGAAGTCCCGATGTATCGCATCTCGGCCACCCAGTGATGCGACAAATATATGTATGTCTTTTCCTTACACGAGACCTACAATCTTCTGTACGTTCGGTGAGCGAGTAAATCGTTGATGGCTAGTCGCTTCTTCCTGTTCAGTATACGTTTCTTAATATGCTGTGTTCTATTTAACCACTAATGATACTAACAGTTTTAAAGTAAAATCATATTTTACAATATTTGGGGTACAGTCCTCACAATAAGACAAGTTTTGCTTGTGCGTGTGTCTAGACGGCTAAAGTTGGAATAATAATAATCATGTTACCATATTGACGTTATCACGTTACGCCTTCGATCAATAATAGTACTAGATGAATGATTAGGAACAAAAATAAGTCGCTAAAGTGGCCACGTTTGCACACAGATAAACATTTATATTTCTTACTACGAACTATAGAAAAAAGTTCAATAATATTAACAACTTCAGATTATTATAAACCTTAACACTCTAACATAAAGTTTAATTACGATTGCAAATGATTAGTATTTAAGTCCTTCTGTCATCGAAGCAATAAATTTAAAATGTCACTTGAATATAAAAAGTCATTTTTATAATAAGTACAAAAATATTTATTCTAAAATGAAACTTAACGTCTAAGCAATAAGGTTATAAACATTTTGTTGACAATTTCGTACTTACTCGAATTTGGAACTAGACGTAGTTCTTGGAATTACATTTCAATGCTTCAATGTTTGTTAGAATAGTTGGCGCGTTGTCGCAAACATTGGCCAAACAATAATAATATTTGCTTATTGATTTATATTTACTATTTAATTGTGTTACTATTTTATGAAAAACATTTAATGATAAAAACTTACCGAAAAAAAGATATTCCTTCCAAAATCTTGGTGTTACGGTGGTTATTTACACAACTTTTGAACGCGCACTGAGGCATTTTGACGTCTTAACATTGGCTATGATTGGACCATACTAATTTGAAATAAGAGCACAAAAGTATTCGTGCTCGTATTTTTCGGGCCGTTTTTGAAGCGCTTATCGGGCATCTAGTACTATTATTGATCGAAGCGTTACGCATGACGAGAAAGCTGAGAAAGAGAAACAAATCAAATATGTCACACACGAGGTTGTTGACATGTGTAACATGAACTCTGCTGTCATTGCGCCGATTGTCATAACGGCGAATGGCCTGATGATCGGAAGCCTCGTTTAACATCTTTATCGCGTTCACACGAGCGCGATATTTTCCCCCTTTTTTTTATTTTTCTCCCTCAAAAGAGAAGCATTTAATTCCAATGTTTTTAGAGGGAGCGACGCGTACGCGACGCGCGCGCTTCTAAAAATTCGCGCTCGTGTGACCGCGACCTTAGGCGGTTGGCCTGAGTCACCGGTTGAATGCCGTAATTATAGAAACAATTAAAAAACCATTGTCTCGCATGGATCCACGTTCGATACGAAGGGTTAAGAAGGCAGTACTCCTCGACGCGGCTCGCATAGTGATTATGTTAAAATTGTAAATCAATTACAAAGAGCGTTCCAACACTGATGTAAACCTTAACTAGCATGTCATTAGGAGGACTGTAACTCATTAAAAAAAAAAAAAAAAAACTATAAATATAACGTTAAAACGAGATCAGTTAAAGCTAAGTTTATAAAAATAATCACAAGGATATAAATTAGTCTTGTAAGTATTAAAATTGATATGCTTCTATTAACTAGATTAAATAATCTCATTAATTCATTAAATAACCTCTTAAATGCCTCCTGTGCTTATGTAAGTAACATTTTAGTTATTTTTTGTATTTATTTGTAACTTACACTTTTTTTTTTGATCATCCTTGAAAATTTTATAACAAAGGGCTTTGAAGGTCCGCGGCATACCTACCTGTTTTTTTTATTTAAGGTTCATGTGTGGTCGCCATTTTTAAAAGAAATCAAAATGTTAGGTAGTTAGGTATGCAAAATCTTCAATCCCCTTTTGAAGATAAATTACAAATAAATACAGAAACTAAAAACTCATTATGAGTTCATCCCAAACCACTGCACGTAAGTATAAAAAAAAAAAAAAAAAACCTAAATTGTTCCACTTCAAAAATTAAAACCTAATAGATATGCTTCGAGTTTCCATAGCTTGCGCACGCGTCTTTAAAGTTAGTGACGTTAAAACTAGCAAAATAATCGTCGTGTATAAACCTGACTATGTTTTCTATAGAACAGAGATACGTATTGTAAATCTTAACATCGTCTATGGGATCTACAACTTTCATGACTACATTCTGCCGCGATTTGCAGAAACTTAATTTATTTGTGACATCTTCGCCATTATAGACCACGCGAAAGTAAAAATCTTGTGCGACCGCTTTTCGTTTTGTGAATTTGAATTCATCGCGTAAATCCTTCTTTCTATAAACTTCAAAGATCATGCGCGATGCGTATTGTATGTTGTAATGTTGGTAGTTGTTGAGTCCTAGGGCTAATATCAAAGCTTGCAGCGTCTTGTCGTGGCCCGAATATACGACAAACTTCGGCTTATTTTCGGAGATCATTCGTATCATATTTTGGACTATATTATGTATTAATCCATACGCTACAAGCAACCCTCTTCGTCTGTTATGTACGTTCTTGATTTCCTGTCGATAACTCCACTCTAAATACGCAAATAAAGACATAACATGTTCTTTCTTAATACAGAAATCTTCTGAGCTCTCGGGCGTTGGTTCTTTGTAGTCTTCGTCAAAGTCCGTGTCCATTCGGGCGTCGTTCGGGAAATTGAAATCGGCGTCTAGATTCTTTTTGACAATAACCACGTCTTCATAACCGTCTGCATTGTCTAGGTACCTTTGTTGGTAATAGAGTAACTTCTCCCTTTCCATTTGAGCGTCGAAATCTAAAGGTGCTTTCTGTCTACTGTCATAATACTTTCCGATTATATCTCTAGCTTTTCTTCCAATTTCATTATTAAAGTCCATTTGGTTGTTGATGTAGTCTAACTCCATATTTAGCGTGTCAATGTCTACATCAAGAATTTTCCGGGAGGGGATGGTATTTGTGCGAAATTTTCGGTGTTTTTTGTCTAAAGAAAGTTTGGTCTTACTTGGCGTTTTCGGTTTTTCTGAGCAGGGCAGGGGGGCGTCGTGGCACATATAGGCGAGGAGCGCGTCTCTTACGACGTCTGCGTCGGGATGCTCTTGAGATTCGAATAGTACTTTGGACAACTTGCTGACTAGGTCTTTGATCGCAGGATGAGATTCGAGACGATTCTTCGCTTGTGAGTTTATTTTTCTGTAACGTTAATAATGTTATGTTAAAATTTTTTTTTTGACACATCAAAACCCTAATTACGTAGCACACTTTGAACCACAATATGAGAAAATTCCCATGGCTTCATAGGTTTGAAAAATTCGTCTGCTCAACAACGTAAATAACGCAATTAACGTGGCTCAACTGTCAAAATGAAAGTCTTTGCGATCAATTGCCATTTTATGTGAGTTACGGAATTACCCCACTGTTCTTGAATCAGGCTGAAAATACTTATGATTATTGAAATAATAAACTCAACAAAAAATATCTTTATAATTAACTACATTTTATTTATGACTATGAGACTTAGGCTGAGATCTACAGTATTTTTTTTAAACTGGAAACACTTAACGAAATCCTAATCCATAAAGGATACGGGGAAGCTGTCCTAAGAAACTAACTCCTTTTCATGAAAACAAAATGGCATACTTAATTTCTTGGTCAAGTGCGAGTTGTCCATAAAATTTACCAATCTTTTTTATGCGGTTAAACTCGGTTTGAATTGATCTTTACATGAAACATCATGTAAGGATCATTCCACTGTATCTATAGAAAAAAATCTGGACTGCAGAAGTGGGTCAAATTTTATAACATAAGTAGTTTTCATAAAATTAAAATCGAAAGTCATTTATTCAAGACTTAGGCTGACAATCAGCACATTTTGAACGTCAACATTACATAAGACAGTCCCACAAAACGCCCGCCCTGCACCACTTACTAGTGCTTTAGCTGAGAAGAAGAAGTGGCGCCACAAACTCCTCAGCAATTTGTAATAAATCTCCCACACAGCTACACTATACTCACTTGTTGAGCGCATGGTGTGCAGCACAGGCGCAGTCCCGGAAGCAGAAGGCGACGGAGTGCGCCTCCCGCGCGCCCTGCGCCCGCGCCCCCGCGCCCCCCCGCGCCGCGCCCCACCACAGCGACACGAGCGACTGGTACGTGCGCCGGTACCGAGTGCTGTATGATACTACCTCGCCTGGGGAACAACAAATTCGGTGTATAGTGTACAGTCAACAAAAGAGATAAGTATGCAGGATCGTCGGATATAGTTGAAGTTTAGTAAGAAACCGATGGATGTTGTCGACTGAAATTTAATTTGATAAATGAGCTGTTTGTTTTCTATTAATAAAATAAATTCGACAACATCCATCGGTTTCTTACTAAACTTCAACTATATCCGACGATCCTGCATACTTATCTCTTTGGTTCACTGTACATAATAGAGTATTCTTTTTAGGGTTCCGTACCTCAAAAGCAAAAACGGAACCCGTATAAGATCACTTCGTTGTCCGTCTGTTTCTCTTGTATTGACACGAACTATACTACAAAAATCCATCATCAATCTGTAGCAGACGAGTCCTGGAGAGAGACCGCGTAGCGGCAAGTGTACTGTGAGACTCCCTCCAGCTAGACAGACCGAGGACCTTTAAGGCCTACGCAGACGATGGACAAATTGTCCGCAACGATAGAATGTATGGAAATCCCAGCAGTCTACTTCTCCTTCGTCCATCCAACGTCTGCGCAGGCCTTAAGACTATTGCTGGGACAGACTGGACGCGGTAGGCAGAGGTCAGGGTGGTGTAGCACAGCCTGGGAGAGGCCTATTTTCAGCAGTAGACTGCGAAAGGCTGAGTTGATTGATTGATATTAAAAATCAGCTGTTCTTTACATTCTGATCGTATTATTATTGCAGTTTTCATATTTCATTCAGAGTTGGTTCCATACTAAAAGTGGTTCCTCTCTTAAGGGGCCCCTTTTCCCGAAACTTTAGGCATTTTACGCGCTGAGTCGGCTTGCGCCCGCGTTGCACGAAGCCGTCGCGGTATGAACTCCGGTGACCTATGGTGGCGGACGAGCACGCCACAGTACAAATAAATCAGTAGTACAAATATTACACTAGTTTACAAATTTTCATTTTTTTTCGTTCACAGGACAAAACCGTTGGATTTGTTTTGTGACTACCTTCTAATCAGTAAAAATAAATGTAAAATGTTTTTATCAAGTCTGGTTTTTTTATAACACTCACAAGAAGTTTTGGCTTAATCTGGTTACGTAGTGATCAATTAATTGTCTTAAACTCAAAAAGGAAACATTTAATGAAATTCTATTTTTACCGACTTCACAAAAAGGAGGAGGTACTTACTATCTTCGGGTGATTGTATGTTTTTTTTTTTTTTTGTATGTTTGTTCATCGAATACTCCGCCAATTGTCGACGGATTTTCAAAATTCTTTTTTTGTTCGAAAGTAGATAGTTCTGAGGTGGTCCCATTGTCACCAAGTTAGGATCTGATGATGGGATCTTATAGAAATCGAGGGCAACCCTCAAATTTTATAGGCTCACTTATTGTTTTTCGCATATTTTATGAAGTATCTTGTGTATTTGTGTATGGTTGTCACCATCTCAGGTAGCTGGGCTGATGATGGAAGCTACAACTCCTTAACAGTAAGAAGTTACTCGAACAGGCAAGGACTGTTTTAGTAAATTGTTTTGATGTTTGATAGGGCATTTGCCACATTTGGTCTCATGATCATCAAGTCATGACCTGATGCTGCAGTCAGGATAGTCTGCAGAGTACCTAACTTCTCGACAAGTAACAGCAGATATATCGTGTTTAGGCTCATTGAAAAGGGCTCGATGTGTGGATAAACATACTGTTACTGAGAAACACCGAAGACCTGATGCTGAAGCCAGGAGTATCAGAAAAAGTACAAACCTTGAAATTACAGCACCGTACTCGTATTTGGGCTCATTTTAAACAGGACTAATTTTAAGTTCAATGCAATGTTGACATAAGTCTGGCCTGATGCTGCAGCCAGGATTATCAGCATCTAGTCTAAAAACTAATAAAAGGAGAACTCCTCAACAATTAACGTCCCTGCATCGAGAAAAGGAATATTTTATAAAAAGGCGATGGGCAAGTTGACATTATTCTATTGTAACTTAGATAAATTATAAATAGACCCACTAAAAAGCGAGAAATAAAAACTTTTTAACAAAAAAAAAACGACTTCCAAAAAAAACACTACAAACTGAAAAATAACTTTAATTTCGGAAGTCGGTGGCAAAAACTAAAATACTGATCCCTAAGACACCGACTTCCGAAATTAAAGTTATTTTTCAGTTTGTAGTGTTTTTTGTTGAAAATGTTTTTCAGACAGTGCAAATTAGATCATAACATTTTTTGTTGTATTTACAAGAAAAATATGTAGTAAAAAAAACAGATCGGTTACAGAAGCTATAAAAATGGATGCACTACTTTATTTAACTTCAACTTTCGGTAGCAAATTTTAATAAAAAGGGTTTTTCAAGTAGTAGATGAAAAGTACTAACAAATTCGTACTAACAAATTCGGTAGCAAGAAATAAAAAATACGTGCAATTTAGATTGTCAATTTTGTGGCAAGACCTAACAAATCACGAAACTAGCTGTTATTTTTGCCTAACTAAATATGTAGCCTTTAAAAACCAGAACAAGTGGTGTTACATACAATATAATGATGACCCATGGGTCAAAGAGTGTGGTACTTATGATAGAAACACGTTTCTATGATACAACTACATACAGAAAGCATGGCTAATAGAAATCTCTATTCCTAGACAGCTCGTTTCGCCGAAAACTTTGTTGATAGAAAACATTGTTCGTAGATATCTCGGTTCATAAGAAGCACTTTTGACAGAGATCTCTGTTCATAGATAGCATTTCTTGTCGGAAACTTTGTTCATAGAAACCACTGTTTCACCTTGGTTCACAGAAAGCACCTTTGGTTCACGGAAACCAATTAGATCATTATTTTTTAAGTAAGCTGTATTCCTATTCACTCGCTCTTGCATCCTATGTCGACGGAGCCCCGCTTGGCGGGGCTCCTATTTCTGTGTAAAGGGTGCCCTTCGCTCGCTCTTGCATCCTATGTTGCGCTTTTTTAACCAAGGGAAACAGTGGTTTCTATGAACAAAGTTTACGGCAAGAAGTGCTATCTATGAACAGAGATCTCTGTCAACAGTCCTTCCTATGAACCGTGATATCTACGGACAATGATAAAGTTTGCGGCGAAACGTGCTGTCTAGGAATAGAGATTTCTATTAGCTGTGCTATCTGTATGTAGTCGTATCGTACAAGCGTGTTTCTATCTTAGGTTCCACACCGTGGGTCAAATCCTATGCTACATTCGAAAAGAATGCCTTACCCGATGTTGCCTAGTAGTTTCAGTCAATAAAACGAAGCAAAACCCACAGAATTGGAGACAGAACCTAAGACCCCATTTCGAGCCAGATGTATGATTTTGATTTCGAAGGATCTGAATTGAAGGATGGCAAAGTCAAAGTCAAGATTTCTGGTTTAGAAAAAAGTTAGCAGATTACTGTTGGTCTAATTTAAGAGATACTGATACAAATCTGAATTAAAACAGAGTAAAATTTGCAATATGTAATACTTTCACTAAATGGTAATCTTAAAATTAACAAAAAAAAAGTAAAAATTTTGAAAACTAGACGATCTAAATTTTTTCCACTTCAGAATCTCATTAAGCATTTTATCCTCTATGCAAACACATGGTTTTCATCTCATGAACAAAAACGCTGTAAACTAGTGGTGTTATTGGCGTTGGCGACAGACACATAAATTCATAAGATTTAACGTGGGAGATAAAAAATTAAATTTAAAATTTAAAAAACCCCCGACAAAAATAAAATTAAGGAATCCCTACAAAAAGCACGAAATAAAAAAATCACACACACACACACGTTAAACTTAGAACACCCCGTCGTTTTTGCGTCGGGGGTTAAAAATTAGATAGGAAGCATTGTATAGTGTTTCTTAAGTTCGTGGTTCTCTTTGTGCTCTTTTTGAAGGTTTCACTTCTACCACGTGTGAATTGCACACATGTTTTTTTTCATACACTTTCAAATTTCCACGCGAACGAAGTCGCGGGCAACAGCTAGTAAATAAATAAATATCGTTGGCTTGTGTCGTGGACACCAGGTAGTTGATATAATAAATATATACTTTTTTTGTAAATACATAGGTACCTACTTCTTATGTACAAACATCCATGACTCAGAAACAAAATAATGTCCATGCTCATCACACAAACATTTGCCCCTACCGAGATTCGAACCCGGACCCTAAGATCGTAAGGCGGCCTCACTACCGCTGCGCCATTCGGATCGTCAGTTTATGTAAAAATATGTAAAGGTGAATGTTTCCATTAAAAATATTAAAGATTTAAAACTCTAGTCATACTGACTTCGCTAGTCTGTGTAGAGAACCACAAGTTTTCTTCAATTCAGATGCCCTTTTTTTCTTAATTTTGTTTTTTTTATTAGCCATTTTAATTACTTCTAATACAACACGTTTTTACTCAGGTAAGTAGGCACTATTACGCGCGCGAAGACGATAATGTGGTTGCGAGCAAAAATTGCATAGGTCCTCCCTCGATGACGTCCGGCAGGACACTGGCGCGGAGTGGCGCGGTGCGCGCGAGTCGTTTTTCACGCATTTATTTTATATGGAAAAAAATAGGTGCCATATTAAAAATCTATCCAATAATATCCCTGTTAAACCTGATTAGTAAATGAAATGTAAAATTTTCATAAAAATTGCGTTCCCCCAAGTCTCATACAACTTAAAATCCTTTCAAAATCGACTTTACTTCTGATTTTTTTTTTATCGAGCAAAATGTTAAATATTGTGTTTTTAACCAAAAAAGTCACTAGATTAAACATGTATCTGTACTATATATTTTTTTGCGAATTTAAATAGGGTGATTTCTATGAAAACAACTCGATCTAGAAACGTAAATTTCGGAAAAGGGGCCCTTAAGTTATGTTTTTTTTTTCTTGTATGTGCCATACTGCACTAAAGAACAGGTTATGTCGTGGTAAAACTATTGGCCAGTAAGTAGGGCCAGGATGCGTAGCATCTCTCGTAGAGGTTTTAAAAAAAAATTGATGGAACTAAATTTTCAATAAATAGTACACGCAACGAAACGATTTAGTATTCAGGGTATTGCACGAAATTCGATGTTACGTTTCACTTTTATTATAAGTGCACCTAACTTACCCGTATCCTTTTTCCCTTGTGGTTCCACAGTTTCCAGGTTCAATTTATCCCCATATGCTTCCCTTAAAATGTTACCTGAAAGGAGATATAGATTTAATTTTTTCACCTGTTTGCCCGTTGCTACGAATTTAGCCACATGTGTGTAATTGCATGTGCAGTACAGCGTGTCAAAGAAAATTCTGCGCTTCGGTAATCTTCGTGTTTCCAAATTAACGCGAACGTTGCATCACAGAGTAACCCCCCTCAGACGTAATGCTTCTAAGTTTTGTATTACCGCACTTGTAGTAGTGCACCTAGTAGCGTTGTGCGTTTGTATGAATATATGTATGTTCTTTCTGTCGGGTAATCACCCTACCTACTCCGGTCTTAGATCGTCATTTGTCACACAAAACTTTTGAAAAGTTTTTTGGAATTGCATAGAGTTGATAATCTAAAATTTTGTTAACATGTTAATACAAAACAGGCAAGTACTTCAATTGTTGTAACAGCTCTATATTAGATCTCATCATCGCGCGTTCGTATTGCCGAAGATAGACGATGATTCCCGAAGCGCATACTTTTCTTTGGAAAGCTGTAGGTACATGGCTGTAAACAAGGCATAGAAAGTTTTAGAAAAAAGTTCGTCTTTATTGAGTACCTGTCACTCAAACTAGAAAGCTAATTACCGTAACTAAAAACGTTCAAAATCTAGTCGCAATCTCATCCCAGCGACAATCAATGTCAAAAACTTGTCAAAAATTTAGTGATCTTAGAGGTATTTTTGACAGATTGAGACTGAGATCAGACTGTGAACGTTCTTAAAATTACGAGAATTGCCCCTATGTGTAACTTTCCGAAGTTCAATCTATCTATATAAATAAAAATAATAATAATAGTCCTGACTGACTGACTCATCAACGCCCAGCCCAAACCCTTGGACCTAGAAAGCTGAAATTTTGCACAGAGGTTCCCTTTATAATGTAGACAAGGAATAAGGAAGGATTTTTCGAAATTCAACGCCTAAGGGGGTGAATGGGGAGAGGGTGAAATTTCACGCGGACGAAGTCGCGGGCAGAAGCTAGTGTGTCATATTTACGGTACTGTAAATGAAATAATGGCTTACCAACGGTGACCATCTGCAGTAGTCCTCTTGGTGTGAGCTGACCGAGCGCACAGCGGGTGCCGGCTGCGCGCGCTGGCAGCGATGGGAAGTTGTGGAACGGACCCGCCACAGACACCCACCACGCTCGCCCCGTAGAACTCCCGTTGGCAACGAACTCTTCATAGCTAAATACACGAGATCACTTTTGGTTTATTTGTCTTTAAATTATCAAACAGCGAAAGTAAATTTAAACAGGGTAAGGTCTGACTAATTAACTATAATTTTCGCTGATATTGCAAACCGAAATTAAGAAAAAACTGCCCGCGACTTCACATCGCATTGCCTGTCCGCGTTATTATTTCGTTTTCGTTTAGCGTACTTTCTTACTTTTTTAGGGTTCCGTACCCAAAGGGTAAAAACGGGACCCTTTTCGGGACTTCGCTGTCTGTCCGTCCGTCCGTCCGTCGGTCTGTCACTAGGCTGTATCTCAAGAACCGCGATAGCTAGACAGTTGAAATTTTCACAAATTATGTATTTCTGTTCTGTTGCCGCTATAACAGTGGTAACAGACGCGACTGACGAGTTGTAGGTCGTAGGTTCGAAGCCAGACAGGCGCTATAATTTGTGTAAATTATTTCATCACCACTGCTCTCAAAACGGTGAAGGAAAACATCGTGAGGAAACCGGCATGTCCTAGAACCAAAAATTCTAAGACATGTGTTATCTACCAACCCGCACTAGGCCCGCGTGGTGGATCATAGAGTAAGTAAACATGTATATAAGAGACGGAACTCCCATAGAAAAAGTTGAAAAACGTCGCTTGTATGAAACGTGCACTAAAACTGAATACCAACAAAACAAAAATAACACAGACTGCAGACATGACGTAAAGCTGCCAACATAATAACAAGATAGGGATGTACTAAACATGATAGAGTCGAATAGATGTTAAAGCGAGACAGCGATAGCCGCCATTATGTTTCATAGTTTCATTTTTTATTAGACAGTTGCGTCACACTGTGGTGGATTACGGCCCACTCCCTCTCACCGAGAGGAGACCTGTGTCCCAGCAGGGGAACATGATAGACTGATTATGTGGTACCTTCTCCGGTCAATGTGTTAGGTTCGATTCCGAATCCTACTAATATTACAAACGCGAAAGTTTGTATGAATGGATGTTTGTTACTTTTTCACGAAAAAACTACTGAACGGATTTTGATGAAACTTTACAGTAATACAGCTTATACATCAGAATAACACATAGGATACTTTTTTGCCGATATTCCCACGGTATCGACCCTTATGCGGGTGAAACCGCGGAGCGCTGCTAGTAACAAATGATATGTAAAAGGGCCTACCTTTTCAGAAGAGGCGACACAGGCTCGGCGTCGCATGGTAGTTTGTCTCCGTTCTTGAGATGTGTCAGTGGTCCTCTGTCACCGTGTCGCGTCACCACTAAAGCTCCTTGCAGCAACCATGTGTCACTGTCAACTACACCTGAAACAGATGGATACGATCGTTTGGTTGGTTAGGATCACACATACACACACATGCACTTTAGGAAGGTTGAAGGTTAAACGCCAGCCGCAGTGAAGGGCCTTCACCCCTTCTTGATGAGTAAAAGCTGGCAAGATAAAGTGGAAGAAACTTCTTAGCAATATTTATCTAGGCAATACTAAATGTATGGATACAGAGTATGTGTATAGGCGAGCCGTGCGTTATGCGGCAGTACCGCGGCCGCTATCGATCACTGGCCGCCGCTCGCGACCTGTGCCCACCCACTGTCCACTGTCCCACTACGGGCCTGGACCCATGGCCACCGTGTAACGGCACGACGCCGTAACCGGGAGACGGCACGGCGTCGTGCCGCGGCACGGTGCCGTGTACGGTGCACCGCGGTGGCACAGTAGTTCTTCAAAACTTGATAATGGACATTCTAAAATATTCGTAAAATTTTTCATCACCACATATTTTCAGCGCTTCATATTTCCCCTAAAAATTACTTCCATCATGGTTCATTATAGAAAGATATGGATTCATCCAATATTTTCTTTGATTCAGTTTTTTCTTCATTCGTCGCCTTAGTAATGAGGAGGGAGGAGCAGAATAATAAGTCTTTCGCGGTCCATATCTAGACAAAACCTGAACGATGGTTGCTGCCTTGTGCCCGCGGTGCACCGTACACGGCACCGTGACGCGGCACGACGCCGCCGGTGCCGTCTCCCGGTAGCGGCGTCGTACCGTTACACGGTGGTCGGTGCCGTACCGTAGACATGGGTCCACGCCCTAACACAGCAGGTACCATGCTACCACGTCACCGCGAGCAGTTCGCACCACGTACCTACTACTGTACTTCTTTATACAAGATCGTGGCAGTATTATACGGCTAATAATAGGTTTCCCAGTACTTATAATAAACTAGCAGCGCCCCGCGGTTTCACCCGCATAAGTGTCGATCCCGTGGGAATATCGGGATAAAAACTATCCTATGTCCTTTCCCGGGACTCAAACTATCTATCTCTATACCAAATTTCATCTAAATCGGTTCAGCTTTTTTTTATGTAGTTTTATTACAGTGAAATTTGTGTTATAAATAGTGTGTATATAAATAAGAGAATCTAGTTAAACAAAGCCAAGGCAAAGAAAATTACTCATAGTTTTATTTATTTTAATTCTTGTGCAAGTTTTGGGAAAATAAACATGTTTTTGAAGTAAAACCTTTGTTAGCCGCGTTGGGCATTATTTGAGATGGGAAAAAACCAAACTCGCGACACTGTTACCGTAACCGACACCGCGCGTGTTTTGTTTATAAGACGATTCAAAAAATACACACGTAATTGGTCAAGTTTTCACTTCTGTCTGTCGGCACTCCCGGAGTGCCACTTTTTTTTTACCCATTAACCAAATCACCATTACATACCTTCAGATCCTCTCACAATACTGTCCGGGGGGTTACAGGCTCTCAAATAGATCTTCCTAAACTTTGCGTCACTCTTTGATATGTATTCATTTCGTATTATCTTCTTTACCGCTATTGTTTCTTCACTCAGGGACATGTATTTATACATTACTGGAACAAAAAAAGATATAAGAATGTTTATGGTTACTTATTGTGACCCATAAACATGGCCTCAAACCCGTAGTGGACAGCGGTAGGCTGACTTTAATGTAGGTACAGACGTCAGCACATCAAGCTACCCGAAACTGTCAAATTTTCCCAATCAACTTTGAACCTTATGCTTTAGCAATAAAGATGAAAAAATCTATTCAAGAAATTTGACAGATTGTAGTAGCTTGATGTGATGGCTGTACTTACTTAAAAAAAACATTTTATAGCTCATCTGCCTAGCCTTTTCCTAACTGTGTTGGGGTCGGGTTCCAGTCTAACCAGATGCAGCTGAATACTACCCGCATTTTACATGGAGTATGTAACCCATTTTCTAATGGCTGATGATGATTGATTAAGAGGTATTTAGGATTTTCTTTTTTAATTAGACTTTATGGAAAACTTGTTTTTTGTTTTTGGTAAACATTTCTGTCTTACCTCTTTGGCTAGTTTAATTATTATTATTATCTCCTTTATTTGGTTATTCCGTTTATCCGCCCTAAGGTTCGTTTGTGAACCCTAAACCTATTCCCGTTTATCCAACTAGGCCTAGGGTGGATTCTTGGACATGCGTTTCCGCATAACGACCTTAGAGTGGATTTTTTGGGGTGCATTGACGGAATTACCCCCTTTATTCGATAAATACATGGATTAATGTTATTATAACTATCAAATCAAATCATTTATGACTTAAGAGTATCACGTTTATTATTGTGAACACCGCTGCTGTTTGATATTGTTGTTTGTTGATCCATTCAAAAGACAATACAGTGCCATGTGCAATAGGAACAAAGAGTACATAATTACATACTCTTTAATTAGGAAGTGTACTGAGAAAACAATAAGAATGCTCTTATTCAGACTGTAATGTTCCTACTGCTCCTTTCTATTTCAAGAACAAGAGAGCAGGGCAAGCTATGCACTTTAACAAGTAAAATGTTGGCTGATTTGCCAAAAAAAAAAATGTTACATGTATCATTATATTTATAGGATCTTTAAGCTCTTAGCTGCCACAGCTTATTTTTTTAACATTCCGCATCATTCTCACATGCATAATTTCAACACCAATGATGTAACCAATATTTTTTATTTAAAAGAGTGTCCATGGAGTTTCGTGCCCGTTCTACTCCATAGGTACCACACTACCTTGACAATTCCATCCAATTCAATCAGTCTTATTATAAAACGAGTTCTAATAAGTAGCCTTTGAACCCTGTTATTGTATAGTAAACTTTATTTAGAGTGAGGTAAAGTTCATAATTCAAAATTGGCAACTTAGAGTTGTATTTGACATTGGTTTTTGTAATTAGAACTTTAACTTTGTCAGAATAGAGGTTGAAATTAAAAAAGGGCTCCATGGCATATGGCCGATGAATCGTGGCAGGTCTGAACATAGGCTCTCCGAACGTTCGCTCATGTTCTCTCACTCACACTCGCATCATGTCACCACTTGGGTCCTAAAACTTGTTATTGCACAGACTCCTGTGCAAAGTTCAGACCAGCCATGACTTCATTTAGCACAAAGGTACTCCTAAGTTTCCCTTCTAGGTCTAGATATTAGAGAATGCCAGATAGAACAGACAGAGATCCTCTCAACTGTGGGAAACTCAAAACTTTAAATCCGCCCCTAAGATGACCCACTGACCAAAATTTGATTTATTACAATAGAAGAAGAATCTATCAAAGAATATATAAAAAATCAGCAATTTTGAGTGAAGTTTACAGGTTCTTTTTGCTACAAACACGATGTTACGCTAAACCTAAAAATGATGAAGATGTCCTAATGTTGCAGGCTGTAGACCACAAAACAATTTTGTTACCAAATGATTCTTGGTTTGAGAACTAGATTCAGATTTTAAATGACAAACTCAAATTAGGACTTCTTATCTCTGTGATAAAAGGTCAAATATAATTTTTTCTTATCTTTTGTAAAGATTAAAAGATCAAATTTGCTACTTTGCTTGAGATAATATGCCAATCGACCTTCAAGAAAGATTAATAGAGCAAGCTGAAATAGAAATCATTTTAAATAAGTAATAGAATAGTATTTACCTGTTATTAGAAAGAATATCCAAACACTCATGCCGAGGTAACAATAAAAGGCTCTGTGGTGAAACGAAAACTTCATCATTTCTGTTATGATCTTACTTCTATTTGCGAAAGTTGTAGACATTGTAGATCTTTTAGCAAATATTCTAATAAAATACGAAAATTCTAGATGCAGAGTTCACATTTTTGAATTGAATGAATAAAAGGAGTTATATGAAATTATAACCGACCCACAAAACAAACGAGACCAGACAAATATAAATGATCATTGTGAATAAGATATACGTTGATAGCGTTTCTGATTTTGTAAACAATTTTCCCAACAACAATCGATATCGATTGATCTTGGAAATTTTGACGCCTACTCGATGACATTAATAGAGGTGCTCGTCGTCCAATCGTCGCGTTAGTACTTATTCTTATCTATGGCACTATCAAAGGGTACTTCTCTTCTTAGTCTGTGACTCTGTGCACTATCCATAGAGTAAAGTAATATGGTATTCCAAACAAACTCATGAACGAACTTCAACCAAGTCTACTTTTGATTTTGTAATTTTCTACTAGGTATAGAATCTTTCTCTCTGTCTGGGAATTCGGTCATTTATTTAACTACTGCTTCTGAAAAATGGTATTTACTCGTTTTCAATATTTTTCTAATACTATTTCTTTAAATATTTTCAGGATGTAAGTACCATTTAATTTTGACAGGTAAAAATAACAAAATTAAATTCTAACTTAGCTAAAAATAAACAAAAACTAGAAAATAGCGTCGAAAAACTCATCCGCATCGCTGTCGACTGGTAATGCAAGAGACTGGCGGCATTACCATGTTGTATGGCGATGCTTAACCTCTGGCTAAAGTAAAAGCTATCCCTTGGGTCACGGGAAGTGTCAACCAGCCGTTTCGAAATATCTTTAAAAAAAAAGACCATGAGCACTCGCATATTTTTCTTACATAATACGCTAATGATTTTAATATGGATTAAAATCAAAGAAGTCAATTCCCTACCACTACCTTAGAAAAAAACATCTCTGACAAAGACAAACTGTCAAGCTGAGGAGCTCAAGGAGCTGTGACGTGCCTGTCAATGTCAAAACTGAAACTGTCAAACTTGTCGGAACTTGTTTGTTACCGGGAAAAAGTGAAAATAAATTGATTGTTTTCTTTTGGTATTAATTCGTACACGGTACAACAATTCAAATTGGTATTTGGCAATAGTTCAAGATGGCTCAAGGTACTATCATTATTTTGGATATAGGACGAAATGTTTCCACTGTAGACGAGAAAGACCAAAAAAGTTTTTTCGAAAGTGCGAAAGAATGCACTGCTCGTATCATAGAACGTAAAATATTGAGCCAGGGCAAGAACTTGATTGGTACAATGCTGTTGGGATCCAAGAAAACCAAGAACAACATGGCAAGTCAGTACGAGGGAACCTTCAAACACATAGAACTATTATCAGAATTGCAGACTCCCACTTGGAAAATGATAAGGAATCTACCAGATAAGGTAATTAAAACAATACCCCTAAGACGACCCACTGACCCAATACACAAATAATATCAAAGTGCAACAAGGTCACGATGAGTCGTTAATGGGCCACTCAGACACATACTGCACTTTTATTCATGGTTTTTTTACTATGTATCAATATTTATTATGCCTTAATTATGCGTTCTCTGGGCTAGCCTCAGCTTATGCTTTACCATGATAAAGATAGTGTTTTTCATAATATTGTGAAACTATTAGCCCATCAGCTGTTACCTCCGCCTTTTCCTTTGGATCTGTTCACAAGCACCACAGTGGTATACCTGAATTCCTTCTACATTTAATTTTTGATCATTTCTACAATAAGATTTCTTTAAAGTCCAGCTAAGTATTCCTTCATGTGACGCTAACTTTTAAAATTCTGTCAATACTCACTTTCTGTAATATTCATAAAATATTGCAGCGGGATTTTGCATTGGATTTTCAACTCTTGGTGTTGAGAATCCAACAGACTGCATCCCAACCCGTCAAAAAAACAAACTGATGGATTTTCAACTCTCGGTGTTAAGCTAAATCCAGTATGCAAAAAATTATTGTGGCAGAATGATATCGCCCGCGCGAACCTGGGTTAATAGTTTCTAATGTTCTGTTTCAGCCATCAGAAAACAGAGGTGACTGGTTTGATGCCCTCCTAGTAGCAGCAGACCATTACAAGAACGGTGTCAGTGGTGTCAAGTTAGCAAGTAAGAAGATTGTACTGATGACAAACTTCAAGAAGCAGCCCTCTTTTGATCCTGATTGTGTTGATGAGGTACAGTATAAAATACAATGCTATTTCTTTATCTCACTCATTTCTTTGATTGGTTTTAGGGGCTGTTTGTTTATTTATGTTTTATATAGGGTGACTGGTAATTAGTGACCGATACTTAAACACGTGATTTTACTCATCATTATGAACAACTTTTACTATGGAACCAAACCTGAAATCGCGAAAAAAAAATCAGCTGTTCCCTACATTTTGACGGGTTAAGCGAACATAAATGTAGGGAACAGCTGGTTTTTTTTTCGCGATTTCAGGTTTGGTCCCATAGTAAAAGTTGTTCATAATGATGAGTAAAATCACGTGTTTAAGTATCGGTCACTAATTACCAGTCACCCTATATACTCAGGAAGACTCCTTGCTGAATATATGAAACAAAAACTAATCTAATATTAAACTATTATAAATCTTTCAGGTTCTAAATGGATTCAAAGAAGAGGGCTATGAAGTTGATGTTATTGGACCAGACATTTACTCCAAGGAGTATGACAATGAATCTACAGAGTTGATCAAGCAGTTTGTAGAAGCCACTGATGGTGCAACAGGCTCATTGGATAACATCATGAAGTATGACTTACTATTCCATAGAAAAAAGATTGCCAGAGCCATTCCATGGAATATAGACCTAAGCATTGGCCCAAATATAAAGATCCCAGTTTCTAGCTACTCCAAACTAAAAGATGAACCAGCTGTTAAAAAGTGGCAGAAAGCTGTTAAGGACCCTATTACATCTACATCCAGCACATCAGAAGCAGTGGTGAAAACAAAAGAATATGTAGATGAGGAAAGTGGTGTAACAGTTGATGCATCTGAAAAAGTACAAGGCTACCACTACGGACAAAAAATTATACCATTTTCAGAACATGATAAAACAATGCTTTATCAGCCTGGGGTAAAATGTTTGTCAGTGTATGGTTTCACTTCTGCTGATAACATTAAATGGCAGAACCTAAACGGAGATGGTTTGAATTATATATTTGGCAGGAAAGATGATAAGAAAGCACAGAAAGCTGTCAGATGCCTTGTAGAATGTCTTCATGAAATGAATCTTGTTGGCATTGTACGGAAAGTACATTTCAATAACTCAGCAGCCAAAATGTTTGCACTAATGCCTGTTATTGACACAAATAATTATGTGTGTCTCTCATTGATTGGTATATGTTACAAGGATGATATAAAACAGATGTCATTCCCAGCAACCAACTTAAAAAAACACAAATGTTCACAAGAACAAGTAGATGCTTTTAAAGAACTCATTAATGCTATGGACTTGACCAAAGCTTATGATGACACATTTGATGATACTGAAGCATTCCCTATAGCTGAGTGTGTGAGCCCTTCTGTACAGTATGTTCTGGACTGCATTGCATTTCGTGCCCTGAATCCAGACAAACCTTTACCTAAACCTAGAGAGGAGATAATGACTCTGTTCAAAGTACCACCCCTTCTGGAAGAGAATGTAAAGAAACCTTTGGAGAAATTGAAGAGCTTATTTACTTTGACAAAGGTTGAAGTGAAGAAAAGGAAAAATAAAAATATTCCATTGGATATTGATCAATTCAAAATTCCCGTTGGAGACTTGCAGACAGATAATCCAAACATTCCAAATATACCTAAAATTCACTTGCCTACCAAAAATGCTGTGGATGAAGTTAAAACTATAAGCACCATTAACCCAATTGAGGACTTCAAAGCCCTCCAAAACAGGAATAAACCTCTGTCAGAGTTGGCCACAGGAATGATCAAAGCAATTGAGAGTCTGATTCACAATAACATTGATGGAAACTATTCTAAAGCTATAGATGCTATGAGGCATTTGAGAAATGAATTTGTGAAGACTGATCCCACTGATTACAATGATTGGGTGAAGAAATTGAAAGCAGTACTGGTGGATTGTGACAAAACAAAAGTAATTGATCTGTTGACAGAGAAACAAGTGAGCTACATCTTGAAACAAGAAAATAGTATGAGTACCTATGAAGATGATCACAGCCATGAAGAAAGTCAAATGTATGAGAATGATACAATACCTAATTCCACCGAATTAACTATCAGCACTGATGTTCAGAATATGTTTGATGATTAGCACTTTTAACTGTAGGAGAAAATAAGAATTTTGCAGGCGCTAGGTAGCCTGCAAAATTCTAATCTTCTTACATTTTTTGCAATTTGATGTTGATTTTAATTAAAATTCTGTAAATATGTACAGACGCCAGCACATCGAGCTACTACAATCTGTCAAATTTCTTTAATAGATTTTCAACTTTATCGCTAAAGCATAAGGTTCAAAGTTTTTTTTTTTTTTGCAATTGAGCCGATGTCGACTATTCTGCCAGTGTCGCGTATAGACGGCAGCGCAGCGGCGGGCCGTCGACTTTGCACTTTGATAGATTTTCAACTTTATCGCTAAAGCATAAGGTTCAAAGTTGATTGGGAAAATGTTACAGTTTCGGGTAGCTTGATCTGCTGGCGTCTGTACTTTTCTCGCGAATCACAATTCTACATGCTGACCTGCAAATTGCAAAAAACTTAAGTTAATTTTGCAAGTTTCCTGGCGCTTCCTTAGGCATTGTAAACAAGTATTAACACTTTTATTAAAATTATTACACTATGATTATGTACCTACTGTTGTTCTTTTTTTAATTATTATTAAAATAATATTCTTGTTAAAAAGTTTTTGAGTGTTTAATTCCTTTCCCTAACTTTTGAAATAATAATACAGAAATTAGGCCTGAATATTTAATAGTATTTCAATAAAATCTAAAATTCAAATTTGCACACAATAAATTCATGTAAATTTTGTCTTATTGTTAAGTTCTTAGGGATGGGCCCATTGAGCAATCATTGTACCCCCGTCGGACTAATTTTGTTTTGCGAATGCAGCAGCTCAAGGAATTCCTGAAGAGAGAGGTCTTCCTGGCAGTCTGTGTCCAGGTCGTGTTCTAGTTGCGCCTCCATAGAGTTGGCCTCGGGACTCAAAACAATGTTTTCATCCAAAACGACGTGGTTGAGCCGCGACTTGAGGCTCTGGAGGATCTCTTCCAGTTCCAAACACTTATTTCTGATGGACGTGCCGAGGTCCGACTGGGGATCTATATCATCTATTGTGGCATTCTCAGAGAATGAATTTGCCGGAGTCCGCGTCCTCGGAGGTTGTATCATACTAAAAAGATTCTCTGGTAAACCGTTCCCATTTCTCGCAGCATCGGGAGATCGCGACTCTGTAAACTCAGCAAGTATTTCGTCGATAATGTCCTCAGCATTTTGCCGCGGATCCACTACTTCCTCGGATAGATCAGCGCCGCTCTCGCTGTTTATCATTTTATTATTCGACTCCAGTTTCATGATTTCGTCGCTATGTTTACTCCAAAATATCGATTCGTTAAGAAAATAAATAATAAATATGAAAGAGGAAAGAGACGTCCAAGTCGTCGGAAAGTCAGATGATGGTTGTTTTTTTTTTTCTATGGATTGATTATGTTGGACTTGAATTCTGTGCCTTTTGGCCACTGAAAATTGCTTTTTTAGTGTTGCTAGTTCCTAGAGTTAAATAACTAATACCAACCTACGGTGTCCTCTTCTTCAAATTAAGTACTAATTATCACTAAATTACATGTCACAAAATCGACGTTGTGGGAAAAATAGATCCAGATATGCTTCCTTTCTCAACTTCTTTACTATCTCTTCGGACTTCATTATCTTCATGGCAGCCTTGCAACTGTTGTGTGAGTGCATGAAGAAGCAGTCCCTTACCGACTGTACATAAAACAAATATTTGATTAGTTTAACGTCATATTTGAATTTTTTATATCCAAGCAGAAAAATTTATAAGCGCTTAAGCGCTTCTCCTCCACTTTTATTATGCGCACAGCCAAAGTGTGGAACTCTCTGCCGGCATCTGTGTTCCCGCCCACATTTAACCCGTCTGCCTTCAAAGCAAGAGTGAACAGGCATCTTCTGGGCACGCTCGTTCCATCATAGACCTCATCTATCGCTTACCATCAGGCGTGATCGGGGTCAAGAGCGGGCCCATTTAGTAATAAAAAAAAAAAAAAAATTATATCCTACCTTGAATTCAGCAAGTTTAGCGCCCTGGAATTTGGCCAGGCAATGTTTGAATAATCGATCATAGTGATTTCTGCATAGAAATATTCTATTTTCGAATTGCCAGTAATCACCCTGTTGTGAGCAAGAACAGCCGCAGTATCCACATTCGTCCAAATTATATGGTACACATTTTATCTAAAACAATCAGCACTTTGCGGTTGAAAAATAGCAATAATGTAAAAGGTGGTCAAAGCAGTTATGGTATTGTTTATGGATGTATGATCTATAAATCGTGCAATTTCTGATTGCATAAGGCCGCGAAATTCAATTTTTTTTTACGTTTTTTGCAATTTGCTGGTCAGTATTAAGTTGTACGTTGATTAAAATATGATTCGCGGCCGTAACAGATATGTATTTACAGAATTATAATCATTAAAGTCATCACAACAACTCTCCAAGACCAAGTAATCCCCAAGAATGACTATTTCATGAAATCTTGACATTTGGGGATTACACTGAGTTCACAAGTTGTATTACTGATTGTAATGATTATAATTCTGTAAATACATATTTGTTACGACCGCGAATCAATGCGAGGTCAACTAAAACTGGACTGATGTTGCCGTGTGTACAAACACCGCGCGTGTACCTAAGTGAATTGCAAGATTTAATAGAAAGAGGGCCACAATAATGTCGCAAAAGTTAACGTAAATTATTTATTCTTACCTCTACGGGACATCTAAGTATTTTTTTCCCAGAGAAGGAATGTGCGAATTTCATCTGCCGTTTTATGTATGCAGGACAGTAGTCGCAGGGTCTAAAACACCAAAGAAACAGGCTTTAATTTGAAAATTTTATGTAGATGTTCTATTTTGGTGCGCGTTATTTGGTTTGACAAATGGCTTAACGGTAGGAACCTCCCAGTTCCATAAATTGATTATTATTTGCATTTGCCCAAATTGTACTACAAGGATATTGTACTTACCGAGTTAATTCAAATTTCAATCCATAAAATTCACAGCGGCTTTATCTAGGCATAATCTTAATTTATTTAAAGATAAACATAAAATTCTTACGCTGGATAGCTCAAGGAAGAAAAAATGCCCTTTCTCTTAGATGTGGCATTGAAAGGTGCACAATTATGCTTGATCGGAGTTTTTTGTCGGGGCTCCTTAGGCGGGGGCTGATACTCGTGTTTCGTCATCCAGCGTGGAGATTTGGCACCTAGACCATATTTGCTATAAATCTGAAAAAAAAAAACTATTTTCTATACCACACCACTTGTCTGACATTTGTTTAAAAATGGCTAATTTGTATGGTAATTTAGTCCTAAATAACCCAATAATCAATAAACTAAAATCATGAATAAAATTATAATGCAAGACGTATTTATTAGGTAAGTACTTATAGAATTTCTTCTAGAAAATGGCTTAGGCTTAGACCGTATTAATGTCTTAGAGCAATTGGAACTGGTTATCCCTCCTATCCAACACCATCACGACATCGAAGCACGATGTGGACGTCGTGATGGTTTGTAGGAATAGATTTGGATTTTTCCTGCAATAGGTCGTACTCTTAATCATATACAAAACAGGCGTTAATTTTACGTAACATACCCGGTTTTGAACATTCGAAAACGCATTTAGTTTTTGTTCATACGTGCCGGGGCCTATATTCTCTCTTACTTCGTTTGCAATTCGCCTCATAAAGGGACTCAAACCAGAACCTTTCATTGGCAATACTTCCCGATCTTGTGCAGACATAAAGCATATGCGTGGTTTAGGCTTTTTAGTTACTACATATTCGAAATCTGAAAGAAAAATAAAACTATTATATTTTGGTCAGTAGGTAAGTATTTATTGAAAATTTTAATTTTAGTGGAGGTCGGAGGTAGGTACCACATCCGAGCCCAAGAAAGTTTAATTACTTTAAATACTTAAAATAGTTGACATTTACACTTTACCCGCCCCTTTATGTGGAAGGTAAACCCCTGAAAAACATGCTTTTTATTTATTAAACAGAAATAAAAAGTTTTTTTTCCCCCCCGTTTACTTAGGTATGCACTAAGCACCAAACACGAACAATTCTTTTAACTACCTACTAGTAGCTTTTCAATGCAGCAACGTTTTTATCTTACAGAATTTGTGTCAACTTCACTACCTAGAAGGTAAATAATCTTAACATTTTTAAAACTTTACCGCCGTGGAAGGCCTCTGCCATATTATTGGGGGCCAAATATCGACGCGCGTATGGTCGCTGCATGTTTGTTTGCCGCCTATACTTGTGTACACTTCCTGCTGACTAGACTAACATTCTCGGTTCGCGAAGCTTTCGTGATTGTTGCGACAATAAAAAAATATGACAAATCCAACCATATTACGGTTTATTGAGGCGCACGCTCGGTGCCTTTGCGAGTGTGTTCACGTCGAATAGTAATTTGGGACATTCCTCTTTTGTCGAAGTTATTTACCTAGTATTATTTTATGAGGACGACGACGAGGGTTTACTGCAGTTTTATAGAATATTTGCGGTATAATATTCAACCACAAATCTCTATAGATGATGTAGACCCCTTCATTATTGTAGGTATAAACTTAACTTAAGTTTTCACTTTCTGATTTAAATTCAATTTTATATTTATATAAATTCAATTGTTTGATAATTTTGCATGCCGTAAGGAGTAAAATGTATCGGGACTATTTATATAAATTATATCTTATTTTACTAAAGCAAATAAATGATTTATATGTTTCACTATTCCAAGTCGGTATTTTACGTACCTACAAACATTTTATTTGTTTGCCTGGCTAAATACAAAACTTTTGTAGGTATTAGCATTTTTCTAAGAGAGCCCCCACAAAATTCCTTTCTGGGTATGAAGAAAGTATTGAATTATCAGAAAGTCTAGTCACCCAAATAATCAGCAAACGGAACCGAGGAATCATTTGTTTACGACATGAAACTGAAAGACATGAAAAAATGGCAAAGGTCGTGTCGATGTAAAAACGTAGTTGAACGTTTATTTATTACTTTATTATACGATATCCTTCGTACCTATGACCTCTTTGACCTAGTTTTAGCTGCGGTTATTTTCGAGAGGTTTTTAAATTACTTTATAATTATGTGTTTTAACATGATGATACTACTGCATCAGCAAATCAAATGTACCAGAAAACACCTAAATCGTACCTAATGTGATATCCCAGGTCATCCTGCCGTTAATCCAAAAGCGATTACATGAAAAAAGGTCCAAAGTGTAAAAGAAAAAGCTGAAAATAAAAACAAAATAATACGTCATTTATATTCAACCGTGAGAAAGCGCAAGTGTGGACAATTATTTGAGGAAAATTGAGTAATGAACGACGAACCAAACTATTAGGTTTGACGGCTGATGGAATAGGGTTCGTGCAATCAGTCACGCGATTGCATGAAAAGTAGAACTCTGGCATTACGCTTACTTGTCATTTTCGTGTAAGCAGAATACAAGGTTGAGGCATGAGGGAAGGTTAACAGTATTATTTTTCGATTTTGGAAACTGCTGTCCAATCCAATCATACTTAGGTATAATAATTATATACTACTATAGCTGCGCCCCGCGGTTTCACCCGCATAAGTTTCGACCCCGTAGAAATATCGGGTTAAAAAGTATTCTATATGGTAATCAGGAAATGGTCTATCTGCCAATTTTCATCCAAATCTGTTCAACGATGTACGCGTTATTGAGTAAAAAACATCCAAACATCTTCACAAACTTTCGCCTTTATAATATTAGTGTGACTAGCTTCCGCGCGTGACGTATGTCGATAAAAACTATCCTATGTCCTTCCCCGGGATACAATCTATCTCTCTGCCAAATTTTATTGAAATCCGTTCAGTGGTATAGGCGTGAAAAGGTAACATACAGACAGACAGAGTTACTTTCGAATTTATAATATTAGTATGGATTGTAGAACCATAAATTGTATAAAATAAAAGTCTCTACTTCTGCCTTCAATGTGCCTTCGCCTAGGAATTACTTAGCTTTGAAGATTGTTCACGATACTAGCACTTAACGATTTATTTAGTCTAGGCCTGTCTAGGCTAAGTCTAGGTATATTTTATAAATAATGTAGGTATACCTGTTGCTGTTAAACTTGCAGATATAAAAAATAAAAATATGAACTTGTCACTATTGCAAAATAAACAGCATAAACAGTTATCAATTTTATTTTTCTAATATAAATTTGCCATTTTGTCATTCAATGTCAAAATATATAGTTACTTTACTCTTTGGTCAAAATAAGTGATATTTATACTACCTTGTGTAATGAAACCTTTTTATGCTGGAAGTATTGAAATTTTAGGAAAAGTGCCAAAATCTGTCTTAGTTTGTTCACCGACAGCGCCACCCACCGCCACCGTTACCGGGCCATATGGTTGTGGGACTATAATTAATTTTTAAACAGTATAGGAACTCATGTGGACTAATAATTATTATGTTAATACTCTATCACCATCTTCCTGTCTAGTCTATAGTCTTAAAAGTGCTGGATTTGCCCATGTTCTACTGATCTTTGGTGTTTAAAGGACGCAAGAAGTGGCAGCAATAGCTAACCGATGCTATTTTTGAATTCCTAATGGACGAATTCATAATGTGCTTTTTATGGAAATACTAGCTTCTACCCGTGGCTTCGCCCGCGTGTATGTCGGAAATTACCCTACGGGCCTTGGTTCTTCCCCAGGATGCCAATTATCTCCATGCCAAATTTTATCGAAATACGTTCAGTGGAACTTGTGGAACCCGTTGCAGGAACCCGTTGGATGCGAGAAGCACAGAACCGGTCGAAGTGGAAGTGCTTGGGGGAGGCCTATCTCCAGCAGTGGACGTCCTTCGGCTGAAAATATGATGATGATGATGACGTTCAGTGGTTTAGGTCTAGGCGTGAAAAGGTAACATACAGACAGAGCTACTTTCGAATTTATAATATGAGTTAGTAAGTACAGTAAGTATGGAGATGGATTATTGAGTGAATGTGATTTTACTTGCTGTTTGCTTGCTTGGTCTGTAAAAAAACTAAAAAAAGGGCTGTGAAAAAAATCCTACCATTTTATGTTTTGACTTTTATTGGCAACATTCATTATCAGTTTTTTCCATAGACAGCTATTTCTTTTCACCCGTTTCACAGATAGACATAGATTAAAAATAAAATAAAAATACGTTCTGTCAATTTCTGTCGAACGAAAATGCCCAAGATTTGTTTGTTGAGATAATAATACACGTGAAAAATCGCATTTGAAGTGAGTTATTCCGTTGGTGCAATTTATTTTTAGTTGGTGTTGAAGGCTGAAGGTAAATAAATGATTTAATTCTTGTGGACGACAAAGTATCAAATTACTCGTGTGAAGTAATTTTTACTCTCGATATTATGTCATAGCTGCTAATAGATAGTTTTATGTAAAATCGGCATCGGTACAAGGTAATTTGTACAACAGCCTATTTTCTATTATAAATAAAGCCGTTTATAGTTTCTAATTTATAAACTGTGTGACTGTTTTCTAACTTTCCATAAACTTGCAACCAAATGATTCAAATTCAAAGGGTGAAATTGAAAGGGTAGGTAGGTATGAAAATGCCTTGATCGTTCCAGAAAAATTGCTGCAGTTTCTCATCAAACTTTATTATTTGTCTCATTGACTGACCTTTTATTTTGAACCGTTCATGTTTAAAATATGAATAACCATGAACTTGAATAAAACGGGGCTTCATCTATACACAATTGTATAGATTTTTATTCCAACCAAAAGTTTTGAGATTTAAAATTAATGTGGCAATCCCGCCAGTCTTTTATGTGTGCTACCTGTCAACAGCGATGCAGACAGTAATATCTTGATGCTATCTTTTTCTAGTTACTAGTAGGATATTTTATTCATTCAATTTAAAATCGCAGAAGAGTTTACCTAAAGTTATCTATGTAAACTATAAATAATAAACCACATATTGTTAATAAATAAATAGTCCCTAGAACTTGACTAAGCATAAAATAAAATAGAATTTATTGTTATTACAATTAGAATTACATATTACAGCAGCAAAATAAAAACTCTCAAGAAATTGTCTTTATTCAAAGTTGATTCAAATTGGATTCATCATTTAAAAACTATCGACTTGCACTAATTAGAATGCAACAAAGAGGCATTATCTTAAATCAATATTCTCTATGCTCATAAAAAAAATCTCCATACAGTGTGTTCTTTTTTTGTTCTAGCACAATGCAGTCAAAGTTATTGGTACCTATAGGCCTCGGCCTTTGTTTGGTCACAGTCAGTGCATTTGTAGTCTACTACGTATTCAAAAAGGATGAGGAGGAAGAGGATAACAAACGAGTGAAGACTTCACGAGTGAATGTCATTGAAGTGTCGGTCCCGAAAAGCATTGTGCCTGCTCTGATTGGTGAGTCATATTGCATTGTTTATTGTTTGTTTTTTAATGTTATGTGGTTGTTTTCTTAGCCCAATAATATCAAATAATTATAGTACATTTTTAAATAAATGATGTATTAAGGAAAAGCAAGTTTGATGCTATTAAGGGGGAAGCGCTAAGGTTGCCCGCGAAATTAAAATTTTCTTTTATTTTTTGCAATTTGCTGGTCAGTATTAAGTTGTATGTTGATTAAAATTTGATTTGCGGTCGTAACAAATATGTATTTACAGAATTATAATTATTACAATTACGAAAGTTATCGACATAGCTCAAAGAATTAGCAAGCTGAAGTGGCAGTGGGCCGGCCATATCTCGCGAAGAACCGACAACCGCTGGGGTAAACGAGTTCTTGAGTGGAGACCGCGACTCGGCAAACGTAGTGTGGGACGCCCTCCGGCCAGGGGGGATGACGATCTGCGAAAGACTGCAGGCAGATGCTGGATGCATCAAGCTGAAGACAGGGCGCTATGGCGCTCATTAGGGGAGGCCTATGTCCAGCAGTGGACTGCTATAGGCTGATGATGATGATGATGAATCATTACAATCAGTAATACAACTTGTTAAGTTAGTATAATCCCCAAATGTCAAGATTTCCTGAAAAAGTCATTCTTGGGGATTACATGGTCTTAGAGAGTTGTGTTGATGACTTTAATGATTATAATTCTGTGAATACATATTTGTTACGGCCGCGAATCATATTTTAATCAACATACAACTTAACACTGACCAGCAAATTGCAAAAAACGTAAAAAAAAAAATGAATTTCGCATTCTACTCTGGCGCTTTTGCCTTAAGGCAAAAGCGCCAGAGTAGCCCGCGAAATTCAATTTTTTCACTGTTCTTATCTACTTAACTAATTTATTAGTCATCTGTGTTTTAGTAAAACTATGAAATGATCTCATATACCTAATATCCTGATAGACCTCAAACATAATAATTCCTTATCAGCAGAAACTTCGTTATCAAAGCTTGCTGAAGGCAGCCTATTTATTAAAATGTATTTATTTAATAAGTAGATCCAACTTCCGTAATAGGCCAGACGGTAGGCCGCGCCTTATCTTCACAATTCGCATGTCGTAGCCTCGCAGGGCTATTAAATCGACTTCAGTACTGGGCTTTTAAAGCGATAACTTTTATTTGATTATTATTTTATCGGGATATGCCCTACTCCTACTTATCCATACTTATTACTAATATTATAAATTCGAAAGTAACTTTGTCTGTCTGTTAGTCTGTCTGTCTGTCTGTATGTTTGTTACCTTTTCACGCCTAAACTACTGAACGGATTTCGATAACATTTGGCAGAGAGATAGATTGCATCCCGGGGAAGGACATAGAATAGTTTTTATCCCGATATTCCCACGGGATCGACACTTATGCGGGTGAAACCGCTGTGAAATATGAAAGTGTGATGTTGTTACTCAATCTCGGTAAAATGGCTGAACTGATTTGGATGAAATTTGACACACAGATAGTTTATAACCTGGATCAACACGTACTGCCGGGAACAAAATTATCCTATTAATTTTTACACGTACCCGTGGGATCATTTCCGATCTCCACGCGGGCGAAGCCGCGGACAAAAGCTTATAAGATATTCCGGTTTTATTAATATTAATTTAATTCTAGATCTTATCTAGAAGGCTAAAAGTCACCCAAAGGGCAATGGAGAGGGCTATGCTTGGAGTTTCCCTGCGTGATCGAATCAGGAATGAGGAGATCCGCAGGAGAACCAAGGTAACCGACATAGCCCGAAGAATTGCCAAACTTAAGTGGCAGTGGGCACATTGCTCGCAGAATAGATGGCCGATGGGGCCGAAAGGTTCTGGAATTTCCGTTGGAAGGCCTCCCACAAGGTGGACCGACGACCTTGTGAAGGCCGCGGGAACCCGTTGGATGCGAGAAGCACAGAACCGGCCGAAGTGGAGGTGCTTGGGGTAGGCCTATGTCCAGCAGTGGACGTCTTTCGGCTGAAATGATGATGATGAGATCTTATCTTTCTACTTTGAAAAACTCCAAGCATAGGGGAGCTGCTCCCTAGGCCCCCTAATCTATTTTTCTATTTTCAATCGGCAATCAGTCGCAAGACTATAATAAGCAGATGAGTTAAATGAAATTATGGCGTTTAGGCGAAGAGACCAGTGCCTCGCCTGCTTTATAAAGCACATCCTTCCTTTTCAACCTTTTGGCCCCTGGTCTAAATGGGCAACAGAATAATTTGAGGTTCTGCGTGGTAATTGACACACATAAAATGACATTTGATCGCATTTTCTTTAATTTTTACAGTTAAGCGTTCATTGCGTTAGTTAATTTGTTGAGTAGACGAACTTATTAAACCAATGAAGCAATGGATTAGAAATATCCTTCAAAACTTTCGGATTGTGATTAAAACTGTGTTACGCAATAAGGGTTCTGGTGTTTAGCCCACAAAATTATCGATGATGGTAAAACTATTGATCAAAGAAGATATTATTATTATAATTATAGTGAAGCTGGCATGCACTCAGTTTAAAATAGATCCATGAATGAAACGTATCTTGAATATTGTATTAGCGTATCTGCTTCGGCCTCAATGTCGAGCCAAGTCATTCAGAATTCTCCTTATCGAACTGGAGAGCCGATTATCCATGGCTAATATTATAAACATTCTAATAGTGATACATCTGTCTGTTGCATACGTTTTCATTGAAACTTTTCCGTCTGGCCTAGAAGTTGCGACCTGGAGAAAAATATATTATGTACTAGTTTCTGCCCGCGACTTCGTCCGCGTGAAATTTCTTGTACCCCCACCCCGTCGCAACACTTCGTATTCGTTCATTCTGACTTTTTTCCTTTTTGCTCGGCTTCTAAGGGTCATAGCGTGATACTAAAAAGCCTATAACCAAGGAAGGTTATAGGCTTAAGAATTGGGCTATCAAATGCAGAAAGTTTTTTTTTTTTTTTGACCGTTTGTTCCAGAGATTATCGCGTTCAAACAAACACACTCTTCTAGCTTTATTATTAGTATATGGATGTGGTTCCTACTCGTTGTTTAAGTAGCCACCCTTCCACTTTGCTTGTTATGGGCCACTTCCAAAATCTACAACACATCTACCTACTTTGGAGATGTGTTGTAGAATAGAATTTGTAAAAACTATAAACTGCTATTCTTTTATCAGTACCTACAAACAAATTTGGTAGGTATTCAGAGCTTATTGATTAAGATATAATACATAAATATCATAAGTACAAGATAATTATATCATGAATAAAATATATAACCGCTATAAATATGCGCTAAGCGACCTATAAATATCTGAACGTAAACGACCGTTGCGCGTATCACTGAAGCGTACATCCTTATATAGCTAAAAATAAATGTCTCACTGTCACACTTGGGCAAACTGCACACGAAAACTACGAAATACTCACACTTTCAATCACGATCCGAAGGATTTTGAAGAAATTGCTAACCCATTGCTTCATAGGTTTGAAAAAATCGTCTGTTCGTCAATGTAAATGATACAACGAATGTTGTTGAATTGTCAAAATGAAAGGCAGTTACTGGTTAGTCATCATGATCATCATCCTACTGTCCTTACTCCAATATATTTGCGGTAGTAAGGGCCTGTGCACACCACGTCACGCGCCGTGTTGACGCGCGTTTTAGAAACGTGCGTCGACGGCGCGCTTTTATCCACGGAATAGAATTGTTTTTTCTATTCCGTGCTGTGCTTTTATCCTACAGAGCAGTGTGCCGCCCAATACCTGACTCGCGTGCGTATCGCGTCTGTATCGCTACAAACGCGTTGTTATTTTGTTTTATTTTTTGTTTGTGTTTTTATTTTTTTATGCGTCATGTTTGCCGCAAATAAACGTATTTTCTTTCTTTTTCTTAAAGGTCAGTAATTAAGTTCCTAATATCCTTCCTATATTTGACATGCTAAACATTGCAATGTTTAGTGCTACCTACTCCACCGCTCATTTTATCATCTGCTTTAGTCCATCGATGACATAATTTTGCGCAATGACCGTGCCGTCTCAATTTATATCACAATGTCTAAACATAAATATCAAAGCAAATGCATTACATCACCTTTAAATTATTATCTTTTGTCATGGTTCGAGGTTATCTCACGCGATTCTATGGTTTTCCTATACCTTATTTTATTTTATTTGGGAAACAAACAGATGCAATAACAAACATAAGTATACAATTAGTTCAACACAATCAAGTAAATTATATGAAGTGTAACAACCTAACAACAACCAGAAGTTCACACCGTTAAAGTTTACAGAAAAAAAAAAAAGTAGAAATTAAAGTTATTTTTCCATTAATTCATATTTGTTTACATTTCTGAAGCAGAATGCAGCCCGTCCGCAAAAATATGCACATGCAGAAGATCCGGTTATAATGATGCAACATGCATCCCGGAACTATACTCTACCTATAACATAATATACATCTGTTATACTGTACCTAAGCGCTTTAGCATATTTATATCGCAACCAGGGCTTGGCCGAAGTAAGTTTTCCTAAGTAACATCAACGTGACATCGATTGAACAAGGCTTCGCAGTATGATATTTACGCAGTAAAATCGTTCGCAGTACAGTTTTTCGATGTAACGAAATATCGCAGTAACAAGGCGTCGATTTAACAAGGCGTCGCAGTATAGAGATGTCGTTGAAAGGTTTTCGAAGAAACAAAATTCGATGATACGGCTTTCGCACTCAAGTAGGTATTCCTGAAAAACCGGTAGGTATTTTGGGGAAGCGGTACCTGTACTATTTGTAGGTCAGTGGTAATTTAAACTTGAGTTGTATTGGTGATTTTAATTATTACTATTCTGGAAATACCTATTTGTTACTGTCGCGAACGTCGCGAATCATAATTTTGATCACCATTCAACTGGACACTGACCTGCATATCGCAAAAAGTGATAACATTTGAATATCGGCGGTTACCTTTGCGTTTGAACACATTTGCAGTGAGTTGTGGTGCAAGTGGGCCTTATTGTAGTAATTATCGAGAGTCCCATACATTTTCAACTGCAGACTTTTAAATGCACATAATATCAGCGATAAATACTAGCAAGTATACGAGTTGAAGTAAATCGACCAGCAGCTGTCCCGCATGATGTATTAACGCTAAATTTAATACATCACTGCGTACTTACTATTAGTTACTATGTATTACTACATTACTGTAAATTCAACACGTGCGTGTCAGTGCGATTTATTCCGGTCTGATCCACTGAAGGTTAAAGCAATATAGAAAACAGACGATAAATCCTGTATTGTATCATTGCTTCAAGTTCTGTTTTCAAATGTTTAGAAAAACAAGTAAAACGTTTCATTCGAAATCGAATGTATTTTGAAAACAAACGTCCGCTTGGATTATCGAATCCTCGGTCGAGCACTCGGCTATGGTACAAATGGTACCTACAATAAGACCGACGTAACTTGGCGGGCCTGGCCTGAACATAGGCACTAAGAACTTTCGCGCATGTTCTCTCACTCGCACTCGCCTCATGACACCATTTGGTTCCTAAAAAATCTTACTGCGCAGCCTTCTGCGCAAAGTTCAGGCCCGCCAAGTACGTCGGTCGTATTGTATGTGTGATGTATTTACACTTACCGAGAACTGGAACGAGAGCATTGTCTCGCCACAGTACTTGGTAGTGGTACGGCTAATCAAGGGAATACTCTACTCAGTAGTAGGTAGAATATTGCCTTCATTAGAGTGTGGCTAAAGAGGGGCCCGTGGCTAAATAATAACAGCTGCACAGGTCGATCGATCAGGTTAAGCTACGCTTGCCGCGGTTGGTATGTGGATGGGTGAACATCTTTAGATATTGAGACCCTCCTTTGCCTCGGAAAGCACGTTAAGCCGTTGGTCACGGCTGTCATTCGTGGATCTTTGACAGTCGTTACGGGTAGTCAGAAGCCCGAAAGTCTGACAACCAGTCTTACCAAGGGGTATCGTATTACCCAGTAACTGGGTTGTGGAGATCAGATAGGCAGTCGCTCGGTGTAAAACACTGGTATTCAGTTGCATTCGGTTAGATTAGAAGCCGACCCCAACAATCAACATAGTTGGGAAAAGGCTAGGCAAATGATGATGGTAGATTTTGTGCTTAGAGTAGGAAGAAACAGGTAAACTATTCCACTACCCGGACAAAAACAAAAAATGTCATAAAGTGCGTTCGCAATTTAGTTTCCAAACATTTAACAGTTCTGTATGTGTTTTTGGAAAATTAACAGCAATTTTTCATAACCACTGAAAATCTTTAACGGATAACAGGTTGCGCATCGATATGTCTCTGCCACCCTGCATAAATCATAAAAGTCTCCGCAACAATTCTAGGATTATTTACATAAATAACGGTTTTGTTATTAAGCTGTATTTTGCCGCTCTTACTAATAAACGTTGTATGACGTCTGTATAGATAGATACACAACGCTTTGTCTTCTTCTTTCGAAAGTCAAAATACTGACGACTGAAAGAGAGTTATCGGTGTGTAACTATTCATCTGATGTAATAGGTACGTTTTTTAGTAAGGGGGTGCATAAGTAGGTAGTCTTAATCTATGGTGTGGCTAGCTGACATATCGCTCATTTGGAAAAACATAGACGTAACTGTTGTTTTACTTTTTTTTACGTCTTGGTTTTTCCTAACGTAAATATGTTTACTAATAATAATCTATCTATCTATATCTATACTAATAATAAAGCTGAAGAGTTTGTTTGTTTTAACGCGATAATCTCTGGAACTACCGGTGAGATTTGAAAAAATCTTTTTGCATTTGATAGCCCAATTCTTGAGGAAGGCTATAGGCTATTTAATATCACGCTATGACCCTTAGGAGCCGAGCAAAAAGAAAAAAAGTCAGAATGAAATTTTAAAAAGAAAAAGAACGCTAAGCGTATACGAAGTGAGCGACGGGGGTGGGGGGGTACAAGAAATTTCACGCGGACGACGTCGCGGGCAGAAGCTATGTAGTTTATTATAATGAACATTTGCAACTGGCAGCCATAAATCATTCGGGACAATCCCGAAGTAGACATTTGTGGAGCAATTAGTATGACGATACATACATTATTGATGATGTTGACATGAGATGACGTGATAAGTCGCAATTATAGCGATAGTCATCTAACGGTTCCAATCTCGGCTACTCAGTTCACAGACGTGACAAGGGTCTAAAAGAGTCATGACGTCATGGTCATCACAGCAAAACTATAGGTAGGTAAGGTACAGTCAACAAAAGAGATAAATATGCAGGATCGTCGGATATTGTCGTGGGTTCGATTCCCACCCAGGACAAATGTTTGTGTGATGAGCATGATCATTTGTTCTGTGTCTGGGTGTAATTTATCTATATAGGGTGACTGGTAATTAGTGACCGATATTTAAACACGTGATTTTACTCATCATTATGAACAACTTTTACTATGGGACCAAACCTGAAATCGCGAAAAAAAAATCAGCTGTTCCCTACATTTATGTTCGCTTAACCCGTCAAAATGTAGGGAACAGCTGATTTTTTTTCGCGATTTCAGGTTTGGTCCCATAGTAAAAGTTGTTCATAATGAAGAGTAAAATCACGTGTTTAAGTATCGGTCACTAATTACCAGTCACCCTATATATGTATGTATTTAGAAATATATAAGTATGTTTATCAGTTGTCTAGTACTCATAACACAAGCTCTGCTTAGCTTGAGACTAGACGGCGTTGTGTGATAGTTGTGGAATATTATTATTATTATTATTATATAATTTGAAGATTACTAAGAAACCGATGGATGTTGTCGACTGAAATTTAATTTGATAAATGAGCTGTTTGTTTTCTATTTAAAGTTATTAAATTATTTAATTTATTATTAGAAAACATCCATCGGTTTCTTACTCAAGTATATCCGATGATCCTGCATACTTATCACTTTTGTTGACTGTACATAACATAACGTCAATAAATGCGTAATTAGGCTTTTTGTAAGTTTGAGCTTCACACCAAAACTACTTTTGAACAGATTTCAACGAAAGTTTCACAACTTAGGTAAACACGCCCTCAGGAGAACACAGTTTATTCAAATAAATCTTTGTTTCCATAATATGATGTAATTTTTTTTATTGCTGAATGGGCCTGCTCTTTTCCTCGATCACGCCTGATGGAAAGCGATAGATGAGGTCTATGATGGGACGAGTGTGCCCAGAAGATGCCTGTTCACTCTTGCTTTGAACGCAAACGGGTTAAATTTGGAAGGGAACACAGACGCTGGCAGAGAGTTCCACACTTTGGCTGTAATTTATTTCCACTTAAATAAATTACAACGTTATTCCGCTGTAAATTAAGGTAGATTTTCTCTATTCATTAGTCTGAAATTCTAGAAAAATACTTCCAACAGTTCACAACCACTATTATCGAAGATGTTGCCAAGCTTTCTCTTAACACAACACAACACGTCTATAAATATTTATAAAGACAAATAGGAGACGAAAACAAGCCTATGTAAATATCGGTCAGTGTGTTTCCAAGCATTACGTGGCGCATAGCATGTCGTCTGCCAATAAACCGCGCCCTTGTACTTTCACCCCGTCTCCTAAATAGATATTACTCATAAAGCACTGAAACCAGGCTAAACACACGAAATTTTCACGAAGAAAGTACCTACATTTATGTACAATTTCATTTTGTAACTGCGTCATAATCTACCGTTATACTAAATCTTTTGGCACCGCTTGAAGACATGAAATTACATTAGGTGTGAGCTGTCAACTTCTATAATTCTATGTTTGTCGTTCAACTAATGCAGCAGTAGTATTAATTTATTATAGACTAGCTGTGCCCGCGACTTGGTTCGCGTGCATGTCGGAAAACAAATACGAAACAAATTGTAGTCATGGGTTTTAAGTTTTTTGTGCAGAACCCTAATTCAATTAAAATAAACAAAAAAATCTAGCTAAAAACTAGTGGTGAAATATGTTGCTACTTTAAAGAATGTAGTGCTTCAGTCACCAAAGACTACATCCACGGTATTTGTTGGTGTCTAGCGCTTTTTAGGGTTCCGTACCCTAAGGGTAAAAACGGGACCCTATTACTAAGACTCCACTGTCCGTCTGTCACCAGTCTGTATCTCAGTAACCGTGATAGCTAGACAGTTGAAATTTTCAGTTTGAAATTTGTCGTAGCACGTTCTCGTGGGATAATTCCCGACATCCACGTGGGCGAAGCCGCGGGCTCTTGTACATACGCCAGCACATCAAGCTACCCGAAACTGTCAAATTTTCCCAATCAACTTTGGACCTTATGCCTTAGCGATAAAGTTGAAAATCTATTAAAAGAATTTGACAGATTGTTAGTAGCTTTGATGTGCTGGCGTCTGTACAAAAACTAAATTAAATAGAACGGAGAGCTCATTAGATAGTGACATATCAAGTTGCAGGAAACTAATATTACACTTCAGTAATAAGATACTTTGTGAAACTTATTTTGTCATGCATAATATTTGATAATAACTGCAATCTGAGTTTTAAACCAAGGATGTATATAAGTAGCTAAGCATTTCTATCCGCTAAAATAATAGCGTTGCACCCAAACGGCGTGAATTTTACGTGAAGTCCGATTCAAACTTTATGTTGGCTCGGAACACGAGTCGAGTCGCTGCGCAGTAACAAATTCACGTGTCAGCGGGGGTGAGGGGTGAGGTACTGCGCAGCGAGTAGCGATCTTCAGAACCGCCACAGTTTGAATCGGGCCGTAATAATAGTCTGCTGGAACATAGGCCGTAATCCACCACGCGGGCCCAATGCTGGTTGTTAGATGTCATATGTCTTCGAATTTGTGGTTCTATGCTATGACATGCCGGTTTTCTCACGATGTTTTCCTTCACCGTTTTGAGAGCAGTCGTGATGAAGTCTTATATTAGATTGGCCCTTATTCTCTTTCGGTGTGTCACTGAGGATTCTTCTCTGGGTGGTCATTGCGTAACGCGTTTATAATGTTAATACCTATCATTTTTACAATTCAACAGCATTCGTTGCATCATTTACGTCGTCGAGCAGACGAAATGTTCAAACATACGAATCAATGGAATAGCAATTTCCTTCAAAATCCTTCGGACTGTGAAACTGAAAGTGTTATACAATTGGAGTGCTGGTCAATGAACATTTGGACTCTGTCTTATGATTGGCATAAGAAACCCCAACTATTTATTTGACTATCTTCCTTCTCACTCTCATATTTCTTGTCTCCAGGCCGCGGCGGGTCCAACATAAAAGAGATAGAAAAGACAACAGGGGCGAAGGTGAACGTCAAAGAATTTAGCGGTAAAGACCACGACGTGTGCGTCATCAGGGGTCGCAGCGACGCTACGCAGATTGCCGAGACCCTCATACACGATTTTATCAACCAGCAGCCGGTCAATGTCGAAGAGAGTATGAGTGTACCTGCGTGGGCCTGTGGCAGGATCATCGGTAAGTGGCTTATGACTATTTTTACTAACACTATATTATAAAAACACGCTGTTCGATTTTTAACGCTATGCTCTGCGCCGCAAGTTGAAAATCCAACGGCGCCCTGCGGGGGTAACTGACAGTTGCAATGGCTTTCATTTTGACAGTTCAACAACATTCATTGCGTTATTCACGTTGTTGAACGGACACATTTTTCGAACAAATGAAGCAATGGATTAGCAATATCCTTCAAAATTATTCAGATTTTGATTGATAGCGTGTTACCAGTGTTACGCAATTAGGGTGCTGGTATTTAGGCATTGATTTAGGTGTCGCATAGTGTTAGTGAAAACGGGCATTAGAAGTTAAAAGTAGGGTATTTCTGTGGGTATTTTTTATTACCTTTGGTCGACATTAGTTGGGACTGACTTAACTACACAGTATTCGAGTTGAGCTCTTTAAGATCTGAGTTTCACAGATGCAAAAGGGGGGCGAAAAATGAAATGAGCCTCATTTGCTAAATTCGGAACCATTTTCCTTCACCAGGAGCACAAGGCGAGACCATAAGTTCAATAAGCCACCGTAGTGGATCGAAGATCAAGGTCATCTCAAACAACGACAAGGGAAACGAACGGAAGATCACTTTCTTGGGCACTAAGGAGCAGATCAAGATTGCTAAGGATCTCATTGAAAACTGCGTAAGTGAAATTTTATTAGTTAGCGAAACTCCGCCAAAACTCCTTCATGTAAAAACATTACCTACGGTCACCGACCCCAAAAAAGTCATCTAATGTTTTTTTGTTTCTGTTTTATCGTGATTAGGTATCGATACACGTCACATCTACGGAGGGTCGCTAGCTAATTAAATGTAACTAATAGATATTTTTAATACATAGTATAAAATAAAGCCACTATAGAGGTATGAGGAACAGGGTGTAATGTTCACTCATCCTCCATAGAAAAGGGAGGATCCTCCGACCCAGAGAGAGACGAGCCAGACGGCTGTTGTATCTGGCGGGCAAGTGCCCGATGATTCATGTCGGGCCGTTGTATATAATGCTAGTTGCGCGGTAAACTTTGCTTGCGAGATGCACTATTTTGCGTGACGTCAGTATGACGCGTTGTTCGCAAGTGGCGTTGTAGATACCCCTACACCACTTTTCGTGTTTGAGTCCCCATTTTTATATGCAGAAATATATTTTTTTAAATATCTTGCGTGTGATCAGCCCTGTTAGCGCTGCAACGGTGGTCCTTAGTTCTTCTAAGTTATGGTGAAAACCGCATCAAACTCATCAAAATCCATTGAATCACCCAATGGATTTTGATGCGATATTCACTTTAATATACAGAATTTATTTCGAAAAGTTCATGTCTTTAATACGTTTATATAAAAATTAAATATAATAAAGAAATTAGGCACACGAAAACAATGTGAAGATCACCCATGTTTCTGAACATCAACTCAGCACGCAGTCCACTGCTGAACATAGGGCTCTCCTAGGCTGCGCCACAAGACCCTGTTCTCCGCCTTCCGCATCCAGTCCGTGTCGTGTGTTTGTGATAATAGGAAATAATAATAGAATACTCTTTATTATGTACACCATTTATAAATAATAATAATACTACGCACTTCTTGGATTTCGATTGATTGATATCTTAGGCTCAAATCACACCGAGATGGCAGCGAAGCGGCGTGCAGTTTCAGTGTCGTATAATTTTAAACTTTATCTTCATTACTAAAATACATAGTATCGCTCGAGAAACTTGAAAAGGTCGCGCGATCGCCCGCGGCGCCGCGAGCACTCTGACGACTCAGGTTTCTTAAACGATACTATGTATTATAGTAATGAAGATAAAGTTTAAAATTATATGACAGTAAAACTGCACGCCGCGTCGCTGCCATCTCGGTGTGATTTGAGCCTTAATCTTAACTTATCACAAACTGGACAACAACCTCAACATAGTTGGGAAAAGGCCAGGCAGATGCCTAGCCTTTTCCCAACTATGTTGAGGTCGGCTTCCAGTCTAACCGGATGCAGCTGAATACCAGTATTTTACATGGAGCGACTGCCTAACCTAGTGACTGCCTGGTTGGTTAACCCGATAAAGACATTATTTTACACAGGTCGAGTCCCATCTGTAATGCTCCAGCCCTTGTGCATTTGGCCATACTGAAACCAAAATAAACAATGAAGTGTGGTGTTACGGAAGACTTACATCACTTATTGATGGACTGTGTTCGATATGAGTCTCATAGATGTGATCTGTTTGGGGTCTTGAAGTTCAACCTCCTTGTTAAGGGCACATTCCATAAAATTCTGTCTCAACCAAATGGTTATGATGCAAACAGTCTATACAGGTTCATTGTCCAAATGTAATCCGTATATTATAATTAAAAAAAGCAATGCCAAATAAAAATTTACAATTACAGGTAGCCCAAGAGAAGTGTCGTCGTGAAATCGAGCAAACAAAACGCAGTCCGCGCCACGTGCAGACGTCATCGAAGTCGCCGTCACCAACGCCCTCTGTGACAACCAGTGACAACACTGAAGACGCGTCAGGTGACTCTAACGTGCAAAGGCATGTCAAATCTAAGAGGCCTGGTAAGATTTGCTAACAGCATGCTCTTTTATACACTGCACACAACTTGACCATACTTGGAACCTTGTCATATTTTATTAAGCAACGAGCGACGTTAAAAATAACGCAAATTGGCGATGTGTTTAATGTGACAAGGTCCAAAAGTAATTGTTTCCTCTAGAAGTCCAGGATATAAAATATTTTTACAAAAAATACAACCGACTTCCAAAAAGAAAACACTACAAAATAACTTTACTGCAAAATAGGGATAAAAATAACAGCCTCCCGACCGATTTCGGTCACAGTGGCCAATATCAACTGAGATTAGCCAGCAGTGGCGAAAGTTCCATACAATTCGATTCCTGCCGGCTTCCCTTTGAAAAATGGCACAGTCAGTATTCTATAGACAAATAAATATTAAAGTTATCTACTCCGGCTTACCTCTTACAGAAATTGACCCTTCGCTACTGTTAGCCAGGTACGCAGGAGATATTACAGTGCACAAGTGTGTGCGTAAACACAGGTGCACTCTGTCCCTTTACTCTCATAGTCCGATGGGACGACAATCCGACACGACCGGGGAGAGATCAGGCGCAGGACCAACGGCTTTACGTGCTTTCCGAGGCACGGCGGTAGTGATGGAACGGATTGTTGTATTAGAGCGTTTATTTACGCCCTAAGGCATTTCATACAAACTTTCAAGCCCTTATTTTTCGAAATGAATGAACCGATTTTAATGAAAATAAAATCGGTTCATTTATTTCGAAAAATAAGGGCTTGAAAGTTTGTATGAAATGCCGTGCAGCGTAAACGCTCTTAACCCGGTCCAAAAGTTTAATACCCAGAATACTCCGTTCCATAGATTGGTATTGGCCTGGAATTTTGGAATAAACTCAGTTTTTTATTCCAAATTTTTACGCGGTCGCGAACAGTGATGATTATAAATTTTCTTCTGCTAGCTGCTTGATAATTTATTAGGCAAACAGTATGTTGACTGTCAAAATACCGCTAATCATAATGTCCTTAGCCTATATTTTAAAGCCACGGAGTTTGTCATTATTATGGATACAAGGTCAAATTGAATTAGCTAACGCAACTCCGTAGATGTCTAATGATAATTACAATAAAACAAAAAAAAGAGGGTACGTGCTTATGCTAGTGAAGTTCAAATCCGCTATAAACTACGTTAAAGACCATTTTTTTTTATAGTGCGTTATTTTATACGTTATCATTATAACACGCTGACAATAATGCGGCCGCAAACTAAACGCGGAGACGTTATCATTTTATTCCGCAACACGCTAAACGGGCGCAATGATGTGCGGTGAATATTTTTTCGCAAAACTCTGTACACGAAAGAGTATATCATGAAGCGATGTGAATATAATATCTCATGAAGTGTTAAACATCAATGAACTTTCCAGGCTTAGGAGTGCCTATAGTAAAATTGATTACATGTTTTTTTTTTACTTTTCTGAGAAAATAAAAGTTCTGGCCCTGCTGTGCGCGTTTAGGCCTTTAGTTTGTTGAGGCGATATATTTAGCGTGAAGTCAGAGTCGAAATAACAAACTCTAGATGCTTTGTACACAGTCATATCGTGTTATGTTTTGGCGCTGCACGTTTTATTAACCACCACACGATAGAAGTGAAAACATATATTCATTTCTAATTTTTAAATCTGATGACGACTGGGGCTGAGTATACCCGATCCAGCGCCGAGTATACGCGATTCAGCGTCACTGACTACTGGAGCCGAGTATACCCGATCCAGCGCCGAGTATACGCGATTCAGCGTCACTGACTACTGGAGCCGAGTATACCCGATCCAGCGCCGAGTATACGCGATTCAGCGTCACTGACTACTGGAGCCGAGTATACCCGATCCAGCGCCGAGTATACGCGATTCAGCGTCACCGACTACTGAAGCCCAGTACGTATACGCGATTCAGAGTCACCGACTATTGGAGCCGAGTATACCCGATTCAGCGCCGAGTATGCGCGATTCAGCGTCACCGACCGACTACGTCCACGGAGTTTCGCTAGCTGATTTAATTTGGCACTGTATTTAAAAAAAAAACAGCTGTTTCCTACAAAAGTGCAATACATTCACAAACGTGTCAAAATGTATGGAACAGCATGTTTTTTTTAAAATAACTATGTATCATAAAATTTTAATGCTGCGCGCCGGGGGTCATGTACTGAATCCATGGTCACAGATTGTGCGTCGATGTCCCTGTCACCCTGTCATCTTGCCATCAACCGGGTACAAATCCAGAGAGAATCCGCTACTGAGTAATTTGTAATGAAAAAACCCAATAACACTTTTCCCGACCTGGGTGTCGAACTCAGGACCTTATGCTCCGCAGTAGCGCTTGCGACACCACTAGACCAACGAAGCAGTCATTAAGGTGGAACTAGTCGCGAGCTCGAACTCACTGGTGGGCGTGGCCAAAAAGCACGCTGTCTCACCTGGCATCGTGTCCAACTGATATAGTATCAGTGATGAGCAGTTAGAAGCTAGTTTACACGCACAATGTCTAGTTCGCACGCACACAGTGACCGTTCCGAACTAAAACCAGCGTAAAAAAATACGAAAATTCCTTTGGAAAATCAAGTTTTAATAAAAAACCACTGCATAAATCAATTAAAAATAAAGTTTATTGACTTTGTTTTGAAGATTTTACACTTCTTTTATTACTTATTTACATCCAAAGTTACGTTAAAATTAGCAAGAAAAATTAATCTTTGTTAGCTCATAACTTTTTAATGGCTTTTTATTTTATTATTCTGTTTCCGTACAGACACAATTAATAATAAAAAAAAAAAACGATATCATGGTTAACTATGGATGTACAAAGTCAAACAGTGGAGTAATACCCTCCCGAAATTTGTATGGAAAAAATAACGACTAGTGGCACCTTAATAACATTACATCAAAATTATTTTGACATGTAGTAGTAATACTAACAAATGTTGTAAGTAAAGACAGCTATCACACCAAAAGTCTAATATTATAGCTCCGAAGAACGGCGCAGCCAACGTGACCAGCCGCCGTCCGGGTTACTCGTCTTTGGTCCGAGCCACACAAAGCGGATCACAGAGGGTACAACAGAGACCAGTCGAAGACAGAATCACGACACAACAGCGCAAGCAAGCTGCCCAGTGGGAAAGCGTTCCTATTATAAGCTATGTTAAAAAAAATTATTACTTTGCACTCGTTGTGAGCCTGTTTTGGCGAAAACCCGCGATACCGGAGGCGCCCGTGGAGCCTATAGAGGAATATACAGGGGCAACCCCTAAAGTTCCAAAGCCGGCTACCCAGAGAGTTCCAAAGCAACCACGTCCTGCCCTGACACGAGCTGACAAGGGAGAAGTCATCCCACCAAGCCTCAGACTTCCCTTCTGTGTGTCAGATCACGTCGATAATGCGCTCGTTGAGTATCTAGCAATCGTGATAGCTACCAAACAAGTAAACTACATGCAATGCCACAAAATCTTGCAAGCTTTCTATTGTAAATATGAGGAACTGCTGCACGTGCTACTCGAGGAGGCAGAAGCAGCCGTATATGACAACGACGCACACCAGATCCTTAGGGGGGAAATGAAGGGGACATATATGACTGCTTACAGCGCAACAGGCGGCTTTGTACCCAATGACGAGGAAAAATCAATGATCTTAGACAAAATCACTTTCGCTGCACCTAAAGGCGACCCCATAGTGGTTACCGCCAAATGCACCAAGATAATGCTAGATGACAAGATCCTTCGTATGGCACAAACTATTCAGGGCACTTCGGAATTCTATTGCGTGCAGCATTGGCCAGTACCCAAAATAAAATGGGTAAATGGGGTTCCCGGGTGTGGCAAGACAACCTGGGTTGTCGACCACTTTGATGTGGAGAAAGACGTAGTAGCCACGACGACTATCGAGGCAGCCAAAGATCTCAAAGAGAAACTAGTGCGTCGGCTAGGAGATCGAGTGAAGAACAGAGTGCGCACTATGGCCTCCATCCTAGCCAACGGGTTTAAAGAGAAATACTATCGTGTAACAGTAGACGAAGCTTTAATGAACCACTTCGGCTCTATAGTAATGGCAGCTCGATTGGCAGGAGCGAGCGAGATTGTCCTCATCGGAGATGTTAATCAGCTTCCCTTTTTGGACAGAGAAAACCTGTTTCGACTTTGGTATACCCGTCCAAACCTAGTGGCTTCCATCAGCCAGGAGTTGCTCTGCACACACCGCAACCCGATGGATGTAGCATTTGCTCTGAGCGACATATACCCTGGTATATATTCGTCAAAGCAGAGAGTGCATTCCCTGAAGGTGAAGCGTTATACCGGAGCGGTAATACCCAAAAGCTCAGCGAAGACCCTTTACTTGGTTCATACTCAGAAGGAGAAGGCTCTTCTTACAAGTCAGGGCTATGGTATGGGCGAAGGGTCACGCACGCTTACGATACACGAAGCTCAGGGTTTGACCTGCGAGTCTGTGGTCATAATAAACACGAAAAGCAGGAGAATTCAGCTCCACGACAGTGTCCCACATGCTGTAGTGGCCGTGTCGAGACACACAATGAGTTGCGTATATTACACCGACACAGCTGACGATGCCATTGCCACCTTCGCAAGGCGTGCAATGGAAGCGTCGACAATAACAATCGTCGACTACAACCTAAAAGTCGCCCTGCGGAAACAAGACCACGCGGTCGCGAATACGCTGCTAAAAATAGCTAAATCCGTGACTAACAAGCAGGAAAGTTTTCGTACTTATATTGTTACCATTGTGCTCTTTAGTCTGGATCGAATTAAGTATTTTCTTCTTTCTTTGTTTGAAATTGACGAATAGAATAGAGAGTATATATGTAATTGTTTAAGTTGTCCGTAATATGTAAATTTAAAGTAAACTGTAATTTATCACAGGAGCACAAGTGATAGGTGTCACGTAGGTATAGTAATATTGTTAAGACCTATGTTAGTGCTACCTTTAGTGAAAGTTTGTAGCGACACTAGCAACTAATATCAGATCGAATAATATTTGTGTTTATTAAAACACGAAGCATTGCAAAATAAACAGTTCGGTTTTACAAGGGGCCGATCATCATTTGATGAACTCATCCTATCCCTGCTCTCCTCCGTATGGTGACTTGTTCTCTCTATGTTTACGGCGAAAGCTCTGCCTGAAAGCGTTTTATATTGTTGTTGAGACTATGTAAAAGAACGAAGTAACTAATTGAAATAAATGATTTCACTTTGGAGTCTTGACTTTGACTTTTAAATTTACCCCAGCTTGTAGTACCACGAGGATTTTCCGAACATTTACAAAACTTACACTCGTGTTTCCCGTGTAGCGTGTGTGCGTGTGCAGTAGTGTGCACAGCCTAATTCAAACTTTATGGCGGTTCGAAACATGAGGCGAGTCGCTGCGCAGTAACAAATTCACGTGTCCGCGGGGGTGAGGGGTGAGGTACTGCGCAGTGAGTAGCGCACTTCAAAGCCGCACTTAAGTTTCAATCGGGCTTTATTTGTAAATAATTATATGTTTATATATTGAATTTATGGGTAATTCCACTTTGCCCCACCAAGCCCGCCACCCTGGTGTGGCAAAGTGGACTGCCTAAAATTTTGCAGTGGAATATGCCCCACTATTCTGATTTGATGGGGCGGATAACACTAGCATAAATACGAGGTTAATTATTTAAAAAAAAATGCTTAGGTTAGGTTAGGTTAAAACTGTGACCTCCTACGCACGAGCCGAGCGAGCGAAGCGAGCGGTGCCGCGGCAGCGGCCGGCGAGTGCCAGAAACGACTAAATTATATAGAAAAAAAATATGGAAAAAAGAGATTATTTTTAACAGGCTATCGAGAACCGAATTAGTTAGACGAGGATAATTATTAAAAAAAAATGCTTAGGTTAGGTTAGTGTTATCCGCCCCATCAAATCAGAATAGTGGGGCATATTCCACTGCAAAATTTTAGGCAGTCCACTTTGCCACACCAGGGTGGCGGGCTTGGTGGGGCAAAGTGGAATTACTCGAATTTATATGTGTTTATTCGTTTTTTTGTGTGATGTCAGAGTGCCGTTTTTGAGTGTTGGATAATTGCAAAAGTTATTCAGTGTGTGTCAAAAGAATGGGTGGTGGCAGTGTAATAAACTATTAAGGTATAATCTGGGTAAAATACGGGAAATGAATGTTTTTACGTCGATTTGTTAATAAGGCGTGTTACACACTTGCACGGCAAACTCGCCCGGCTATGCCGAATCATGCCAACCTGAAGTGTGAAGCACCCCTAAGATTTTTAAATAATGTAAAGCATGGGTTTGGTGATTAGGAGTTTTGCAAGATCAAATACATAGAATGATGAACGTATGGGATTTTCTTTTCACACGCATTGATTTATTTGGGATATTGGTTGTAGTAGAAAGTAAATACTTAATATTAGTAGTAAAATTTAATACAGGGTTAGATTTTGTGATAATACTCCTGGTTGAATTCCGTAACGGTGGGATGCTACTTAAAGTTTCTGTATCCTCTAAAGTCATCTTGTATAGTCAACTGGCAGATGGATATAGCTTTAAAGTACTCTTTGGGAGGCATTGAGAGAGGTACTTTGAAAGAAACCCTAACTGTATTTAGGTTTATGTAATTACATTTATTCATGTTTTCGGTTTCTCACAGGCCTCCTCTCTTTGAGAGGGAACGGGCCGTGACCATGCAAGCCCAGGTGAGGAGGTCCGTGTCCTAGAAGTGGGAAAATTATATGCTGATTATAATATATTTACGGTTTTTCTCATTTATTTTGGATTTGGCTAAGCGCAAACGAGCCACTGCACCGACTTCAGCTACCGTTGGCCCAGCGACAAGCAGTTCACGTTCTTTTTCATATGTTTTGTATGAATTCATCGCACAAGTGTGACCGGTGGCGGCCAGTGCGGCCACCCGCTACATTACACCCATGTTTTCCGTGTGGACCAGTGTGTACAGACGCCAGCACATCAAGCTACCCGAAACTGTCAAATTTTCCCAATCGACTTTGAACCTTATGCTTTAACGATAAAGTTGAAAATCTATTAAAGAAATTTGACAGATTTTAGTAGCTTGTTGTTCTGGCGTCTGTACATACCGGTGGCTACAGCCTGTTGTGGCTCGGGTCTAAGGGCTGCTCGCCCTAATACCCGGTTTTTGGAACGTAAAACAACACACAAATTTGCTAACAAATTGTCAAGCGCGCGTAACCTTCTTTGATTGGTTGAATGATTTATCAACAGCCAATCGCTTGACTTGCGTGTCATTATGACGCGTCGACAATTTTTTAAAGTTCCAGAAACCCAATACCTCCTCTTCGAGTCGTACTCCTCATTACTGAGGGTCGTGATCCTCCCTTGAAAACATCTTTTCCCTAACGATGTTTCGCCATCTCTGTCTATCCTTGGCCAGGTGAAGCGCATCAAGAAATTTCGTGTTAAGAAAAGAGCTTATCTGATCGGACCAACGCAAAGGGCTGCGACCTCATGGTCGTTTACCGTCCACCTTGCCGGTAACCAATAGAAACCCAATAACAATAATGCAAAACGCATGATAACGTCTACAAACATAATCAGCTTATAATGTTCCCACCACTTGGACACAGGCCTCCTCTCTGTGAGGGGGTGTGGGCCTTAATCCATAACGTCTAATAACTTGACGGGAATTCTTCGTACAGAGAACAGGGGTGCTGCGATCGAGGTGTACGTATCAGCGGTGTCGTCTCCGTCCAGGTTCTGGGTTCAGTTCGTGGGGCCGCAGGTGACACAGTTAGACTCCTTAGTGGAAGAAATGACGGAGTACTACGGCAAGAAGGAAAATAGGGAAGCCCATGCGGTAAGTATCACTGTTTAGCTTTTAAACCGACTTCATAAAAGGAGGTTCTGTATTCCACCCGTATGTACCTATGTATGTTTGTATGCCCGCGATTTTCTCAAAAACGAATGAACCAATTTTGATGTTCTTTTTATAAATAGTTTAAACTCTCGAGATTTATCATCGAGATTTCTTTATTATACGTAAGTTTAATATTATAATGTGTTACACACTTTAACCTTACGGAATAGATACCCTAAATGATCGTCAACACCGCATCAAAATCCGTTGCGTAGTTTAGAAGATCATCGCGGTTACACAGACAGACAAGAAAAGTGACTTTAATTATAATATGTATATAGGTACATACGTACAGACATCAAGCTACTACAATCTGTCAAATTTCTTTAATAGATTTTCAACTTTATCGCTAAAACATAAGGTTCAAACTCGATTGGGAAAATTAGACAGTTTCGGGTAGCTTGATGTACTGGCATCTGTACATCAGAGTCATCAAATTTAAGGGTGTGAAGAGGGGGGGGGGGGGGGTTTGAGGGTGTGCCGTAACCCGTGTACCGTAGCCAAGGGTAGGCGGGCCGCTGCCGCGCCGGGTGGGTACTAGGGGCCAAGTGTTTTTTGTGCTTGTCTTCTTTGGGTTATCATAATCGCCACGCTTGGCAGGGGGTTGGCGATCGCAGTATGGTGGTAAAATGCATAGAGAACGCTGCTGCCTATTCTCCGGTACGACCCTTAGTCGCCTTTTACGACACCCACGGGAAGTATGGGGTGGTGCTACTCTTTAAGTCCGGCACCACACAGACACAATAGCTTGGTACCTAAAGAATATTCCTATTTTCTGTGACTGCAACCAAATTCGGCGATATTAAACTTAATCAATCTAGTTTTTAACCTGTTGGAATGTTGTTTGATCACAAAAAGACGCCTTGTAATATGTGTAGAGCAAGATTACTTAATCCGGGAAGATGCATTTACTTGTAATTTAAAAGACCACACACCTTACACACCTTTTTTACAGACCTTTTTGTAAAGGAAGTCGTGGAAGTCAGGCCCCTGTTTTCCACTGGGCACTGGGCAAGAGCCCAGGGCCCCGCGTTCTTCAGAGGCCCAAACATTCTTTAAAGCCGCCGTTTCATTCTACGCATTATTAGTACCCGATTCAGTGACAACATGAGTGATTTACATTAAATTTCTACCCTCACCCCCCTATGAAATGTTGGTATGTTTCTCCTATTGTCTCTTATCTACTCAGGGGCCCCGTGATTCTTAAGTGCCCAGGGCCTCGAATAGGTCAAAGACGGCCCTGCTCGTGGTAAGTAGGTACTTACTATAGTGCGCGTCAAACTTTATAGCAGCTCTGAAGTGCGCTACTCACTGCGTAGTAACCCACCCATCTCCCCCACTGACTCATGAATTAGTTACTGCGCAGCGACTGTTCTCATGTTCCGAGTTGCCATAAAGTTTGAATCGGGGTGTACCATCAGGAGGACTGCTTGCTTGTATGACCTGTTCCAAAAGTATTTGATGAAAATGTAAACAAATGGATCAGAAAACGTACGTGTAGTCTATGCCAATTTGTAGTGCCACTTACAATTTGAGTGCTTTGATTTGATTATTTGACTACTTGAATCCGAAATTCTAATTTTAAATCATCATAGGATGATTTCATTTGACTGATGTTCATTTTGTAATCTCAATTTTCTTCGATGATTTTTAAATTACATTATAATAATGATATTTACGCAGTTTTTTTTAAATGGTTAGATATACATAAAGTTGAAACTTGTGTGAATGTGTTACTAATTCTCTTTAGCGAGTGATTGTGAAAAAATTTAACCTGAACAGGTTTTGTTTACAGTTGCACGAGATACTTTTCTAACAGACAGTATTCCAATAAAAAATATTATATAACTGACAATCAAGCAGGCCCTTTGTGTAGTAAATTATTTTATCAGCAATGTTCTCAAAATGGTGAAGGAAAACATCGTGAGGTAGGCTAGAAACAAAAATTCGAAGACATTGTGACATCAGCCAACCTGCACTGGGCCCGCGTGGTGGGTTACGATCCGATCTCTCACAGAGAGGAGGCCTGTCCCAGCAGTGGGAACATTGTAGGCTGCTTATGCTTAACTGTCAATCATTATTTGGTTTCCAGTTGGCGCACGTGTCCATCGGTCAAGTGGTAGCCGCGGTGTTCAGACATGACGGTCGCTGGTACCGCGCCCGAGTACACGACATCAGAGCCAACGAGTTCGATGCCACGCAACAGGTTATTTATTTTTTATTTTAACTGCTCATTTTTCTAAAGAAAATGGAAGATTTTGAGGGAGGCGTTTGTTTAGAAGGGGGACAACGTCGGTTACCTAAAAAAAAATTCTAAGTGTCATAACAAATTGAAAATCTATTTAATCATCTGTCAATTTGGCTGTTGTTTTCATATTTCAGTCAATCAATCACTAGAATTATTAAGAAATTCAAACTTTCAGAAACTAGGGTTCTGAAAATTAACGTATCTCAATGGATACCTCATTCTGCTCAACTTGATAGGCATTCAGCTATTAATTGAAGCAACCTCGACTCTTAACAACTTTTCATATTTACAACTTGCAAATCGACATGGGTAGTAGTACATACAGTTAAATCCAGGTGGGTAGGACGCTAGGTGGAATGGTGATCTTCGCAGGGTGGCTGGGAGCAACTGGATGAGAGTAACTGAGAAAAGGATTGAGTAAAATGGAGCGGTGGGAGAGGCCATGTCCAGCAGTGGACTGCTCATGATGATGACAGTCAAATCATAAACGGTTTTTTTTTTCTTTCTTTTTTTAGTAGTTCTAAGGAGTTTTTTGTCTGAATTTTGTTGTTATACCTATAAACACGTTTTTTTATTTCTATCTATTCTATGTTAGCTCAATTAGCTGTTGTGTTCTGTATACTGAAAGAAATGTATAATTCCTAGCATAGCCGAGACCGACAAGTTTCGAGGGCTGATAAAATATATGACGGCCGCGTCTACAACGTCACATGAACCACGCAGCACACGTGACGTCACGCAAAACCAACATCGCGGATGCAGAGTTATTTACGCGATTAACATGTATACAGAAACCGTCGGGCAGTAGCCCAGTAGACCTAACACCCGGTGGTTGGTGGGTCCTCCCTTTTCAATGGTGGAGAAAGCACTTTCCACCGTGTTCCTCATACTTGTAAAACTAACAAGTAATATTGCACCCGTTTTAAAACTAGCATGTTATAACTAGCAGCAACCCGCGGTTTCACCCGCATAAGTGTTGATCCCGTGGGAATATTGGGATAAAAACTATCCTATGTCCTTCCCCGGGATGCAATCTATCTCTCTGCCAAATTTTATCGAAATCCGTTCAGTGGTTTAGGCGTGAAAAGGTAATATACAGACAGACAGAGAGTTGCTTTCGAATTTATAATATTAAGTATGGATTGCACGTTATAGGTAGCGGACGTATTCTTCCTGGACTACGGTGACAGCGAGTACGTGGCGACGCACGAGCTATGTGAACTGCGCGCTGACTTGCTGCGGCTCAGGTTCCAGGTGCGTGTCGCTTTATTTATTACCTGATCCGACAGAGGTTGTGCTGTCCAAATTTCAAACCATAGATAAAAAGACATTCAGTTTTTCCCGAGTTTGAAATTTTTCCGGGAAACTTAAAAAAAAATTCTGTCCCTATAAACTTTATTACGAACGTTTTAAAACAAAAAATAGCCAAATGGGTCCACTCGTTCTCAAGTGATGTGCTTAACCACATCCAACAAACTGCATAAATTTTTATTTCTTTAGATAAGTACTTGGATTCTGAATCTTTGGTAATTTACATAGCCACCGACTACTCTATCTACATGTTATAATGATTTCAAATGTGGTGTGCAGGCTATGGAGTGCTTCCTGGCGGGCGTGCGGCCTGCCGTCACGGAGGTCGCGCCGCGCGACCGCTGGCACCCGCAGGCCATCGAGCGCTTCGAGGAACTCACACAGGTACCCACACCATCGTGCTAAAATTCAACACATAAATTAAAAAGTTTTCTATTAAATTTTAGGGTAGTTATTAGTTTGGCGTATTTTATGTGCTGGACTAATCACACAAATTATTAAGGGGCTTACATGACCTAAAGCGCGGTCACTGTCGGACTGCATAGAAAAGAAAGAGAAGCGCGATGCCACAACGCTGGTAATTTATTGCAAAATATGAAGCAATTATTTAATTCCAAAAAATCTATTGTTTGGACTAAAAAATTAAAACACTAGTATTTTAATATGTTGCTTGTAGAATAATCTGACAAAAAATTAGAATTATTGTTTGTATATTAGTATGGTTTTTATTGTAAAAATAAAGTTTTTATCTACTCTACTATCGTACGGGTGTAATTTTTTTTCGAATTTCCGAAATTTTCTTTCATACAAACCTTGTTCGGCGACTTTGTTTTGTACTATGTAAGGGTGTGAAACTCTGTATGTTTGTTAATCAATCACGCTTTATTTGGCCCAGCTTCTGCCCGCATCTGTGTACCAAAAGGTGTAAGCTGTTTTGGTCTTTATTAAAGTTCACACCATTCTGTTTGTATTTAAAGGTGGCCAGGTGGAAGCCATTGCTGTCTAAAACGTGCACCTATAAGAAGACTGCTACTGCCGAGGGTGAGAAAGAGAGGGAGATACCTGGCATTAAGCTGTTCGACAACACTGACGGTAAATATATCTGCTTAATAAAAATTCAAAATTATTCCTCGGATAAAATTATCTGATAACTTTCTGGATAATTTTTATCTGAGGAATAAATATGGCGGTTTGACAGCTTTTGTATGGAAAATATGTCAGTGTCATATTTATTCTTCGGATAAAAATTATCAGACTGTTGAAAAATCAGCCCTTTATTAAGGTTAAGTATTTATTTTCCCTGTTAACACTTCAACACAGCATAAGTCTGTAAATAATAAGTAAGTAGACGAATTCCGTTGGTTTCATTACAGAAGGCGAGGTAGACATCGGCGGGGCGTTGATATCAGAGGGTTGGGCCGAACACGGCCCAGGCGACCGACCTTCGCCCACACACCACAAACCACCCTTTGGAGACCTCGGCAACTCACGGTAAATACTCCTTTATAAACAATCAATCATCAGTTGTGCAGAGACGTAGTGACCCACACAATAATAATCTTTATTACACAAGAAAGTGGTCCCTGACTGCTGTGCTAGGTGATAGACCTGTGTTACAAAAGCCAGTTATGTTTATAATAGTAGGCGTGGCTATTGCCATCAACCGGGTACAAATCCAGATTCTTCAAATCATCAATACGACTCTCTCTAAGTTAAAATTACCTTACTGAATGACTATTTCATGAAATCATGACATTTAAGGCCAATTTTAACTTTAAAAGTTGTACTGATGACTGTCATGGTTATAATTATGTAAATACATCTTGTTTTTCTTGCAACATGGTATTCATATTTTGTTAATGTTTACGGGTTTACTCACATATTTCGTTCGGCTCGCCGGCGACTTCGCCTCGCGAGCTCAAAACTAAACCCAACTAAATAAGCTTCTCCTTTTTATGAAGTCGGTTAAAAGAAATGAATGAGACGAGACATAATACGTCAGTAAAACTGTAAACACGAACAAAATGCAACACTTAAGGTATTTTTCACATAATTGTACAGACGCAGCACATCAAGCTACCCGAAACTATCAAATTTTCCCAATCAACCTTGAACTTTATGATGTAGCGATAAAGTTGAAAATCTATTAAAGAAATTTGATAGATTGTAGTAGCGTGATGTGCTGGCGTATGTACATTTAGTTTTTATTATATGCAAGCTAATATGTATATGTATTTTTGTGTATGCTAAATATGGATGACAAAGAGGTACAAAATGCACTAAACAAGTAATGCACGACTTGAAAACAACATATATTTAGCTAATGAAGGCACTATTATAGTGAGGGTAGAATTGAAAATTCTCTAAACCTCATGTTGTGTACAGGGTGTTGGGAATGTTAGAGGGAGAACGAAGCTCCTCTGAACCGAAAGACCACAAGGATGACAGCGACGAACTGAAACAAAAGACCACTGACGACTCCAAGATCGGTAAACTAACTTCATTTCTTAAAGTTCTTTTTCGTGTCTATGATTCCACTTAACCAGACCAGAGGAGCATTCCCGTAATTAAAAATATTCAAAATCCTAGTCACAATCTCATCTCGGCGACTATGTAAAAAACTTATCAAAAATGTAGGGATTTTAGAAGTATTTTTGACAGATTGAGACAGATCAGAATGTGAACGTTCTTAAAATTACGAGAATTGCCCTTCTAAACTCAGCCACGTCGGTCGCTTTTTATTAGGACGTGGCCTTAGTATTGTCCTCGCGAAGGTCTTTCATAGTGTGTGTGTGTGTGCACAGAGAAATAGAAATGGAAATAATTTATTTGCTTTTATTATAGACAGATAAGATGAGATTTTGAAGGGTCACCGAAACTATCAACTGCAATTGTCAATATTTACGTGATTGTTACACATTGATGCGCAAATTGATCGTCTACGAAATTCAATTGAAGCGATTGACAATATTACTACAATTATAATTCCATCGATTTTACAGATATGTTTTCGATTATCTCAAACGAAAAAAATCGGTAAAATCTATGGAAATGTTTACTATGCCTCCCCTGAAATTACATTATTTGTTCGAACAATACTAATATTACTGATCATCCTTACTGATCAGTTGTCATCAATTATAATTGTAGTACCTAATATTTATATAATAAAAAAAAAACACTTTAAAAGTTTTTGGTGGGGATTAAAGCCCCGTATTCATTAGGCAACATTTTTGTTAATAAACACTGTTTATAAACAGTGTTTCACTATGTTTCATCATCTCGGAAAACAATTTATAAACAGTTTATAAACAAAGGTGATGAAACATTGTTTCTTAAACATGTTGCCGTGTTTCCCACTTCGAGCGGAGGTCAAGACGAAACATCTAGTTTATAAGCAAAAATCAACAGGTGTGGACGTGTGTTGCGTGAGTTTATAAACATGGAAGTAGTGTGGTCCAACAACCAGGTTTCGATGCTCATAGAGCTTTATCAACAGCATCGTGTGGACTGCCAAGTTTCAGAAACAGTGTTTACGGTAAACTTGTTAATAAACACGTCATAAACAGTTTATTAACTGTCAAGCTTGAACAGATTCTGTTCTTGTCGCGCCGTACTGACATGTACTTGTATAGCGCTTCCATGGTAGTTCCGTCTTTGTCTAGCAGTTATTTTACGTTTCTATGTTGACATTTTTTTAAGCTATTAGACTTTCCCTAGTATTGTTTGCAACTTTGCACTATCTGCAAACAAATATTTTTTTGATCATCCCTATTGCGGTAGATCGTTTCGGGGACCTTTAACATGGTACACATATACTTTATCTAACAGCATGCAAAATTTTCAAATAATAGACTTTATAATCCGTAAGAGGTTGTACGCTTGGGTTACATTGGCATATTTTATATTGATACAAGTTTGTGGGCACTTAACACAATCATCAATTGTAAAAAAAAAACTTAATTTAAGCATTAATTGATTCATGAATCAAATGCTTAAATTAAGTATTTTTTTAATTACAATTGCAATAATTTAATCAGGGTGTAAGCCAAGGTTTACCCCCTGAATAAATTATTGTTGTATGTGCCAATTGTTCGACTTGTAAATGAAAATTCTCAGTTCCATCATTAACTCACGTGTTTACAAAACACAAAAATTCCCTCAATTAACATAAAACTTTATTTTCCAGATAACGACCGACTGACAACTTCGAAATCTCTGAGCTCAGGCCTCGAAACAGGGGAAAAACTACTGTCCATATCTAATTTTGACCTCTCATACCCGGACAATTCCAAAGCTTTGAACGGTTCCCACGAAAACTTCCTACACATGGAAAAACAAAATTTAGACAAAGAAGGTAATGTTGAAACCGGTTCGATAGATACGTTAGTACCTACCGTACCTATCACCCCTAACTTGTCAAAGTCGCCTCTCGATGAGTTCAAGGCGAACATGAACAGAATAGACTCCCATCATAATCTTGAGTTGCTGACGAGATCACAACACGAGGATAAATGAGGTTTAATTTTTAAGTAATTGTTTTGTTAAAAGTCGTGACAATTAGTATGTGTATGATTTCTAAGATAGTTTTACAAGGCCCTTCCACAGATAATTATCGTATCTATTGGTGATTTTTAACAAAAGAACTGATATGACATTTCTCAACTGTTTTTTTTTTACTGAGGCCCACTTGATTATGTTAATACCACAATTATGCCTCTGTCACCTTCAAATGATTGACAGCAATAGGAAGGTGTCTTAAATTTAGCGCTAAATGTATTTAGTGAGTTGTATTGCAAACGGGCCTCAAACTCTTCGCACTGTGCGTATGCGATAATATAGCATTAAAGCTGCGTAAGCACTCGGTAACCTAAAACATCAGCCAATTTAAAAAGTTTGGTCGTCACGACTTTTAATCATACTAGTGTAAAATATGTCCGGATTAAAGATAATTTACTGTTGTATTAAAAGTTATTTAAGTGTACAGGGTAGCGGGGGCATCGACGCGTTACCTGTAACCATGGATTCAGTAGGTACATAGTTCTGAACGTCCATGAGTTGAAATTTTTCGCAGGTTATTAAAAAAAAAATTTGCTTTTCCATACATTTTGACCGCGTAGGTACACTTTTGTATGAAACAGCAATTTTTTTTTTGTTACCGTCCAACAATTTCTATTCTAGGGGTCTAGAATCATGTGCTGAATTCATGGTTACGTCATTCGTGGATCTTTGACAGTCGTTACGGGTAGTCAGAACTCAGAAGCCCGAAAGTCTGACAACCAGTCTTACCAAGGGGTATTACCCAGTAACTGGGTTGTGGAGGTCCGATAGGCAGTCGCTCCATGTAAAATACTGGTATTCAGCTGCATCCGGTTAGACTGGAAGCGGACCCCAACATAGTTGGGAAAAGGCTAGACAGAGGATGAGTTTGCGCATCGATGTCTCGCCACCCTGTATAAACGCTGAATATGGTATGTATATCATTTTTAATTGTATCCCATTCTCATACCTATGTATCCAGTATGTGATATCAAGTCTCATGTTAATATATGCTCTATAAATCTATAGGTACACAAGTTTTCTACTATCTTTTAAAGATATTATGTCTCACTTGTTAATAAAAGTTTAAGTCAATTGCCACCTACTTAAATACTTCCTTTCTTATGAGATCTTAAACTATAAGATTCCAAAAAAAAATACGAGAAAGTTTCCTTAGTCTCCGAAAAAAAAGCTTTAATTTATGTACAAACGTTGAAAAGAGGTTTTTTTGCAAGGTTGTGCATTTCGTTATGCTACTTCTTTATATATCGACCATAGAGAAAAATAGATGTTTCTTTTGTTATTTTAGTGCTTTTTATTGCTGCAAGGATCTTTTCGCGCCTGAATGACATTGACAGGGGGCGTTGTTGGTAAGCATAAACAGCCTACAACGTTCCCACTGCTGGGACACAGGCCTCCTCTCTGTGAGAAGGAGTGGGGATCAGTGGGCCATAATGCAGCACGTGGGCCTAGTGCAGCTTGCTTTCCCATTTGTGAAGTTGTCACACAAATTGTATTAACAAAACAAGATGGCGGGCCTTAGTTCCGAATTTGGCCACGCGCCAAAAGAACCTTGTGGCGATGTATGTATGAGTACCTAGTTGATGTGTTCCTATTTTAACAATAGAAATGCTTTCTGTAGTTAGTGATATGCAAGCTGTAAATGATTTAAGTAAGTAAAATGTTAACGGGAAATGTGTGATTTATATGTTGTTCATGATCAAGAAAAGATATTTTTTTTAGTCCAGGCAAAGAAAAATATGATTCGGGTTAGACCTGATTAGATACAATACGAACAGTCTTTGATAAATAGCCTTACGAGTGGAATCAGAGTAAACTATTGCTGTATTTAGTCAATATTTAAAGATCTTCTGTCCAATCTCTGGGTCGTAAAAGGAAAAATAAGTATATTACGAGGTTATATGGAATAAATACAGATTTGAAATTTTGAATACATGAATTCGGCTTCTCTTTTGTCAAATATCATGTTTGTTGCTATGGTTGGAATAATCAGCCTTTAATGTTCCCACTGCTGGGACTCAGGACTCCTCTCTTCGAGAGAGAGGACTGTAATCCACCACGCGGGCCCAGTCCGGGTTGGTAGATGTCACATGTCTTCTAATTTTTGGTTCTAAGACATGTCGATTTCCTCACGACGTTTTCCTTCACCGTTTTGAGATAGACCTAGATAACGCAAGTATCACGAACTGTATGAAAACCAACCGTGACATTTTTGACTACCTACTATGACGTCACAAGCTCGCGCTCTCGCTCACGCCAACTCAGCCAGCAGTACACAGGACAGCGCGAAAGTGGCGGCTTACGATTTTTGTACGTAAGCTGGTGCGATTTTTAGCACGCGAAGTAGTTGCTCTTGCGTTATCTAGGTGTATCTCTATATAATATGTGGTTTATAACTTATCAAAATTGAAACTTATTTGTAAGTATTCATTTTAGCATGCATGTGAAATATTTCACAAGTATATTAAATATGTAGTTTCTTTTATTGTTTAACACTAAGCAAACAACTGGAGTGTTTGAAATGTATTTCTAATGTGTTAAGTACTTACCAGTTTTCTAGTTTTTCTACCATCACAGTATTTATATTTTCTACCAATTCATGTTGCCAGATTAAAAAAAAAACAGTATTTTTTACTCAACTTTTGAGGTCAACCCACAGATTCTTTCATCCTGAAATAGGAGCTCGGAAAGATAAGAGATTATTTTTAACATGGTAGAAATATTTCTGTGATTGTTAACAACATAAGGTTGAAGTAGGCGCTAACAGCCGCTTGTAGGAATAAGTTATAAATGTATTTAAATTGACGCTTCTGCCATTTCTGTTATTTTGCCTGCATTTTGTGACATCAGGAGGCCTAAAAAGGCCACTTTGGCAGAAGCATAAAAGGATAATCAGATCGCTGCACTACGTAGGTATAATCAAAGAGTTTGGGATTGGATTCGGATTGGGTTGTTTGGTATTTTAGCACAGACAAAAAAAAATACTGAAAAATCCTTTACCACTGGGATTTGATACGAATAACTTAAAAGTTAACTGTCCATTATGATTCATAATGTTATCCTTTTATGATTCTGCCAAAGTGGCCTTTTTAGGCCCCCTGATAGTACCTGCAAATTGCAAAAAACTTATGAAAATTTGAACTTCGCGAACTACTCTGACACTTTCGCCTCCCGTCGCATGTCCAATTAGCAGACACAATAGAAATTCTATTGTTATCGGTACATACCCTGTACCTACACGCGACATGCGAAGGGTTAAAGGTTTTAAGTATGTACTCAAGGAGTTAGGTAGCTTTGAACACATCATTGTGGTGAATTTTATGATGCTAACAGATCAAGGTCGCAAAAAGTACTTATTAAATTTCTATCCAAGTGACGTAACATATTCTTCTGTACAGAAAGATACTGCACCTTTTTTCAATTAAAAGTCTTATATGTTCTATGTTATTTAAAATACAAGTTAAATAATGAGTAAATCTGCCTCTTTAATACTATATTTTTTTAAATTGTTTAGTACTTACCATTAAAATCTGCTCAATTTGTTTCCAGAATTTTCTTTTATGCATCGCAGTTCTCTATCGTTTTATGTTACAACAAACGTCCATAATAAATGTGATGTATAATTTATTATTATTGTGTCAAACGACTAACTGAAATATTTTCATTAGTCTTATATTGATGGGAAAATATTAACCAATCACAGCTTAACGTATATGTTTACGTCATAGCGTCAACCAATCAGAAACGTCGATCATTGTTCGTGTCCAAAATGTAATATTAATAGTGGTTAAAAACTTTGAACTAAAAAGATAATGGTGCCATACCATTCTAGTACAAACTGCGTGACGCAGGAAAAGTATTGTTTTCTAGTTTTCGAATTAAATTGTTATAACTTCGGTTTTTTTAAGTATTAGTTGTCTATTCATGTAGACTTTTGTTATACTTAACTCGAATATATTTTGTGAAATGATGTACTTTTGTAAATTCCTTTTCAACATAGAAATACATTTGTGGGAAAACAAGTGTTTTTTTTTTTGTGGCAAGTTTTTTTTTGTCAATCCTAAATAGCTTTTCGACTAGACACCAAAACCAGTCATCTAACTGGATCGACAAATATCTGGCAGTGGCACAATGGCGGTATTTTAGAAGAAGTATTGTCGTTTTCAGTAAAAAAAAAAGTTTGGGGTCCGAGGAACCCTCAGCAGGAGCGAAGTTTATAATAAAAATCTAAGATGGCGGCTGCAAAATTCAAAATGACGAACATTTGTACATTTTGCAGCCAATCATCTTGGATTTTCATTTTGATCACAATATCGGATTTAGCACCCTCGAAAACCATGAAAACGACACTCGTGACGAAAAATTTGAAATTTTATGCAGCCGCCATCTAGGACTTTTATTTTAACTTCACTATCGGTTTCAGCATCCTCGAAAACCATGAAAACGACACCCATGACGAAAACTTTTGCAACCACCATCTTGGATTTTCATTCTGACCTCACTATTAGCTTCAGTGATGGTCTGTGTGGTACCGGACTTAAACAGCACTACCCTACTTCCCTTGGGTGTCGTAAAAGGGGACCGGAGAATGGGCAGCAGCGTTCTCTATGCATTTTACCACCATATGACCATACTACGATCGCCAACCCGCCTGCCAAACGTGGCGATTATGGCAAACCCTCCCAAGAATGACAAGCACAAAAAGCACTTGGCACTTAGTATCCGGCGGCCCGCCTACCCTTTGCTACGGTAGCGGCAAGGGCAAGGGGTGCTAAGATTCCCCGGAAGAGATCCGGCTACCACAATCACCGAAAACTGGACCTGGCAACATACAACACGCGTACACTGACTTTAAAATATAGGAAGATAAAAATAATAACATTCGAGCACATCTTTAAACCTGCCAAGTGCGAGTCGGACTAGCACACGCCAAAAACACGTTTCTTGTCGGGTCTGAAAATTAAAGGGCAATAGAAATACACACTCCTTGAAAATTGCAACTGTCTATGCTATTATGGTTCATGAATACAGCCCGCTGACAGACGGACGGACGGATACCGGAAGCTTCGTAATATGGTTCCGTTGGCACCCTTGGGTACGGAACCCTAAAAAGTATGGTAGGAAAAGTTACGCAATATCGTTTTTCGGCAATCACGCCGTAAATGTCCAAAAATCGTGAGCGAAAACCGTCTTCATCATCAAACTTCATCTAGTTTAAAAAAAAAAACATGATTGACGTGTAAAAGTGTTTGTACAAACCTACTTACAAAAAATAAAATCATTTCATTTCAATCATTTCATTTCATCAAACTGTCAAGGTAATCAGTGGTCATTACACGGCCATATTTGCCTACGTCTGTCAGTCTTCGATACAAGTAAACAATGCTATTAGTCCGACGAGCGACGTCTTGAACATGAAAGCGTGGTGACTGGTGCTCTCTCCGCCAACTGTTATCTATTTTCCGTTTGAAACGGTTCCGAATCACTGTCGTTAAACTGAAATCATTGTTACGGTGCCGCGGTGGTGCAAGTGATGGAAATTGGATCGGATCGGATTGATGTGATGAGTAGAGGTTTTTGCAAAAGTGATAAGTACCTACCTAAGACCAGCCGATCGATTCTGTAAAAATCTCACCGTGATAACTTAGGTGAAGTGAGTTGGTTTTTGCTAGGAATTGACACTATTGACAGTCAGAGTTGACTCACTCCATGCTCACTTCACCTAAGTTTTCACGGTGAGATTTTTACAGAATAGCACCGCAGAGACCAGAGGGGTAGGTAATTCTCGTAATTTAAAGAACACAGTCTGGGGGCCTAAAAAGGCCACTTTGGCAGAATCATAAACGTATTTTGCTTTTTTTCGTTGCAAGAGATTGGGATTGGATTTGGATTGGCACAGACAAAAAAAAATAACTGAAAAATCCTTCACCAATGGGATTTGATACGATTAACTTAACAGTTAACTGTCTATTATGATTTATAATGATTTGATGAATTCCTTTTATGATTCTGCAAAAGTGGCCTTTTTAGGCCCCCTGGGGGCCTAAAAAGGCCACTTTGGCAGAATCATAAACGTATTTTGCTTTTTTTCGTTGCAAGAGATTGGGATTGGATTTGGATTGGTATTTAAGCACAGACAAAAAAAATAACTGAAAAATCCTTCACCAATGGGATTTGATACGATTAACTTAACAGTTAACTGTCTATTATGATTTATAATGATTTGATGAATTCCTTTTATGATTCTGCAAAAGTGGCCTTTTTAGGCCCCCTGATCTCAGTCTCAATCTGTCAAAAATACATATAAATGATTTCACTACATTTTTGACATTGATTGTTGCCGCGATGAGATTGCAACTAGATTTTGCACGTTTTTCATTACGGGAACTGGCCGTCTCATTTCTGTTTTTTTTGCCTTGGTACCTACTTTAATGTGATAAGTACTGATAAGCAATCCTGCCAATCCACAGACTTATAAATATGTATGTCTGTGGATTGGCAGGATTGATCTAGGTCTGTGTGCTAATCGCGCAACTGACACCAAAGGAAGTTGACACACATATATAACAAAAGCTGACCGATCTTAGAACTTAAATAAGTTTCAAAGACCAATATTAAAAAACTGACCAAGTGCGAGTCGGACTCGCACACGAAGGGTTCCGTACCACAAAAACGCCGAAAAAAACACGTTTGTTATAAGGGAGCCCCCTTAAATATTTATTTTATTCTGTTTTTAGTACCTATTTGTTGTAATAGCGGCAATAGAAATACATGGTCTGTAAAAATTTCAACTGTCTAGCTATCACGGTTCATGAGATACAGCCTGGTGACAGACGGACAGTGGAGTCTTAGTAATAGGGTCCCGTTTTTACCCTTTGGGTACGGAACCCTAAAAAAATATGGCAGTGCGCGTTAGGAACTCTGAACCGTAGAATAAAACGGCATTAGGTAGTAGTAGCAGGTAGCAGCTTGTGAAGGCTTTCCTTACTTTATTAACTTTACCTTGACTTGCAAACAATAATGTTACAACAGAAAAAAAAATTTAACGTTTGTTAATAAGAATTATACATAAACAACGTGCTCCATAGAAGGCAGCGAAGCCTTGCCTTGACCAGCAGGTCAGTGTGTCTCGGTGAGCAGAGGCGAAATTAAATCGAATGAGACCCCGGCAACCTATTTATGGGTAGGTACCTACCTACATAATCACTTCAAACTGTTGATTTAGTGAAGCGGTAATAGCCCAAAGGTTGAAGTGCGGACTGTCGAGACGAGACAGCACTATTGGTGGCATACTTACTTTATACTCAAGCTGTGAAGTTCTAGCACAAATGTTTAGTTTTGTTACTTAGATTACAAGTGAGATGCTAGAAAATTAAGAACGTTATTGAGAGAGTTTGGAAACCATTTCTTAATGTTATTTAAAAGTAACGCCTAATCGTACATTTCTTGAACTCAAAAATTAGCAGTAGGTACAGTTGCATTTATTATGATCTCAATATGGAACGGAAATTATCTCAATGCCTTCGAACGTTCTAGGTTAGCGTGCCGTATACAGAACTATAAGACACGCAGTCGGGTGGAGGAAAGACACGCGTAACATAGTTCTGCCAACACGCGACGGTATTTATATTTCCCGCTACGAATGTGGGCCAACAGTTCAAAGACATTTAATAAAAGAAATACTTACATAACCCTCCTTCTGGCGCAGTCGGGTAAAAGTTTTTGAAGTCATGTAGAAATAAAAAAAACTGGCCAAGTGCGAGTCGGACTCGCACACGAAGGGTTCCGTACCAGAAGGCATAATACGCCGAAAAAACGTTTCTTACCCCTTTAAATTTAAATTTTATTTTATTTTTATTATTTGTTGTTAGAGCGGCAACAGAAATAGACCATCAGTGAAAATTTCAACTGTCTAGCTATCACGGTTCATAAGATACAGCTTGGTGACAGACAAACAGACGGACAGTGGAGTCTTAGTAATAGGGTCTCGTTTTTACCCTTAGGGTACGGAACCCTAAGAAAAGACAGCGGACAGTTTTCCTCAGGCTAAGTGGGGCGATGATCTTCGCAGGCTATCCTGCCTAGTTTTCTGTCATCTAAAATTACTGGTTCCGTATTGACATAGATAGTTAGTTAGCTTAGTATTACTAAGTCATATGACTTAGTAATACGGCCCCTGAACTCTATTAATTAAATAACCAAAGAGATATAATTTAATGTCTTTGTAAATAACTAACTTGATACCTACCACAAATCTATAATACCTACCTACGGTTTTGGGAAACAAATGACGTAACAGTTCACTTCTTGTACGGACGCCAGCAGGTCAACCTACCCGAAACTGTCAGATTTTCCCAATCAACCTTGAACCTTATGTTTTAGCAATAAAGTCGAAAATCTATTAAAGAAATCTGACAGATTGTAGTAACTTGATGTGCTGGCGTCTGTACCAAACGGAGTGAACAGTATAATTTGAAGCGAACGGACCAAGTGCAATAAACGAAAGCGCTGAGCTGCAGAATTACATAAAATGTATCGTGACACTGTGACGGACTGACGGCGATTATTTATCGAAGAAGTGATAACAGGTTATGTAAGAAAACAGTAGCGGAATTAAATTAGCAAGTCGATGGCTTCGCGTTATAGAGAAGGCCATTGCCTACCTTTAATATTTTTCCTTTCGGAAGTGCTCTGTTAAAATTTCAGAAGTCGGTGTCCTGGGATCTGTATTTTAGTTTCAGTTTTTTGCCACCGACTTCAGAGTTAATTTATTTTTGAAGTCGATTTGTTATTAAATTACTTTTTTATTTCGTAATTTTTAGTTTTAAGTAAAAACTGGAATATTTGTTTGTAATAAGTAGGTGGTACCCTTTGACACTACACCCGTAGCTCGTATGAATAAGCCAGGCCGTCACACTTACACGTATTACTCGGTACTCCATTACCTATCTTGAAAGTTACTGAATCGATTTTGTTGAAACTTGCACTGTTCCCAAGCCAATAAAAAAATGGTCACGACCCGATTAATAGTTGCAGAGAAATGCGTAGACAAACATACATACCTACATAGGTAGGTACATACATACATACATGATACATCTATAAAATTTTGTATATTTCTTTGTAGGTATGCCCTAATAGCTTGTCATATTATGTGAATATAAAAATAAAAAAAAAGTGCCAATATTATTACCTACATAGGTACTTAAGTGTCGAATTGATAACCTCCTTTTTTGAAGGTAAGAAAAATCGGTTTAGTAAATAAGGCTAAAGCAGCATACAATAGGTACAAAGTTACATTAGACACAACACACTAAAGAAAAATTACCAAATCACTTCAATGATTGTCGCCGCTACAATCATCATTCTATTTTTATAATGATCGCCAACTCCTAAACGTACTACTAGATGGCGCTGTGCCGATGACGCCGATTTCTATATCGCGGTGTCAAGATTCTCCGCGGCTGAGTGACCCTCCTCGATTTTTGCAATACGAACTAAGACCTTACTTCATAGGATCATTTCTATAGTAAGCTCTTCTCGAGACTTTCACACTATGTGAGTCCTCACAAGTCACGTTGATGAGACGTGGCGCGGTGCCCTGAGCGTGAGGCGGGCGGTGGTAGACCTACCACCAGCCCTCGATGATCGTTCACTCCCTTCGCAAGAGGGGAGCGTGGGGTGCTGTCGCTGTCTGAGTGGCTATTTTTAAAACCTATATAAAGGTCTCTACTGTTTTAATCGACGCGACAGTAGGTCGGTAGCATTAATTGTCAAGGCCAAGGGACCTAAATAAAAATGTCCCAGAGTTACGACTTATGACTACCGAAGTTACACAAATAATTTTGTTAGCTTTGAATATTATTGATTTGATAATTGTTGTGGTTTACACAAGGAACATTACTAATTGGTAACAGGCTAAATAAAAGCTTGTAAAAAGAGACATTCAATTACCCACGGACACCACAAACCTAGTAGACCTACATAATATCTATCTAAAAGATAATTACGGTGAATATAAATTAGTCCTTTTCAATCTATTGAATAAGTACTAGGGGTCAGACCGGAATAACTCTATTAGTTAACGCAGAATAAATTACTAGCTTTACGCAAGATCTGTGTAGGTCGGTCGGTAGGATTTTTAATATCTAGCAGTTCTCCGGTACACACATAGAAATATAAAAAAGAAAAACTGGCCAAGTGCGAGTCGGACTCGCACACGAAGGGTTCCGTACCACAAGGCAAAAACGCCGAAAAAAACACGTTTGTTGTATGGGAGTCCCCCTTAAATATTTATTATATTTTGTTTTTAGTATTTGTTGGTATAGCGGCAACAGAAATAGGTAAGTACATCATCTGTGAAAATTTCAACTGTCTAGCTCTCACGGTACATGAGATACAGCCATAGCCAGACAGACGGACAGCGGAGTCTTAGTTATATGGTCCCGTTTTACCCTTTGGGTACGGAACCCTAAAAATAGTATTTAGATATTATAGGTTACGTAGGTACTAGGTATTATCAATTACGAAAAATCAACGGAATAATTAAGACAATTTATTAGAACAGTAGCTAATTGTTGTGAAATTAATTAGTTAAAAGTTCACCACGCTCTGTTTGGTGTACCCTTGATTATCTATGCCTTGACCAGACTGTTCTGTTATATTGGCAGTTTCGAAAAGTACCACAAGAATGTATTGATTTTTGTTCTTAGTTTATGTCGTTCGTGTATCTTTGACAGTTGTTACGGGTCGTCAGAATAGCCCGAAAGTCTGACAACCAGTCCAATTGGACTGGTTGGTAAGGGGTATCGTGTTACCCAGTAGTTACTGGGGGGTAGTAGGTAGTAGTAACTGAGACGAACTGGGTTGTGGAGGTCAGATAGGTAAATACTGGCATTCAGCTGCATCCGGTTGGGCGGGAAGCCGACTAGGGAAAAGGCTAGGGAGATGATGGCTTTATATCGTTGAACATCACCTACTAACTTCTTTTTGGCACCTTGTGGTCGTTTGTCCTTCCTGCCTTTAACTGCTGTATAGTATTTTAATATTTTCTGTGGCTATGTAATAACAGCCGCACGGTTCGATAGCTTGCCGCGGTTGGTCCGTGGATGGGTGACCATCTTACATACCAAGACCCCTTCGTGACCCCTTTTAGACAGTCGTTACGGGTGGTCATGATCAGAAGCCCGAAAGTCTGACAACCAGTCTGTCAATAAGTGGGAAAAGGCTAGGCAGGTGATGACATAATATTTCAACGTGTCTAAATATCGTATCGTAAGATCTAATAAACAAATAAACATTAACTAACCGTGATGTGATCGCGTGAGATAATAACTCACGGATTGACAGTTGTTAGTTCATCGCTTACCCGACTGTTGGGTAACAACGGCTTCCTCGCCTGATTCATGCTTGCAACGGAAACATGCAGCGTGATGTAGACTTTTATTTTTTGCTTTACAATCCTTAGTTTACGTTTTTGGTTTTCTGTTGCATACGATTTGTTTGTTTGAAACCAGTGGTCTAGCTAAGTCTATTCAAATTTGTTTCAAATTGATGATCAACTTTATTTTAATAGTTATTAATTTATTATGTTGTTTTCAGAGTGACTAGCATTGCTGAAAAAGATATAAAAATGTTTGAAGTTTTTTTTTTTTTTAACATTGCACACACTAGGAATTACTCCTGTATTGTGGGTGCGTTTACAAACATTTAATTTCACATACACAAACAGCCAGACCCGCAACAACTACTTGTAGGTCATACAAATATTTGTTCCGTGCGGGAATCGAACCCGCGACACATAGCGCAGCAGTCCCACTGCGCCAACCGTGCCGTCGTAGTTAAATTGAAAGTTGAAGAAACTGTTAAGTTGTAGTTAAACTGAACTTTATTGTGCAGGAATTAGTTATTTTTCCATAAAATCATATTTGTTTACATTTTTGGCAAATAAGTCGCGAATGCAGATTAGGAGGGCTTCCTCCTACATCTACAAAACAATGTTACCGAACCTAGGTACACTTTTCAATCTCATAGTTCTACCATGGTTGTACCTAGTTCTGCCTAATAAATACATATAATTGTTATGGTATTATGTACCTAAACATGCACAGTATAAGGTTCTACCTAACGTATCTAAAATCAGCCCATATAAAATCGAAGATGCTTGTAATATCCCAATTCTGCAGACTAGACTTTTAATCCAGCTCAGACTGGAATCGCAGGCCTTAGATACACAAGCCACCGTACCTACTTTCCCTTCGCAATTACAGCTTTCCAACAATACGAGCAGGTACCTACTACCATGTACTTTATAGGAATATAATGAAAGACTTTCTGGTTAGTCGGCTCACTTTCACGATGCCTAACAGCTACAGAATCTGGATCTAGGTGTAAGCAATATGGCTAGAAAAGGAAGCAGTTCTGATGAAGAAATTGGTGTCGATCCAGCCATTAGCCGTGTTTCTAGATACTGGTTTCATACTTAGCTCGTCACGATATCTAAAAAGTGGCTTTTTGTTAAAGTCATGAACGTATATGGATGCGGTTTTCCGCAATTTCCGCATTTGATATACAAAAAATATGGTAGATTACCTATATCTATGCTTTATTATTTCGATTGCAAAATATACTTAATAGATTACACAAAAACTCGTCGCGCATTTAATTAAAAAAAAAAACAGTGGCACTCCAGGAGTGCCGATAGAAGTGAAAACTTGAAAAAGCATACTTAGTAATTTTATAAATAGGTAAGGTCATTCTTCCCAAAGAAAATGTACCGCGCGTTGATGTCTTTATAATGACCGAAACTTAAAACAGAGGTGTCGGTTACGGTAAGTCTCGCGAGTTCAATCGTTTTTTCCCATATTCAGAAAATGTTCAACGCGCCTAAAGAAGTTTTCACTTCAAAAATATCTGCATCCGCTACAGAAATGCACAGAATGAATAATTTTAGTATTTATAGGTAGTATTGGTAATTGCTGCTGATCTGCGTCATGGCAGAGATAATACATAAGTGCCAACTTCAAACTTAAACGAATGATTGGCGACTGTTTTATAAGTATTTAGAAATTTATTTATTTTATTAGGTACCTATAATACCTACTTAAGTTATAAAAATACTTTGCAACCCCTGAAGGAAAACATCGTGAGAAAACCGGCATGTCCAAGAACCAAATATTCGAAGACATGTGACATCAACCAACCCGCACTGGGCCCGCGTGGAAGATTTCCCGCGGCCCACAGGCCTCCTCTCTGTGAGAGGGTCACAGAGAGGAGGCCTGTGTCCCAGCAGTGGGAACATATTATAGGCTGGATATATACCTACCCACTACCACCACATCAGGATTTACCTAAGTAAGCTGGGCAGGCTGCTTGACAAAATTGACGCAGAACAAAATTGGTAAGTAGGTTAGGTAGGTACTCATTTAATAGGTACACCTACAACTCTTACACCCCTCGTCAACTAAATACTACTTGTAACTTAAAACTTACGTTGAGCAATTCCAAGAAATGTAAAAAAAACTTCTTTCTTAGGCTGCCATCAGACGGACTGCGTCGCAGCAACCGCGCGCAGTCGATATATTCAACTGCATGCAGTTATCTACAGTCGGATCTGACTTTCGCAGTTGACGCCACGCATCTAGCCTAGTAGCTCAGTGTAAGATTTGACGTCGAAATGGAAGCACAGACTTTACACACACTAACTGTATGCTGTTGGCGATGGATAGCGTGCCTCGACACTACACGACTAGCCGACCGCATAAAGTTGAAGTCACGACTGTATGCAGTTAATATTGACTTTACACGACTGCAGCCGACCGCGTGAAGTTGATAATCATGACTGAATGAAGTCTAACGTACAACTGCATGCAGTTGAATATATCTACTGCGCGCGGTTGCTGCGATGCAGTCCGTCTGATGGCAGCCTTATATCTATGAGTAATTCTGTTGTCAATAGTAAACTACGCTAGCGGACCTTGACGACTTAGGTTCTCTTTTTTTCTACTCCGTTGGCTTTTAGACAACCACCGTGCATAATCATGAAATAGTTTACAAATCCGAGGGGTTGCATTCATTATCGAATCGTAGTCGATGTTACGTCACATCGTAATCGTTTGAGTGAAAACTATATCACAATCAGTGAATCAGGCTTCCGATGTTACAAGAAACTAGTTTTTTTTTCTAGAATATTCTTTTTAAGATTAGTTATTTCGAAATTCGTAAGATTAGGTATTTAAAGCACATACCTAGGTGTTTTTGCCGTTTAACTAATTCAAACAAGCCATTTGGACTGGAGTCGAAAACTTATCATCATATTCATCATCACAGGTCCCAAAAGAGCCTTTATAGCCTCATATTCAGGCTGGAAGTGGGAATTACTCAGAGCAGCACCCTAGTAGCACAGTTTCAATCACAATCTGATTCATTTTGAAGGATATTGCTAATCCATTGCTATGTTCATTTTTTTTATGTATGTTCGAAAATGCTGTCTGCTCAACAACGTAAATAACGCAATGAATGTTGTTGAACTGTCAGAATGAAAGCCATTGCTATTGATAGTGTGTTACGGAATTAACCCGCTGGTGATTTAATTTAGTTTTTATTTATTTAATTTTTAATTATTATTGTTTTTGACATTGTATGCCTAATAATTGTATGAGTCTATGTTAGTTGATTGATCAATAAATAATAATATAATAATAATAGATAATAAAATTGCACCTCTATGGCACGATGAGGGTTTCAAGCTTACGAAGCAGGAGGGCCGTTTTCAGGAGTCCACATAAAATCAAACCATTTCTCAATGCACTTATATTTAAATATTGCTTGACTTCAGTCGCGTGTAAAATTGATAATAGTAGGTTAATGAAGTAACTTAATATGTCGCAAGCGATAATTGTAATGCAATCATGCATTGTGCATATTACCACAGAATAAAGTAGGTAGGCGTTTACACACAATACCTAAGTACTCTAATAAAAGAATGGACACACTTAACAAACGTTCACACACATCTATCTTGCGATATCGTCGTGCCTAATCATAACAGCTTTATTATGCATGGCTGAGCCCTAAACAGAAGGCCAAAAGCACCAGACAAAAGGTGGGGCCTTTGCTGCACAATGTACACTTAAAATAAAAGACCGAAAAACATCATAGTTATCTTCAAATGTGGCAGATTGATTAATAAACATCGCAGCTTTTTTTTTTTTTCGGATTGGAAATCATCAAATGAGGGCTCCCGCTTTGGGTGGAGCGGAAGGGAGTGTCAGACTCTTACTGACTAAAACCCACCCATGTTTCTTCCTTAGCCCTTTATGTTCCGGGCCAGCGGTAACCCTTTTGGACAATCCCGCTCACCCGGCAGGCTTCGGCCCTATGGGGCCCCAAATAAACATCGCAGCTTAGGTACAGTCAACAAAAGAGATAAGTATGCAGGATCGTCGGATATAGTTGTAGTTTAGTAAAAAACCGATGGATAATAACGACTGAAATTTTGATAAATGAGCTGTTTGTTTTCTATTAATAAAATTAAATTTTATTCGAGAACATCCATCGGTTTCTTATTAAACTTCAACTATATCCGACGATCCTGCATACTTATCTCTTTTGTTGACACCTACTGATTTATATAGGGTGACTGGTAATTAGTGACCGATACTTAAACACGTGATTTTACTCATCATTGTGAACAACTTTTACTATGGGACCAAACCTGAAATCGTGAAAAAAAAAACAGCTGTTCTCTACATTTTGACGAGTTAGACGAACATAAATGTAGGGAACAGCGGATTTTTTTTTTCGCTATTTCAGGTTTGGTCCCATAGTAAAAGTTGTTCATAATGATGAGTAAAATCACGTGTTTAAGTATCGGTCACTAATTACCAGTCACCCTATATAAATCAGTAGGTGTCAGCAAAAGAGATAAGTATGCAGGATCGTCGGATATAGTTGTAGTTTAGTAAAAAACCGATGGATAATAACGACTGAAATTTTGATAAATGAGCTGTTTGTTTTCTATTAATAAAATTAAATTTTATTCGAGAACATCCATCGGTTTTTTACTAAACTTCAACTATGTATATCCTGCATACTTATCTCTTTTGTTGACACCTACTGATTTACATAGACCTCTGCAAAAGTTACACCCGCACTGAGTCCGCGTGGTGAATAATGCCCACTCAATCCTTCTCACAGGGAGGAGGCCCGTTTCCGGGCCGTGGAAACGTTATCGACTGAATATAATACCTAATGGTTATGTTGGAAAATTGCGCTGCAGCATCCAGTTTTCACACAAAAAGGATCTGATAGGGCTACCGGAGGCACTGTTTCACTTTTTAATTCAGAGCCAATTCGGATTCTCGGTTGTGTGGGGGATTAGTTTCTTGCGTCTAAGTTCCGTTTACGCCGCATATTTTGACATTCGAAACAAAACCTTATAAGGTACTTCCCGTTGACCTAGAATCATTAAATTTGGCAAGAATCAATGTCATGTAGCACAAGTAAACGAAAAAATCCGAAAACCGTAAATTATTAGTTACATACACCCTACAAATTTGTACGGAACCCTCGGTGTGCGAGTCCGACTCGCACTTACTTTACTTAGCCAACACTGTCCCACTGCAGAGCAAAGGGCTCCCCTAAATCCTTCCAGGCATCCTTTTCTAGAGCCACCTCAATTCAACCTTTGCGGTACTCGTCTAGGTCGCCTCGCCACCTCAATTCAACCCTTGCGGTACTCGTCTAGGTCGCCTCGCCACCTCAATTCAACCCTTGCGGTACTCGTCTAGGTCGCCTCGCCACCTCTTCCTGGGCCGGCTTCGGCGGCCTCGTCCATCCTCAGGTACCCACAGTGTCGAGACTGTTGCCCAGTGGTCACTGCGCATGCGGCCAACGTGACCCGCCCAAACCCATTTCAGCTTGGCAGCCTGTTACAATACGTACTCAGGGCCGTCTTAACCACATTGGGCGCCGGGGTGCAAAAACCGTCTGGGGGGCGACGGCTGTATTTAGCAACAAAAAAAAAAATTGATTTTGGAGTCCACAATTTTTAGGGAGTAGCACCAAGGTAGCCCGCGAAATTCAATTTTACGTGTTATTTCTTACGTTTTTTGCAATTTGCAGGTCAGGGTCAGGTTGTATATTTTGTCTTGCAATTGACTTAGAGGGTTGTATTGATATACTACCCTCTAAGTTCATAAAACCCTATTTATTGATATTTATTTCATGAATTAGTAATTTTGAATTTCACGGGCTACCCTAGCGCCTCCTAAGACTATGAGCCCGGGTGCCACGCACACCTTGCACCCTCGGGTAAAGACGGCCCTGTACGTAAGTACTTTAAATAAAACAACACTATTCTCTGTGTATAAAGTTCACAGAACGAAAAACCGTCACATCGTCTGCATCTTTCCCTCTCCCTTATTCAACTTTCTATATCACGTTTTTACTTCCAGAGCCACGCGGAAGTCAGTAATAACATTTAAATTCAATCCAATCCTCGTATCCTTAAGAAGGTAAGAAATCCGTAGTGGTTACGTAAGTAGGTAAGCAGCCATTTTATATGCAGCGCCCGTGCCTCGCACACAATGTGAGAACTTACTTCAACTAACTCGGTTAATGTGATGAAATAAACTGACACCACCGCCTCCTGTATGTACTCCGGTGGCACCCGATAAAATCTGTAAAAATCACTGCTAGATGAATAACTGTGACATTTATTCTGCGACTAGCTGCGCCCCGCGGTTTCACCCGCGTAAATGTCGATCCAATGGGAATATCGGGATAAAAAGTAGCCTCTATGTTAATCCACGGTGTCAGCTACCTCCATAAATTTTTTATCAAAATTGGTTCAGCCGTTTGAGCGTGAAGAAGTAACAAACATATAAACACACACACACACTCACAAACTTTCGCCTTTAGAATATTAGTGTGATTAGAAAAAAAAAATACACTTGTTCGGCTTTTAGTTATGCTAGTATTCTTGTAGCTTCGCAAAAATTAGAAATAGGTAATATTTATCTAGATCACAAGTTTTAATTAACCGGTAAAGCTCCACGCGTGACCGATGGGTCACGAAACAATAGAAAATCAATTGTGTCTCATTAGCGGAGCTTAAAGGGGTTAATTAATCATAATAATATTAAAAAGGCGAAAGATTGTGAGTGTGTTTGTATGTTTGTTACTTCTTCACGCAAAACGGCTGGACAAATTTTTATATATATTTTTTTAAATATTTTAATGGCCTGGTTGCTGGGACCTTTTAGCCAAGTCTTTATTTGGTTTAGTCATAGACATTTATTAGGTATTTGAAACTTGAAAAATCTTGAAATTTAATAAAATTTGGTATGGGGGTAGCTGACACCCTGGATTAACACATAGACTTTTTATCCCAATATTTCCACGGGATCGAAACTTATGCGGGTGAAACGGCGCGGGGAGCAGCTAGTAAGACACAAATTGTTATTTCTTACAGCAACTTTAGACCAAAATTATTTCGTCACTTACAACTTTTTGTCAACTGCAAAATACACCCTTTTGATCTATCCTTCTCTACAAATTTGAAAGAGGGAGGAGGTTGTTTTACCGGTAAACTTATCTCAGTTTACCGGTAAACTTATCTCAGTTTACCGGTAACGACAAAAGAAAGATCGCATTCTTCTAGTTGACATACTTTAAGTCTCTTCTCATTACACCGTAAGTTTTACATTCTCATGTAAATAAATGAAAATTTCTCCCAGCCGTGTCTAATTCAGGCGTGAGAATGGAGACAGATTGAGCTTTTGTCAAAAGGACCAAGTTTTTTGGTCTCTAAAAATAGTTTTTAGAGCTTTACACCACATGATGAGCCGCACGGGTCGATCGATCAAGTTAAGCTACGCTTGCCGCGGTTGGTCAGTGAATGGGTGACCATCTTTACAGTCCGAAAGTCTGACAACCAGTCTTACCAAGTCGTATAACCCATCAGTTACTAAGTTGTTGTACCTACTATGTAAAATACTGGAAACCAGCTGCATCCGGTTAGACTGGAAGCCGACCCCAACATACATACCTAGTTGGGAAAAGGCTAGGCAGATGGTGATGTTTTATTAATCGATAACCGAAATATTATAGTAAACTTGCACACAGCTCATAAAATAAGAATGCTGCATTAAAAATTCTGAATCAATTCACGTATGCTAGTTATTCATTCCAAAATTCATCTCGTATTAAACATTCACACTGTTTACAGCGTATGCAAAATAGCATTATGTTCAGTTAACACACTATAACAATGTAGGTATTTCTTTCATTCACAGTTTAACGTGGAAATCGCCAGGAGAAATCTCGTAATTACCTAACAACAATTTTCTATGCGTACAGCGCCGGTATTGTACAGGGTTACTGATAACCCAGAATAACCCTAATTGTACAATGCGTCTGAGATGTTGTAATGATTACCTACACAGGTTTACACCAGAACAACTAATTAATTACAGATACATATCTAATAACTACATTTCAGACGGTTTTGACTTGTTTATTGAGCGTACAGCATGATTTAGGTATATCAAATGTGCATCTGCATTATGAATAAATTTGAATAGATACTTACCTACTTAGATTAGCGCCATATAAGTAAGTAGGTACCTATTAAAATATATTATGCTTATATGGGCTATACTTTGTTTAATTTTTTGCCATGAATTAGATACATAAATTTTCTTAATTAAACCCACGTAATTTTTTTGGCTGGGTGCATGCCTATTTAGGTAAAGTTACGTCGCTGACGATTTTTAGATTTTTTACTTAGACTCACACTTTTTATTACTAAGAGCGAATTTCACCAATCTGTTATACCTAGAATAAGTCTTATAAGTACTGAGAATAAACATTGAATTTTTTAGTTTTTACATACTAGAACTGTCCAACGTCAATTTTATTCCAGGGATAAAATATAGATATCTGATTTTGGTAAAAGCAGCGCTAAATGATACAAAAGTACCTACACCTTGAATGAAGACTTCAAGAATCTCTATTTTAGAGTTGATTAAAAAAGACCATCAAATGTCCTAATACAAAGCACCTTCAAACTATTTAGAGGGTCCGTTCTTATTGATCTAATATACAAAGAGTTCATTGGAGGTTTCAAAAATAATTACTATACGCAAACTTTAGAGTCTATTTCTAATCTGTAAGTAGTAAAGGGATCTCCTAAACGCTCCTCCTAACGTGCCTAACTGCGCAGGCGCTGCACAGGAAAGGTACAAAGTTGACAGAGCTTCAGAAGATTCGGGATCTTCTGCAAATGTTAACCAGACAGTTAACAAGGAATTATTTTAGAGCATACCTCACAAAGATCGACTTACGAAGATCGACACGGAGGAGATTTACCAAGATCCTTTGGTTAGTACTGATGATAGATTAGTTGTAAATCTCCAAGACTAATTAGTAGCCATTATCGTAACTCCTGCTTATGATCATTGACTTCTAGCGGCACGTCTACGAGCCATATGCTGATATATTCGAAGGTCCTCTTTCCAGCGGAACTATATAAAATACCATATAAAGTTGTAAGTTATATCTTGCGAAAAGGATTCAATATTCATTAAGACAGGACAGCTTAGAATGATCCACACTCCGGATTAGCGTACCTAACGTCGCTCGGAGAGACTTTTCAAAGCTCATTTAGCGAAGGTTAAATGAAAGCAGAAAAATGGTTAAATGAAAGCAGAAAAATCATGGCCATGGGACCCAGTTTTTTGACTTTGGGCTACAAATTCAGAGGAGAGTACACGAGAGCTGTCCGGAGTCGTGTTTGTAACTTTTAAACCAGTAAGGTAACTACGTACACGGCCACGCAACACGCCGCGCCGTTAAAGGAGCAAGTTTAATCAAGAGTTCAGCTCATTTTTATTGAGTCACACCGCATGGTGTGTCAAGTTCGCTTCGTATGCAAATATACCACTTTACAACTCATATCTCGAGTACAATCACGTCATATGGTAAGCGGCTCGAAGGACCAGAAAATTAACCACATGGTCTTTTCTCCTGGGGGTTATACGGCGCTCTTTGTTTACCATTCAAGGCGTAAGAGTTATGGCGACCGTAAAAAAGTGGATCATGTTCGACCGGACCCGAGTAGAAAGTGAAACCGCTCCGTGCGGATACTTTATAAATTGTAGCAATGCTTGTTGCGAGCTCAGTCGAGGCAAACGCGTCGTACCGCGTCAGTCACGCCATCTCTGGACGAAAATGGTCAGTTCACAATTCACTTTCGATTTGTTTCGTCTTGTGTTTGTTTTCTTTTGTAGTTGTATCACGTAATATCTATTATAATATAGTGTATTAATTTATATTTAGTGTTTATCATAGTGTATTTAATTTAGTGTCTTAGTGAAAGTATCTATTATTTTATTATTTGTATTTTAATCTATTATGCAACGTATTACGGTAATATTTTATTTTTATTCCGGCCTACGAGAGATTTCTGCTGATAACCAATAATTACCTATAAAATACGTAGGGCTGTAAAACAATTTGAATGATTACTAAATTCAGCTTTTAATTAATGCAGTTTAATTGGACGCTAATTATAAAGTTAATGAGCGTCGACTGACCGAAATACTGAAGGCAATAGTGTTCTAGTTTATTAAAGTTTACACAACTGAATAACTGCGGTATGCTCTATTTATTTACAATATTTAGATAGCGTTGTCTACCTCTTATTATTTTTATTAAAAGCCAAGTTCGTTTGAAGCAGCCTTTGTTCGATTTGCTGAACCCGGTTTTTGAACGGTTAAAAACAGCTGAAATTTAATAAGGACCAAATTGTTGCTTAAAAATAATTAGGTAATAAGTTGGTTTTTAAACCTTTTTCCACTTTCATGAAGTGATTCATTATGCTATTTTATTGATCACAAACATTCTGAGAATTTTCCAAGGTAGGTACCTCTCCAAGAAAACCTTGTTTGCGCTACATTATCTAATATTTATTGCAACCCGTGATCATGAACAATTTATAAATAATTTTATTACTGATTTACTGTACCTTTATCTATTTTCAAAGCAAATAACTGTAGACTATAATATCTTATAGCTAAGCCTTGTAAGAGGTAGTAATAAAATAAAAACCTACCTACTTAAAAACATTAAATTTCGCAAGACACATTAAGTTTTATTTTATTTTTTTAAGTAGGGATCTATCTTCAGATATATCTCCCCTGCGAGGAATAAAAACTAACGTTTGATAGTTATTTTACCTAAGCATACTGCCTGTTGTAGCAGCTGGCCTGTTGGTCTAGTGGTCAGTGACTATGACTGCTATGCCGGAGGTCGTGGGTTCGATTCCCACCCAGGACAAATGTTTGTGTGATGAGCATGATCATTTGTTCTGTGTCTGGGTGTAATTTATCTATATATGTATGTATTTAGAAATATCTAAGTATGTTTATCAGTTGTCTAGTACTCATAACACAAGCTCTGCTTAGCTTGAGACTAGACGGCGTTGTGTGATAGTTGTGGAATATTATTATTATATAAAAAACTGTAACGTAGAAAAACCAAGATTTGTATCCTACGGAAATCCTTCATAGTAGTAGGTAAATCAGTTTCCTTTATGATTCAACAAAAAAACGCTGCAACTCATGTCACTCAGCTTTTTCTCTACCGACCTTGGTACGACATATTACGCTGGCGGTAGGTATAGAAACAGCATTATTTGTTATATTTATTGTAGTGTAGGTACAGTAGCAAAAAGTAATTTGACATTGAGAAACCTTTCACCCGCGGAAACATTGAAGGCAATCAGGAACGGGTGGGGCAATTGCAGTGAGCCGGAACATTATTCAAATCTTATTGTATTGTGTAGGTAGGTTTATTTTATTATTCGGAGCAATTACATGTAGTTTACAGTAATGTAAAGCAGTGTTTAGTGGTTGTGGTTCCTTTTCCGGTGTGAGTTACAGCTTTTTGTTTTACGCAGATACGGTTTTTTAACCCTTCGTAATCGGAACGTGGATCCACGCGAGACGCAATGGCTTTTTAATTATTTCTGTAATAACGACATTCAGCCGGTTAATAGATAAGCTGTTTTAATTAATTGGGCCTTTTGTGTGTTTTTTTTTTTCTAAATCACATTAATCCCCCTTGTTAGTTGATGACTTTTCAGGAGCTATCAATCAAGTTTATTGATTGATACCAGTTGGGTATCTAGGTACATAGATAATACTTGAAAAGATTAATTGTTCATAAGGACGGAAAAATATGTGGATATTTATTATGCATAAAAAGTATGCATATTTATTACGGACAAACCATTTAATTTTGCATTAAAATTATGTAATGGATATTATTTTATATATCAATTTCAAAATACTGTTACAGCAACTACCGGTCAACTATCATTATAATATAAAAACCGTAAAATAAATATAAAAAGAGGTAGCAAACAAGACGAACAAATCGATTACCTTTCCGGTTCAAAAGAAAGGAAAAAGTCGCTTTTCTTTTAATCGTTTGTAATCGAATCGGCGCTGGCGCAGGTTGTATAATTGATACCAACTGGTTCATAAAGCCATGAAATTGTATTTACTCTACTTTCTAATTGTAATTTGTACGTAACAGTTGTTATTAAGTTCATTAATTTGAATTGGATACGATTAAAAAATGAATCCAATGAAAAGTTTTAATTAAAATAAGCTTGAACAGACGGTAATTGCGTACAACACTGACAAGTAATTAGCAATGGCTTTAACTTTGACAGTTCAACTAAATTAATTGCGTTATTTACGTTGTTGAGCAGACAAATTTTTCGAACATATGAAGCAATGGATTAGCCAAAATGATAATGGTTGTAGGTATGTATGTATTTAAATTGATTTAGATTTTTATTGAAAGTGCAAATAAGGTGCTGTTAAACATGAAATAAACATACTTCTATGGTCACTACACTATTAAGGAAATCGCAATTTCCTGTTTGCCGAGACGTTTTTAGTGTTTTTTTGTCGTTATCTCAAAAAGATAACGACAAAAAAACACTAAAAACGTCTCGATTAGGTTAAAACTTACATAAACGACTCCAAAAACTTTTAAATGTGATAAAAACTTGTCAGTATTTTGACAACTAAACAAGCATGAAATCGACTGTTGCATAACGTCATTTCGCTTTCGACGCGGTTATTTGAAAGTAAATCGTGGGTCCCGCAAACTGGTAAACATGAGGCGTGATAATAAGATAGCTCTTAAACTTCACTACTAAATGTAAATAACTAGGTACATATCTATATCTATACTTATAATATAAAAGCTGAACTGAGAAGAACATGTTGTTTGGACGCGTTAATCTCTGGAATTACCGACCGTAGTTGGATTTGAGAAATTCTTTTTGCATTTGATAACCCAATTCTTGAGCATCAAGCTATGACCCTTAGTAGTCAAAGAAGGCTAAGCGAAAACGAAATATAGCGCGGGCGGGTAATAGGATGCGACGAAAATATCGGTGTACAGACAGTAAGTGAAAATAATTAACTCTGAGACTGATACAATCAAACAGGTTTGAAATTATATTGTACCTAACCTCAGATGGACTCAATTATAACATGTGTTATACTTAGAACTGGCACAGACTGCGTAGATAATTTAAATTCCTTTATGTCACCAAAGGTGCAGAACTGCATACTTGCAATGGGTATCTGAATACATAGTAGGTCAAACATTATACCTACTTGTAGGTATTTTCCGGTGCAACTAAAGCTATCGTAGCTTGAAAACCACCTACATATAACTTCGTATCGAAGGACCAATTTTCGGAACCCTGTTTGAATAATTTGGTCCTTCCGGCCGGATGTGGCTTTAGAGTCAGCGCGCAAGCGACTTTTTGTTGACCGACAGTTTGATTGTTCAGAGAATTCGCATGGAGCTATATTGAAGTGCACGCGTTTGATAAATACAAGTAAATTACAGAAGTCATCAATGTAGGTTTGCAGTAGCCTGTTAAGTACGCGAGACAGGGGACAAGTAAAACACTTAGCGGTTGAATACGCACTGACGTTTATTAAGGAATGACGGGTCGCGCAGCCACTGTATATCAGTAGCTACACTTATACAACATAGACACTGTCCAAATCACAAAAAAAAAAAACGTAGGTACAGACGCCAACCTTGGCCCCTATGCTTTAGCGATAAAGTTGTAAATAAATTAAAGAAATTTGACAGATTGAAGAAGCTTGATGTGCTGGCGTCTGTACAAAAAACTGAATTCTAGAGCATTAAAGAAAAATAACATTCAGCCTTGTCCTACAAACTGTTGCACATTCACGAATACTACCAAGCATTGTTCCTAACCAACCACAATGTGTGAATTTTTTTAACAACAAGACATGTGAAGATTCTCAAGCGGTAACAAAACAAATGTTACATTGTTTGGCGCTGGGGTGTCAAAACTGCGGCCTGTCATGATAATTTACTTAATTACCCAGAGACCTGAGGAAATTATAGCACCTAGATCAAACTAGACATGGGAACTAATCTGTTACTAAACGGTGGTTTTAATAAATAGTTAACTATGACTTTATTACATGTCGACGCGCCCCTGCTTCGCACGATTTTTTAGAGATTATTAACAATTTTTTTTATGTAGGTAGGTATTTTAGACATAAGAAAACCTTTCAGAAAAAAAAACTCCAAATGATGGTAAAAACCACGTCAAAATCCGTTACGTAGTTTAGGTGAACAACGGGGTTATACAGACAGACACGAAAATAGCGATTTTAATATATAATATTATGTTTAGATATAGTTACAGATAGATAGACATTGGCGCCGATTCTGTTGTTCACAAACTAAACTAAATTTAAGTTCATGCATCTTTTTCTTTCTATTTCATTATGAAAAGGACAGAAGATAAATATTAGTTTAGTCCTGTCAAATTAAGATACTCCATAGACAATTTAGACGAGATTAAAAAAATGCCTATTAAACATACGTCAATTTACGTCAGGCGCCGACTAATTTGACAAGACTAAACTAATATTTATCTTCTGTCCTTTTCTTAATGAAATAGAAAGAAAAAGATGCCTGAACTTAAATTTAGTTTAGTTTGTGACACAACAGAATCGGCGCCATTCACCAGCCAATCAATTCATAATTAATCTTTTCCTATAATAATCTTAACTAGATTTCAGGAAAAGGTTACCTACCTACGTCAAACATGTAGATTTATCTTCCTCAATAAACAAATTAATCACTATGCGTACGCGCACCTGTCTGTGGCAGGATAATACCGGTAAGACTTTCGCTACTGATTAAATTCCTCTCGGGACCTGTTTCCTTATAGGCTTATACGTCAACAGATTACTCTTAAAGGTGATAAAATCCTGAATTAACATATTATGGAAGTCGTGCTGACATTTCCATTGAACAAACTGGCCGTTGAAAACCTTTTTGCCGCGACAGACACTAAGGTCGAATGTTTTAAAAGGCAATTTCAAGGTCTAAATGGAAAGTTCAGAGTGGGTGTATATTTCCACCGCCTACTGTCGGCAAATAGGCATTTAACTTACCTAATTGCCAAGTTATACCCACGAACACTGCCTACACAAAATAGAGCTGTTTCGTTATGACATTTCTATAACTCAAGTTATGTATAAATCTATATATGGTCGTTTTATATTAGCTTTTGAGTGGAATTTGTGTTGTGAGTCATTCACGAATCGATTAAGTGGTGATTGAAAATCATCAAGTTACTTCATTTTAATCACAGAACATAAAGAGAAGCTGTTATGTGGTTTTAATAGTTGTTATCTAATAGTTATGAATGATGGTGCTACGTTTTAACAGTGATCAATTATATTTGTTTCTCTTTCTTTGATTGCATCGTCTCGGTCTAGTGCTCGCGCGCTACCGTTAGCATGAGGTTTTAGGTTCGATTACCAGGTCGGACAAGTGTTCTTGGGTTTTTCTATCTGTAATTCCTCAGTAGCAGCCCGGAGTATGGATTTGTGCCCCGTTGATGGCAATAGGCTCGCCCCCTATTACATGGGACTTACGGGTCAGCGCAGACCGTGCAAAATGCTCGCGCATGGTCCACCAAAATGTAGGATGCATACTCGAACACGCAGTCGGCTTGCTCGAGCATGGTCGAGCATCAAATTTGGGTGTATTCAATTTTGCGAAATATGATAATAATCATAAGATATTTTTTTCAATAATCTCAGAAAATGCTCTGCTCTTGGTGTGCGCTGACCCTAACTGGCGGGGCGTACTATAGATAGGTACCTACACTTCTGCCTATCAACCCTTCGGGGCAACAAGGCGTGGTGTTATGTCGTTTCTCTGTCATACTATTGTACGATGCAGTCCTGCAACCTCAAGCTAAACTGGGTTAACGATAATCCTACGTGACACGCTTCGTCTATTCAAGTCTTCATTTGTTTTCCAATAGCAATCATCAATTTTGCATGGTTGGCACTTAAAACGTACCTCGGCTTAGTGGCAATGAGCCAACAGGCCATAGCTTTGTCCATTACGGCAATCACGAAATTCGATACGATAGCCTTTGTGTCTCAATAGGTACCTATACAAATAGACAGTACCTACCTATAAGGACATGAAACACTTAGGTGGGTGTGTGTTTTTGTTTGATTTCATCACTCGAGTCTCAAGTTCCCAGCACCCATAGTAATTTAAAACTTGCAAAAAAGCGATCGATATCTTTTTTCTCATTAATTGTTCGATGTTTCGACACTGAAAGCTTTCGTGTAAAACAATGAACTCTGCGGTCCAGTGCTCATGCTTGGTTATCATGGTTACGCAACTCGGGCGGGCTCCAATTACTACCGTTGCGCAAGCGCCGCTAAACGTTAACTTACTGCCAGTTCCCTTATTGCAGTATAGCGTGTCATTTGTGTGGCAATGTACTCGCAGGTAACGTTACATTATTATTTGTAACACATCGTGACCGCGGTGGATATCTTTAGACGTTCTTGTAAGCTCCTTTTATGGTAACGAAATGAATGATACGTCCTACTCTTCGTATAAGGAGTTGGAATTTTGCTTAAATGTTTTTTTATGCTTTTATCATGGCAAAAATTTACCAACAATATTTCTTTTTTTAGCATTTATGTAGTTACAGACGTATATAAACAGACAAGAAAATCTAAGAAAAATAGTTACAAAGGTGAAGCTTCTTTCTAAAGACATCGCTTCCAGCATACCTGCGATAGGAAAGTACCTACATAAAGAGATCCTTAACCATATTTACTTTACTCAACTTTTTCTCCTACCTACAACTTTGATACAGATTTTCTTCATACAGCCAATCAAACGTCAATGCACTTTCAATTCAACTTCGCAATCGTAACTGTCATTGACTTTCAAAGATAATCTCAAAGAGAAAGCAAACCGCCTCGTCATCCTACACAATACGTGTAGTAGCCTAACTCTAGAGGCACTTAATACATAATTCACAAACTGACAAACATTACCTAACACGGTGACAAATGACTAAGTGGTTTGTTACGTAGTGTAACAACATTATAATCACTGTTACCCACATTATGGCAATGTAATCTGAGGATATTATTTACTCGTTCTGGTGTTTACGAAATAAGCCCTCAGTTGTGATTCATGCACGAGAGTTGATCGAGATGGAATTGCAATATCGCTAAGCATTCCATGATTGTTCTCATAACACTTTATTTAATAAAGTTAGTTTCAAACAAGTTTCAAAGGACCAATTTCTAAACACATAATACTTATGGCATCGCCCACCGGAAGAGAGAAAGTAGTCTTTTTACTCCAGTCCCAGATAATATAATTCTAGCCAAGGACTACACCGCACAGCTTGCACAACTGTTCACACATTTGAAATAGTTTCGTGTAGCAATATATGAACCGGTCTAAATGTATCTCAACGATGAAAGACACTGACAGACCGACCCACATCTTATTTATAAAGACTTTGAAAATAAACATTAACTCTTCAAATATTTGAATGAAGAGATATGGCTTTCGTCCGCTGCCACTTTAGAGTTCCTCTTTTGAATCAATAATAACATATTCATAAGATCTCCATCGAGGCTTTTACTCTAATCTAAGACACCTCTAGTTATCAGAAAGCTCATCCAGCAAGATAGTCCATTCCATATTTCCGTATCGTATCTATTCAGCATCATCATCATCTGTCTAGCCTATATCCAACTATATTGAGATCGGCTTCGAGTCTAACCAGATGCAGCTGAATACCAGTATTTTATATGAAGCGACTGCTTATCTGACCTTTACAACCCGTATCTTTCCAGTTTATTAACCATATGTTCCTTTTACAGCACACACTAATCCTGGCTGCTTTGGCCGCCGTTACCACGGCCATGCCTTCCTACATCGCGGTGCCTGCCGAGCAGATCGCGTTCCTGGATCTGTCACAACTGCACGTGCGTCGCGTGCCGCGGCAGACTCTGTCGCCACCGCCACTGCACACTGTACCGCAGCTACCACAAGCGATATATGAGCAGGATTATCAGCCGATACCGCTGCAGCAGTACCAGCAACAACGTAAGTTCTTTTGAATTTGACTGTTTTGATATCTATGATTCCTTTGTCTTCAGTTCAAAATTCTCCATAATTTGGGACTTAAAAGAAAGGGTATTCAGTTGCTTGACTTTCGAATCCATTGGTGCCTTCTTTAATTTCTTTTAGACGTCTGCACGCTTTAGCTGTACCCTGTTTCTTTTGTTTTTAAGTGCCTTAAAAGCACTAGTTGCAAAAATCTCATCGGTTGCTCAAATTGATTCATTATTGTGAATGGTTTTCAATATATATAATACTATTTTAACAACTTGTTACGTTTGCAAGCAATCAGATCATCTATTTGATTTCTATTTTATTGCCAGAGAGGAAATCAAAGCGATAGTGTGCGGGAAGGAAACGTGTTTATTTATTACCCAAGCTTGATTATTATCATTTATAACTATGTGGTAATCGTTGCGAAGAGATTCTTATGCAGCCGTGACTTTTTATATTAGCAAGTTATTAATAATTCTCGCTAAGCATTTCGAAAGCACTTCCTGACACCTTTCGTCGTATTTGACGACTCATTATGAAATGGCATATAGTGAAATGGATCTGTGATGTCGATTCGTACGCCCATCAATCAAGATTACCCTGGCCCCATCACTTTCACTGCAGAACAAAGGATCAGCTGCTTTCTACGCAAGTGCTCTATCTTGTTTTACATTCAATGGGATCGTGTCCGTTCACTCACTGAACAAAGACGTACTTACAAGCTCAAAGTACCGTTTACTTTCCTCATTGTTAGATCTTGTAAAACGATTTACGTAATCTTGCAAAAAGGTTTTTTCGCACATCATTTTTGATTATGTTGTAACTTTGGTATCACTTTCGATTTCGCCGTGGTATGAATAGACTGTTTAGTTCGATACTATGGTTGGTTTATGAGTTTGTGCAGTATAATTCTGTCATAAATCATTAGAGTAAGTGTCTCGGGTAGGCGGCTATGTTGCAAGTCTTGCGACTATCGTACCTATTCCAGTACTTGCGGGGCAGTGTTGGCGTTGCCCAATTAAGTATGGTCACGCACGCTTAATTCGATGATTGTGCCGGTTAGTGCATGCTAAAAAAAACTATTACCATCTATTTCGTAAACAGTGTTATGCACGCGAATGCACATTTCCTCCAGTTCGGGTTTTGAAACGTTTCGTATAAAAATATTGGCCGTGAGAATATGCTCATTAACTTGGTTTGCATTCAAATCTAGATCAAGATAAAGAGTTATATTTTGCAACTTTACTTTTATTTTTTCTTACTCTGCATTAGCCGCCTTTTTTGGTTATTATCAATCATCTCACAATCACATCATTATTAAATATTTTTTCCAAGTGCTTATTGTTTTCTTCAACCAGTAGGTCACCATATTTTTTTTCGTCTCATCTACTTCCAATTGGATTCTCTGGTACTCAGTCAAGATTCTTTCTCATTACAGCGGTAGCCCTGGCCCCACCCCAAGAGAATGAACCCCCAGCAAGACTAGTAAGACTACAGCAGCAGCCACAAGACGTGTCAGGATCAGCGTCCTTCGGCGGGCCCTCTCAATTTGCGGAAAGACCGCCTGACTTCGGGGAATACGTGGACTTCGGAGCCCACACCGGCGACAACGGAGCCTTTGGCTGGTACGCTGACTATCCGGTCAATAACCACCAAGATTCTAGTTTCAGGAAGTAGGAAGTAAAATGAGCGAAAAGGGCCAATCCTAACAAAAAGGTTGGAGGTTAGTCTCACTCGGAAATGTCTGATTGTAGAGAGGTTTTAGGTTTAACAATAACTTGTCGGTTTTGTTAAACGTTAGGCTTTTGGTAAGAAAGTATTTAAATATTTTCTTTATTACAGAGTGAGTTAACTTACCTTCTAAATAAAATGGAACGGTTCTCGCTAAAAATCTTGCCAATTTAGAGGCTCAATTGTTGCACTTATCTTGCCAAGCACTTGTTACTCAAATAAGACCAAAGACAGTATTATTTCAAGTGATATTTTTAGGATTATGTTTAGGTTCAAGCTGAATAACCGCACATTTGTTACAAACGGTTCATTCCGCTTAACGTTTTTTTAAATGCACTTTCAACGTTAGTTCCTTGTTTTTTAGACTTAAGTTTACAAAGTACACTGTGATACGTACTGAGGTAGTTCTTTCTCCTTCTCTTGCTTTATCCTTTATATTTTTCTCTTCTTTCTATCTGCTATCACTTGTCGCACTTCACTGTTATGCTTGCTTTTTCACGCTTCCTTTTATAAATTGTTAATTCAAATACATATAATACTAATTATCAAGTACAATATCATCATCTTTTACAATTTACTCTTACATCGTTCTTAATCATTATATCTCATTTACTATTTTCTTATCTATCTGTCTGCTATTTTTGTATCGCTTTCACTTATTTTGTTTATTTACAAATATAAACTGTTACGTTCTTCTTCGTTTCATTTCATGCTATCACTTCACATATTTTACTTTACTCACACGCATTTTCACTGTCTTCTTTAGTCAGACTATCTACATCTTTTCAACTTGATCTATCACCACCATCATACATCTTACTTATTCTTTCTACTGTATGTTTACTCTTGCATTTATTTCGAAAGCCATAACATAGATTTAGATTGGAAGCAGAATTCAGAATGACTCGAAACTTATCACATCATTTTGTTTCAAGTGTTTATCAGTTATCAGTGGAAACTTATAAATGGCCTCCAAATGCATATTGTTTATGAGCAATGTTTATGTTAGCTGCAAGTTTCCTGAATAGAATAAAATAAAATAGAACTTGACTAAACCTGCTGCAAATGTTGCGAGGTTTTTGTTAGATATAAGTGGTTTATTGTTAAATACTTCTATCAGGCTACTCCCAACGTCTCTTATTTCTATTAACCCTTAGTATGCCGGAACGTAGATCCACGCGAGACACAATGGCTTTTTAATTCTTTCTGTAATTACGGCATTCAACCGGTTAAATCAACGCAACATTATCTATTTTAATTTCGTCCTATAGTCATATATCATCATCATTTTCTTAAATCATACAAAAAGCATTGCTACTTGTTCTCCCTTCTTATTTCAACATTATCATATGACAAACTCATTAAAATATTCTTATCACAACTATCACAATCAATTCTTGTATTTTGTAACCATCTCGAATATAATCTTATACTTATTATTTCTCTCTCTCATCTCTTTTACAATGTCATATTTTATAAACACCATTTTATCTAAAACCTTACTACTTCCGATATATTTTCATTTATCGTTACTATTTTCCGAAAATGAACATTACTTTTTCTATTCTATTTCTCCTCTCTTTTTTCTCCTGAAATCAATATTTGAATCTTTTTACCAGATTCAATTATTACTCCTGCCTTCTGTTTTACTTGCAATCGATCTTACCTATTCTATTCTCCATATTCTTTCTTCTTTACTACGTTATCTTGTATTTAATTATTACTTTATCTTTCTTCAAATTAAGTGTTATTGTTTCATGCCTCTCTAGTCTCTTCTATATTTCTATCAGACTGTTAACTTGATTATTTCCATCTATCTTATTACCACTTTACCTTTTATTTTGATATATGTATGCGACCCTATATCTCAATACCTGTCTTTTTCTACACAAGTCTATAATAATATCTTGTAGTAGGTATGTTTATTTTCTCTTTACTTTTACAATGTCTTTCTTATATCTTTTATTTTTTAATTATTTTTAAAATATTATATCTCCTATCTTACTACAGTTTCTACTTGACTTTCTATTTTATATCTATGTATTTTACTTCTCATCTGTATATTTTTACTCTCCCTTATGAATCTTGTTCTATCCATCTATTCTATTATATTATTTTCGATCTCTATTCTTTTATCTTCTTCTTCTATAATTCTTACTTTTCTACTATTTCTGATATTATACTACATATAAGATAACTAGAACTCTATTATTTGTTTTATATCTCCTTTCTGTCCTTTTTCTTTTTTCATTCTACCTAAATATGACACATTGAATCACTGTCTTTCTTATGACCATCAATCACCACTTTTGTCAAAAACTCTTCTACATCATCACATATATTAAATCAACTGTTTATCATTTTTTATTTCATCTTGAACTCAACCACGGAATAGATAATATCTATTCCGTGAACTCAACTATCTTACTTTAATTACTTCCTACTTTATCTATTTCTATCATTCTTCATTTTCATATACAAATTGAAAAATCCTTGTTTCACTATATCTTTTACATATTATTTTCTACTCTTCTGATTTTCTTTTCTTTCGTTCACTTTCTGCTTCTAAGTCATTGATAAATCTATCTTTTATTTCTATAATGATAATATTGTTATTGTCTTTCATCTTCTTTCACATCATAAAGTCTCCATTCCGAAAATCTTTAGCTCTATGACTTAACTGTATTTCATACATATATTTAAATACTTGCTATCGATCTATCAACAAAATCTATGTCCTTCTATGTTGCCTTATTTATTTCACAAAGTATATCATCTGAATTTTCTACACATTTTATAATCTGCCTTCGACTTAAGCTATATTCGAAAACTACATCTGTCTGTCATTTCTTTCTTTCCGTAGACAAAATACACCATCATCATATTCATTATCACACCTTTACTTTAATTTATTTGTGGACTGCACAATACCTGTTTATCTTACTGTCATCTTTATCGAACATTCTATCTATCTCTTTCTGTTGCTATATCTTCCTATACATTCCATTTTCTTTCGCCTAAAAAACCTAACATTAAAAATGTTTAGATTTACTGAGCCTGGCAAGCAAAAAACGTTTAATTCATAAGTAGGTACTTCTTAAAGACGAGACCGGAGTTGGGAGTGACGAGTCTACCGTGCATACTGAATCCTATCTCAAGTATGGGATTGACATCTGTGATCAACAACTGCGTATTATATATTATAGTAATATCTTGGAAGAGATGTGTGTCTATAAGGTACTACTTGACAATTTATTACCAAAAACGTCATGATGTGCAATGTTGTACTGATCAATCAACGTTTGAACAGATTTAGTATTAAGAACTACGATGATAACATGGTGGAGTACGAACCAGCCCTTTTCTGCAAACAATTGGCTTGATGGGTTTGGAATTTAATTTATTTTATGACGAATTTAAACATGACTGGTGAAATGTGAGTGTTCTATACAACTCTGCGTACATCTTCGAGAAATAACGGCGTGGTGTTACATTACAATCCTTTTGTTACACAAATAGATAGGAAAACGCACCTGAAAGTAGAAATATCTATCTCTGCTCTCTACTATATCTACACTGGCTTAAAACTTCACTTTCTCATAAACTCCACTATATCTACACTGGCTTAAAACTTTACTTTCTTAAGAACTTTACTATATCTACACTGGCTTAAAACTTCACTTTCCCAAAAACCTCACTATATCTACACTGGCTTAAAACTTCACTTTCCTAAAAACTCCACTATATCTACACCGGCTTAAAACTTTACTTTCTTAAGAACTCTACTATATCTACACTGTCTTAAAACTTCACTTTCATATAAACTCCACTGTATCTACACTGGCATAAAACGTTACTTTCTTAAAAACTACACTATATCTACATTGGCTTTAAACTTTACTTTCCTAAAAGCTCCACTATATCTACACTAGCTTCAAACTTCACTTTCCTAAAAACGTCACTATATCTACACTTATTTCCACTACTTCTATCAATCTTTAAGCTTCTTTTTTCCGATTCCTTTTCTATATCTCTTCTTTACACAGTCTGAATCTTTGCTCTTATATTTTCCTTTACATCTCACTTCACACGCTTATTCTAAATCTTTATTCTTCTTTCTTATTTCCTTTCACACTCTGTTCTACTCTTATATTTTCAAATATTTTCTTGATCCTTGACCTTTTTTCTATACCTCCTACTTTTCTACTTGTTTTTACTGTTTTTCTAAGTCTGTCTTTTCTTACCGATCCTATTTCTTTCACTTTCACTCTTCTTCTTTCTTTTTAATTTTTAGTCTCTTTTTAGTGTACTACTCTTGCTTATCATGTTTACACTTTATCACACTTTTTTCACTTCTTACTACATACTCGGCACCTGTTTTGGCCCTCACACTTGTGTACTTAAATGTATCCAACGTCGATGGCTAGTCTTTGCCGAGATTATATGCAATAAATGATTGAGTATTCAGAGTGGCCACCGTGACCGAAATTCGGTCAGAAGGACTACACCTACTCTTATTTTTTCATTTCACGTTTCATCTTTATCTTACTTCATGCTTTTTCTATTTTCAATCTTCTTTCTCTGCATCTATACAACTCTTTCTTTCTGTTTTTCCCTTTACTTTATATTTACATACTTTTCTTAATCTTAAACTTTTCTTTATTCTACTGCTTTCCTTTACTTCACTGTTATGCTTTTCTTGTCCTATATCTGTTTTATTTCTATTTCGTTTTTCTTCCTTTTTTCACCTACTCTATTTCTTTTCTTGCTTTCCTATTACTTCACTTTTCTTTTCTTTCTTTTTCACCCTTCTTTATACCAAGCTACCTGGTGCGATTTAGAACAAATTATTTATAAGGTTATTGCACAATATTGTTGTTTGTTGCTGTTAATTAAATCATTGTTATTTACTCGACTATTGTTTGTTTTATATTCCTTTTTCTAAATCGACGATAAATAAAAATGTTGACAACGTATTTTTGTATTTTCATTTTATTATATCCGAATTTATTTGGGGTCGGCGCAACATGTGTTTTTCTTCCATACCATATTAGTCTATCAGTAGACTAATAGAGGGGCTTGTGGGTAAGAAATAACAGTCGCACGAGTCGATCGATCAGATTAAGCTACGCTTGCCAGGGTTGGTCCATAATACCTCCGTGTCTCGGAAAGCACATTAAGCTGTTGGTCCCGGCTGTCATTCGTGGATGACTTCTCTGTTAGTCTATTAGTAGTTTGTCTTTTGTGTAAAAACCAAGATATTGTTTGCTTTACCACCCTAAGGTTGAATGTTACTTGCACATCAGGAAACGTCAAAATCTATTTGCCTACGTAACAGTTAGATAGTATCAAACTTAGTGAAAATTCAATTTAAAGGGAATTATTGTCAAAATTGGTAAAGAAATTATGAGGTCAACTATGCATTGGCCATTCAATCCATAGAACTTATTAGGTAGGATACTTTAATTTTTTTTGTTTTTTTTAGAGAAAAATACTTTCATATTTTTAATAAGTACTTTTATTTCTTACACTTAACATATATTCTCATACAATGATATTTAAAATAGATTTCTTTTGATCTTATCAACAGCATAGATAAGGGTGTTACGATCTAAGATTCTACTACACGTATATGACATAGACTGTCTATACATAACAGGTATACACACCAAAACCAAGTAGTACATCTAAAAGATAGAGTTTTTCATGAAGAACATTTAGTAGATTAGGCTTCGAAAGTTTTCTCATAAGATTGTACCATTCTTTGTTAGCCCGCTGGGTTGCCAGGTTTACATTTCGACAAAAAAGTTTGTGCGTGAAATTGATAATTGTTTCTTTTTAATATTTAGGCAAAGGCTTTTTTGTACAGACAGATGCTATATTACATAGATTTTCATGACATTTAGCCAGTGTTTGGCACATTTTGATGAACACTATTTTTTCCTCTGTAAGCCGATTTATAGCCATTTTTTTTTTACAATATAGACACTTGTGCACATTATTAAGTTTTAATCAAACTTTCTACTTACCACATTCTTTAGTACTTAAATCGCAAAAAAACAATGCATATCAAAAATCAAATAAAACACTGCCATGTAAAACAGTAATACAGAACAATATAATACTGATGAACTTAGTCCAAATAAATTAGGAATCACAGTAGTCCTTACAGATCTAAATAAATACATCAAAATAAAAGGTCTTTGAAGGTTTGTGGGATATCTACCGCCCGCCATTTAGATTTTTTTCAAAATGGCGGTCACGCCTGATACCTATATAAATTAATAGCTGACTGACATCAATGCAAGCAGACGGACAAAATGGCAGACAGTAGGTACACCAGATGACCAGACTCCATATAAATAATTATCTTCAGTCCCCTTTGAGATCATAACTTTGGTATATTTCTATTACGTTTGAGCTGTCCAGAACAACATACCTACTTCACACTTTGCTAAATCTTTTTAAACAGTTTTTCACATTGGTTCCATATCCAAATCTTCTAAATTTTTGGAAGAGCGCTGTTTTTGCGATATTGCTTTTTTTGTAACATTTGAAAAGTATCTTTAAGAATCTAGTAAAGATACTATTCTAGTAGTTCAAGTTTAGTGTCTAGTACCTTTGTGTAGTATTTTATTTTTTCTAAGCATATTTTCGCGTAATTACTTTGAACTTAACTGGAGAAATGTGGGTGTCCTATGTGTACATAACACTTCTCTAAAATTGCACACCCTTTTGAGGAAAACTGACGTTCATGATTTGTAAAACGTTACTACTATTCTCCGCATACAAGTGTACCATATCCTAAGTACCATACATAATAAGACACTGCTAATCGATCACATCCTTTTGCTTTTCTCCTATCGAAACCTTTAGTCAAATAATTATAGTAAATCATTGTATGCTTTGGGACAAATCAGGCACGGATCTGCTGCCTGTTTATGATTGAATTGTAGGATCACCATTTTTCTGTATCTCTATCTCTTTTTGTCACTCAGACAAACGCCATTTTGAAAAAAAAAGTGGCACTCCAGAAGTGAAAACAAAACACAAACAGAATACTTACCATCACTCACAGACATATCGGATATAAATTAAAACCGAGTACATCCCGAGGACAGCCGAACACATCCGCAGCGGTGTCGGTTACGGTAACAGTGGCGGCGCAAGTTCAATAGTATTTTCCTATCTCAAAAGATGTCCAACGCGCCTAAAGAAAATTTCAATTAAAAAAAAAAACGAAATGGCGCGAGTGTAGGTATGCCATGGACCTTCAAAGCCCTTTGATCGTGAACGTCCTAATTAAGTGACAGAAAGATATAGAGAAAAATGCTGATCTGTGCGTGTAAACTTGATTTCACCCATATAGATAATCAATGAAATTCTTTGCAAGTAACATTTGTTCATGATTTAATTTGTTACAATAGCAGAAATAAACTTTACCAATGAAGTTATATACTCTATTAGGCCAAATATTTTATATACCTACCACTAGGCCTTCGGTCTGGCACGCGCCAGCCGTGCATCGGCAGACTGTATGATAACAATTTTATCAAGATTTTCATATCTTTAGGTTTTCACCGCTTTAAGTTTCAAGCGTTCCAAGGGACGTTTTCAAGGGACCAAATACAAATCAATTCAAAAGAATATTCAACTAGAAAATGTCAAAGAAGGCTCGCCCCCTATAACATGCGACTTAACCGGTTAGGCTCCGCTAATGAGACACTAATTGGTTTTGCCCGTGGCTAAATAATAACAGCCGCACAAGTTGATCGATCAGGTTAAGCTACGCTTGCCGCGGTTGGTCTGTGGATAGGTGACCATCTTTACATACCGAGACCCCTCCGTGCCTCGGAAAGCACGTTATGCCGTTGGTCCCGGCTGTCATTCGTGGATCTTTGACAGTCGTTACGGATAATCAGAAGCCCGAAAGCCTGATATTAACCAGTCTTACCAAGGGGTATCGCATTACCCAGTAACTGGATTGTGGAGGTCAGATAGGCAGTCGCTCCATGTAAAATACTAGTATGCAGTTGCATCCGGTTAGACTAGAAGCCGACCCCAACATAGTTGGGAAAAGGCTAGGCAGATGAGGATATGTTACATTGAAAGTAATGTTACAGCAACATGTTACAGTTTCAGAAGTTTTACTGTGATGGGTGATAAATAAGCAATGCTAATACGCCTTAAAACAGAAGGCTTAGAGATATTTAGAATTTTCTCGAGTCATTATAAAGTAGGTAAGTAAGGAAATATATTTTTGGTATACCTAAAGCTACCTGTCCATTGTGTTTGAGACACAGTTTGCCCTTAACTTTGGTAGCATCATAGATTTATTTCACCCGTTTTCATAGTCAAGAGGCCTGTTTGTCTGCTTTGTTTCATTAATTGAACAGATCACCAATGAACAGAGCATTTTTTGTTATTTTTTTCGTGGATTTGACAATAGAGCGATAAGCATTATGTGCCCTTTTACCCAACTGTGGCAAAGCTCCAAAGGAGTATAGTGTTTTTTGTGTTTGTACGAATTGCGGAGTTTCGGGTAGGAAATAATAACTTTAATAAAAAGGTACAAAACTAATTCCCAAACACAATAGACAGTTTAAGAGTGACATTTATATTACACTATACATCAAATACACATTCGAAACGGCTAAGCTAAGCTTTCTAAAACATTTAAAAGTTCACAGACAGATTGTCGCAGAGATAAAAAAATATGAACTACAATTTGTTTTGATATGCAATAGCAGGCCAGGTACTGACAAGGAAGCAAATCTGGAATTTCTGACAGCAAATTTATTTCTCACGACAAATTTATTTTTCACGAAAATTGTATGGTTTAGGGCTGATTTTTAAATTGTCAGATAACTTTAATCTGAAGAATAAATAAGCCAGTTTGATATATTTTCTATACAAAAGCGGTGAAACCGTCATATATATTTTAGTCTTGAGATAAATTTACCTGACGATTGAAAAATCAGCCCTAATTATAGTGATAACAGACTTCCTTCCGCGACTGTACATTCAAACGAAACACAGTTCCAGTACGCATCAACCTTTAGGTTCAGTATAAAATTGTAGAATTGCATAGAAAAATAAGTATTTATAAAAAATATGCGTAAATAAATTGGTAATAATAATTTCGAAAGACTACTACAACCCGAAGAATTGCCAAATTTAAGTGGCAGTGGGCAGGGCACATTGCTCGCAGAACATGGCCGATGGGGCCGAATCGTTCTGGAGTGGCGACCGCGTACCGGAAGACGTAGCGTTGGAAGGCCTCCCACAAGGTGGACCGACGACCTTGTGAAGGCCGCAGGAACTCGTTGGATGCGAGAAGCACAAAACCGGTCGAAGTGCAAGTGCTTGGGGGAGGCCTATGTCCAGCAGTGGACGTCTTTAGGCTGAAATGGTGACTACAGCCCGATTCAAACTTTATGGCAACGAAACATGAGGCGAGTCACTGCGCAGTAACAAATTCATAAGCCAGCGGGGGTGAGGGGTGAGGTACTGCGCAGTGAGTAGCGCACTTCAGAGCCGCCATAAAGTTTGACGCGATTTATACTAAATATTCCTGAACTAAGCGACTAATAAAATTGATAGTAAGCGAATATGTTGTTACACAGAATATTATGAAAACTGCACTCTTAAGATCCCAACTTTTTTAATAATAATCTAGAGTACAATTTTCACAACAGCCTGTATAGAAAAGACAAACTAACAGAGCACCATTGTAGAAGTATGAGCAATACTTAGCCATACACATTAATTAATGACTAACACTATAAATGTGAAGTACTTCGCCGCTAGACCATACAGTTATCTACAAAGTTAACACAATTATCTACCCATTTTAATACAAATAAATACGTCTTATATCCCTATTACCTTTATATCTTTACACGAATATGAAGGAAAGAGAAACTGCACTGCGGTCAGACATAGCCCATTATTTAACGAATCTATACATACAAATAAATAAAAATGAAGTGTCTGTAATGTCAAAATAACAGCTTTTTACTAAATGCATAATATATGAAAGTATATACGGTACTTATAACAAAAACTGTGTCTGTCCGTTTGTTCCGGCTAATCTCCAAAACGGCTGGACCGATTTTGACGGGACTTTCACTGGTTGATAGCTGATGTTATAAGGAGTAACAAAGATAATTTTTGTCCCGGTAACACGTTCTCGTGGGATAATTTCTGACATCCCCAAATTATAAATTCAGAGGTGGTCTAATCTCTGCATGGCTCAAGCGAGCCTTGAGGTAAGAAAAGGGCGCATTCAAGATGTAAGCGCGGAAAATATACATTCTTTTAACATTGGTGCCTCATTTATTCAAAAATTTTAGCATTTTACACTCACATGACCAGTCGTAGTTTTTAAAATTCTGTGGTGAATGGCGAAGGCCCTTGTCCTTAAGATGGGAGGCAAGCCGATCGTTATTACTTTTGCTAGTTGGGGAGGAGACAAGTTATTATTGTACTGCTGAATGTACTGGACTGTAGGCGTGTGAGATGTGATGTATTGGTACCTCTAGGTCTATCAAGGGGAGTTTGCTGCGACACTACTTCCCAGTGAAAGCACTAGGAAGTGGTGAAGGGCGGGCGTTTTGGGGGACTGTCTTATGTAATTTTGACGTTCAAGAAGTGCTTGAATATTTATTCATTCAAAGACTTGACTGATTTCTTGACTTGACTTTTGATTTGATCTATAAAAAAATGCGATTTAATTCCCTGTGGTATACTCAGCAACAATAAAAGTAATAAAAGTTGCACCATGTAATAAATGACTTGCATCGTGTAAACTGTTTAGAGTTTACACGATGCAAGTCATTTATTACTTCAATTTTATGGTATACCACAGGCAAGAAACTTGCATCGTGTGGAGCTATGAGCCATATCTGACCGCAGATTTATTGATGACACTAATATGTTTGGAGGTTAGATACAGGAACTATCGAATATCGAATATTTCTAGGGAATAATGATTGACAATTTTATTACACTGAAACGCATTTACATTGAACACTTAGCCATCGATTAGTTATAATAGTCTTGACGGAATATAAGGAAATAATGACTACAGTATTATTAAATTAGTTTTTATTCCTGTCTCATTTAATGACGACAAGATAATTCACCAAAAAACATATACAACATTAGTTTTTGTTTATACTAAACCAGAAAAGGGGTCATTGTACTCATCATTTTGAACAACTTTTTCTATGGGACCAACCTTGAAATCGCGAAAAAAAATCAGCTGTTCCATACATTTGTGTTCACTTAAATTGACAAAATGTATGGAACAGCAGATTTTTTTTTTCATGATCCAAGTTTGGTCCCATAGAAAAAGTTGTTCAAAATGATTAGTACAATGACCCCTTTTCTGGTTTAGTATAAACAAAAACTAATGTTGTATAACCTTAAAATTAACATTATATTCATTCTAACCTCCATTTACCCCAACGAACATTATTTACTTAGGCATACATTAATACACACATATAATGCATATAACTAGCCTATTCAAAACTGAACACAATCCACTTTAGGTCTTATTTTCCTTGGTATAGAGTGCATAATGCAACAAAATTCCCACAAATAAAAATCTATTGAAATCTAACTTGCGATTGTAATTGAAAACATCAATAAGTAGCTGTAAAATGCATAGACAACATTTAATATTATATATTTGTAAAATATTAGACGTCAACTCTATGGTGCGCATCAACTACATAAGTTTAATTTAAAACCGCAGCCGGAACATTAATTTTACATTATTTATATTTCTATTACTTTCTGGCTCCGGTCTTATTATTATTTTCCAAATAGTTATATTTAATAATTGTCCAATTCTAATCACACACAAAATTTCCCATTTCTGTATATCGGCAGTGCTAATTCTCGCGAATTACTTAGTACCAATTACTTACATATTTATATAGAGAAAAAACACATGCCTAAATATAATATACATCCACTATGTGCTCTTTACATTTATATATTATTAATAATATTCTCAAGATAAATCTCCATTAAGCATAGTTAGGCGTACATTCAATTCCATACAAATATTGCTAAACATTTAAAATGTCTTAATTTGATAATGCTGCCATTGAGCTAGTACAAGAAGTGATTAAGACATCATTCATAGTTGAGACATTGTTATATCGACAAGCGTTGCCCATTAAAAACTAAAGGCCTTTCATAGTTATTTTACAGCTGATTTTATATCACTGTTAAAATCAAAGTGATCTTTATCCATATTTCGATAAGGTTGATCTTGGATTGCTGCCACTGACAAGGCTTTCAAAATCATATTGTACTTCAATCTCCTTGAAATAAGGGCTTGTTGCTTGCTGTTGAGTTGCTGCTGTCAGAGAATATAAATATAATAACCGTAGACAGAGTAATCTATACACTCATGGTATCCGTGTCACCGAAAGGGACAAAAAATTCAGGCAATCTTCATCATACTATCATTTTTACAGCTTATTACACTGCACCTTACCATTTTCACAGTTGCGCAAATGTAATATTATTGAATTATGCACGAAAAAGATCTTATTTTCCGTTTAATCGCGGTGTAGTTTTTATTATTTCATTCATAAACGTCAAACTTGTTGTGCACATTGATGTGCTTAGCCGACACGCAGTAAGGGACAGAAATGTTCTTACTCTGTCTCTTTTCTTTGCTAGTGTCAATAATATATTTCTCTTTTTCTTGTGCGAATGAAAAATAAGATATGCAGCAGTCTATAGTTTACTCTGTCTACGATAATAACAGAGGCAGAGGCAGTGGCGGACAGTACTTGTACTGTCATTATGTCAGATATGTCATACTGTCAATCTGTTCACCACCGCCTGTCTTAGCAACGCGCAAAAAGTTTATAGACAAAATTGGAGGCAACACTCTAAATACCTAAGTGAAGACTACTGTGGTCGGACCTCTCTTTCTGAATACATACATATGACAAAGAAAACACATATCACTGTCTCGTTCTTATATGTGTATTTAGAAAGAGAGTGTCGGACTAGAGTAGTCTTTACGGAGACATTTAGAGTGTTGCGTCCCTTTTATCTATAAGCAACGCGTTAGTTACTTGTCAGTTACTTGTCATTTTGTGACATTTTGTACATACTGACATTTTGTTTGTAAAATGACAGCTGAACTTAAAAAGATTGTGGCAATAGGGTGGCCATACTTTTTACCGCTACATTGGCAATTTGAAAGATTTTGTCTCTTTCCAGGAAATATCCTTAAATTGGATGCTAACAAATTTTATATACCAATTTAGGGTACCTTCGTAGGCAAGAATATTAGAGTCACATTATTTTATCGAACAATTCAAGTCGTTTGTTGCTATACCAATGGCGCTTCTATGAACAACATCCCATCTTAGAGCCTTTATAATCCCACATATAATTGAAATAGGTACACCATTTTTTTTTACAAGAAGTCTTATATAAAGAGTTTGACATTTAAGTAAGATACATACATGTTTAGCTAAACTGTATAATATTATAACATAGACTAATAAGAATAATACTTTCACTTTTTTTTAAATATTGAATTAATTTTATTAGCGCAGACATTTCATTTTATAATAGTTATCTCATTTGCATTACGCGATGGGTTTTTTTTAAAGTTGTTTGATGCAAGAAAGCAACAATAAACCTGCTTTTATAACAAAAATATTTTTTTATTGTTTTATTATTTCGAGTTCCGACACATAACTTTCAATTTGTGCTTGCTTTTCTGTACGATACTGTAATCGGGCCATTTCGAATATCATCAACTCATCACATTTTTATAATTTGCTACCAAAGCCAACAATACATTACTTATAAGAGTCTTGAACCGTAAACCGTGCTAAAACATTATCTTTTCCACATTCAGCCAAAGCTTTGCATAGTGTTCTTTTTCACAAACAATTTTTTCACTATTCTTTACATTCTAATGATGCTGTCATTTTATTCCCAGGAACACACCAAGCGTTTTTCACAAAATTTCGTTCTACCCTGACAGTTAGAAACACCGCCATATTGTTTCTAGTTTACAAGTTTGTCGTGCACTTCTTCGTCGTCGATTTTTCCATGTGTCTAGTGCTACACTTTACGGTTGTGTTTTTACGTTATAGATTTACAATTTACTAAGTCAAAATTGTGCTTTTGTAAATAATTAGGCTTTATCACACGCTTCTGTGTCCAAATATCGTAAACCATTCTACTCGCAACGTACAGTCGCATACGCTCACTACGCACTTTCGACGTGCGTTGCACAATGATTGGTGATATTGACACCGCTTTTATGTCGTCGCAGTAAGGGCCATTTTCGTAGTGCAAGTTTTACTACTAATGTGCAATCGATCGTACGAGCATAGCTTATGCCGTGGTGACAAGATTCGTCAAATATTCTCAAATTATTCATTTCAAATGTGGTGTGGTAAAGTCTATCAATGAAGTCGTTTACCGTTAATTAGTCCACGCCATGACGACTTTCGAGAACGGCACAAAGAGTGCCGTGTGTAGTGCCGGCGCGAGGAAGTACCTCCGGCCGCGGTACTGCCCGTCGTTGCGCGGCAGGCCAGGCTGCTGGTTGTGCAGGAGCTCCACGCCGACCACCACGCTGCTGGTGGCAGTACTGTTGCCGGCTAAGCCAACGTATCTAAAAAAAAAGTTTATTTGCAGTAAAACACGATGGAAAGAAACAACACAAAAAGAACAAGTTTGAGGAAAATATGCGTTACATCAACGCCAAACGACCATCGATTCGCCATGCTGTGTCACTGCAAGTACATGTATCTGTGATAGAATAGATCACTTTTAGATCACGCATAACCATGTACTCTGTGTTCATGATTTATTTGCCAAAATGTAATCTTTGAAATTTTTGTCTGCCTATGACTTCAATTGGCCTTGTTTAATATGATATGAGGTTATAGTATATTTCATTACAAGTGCGGAAAGGCTGTCATTGCAAAGAGTTCCGACAAATGTCTACCCGAGCCGAGGCGCAGCCGAAGGCGAGGGTTGACAGTCGGAACAAGTTGCAATAACGGTTCCGCAGGTGTACTGATCGACTATTTTTAATACAGTTGCGAAAAAATTAAGCAATTTAATAAAATAATAAAAACACAATAAACTCTACTAACTAATCATTTTTTCTGGAAAATGGCGCCAACCGTAGAATATAAGCAGAGTTTTTTTTTTCTTCACCCATTTTGGTAGGCAAAGGGAACTATCCATACAGCTTAGTCTTCAGTATATTTTTTTCTTGATATGAAATGAAAATGAAATTTAATGAGATGAAATGAAATGAAACCTAACCTAACTCATTCAATTAAATCTGATATTGAAATAAATTAGTAGCTTCTTTTTAGAAATATACGTATTTGTATGAATCACAAAACTCTTTAGTAAAAACTTCATGGTTGGTTTTTCTTTAGACATTATTTTGACAGTTGGGAAAGAGAACGCACGAGTTCGGGAAAGGTAAAAAAAAAGCACTATTATGTAATAGCCCACATCCCGAACGCTATACGTCCCTGCAATACACCACTTTTTGAGCAACTGTATTAAAAAGGTATTTATATAGTAAAATTTGTCTGGGTAGTGAAATTTTGGCAAAATTTTTCGGCAAAACGACAGGATCCCCTTTCACATATAAAGCTTTTCTTTTTCTTCGAACCTTGCAGCCTCAGTACTTATATTATTTATTACTAGCAACGCCCCGCGGTTTCACCCGCATATGTTTTAATCCCGTAGAAAAATCGGGATAAAAAGTATCCTATGTGTTAATCCTGGTTTTATACTATCTGTGTGCCAAATTTCATCCAAATCCGTTGAGTAGTTTTTGCGTGAAAGGGTAACATCCATCCATCCGCACAAACTTTTGGGTTTATAATATTAGTAGGACTTATTAATATTAGTAGGGCGCATTCTACCAAACTTTTATACCTGGAATAAGTCTTATCCTGAGGATACATTTTGAGTTTTTGACAGTTTTTCCTTACGTACTAGAACTGTCAGACGTCAATTTTATTCCAAGAACTAGCTTCCGCCCGCGACTTCGTCCGCGTGAAATTTCACCCTCCCCCCATTCACCCTCTTAGGGGTGGAATTTCGAAAAACCCTTTCTTAGTGGATACCTACTCTTCACAAAGAACACACCCTCCAAATTTCATGTCTATAGGACCAGCGGTTTAGGCTGTGCATTGATATATCAGTCAGTCAGTCAGGACTTTGAATTTTATATGTATAGATTGTATAGATAAAAGATATCTGACTTTGGTAAAATCAGCCCTAAGTGTGTGAAGGTACCTGACACGTCCGACCGCAATGCGTCCATGCGGTGTGATCACCTTCACGGTGTGTCCGAGCCTTAGCTGTCGAGGTTCAGCCGGGATGTACGGCTGGCCCGTTACTCCGATTGATTTCTCCACTGGAAGCAAAATTAATAACATCTTCACTATACACTCAAAAACAGGTAGGTTTAAATAGGTACCGGGGCTTTATCTTTATCCCATCTAAGCAAACATAAGGGAAATATGTAGGTACGTCACGAGCACCAATATGTCAACACTTGGCAACTTTAAATTGCGATTTTTTTACAAAATAACGAATGCAACGTTGAAATACGACACTTTACATATACCTATGGGTTCGAAAATACTATGTTCCTACTAATATAAAATTTCTTTAAAAAATAAAGTAGAAAATCGACTTTGAATAAAACCAAGTGTATAAATACTTTTGCTCGTGACTGTACAAAAGATAAAAAACGCCCTCTTGTTAGTGACGTAACCTTATAATTCTAGACTGTAGGCAGAATTTAACTATATTATCGTGAAGTATTTTCTGTATATTCACATTATCAATCGGAACCGCTTTCATTTTGACAGTTCAACAACATTCATTGCGTTATTTAGGTGCTGAGCAGACAAATTTTTCGAACTTATGAAGCAATGGATTAGCAATTTGCTTCAAAATGATTCCGATTCCGATTGATTGTGTGTTACGCAATTAGGGTGCCGTTTCTGTCGTAAGGCCTTATGAAAGTTCATTGCATTCAGACATGTAAAGATGCGTCACTATTAGCCCAGGAACGCACGGGCGCATTTGGCCGCGGCTATTTTTTTTAGCGCACTGGATTTTGCTTAGCGCCGAGAGTTGAAAATTCAACAGTGTGTTTTTATAATGCGCTGGGATGCGCTCTGTTAGATTCTGAATGCGGCTCAACACCGAGAGTTAAAAATCCAGTGCGCGAGAAAATCCCGCCGCGATATTTTTACTTTCGTGCGAATTTAACGTACGTTGCTTTTTTTTTTGTGGATGGGAAATCGTCAAATGACCCCTCCCGCTCTGAGTAGAGCGGAAGGAAGTGTCAGACTCTTACTGACTAAAACCCACCCATGTTCCTTCCTTAGCCCTTTACGTTCCGGGGCAGCGGTAACCCTTTCGTACAATCTCGCTGACGCGGCAGGCACGTACGTGGCTTACACAGATTTACACCTACGAAGAACTTACAGTCAATGACCGGCGCTTGCAAGTTGTCAATAGATCGGCGCACGAATATTTCAGCTTCTTCCAGTAACTCGTCGGTATCGTCCCGGCGAACGTCCGGCAATGAGCTGCGCCACGGACGGGTAGCTTCTGGAAAGGAATCATAACATTACATGCTGTAAATGTATACGGTCTAACTGCGCAAATCGTTTGTGTAAACTTTGCGCAGTTTACGCACAATATTTCTGTAGATGTATGCACATTTATTTATTTTTGCACAATAAAACAGGACTGAAAACTGCTAATAATTTTGCGTAACTAGTAAACACAGCAACAATCTAATTTCAATTCAATTCACTTTATTTCAGATTAATTACATTTTTTTTTTTCAAATAATATAATAACAATAGGAATAGACATACAACAATAGAAATATAGGATCAGGACCGCACTATGTAGTTTTGTCCAATGCTCCATGAACGAGCAATTCTCCCTGCAATATGCTGCTGAAGATTGAAAAAACTATCCTAAACTCGCCAAATCAACTGATGGTCATAGGTTTATCCCAAGATACCCCAACTTGGACCTACATTTTCCACCCATTCCGTTTACTTGCTCAGGGAGTCTACTACCAAAGCAAGGAATCCGTAATCCGGCTGAAATGACGGATATTTCCTACTCCATGTCATCTATGGATAAAGATTAGTTCGGGGCCCGAAATAAAAATAGATGACAACACGTTTTGACAGTTGTCCCACTCACTGGCGAACGATCACAAGAAGGCTTGAAGCTGTGGCGAGACAGTGGTTCCTTACCGAAAACATTCGTTCCACCCGCTGAAGACCTCCTACCTGGACATGAGTTACCCTTGGGTAACCTGGAAGTTTTTAAACAGACTGGCCGAAGCAAGGAAAACCTGTTCAGGTGGAGATTCATAGACGACTCCGCCTTGGAGTGTAAATGTGGTGCTGTTCCACAAACGATGCGGGACACGTATCGTGTCTTGCGTGTCCTGTCAGTTGCACGTTATAGGAACTGATGAACGGTGGTAATGGCGCCATACAAGTAGCCGAATTCTGGGCCGAGTCCATTTAGATTGCTATCGACTCGCTAAGTAGAAGAAGTTGTCCCGAAAAATTTAATTTGTAACGTGATTTAATAGTTTAAATACTTTCAGACAGCCACGTATCTTCGTTGACGGACTTAGAGAGTAAACCCTCAGGTTAGTCTTCCGTTTTCCAAATTTGCGGACGTTGGCTGTATAACAGAAACAAAAGAATGGCTATAGCAGCAAAATTAGCTTACCCCTGGACGACGGCAAGTATACAAGTTGTGGTGTCCAGTCGTTGCTCCTGTCTATGCTGAGGCATGGAGAGCGATACGATGAGCCGCGAGACATGAATCTATAATCACATCCAATATTATTATCATTTTATCATTATATTTTTTACATTTAGGCCCACTTGCACCACAAATCTCTAAACAAGTTTAGTGCTAAACATATTTAAAACCACATTCGGTCTCTATCAACTTCAAACGATTGACAGAAACGATGTTTTAAATTCGTTTGCAAGAAGCAATAAGAAACACGCGGGCGAAGTTGCGGGCAGAAGCTAGTACAAGAATAAAATAAGATAGAATACTCTTTAATATTATTTTACACCATTACAGATATAAATGTACAAACTTTATATAGGGTGACACAATATGCAGTCATAAGACCGAAAAAAAGCGTATTTTAAAGACAACTTTTAGATGGATTAAAGGAACAAACTATTTGTTAGTTGCAGAGTCCATGAGTTACCGTTGCGGTAAACTTGACCAAAGGAACCTGTCCTTTAAAAGATTTGATATTGGGATCATAAAGCTTGACCAGTTTTGTGATCCCACTATCAAATCTTTTAAACCTTATTATATACCGAAAGTACAGTCAACAAAAGAGATAAGTGTGCAGGATCGTCGGATACAGTTGAAGTTTAGTAAGAAACCGATGGATGTTCACGAATAAAATTTAATTTTAATAATAGAAAACAAACAGCTCATTTATTAAATTAAATTTCAGTCGACAACATCCATCGGTTTCTTACTAAACTTCCGATGGATGTTCACGAATAAAATTTAATTTTAATAATAGAAAACAAACAGCTCATTTATTAAATTAAATATCAGTCGACAACATCCATCGGTTTCTTACTAAACTTCAACTATATCCGACGATCCTGCATACCTATCTCTTTTGTTGACTGTACGCAACGGTACGGAACGGGAGTTTTGTGTGTTTGTAATCATAGAAACCATAATATCATGCTTATCACAGTATTGCTATTACGTAGTACGTCAAGATGTTGCTTGTACTGACTACCTAGAATCAAGATAGGGTACAGCATATCTGGTCAAGTATAGTCTGCGGGGTAATTGCGTAACACACTAACAGTAGCCTGACTGATAAAAACTACAATAAGTTGAAGTTGTTCAAAACAAGGCAATCAAAATATCTTTTAACACTGCCTTTCGTATGAATTTAAAACGAGTTCAGGGACAAATTAAATTTCCAACTATTAAAAATTTTATCTCAAAATCAGCCCGAAAATTCTATATTTTTAAAAATCCCAAACATGATAACCCATTAATTTCATCCATAGGCAAAAGTAGATCTAATAACTTATCGTATTTTACAACATATAATCGATATCGTTTACCACATCACTATTTTCTAAGTGAATAACAATATCTACCTACCACCGGACCGACCGTGCTGCCCTCACCCGGTCGCAGTAAGCATACTCGGCGTAAAGTTACGCTAATTACCCACAATTTAGAATTATCATTTCTTTGTTTTAACTCATCGATGATAAATGTTTAAATCTAAGTTATGTTATAATAATTGTAATATTTTAGCCTGTGCTCCAAATAGTCTTTGTATTATTTGAGTGCATTACCTTTAGTAGGTAAACAATAGTGGTATGCGTTTAAAGTCAGTGCTAAGACTTTTGTGCTTTTATTTGAATATGTGTTCGTATGGACTTAATAGTTTATAGAATAGTAAAATAGTAAACTCAGTGTAAAATGTTTGTAAAGGTAAGTTAGCTTAAGAACTTGTTATGTATATGGTTGTACACAATTAGAATAAGATTTTATTGTATGCACTTTGTATTATTATGATAAAATAAAGACTTTTAAAATAAAAAAAATCACTAACAGTAGCAATGCCTTTCATTTTGACAGTTCTACAAAATTCATCGCGTTATTTACGTTGTTGAGCAAACAAATTTTTTGAACATATGAAGCAATGGATTAGCAATATTCTTCAAGTGTGTTACACAATAAGGGTGCTGGTACTAACTTGGAAGTAGAAGTAGTGGTGGAGTCGTCCGGGTGCTGTTGCTTGCCCAGCACCCACACCGGGTCCGCTGAGCGAGACAACTCCGGTACCATCGATGTGAACCCTACAAGATAATCATGTAAGTGACATCGTAAAGTAAACGGTAGAGGTTAGATGGATAGATAAGACTCTTTATCAGGTCAGCGGGATTGTCCGAAAGGGTTACTAGGGTATTTTCGAACCCATAGGTTTGTGTAAAGTGTCGTATTTCAACGTTGCATTCGTTGTTTCACAAAAAATAACGCTATTGAAAGTTGCCAAGTGTTGACATATTAGTGCTCGTGACTGTACACCATAAAATTTAAAAATATATATGCAGAAACTATTTAACATCATTTGCCTAGACTTATCCCGACTATGTTGGGGTCAGCTTCTAGTCTAACCGGATGCAGATGAATACATTTATTTTACACGAAGCGACTGCCTACCTGACCTCCACAACCCAGTTCCTGGGTAATACGATACCCCTCGTAAGACTGATTGTCAGACATTCTGGCTTCTGCCTACCCGTAACAACTGTCAAATAATCACGAATGAAAGGCGGGACCAACGACAACGTGTTTTATGAGGCACGGGGGGGTGTTGGTATGTTAAGATGGTTACCCATCCACGGACCAACGATGGCAAGCCAAGCTAAACCTGATCGATCGACCCCTGCGGCTGTTATTACTTAGCCACAGGCCCCTCCAGAATGTAGAATAATATAGGGTTAAAACTTAAATTCCATCTTACTTCCTCGGCGTTATTACAAAACCAGGTGACATATCGATGTATGGGAGAATAATTATGTTTTTCAACTACAACGTTAAGTTTGTTTTTGGGATACATTCATCCCAACTACCGAACCCTTCATTGTGCGTGGTCCGACACGCACTTGGCTGGTTTTTTTTATTATGAGCATAAAAAAAACGATAATAAAAAAGAAGTTTTAAAAAGCTACACCACCGTTGCATGGATTATGTATAACTTACCGATATCACTGAGCAGCACTCGTCTGGTCTCGTCAGTGCGGCGCGCGGGCGGCGGCGGGCGCGCGTCGGGCACGGTGAGGCGCCGCGCCGCGCCCGCACCGCGCGCGCCCGGCACCGTCGGCGCGCTGCTGAGCGGGACCGGCAGCTGCGGGTGCCATACATTTAGGGAAGACCGCTGACCAGTAAGTTTTAGAGATCCCCTTTTGTATTTACGGAGGACAGCCATCTAGTAATTTTAGTCGGTAAAAGATCAGTGCAACCCTACGCTTTCCCTAAATAAATTCATCACATCACGTCAATATGTTGTGTGCCTTTTAGTTTGTGCTAAATAAATGTATTTTCTTTCTTTTCTTTGATACTGAAGGATTTTTAATTGAAAATTTCACAATTGTATTTATTTAAGCGGAATCAGTGAACTTTCCAAGATATTATAATCTTGCGTTATATGACAAGGCGGTTGGCTCTAGATCTCCAGTTCTAGCCCTTGCAGCCACTGAGGCCATCAGTTTGAAAAAAGATTCAGAGAGCCATTTTTTTTTTTTGGTTTTGCCATTTTTCCTACATTATGTGTAAAATTAATTCTTACATTATTCAAGTTACCTTATGCGCAAGATATCCGTCAGAGCTCCACCTCGGCGGCAATGCGCACACGTCAGTCTGCGCACCGCTCTCCCGCCGCGCATGCGCACCGTCCCGCAGCACGGGCCGCAGGCGAGCCGCGCCCGCCTTGAACGGCCCGGGGGGGCGGGACACGCCGCGGTAGCCTGATGGCCTGGTGGATAATAAGTTGAATATTATCGCAATTGAAACTATATTTACTGCCTCTTTGATCACTAGTGCTGACCAGCAGGACCCTATGGTCAGCAATAGCGGTTCGATTCACGGGTCGGGCAGTGTTATTGGGTTTTTATATGAGAAACTTCTCAGTAGCAGCCCGGAGTCTGGATTTGTGTCCGGTTGATGGCAATAGGCTCGCCCCCTATTACATGGGACTTAAACATAATTGGCGCGAAATGTTGGTGTACTATAGGTACACTTCTGCCTAACGCTTTGGAAAATAAAGAATGTTATGTTATGAAATTATATTACAAAAACTTTTTGGAAAACCTCAAGCGTCAAAAGTTGAAGCAGAAAGCTGACTTCATTCATACATAAATACTCAAGTTGGAATGGCTCTTCTTACCTTCTGTAATGGAAGAAGCACCAGAAGAAAAAGAACTACTCCTAAGAAATTTCCTCTGGTAACTGCAATCATGTTTTATTTCGTGACCTCAAAATATCAAGACACAAAAGCACCTCAATCGCCCTTAAATATCAAGCAGTCTTTATCACTTTAAAATGTATAGTAGAGACAAAAAAGATCGTCTTAAAGGTGAGTGGCGTTTGAGTATTCGGGGATTACATACTTCTTCAAAAACTATAAAATAATCTTACCTGTACTGAAACGGATTGGGGCAAGTATTCCGCCTAACATTCAAATTCGCCGCCAAATCATCTTCAGACGTCCCACACTTCGAGATATCAGTCTCCGCGAACACCGAATACCGATGTCCGAGATGTATGTTCCTATGGAAACTGTCCACACTTTCCTCTCTATGTAAGATATCCATGCTTGAACCGAGTTCGAAGCTCGATGACTTGGTATTATCGAAGCTGAGACCTCTGTTGTACTCGCAAGTCAGACTATCAATGCTGTCAAGCCTTCTAGAACTTGTGTTAGGACTTTTCCTGAACAGCATATTGTCTGATCTATTGTCACAGCTCTTTAGGATACTCCGCCCTGGCAAATCTAAGCTCCCTTTTCCATTAAACGCCACGTGTCGGATCTCCTTGTCAGTTGGTAACGAAACTCTTTTCTGTTTCAAGACCTCTATGGCATGGTCTTTGTTTTCTTGATTTTCTGTCGGATTGTCTTTGGTTTCCGGCCCTGGTTGGAAGTCAGGGTCTAGGGTATGGAATTTAATGAGGACTGGCGTGGACTGTGCTGTTGATGCTGATTGAGGAGCCCATGCGTCGCCTTCGCGTATGGAGACTAGGTCCTCCTGGGTGGAACAGACAGAGAATATAAGTTGTTGCGATAAAACTTCGTGGGCTCTGTTATAAGACTGAATATTAAAATTTCTCATACGGCTTTGTGAAATTTAACTGCTATAATATCTTATTGAATTAATGAAGGTCACTAAGCGCCCTAATAAAAACTTTGCCAATATCATATAATTAACACACTGAAACTTGGCTTTTAATGTAGCTAACCCTCATGAAAAACAGCCCAAAAGTTTTCAAATATCAATAATACGGGGCACGGGAGCGCCATTTTGAATACCGCATAAAACTATCATACCTAAGAGAGTGAAATCGCGGACAACATGCATCTATAATGTTCCCACTGCTGGGACACAGGCCTCCTCTAGATGAGAGGGAGTGGGCCGTAGTCCACCACGCGGTTGGTAGATGTCACATGTCTTCGAATCTTTAGTTCTAGGACAATCAGTTTAGCTCAATAAGTTTAACTAAAAAGGAACGAAAGGAAACGATAGACGAAAGGAAAATCTTCGTTTTCAGTTAAACTTTTTTTCAAACAATCTCACCTGCAAATTACTCATATCCTTTGACTCGTCAGTGGTAAATATAAGTTCTATATCGTCCACTTCTTCAGACTCGTTGCCACTAGCATTATCTTCCTGTTTCTCGTCTCCCACTGCTGCAGCGTTCGGGTCCATAGGAGTTGTACCTCCTTCTGAGAATACTGAGTTGTCGCCTTCCGACATCGATCTTAAAGAAAGAGAACTGGTTAGGAAGGCGCTATCTTTGCGGTTTAGCTACATCCGAAGAGATATTCATCAATTACACACAAAGATGGAGTAAGGTCGAAAGTGGTGAAGTTGCTATAATTATGTTCTACGTTTAATAAATGGGATCGTGGCTGTAATAACCGGATCGATCAGGTCAAGCTGCGCTTGCCGCGGTAAGTCCGTAGATGATAAATGATAAATGATTTATTTTCTGTAAGTAGGTTTGTACAAACACTTTTACACGTCAATTATATTTTTTAAACTAGATGAGGTCGGCGTTTCCTATCTGACTACTCTGAGAAGAAAGGCCGAAACAAACTCAGAGGTCACAGTCTCTTTTAAAGTCCAGACAAAATCTTGGTCAGATCGTGTGAAGACCATGTAGATTGGTGTCTGAAATGGTCTTTTAAGGAAAGAACCACGCAGATTGAGCGGACCTGTCCAATCAGTGCACGCATTTGTCAAAAATCATGCAGCTCAACTCAGAATTGAGGAGCTCAACGATTCGACGAACAATACCAAAGAAAGGACATTTGGGTAGGCCGCGAAAAATACTCAAACTGCCAGATCATGATTAAAACTAACTAAGAAGGAAAACAGAAAAAAAGAAAGAAATGACCCACATAGTCCTCACATTCACAATAATTAAATTTAAAAAAAAAATGTGTGACCATCTTTACATTCCGAGACCCCCTGTGTCTCGGAAAGCAGCCGTTGCTCCCGGCTGTCATTCTTGGATCGTTGACAGCCGTTACGGGTCGTCAGAAGCCCGAAAGTCTGACAATCAGTCTTACCGAGGGGAACCTATCGTATTACCCAGTAACTGGGTAGTGGAGGTCAAAAAGGACTCGCTCCAGGTAAAATACTGGTATTCAGCTGCTTACACTGGAATCCGACCCCAACATAGTTGAGGAAAAGGATGATAATTCAATAAATGCCAAATGGAAAATGATTTTGCAACGGTATGATGATGAAATTAAAAGCCAATCCCAAGTTACTTAAAATATAAATTGTTTGTCAGCCATCAGCTTCACGTTTTGATATCTCCTCAATACTATTTTGCGTTGAAGCCACGCTTTGAAACCGTGAAATCAATATTGCCACCAAGTTTCTTAGTAGGTAATATCACTTAATTTTCACATCGCTACCGATTTCAGCAGAAATAGGTCACGTTTGCTTTCCCGGAAATAGCTCGCCATAGAAAATCTTATCATCTAGAAATGTCAAGACATAATATTGAATACTTGACCTCGATTCTCAGTTTATCCCATAAAAGAAAGGCTGAACACCAGCAATACTTATGTATTCATTAACTATTCCATTCAATCCATGTCTGCGGTTCCAGTCTAGAGAGCAGAATCGGTATAAAATAAGACGTTTTGTTATGAATAATGGAAAAGCATTAAATGTCTTTGCGATAACATTACTCAAGGCTAATTAGCTTGTCGGGCTTGTAACGAGTAGCTCTGTAAGTGGATTAATTTCACGGTTATATTTAGATCCGTCGTAGTCCGGATTATTGAAAGCCGTGCTAGAGATATATGCCTCTTAATATTGTGGTATATCATATAAATGTAGTAAGATGTTTATTTTATTGCTATTATGAAATGTGTGCTTATAGCAATTTTCTAGAAATCAAAACGTAAAATCAGTGTCTACAATAAACCGCCATTTGCGATAACACTGAAAATTGCCTCTTTAAAAGATATTTTTAATTAAAATTTTGTGTCTTCAACACTTCGCTGATAATATTAGTTTACAATGAAAAGTAATCTAATCGCAATCTCTCTCTAAAACATTTTACATCCATTATAGTTCCTCGCAGTTTGTATAATAAAATCCTGAAGCAAAATATCTCAACAAAAACCACAACTGGGGGCCTAAAAAGGCTACTTTGGCAGAATCATAAAAGGATAACATTATGAATCATAATGGACAGTTAACTGTTAAGTTAATCGTATCAAATCCCATTGGTGAAGGATTTTTCAGTTATGTTTTTTTGTCTGTGCTAAAATACTTACCAATCAATCCAATCCCAATCTCTTTGATTACACCTACGTAGTGCAGCGAAAAAAAAGAAAAACACGGACTGTCTTCGCCTTAATATGATTCATAATGTTATCCTTTTATGACTCCGCCAAAGAAGCCTTTTAAGGCCCCCAGATCTTCTACACACAAAACAGTTTAAAAATAACCAACGCAAACTGAAAGCTGCTTTGAAATTGACTCGAAATAAGATTTGATTGTGTTGGAAGCCCGTCTTTGCTCTTTGTTGAGTAAACAATGGAACCAACTCACAATAAAATGAAATCGCGATCCACGCTGAATCACGGGAATCGAGCGATTTCCCTGAAACCTTCAGCTGAACAAAGTCATACAAATAGACTTGCCCCGCTCTGTTTGTGCGCAAACTTTTGAACGACTAAGTTAACTAAAATAAAGTTAAGTTAACTGAAATGAAGCTAAAGTTAAACTTTATGTTGGACCAGTCATTAAGTTAGTCTTGAATTCGAGGGTGAAAGTTAATGATTTCTACATAGTTTTAGTTTCATCGGGCGGCGAAGATAGATCCTAGCAGTTTAGTTTGATAGATAGGGTACGCTTTCAGCCTGAAAGATCGCGGGCTTTTTTTTTGTGGATGGGAAATCATCAAATGACCCCTCCCGCTCTGGGTGCAGTGGAAGGGAGCGTCAGATCGCGGAAGATCACGGGCTTGTGTCAATTGTTAAGACACATGGGCAAAAGATATGTATATGTGGCAGTGGCGAAGGTTCCATACAACTCGATTCCTTTGAAAAATGCCAGTCAGTATTTTATAGAGTCTATAGAATACTGACTGCCATTTTTATATTATTTGTCTATAGTATAATCTAATCATATTAAAGACATCTACTTCGGCTTACTTCTTACAACAATTGACTCTTCGCTACGGTCTCAATATTTTAAGTTACCGCCTAGTACTTAGGAACACATTGTGGAATGCAATAAATGATTTAGTATTGATTATGTCATAGGGAGGTTACGCCATCAAATAAGTAATCTTCATGATCAATAGTGAAAATGAACCTCTCACCAGGAATCAAACAATCTGTCTAGCCTTTTCCCTTTGTTGGGGTCGGCATCTAGTCTAACCGAATGCAGCTGAATACCAGTATTTTACATAGAGCGATCAGTCGCTCCATGGCACGACATGGTGGCGCCAGTTCTGGATCAAAATCAAAATCAAAATATTTTATTTCACATAAGCCTACATGGGCACTTATGAAACGTCAGAAGCTAGGTGCACGGTTCCAATTGGTCGTTTCCTATGGAGAAGAACCGGCAAGAAACTCCACACGATACCCCTTGGTAAGACCGGTTGTCAGACTTTCGGATATTACTCATCTGTGAACCGATCGCGGCAGGCATAGCTTAAACCTTCCACCGACACATGCAGCTACGTACCCAACGGGGTAAGTAGCTGCATGTGTCGGTGGAAGTTTTATGTAAGAATATTCCTAGTGAGAGAAACGCCTCTCAATAGGAATATTCCTACATAAAACTTCTGCTGCAAACATTTTGCATATTCACGCTAGCCAGTCATAAAGAAACTCATACGAACATCACAGGACCCAACTATATGTTTGTATACCAAATTCAAATGGGTATCTACCGTTCGCTGCTTGTTATTTAAATAGTACACCCGCCAAATAAACTGCAGAATTCACGATGTCAATTTGTTGTTTTGAAGCACACAAGTTTATTTGAATAAAAAGTAATTTAAAAAAATTAAACCGACTTCAAAAAGAAATTAACTCAAAATTATGAAATAACTTTAATTTCGGAAGTCGGTGTCTTGGGATCTGCATTTTAGTTTTATGCCACCGACTTCCGAAATTAAAGTTATTTCATAATTTTGAGTTAATTTCTTTTAGAAGTCGGTTTAATTTTTTTAAATTACTTTTTATTTCGTAATTTTTAGTTTTTGCACTAGTATTTGACCAAGGTTTTGAGATGTTTTCCCTTTGACACTACACCCGTAGCTCTTATCAATAAGCCAGGCCGTCACACTTACACGTATTAGTCCATATCTTGAAAATTACTGAATCGATCTTGATGAAACTTGCACTGTTCCCTAAGTTGAAGAAAATGTAAGCCAATAAAAAAAAATGGTCACGATCCGATTAATAGTTCCGGAGATATGCGTGGACAAACATACATACATACATAGAAATTTTGTATATTTGTTTGGAAGCCCTAATAGATCATCATATGTGAATATAATGCAATTCCAATAATATTACATACATACGTATCGAATTGATAACCTCCTTTTTTTTGAAGTCGGTAAAAATATAGCATCTAGATTCTACAGTTGCGCGTTCGATGGTCGCAGTATCTTTTACATGGAAAAGCCGTTTCGTCGAAACGATCGGTAGTTTGTCGGTCTATTTATAAACAGGGGTTCTATTGAAAATGATAACGTAATTAATATGGAGTAAATATAGGTTAGCTTGCATTGTAGAAATTATAGGAAATCCTATGTTCATAATGATAGCAATATGTGGCGATTGGTCAATATTGTCTGCGAATACCAGATTCATATAATAAGAATCTAAAGTAAGTATTATTTATATATTGTCATCAAGATGATCTTTTAAAGCATGTTTGCTGCGGCTGATGCTATAGAAAATGGATGACTAACACACTATCAATCGCAATCTGAATCATTTTGAAGTATTTTGCTAATCCATTACTTCATATGTTCGAAAATTTTGTATGCTCAACAACGTAAATAACGCCAAAATGGAAACCATTGCTATAGTTAGTGTGTTACACAGGTTACCCACTGTTTGCAAAGCTTTCAAAACTTCCAGGTATACCCGAGGAGAAACGCTTACTAAGCAAAACTGCCTTTTGCTTACAGTAATACTGCTATTCTTAATCTTTCTTGGTAATATAATATTTACCCCAGCAAGTTGGATAGTTCATCCCAGAATTTTTCGTAAAACTAAAATATACCCTACAGGCGGCTTCTGTTTACCGCTTCAAGTTTGCATGCAAGCTCTATGCGAGGTTAGTTTGCTCTTGCAGCAGACTATGTTTATTTAAGTACTGTAAATAAAACATGAGTAAAATATCGGGCTTGAAAACCGTATGTTGGTGAAGATATTAATAAAAAAATGACTATATGTTACTTTATATGTAAAAAATGACTATATGTAACTTTAGAACATCCTTTGATAATTGAACTAAAGTAAAACGAGATAAATATTGATTATTAGCGTAGAGAGTGCCACAAGGTATTGAATTGGTCCCACTTTTGGGCAATATTGCAATGAGAAATAAATAAATATCTATTGAAGTTGTGCTTGTGCGTCTGCGTAGGTTGTAGCAGAATAGCCTCATTTACTTATAAATAGCTCACGAGTCACGACTGGAACTAGGTCAAAAGGGATGAAATAACAATCTACTTTGTTATTATTCTGTGTTCGTAGGCAGAAACTTCATAATGCTGTAATTTAACATCTACGTCTTTATCAAACTGTGGATATGTCTTCCCACTTCCCAGTACCTACAACCCACATACAGATTTTGTGGAGTTATGTAAAGGGATACGTACAAATATTCTAACAAAGGTCTCACATTTTCCGTAAAATCGCGACTAAAAAGGGGAACTAAAGTGTTTCCATGGAGAAGTAAGTTTTCCGTCGTTAAAAGTTGGATTATAAATGGTGTATCCCTATCTACACATATACCCAGAGTTGGCATCAACACGATATCGTGTTCCTTTGCAATACCGCGCGTCATAAACAAGTAGTCAGTCAGAATTGTGGATGATAGCGCTGAAATTTGAGACGTCAGACAGAAACGCGATGTCGTGAGGGCGGATTCCGTGTATTTTTCAGTGAATGGGTTTAAATATGTGCACAATTTATCTTTTTATTACGTAAATCGAGTTACGCTGCGATAATAGGTCGAAATATTTGAGTAAAAGTCGTTTTATGATTGTAATCGACATAAAATCAGGGATTCATTTAGTAAACAGCAAGGACGCGATAGCTTCTTGATTGAATTTTCTTTCGTCGTCTGCTCCCTAGGGCGTAGCGTACTGTTAATTTAGGAGGCTCAAAAGGATGATAAGATTTGTTCGGCAAAGATTGAATCTGAAAATTGCGTTGATTACTTTAGGATTGGAGCAGGGCTATCGTTTAGTAGACATTGGGTTTTTTTTGCAATCAACGCATGAAGTACCTATTGTGTCAGATCAGATACCATCATACAAACGGCAGCGAAACGTCAAACGAGCAGGTTTTGTGTGCTTCGCGCCACCAGAGGGCTTAATACATCATGACTGCACTCCAGTCATGATGTATTGAGCCCTCTGGTGGCGCGAAGCACAGTGGCTGGAGTCACGTCCAAAGCTCTTTAAATGCATCCTAGTACCTCCAATTTGCTTTTCAGTCTTCCATAGTTTGGCGATATCCCAAGACTCAAGAGCTGAATAATAGATTAGGATCTAGATCAGTGGTTCCGAACCTGGGGGTAATTACCCCCGCGGGGGTAAATCAGCTATTCTTTGGGGGTAACAAAGAACGTAATAAAGTCCTAATCTAATAAAAAAACAACATAACATAAAAACACTAACTATTTTTACTTAATTCATTGTTTATTTAAATAAAATACGTTAAAATTGTAAGATTTGTGCAATTTGTGATTAATAAAGATATTTGTATTTGGTTTTATTGATAACATTTCGGGGTAAAATCAGTTTTCCTAATAGGTCCAGGGGTAACAATATTGAAAAGGTTAGGAACCACTGATCTAGATAGACAAAAGCCCCACTGGGCATAAACGACTTGACAGCTAGTCTGCCAATAATGTTCTTGACGATCCAAATCGACATGCTTGCGGTAAACGGGTAGGTGCCCGACAATGCAATTTGGCTTCTTCCCTCGGGGGAATGTTCCTGCCCATCTTTTTGGACTAATATACGAGTAGGTAATCTTTGCACAGAGAAGGCCTGCTTTCCCGTTCGCTGAGCATATCATGGAAAAACGCATTCCAATGGCCTCCACGAGTTTCGGAACCTCAATTTTTGTCCAGGCCGGACGAAAATTACAGAGTCCAGCGCACCACGCACCCGTCTCTGGCTGGACAATCAGCGCTTGTAGACTGAGGGGAGCGGGGGGGCAGGTTGGCAGATGCGGTCCGCCCCGGGTTCGCGGTCTTGGGGCCAAAACTCGAGAAATGCATTTTAAACACAAAATATGTATAAAAAGTAAAAGGCAGTTTCCCCTATGCATGCTAAATATTAACGTAGGGTGCTAAAATTGTCGAGCTCGCTCCCGCTCTTGCATCCTACATTTTCAAACTTTTGACAAAGTAATTCACATTTCTGTATAAATGTTCTGATTTTTTTTTTACTGTTAATTTGAACTATCCGCCCCGGGCCCCCGACGGCGACGGGCTTAGTCCGCCCAGTAAGTAAGTCAGTCCACTGGCACTCAGCCCAGTAATTCCCGCCATGAGGATTCTCGTATCGATAAGAGTGATGATTGTGATGAACAACCGAAAATGTACCTAGTAGCTTTTTATGTAATCAACAAATTCGCTCAGCAAGCTTTTAAAGAAAAGAAATTCCGGTCAGTGGGTCGTCTTAGGGGCGGATTTGTAAATGTTTGAATTTTAATATGAATAGCCTATAGAGAAGTTTTTAGTGCAACACTGTTAGCAGTATTTATTTTTTGTCTTGACCATATTAATTATTTTACAAAGTTTGTTGTTACCTTGGTAAACCAATTTAAAAAGTAACTAAAATTCCGTGTATAGTATTAAACAAAAAAATATAAGTTTTATCTAAGCTTTTACTTTTCATCGTCTCCTACATTCCAAATTATTACAAGCACTCTGCACGCTGTGGGACTTGTGAAGTCCTACCAACAAATGGACAGGCAAATGTGAGGACCTCAAAACAAGAAGAAGAGCATATCATCATCATCATATCACCTAAAAGATGTCTACAGCTGGAAATGGGCCTCCCCTAAGAATTGCCACAGCTGTAAAAAGAAATACTTAGGCTAAATAAAACTCACCGGAGACTCAGATCATCCACATCCAAGTTGAGGGTATCCTTTCTTCTGCTCCTCTCTAAATTTTCTTTCACAACAAGATTCTCTTCAGAAGTGATCCTCACTTGGACATCAAACTTGTCAGTTTTACTCTTAGCATCCGCTTCATTTGGCACGGCCATCCTGACGTTGTCTGTTGAATATGATTTTATATTCACTGTCTTATTATCCAACTGTTCTTCTTTTTCTTGAAAATGTTGGCCTGTCCTGAAGACCGTTGATTCCTTTTCAAAAGCTTTTCTGTCTTCACACGAATCACTCTCCGATGTGGTACTAGAAATAATAGTACCTTCTTTTAAAGTGCGTACCTTTATTCTCACATCAAACTTTGATAAAAGTTCAAGTTTTGTTTTAAAACTAGGTAGATGTACTTCTTCAGACTCCTCAGTCTGTTTCGGCAGACTGGAGATCTGGGAGATTTCTTCTACTTCAGTATTGTTATTTCCTTCATCAGCCGGACTGTATTCTCCAGACTCATTGAATTCAGGAGATTCAGAAAATTCTCCTAAATCCTCTGGGATTTCGTTCAACTTTTCAGCAGAACAAAAATTACTGGTCTCGTCTGATTCCTGTGGAATTGGGTCTAGTTCATCTATAGTGCTGTTTCTGTCAGTGGCAGTTGCAATCACTACTTCACTGCTAATGTGTTCTTCAATATTATGTGAGTGAGGGCTGTAAGTCACTTCCAACTTTATATTCTGTGCATTAGGGTCCTTTTCTTCATAATCTGTATCTATTATTCTACGCCGCAGAATATGATTCTCTAAAGTCAATTTTTCTATAACATCTGCATATTCTAAGCAATGGGAGTGCTGCTCATACTTTTCCTTCAACTGTTTGAGTTCATTCTTGGATATCTCGAGTGCAGTTCTAAGTGACACTACCGTCTGGTGCAGGGCCCTCACTGTGTCCAAGTGTACAGCCCCGGAAGGGGCCGCCTCCAGCCTGCCGCTATCCATTCCACCTTGTTACCCGCCAGTGAGCCAACATACAACATCCCATACATGACTACTGTTTTCTAATACCCCTCAAAACACAATCACAGCACTATCCATTGCCTGGGAGACGTAACTACAGCTTGAATAAATAAACAACGGGTGTTCCGCGCGAATACGCCGCGTCCGCCGAGACTCTTAAGAGAAAGTCATCGATGACCCAATTCGTGAATAAAACCATTGACATACATCATTTCGTCGCACATTCTCAGATCTTTATCGAGTCTCGCAGCGGCTCGGAGAACCAATGAAGCGGGGCACGGAAGGGCGAGCAATCGATAAAACAACTCGCCCCAAACTGTTGTAATTAGCTTTTAAGCCGTCGGAACTCGCGGCGAGGCTCACAGCTGGCACCGACCACTGATAAAGTCTGACACGGAAGGCAGTAATTAAGCGGGATATTATCTCCCAATCGCTCTGACAAGGCTGTAGGATATAGCTATAGTGCAAGATACTCGACAAATCTCCTTGCGCTGCTACTTGTAAACAAATCAATACTCCGATTTGAGTTCGCGGGCGCAAGTGCGAGTAGATAAGAATGACATTTCTATTTCAGTCAGTGTCAATTTGACAGTTTTACAGCTGCGTTCATAATTAAAACCTGGTTGAACTTGTAATAGTTGCAATGAATTAACGTGAACCGTATATAAAAAATTCATAACAGCAACGCATGATCGCTACGTTCAATTTTATTTACGTTTTCTGTGTACTAAACGTAAAACGCAACGCAAGAACGCAACATTAATTCTCTGATCCTAGCCTATTCCATTTCCAATAGGAACAAAAAAAAAAGCAACAAATGTCAAAATCATACGGAACGCGAACGGATTCATTTAAAAGTATCTAATACATAACCTCAAAATAAGTGTTAAACCAAAATAAAATGAAAATAAAATTGACATAAATATTACGAAAATTGGTTAAAATGTTTAATATATCAAGTGTTTACAAAAACACATGTGTTACTTCATATTTAGTGCTACAAGCCCGACATAAAACGAAGATACATTGGGTAAATACTCTAACAAAAATAAAATAATTTCTAAACCAATTCCCTGTGAGCTTGCAAATAATTTTATATTTTTGTTTTACAGTCCAAATTAAAGAAAAAGACAGGGCCTAAATATAAAGCATTGAATCATTTCGATGAGTTCTACGGGTCTGTGTTTGGTAATAAATGGGAACCGATGCGCGAGGCGTTGCTACGCCGGTCAAAGTATGTAGCTGTTGTAAATAACTATGGAGACGCCGAGAAGACAATAGAAGAGCTAACGAACAGGGGTAAATATTTTATTTGTACCTTTAGCCTTTGATAAATGCAGTATGCATAGAATACTCAAGTATTCTTCATTCTTGCTTCATATTTATTTATGAGGACCTTCAACAAACTTTCATGTCTCTGTACATTTGTGTGCTTAAAGTATTAAATAAATAATTCTACCACACCTAGACTACAAATGTACAAACATAGCCCAGATTACCGAAGCATACAAATATACAATAAATTACCTGAATATATACGGTCTACGAAAACAACATGTGTATTTAAAGCTAGGGTAAAGGCATTGCTTTTAAAAACGGTTACTACAGTATTAAAGAATTTATGGAAGATAAAATGTTCAAATATATGTATATCCGTGTGTTAATTATCATATATATTTTTTATGTATAAAACTAGATATAAGTTTAATTAACATAATATTTTAATTGTGAAGGTTCCTAATCTACGTGATATTAGATAATAGATACTCACTACAATATTATTAGTTTTAAGTAATCTTGCTGTGCCCTAACAGGGTCATGTATGTAGATGTACTCACTAGTTTAAGCCTAGCGTGTAAATATGGTTGTGTACATTGTGCATTAAATAATAAATAATTCTTATAGCAGTAAAAAAATCATCATCATTCTCCTTTCCTTATCCCATTTTTTTCGGGGCGGCGCTTCTCTATTAGTCGTCATCTCGGTAGTCACACCGTTTCAAACAATATCTTCATTAAAAAAAAAAAATTGCCCTTAATTTCAAACATAATGAATGATAAACAACTTGAGTATTGAGTAGGTACTTACAACTTATTTCTCAAACATCATTTAACCGCTTTCAGGTGCCCACTGCCTAAAGAACTTAATATCAATACAGCAAGAGTTTCACAAAGAATACAATATCACACCCACACCAACACAAGTGCCCGCACAGACAGACAAGCAGTCGGAAAGACTAGCAGAGTACATAGAAAAGCAGCAAACAGATGAAATATCCAGTATTTACCCTAAGTCTGATAATATTCCTGAGAAGTTGGATATGAGGGATGATGAGGAATTTGAAGTGAAGAAAGTCAAGGAGGAAGTGTAAGATTTCTTTTATTTATGAGTGACTAGCAGCACCCCGCGGTTTCACCTGCATAGGTCTCGATCCTGTGAGAATATTGAAATTAAAAGTTCTAAAAAGGTCTGCCCACGTGCCAAATTTCATCCGAATTCGTGCAGCCATTTTAAAGTAAAAGCGTAACAAACAATCAAACTCACTTTCTCATTTATAATATTTTACCGCAGTTTAATTGGTAGCCTAATTAGGCTAAGGCCCTGTTTTACAGTACCTGGATAGACACTATTCACAAAATTAATATCTTCCAGGACCTACCCAAACAGAACTCTAGAAGAATCTCTAGCTGAAGCCAAGATAGATGAATCCAGAATAATAGACCCATCACTAGGAATGACATCAGAATCCCTGTATCAATTCTTGCCAGCCACCAAGCTGAAAGGAATGGATGAATGGGTATCAGAGTCAGTACATTACTCTTATTTATCTGGTAAGTACCTACTCCAGTACTTTTCATTTGGTTTAGGATAGGCAATATATCGTTGATCTTAATTTTTTACAAGTTATATTGTCTCTGCATCACCCAAAGCTTGATGGTAGAAAATGCCTATGGCATTAAGTCCGCCTCTGTACATTTATGTGCTTGAAGGATTAAATAATAAATTAGCCAAGATTTTTTTGCTAAAAATCTGAAACAAAATCAACTTATTATTTTTACCAATTTTATTTGTGCAAGTCATTTATCTCTGTCACTCCTGGGTCTTTGTTGTTAGCCTGTATTATCCCACTTCCAGGTCTTTGTTGTTATCTTGTATTATCCCCCTTCCAGGTCTTTGTTGTTAGCCTGTATTATCCCACTTCGCAACAAACGAAGGCGTGAGGCCCTGGACTGTCTCGACGTCGGATAATACAGGCTAAGTGGGATAATGCACACTCAGAACACTCCTCAACCACGATTTTGCACTTCGGCGCTGTTTCCTATGCAGTCTGCTGCAACACTTTCATAATATCACAGAACTAACTTTTGCCATCAAGACTATTTTGTGTTTCAAAACTCAATTTACCTGTTTTGCACCACTCTCTGTATTTTTTCAGGGGACAAAGACTTCCCTTTAGTGATAGAACCTGAAGGCCCACTGAATTATCCTGAACACCTGAAAGTGTTCACTTACGAAATGGACAGTGATGCAACCAGTTTTCCTGAACCCAAAAGATGTCAAACAGGTAATTATAGTCTCTATATTATAAAGCTTTAACATATTATTTTATATGATTCATTTCCCAAATTCCTCATTCCGATCGCTATTATTGCAAGATTGGATGCCTCAGAAATACTTAACTTTTTACAAAAGATCTTTCATTTATAACCCATGTTTTAAAATAATAATAAAAATCGTAATTATTACTAGAAAGTGAAGTCCACATTTTAATGTTATTTTCCAGGTGTTTTCAACTACTATCCAATGGACTGTGGAAGTGTGTTAACAGTATTAGCGCTAGGCCTCCACCCTGGTGATAGAGTGCTCGACTTGTGCTCGGCGCCAGGGGGCAAAGCCCTGGTCATGTTACAGACGTTACTACCATACGTTATTGTATGCAATGATGTTTCTTTATCCAGATTGAATAGGTAAGATTTCCTAAAGCCGAAAATGGTTACTATTTTATTCATTTTTACTGTTCCGTACCCAAAGGGTAAAAACGAAACCCTATTACTGAGACTCCACTGTCCGTCTGTCTGTCTGTCTGTCACCAGGCTGTATCTCATGAACCGCGATAGCTAGACAGTTGAAATTTTCACAGATGATGTATCTCGGGTACGGAGAGACGTAAACGCGGGGACGACAAGCCGTAAGCGCGGGTACGACGAGCCGTAACGCACTGCACGGTGGTTCGTGAGCTTGCCCCGAGGCGAGGCGATTACGTTACGATTCCGATTAGTGTGCGTTGCAGTAGGGAGTTTCATACAAAGAATACTGAACGGCTCAAGTTGATACGGTGCCGATCCCTTTCCGATTTGATACGTGTGCTATGATGACCTTAAATCGTCCCCTATTACATATTAAAATTGGCGAAATTTGGGTGTAATCGATAAACTTCTTCACTTCGTTTTTTTTTTAAAAAAAAAAGAAAAAAAAAACTTCTGCCTAACCCTTCATTGGAAACGGCGTGATGTTATGTTGTGTAAAATAATCTAATATCAAAATAAGCCGTTGTAACGGTACTTGAGCCAATATTATATGCCACATTCTTGTCTCCATATTTCAGAATACAGCGATCATTCCGCGACTACCTGTTTGATTTCGAGACCAGCAACAAATGGCGAGAACGAGTCATCTTCAAGAGGGTGGATGGTCGACTTTATACTGACGACCAAGGATTTGACAAGGTATAGCAATACGTGCACTGATTGGACAGGTCCGCTCAATCTGTGTGGTTCTTTCCTCAAAAGGCCATTTCAGACACCAATATACATGGTCTTCACACGGTCTGACCAAGATTTTGTCTGGACTTTAAAAGAGACTGTGACCTCTGAGTTTGTTTCGGTCTTTCTTCTCAGAATAGTCAGATAGGAAACGCCGACCTCATCTAGTTTAACAAAATATAATTGACATGTAAAAGTGTTTGTACAAACCTACTTACAGAAAATAAATCATTTAATATTGATTTCTGATGCTGAATTAACTCATAAGAGAAATAGACGTTACTAACAGACGCTTTACTTTTTGTGCATTTTTACGGTTCCGTACACAAAGGGTGCCAACGGAACCCTATTACTAAGGCTCTGCTGTCCGTTGGTTCGTCCGTCCGTCAATCACAGGGCTGTATCTATTGAACATAATAGGTCGACATTTGAAGGTATACACTCACTGAGTGTGTACTACTATAGTGGCTATAACAACAAATAATAAAAAACTGGCCAAGTGCGAGTCGGACTCGCACACAAGGGGTTCCGTACCACAAGGCAAAAACGCCGAAAAAAAACACGTTTGTTGTATGGAAGCCCTCCTTAAATATTTATTTTATTCTGTTTTTAGTATTTGTTAATAAAGCGGCAACAGAAATACATCATCTGTGAAAATTTCAACTATCTAGCTATCACGGTTCATGAGATACAGCCTGGTGATAGACAGACAGACGGACAGTGGAGTCTTAGTAATAGGGTCCCGTTTTTACCCTTTGGGTACGGAACACTAAAAATTAAATAAGGTAAAAAATGAAAGAAGGTCCTCATACGAGAAACACTCGGAGACTCGGCCCAGAACTCACCTACGTGTTTGTCAGGTGCCCAATACTACTCTATGTTTGGTTGATCAAAACGCAATAACAAAAGCCCTTTGGCTAGAAGTGTAGCGTTATTACATGTGTATCTTTATTTATCCAGGTGTTAGTGGACGTGCCATGCACGACAGACCGTCACTCCATGAATGAGGATGAGAACAACATATTCAGACCAGACAGGATCAAGGAAAGGCTTAGGATACCTGAAATGCAGTCATTGTTGTTGGTGTAAGTAAGATTTCTAGATCTCGTTATACTTTCAGAGAAGAAATTAAACTTGTTAAACCTCTTAAGAGCCTATACTACTTCAGCTAAAATTCACTCTTTATCTCGCTCGCACGATAGTGCTCGCGGACTGTGTGAAAGCGAGACAGAGTGCGGTGCTGGGCGGGAGGCAGCGCCAATAGTTTAGGTATTTGCTTTTTACGGTGAAAATAAAGGTAATTCAAAAAAACTAACTAACATAAGACCTGCTTTATAGTTAGTTCAGTTAGTATGCAAAGTTTCATGATCTAAATTGAAGTATTTTTTTAATACCAGCGGTTTATTGTTCGGTTTGGAGGTAACTTTGGAATTTTTTTCTGTCGAGAAAATTTTCTGGAATCGTGTTTTCGTCTAACATAAGACCTTACATTAATCCTCAACTTTAGCATATATTTATTTCAAAATTAATGCTGCGGAATTTTCGAAATAACGGAGGATCATGCTAAGCCATTTGAGGTAGTATAGGCTCTTAAATCCACCCTCACCTCGTCAACATCCCCTCAAATCGTCTTACGTAATAAATGAATAGCCCCTTACGGTTTGCAATCACAATAGAAAATTAGATTTACAAGAAGGAACGCTTTTAAATGCTCAAATGCAAATGAAGATTCAAAGTATAAAAATGCTGCAATATTTGTATGGCAGAAAAGAAAGAAGGTCTATAACCAGCAGTGTGCGGTTCCGGGATGAAATTAAAGATGAACAGTTTTAGGTATAGATCTAATTACTTTTTTTACTTTTTTCTTGACAGTCCCCTTTGCAGGGCTTGCATGGAGGCTAATGAAACCGTTTGCACAGCACAGGCGTCTCCCAGATTAGGTTAGAAACCCTCGGGACACCGGATCTTACACAGATCTTCTCAACAGACCAGGAAGCGTAATCAACTTCTGGAGAGAGGTTGGCTGGTTGGAATAACTACCGACGCGTCGGTAGTTATTCCATTTTGTCATGTTATGCCGTGGCAGCCGTCGCGACGGCTGCCACGGCCCACGCACAATGGTCGACTTGAAGGACTAAGTGCGGAAACCAAACCTTCTATAGTAAAAGTGCGCAGTTCCGCACACCCCCCCCCCCTCTATTTCAAGTTAAACAAATATCAACTTTATTTTATTGAAAATTAAGTTGATTTCAGAGTGACCAGTACTATTGAGACAGTTATAAAAATGTTTGAAGGAGTAGCGTAAACTGAACTTTATTGTGTACGTTTTAAAGTTATTTATCCAATAACTCATATTTGTTTACATGTTTGGTAAATAAATCGCGAATGCAGATTAACATGGAACATACCTATTTCTTTCTATTACAGTAACGCACTAAAACTTGTGAAAGTTGGCGGCACAGTGGTGTACTCTACGTGTTCGCTGAGCCCCGTGCAGAATGACGGCGTAGTCCACATGGCGCTGAAGCAAGCCTTCGAGGCACACAGTATCGTCGCCACTGTCAAGTGAGTACATCCACTAGAATATTCAGTAGAATATCGATATTCTATTATTGAGGTACTCGAATCTTGATCAAGTCCCTGACGAAACAATAAGTTTTCCAAAACAGCATTGACTAATCTTCAATGTTCACGTTCGAACACAGATTGACAGAGAAGCCTTTCAAATCAAGAGTGTTTAAATATCGCAAAGCCTATTTATTATGCTTATGGTTGAGAAAATACGGAATTCAGCTACACCAGTAGTACAACCCATTAGCTTAACCACAGATAATATTTTTAGGAACCAGAAGTGGAAAAACGAAATAACGGCTACGAACTATTTTAAGAGCGTTTACTAAACGCCGTACGGCATTTCATACAAACTTTCAAGCCCTTGTTTTTTTAAATGACTGTTTGTGTACGTGAATTTAAATGTTTGTAAACGCACCCACAATATAGGAGAAAATCCTAGTGGGGCGACGTTTTTTTATTTAAAAAAAAAATGAATGAACCGATTTTAATTAAACTTTCATAAGCTTATGCAGGATATACAACATTTTCTAAAAATTGTGTTACAGCCAAATTAGACCGATTTTAAATGTTTCATAGAAACAGAAATTTCCAGTTAACTTTTTAGACCTTTGTATCGTGCTTAAGAGCGTTTACGCCGTACGGCATTTCATACAAAATTTCAAGCCCTTATTTTTCGAAATGAATGAACCGATTTTAATGAAACTTCATACACATAAGCAGGATACAAAGGTCTAAAAAGTTAGTAGAGAACATTTTCGAAAAATTGTGTTACAGCCAAATTAGACCGATTTTCAATTTTCCATAGAAACAGAGATTTCCAGTTATCTTTTTTTAAATAAGACATTTCGAAAATGTTATCTACTAACTTTTTAGCCCTTTGTATTCTGCTTATGCATATGAAGTTTCATTAAAATCGGTTCATTCATTTCGAAAAGTAAGGGCTTGAAAGTTTGTATGAAATGCCGTACGGCGTAAACGCTCTTAAGCGTATGAATTTTCATTAGTAGTCGCCCATTATGTATGTATCATGTATTGTGTAGGGATTCTAAAAAGTACGCCAGGTACTCTCTGTAGTAACTGCAGGATAAAAACTGGCCAAGTGCGAGTCGGACTCGCACACGAAGGGTTCCGTACCACAAGGCAAAAACGCCGAAAAAAACACGTTTGCTGTATGTCAGCGTCCTTAAATATTTATTTTATTCTGTTTTTAGTATTTGTTGTTATGTCTAGCTATCACGGTTCATGAGATACAGCCTCGTGACAGACGGAAAGTGGAGTCTTAGAGTAATAAATAGGGTCCCGTTTTTACCCTTAGGGTACGACGCCCCAACTTCTCACACGACCAGTTTTTTTATTTTATTGTACCATTTTAATAACACACTAAACAATTTAGGGACTTGTCATCCTCAATGTCCGGTCTGGCGAGCACGCTGGTATTGGGTACCGGTTCCGCAGCGCCTAAGTACGGACAGCTCGTCACGCCCTATGTCGGGGCCAACTTCGGGCCTTCCTATATCTCCAAACTTGTTCGCGTTCGGTAGAAATCAGAAGAAAAACTTAGTTGGTACATATTCATTTTTATATGAAACCAAGATGATTAGACAACTGGGTGGAATGCGGCCCAACTACCCCCCTTATCGCCTCAGAACTCGCGTTTGTCTAAGCCTAAAACACCTGTGTCACCACCGAGGAGGAAACGACTAGCTATCAACGATTTTCTCGCTCAAGAAACGTACAAAAGATTGTAGGTCCCGTGTAAGTAAAAGAGATACCTATATTAATAAAAAAACAAGGAAAATACAAGTTTGTCGCAGCGACAAGAGCTATCAAAGAGAGTTTGTACTCGTTCAGTGACGTTCGCTAGTCTTGCAGAAAACTCGCTGAGAGACTCACAATTGGTACAGACGCCAGCACATCAAACTACTACAATCTGTCGAATTTCTTTAATAGATTTTCAACTTTATCGCTAAAGCATAAGGTTCAAAGTTGATTGGGAAAACTCAAGCATACCAGCGAGTAATCGCTCGTCGCCGTCGCGCACTCGCTGCTCGCCAACACGTGTTTAATTGCTAGCTCTACTCGCTTCTCGATAATCGCCGGCGGCGGCACAGGTGCCTTAGTACTGTTAAAATCCGCCAAATATTCGTGAATGACGTCACCGCTCGACAGTTTTCTAATTAACTTGGTAGACTAATAATAACGGATAATTATTATACTTTTAAGTACATCGTAGTCATTGGACAAGCTGCTAACCTGAGCGCATTGCTCATAGCGTTACTGCAATTCATGTGTCTCTAAGAAAAATGGCGAATGTACAGACGCCAGCACATCAAGCTACCCGAAACTGTCAAATTTTTGCAATTAACTTTGAACCTTGTGCTTTGGCGATAAAGTTGAAAATCTATTAAAGAAATTTGACAGATTGTAGTAGCTTGATGTGCTGGCGTCGCGTCGTACCGTTTCATGTTAAATTAGAGGAACTTTGTAAATATTGTAAATAAGGATCTTTACATAATAAAACCAAATATAATTCATAATAAGTTTATTTATTTAAAAATTTAAAACCTTTGCATAAGTACACAGATTTTCTTTGGTAAGCGAACTATAAGTAAAATACAAAGCGTCATCTAGCTTGGTAAATATTTATAAACATACATTTTAAACTACTTACAAGTCTTATATTGTAAAATGCATATAATTTTATATAGAATATATCAAAATTTTGTCACATAAGTACTGATATAGTTTTGATAGTAAATATTCTCCGTCAGTCAAACTTCCTTATTATTATTATGCTTTGAAAATTAATGTGAAACCTCTTGGCGATTAGTTGAATATTCAAGATAACTTCAAATAAAATATAATAATTATATAAAAATCAATCAGTAAGTATTAAAGGGGATTCAATAATTCTACCAACCGTCGCGCCATTTTGTTGTTTCTTCAAAATGGCGGCCATAAGGCTAGCTATAAATCTATATTGGTTACATGCGTGGACACCATTTTGAAAAAAAAAACAAAATGGAGGACAAGTAATTATGCCAATTATGACAATTTTATCATAAAAGGGCTTATAATTATGTAAGTACATTTTAAGTACTCATTTCAATTCATCTTATCATAAAAATATTGTTTAAATAAATGAACAAGTCTCCACAACATCTAACAAAATAATAATACAAATAGATGAAAACGAAATAGGTCCTCATCACAACACATCTTTAACATAACACACCACAAGCTGCATTTACTTGACTTCGGTCCGTAAATGTTGCAAAAACCAGCCACAGAGCTGAGAAGAGGAAACACTCTAAAAAATAATAATAATAATAATTTATTTCAAATAAACTGACTGTAGATATACAACTTTTTTACTTACATTATTTTTAAGGTGATTATACATTTATTTATTTAAAGATAAGAAAACCATAAAATATTATGGCACATTCTGGTCAGGCAAATAAATGGTATTGCGTTACAAAACAATAAGTTATTCCTTTGATTATTCCTTTTTTGGGACATTAAATGAGATTAATGACATTAAATCAGTTCAATATACATATAAGTACCAAAACTCTCCAGATAATTGTTGCAAGCTTAACACATTCTTACTACATTTCGAGTATTTTCGAGTAACGAAATTACCAACCCTTTGCCCAATCCCAAATCTATTCGACTATCCCGATTTGGAACATAAAATACATCAAGTAAATCTTTTCTACACAAGTAGGTATTGCCCTACGCTCAATCAAATTCATACTTTTCCAATTTTAATATTCATACATTTATACAAGGTCAAATTAAATTAGTTAGCGAAACTCCGCAATGGGTATCGAGGATATCTAAACACGATAAAACAAAAGAAAACAGATTTCTTGAGTTGATACTTTAAGTAATACCACTACCAACGGTCGTTATTTTTTTAATTTATCGTGTTAGATATTAATACCCATCACGTCTGCAGTTTGGCTAGCTAATTTAATTTGACCTATATACGTGCTGTTTCATTACTGCCAGAACTTATCAGCTAAGTTCTGGTTAACAAGTCTGCCAGATAATTTTGTACATTACTAGCAGCGCCCCCGCGGCCCCGGTTTCACCCGCGTATGTCTCGATCCCGTGGGGAATATCGGGATAAAAACTATCCTATGTCCTTTCCCGGAACTCAAACTATGTCTATACCAAAATTTCATCTAAATCGGTTCAGCAGTTTAAGCGTGAAGAAGTAACAGACAGACAGATACACTTTCGCATTTATAATATTAGTATGGATTCTGTTTCATTTCAATACCAGTTTTGAATGCTTATCCAAACATGACGAAACAGGCTGTTAGAGATCCTTAATGGGCAAAAAAAAATGTTAAAGTTTATTTATAGCCATCAAATTGTCAAGGATTCGTAATTCTGTAGTAATTTGCATTAAACTTTATTCCTTATTAAGCGGCTTGTGGCTTTCCTTCTTTTCTTCTTCTGTCTCCACCTTATTCCATGGCTGCTCCTCTCCAGAACCGAAGATAGTGTACGAAACTAACTCTATAACGTACAGCGCTATGGTGGTGAAGAATATCTTGCGCCATGCTGATATCGTTTGCTGGAAAATAAAATTGTATTCAGTACCATTTAGGGCGTGGAAGACCTGGATGAGATTCGCACAGACCAGCACCCTATTTGCGTAACACATTCATCTGCCTAGCCTTTTCCCAACTATGTTGGGGTCGGCTTCCAGTCTAACCGGATGCAGCTGAATACCAGTATTTCACATGGAGCGACTGCCTATCTGACCTCCACAACCCAGGTACTGGGTAATACGATACCCCTTGGTAAGACTGGTTGTCAGACATTCGGTCTTCTGACTACCCGTAACGACTGTCAAAGATCCACGAATGACAGCCGGGACCAACGGCTTAACGTGCTTTCCGAGGCACGGAGGGGTCACGGTATGTAAATATGGTCACTCATCCACAGACCAACCGCGGCAAGCGTAGCTTAACCTGATCGGTCGACCAGTGCAGCTGTTATTATGGATCTGATGACTATTCGTCACATTAGCTATTTCGTCGCTATCCGTAATATAATATGTGACATTCACCAATACGTCACCTTTTAATCACGGGCCCCTCATTTATCAATCTCAATCTGAACCTCAATACGACGCACTGGGATGCGCTCTGTTGGATTCTCAACGCTCGACCCAATACCGAGAGTAGAAAATCCATTGCGCAATAAAATTCCGCCGCAATAATTTTACGTCCATGCGGACGTGGCTTAATCTGGATTTAAAAACTTCACATGAAGCCAAGCAAAAAAACAAATTAGCGAATTACTTACATTTCCATGAGTGACGTAGCCAACAAAGATGGGTACCACAATGCCGGGAATAGTTGCCACCGTGTTGGTAATAGCCATCAACGTACCTGGGAATACATACAAATCGTTATTAAATACCTAGGAATATCCGCAAGTGACCGCAACAGTTTATTTATAAAGATTCTGCGGTTGAATCTAAAGTTACAGGGTTTGAAATAGATCTACAAGCAGAAACGCTTAGTGTGCATAGGTAAACAGGAGCGGCACGCGTCCGCGGCTGCCGTCGACGAGTGTCCCTCGTGTGTATGATCACTTAGGGTGGTCGCACATCTGACGAGATGCGTCGCGTATCGTCGGTCGCGTAACGCCAGAACGGAAAGAAGATACTAAAACATTATTCAACCTTAGGTACACATTCAACCGATGATGCGTTAGTGTGTCGAACATACTAACGAAGTTACGCCCGGCGCATCTTCCGTCAGATGTGCAACCAACCTTCGGGCGGGTTGTTTCACGTCCACTTGATAGTCAAAAATAGTAAAAAATGTCGCTAACTATCGTCAAAACAAAAAACTGGCCAAGTGCGAGTCGCACTCGCACACGAAGGGTTCCGTACCACAAGGCAAAAACGCCGAAAAAAATACGTTTGTTGTATGGGAGCCCCCCTCAAATATTTATTTTATTCTGTTTTTATTGTGTCCCGTTTTTACCCTTTGGGTACGGAACCCTAAAAAGCGTTGTTTCACAAAATTATGCTGGCCTTGACTTACCTATACGTTTGAAATAACCGGCACTGTAATAGTATTTGAGGATAATTTCAAATAGCTTACCGGCAAAGTTAGGCGAGATGTCGATATGGTTGGAGAGGAACCCGCAGAACATGCCGCCGATGGACGTCACGGCCAGCGCCATCAGCGCCACCGCCGCCGTGCGCGCGCAGCCGATGTAGCAGATCGCCAGCAGGCACGAGCCGGGGACTAGAGATGCTGGAGGTGAAAGTAATAGATGGGAAATAGGAAATAAACACAGAATAAATACATTTAGGTACTATCGAAAATATAGGACAATCCATATGAAAACGAATATAAAAGTAACTCTGTCTGGACTGTCTGTCACCTTTTCACGGTTGAACGGATTTGGATTTTTGACCTGGGTCATAGGATACTTTTATCCTGGTATTACGTTCCCGGGGGATATTTTCAACCAACACGCGTGCGAAGCCGCGGGCAAAAGGTAGTCTAAGTCCCTCCTTTTTGAGGATATCTACAATAACAGAGAGTGGTTGTCTAGTCATAAGTCATAAATTTCGAGGCTTTACCCGAGGGCCACGAAATGCGACGCTCCAAGCGAATTCGCCTTGCGCTGCAAGCGTGAGCGTCGAGCGTCAAAAACAAATGTACAAGGCCACAAAGTAGCGCTGCAAGCAGCAGCGAAATTTGCTACGAGTGAATTTGCACGAGCGTTGGATGATCCGGCGGGCGTTTTTTATGAGCGTAGAAAACAATTGTATGAGAAAATTCCACAGTGTGACTGTGCATGAAACAGTCGCTCCACGCGCTCCGATAGAAGCGGTACCCGGCGGTAGCGGTCGCCGGCTGTAGCTGATACATTCCCCCACCGACATACACGCTACAGGCGAATATTTTAAGTTCGTGGCCTTGCTTTTGACGCTTGTAGCGAATTGACGCCTCAAGCGTGGCGTTATTTTCGTGGCCGAGGCATTATAGCCTGGAAATTTTGGTCAAACGGAAAACCGCATACCTATTAGTTTCGGCACAAAACTTCGGCACTTTCTATATTCCGATCTGCTTTCCGGTGATCCAAATTTCAAAATGTGGATATGCACCAGAAATCGCTCAAACCTCGTTTAGGTAACTTTCTTGCGAACCCTTAGTACCTACCTAATGTTACCTTTCCACATCTCTAGCTAACTCGGTAATTCCTGAGAAGATCCTCCACTTCACTTGTAGAACGTCAAGGGGGCCTAAAAAGGCCACTTTGGAGAATCATAAAAGGATAACATTATGAATCGTAATATGGCGAAGACAGTCCGTGTTTTGTTTTTTTTCGCTGCACTACGTAGGTAATATAATCAAAGAGATTGGGATTGGATTTGGATCAGATTGATTGGTATTTTAGCACAGACAAAAAAAAAAATAACTGAAAAATGCTTTACCAATAGGATTTGAGTTAACTGTCCATTATGTTATCCTTTTATGATTCTGCCAAAGTGGCCTTTTTAGACCCCAAGGACTTAATCAATAGCAAGCGACGCGACGTTTGAATGCTTGAATTCTGGGCCGACTCATTTTAGACTCCCATCGACACCCTAAGAAGTAGCAAGGGGGCAGTTAATTTGACATAAGAGTCCATGAAACCTAATCTAAATAATCTTACCAAATATCGTGCCAATCTTTCGTGCTGTGGTTGTTGTGATTTTTGACTTTCCGCGCAGCCAGTCCAAGGTGCGACTCAGGATCATGCTGAAGAACCATAGAGACAGGAATGGCATAGAGACTGCCAATGCGTTCTGAAACAAAACACAGCCGCTGGTGAGTAAAACTACTATTATATTTTTATAGTGTAGTATCGGTGGACTGGTCTAGAAATTATTCAAGGCTATAATATAAATATAGCCATAGAAAGCGCGGGTGCCGTTACAGCGGTTGCGCTTGCGTTGCAAGGTCTGGTAGGTATATTTTCTTACATGGCTGCTTGACGAGTCTTTAAAACAACTTCATAATTTCCTTACTTTCGCCAAGCTCAACTTCGCGAAAAGTTGAGGATAACAAAATATTTTTGATGGATAATAGAAAGTTAAAATAAGCAAGTAAGTAAAAAGGGTAGTAAGTAAGTTAATAATCTAGAAGATCTCGTATTTAAATTTTGTTAATTATATTCATCGTGTCTATAACGCTTGCTTGACCAGCCAGCGCCATAGACAAGTCTTGGAACTCGAAAGAAAGGGTTGGGGCATCCGGGCACTTAACTTTCCGGCAGTTTGTAAACATAACTTAACCACGAACTTTCTCTAATAATATCCAATGATGTTATATTATGTAAAATAGGTAAATTGGTTATACGCGCTCAGCAAGTGGGCAGTCTGAACTTGGCTAGTTATCTTTTTCCCTCCCGAAAATTTCGACATACCGTCCTACTTCCACGTGTCATCTAATATAGTGTGACATTGTGCCGTTTTTGAAGATTGAATATTGGCAGGTATCCTAACTCTTCTTATTTATACTTATTTTCTTATTACTTACCTCAGTCATATTAAACTTGAGCACTTGCTTCATGTAGAAGGGCAGTTCTATGAGCACCATGTACCAGCCGAAGTTGGAGCAAGTGTGAGCTATCAGGATAGCAAGGAAGGCTGGTGAGGTGAACACGGCTCGCCACGGTACGGGGTGATTGTGCTGTGAACAAGGTAAGTATTTATTAAAACTTTATGCACGAGTAATAAAATATTGCAAGTACGAAGGCGGACTTAATGTCAAAGTTAAAAATAGCATACACCTGCGGGCGGCGGACTAGGGGCAGTAGGGGCGTCCGTCGTCCGACCAGATAGGCCCGGGCCTGGTGCCGCAGTGTTCCACGCGCGCCACTCGAGAGTGGGTGCGGGCTGCGGCCATTATGGGAAAGGGAATGGCCGCACGGGGAGGTGGGACCCTCTGAGGAACAACGGGTCGAGGCCTGTTGGGAGAGCGGTGAACGCTTATGCGAATCCCGTACCCCCGGACATAGGCAGAGGTGGAACACCGCGGTTGGTTTTAGCGGGTAAGAGTCGGCATGCCTCTCTGTCACCCCCACGATGGAGACAGTACATGAGGAAATCCACCGCGCACCAAAAAAAAAAAAAAACGTAAGTACACCGGAGCGGTGTCCGATGCAGTATGATAAACGCCTTACACAATTAAATAATATTAATACACTGTTAATCTCAAAATATATATTTTGTTTTATAAAAAACATATTTTCCCATACATTTTTACCTACTCCACTGTCCATACAAAAATAGTTCGACACGCCTCGATAGATGGCGTTGTTAGTTGAGACCCAATTCCTGAATCGCGGTATGGTTTCGTTACGCGGCGGATTATAAGTACGGGCGGTGACTTAGGTAGATTAAAAAGGGTGTTTGTCGCTTTCATGACACATGCGCCGTAAGGTGCGTGGGGTATGGTTATCAAGACATACCCAACACATAATTTTTGGATCTGAGAGGCTGTTGGTACCCAAAGTACCGGCGTCTCCTCTGCATAATAGGTACCTTTACCTTTGAAAATTCCACTGGGAATAAGATGCGACGTGCGACCTTCATAAGTGAAGATGGTGTTAATTGACAAAGTTCTAGGGATTTATTTATAAATCAATGTTGCAACAAATTAATGGTGCCGATTGTCTTGTGTACACGTTTAATAGGCAAAACTACTTGCATTAATTTACAGTCAATTCCTTACCTTATTAGCTTTCTGCCCTTGGTTGCCTAACGCGGTAAGAACCATATCTCTCTCCTCGGCAGTCATGAACGGCTGCTGCTGTGGCGAGTCCTGGACCAGCACCACCCACAAGACACACCATATGAGGGATAGGCCACCCATCACGTAGAACACGCTCTCCCAACCTGTGGGGGAAAATAGAGGATTAGGTATAATATTTCAGCACTTTATGGTACCTAGTAGCTTTATTTATTTACTGGCTTCTGCCTACGAGACAAAAAGTAGCCTAACTCCTTTAAACATCATCTATCTGCCAGTGAAAGTTTCGTCAAAATCGGTCTAGCCGTTTCGGAGATTAGACGGATCAAACAGACAGAAAGACAAATTTTTTAAAAACAATTGTAATACCGTAGGTAGTATACTAACAGTCTAGCAATGACTTACTTTTTGACAGCTCAACAACATTCATTGCGTTATGTTGTAGAGCAGACAAATTATTCGAAACATAGGTATAAGTATTATGAAGCAATGGATTAGCAATTTCATTCAAAATGATTCAGGTTGTGATTGATAGTGTGTGAGGCAATAAGGGTGCGGGCCTGCGGAGTACGTTGTACCTATTCATAAGTCTAAACTTATGAATAGGTACAACGTACTCCGCAGACACACATTTACAGGCTATGATTGATTAGGCTAACCTAATCAATCATAGCCTGTAAATGTGTGTACCTACATATCAACATTTGGCAGTTCTAAATATTTTTTATCTCAGTTTGCTCCAACTGTTTCATGCAGGATACCCATCCGTTCATCATACCTAATTATAAAACATTTTACGTTTCTTTATGTAAAGTAAACGGTGCCTAAAAATGTATCTCCTTAGGAGCTGCCAAAAAAACATGGACTGGCCTTTTAAAAAGTATTTGTGAATGTAAAGTTACTGAATCGACAAAAAACATAAGGTATTTTAACAATTGAATGATCCTTGCAGCAGTTAATTAGACCGGTCTAAGAGCTAACCAGGCCTGAATCCCATCCGGCTATCTTAAAATAATGTGTGCTATGCATGAAAAAAAATAACAGGTACCTATAAAGTAGTTGAGCACCTACGTATGTAGGTACCTAGATACATATATGTTAATGTATGGATGGTCTGTTCCAAAAGCATTTGATACAACGTAACAAAACCCTGTTCCGATTCCATTTTTACGCAGTTACTAAAGTTAGAAACTAATTAGTCTCTTCTGCACCATTGATGGTGCAGGTCAATGGTGCATACGGTACAACGGGAGTTAAATTGCTAAATTAAGAATTGTAAATTGTCATTGAAGAATCATCAATGAGAATGATTACTTATGTTAATTTTATAAACCTTTTTTTTTTTCGCTGAAAAATGACATTACGCATCTCCGCTCGTCGGGGGACGAGACGGAGTATGTGGGACGCCCTGCCAGGGTGGAAGTATACCCACTAAAACTCAGCGGTGGTCCCTCATCGCATCGCCTTGATGGGGGGTCATGGGAATCCGGCTCAGCCTTTGCGTCCACAACCCCCCCGGCGCATGCCCGCCTAGCTGGCGGGCCCCGCATATCCCCCGTGCTGGGGGGCTACGGGTATGGCCGGGAACACCTGGAACCTAACCTAATCATATCACACTTTTGGAACAAACTACGACTTCATAGTCTTACCGATATTAGCAGTGAGCACGCCTGCCATCAGCATAGAGATGACGGTGCCCAGGGAAGTTCCTGCATACGTCAGGGCGGCCATGAAGCTGCGCTCCGAAGGTGGCGCCCATTTTGACAGGAGCGTGTGCATTGCCGGGAATGTCACTCCCTGGATATAATAATACATTTTAATGCTAAGTATAAAGTTAGTCGTTAGGGTTAGTCCCTTGTCTGTTTAGATAGGGCGATACGGTCCTATTTTTCTTTTTTAATCTTTGTGGGAATGGCCCTTTGCCCAGCAGTGGGACAGAATAGCTTAACAAAAAAAAAGCTCATTGTGTTATCAATAAAACGAAAGCGGTGCACCACGGTTAGCGGGATTGTCCGAAAGGGTAACTGCTGGCCCGGAACATAAAGAGCTAAGGAAGGAACACGGGTGGGTTTTAGTCAGTAAGAGTCTGACACTCCCTTCCGCTGCACCCAGAGCGGGAGGGGTCATTTGATGATTTGCCATCCGGAAAAAAAAAGCTGTGCACCACCTTTTTGTAAAGCAGAGTTGTAGAGGTCTTTATCGCATCCAAAATCTATCAATCCTTCGTCCAAAACTAAAACGAACAAATGTAGCCTAGCAACATTAATGTTCTTTTCGTTCTTGTTTTACATAATTATTATTAATTATCTCATAAGTACCTATATAGAGACAATTTATTTAAAAAAATCTGGTCAAGTGTGAGTTGGACTCGCGCAACGAGGGTTCCGTACAAATTTGAAAATATGCGACAATAACGGAACATAAACGCCCGTATCTTTTGTTTGCGTTGACTTGGAAGTTTGATCACTGCTTCAAGGCATTGCAGCCCTGTGTATTACTTGATAACTCCGCGAGTTCCTTAGAAAAAGGATGTTGACAGACAGACGGACAACGAAGTGATCTTATAAGGGAACCCTGAGAATTCTCAGAAATGCAGGAAAATAAAACCACAAAAAAATACTTTTACAATCATATCAAATCAATCAATAACTACTAACCTACCAACATTTCAAGGTAACCCATGTCTCGATTCTCCACGTGTTTTGTTTTCATAAACATAACGCCTACGGTAAATACATTATAAATATTATAATAATGCTATATATTATGTAGGTAATACGTATGTGGCGCTAACATAGACGCCTACACATTAAAATCAATAAATAGAGTTGACGTCGTTTAGGACAATGATCCCACTAATAAAAGGAATATTGTTATGATTTGATGAATACACGGATAATACCAATACTTACCGCATGATTCTATAGACGTAGAAACACGTAGGTATGGATGCTTATGTATAAACGTTTATTATCATGAAAATGGGTATTTCCATTTGATAATTCTGAGATCATAACTCTTACTGAGACCTACATACAAGTTCGTAACGATTCTTCTTCTTAGCGAGTCAATTTTTGACTATTGACCAGCACCCTAACTGCGTAACACACTATACATCTCAATCTGAATCATTTTGAAGTATATTTCTGATCCATTGCTTCATAATTATGTTCGAAAAATTTGTCTGCTCTACAACCTAAATAACCTAATGGATGTTGTTGAACTGTCAAAATGAAAGCTATTGCTATTGATATAGTCTTACGCAATTACCTACACCACAGTTGGTGAATGAAGAATTCGATGCCATTTTAAAACCTCCAACAAGACTATCTATTCTGTAAAATTCACCGTGATAACTTAGGTAAAATGAGCTGTCAAAAGTGGCAACCCATTACACATAGCCATAGCATCGGGTGAAATTACGATTCACTTCACCTAAGTTTTCACCGTGCGATTTTTGCAGAACGGCAAGGAATCAAAAAGTCAACCGTGCGGACAACATGTATTTTGACAGTACAAACCACGCCATTGTGTCAGAGAATACCTACATTACTTAATAGCAGATGTTGTGATTAACTAAGGAATTGGCGTTGTTTCAAAGTAAGGAATCGTTAAGTGGTCTTATTGAATTAGGGCCCAGGCGGCTGTACATATCAAGTCATCCTGGGAATTGGTGCTAGTTTCTAACCTATAGTCAACAGCGTTGGCAAGGCGCAATAATTCTGGATGATAGATGGAACTATGAAACCCCTAAGTTCAATCATGACTGAGTTTGGTACCTCGGTGGTTCTGGGTTAGGTAAAACCTAAAATTGCATGGCTATAAAGCGTAGTTAATCGATAAGTTGGGGCCTTCAATGATGTCGCATACATTCATGTCCAAAAGCTTTCATGACCTTTTATTAAGTTTAAATAAAACTGCTTACCCCGCCAATGCCTTCGCCGATCCTCATGAGCACAGCCGCTGAGTAGTGCAGTTCACACATGACCGGAGTCAGCAGGGTGCACACCACGTTGATAAACACGCTGAAGAACATCACCCATTTTGCGGAGTAGAGCTCAGCGATGCGAGCAGCTAGAAGACAAAGCATATTTAATGACAAATGCCGGGTACAAATGTAAACCGGGTAAAAATTTTGTTTGTTTCAGTGGAAACGTAACATGAAATGAACCATCCAAATTAATGCAATACAATATAAAATTTAAAACAAGAACTATAGACGAATTTGTTGCCTATTCTGCAAAAACGTCGGGAGCATCACATTTCGTCAATTTATAAGTCGCATAATAATAATAATAATCATTTTATTATCAGGCTACTAAGGCCCATAGATAAAATACACACAATAATCTTATACAATAAACTAATACATATTAAAAACCTTACAACTATGAACTATACACGTAACATTGTCGGCGTCGTGTTTCGCTGCGTGGTGTCGCGTAACCGTCCACGGAAACGTCGATATACGACACCTTTCGGCCAAAAGTCCTCTTTCAGACAGGTCTGTAGATGTTGGGTTGGAACTCGTACCACGAATGACTTGAAGTTGATGTTGTGGCGCGATTCCAACCTTTCGACCCTCAGAGTCCAGTTGGTCTTCACTTTCAAATACTGCACGACGTCCTCAGTTGTTGTGGAGTGATGCAGACGCGAAAGGTACAGCTGCGTCGTAGGCACAGCAGCGCGCAGCAGCATGTTGGGTCCACTCGGTGCGGTGCCACACAAGTTACGAGAACAGGGCTTCTTCTTCTTCCTTTCCACTTTCGTGAAACCCTCCTCATCAACTTGGCTGGCTCTTGGCAAAGAGCAACGGACCGCGGTCAGGGCAGGCTGAGCACCCTTTACCAGTTTTTCCCCTTTTCTGGTTTGTCGCTTAGGCTGCGACGCATCTGATTTGCCGCTGGTGACAATAGCAGCGTAGGCACGTTTAGGGGTCGACGTACCTACTCGTGACGTTTCCACAGCCGGTGTTGTGGCGCGGGCGACGGCGGCGGCGGGCGGCGCTTGCTCAGCGTTTTCGGCCAAAGGAAATCTATTGCAATTTAAAACGGGCGCAATATTGACACCGTCTATCACCGCTGAAAGGTACTGAGAATTTAATAACATATTGGCCAAACTCCATAACACTTGGTCCAATCCTTCAATCGAAACCAGAACAACAGTCGATGGCCGAGGCACCGCTGCTATTGCAAACCTATTCTGTGGCACACATCGAGTCGTCTTAATAATGATAGCAAAGGAATGCGAAAAAATTGGGGCTCTAGACTTAGGACTTACCAGGCAGTTGTGAGATGAAATAGCCCCAGAAATAACAGCTGAGGACAATGCCTTGAACTTCTGAAGGCCACGCGAACGGCCCATCCAGTTCCTAAAAACAGAAAACATTTAGAAATGTAATAAACACCCCCAAATACATATTCAAGCAAAGTGGCAGAGACAGCTTAAAAAAATTGAATCGACTTCAAAAAGAAATTAACTCAAAATTATGAAACGATTTTGATGAAAATTTCACAGTTCTCTGAGTTGAAATAAATGTAAGCCAATAAAAAAAAGACACGATCCGATTAATAGTTGCGGAGAAATACGTGGACAAACATACATACATAGGTACATACATCTATAAAATTTTGTATATTTGTTTGTTTGTGAATATAATGCAGTTCCAATAATATTACATACATACGTGTCGAATTGATAACCTCCTTTTTTTGAAGTCGGTAATTAAGTTGCATTTGAGTATACAGCAGTTAGTCTTGGTCCTCGATAAGAAATCAATTCGAAATATTCCGTCGTTAAATAAAACATTCAGAAAGGAGAAAGTTAATACGATCCGAGCTATATACAAAAAAATAATTTTGAAAATCCGTCGACAATTGGCGGAGTATTCGATGAAATAACATACAAAAAAAAAACATACAAACATCCGAACATAGTACCTCCTCCTTTTTGTGAAGTCGGTAAAAACTGGAATTTTACGAGAAGCTATGCCCGTTCGTCCTGTCAGTCTTTCAGGGGTTACAAAGGGCTTCAACCCCCGAAAAAAGAAAAGGGCACTTCGGAAAGTTCGGAAATAACTTCAACATAACGAACATACTCATAAAACTGAAACCTTCGCAAACTAAGTTAAGTATCTTATCTAAGTCAGAATCAAAAGATATTGTTTTGTTGCAAATTCTTTCTCCAGAATCATTCGGGCCATTTGGAACTGATCCAAAAGTGAAATGACCGCAGAGGTATCAGATGGTAATGGTAATGACACATCAAGGTCGTGCTTCTTTTAGTTTGTACCATAAGTTTGAACCTGGATTTGGAGGTCGAGGTCTTAAGTATCCATCACCTATGAGGGATTATAAGCATTACAGGTCCAAAGCATCGTCCGTTTCTCCTAAATACAGACTCAGAGAGAGATTAGTCAGTGATCTAGCTAGAAGAGTAGCGATTCATCCAACGATTCGTACTTAGGAACACCATGTAATTGACAAATGCATAGGTACTTTGTAAGTCCCTCATCACACTATAATATTATAAAGGCGAATGTTTGTTACGTCTTCACTCTCAAACGCCTAGACCAATTTGGATAAAATTTGTTATGGAGGTAGCTGACACCCTGGATTAATATATATATATAGGCTCCTTTTTATTCCGATATTCCCACGGGATCGAAATTTACGCGGGTGAAACCGCGGGGCGCAGCTAGTGTACTATAAAACCTATAAGTACCTAAATATGTATGTCTATATTTTTTTATACTTACGTATCTCTGGACCATGGAGTCCCGGTCCTTTGCAAGGCGTACGAGGGGCCGAAGCTAACTCGCAAAAAGCCCCTTAGACAATTTTAAATAGAATGGGGCACCAACCGACGACTGTCCCTGTATGCTCTTAGCAAGTGCACCCACGGACAACCTTCTTAGTGCTCCCCTACATTATAAAAGGAAGCCGTGTGCAAATTTTCACGTTCCTAGCCCCAGTAGTTTCGGCTGTGCGTTGATATACCTACCAGTCAGTCAGTCAGTCAGTCAGTTTCTCCTTTTATTATCTAAATGCATCGTTTGTACCCAATTGTCATACAAAAATAAAACTTTTTCCTCATACAAAATTAAAACAATGTCACAATAAGTACGTATATAATTATCTTTAACGCGAAAGATGTAATGTCCTGGAATTCGTAATTTATGATGTCGCAAGCGCAACCGTCTGCGTAAAAGATGATTTAAAAGTGAAACATTGATATAGCCAATGAAATGTATTCGTATTTATAACAGTTTACGATCGCCCCCAATTGATGTTTAAAAACCACTCATGTTTATTTGCAAGTTGATGAAGGTCAATTTGATATGATATTGAAAGAACTTTTTAATCATCGTATCGGAGAAGACGAAGACGAAGTGGAGATATTGGAGAAAACTTCGGAATGGCGCATGGTGTTTGTACAGAGTTAAATTAGCTAGCGAAACTTCGCGAATCGCGTCACGGCATGAGAATATAAACCTTATTTGGTTAAAATAAGGTTCATATTCGTTTGAAAAGCTAACTTTGCTTAGCAAAGTAAAATACAAATGCGATCTGTGAACCTTGCCACTACCCAGTGACCCACTATCTGCAACGAAATCGTTACTTACAGTAGAATTGACATGCCCTCCTTCACACGCCTCATCAACAGGCGCCAACAAACTGGCACTCTTATTAAGAAGTCCATCTTCAGCCTCTTGAGCCGCTTTGATTGCACTATGGTTCAGCATCCCCACCATAGCCACGGAGAGATTTACCTTCAGACCATAGATTATGGCGAAGCCTATAGAGCCCAGTACGGATAGGACGTACCGCGCAGGGACGATACCTGAAAAGAGCAAAGAAAAGCATTGAGTTTTTTGGGACGACTTGCAAAGATGTTGAAGAAAGTTTATAGTATATTGGTGTTAAACTCTTGCAGCCATTCCTTTGAGTGATCGTCCATCATAAAAAACCGATTACTTAACCTTTTGACCGTCACATGTCAAAAAATCAAAAACGTGCCCTCAGCGTCAAAGTCTGTCATGTAGTCGAACCGTGTCGTGCTGTGGCGGTCAAAAGTCGGATTGCTTACTAACTACGTAAGTTCTAAGTTGAGCAGCACGACTGCAACGACAAACGCGTGCAAACACTGGATGGATCCACTCAAATCTGTCTAGTTCTTTCGTCCTCATAATTATGACTGACCAAGATTATGTCTAGACTTTAAAAGAGACTGGTCTGTGACCTCTGAGTTTGTATCGTTCTTTCTTGTCAGACCAGTCGGATAGGAAACAAACAAACTCTAACTTTAAACATAGGTAGGTACTTAATTTATTTTTGACGTGTAAAAGGGTATTTTTAAACAAATTACAGAAAAAAAAAATATCATTGATTTTTTCGTTCATTGAGCGCACGCACCGTAGGACGGGCAACCGGGGTGTCATTAGACATCAGTGAAATGAATGTGGATCACATTGCCTAAATCTACGGACAGTATACAGGGTCAACTTAAATTAGCTAGAGAAACTCCGCAGACGTGATTGGTATAAATATCTAAACATGATAAAACAAAAAAAAAAAATTTTTGTTGTTTTTTTTTTATGGGGTCATAGACCGCACTTGAAATATCAGTTTAAAAAATCGGCTTCTTTGTAAACTTCGCAGACGTGATGGGTATCCATATCTCAACATGAAAAAAAAAACACATTTTCTCTCGTACTTCAAGTAACAACAGTACCCGCGGTCGTTGACCCCCAAAAATACCATCAAATACCATTATGTATTTTTTATCATGTTAAGATATCGATACCGATCATATCTGCGGAGTTTCGCTAACAAATTTAATTCGACCCTGTCTAAGCGTATCTAATTAATTATCAATAAAGACATAATAAAGCGTCCTTCCTCCTTCTTGACTTTGTCAATACAAACAACAAGAGTTTCCAAGAATCTATCTTCAGTTCTAAGTGATTGTGTGTGCACTGCCACTGTGCCGGATGTTGGCACGCCTTCATCCAATATTGTCATAGGTAATCGGAGTCACGTAGACCACGCGAAAAATAATCTTGCAGTTCGAACTGCGAAAGGGAAAAGTTTAGTTTAACAGTATAATTGTTTTGGAAATCTTTATATAGGGTGACTGGTAATTAGTGACCGATACTTAAACACGTGATTTTACTTATCATTATGAACAACTTTTACTATGGGACCAAACCTGAAATCGCAAAAAAAAAATCAGCTGTTCCCTACATTAATTGTGTTCGTATAACTCGTCAAAATGTAGGGAACAGCTGTATTTTTTTCGCGATTTCAGGTTTGGTCCCATAGTAAAAGTTGTTCATAATGATGAGTAAAATCACGTGTTTAAGTATCGGTCACTAATTACTAGTCACCCTATATGTATAAATCTATATACAGGGCTATTGGTAAAACATTAACAACCTCTTAAGAGGTCTTTGTACTCATCACTAAGAACAAATTTTACTATGGGACCAAACCTGAAATCGCGAAAAAAAAATCAGCTGTTCCTTACATTTGTGTTCATATAACTCGTCAAAATGTAGGGAACAGCTGTTTTTTTTTTCGCGATTTCAGGTTTGGTCCCATAGTTTATGTTGTTCATAATGACGAGTATAATACAATGGCCTCTTAAGAGGTTGTTAATGTTTTACCAATAACCCTGTATACAGCGTGTATCAGAAATGTGTGGTCATATTTTAGGGTGTGGACTGGACTGTGGTGGTATAAACCACCGAACCAACCAACTTTCTCCACGGGACCAACATCGTTATCGCGAAAAACTAACCAGGGGGGTAATTGCGTAACACACTAAAGTAGGAATTGCATTCATTTTGATGGTTCAACAACATTCATTGCGTTATTTACGTTGTTGAGCAGAGAAATTTTTCGAAGCAATGGATTAGCAATATCTTTCTAAATTATTCAGGTTATGATTGATAGTGTGTTACGCAATTAGGGTGCGGTTTCCCATACAAAACTTCAATACCTACCCGACCCAAATGTATGGGACGCTGATTATTTTTTAAATAAGTATGACCACACATTTCTGGTACCTACACGCTGATTACATCTGTGGTGCACATGTGTGGTGCGGTAAACAAAACAAGTTGAACTTTCCCGCTAGATTAGAATACTCAGATAAACAATAATATTTAGTATTTAAAGTTAAATTAAACTAACTAAAATTTATCGCTTGCCGGCGGTTCCCAGCCGATGCGATTATGGTCACGTCGGCATCGGCTGTGTAACCAAAATATGAAGTTCGACATTCTATTGCGGTTATTGGTCGTTATTACGATAAATGGTAGTCAAACTGGCTGTGCTTGAGGGAAGCCTATGATCAGCTGTGGACGTCTTTTGGGCTGAAACGAATGAATGACCTAGGATTTTGGGTATTTAAATACAGAACAAGGAAAACAGATGGCATTAAAATAGTTTACTCATATAAAATTGCAGACGAACACAAAATCCACAGTATGTTATTATAACAGTATTTTTATCGTGCAAATAAATGAGTCAACAATTAAACATAGCTTCGTCGATAACCCCGAATGTCTATCACAAAACGTCGGTAAACTCTGACTCATTTCATTAGCGTATTCGCTAGACTTCTATAGCCAGTTCCTCAGATACACGTTCAGAAAACACATATTATGAAGAGATGCAATATAATATGTAGATCCCTCTCGTTGGGAGGAGTTGACGAAGGATAGACCTGTAAAACAAAATGTTTATGACTTTGAAGACCAGCGGAGGAGAAATCTAGATCTAAACCTAAGGCGAGATCACCTCAAGAGTAAACCACCCTCCAACATGCAATATCATTAGGTACCACAAAGGCATTCTGACGTGCCCGCACTGTGCACGTAGGTACCTTTACAGTGAAGATAGGTTTCGTTAGTCACATCAGCACACGCCCGCAACCTATACTTGTCAGAAACAATAACAGTTACCGTAGCCGAAATAGGCATGAGAGGTTTAAAAAAAAATGCGCCATGAATTTACTGGCGGTGTTTCGTATCAGAAGATTAGTGGTCATTATAACTTCAGTAATCACGCCCACTCGACCTGCCGCTAACCGGGAAGTATAACGTTCCCACTGCTGAGACCCAGGCTTCCTCTCTGTGATAGCACAGGGAGCTGGCCGTAACCCACCACGTTCCAGTTGGGCTTGGTGGGTGTCACAAGCCTTCGAAATTTTGTTTCTAAGACATGCCGGTTTCCTCCAGATGTTTTCCTTCATAGTTTTGAATGTTTTTATGATTAAATTACACAAAGTAAAGCCTGCCTGAGTTCGAATCCACGACCTGCAACTGGTAAGTTGGGGCTATTGCCACTGGGCCACCACACAATTCTCATTAACAACCTGGATTTGTGTCAGACTCTCTCTTATTACATGGGACATAGTAAATGGCGAAATGAGGACGTAGGGACAATCCATTTCGAGGAAAACATAATTAAGTGATGATTATGCACTCTCCTCGCTTGTCGCTCATCTATGATGGGGCAACGGCAGAGCTCTTGTACAGCTACAAAGGGAGGGTGTTGTAGTTTATTTTTGCATTTGATAGACTAATCCTTGAGGAAGGCTCTTGGTTGCCGAGCAAAAAAAAAAGGAAGGAAGAACGCTAGGTGAAAACGAAGTAATACGGGGGTGATACGATTGTACGATGCACCCGATGGGTCGTGGGTACAAGAATTTTCACGCGGACGAAGTCGCGGGCGGAAGTTAGTACATACTGCGCGTTTTGATATACGGGTGTCAATGCCAAATCAAATGCCAAATAATCTAATGTCAAATTGATCGACCACTTTATATCGAACGCCCTAGATTGTGTTGATGGGTTACTTACGTAAGCAGGTACCAGCTTGATTTTGTGCATGTAACAAACAAATAAATGTATATTTTGGCCAGCGGTCATAGTGACATACCTATAGGTATATCAATGTGGTTTTGAGATAACGTTCGTAAATCACGTCACTGATCAGTGATAACCTAAATTGGTTTTATTCACTCCAGGATTTACTGAATATCAGGATATTGGAAATTTTATTGTACGTATAGGTAGCTAACTATTTACACTAGTTAAGTTAAGTTACACTATTTACACTAGTTAAGCTAACTATTTACACTAGCACCGTATCGCCTTTTTTTGCCTCGCCGTCAAACAGGCGTCAACCTACCTAACGTAAGCACGTAACCAAAGCGGATCAGAAGCTCCGATACGTCGACTCGGCTACGGCTAGACGACTTCGCGCTTACAGCTCACCGACCGCTGGTTGACGGTGCAGCAGGCAGGCCGGAGGGGTGAGTGAGAGGGGTAAGTGTGGACGAAGAGACGTAAGCTCGGGTACGGAGAGACGTAAGCGCGGGGACGTCGAGCTGTAAGCGCGGGGACGTCGAGCCGTAACGCACCGAACCGCGGTTCGTGAGCTTGTCCCGAGGCGAGGCAATTACGTTACGATTCCGATTGGTGTGCGTTACAGTAGGGAGTTTCATACAAAGAATACTGAACGGCTGGAGTTGATACGGTGCCGATCCCTTTCCGGTTTGATACGTGTGCTATGACATTTAGGCGTCGAAGTACTCGTCCGCATCGCTGTCATCCGGAAACGTGCCCAGAAGACTGGCAGCAATGCCACGTTGAATAGCAATGCTACTTCTTTGGCCAAAGGACGAGCCAGCCCTCTGGTTACGTGAAGTGTCCACCACCCGGCGAGAAATTTCCTTAAAAAGGAGATGCGCACTCGGGCCCAATGAACCGAGCGTTTCGACCCCAAACGGCTCAAAGCTGTAGTTAACCATAAGGTTTACAGTATTTGCGCCGCTTGAGGGTCTCAGCAGAAGCAGCACCCTAATTGCGTAACACGCGGATCTAAATCAATTTGAAGGATATTGCTAAACCATAATAAAATTTGTAGTGTCTATTTGTAATGTTAAAATAACTCCGCAGACATGATGGGTATCGATATCTAAACATGACAAAACAAAAGAAAACAGCGGGGTAATTGCGTACCTAATGCTACGTTCACACGCGCGCGTTCAACTCGACATTCAACGTGCACATTCACATTCACGAGCGTGTAAACGGTACGCCCGAGCCCGTAAACGCGCCTGTGAACGTGAATGCCGCGAACCGGGCGTGCTGACTGACACGACGGCGTGCGTGTGAACAGCTTGAATTTTCGCCGACCTGGGGCGGGCTGCATGCCGCGCAGCCCGCCAGGCAGCCCGCCGGGCTGCACGGCGTGCATGTGAACATAGCATCACAGTATCAGTAGCAATAGGGTTAATTTTGACAGTTCAACAACATTCATTGCGTAATTTACGTTGTTGAGCAGAAACATTTTCGAACATTTGAAAGAAATGGATTAGCGATATCCTTCCAGTGCCGTAACTAGGGCGGTGCCAGCGGTGCCCAGGCACAGGGCGCAGACTCTGGAGGGGCGCAGAAATGACCAGACCAGGGCCACATTCACCAGTTCTTTAATTTTTTGACAGAAGAACACATTACCAAGTAGCCTTGGATCTTGACTATCTGTACTGATCAGTATTTGGTGTCATTTGTGTATTGTCTAATTGTGAATTTTGACACATATTTTCGATTAGACATTTTTTCACCTAATTTTAAACGCAATTTATTTGAACTTCTCAAAACTTTACCAAGTACTTAAAATTAAGTTTACAAAAACTTAGTTTTTGGATGATAGATTTATTTTTGTAGACAATCCATTTTATTGTCAGAACCGGTTATGATTAGAAAATATTTCAAGGGTGCGGTTATAGCAGCTCGCACCGGGCGCATATAAGGCTAATTACGGCACTGTATCCTTCAAAATGATTCAGACTGAGTTGGAGTGTTACGCAATTAGGGTGAAGGTACTTGGACGTAGGTAGTTTGGTCGTATATGGGCCATTATGATGGAGATAATGATAAGCTAATAATGATTACTTCAGTTTCGATATACAATATAGTAAAAGCACAGTATAAAGATGCGCAGTGCTGCAAACCTCCCCGCCCTATTTCAAGTTAAACGAATACCTATCAACTTTATTTCAATGATTATGAAGTTTATTTAATTTTAAGAGTGACTATACAGTGTGAGTCTTCATAATGTGCACATATCGAAATGAGGGTAACTAAGCTTAATTTTATCGACGGAAAATATATTTAAAATAATCTAAAAAAAAAATTTTTGAAGAATTTTTTATTAAAATTCTTGTTCGCTGCTGTGACCCCTGTGTAAACAATCGCCCTCAATTGAGAATTATGGTTTTTTTTCTAACAAAAATCTGATATTTTTTCATAAATTTTTACAATAATTGTAAATAGGAACTCAATAAAAGCCCCGATTACCTACTCTTTTTATAACTTTAAATTATTCTCCATCGTATCAGATTTCTAAACGTAAAATACCATGTTTATAACTCAATCACAACATTTCCTATCAACTGTTAAAGAAAGCAGCACCATACTTTAGCAGTTAAAGATCCTTTTAAATATTTTTTTTATTTTTTTTAATATTTTTTCCGTCGATAAAATTAAGCTATGTTTCCCTCATTCGTTATGTGCACATTATGAAGACTCACACTGTATAGTACATATACTTAAATATTTGAAGTCAACTGAACTTTATATTGTAGGAATTAAAGTTATTTTTCCATTAATTCATATTTGTTTACATTTTTGGCAAATAAATCATACATAACAATTTATATTATGTATGTAAATCGCAAACGCAGGATACTTCATCATCATCATCATCGTTGGGCATTGTTCCACCCACTGCTGAGGTAGGGCTCCTCCTCTTTGAGGCATGCTTCCCTGGTCTATGCGTGTCTCATCCAGCGAGGTAATTGCTTAACAAAATGGCTTTCATTTTGACAGTTCAACAACATTCAACTAGGGCAACTAGCTTCATCAACTTTCTGACTAACTGACAGACTATTTAATTTTGACAATTCAAAAGTACCTGTACAAGGTTTAATTGAAATAAATGCTTTGAGTTTGAGTTTGATTCATTACGTTATTTACGTTGCTAAGCAGACAAATTTTTCGAACATAAATGATGCAATAGATTAGCGATACCTATCCTTCAAAATGATTCAGATTGTGATTGAAACTGTGTCACGCAATTGGGGTGCTGCGGGCTAATTGCGTAACACACTAACAGATAACATTTCCGTGCTAACAGTAGGAATGACTTTCATTTTGACAGTTCAACAACATTCATTGCGTTATTTAAGTACGTTGTTCTTGAACAGACAAATGTTTCGGACATAAAATATGAAGCAATGGATTAGCAGTAGGTATCATTCAAAATCATTCAGGGCCCTTATTCATTATTACTCGAAACCAAAACCATGTCATTTTCATAACTAATCCCGCCAATCTCGCGTTAATTTCCCGCGGTTTCGTTCATTGTGTCATAGAGAATAAGGACCCAGATTGTTATTGAAAGCTGTGTGTTACGCAATAAGGGTGCTGATCTGTGCGAGTCTCATCCAGCACCCTAACACACTATTACTCTCTATTTGAATAATTTTCAAGCATATTGCTCCATATGTTTGAAAAATGCAACACCTAACAACGCAAATAACGCAATGAATGTTGTTGAACTGTCAAAATGAAACCCATTGCTACTGATAGTGTGTTACGCAATTACCCTGCAGGTCATAACTAACTACCGCCACAGATTAATATAATACTCTACTGTTAACAAAATATTTCATAATAACTAAGCTGTGTTTTATTCAATCACCTTTGACCATAGATATATGACCTAGAGCTAGTCAGAGGCATAGAAATGTAAAGATATTTCTATGCCTCTGTCCTCCGCTAGGAGTAGGTAATAGTGTTCAGCGGTGCTATTCTGTAAAAATCTCACCGTGAAAACTTAGGTGAAGTGAGTTTGTTTTTGCTAGGAATTGACACTATTGACAGCTCACTCCACGCACTCACTTCACCTAAGTTTTCACGGTGAGATTTTTACAGAATAGCGCCCTGTGCCTCTGACAAATAGAGGATCCAATTGAATAACTCATTATGACAAACAAAGCTGTGTTTTTAGGTTTTACACAAGGAAAATTATCGAAATACCTACTTAGGTAATTCAAACATTAGGTTCGTTTCGATTTAGAGCAGGCAAATTCCGTCTGTAAATCACCACCAACAATGGTACAGCAGTGCGATTCTGTAACCATCTCACCGTGAAAACTTTGGTGAAGTGAGCGTGGAGTGAGCTGTCAATAGTGTCAATTCCTATCAAAAACAAACTCACATCACCTAAGTTTTCACGGTGAGATTTTTACAGAATCGACCGGCAGGTGCGTCATAAACTAAGTATTTCATAAATAAGTTTGAATTTTGATACAATGTCATGTTTTGTTGTCTCCTAAACATAATTTACAGAATCACGACATCACGCCTCTAATCCTCCAAGGGTAAGGCAGATGTAACCCTATTGTAGGTACACACACATTTCGCCAGTTGTTTTAGTCCCATGTAATAGGGGGCCAGCCTATTGCCATCAACCGAGCACAAATCCACACTCCGGCAGGGTAATTGCGTAACACACTATCAGTAGCAATGTGTTTCATTTTGACAATTCAACAACATTCATTGAGTTATTTGCGTTGTTGAGCAGACACATTTTTTGAACATATGGAGCAATGGATTAGAAATATGCTTCAAAATTATTCAAATTGATAGTAATAGGTAATAGTGTGTTACGCAATTAGGATGCAGGCTACTATTAAGAAATTCCTAGTGGAAAAATCCAATAACACTTGGCCAACCAACATACTAACACCAACGAAGCAGTACGTCTGATTTTGCTATTCGGGGCGGAGACAAATCCAACAAAGCAAAGATCATAAAAATCGGTCCCGTGGTTCTTGAGTTAAAATTAATGGTGTAACTAACCCGACTTTCTTTTATACCGGGTTATTGGTAAAACATTAACAACCTCTTAAGAGGTCATTGTACTCATCATTATGAACAACTTTTACTATGGGACCAAACCTGAAATCGCCAAAGAAACATCAGCTGTTCCCTACATTTTGACGAGTTACGAGATACGAACATAAAATATGTAGGGAACATCTACATCTGATTGTTTTTTCGTGATTTCTGGTTTGGTCCCATGGTAAAAGTTGTTCATAATGATGAGTACAATGACCTCTTAAGAGGTTGTTAATGTTTTACCAATAACCCGGTATAAATAGAAGATTAGGTATTTTAATAGTTCAAAAAGGAAGATGGGGTGGCCAATCGGATTATGGATTTGAGACAGCAGCACGGGGATGATGATTTTAGCGGGTTAACGACCCCACCAAAATCCAGACGCCCTTCTGTATACTGTGACCTTCCCGGTTTCAAGGACGAGAGCGGGCGGGAGACGCTTCCGAAATAATCAGTTTAGAATTTAGGTTTTAAAAACTTAATAATTCGTTTCCATAATCACTTTCGTTCTGATAATTCTAAACACTTTAGAAAAATAGTGATTAAATTACAGTTCATTGAATTAAGTACTAAGTAATTATAATTAAACTTTAGTTGACTCGTTTTATATTTCAATTCATAAAATTAATTTAAGTACTGTCGCAAAAAAATATTTTTCTAACTTTACCTAGGTAGGTAGTGTAGGTACGCACTTTCCAAATAAAATAAAAACAATACTTACGCCACAAAACACTTTCTTTTACTGGAACCTCCATATTTTATTCTTATTTTATCAACAAACTATTAACAAATTAAAATTAATTTCATTTATTTTTCACTTTAAATACTAAACACGCGGCTTAGAAACTCCGTCAAAATAAACGATCCACTCAAAACAACGCGCGCTCGCGCGCTTGTGTTACTGTACTGACGTTACTGTCCAGCAAACCACTGCGCGTCATCTACGCAACGCGTTCCTATCATGGCGAAATGATCAGTAATGCTGGTGCAACGTTTACTTATACATAAATACTAATGAGGAGGAACGTGCTAAGCGCCATGTACCAAACGTTTTGGGTCGTCGCGTCACCCGCGTCCTACTCGAGCTTTCGCGCCACTAAGAGCTACAAGGTGACCTTCAAAACGAAATCGATGAAAGGAACTTTTCTATGGAACTCAGGGGAATGCGCAAAGATAGTTGTTTCATTAGGAAAATACCTCCCTAAAAGTCAGTTTATAACTTTGGACGTTTGTTTAGTTAGGTAGGTAGGTATCGGTGGTAAATGACACGCTGAGTGATAATTTTATAAAATAAAATGAGGAATAACCCAAGATAATTTGCAAACCAAGTCATAGTTTATAGAAACATTGCATCAAGCAAACGATAACGCTGTTGTACATACCTAATTCATTAACTAGGCATAAAGTAGGTAATTAGTTACCTAGGTGCATACCTCTTCATTTAAGTATATACTTACATTAATACAATTACTGTCAGGTTAAAATACGTCTACAGTTCAGTAAGTAAATAAAAAGCCGAATTTAGGTATTTCTCCTAGATCGTGGCGTGTGGGCGTAACAAGAAACCAAGATCAAAAACTTTTTAATTTTAGATTCTTGGTAGGTCCTACAAATAGTTTGACAAAAACATTTAGGTCCTGGAATAAAACCCGAAAGAAGTAAGTATATTCAACAGCAAGCTTGCAAGCTCTGTCCATTTCATCTGTTCCAACGATTCGATTAGTAAATAAAAGAGAATCAATTTTGAGCACTGTAAGCTGTAGTCATAGATTTCGGCCACGAAACGAATTACCTCCTTCGTGCGCGTGCGCCTTACACATTGAAAGCGCAAGAGCCAAAGATTGCTCTGTGCTAGCATTTATCAGGCAGGCGCTTCAGAAAAAAATATTAAAATACGATACAAAATAGGCACAAAACCAGTAATAATGGCTTAAAAGGGAGAAGGTTTGTGCCCTGCTGTAATGGGAGAAAAGGTTTTGTTTTGGATGATGATTTAATTGTCTTTCGGTTCCCTAAAGTAGGTTAACGATTTCTTCATTATATAATAACCACAGGCAATCTTAGTTCTTTAATTCCCTATGTACGGACGTCAGCAGGTCAACCTACCCGAAACTGTCAGATTTTTCCAATCAACCTTGAACCTTATAATTTAGCAATAAAGTCGAAAATCTATTAAAGAAATCTGACAGATTGTAGTAACTTGATGTGCTGGCGTCTGTACATACCTACAAACAAAATCGACACAGTATATTCGCCGGGTCAGCGGGATTGTCCGAAAGGGTTACCGCTGGCCCGGAACATAAAGGGCTAAGGAAGGAACACGGGTGGGTTTTAGTCAGTATGAGTCTGACACTCCCTTCCGCTCCACCCAGAGCGGGAGGGGTCATTTGATGATTTCCCATCCGCAAAAAAAAAAAAAACACAGTATATTCACATTTCACTTTCCTCTCTAGCACGAGTCTCTCTCGTCTGCTCGAAGTTGCAGCATCCGCCTTCCTGTAGGGCCGTAGCGTTTGATAAATAAATTATTAAATGCGTTTCATTTCCTTCATAGTTTTATGACAATATTCACTTTTGAGGGCAGTATTCTGTAGATTCTGCCTACATCCATTGGAAAAAGAAGGATGAATGTACGGACGCCAGCAGGTCAACCTACCCGAAACTGTCAGATTTTCCCAATCAACCTTGAACCTTATACTTTAGCAATAAAGTCGAAAATCTATTAAAGAAATCTGACAGATTGTAGTAACTTGATGTGCTGGCGTCTGTACATACAACATAATATTGGTGGACGTTGTTTCAACTGTTTGTCACTGGCTTTAATGAACAAACTACAAGTTTTTTACCAAGGATTACAACCACTGACCTGTTATGATAGAGGTCAGTGATTAATACAATGATTTCAAAAGTAAGGATACGCCCATCTGAACATTTTACATAGACGTTCTTCATACAAGCAAAAGTAACGCCATCTGTCATAAATCATACGAACTACGTGAGTGCAGCGTTGCATAGGTCGACGACGTAACTTTGTACGTGCGTTTTTTTTTATCACATTATGTCGTCAGTCAGTATAATTCAGTTGCATGCTGATATCCTTTAAACTCAGAATACCAGATTCTCAAAATACCAGATTCTGAAAATATAAGATTCTCAATATATCACATTTCAGACAGCCGAAATCAAAATTTAGTAATATTACAAAAAAAAAACCTAGCTAGTTTTTGCAGCAAATAGACTGCATATTGCACATTTTGCAATAAAATACTGTCTGGTTTTCTTATATTATTACCTATTTTGATTCATGAAGTTAAAAAGCCTTCTCCTTAGTTTGGATATCTGTAATTTAAATATTATTTGTACCGTACTCGCTATCGCGTAATGTATAAAAATCGTTTATACCTATGTCTTCTCTTAATTCGGTACCAAAATTCAAAATTACTTACACTACGTTCGTAAGACAAAAATAAAACAGAAATAAAAAAATTACGTCCGTACAAGGTTACTTTGTTCACATCGAGGAGCCATTGTCAGCCATTGGCCACACAATGGCCGCCATTGTAAAATAATTGTCGCTGTAGATAAAAATGTGTTTATTTAATCATTTAATTGCAACAAAAATAATGTAAGGTTACATTCCGATGATACGATATCCCATGTTTCTTTTTAATTTTTGTATCGTAATTTTTGCAGCCTTTTACCACGCAACTAGGCATTTTTATGACAGGCATATACATGTTCTCTCCCTCACACGCACCACTGTCAACTGAGTCGCGTTGGCCCTAAAACCGTCATTTTAGGGCCAGCGCGTTGGTGCCATTTAGCCGCGCGGTTAGCCCGGTCCTTACGCTAGTAATATATATGTCAATGGATTAATATTACAACCTACAACACAATATTATTATTGTATTTTTTTTTTCTTTACTTTTTATAACCCAAATCGTCTTTCGAAAGCACTATTCTTAGACGAACAGTAAACTGTCATTGTGTTGTGACATTGACAGCGACAGCGACACTTGTCAAATTGTCATTGCGGAGAAATAGTGGTGTTTTCCATTTTTCAAGGTTTTGAACTTTGAAATGGAACCGAAGCAATGAAAATATTGCTGATTGATTTGCTAAGCAAGCCAGCCGCTTTTCCACACTTTCATTTGCATTTTATGAATAAATCATCATCATAAAAATATATTCCGTAAGACACATTTAGAGGGAAAAACAAACATTACTGCTTTTAAAAGAGCGCATCAACAGCTGACTGATAAAATACGGACGAGTTTTGAACATTCAAATTCAAATTGGAGAGTCAGGCTCGTCCCGCGTCAAGCGTGGCGCTCGCTCACTTCACTCGACCGCTGAGTCGCTGACTCGGCAGGCGGCTAATGTGCGTATAAAAAGTTTTAGTTGCGCTAATAATCGATGGTGAAAGTCTGCGTAGATGTAGCGTGAAAAATCGTCAAGAAATGTCCACTGTCGGCTCGTAATTTGAATAAATTAATCGGACAGTTTCTAAAGCGTGCCATGGTGATATCTGGTGATTTTCTATCGAATATTTGCGTCCAAATGTGACGGGCCAGTGAAAACAGTGATTATCCTACTTGGTTTCTGTAAATATATTTTTTGTGAACTGAAGTTAATATGGCGTTAACCGTGGAGCAGAAAAATGATCTTGATTTTATACTCAAGAACTTGTTGGCTGGAGGTAAGAATTTGTCAGTTTTTTTTTGAGGCATGAATTTGGTAAACTGTCTATGCGCTAAAGCAAAGAAAGTACAAAAGTAGGTAAAGAGGTCAGGATATTTTAAACTACTTATAAGAGTATTTAGTGCTTTTTAATGCAAGACTAAAAAAAACAAATCATATTTTTAAGTTCAAAATGTCTAAAATAACAACATAATCCAAATCTATGACAAAACTTGGAATTTGAACATTATTATCCTAGTTTCTAAATATTTTTATGTTAAAAGGTGACTTCAAATACTTTTAATTTTTAAGGAGAATATTAATTCTCAATAAAATTAAGGGTTGCAATAACAAAATATTGTACTTTTAAGTAAGTACAATATTTATGTAACATCTATAAAGATTTATCTTGGTAGGTATTCAAAAGCCCAATGAGTTAATATCAGTGGCTTAAATGAATAATGGCCCTGCTGAATTAAATAAGATAATTAACCACCGGTTTCCTGGCATTTTGTTTTTCCTAGTGTTTTTTGTAGTTTCTATATTAACCTGTCGCACGTCTAATTAGCAGACACAATAGAAATTTGATTGTTATCAGTTGTTGTTGTTGTTGTTTTATTGTTTGGTTTTTACACATGGTGTACACTCAATGTGCGAAGAGTTAATAGCTGTATTCCAATTCAGATAGAAATCTAAACACAATTTTATAATTTAAACATTAACAATGTGAGAATGAAACCCAATTTTAACCATTGTTTATGTTCTTTAAGTTTAAGTACAATGTAACAAAAAACCAAAGTGATAATGCAGAAAAATACTGCTATTTTTATTTAAACTCAAATCTGATATGTTGTCATAAATTTATGACTTTCTAGTATTCTCATGATATTTCCCTATTCTTACCTTTATCTGCTATCAAATCTTACTTTCCATATCCTGCAACAGTCCCACACCTGCATAGTGCGAGTAGGGATAATCATCGGTTGGTGGCTCATTTAAATAAAAAACGTCTAAGCATCCTCTACGAATTGGCTTCAACCCCTCCTACAACCACCAAAGGTGCGGGACCCCAGGATCCCGATAAAAAATAATTAAAAGAAAAAGTACTTACTAAGTATTTTTCAGACCATAACATTAATCATAATTTGATGTATTTCTGTCAAAAGCTTATTGCAGAATTTGTAGACAACTGGAAAAAAAAATCAGCTGCTCCCTACATTTTGACGGGTTAAGCGAACATAAATGTAGGGAACAGCTGATTTTTTTTTCGAGATTTCGGGTTTGGTCCCATAGTAAAAGTTGTTCATAATGATGAGTAAAATCACGTGTTTAAGTATCGGTCACTAATTACCAGTCACCCTATATAATAAGATGTGAGCCTAATAGTACCACCACAGGGTGCACAAAATCATTGAAAAACCCAGAAATTATTTACTTATTTTACTTATCAGAATCTGCAGTTTCTTGCAGGCAATGTTATCAGACAAGGACACAGAGACAGCACCAGCAGTGTTATCCTTATCACACATTTAACAGTAAAAACACACAAATGTCCCACTTAATATGATTCAAATAGGTATCCACCTTAATCTATACATCTATCTATACATACAAATAAATAAAATTGAAGCTGGTTTTTTGATTTCAAAATAACAGCTTTTTACTAAATTTTCAAAATTTTTGTCTGTCTGGAACTCTGGACTTCACTGGTATAGCTGATGTTATAAGGATTAAGGAGTAAGTTCGGGTACTTTTATTTTAGAAAAAATTAGGGTCCCAAGCAAAAAAAAAAGAAAGAGAAATAAGTACAAGAATTAGGGTTCCACGCAAAAAACTGAAAAGAAAAAGAATTCTTCCTTTTCTATGGAGGAGTGGTAAGCGACATTATTGATACCCGACATCCACTCGAACGAAGTCGCGGGCACAGCTAGTAAATAATATGCACTAAAATATAATTATAAAAACATTTTATTGTGTGCCTGATCTATTAATTATTATGCTACTCAGGCAGGACTTACCTTACTTGAAATGCCGTTGGCAAGAGTGTTCGGAATAAAAAAAATAAAAATTATAAGTTCTTTGTTCTCATCATAAATATCCACTTTTGGATTAGGACTTCCCAACTACCTTGAACAACGGTGAATAAAAAATTTACCATTATCATCATATCGAAGCAAAAACCTTGTCAGAACTAAAGCTAGAGTTGCGTGTAAACTTCACGACTCATGTATGAGAAAAATGTAAGTACCTATCTGATGTTTCATTCTTGGAAAACTGCAATACACAGGAAGACGTGTTCGCAATGACCATCCTCTGCACGTAACACCTTTGTCGTCTTTTACACAACCATTGTTAGGGGAAAGTCTGTGACTACCGGCCACAGAGCAAGGAGATGCACCGGCGGCCGCTGCTAGAGGTGGCATTGTCAACGCTTTCCATACAAACAAAGCGTGTCACCGTTTACTGGTCTACGACACGAATGATGTATACAAAGACAAACTGACGGCTTTTAAAGCAGTTGGGAACCGAAGGAGTGCGCTCACGCACCTTCGGCGCAACGAATTTTATCAGTAGTTACTGCCATCGCTAGATCCTTGGGGGCGGCGGGCGCAGCGATTCCGTGTTCTGTGATACCGCCTTAAAAGCATATGGGGAGTAATTGGGTAACACCTAACAGTAGGAATGGCTTTCATTTTAGCAGTTCAACAGCATTGCGTTATTTACGTTGTTGAGCAGACAAATTTTTCGAACATATGAAGAAATGGATTAGGAAAATCCTTCAAAATTATTCAGATTAAAAGTGTGTTACGCAATTAGGGTGCTGTGATCTGTAATACCGCCATATAAGTATCTAGGTACCTACAATAGCCAAATCCTATTCGGTCTACAACGCCACATTTGGTCTAATAAACGATCAACCTAGAGAGTAGGTACTTTGAGAAAACATTTGTATTGCCGTGGCCTCAAATCCCATCGAGCACGCATGGAGACATAAAAAAAAAATCTTAATTTAATTTTGTAAATCATGAAACTTTTATTTTCTTTTGACTGTACTTACCTGTCAAAAAGAGTCTAGAGTCTAGATAATGTGCATAAGACAGAGATTAAAACAAAAGACTAACTTGCAGGGGATCGAGGAGGAGGATTCAGGGGATCAGACCGGAATAAATCCTCCGAAACAACGCGGCTTTGATAACAATGATTGCGATAAGACCGTCTATTGTAAAATATCATAAAGCGGTTGTAATCTGTACAACCAAGAGATTAAATAATTATTTACCTTTATTTATAACACAATTAACATTCAGACTAGCGACAAAATAAGAAAATCCTATCGAATACAAACCCAACAGCCTCTTATTGAAGTCGATAAAAAACAGGTCACGTTTGATCTTATTTAACAAAAAATATCGGTGGTAATGTTTCGGTACCCAGGTTTAAGCTCTCATCTGCCTAGCCTTTTCCCAACTATGTTGGGTTCGGCTTCCAGTCTAAGCGGATGGATTTTACATGGAGCGACTGCCTTTTTTTTTTTTTTTCGCTGAGAAATGTCATTACGCATCTCCGTTCGCCGGGGGACGAGACGGAGTATGTGGGACTCCCTGCCAGGATGGCAGTATACCCACTAAAACTCAGCGGTGTTCCCTCATCGCCTTGATGGGGAGGTCATGGGAATCCGGCTCAGCCTTTGCATCCACAACCCCCCCGGCGCATGTCCCCCCGCACGTCCCCCCGTCTGGGGGGCTACGGGAGTAGCCGGGAACACCTGGCCATTCCCGTCCGGCCCTGGTGGAAGCCTGTGCAATACAGGCGAGGGTGCCCCCGCACCCGTCGCCTGTTGGCTTCTACCTGGGAGGAGTCGGAGATGACTGTCATACTGACGTCTTCTTCGACCCCTCCTCCGCCTTCGGAGCGGCGCTGCGAGAGGGCCTTTCTCCCGCGCGCGCTCCGCCGCCTCCTTCTGGGACATGACGTGTTCGCAGAAGGAGGCGACTGCCGCCCAGGACCTCTCATCCCCCAGCATGTCGTTGACCAAGCCGGGGAGCGAGAGGTCATGGAGCGACTGCCTGACCTCCACAACCTAGTTGATAGCCACTCAGCAGTAACCTCTCTAACTCAGCGAAATTCGTAATGATTTATGAACCTATTTATGTATCGACTTATGTACTTATCTATTTAATTTATAATTCATTATGATACCTTTTTAATTTTCTTTTAATCTTTGTTCCTCTCAAACAGCACCTGCCATCCAATCTCTCCACCACCCTTGGTTGACTGATAGAGAATGCCTAAAGCATTAAGTCCGCCTTTGTCCGCCTTACCTTTTTGTATGCGAGAAGTTTAATTACAAACATACAAATAAATAAAATAGAAGTGTCTGTTTGTAATGTCAAAATAACAGCTTTTTACTAAATGCAAATGAAAGTATAAATGTACTTAAACGGTAAAATTTTTGTCTATCTGTTTGTTCCGGCTAATCTCCGAAAACGGCTGGACCAAATTTGATGAAATTTGGTATGGGGATACTTTGAATCCTGGGGAAGGACATAGGCTACTTATATCGCGGGCGAAGCTGCGGTTGGAAGCTAGAAATTAAATAAATGTACCATTTTTCCTTCTAGGTGTGGCTGGTATGTGCGCGAAAACCACAGTGGCCCCACTAGATCGAATGAAGATCCTGCTCCAAGCGCAGTCGTCACACTATAAGCACCATGGAGTCGTCGGGGGGCTAACCGCCATAGTCAAGAAGGAGTCCCTTATAGCCTTGTATAAGGGCAATGGAGCTCAGATGGTCAGGATATTCCCGTACGCGGCCACGCAGTTCACAAGCTTTGAAATTTATAAAACGGTAAGATTTTTTTTTTATTTTCCTTCCTCTTAAACGCAGTTTTTTTTTCTTTTGAAATGTAAACAACTTAAATTTACATGAAAAAAAAAAGAAAGAAAACTGCGTTTATTGGCATAAGAACAAAAAGCACGTTGAAACTATGAACACGGAAAGAAAACAATGCCAAAAGGTCCTCAGTTTCTTACCTTCTTCTAAACATTATGGAAATCTACGGGCCTTGAAATTGAAATGTCGCATTTTTTTTTTTCTAAATCTTTTCATCTCTTTCGCACTCTTTGGCGATTGCCGATTATCGTCTTATCTTGCTTAAGATAAATTGACAAATCGAACAAAAGTTAGCAGCCTTATCTTGTAAACGTGCATGAGTAGAAAATGCAGTAAATGTAGTAGAAGTTTTAATAACCAATAGCTCAAAAGGAAAAGCTACGAGGAACAAATATTTTTTACAGATGTCATTTCAAAACGAATTCCATTACGTTTTCAATGTTCCACCGAACATCGTTTTGTGACCACCAGATTTAAAAAAAAAACACGATTGTCGCAATACTAAACAATTTTAAAACCGACGAGTTGTGTTTACCGATCGGTGTTAATATTAACCCCTCGTCAATTTGCATTCCTGTATACACAGACACTGGGAGATTTAGGTATTTGCAGATGCGCTACGTCAATCTGAGTCTAATACTGGATTTTAGAATTTACAAAATGCTTTGGCACTTTCTAGAAACCGTTTTTGATATACTTTGAAAAGAAAGAAAGAGGGGCTCATGGATAAATAATAACAGCCGCACAGGTCGATCGATCAGGTTAAGCTACGCTTGCCGCGGTTGGTCTGTGGATGGGTGACCATCTTCACATACCGAGACCACTCCGTGTCTCGGAAAACATGTCAAGCCGTTGATCCCGGTTGTCATTCGTGGAACTTTAACAGTCGTTACGGGTAGTCAGAAGCCCGAAAGTCTGACAACCAGTCTTACCAAGGGGTATCGTATTACCCAGTAACTGGGTTGTGGAGGTCAGATAGGCACTCGCTCCATGTAAAATACTGGTATTCAGCTGCATCCGGTTAGACTGGAAGCCGACCCGGAAAAGGCTAGGCAGATGATAAGGCAGATGATGATTTTGAAAAGGATGTGGAGCTGTTTTCTTTTCTCAAACGAAAAATGAATATCGACTAAGTTTTCTTGATCCGATCGAATAGAATTTTATTCAATGGCTGCAATTGCTGGACCACGGACCATGTAAAATATGGCACAATTTTTTATCCGTAGAATAAAATTGACGTCTGACAGTAATTCTAGTATGGAAAAACTGTCAAGAATTCAATATTTATTCTCAGACTAAGACTAAGACTTTTTCTAGGTATAAACGTTTGGTGGAATTAGATTAAGGGATGATACATATTTCTATAGTCAGATAACTTTTATCTGTGGAATAAATAGGTATTGTGGTTTGACAGGTCTTGTTTTTTTTTGTGTAGAAAATATATTACTTAATGTCAAACTATTATAGCATATTTATTCTTTAGACATAAGTTATCTGTCTATTGTAAAAATCAAAGGGACACATAATATTATTATGTGTCCCTTTGTTTTTGCTATATAGATCACAAGTTTTCCACTTCAGCACAGCACCTCACCTTGATTGTAGACATGTTATTGTAATTTGTAATCGATAATATTAATGGCTTCATTCGCCCTTGAAAGAAAACTAGATATATGTAGTTGCTTATTTTTTTTATTGGTATTTGGTGATAAAAAAAATGGTATTTACCTACTTTCTTTATCTAGAGCCTCCACGACACACGCACGAGTAACATTGTAAGAATTCGTCCAACAGACTTGATAAAATCACGCTCCTCTTCCAAACTCGCTGACCGGCTAATATCTTCATCACGAGAAAAGAAAAAGGTTAAATTCTATTCAAAACTATACTCCGTATAATTAGCTGGACCAATTCTACAAAAAATAAATTCGCTGTTTTATTACAACTTCCAAATCTAATGTTCTTGCTCGATGAACAAACAAACACAGACAGAATAAGATTGAGATCTCTTATAAAGGTTACATAGCATTCTGTATAGAATGCTTTGACTTAGACATGTTCCCGTCTCTACATGTTTAAAGTATAATACAACATGTCCCGGAATTAACGCACATAATTAGAATATTACAATCATATTACACGCACTGATTTTTTACAATTCTGTGTAAAACATTGTTTATTCATTAAATTAGTCATACTGATTGTGGGAGAAAATTGTGGTCACATTACAAATCTTCGCACACACAGTCGCACACGTATAGGGTCTAGCGTAGTGAAGTACTTTGTCCATTTTCGTAGTTTTAATTATTGTTGGGATAAAAAACTACCTAAGTATATTCAAAATGACAGTAATCGATTCAGTAAACGATTCTGAACAAACTACTTTCATATTGTGCATTAATTCAGTTACACATTGTATATACATATAGGTATTGCACTTGTAGTTTGACAGTTGTACAAAAGTCTGACAACCAGTCTTACCAAGGGGTATAGTATTACCTACCCAGTGGGCTATAGAGGTCAGATAGGCAGTCGCTCCATGAAAAAGTACTGGTACTCAGGTGCATCCGGTTAGACTGGAAGCCGAACCCAACATAGTTGGGAAAAGGTTAGGCAGATGATGTAAATAACGATCTCAGCCTTACACCACTACAAAACAATTTCCTTTAGGCCTATTATCGTTTTGCAATGTAGTTATGTAGCTATACTGACATGAGCCGTTCGGAAACTAATGAGGTTTTCTATTCTATAACACCTATTATAACATCCTCTTCTTTGTATGTTTGATGCCGTTCCACTAGATTTCGTTCATGGCTACACTGTTATATTGAACCGTATACATATAGCTGTTCCTTTTTTGCAAAATAGTTTATAAGCATGCTACATAATGACATACATACATAGATATATAAACTCACCCTTCTCCCCATGGGGCCAGCACCCTAATTGCGTAACACACTATCAATTGGAATCTGAATCATTTTGAAGCAAATTGCTAATCCATTACGTCATAAGTTCGAAAAATGTATATGCTCAACACGTAAGAAACGCAATGAATGTTGTTGAACTGTCAAAATGAAACCGATTCCGATTGATAATGTCTTACGCAATTGTCCCGCAGGTACTACAGAACGCCACCTGCTACGATCCTTACATACTCCTTTTGCTTCGTTAACATTCAAACATAATGGTATGTCTAATCATCAGTGTACAGCAGTTCACTGCTGGACAAGTGGACATAGGCCTATACAATCGCACGCTGTTCGACATTTTCGTTCGTTCTCGTACATATTGAAGACTTGGCTAATTGTAACAACATAGGACCAAAACTTGATTTCATGGTTCAAAATGTAGAGAATAGTGACTTACGGCCAGTTTCTTCATGAACAACTAAAGTATTTAAGAGCGTTTACGCCGTACGGCATTTCATACAAACTTTCAAGCCCTTATTTTTCGAAATTAATGAACCGATTTTAATGAAACTTCATACGCATAAGCAGGGTACAAAGGTCAATCAACGATACTAGCCATTTTTTTATTCCTAAAACATACATCAAAAACAGGCCTACAGGTATAGATGTATCTTTGGTCTGAAATTGTTTTAAGTATGCAAAACGGGCTCATCAATATTCTTATTTGCACTCCAAACAGTAGGTACTGGTTTTACTGTTCCAGTGAAGCTATTTAACATTCCGCTATGACTGGGCCATTGAATTCATAGAAACTATGAAGAATGTTGCATATGGGAGCAAGATTTTAGTGTTGGCGAAGATTCCTTAAAACTGTTGTATTCATCAGACTAAAAAAAAAGAGAGATCAAAGAAAGGTAGTGTGAAATATGTAGAGCAATTCTTTTATATTTTATTTATTTGATCAAAGTAAATAAAATATAAAGGAATTATATAATTCTATCGATTGGTATTCTAAAAAATCTCAACCATATGCAAAGGTAGGTCTGCTAATTGCTATAACTGACTGTACAATGTGCAATATGTGCATCATATAATCACGATTATTACTTGTATGGTGGTTGTGTCGTCATCATGATGCGTTCTGTGCCAACACTGGTCTCTAATTTAGAATATATAAAAATAACCAACAATTTTTGTTGCATTGCCTAAAGACGGTTTCAAGATCAAGGTTGTATCGCCGCGGATGTTTATTCCCTTGATTATGTCACGTTGTTTCAGTGTTTTGCCTTTATCGATCTCGTATGTAAGTATTCTTGTTCATGTTTATATGGGGAGCCGCTTTTCGTTTTCTAGTTATTGGCTTGGTACCGTACACATCATTCTCCTGCCCTATCCCAATGCATATGGGGTCGGCGCAACATGTCTTTGTTTCCCATAGGGTACTTCTCAAGTCGTCAGCTTAGTATTGATCCCGTTCTAGCCATATTACCTTTGACACAGTCCATTCATCGTTTCTTTGGTCTTCCCTATTAATATAGGTATACGCAGAATAGGTTTTTGCCTGAAAATCTGTTTTTTTTTTTACAGAAAGCTTACAGATTAATAAAACAATTAAAAATCATTCGTAGTCAGGAAAATTTGCTAATTACAAGATACCACCTAAAAAAAAAATCCAACCTATCAATAGTAATTTTATTTATGTTCCCATGGTAAGATATCAATCTGATTCTTCACAATGTTATTAAAGAAAGATAACAAAGAGTTTTTTGTACTAACTAATAACTTTTTGTGCAATGTGTTGCCGGGTGTGGTCTTTGTTTATTATTCTTTACCTAATAATGTATTAATCCTTTCGTGGGATAATCTGTGATGTCTATTGTCTGGCCGGATTTGGTCTTTGCTTATCTTTCTTTAATCAAATCTTCTCATGAAACCTGTCTCTGTGCAGTTTCGATGTCCCCCGTGGTGCCAAGATTTAATTTACTAATCATAAAAGCGAACGAAGGGATATAAAGAAACTTGGCTAGAAATTTTGCCAATATCATGTCCAAAAACCAGCGCAGTAATTGCGTAACACACTAACAGTAGAAATGAGTTTGATTTTGGCAGTTCAACAACATTCATTGCGTTGTTTAAGTACGTTATTGGCTAGACAAATTTTTCGAACATATAAAGCTATGTATTAGCAATATCCAAAACGATTCAGCATACTAATTGCGTAACACACTATCAATCACAATCTGAATCATTTTGAAGGATATTGCTAATTCATTACTTCATTATGTTCGAAAAAATATCTGCTCAACAACGTGAATAACGCAGTGAATGTTGTTGCACTGTCAAAATGGAAGCCATTCCTACTGTTGGTGTGTTATTATCCCCGCTGATTGTGATTGAAAATGTGTTACGCAATCAGGGTCAGGGTGCAGAAAAAGACAAATTATTATTATTACGAGCCCGCTGTGTTCCACTGCTGGGCAAAGACCACCCTTCAGTCTATCAATGTTTCTCTCTCTTTTGCAATTTGAGACCAATCCCTTAGCTATGAGTATATCCCATAACAAAGATATACTATCCGATATTCCTTATTCGTATCCTTCTCAACGTAGGCAAAGATTGACCAAAAATGGTCGTTACATAGCATTCTTCCCCTTCCTCCAACACCCCACATAGTTCCAGCTTCACTTTCAAAAGAACCGGTGTTCGGTCCCGGTGGGGCCGCCGACCGTTAACTGGCACACTGCGCACACACCGGTTGCTACGATGACAGATTCTACCGACAAGTGCTTTAGTACTTGACCTTGTATTTAGAAGTTTAGTGTCATATGAATGGATTGGTTTTTTATTGGATTATTGCGGGGTCCATGACCTTTTTTACTGTTGTATAACTGTTTTGTACATCAGATTTCTAATCGTGATGTTTACTGTGATTAACTTTTATTTATTGCGATATGTGTAGAATACTAAATAGTTATCATTTGCTATGCTTTGAAATTAGAGGTGATACAAATACAACTCTTAAATTTAAAGCTAATTGAAGGCTTGAAATTAGAATAATTGACGTGAAACTAAAGGGCAAAGTTATCTTTACCAAAAGAGGGGAAAACCCTGAAAAATGTAAAGTCATGATTACACAAAGCTTCGACACCTAAGACGGCTGTCTGTTTCCCCTATATTGGTAAAGATGGTGTTTTTAAAACTTTGCTCTTTAGTAAGCAAATTGGCTTGAAACACACACTTTAGCACATTGGTTTGAACACTGACATTTTATCATCTCTAACTTCAAACTATAGCCAATTGTAAAAGGTAAAAATAAATAAATATGGCATTCAAATGTAATAAATTCCTCATGGCTTTTAGCAGTTTGGTCAAGTGAACTCAGGTGATGCTAAAGACAAACAAAGGACCAGTTTTATACAAGTTTGTATAGGAGAGAGCTGTAGGTACTGTTATTTTACCTGTGGTTAAAACAAAACTGTGTCACTTTGAACTCGAAAGTAAAGGTGGCTTGTTCTTTGTAAATAGTCTGGCAAAACCCAGACAAAATGCTTTACGTTGACGATGAATCATCATTTAAACGTGAGCTTTGAACTTTTATTTACTGTTATAGTACAAGATTTCTTTGTAATGGAAATCTTCTACACCTTCACCGTTTTGTTTTAACACACCAGCATAGCTATTCACAGCCATCCGACTGGCTATCGTATCGAAAATGACACATTTCGATAACTTGCTCCATCATCATCATCATCTGCCTAGCTATGTTGGGTTCGTCTTCCAGTCTAACCGGATAATTTCGATAACTTGCTCTCCCGACAGCAAATAGCTGTCAGAAGAAAAGCGGTCGTCTCTTTGATTACATTACGTCTCTTACATTTTTGGGTTTTGTGAACGGCGTTAAGAAGACTTCTACGATAACATTGGGTGTGGGGCAAAGTTTAAAAAAAAAAAAAACAAAACAAGCAAACAACATTGATTGGTTGTCGATTCGGTACGGAAGCGTATCGAGTAGTTGTGAATAGCTTAGATCATTCTGTAATCAGAAATCCATCTGTCAACTGCGGGGTAATTGTGTAACACACTATCAGTAGCTATAAGTGTCATATTGACAGTTCAACAACATTCATTGCGTTATTTACGTTGTTGAGCTGACATATTTTTCGAACATATGGAGCAATGGATTAGCAATATCCTTCAAAATGATTCAGCTCGAGATTGATAGTGTGTTACGCAATTAGGGTGCTGGTCTGATTAAAGCATAATCTACCGAAAACAGAGACAGTAGTGGTAACTTCAGTTAGGATGCTCATGCGATATTGGTTTTTTAACACTGTTTTAACATAACCTAACATCTCGCCGTGTTTCCCCGAAGATTTGGGCGGAGGTGTACCTATACACCGACATGTCGCCAGAGGCCCGGGCAATTCTCGTAATTTTAAGAACGTTCACAGTCTGATCTCAGTCTCAATCTGTCAAAAATATGTACCTCTAATTTCCCTACACTTTGACAAGTTTTTGACTCGCTTTCGACCATTAGACCAACGAGAAAGTCCTTTCCCTCCTTTTTATTCTTCCTATTACGATGTACAGTCACGAGCATAAGTATGTTGGCTTTACTCAAAGGCGATTTTCTCCTTAATTTTTTGATGAAATTGTATTTTATTACGAACATAGTATTTTCGAACCCATAGGTTTATGTAAAGTGTCGTATTTCCACTTTGCATTCGTTATTTCGTGAAAAAATCGCAATTAAAAGTTGCCAAGTGTCGTGACTGTACATACTAAGGTAATGGCTTTTGTATTTCTTAACCTTTCGTATAAATAGAGCTACTTACGTAATATAACCTTTTTTATATAAAAACATGTACATTTTCCCTGTACAGAAATCTCACATCATGCGGCTGTTTCCTCATTATCATCTGCCCAGCCTTTTCCCAACTATGTTAGGGTCGGCTTCCAGTCTAACCGGATGCAGCTGAATACCAGTATTTTACATGGAGCGACTGCCTATCTCACCTCCACAACCCAGTTACTGGGTAATGCGATACTTTAGGACTGGTTGTCAGACTTTCGGGCTTCTGACGACCCGTAACGACTGTCAAAGATCCACGAATGACAGCCGGGACCAACGTGCTTTCTGAGACACGGAGGGGTCTTGGTATGTGAAGATGGTCACCCATCCACGGACCAACCGCGCCAGCGTAGCTTAACCTGATCGATCGACCCGTGCGGCTGTCATTAATTAGCCACAACACCCTCGGATTTCCTTATTTCTAGCAAAATGAATGTGAATAGGTACAGAGAATTTGTACAGAACTGACTTATGGTTATGTGCGTCATCATGATTCATGCTACTAAAGCACCCTTTTGAAAACTTGATATATGTATGACGGTTATATGGCTTCTGAAAGCAAAAATCTTCCTCGAGAGACCTTCGATCGTACAGAGGTCCATTAACGTCATTACTCCAATACAGGGTTATTATTGACCCTTCGTACGCACACGAGACACAATGGCTTTTTAATTGTTTCTGTAATTATGGCATTGAACCGGCTAAAAGGTCCCACATCTATTTTTGTACAGAAGGTAAAGCTCGGCCCATGTGGCCCATGTACACACAGCTCCATTAAGTAGTTACCCCACCAAAAGACATGTGCGTTCAAATCCGTGATAGGCCCAAGTTGGTTTTTGTATTTTGCAAAAACATTTTATTTTAAATAATGTGTTGTTTTAGTGAATAAATAAGTTTAAGTAAGTATTTTTTTTTTAATTCTGTTTTTATTATTGTTTTTTTCAATAAAACAATACTTTTGCGACGACAAGCAACAATAATAGGGTTAACATTTACGACAACTTATTCATCGTCTAAATAGATTGGAGGTTTCAAGACCGCTTACCGTGCATAAGATTGGAAGTTCAAATCCTATATAGGCACGAAATTTGCTTTTTGTTCATTATATTATTTTGATATATTTTTCTATTTTGTTTTAAGTAGTAATTATTTATAAAGAATTAAAAAATGAAGAAAAATAAAATACTTTATTAATCATTTAATAATATTTATTATTGCTATTATTTAACAAAACTATGATCTTATTTTACAACAAACAGAACAACTATTTTAGTTCTCATAAAATCAGAAATCATTTAAAAAAATAATTGATAAATAGTAGTCGTTTACTCTTCGCCGTTTTAAGTGAACGTATACAAAGTTCTAACTTGAAGGTATGGATTAATTTTATAAAGACAACGTAAGTAAGTAAAATTAATGGATACCCTCAAATTATAACATCTTTCGATTAGACAGGGACCTAAAGATATAATGACTCAGCCGATAGTAGATAACAATTTCATCGCAATTCATATGGGCTCGCTGGCTAGTCCGTCAAACTGCCGGTATGAGTATGACGACGTTCGGTAATGCGATGGTTCGAATCCGAGTCTACACAATGGACTCTTTTTGAAGTATTCTTTAGATTATTCGTAAGGAATTCAATGTTGTAGCAGTGTAACATTTTAAAACTTGAGGGGTTAGGACATAGTGACGTTTTCTGTACCCAAAAAAGGTTGGGGTCAGTCTCAGTAACTCGCTTAATCGCTGAATTGGTAACGGACAAATCGGCAGGAAAGATCATTGTGAGGGTCCTATGGGGAACAGTCAGTATGGTTGACACTGACAGTAGGATGTTGTATTCTAGTTAGTTTTGTTGCACCTTTTTGTCTTGCTATACAGGGTTATTTTACATTGGCTAGCTAAACTTCGCAGTCGCGATGGGTATCGATAATTCGATATCTAAACACGAAAAAATAAAATTAATGTTTTTTTTTGAGGTCAAAGACCACTTTTAGTGTCCAAACACAATGCCGAAGGTACGCGACCTAAGTTCCGCGGCGGATTTTATGTTCCGACGAATAATGTGTCGTCAGTAATTCAAATAGGGCAGGCGTAATCATGCCGAACTTCGGTCGCGTACCTTCGTCTTCTGTTTTCTATATTTAATTTTTATCGTGTGTAGTTATCGATACCATATAAAATTATTCACAATACCATATACCACAAGAAAACAGTTTTTTTAAACTGATATTTCAGTGACTACAATAACTGCGGTCGATGACCCTAAAAAAGAACGTCGAATTAATTTTTTTTTAACGATTGCTATAGGTAAAAGCATGACCGAAAACTAAATTCCAGTGACCTTATGAAAGAGAGAGTGCGAGGCGCGGCCTGTGGCACATGACGTTATGACACAGTACCTACCTACGACCCACTAACCAGTATGACATACACGGAAGTTGGAAATTAATTTGCTGTCACACAAAACCCTAATGATGAATGGTAGTAGAGGTGGAATACATATAAAGTTAAAAGTTAAACGTTTAAAAAAAAAAAAGAAAAACTTGACAAAATCAAAATTAAAAGTCATTTATTCAAATTAAGGTACAATTCCGAGATGGGCTGCAGACTGCAACCGCAGCAGGCGAAAAAGCGGCTAGCGGCTGCGGTTGATCGCAGTTTTCATAGAGATACATAGAAACCAATAGTGTCGTTTGAACCTGCAGCTGCAGTTTGCGGCCTGCGGTCCATCTTGGAATTGCACCTTTAGGCTGAGAATCAGCAATTGTCGAGCGTCAAAATTACATAAGACAGTTCCCCAAAACGCCCGGCCTTCACCACTTCCTAGTGCTTTTGCTGGGAAGAAGAAGCGCAACAAACTCCACAGCGCAGCAGCACAGCTGTCTGTTCAGTTAGGAAAACTTGATAATAGGGACTGAGGCAATATGACTGTTTATTTATTTATTTGTTTAATACTTCAAGCACATAAATGTACAAAGGCGGACTTAATGCCATAGGCATTTTCTACCTGTCAACCTTTGGGTGATGCAGAGACAAACAGTGGTAGGTGCAATCATGAAAGGCGGTGGCGGTTTTTGTAGCTTTTTGTAGGAAGCCAATGTATTTGGGAGAAAAGAGTATGTTTCTCCTGCTCGGATAGCTGGATGTGCCTTGGCATTATCCCATGCATAGGTAGCAGAGCAGAACAAGCACTGGTGTATTTTATCTGAGATCCCGGAAACTTCTAGTGGACAACCACTGCATGGTTTTAAAGATCGCACTTGATAGGAGTCCCTCAGCCTTCGCCAGATATAGTTAGTGGCTTTTTATGAACTAATATTTGCCAGACCTTCGCCCCACCTTCAATATACCTTAGATCCCATAAATAGTTGACGAGAAGCGAACGTCAATAGTATTTACGATTTTCACGGAATGCTGATATGCAAACACTTTTATGACGTCCTCCCAGAGAAACGCGGAGTAAATACACGTCAACAAAAACTTACCAATTAATATCTGCAAAATATTATTGTTGGATTGCTTGTTCTTTTGCATCTTTTTCCCCTTTAGATAAAGTCTAGTTTTATTATGATCGGAGAACGTTAATTTTGTACAGTCGCCGGATCCAAACAAGTGTACAAAACCCAGTATCCATCGCCATATATTATATCAAAATAACAATAACCACTACTACTACAAATCGTAATACAAGCACTGCACTCAAAGGTTATCGAACCATGTTATTTGCTTCTTCTTCTTCGTCATGTCGATGTTTTCAACTGTTTTTAGCCACTGTTGTTTGTGGTATTCACTGACCTTTGTATAGCTCCTCCTCGGCTGTGACAGTTTCCTCAGAGAAGGCGTCATTAACGTACAAAGATTCGTAGGCTTCCAGCAACCTCGATGAGTCTGAATCCAATCCAGGAACGTAAAGAGAGCGGCAGCCTCTTGGAATATGTCGGCGTGAAACTGAACGTTGGACATCGAAAACAGCAAATAATTTTTTAATGTGAATAAAACCTTATCTTGTTCAGCGGAGTAATTGCGTAACACACTATCAGTAGCAATGGCTTTCATTTTGACAGTTAACATCATTAATTGCGTTATGTACGTTGTTGAGCAGACAAATTTTTCGAACATATGAAGCAATGGATTAGCAATATTTTCTAAATCATTCAAATTGTGATTGAAAGTGTGGTACTTATGCAATAAGGGTGCTGCTCTCTGTCTTAAAGATAAGATAAGCAATAGAAGTGATAGTTAGTTTCATCACAGCCAAGCCCCCAAATAGATTATGTTGGTATTTGCGAGTATAGTGAAGCTATTGATTCACACATTATTGGAACGCGTGTTGACTTAACGTTATCTTGTCGAACTTAATAATAATAAAGTAAATATTTTGTCATTAACGTGGTAAACACGTGATCACGATGTGTGTGAGAATTGTTATTTTTAGGGTTCCGTACCCAAAGGGTAAAACGGGACCCTATTACTAAGACTCCGCTGTCCGTCTGTCACCAGGCTGTACCTCATGAACCGTGATAGTTAGACAGTTGAAATTTTCACAGATGATGTATTTCTGTTGCCGCTATAACAACAAATACTAAAAACAGAATAAAATAAATATTTAAGGAGGCTCCCATACAACAAACGTGTTTTTTCGGCGTTTTTGCCTTGTGGTATGGAACCCTTCGTGTGCGAGTTTTTTCTTCCTTTATGTTGCTGAGTACTTAGATCTTTCGCCGAAATTCAAGTGTTTGCAAAATTACGTAGTCGGCGGGGTTGTGGCTTAAAATCTTCTTTCCCCATTTGAATTCCTAAGTCTTTTGGGGATAGTAATAGGACGTAAGTAGCCAAATTAGATTTATACTTTGTGATGAATACCTATGTGATAATCACAAGCTATATATTATTATAATATATCTATATGCCTTGCAATCGTATCAGTGTTTAGGTATGACCCATTTTCAGTTAACAACACAAAAGGTCAAAACCGTGTTTCACGAGCCACAGGAATGCGTTACAGCTTACCATTATTGGTCAAGTCAAGACCTAAAGCCTGGTCGGCGGAATTGTCCGAAAGGGTTACCGCCGGCCCGGAACGTATAGGGCTAAGGACGGAAACACGGGTGGGTTTTAGTCAGTAAGAGTCTGACACTCCCTTCCGCTCCACCCAGAGCGGGAGGGGTCATTTGATGACTTCCCAATCTTCCCATCCGCAAAAAAAAAAGAGCTAAAGCCTGTGTCATCATCGTCTATAACCTAACTCTTTCCCAAGTATGTAGGGGTAGGCTTTCAGTCTAATCGGATGCAGCTGGATATCAGTATTTTACCTACATATGGATCGACTGCCTATCTGACCTCCACAACCCAGTTATTACTAAATAATACCCTTTATAAAGTCTGACAGTCGTCCAAGATTACAAATGACAGCCGGTACCAGTGGCTTAACGTGCTTTCCGAGACACGGAGGGATCTCGCTATGTAATAGATGATCACTCGCAGATTCACCGATCGACCTCGGAAAGCGTAGCGTAATCTTCGACCGACCAGAACGGCTGTTATTCTTTAGCCAAGAACCCTTTAAATGAAAGCCTTTATAAACCTTCATGCAAGTCTAAGAAACTCTTTAACCTTTCCAGTACCTAAGCCACATTAACCTGCCGATAGTGCAACACGGCGACAAGTTCATCGCAGGCGCGGGGGCCGGAGTGACAGCTGTCACTTTGACGTACCCGCTGGACACCATCCGCGCGCGGCTCGCGTTCCAAATCACGGGGGAACACAGGTATACTGGCATCGCGCATGCAGCCGCCACTATGTTACGCACGGTAAGTCGATGGTATTAAATTATTGTATTGTATTTCGTCAATGAATGGTGTGGTGTTAACTTTGCTAAGAACTGTATGTGCCAAGCAATATTTCCCTTCGACATGCTAAAAAGAAGAACGTCTTTTATTTAACAGGGATCAGGAAAAATAGAAACTGAACCAACCAAGTCACCCAAACCACCACCACCAAACCAAGACAACCAAAGCAAGACAGCGCGAACCAAAGCAAGACAGTCCTTTGACATGATCATTTAAAAACTACTTAGTTTAAAAATTAAACAGAAGTGTTCGCAATGATAATTGTCATAGAAAATTTAAATGCTCACAAGAGCAGCATAGCTATTTACACCCATTCGGCAGGATGGCACATTTTCAATAACTAATTTGCCTTGCCCCCGACAGCAAATAACTGTCGGAAGAAGTCACATCTATTTGATTTAAACTGACTGAACTGTTTAGGATTTGTGAACAGTCTCTATAAGACTTTTTTGATAACATTGATTGATGTTCGATTCGGCACAGAAGCATGTCGAACGGTGGTGAATAACTCTGCAGGTCTCTTGTCCAGCAGTGCGATTCTGTAACCATCTCACCGTGAAAACTTAGGTGAAGTGAGCGAGGAGTGAGCTGTGAATAGTGTCAATTCCTAGCAAAAACGAACTCACGTCACCTAAGTTTTCACGGTGAGATTTTTACAGAATCGACCGGCAGGTGTGGACTACAGGCTTCTTGCCTCATACACACATGGCATAACAATATGGGACCCAATTTTCGGTGTAATAGCAATCTCCAGTCTAAACCAAGAGACGAGCAGCTGAATAAAACAACAAAGCTACTTCAGCAGGAAGCTCAAAAGATTGCTAAAGATAAACAAAAAAAAAAAGTATTTTTTTGTTATTTTCAGGAGGGCGGTATCCGCGCTCTATACCGCGGTTTCGTGCCCACCCTATGCGGAATGGTGCCGTACGCCGGCTTCAGCTTCTACTGCTTCGAGTCACTCAAGTTCTTCTGTATGAAGTACCTGCCCACGCAACTCTGCAAAAAGTGTGATAGGAATACCGGTACGTGTCGTGTTATCAACAGTAACGCCCTGTGTACCTACACGGCACGGTGTTTCTTTACCGTAGGGCTGCCGTTGAAAAAACGTGTCCATCAACAAGATTCCATAGCGATCCATACAACACTGACGACCGTGCCTACCCACGGCGAATAAACCGTACTTTTTCACGGTAAGAATAACGTGTGTACCTATACAAAGGGCGTAAATTGGTGGTTTGTAGTAAAGCTCCTAGTTATAACGATCTCGTCTGAGGCGGTGATACAACCGTACTATACTGCATTCACAATTTAGTTTGCAAACATGTGATACGGAAAAACATCTACATTTATTTCTGTTTATGGTGTACATAATATAGAATATTCGATTCTATTCTACGGAGGAATGAGGAAAATGTCATGAGGAAAGTTTTGAGTAGGTATGAATGTAGAAAAAACAATGGATGAACTGTGTGAATGATTATATGGTAAGAGAGGGGGTGACTACCGAGTTGACGACTAATAGAGAAGTGTGACCACAAATTAATTGGTATAAGGGCAGAGCAAAATAACTTTATTGCCGACACAATAAAGTTCAGTTTACGCTACAACTTCAAACATTTTTATAACTTTTTCAATAGTGCTAGTCACTCTGAAATCAACTTAATTGTCATTGAAATAAAGTTGATATTTGTTTAACATGAAAGAACATCAATTGCCAGTAATCTGAATAGACCTTACATACCAACATGGAAAAAGCGAGTTGTTGCATTGCAAAGCATCTGAAATCTAAATAATTTTCTACTTTGTACAACAAACATACATATACTACAGATAATCTAGTACGTACGAAGACACTTAAGGCGAAAGCACCAAGGTAACCGCGAAATTCAATTTTTTTTACGTTTTTTGCAATTTGCTGGTCAGTATTAAGTTGTACGTTGATTAAAATATGATTCGCGACCGTAACAAATATGTATTTACAGAATTATAATCATTAAAGTCATCAACACAACTCTCTTAAGACCAAGTAGGTAATCCCCAAGAATGACTATTTCATGAAATCTTGACATTATTATTTTAGCAGTTAAAATCGCGCTATGCTATCGCCAGGTGTGCACTGGGCCTTATGATTTTCGTTGCTTTATTTTGTTCATGTTAGCGAGAATTATTTACTCATTTATGTCCGTTGGTATTTAATGACAGGGTTATTCTTATGAATAGCAAACTCGAGGTAAAGATGACGGTAACACACACGTAAGCTGATGACATTTAAATTTGTTCTGTCCGTTATTCCATGATTTTATTAAAGTTGTCTTCTAACGTTACTTCAAAGATGTATACAAAACCGAAATATTTGCGGAGGCATAAAGAATCGTTAGAATTGTGGCTACTTTGTAAAAGGCATCTGCTGATGGATAAAAATCTTCCCTCTACCGCAAAAACTCCACCAGTAAATGGGGGTGGGAGGGGGCTTCCACCGACTAAAATCCAACTATGTAAAAGCTTTTCCCAATAATCACAACGACAGATAGAACCTAGTGGATGTTTCTCTGTATAAATTATCAATTACAAATATATATTTGAAATACTCAACTTTGTTAATTCCAGGAGGTCTAGTATTAACAGTACCTGGCAAGTTGGTCTGCGGCGGTTTGGCGGGGGCGGTGGCGCAGTCGATCTCCTACCCGCTGGATGTCACCAGACGTCGCATGCAGCTGGCTTGCATGGATGCGCAGACGGAGAGGTTTGGGTATGTCGCCATGTTTATTGCGCTTGTCCTTTACTCGATTTCGCGGTAATAAAAATAATGGCCGCTCGAAACTTGCAAAGACTTCTACTCGGCTTCTAAATCTTCTACGTAATAAAAATCTTAAATACATCCTTTCACTGACAAAGAACGCACAGTAAAATATTGAACAAAAGTTCCTTATATCACGAAAGTGAGCACTAAGTAAGGATGAAAATTCATCCCCTAAAGGGGGTTAAATGAGGGATGAGAGCTCGTCATTTTTGCGGTTTTGCCGATAGGAAATCCTACCGGGCGTTGCACACGGGTCGTAAGTAATAAGGTATTCAATTAAATTTCATGCACTGTTGATATTTCATTGAACTAATCATATCAAGTAACATGAGATTTGCCAGTAGATTTGATCAGTCTTGACTAGGCTTTCAAAAACCAGGGGTAAAGTTGAAGGAGGTCATAACATTACATAACGCCTATAATCTCCGAAAGTATTGTAATAGGGCTATTGCCATCAGTCGGGCATAAATTCAGACTCCAGGCTGCTACAGAAAAAAATCCTGATAGAAAAACCCCAATGAATCTCTGACTGACCTGAGAATCGACTGTGATCGTTCGCATATAAAGGCATGTACACTTTCTGTATGTTGCACTAAAACATTGCATTAAGCTGCACGGGTATACCACTGCGCCGCCCTCTTGTTTCCCTTCACGCACGTTTTAAATAATTCAAACTGTAGATGTGTCACTGACTCTGGCAGAGCCACGATCAAGGATTTTAATTTTGATACCACAAAAAAAAATGTCGCTAATTAGTCGAAATTTGTCGCCAAATATTAGAATTTGTCGGTCACTGGTTCAAAAGATTTATGGGTTTATAGGTGGCCGATTTGGAGTCTCCCCAGCAGGGCAACATTATCTCAAAAACTAGGGCACCTAGCGAAGATCTGTTTTCTCCCATATTTTGTCGCCAATGAGTCGGAATCAGTCGCCAAGTCACATATTTAATCGGGTCTTAGTTTAGGAGATATAATGAATTCAATTAGTAAGGTATAGTCCAAGAGCTAGTCGAAGAGTTTTTTCGTGAACTCTTCGATCTAGCTCTTGGACTATACCTACACCTATTTACCTTTATATATTTTGAACCAGTGACCGACAAATTCTAATATTTGGCGACAAATTTCGACTAATTAGCGACAAATTTTTTGTGTTATCAAAATTAAAATCCTTGATGGTGGCTCTGCCAGAGTCAGTGACACGGGGTATCCACAAAAGATCTAGATGGATAGAAACGCTCTTAGAGCGGCCATTATTTTTGGCAAACATTCTTCGATTCTTAAAATACTTAGTCCATGTTCGGATATTATTGTGGAAAGCTGTATCTAATAGCTGGAATATGAAGATATAAAAAAAATCACTACATCTGCACAGAAATTATAATGCCTTCAAAACCACGCAAAATATGTAAAAGACTAACATTTTACATTGTATATGTAACTATGTCAACAAAATAATGCTATCCTACAATGTAATTAATGCATAAATACATAATTATATACCTAATGGCAATAATTCACGGTTCAATCGATAACTTTTGAAGTGAAAACTTCTTTAGGCGCACTTTACGCTCTTTCTGAACAGTGAACGACTGCACCGTCACGCTCGGGTCGGTGACGCTGAATCGTATACTTAGTCAGCTCCAGTCGGCCGGTGACGTTGAATAGCATATACTCGGCTCCAGTCGTAAGTTTCCACTTTTATCGTGTGGTCATAAACACATCCTTTTTTTACTTTTGCGCCAATAAGTTTAATTTATTTGAACAGTGATTTTTTGCCGTAATATTAATATGCACCTACTTGCACCGTGCACCTTTCTCTCTGTATCCTAATGTACTTTTGTGATCCTATTCCTAACTAATGCAGCGAAATTTCTGATTGCATGATAATTACACGTGGTGTTGGCAACACTTGCAGGAGGTTGGTTACTTACATTTTTGTATATTTTATTTATAAGATTTATTTTTAATAATTTATCTTGGTATACTTACCCCTTTTCAAAATGAATAATATTCTTTCAGAGGAATACCTGACTCTTAACTTTTTTAATACTAACATAGGGTGTATTTATAGTAAGTACATAAATGGCCTCTGGTTAAGTTCCGGGTACTTTATTTGTTAGTATCCACTCACTATATATTGTTAGCTAAATCTGAATTGCTTATATTATTTTTCGAAAAGCAACTTGAGATCAGAGGCAATTCCCGAATTTTTATGAACGGTCTTTCACATTTTAGTCCCAGTCTCAAAAAATGTGTAAATTTTTTGATATTGATTGTTGCTGAGATGAGATTGCGGCTGTTGTAGATTCTGAATGTTTTTAATTACAGGAACTATTTGCCTTCTGACCTAACTCCTCTGACTTGTGCTATTGAAGCTTCCAGATAAACCCAGAACGAGACTTAACTAACGTCTATAAATACTATACTTATTTTCCATAGACAACAATTCCTCCCGCTAATAATCTCTCTAAACATTTCACAGCACTGGCATGGTCAAGACTCTAACCCTCATATACCGTGAGAACGGGATAGTGAAGGGTTTGTACCGCGGCATGAGCATCAACTACATAAGAGCTATACCGATGGTCGCCACCTCCTTCTCGACGTACGAACTCATGAAGCAGCTGCTGCAACTAGACACAGGAATGAAAGTCTCGTAATGACGACAAAATGGCGGCATTTTCGGTGTTTTCTGCTTAGCGTCACTGTTATTTGAAGATGGTGGCTTTTGCGCAAAATTATTAGGCTTTCTGAATACTCGTTTGAAAATAGCTTATATTTTTAAAACATAGCAATCTTAGGTAAAAATGCTTGGTTTTATACGTCCGATCATTTTGTGCCGACTGCCTCAAATAACTTCAATTACCGTTATGCAATGAGTCGGACAGGAAAAAAAGTTTTAGTGCATTATAAACTAAACTAGTAAACTATACTCTGCTTTGGTGGATACTAGAAAACCTTTTTAATGGTGTATTATTCGCCAAATGCTGTAGGAAAGTGTTTACTCATGACTATTCTACTCTTGTACCTATAGTTAATATTATTCTTTTTTAATTTAAATGAATGGGGGGGTTATTCCGTTTACCCTAAGGCGCGGAAAAGCATGTCCGAGAATCCACCCTAAGCTTATAAATTCTGTTTTTCCAGCTAGGCCTAGGGTGGATTTTTGGACATGCGTTTCCGCGTATCCACCTGAGGGTGGATTTTTTGAGATGGATAAACAGAATAACCCGAATGGGGAAGTACATTGCGCACACCATTTTTCTTCAGTACTTATATAAAATCAGTATTTGAAACTAATAATGCTCACTATAACTTGTATCCATACTAATTTATTATGAATGCGAAAGTGTGTCTGTCTGTCTATCTGTTACCACTTCACGCTTAAACCGGTAAACCGATTTAGATGGAATTTGGTATATAGTTTAAGTCCCGGGCAAGGGCATGGGGTAGTTTTTATCCCGATATTCCTACGGGATCGAAACTTGTGCGGGTGAAACCGCGGGGCGCCACCAAACCTAATCCTAACTAATATTATAAATACGAAAGTAAGTTTGTTTGTTACCTATTCACGCCTAAACCACTGAACCAATCATCCTGAAATTTTGCATATATACGTGTCAGGTGTACCGAAACGGACATAGGGTACCTTTCATCCCGAAAAAAAAGTGCTGTTCCCGAGGAAAACAACAATAACATTATTATGATAATAGATGGCGCCACGTGTCTTTTGAATCAAAAACAGGAAAACGTCTGTCGGGTCTGCTAGTAAATAAAAGTACATAGATATAGTATAGTACACTCGATTTTGTATATGTTTAGTAAATAGATATATTTAAAAGTGAAAGTGAATATAATTATGTATTCGTAGAGCCTCATTTACACGAGGCAACTTTCTTGCCCGTAGCATACAATCGTATGGTATGCCACAGGCGCTTTTATCTTAAATCGCACCGTGTAATCAGGCTTTAGTCGCAGCAATATGCAACTCTTGATCGAAAAGGCGGCTTTATGTGTTAATACCCACCACACCTCTCAGATATACTGGATAGCTGGGAAGGTTGCCCCACTGACTCTTGCATGGTTAAAGACCCCGGTGGAATAATAGCCTCACCATTACTAGCCAAGTTGCAGGGCGCGCAGCCATCAATCATCAGCTGGGTAGTTGCGTAACACACTAACATTAGCAATGGCTTTCATGTTGACAGTTCAACAACATTCATTGCGTTATTTACGTTGTTGAGCAGACAAATTTTTGAAACATATGAAGCAATGGATTAGCAATATGGTTCAAAATGATTCAGATTGTGATACACAATTAGGGTGGGTGCTGGTTAGCTTCCGCCAGTTATTTTTCAAATAAATAGTGAAATAATATACACGTGTCAGGTTTGGAGACCATGTTCCAAATACACTTTGGAAGATTATCTCCGTACCTGACACGCGTATACCCGTCAAAAAGTATTTATAAAAGACAATATTTAGGTTTAATATAGGAATAAATATCAATTCCGTGCCTTTGCTGCTTTCCACAAAGTATATTTAGTGTAAGAATATTTCAGTCTTTCATGGGGTAATTCCTAATTGAGAAATTAAAGCATTAGGAAACTCCAAACTTTTTAAAGGTCAACAAACCAACTGAGACCTCAATCAACCTCAATACGTCTTATTCTGATCAGCTTTATTTTTATTATACCTTTTGCCCGCGACTTCGGCACCTTGAAATTTCTTGTTCCCCCGACCCACCGCATCTCCTGCCCGCGCTATTACTTCATTTTCGTTTAGCGTTCTTTCTGACTTTTCTTTTTGGTCGGTTCTTTAGGTTCCTGGCGTGATTTTTAAAAGCCTTCAAGAATTGGGCTATGTAAAAATATTTTTTCTAATCCGACTAGTAGTTCCAGAGATGAGCGCGTTCAAACAATCATTCTTTAGCTTTATTATTAGTACTAGTTTATAGATTTCAAACGATCTATTCATAAATTACTATACTTACTGAACTGCTAATCAGCCTCTAAGTTCATAGAACTGGATACCCTTCTAAGACTATTTAAATATTCATGATTTTATGACTAACATGGATTCCATTAGATAGAACCGGTAATATCTATTTTAAACCAAATCAACACTATCGAGTGTTGAAATAGAAAACGGTAACAGAAAAAGATCTGCGACGACCTGTGCTGTTCCAAAAGTAGGTATCTCACGAAAATGTAAACTAATGGATCAAAAAACCTGTGGATGCCAATTTGTAGTGTCACTTACAAATTGAGTGCTTTGATTTGATTACGTAAACCCGAAATTCTCATTTTAAATTGACCTATAGATGTTTGACGAAAATCGAGGTGTAAATTGGTTAATTTTTACAGCTCGATTTTCGTCGATGATTTTTCATTTCCCAACAATAATGCTCGGTTATTCCGTTTATCCAAATTATCCACCCTAAGGTGGATACGCGGAAACGCATGTCCGAGAATCCACCCTAACTAAGCCTATAAATTTCGTTTATCCAACTAGGCCTAGGGTGAATAAACGGAATAACCCATAATGTTAGGTATTCAAACAATAATGGGAAAAAGTAGCGAGATCTAAAGTTAAAACCTACCGTATTTAGATGCATATGAATGTGTTACTTATTTACCCTTTAATGAGTGATTGCGTAAGAATTTAACTTGAACAGGGTTTTTAAGATTTTCATCACATACTTTTGATCCGATTGGCAGTCTCTCCATCTAAAATACACTGGTTCTCAGCTGCATCCGGTTATACTGGAAGCCTTCCCCAACATAGTTGGGAAAAGCCTAGGCAGATGATGATGACTTTTGGAACAGACTGGAACACACCGGGGGTATTCACAAAAGATCTACATGGTTATTGGTAAAACATTAACAACCTCTTAAGATGTCATTGTGCGGATCATTATGAACAACTTTTACTATGGGACCAAACCTGAAATCGCGAAAAAAAAATCAGCTGCTCCCTACATATAAGTTCGTTTAACTCGTCAAAATGTAGGGAAACAGCTGATTTTTTGTAATAATGATGAGTACAATGACCTCTTTAAGTAAGAGGTTGTTAATGTTTTACAAATAACCCTGTATAGTCAATTTCACGCGTGTATAGACGATGTGTCGACTAGTTGGATTGATAGTACGACTGCCCGACAGCTATTGATTAGCCGTATCTAATGAAACATCGAACGCATAACATGATAGTAATAATATTGTTACGAGCTTCGGGTTCGTGACAATAAAAACCGCCGATTTAATAACCAAAAACAACAATTTATTTAAAAACACTAATTACAACTCAAAACACTAATTAAAAGAACACAATCACACTACTGAGCACTCTTAATTCGCACTTGAATATCGCTTAGATGTTTTCGCTCTTGTCGCTTTATCCAAACTGTGTCGGTCGTCGCGCATCCCGGCCTTATATAGTGCCGCAGATAGTTCGAGAACCTTCCATTGTAGAAACATCTAGAATGTTCGAGTACATACCGGCCCCGACCGACTAGGTGTCGATAGTTCGAGAAAGTTCTACAAAGTTCTAGTATCGAATTTTCTAGAACGATCGTGACTCGACTAGTTCTGCTACTCGATACTAGATGGCGCTAGTGGTAACTAATGTCGCCATGTACCAGGCATTAATTGTGGCGCGCAACACTGCCCCCTCCTAAGACATGCTCGTCCCGAGCATTATCAGCCCCATAATAACGCGCCAGTCGGTCCACATGGACGATCTTAGGACTACCTCTTGCACCTTTCTGTATCCGGTAGGTTACGTCATTGATCTTTGTCACAATCCGGTACGGTCCGTCCCATTTAGCTTGAAGCTTAGGAGATTTCCCTTTGCTGCGGACTGGATTGTGCAACCACACTAGTGAACCTTCGTCGAACCCTTTATTGTTCATTTTGCGGTCATATCGGGTTTTCATCTTTTCAGACATTTGCTGGCCCGATTGTCTGACGTGCTCATAAATGTCATTCATTTTGTTCCGCAAGTCATTCGCATAATCGGTTATACTGCGTGGGGCATCAGGTGGTATTCCGGTGATCAGGTCTGCAGGCAGCCGTAATTCTCTTCCAAAGTTTGCGAAAGCTGGTGTCACCGATGTACTTTCGTGAACAGCGCTTCGATATGACAACAAAAACGGTTGTATGTGCTTGTCCCAATCTCGTTGCCGATTTTCCACAACTTTGGCTAGGTACCTCTCCAATGTCTGATTAAACCGTTCCACCATTCCATCCGACTGTGGGTGGTAAGAAGTTGTTCTGGTTTTATGAGTACCCATAACTCGACAAGTTTCCTGGAATATTTGTGACTCAAAATTCCTTCCTTGATCACTGTGAATCTCTAAAGGTACTCCAAAACGACAGAAGACTTCATGAACTAACTTGTCTGCAACTGTCGAAGCTTCTTGATTTGGAATGGCGAAGACTTCCGGCCACTTGGTGAAGTAATCCATCACAACCATGAAATACTTGTTGCCACTTTCACTTACCGGAAACGGCCCCGCAACGTCAAGGGCTATCCTCTCCCATGGTGCACCAACATTGTACAATTTCAATGCACCTCTACTGCGAGTCTGAGGTCCCTTTACAGCTGCACAACTTGTACATTTGCGACACCAGTCCTCGACATCGTCCCGACAGTGGACCCAGTAAAACCGTTCTCGTATCTTCAGTAGAGTCCGTTTTACTCCCAGATGACCTCCTGAACAACCATTATGGTACAGCTGTAGAACATCCGGTACTTGAGCTTTAGGGACAACCATTTGCAAATGACAGCTGTTTCCCCGAGCATTTTCCCATTTACGGCACAGGACTTCATCCTGAATCACCAAGCTGTCCCATTGGGCCCAATAGCTTTTTGTGATCGAACTCATCGCTGAGACGTCGCTCCACCTGGGCTTAGGAGCTCTGGCCTTCATCCACTCCAGAATCGGCTTGATGTCCGAATCTTCCTGCTGTGCACGTTGTAGGCGTTCCTTCCACTCGTCGCTGAGGTCTGTCTTGAGCATCCTCACAGGTACGACTTCCTTGCCCTCTTGCCTAGTACAATGCTTGCAGTCTTCAGGACAAGGTCTTCTTGACAATGCATCTGCGTTGCCATGAGATTTTCCGCTGCGATGTTCGACCTCAAAGTCGTATTCCTGTAGTAGCTCAATCCATCTCGCAACTTGTCCTTCTGGATTTTTGAACTGCAGTAGCCATTTCAGTGCAGCATGGTCAGTTCGGACGTGGAATTTCCGCCCCAGAAGATATTTGCTAAAATGCTGCAATGACTTTACCACAGCAAGCAATTCCCGTCTCGTGACACAATAGTTCTTTTCCGGCTTTGACAACGACTTGCTGAAGTACGCTATCACAACCTCTTGATCACCATTCCGTTGAGACAACACACCGCCAAGTCCTATGTCACTTGCGTCTGTGTCAATTATAAATTCCTTGCCCGCATCAGGGTACCCCAAAATAGGTGTTTTGCACAGACGGTCCTTTAGCTCCTGGAATGCGATGTCGCAACTTTCATCCCAGCAGAAATGTCGCTTCTCTTCGGTTAGCTTATGCAGGGGTTTGGCTATGTCTGCAAAGTTCTTGACAAATCGCCGATAATAGGAGCACAAACCCAAAAATGCTCTGACCTGCGTCTTGTCTTTTGGAACTGGCCAATCCTTGACAGCGGCGATTTTCTCTGGATCCGTGCGGATACCTTCTTCAGACACTACATATCCCAAAAAGCTAACCTGTCGTTTGAATAGTGAACACTTCTTCGGACTTAACTTGAGGTTGGCACTCTGGATCTTCATGAGCACGCGTTCCAGGTTTTGAAGATGTTCTTCAAACGTGCGGCCTACGATGATGATGTCATCCAAGTAGACCAAACAGGCATCGCCAATTAGTCCAGTAAGTACAAGTTCCATCAACCTTTCAAAAGTTGCCGGAGCATTGCACAATCCAAACGGCATAACTTTAAATTGCCACAGACCCTTTCCTGTCGAGAATGCAGTTTTCTCCTTGTCCTTAGGGTCAATTTCGACTTGCCAGTAGCCACTTTTCAGGTCCAGCGTGCTAAACCACTTTACTCCAGTAAGCATGTCCAGCGTGTCATCAATTCTTGGCAAAGGATAGCTGTCCTTCTTTGTAACGTCGTTCAGACGACGATAGTCAACACAAAACCGCATGCTGCCGTCCTTCTTTCTTACCAGCACTACAGGTGAACACCATGGACTAGATGAAGGTTCAATAACACCATCCTTCACCATTCCTTCAATCATAGTTTCCACTTCCTTTTCACGTGCTACCGGCAATCTCCTTGGTCGCTGACGGATAGGTAGTTCTTCTCCTGTGTTTATTTTGTGTTGAACTAAGCCAGTCTTCCCGATGTCAGCATCGTTTGACGAGAAAACATCGGCGTACTTGAGTAACATCTTCTTCGCCTTGACCATTTCATTTTGGGACAGAGCGCTGCGGCAGTCGTCCAAAAGTGTGGTCACTTTCGTTTGTGCATCCTTGCTGAGGGTCCCAGTCGATAGATATTGGCATCGACGCAACCAATCCACTTCCTCGCAAGTACCGACTAGTGTGCCTTTTTCTATAATCTGTTCCTGATTACAAAGGTTCAGCACACGTACCCCTGAGATGTCGGTGGCTCTGACCAAAGTTCGTGCCACTTTCCATGGAAGGTCATTGTCTACCCTTTCCACGAGAACACAACGATGTGTTTGCCCAGGATTCCGAGGAAGACTAACCGGCACGATCGTTTCTGATCTCGGCGGAAGAACAATCTTCTTAAGGCTGTACACATTCCCTGGTAACGCCCCTTCCACGAAAAGTTCCTCTTGTCCACATTTCAAAACGCCTTGCTTGACGTCAATCTCGCAACAATTCTTCCTCATAAAGTCAAGGCCCAAGATGCAATCGTCCATTATGTCGGCCACGATGACTTTATGCAGGTAGATTCTGTTGCCTAGCTTCAACTCCATCTTCTTCTCTCCATAGACGGGTATGCGCTGGCCGGTGGCTGTTACCAAATTAATGCGTTCTCGGTTGTATGCGGAGTCCCCAAGGGAGCGACTTGTAAGTTGGGAACTGACAACCGTGCGAGAAGCTCCAGTGTCTATGGTCAGTTTACACGGCGTTCCGTTGACCTCGCCCTTGATGATTAGGCTATTCCCGTCATGGGTTTGTGTGATCGAAACCCTTGGGGCTCTTTGAACCTCAGCCAGCACCCGCCCCGCAGTCCTGGCTATTACTCGTTTCCCTGCTGTTGGTGCTGGGCGGTGCTGTTAGCCGCACTGCCCTCTGGAGATCGCCCGTCTTCTCTTTCTGCAGTTCGCTTAGGGCAACTGGATCGAAGGTGGCCCCTTTCCCCACAACCGTAGCACCTTGGGCTGTATCCTTTATTGCGGTCGCGAACTGTAGCCGCTGCAACCTCCCTGACGCGATGGGAACGATGATCCTGCCGCACAGCTTCCACCTCCAGTGCGTGGGCCAAGGCGTCCTTAAGCGTCCCGTGGTGCCCGAGCCTCACAGCAGCTCTCACTTCAAGGTCGCGGATGCCGTCGATGAATGCCTGCACCAGGTTCCCACCAATAAGCGCAGGTACGGACTGGTAAGCTTTACGAACCAGCTTCTCCACTTCAAGGGTGGGCCCTTGAAGTGGAGAAGCTGGTTCCACTGCTGCAGGTTTTCGTTACTGCGTTGCACGCGATCCTTGAGCTGCGCACGAAACACGTGTTCCAGGTGAGCGTCGCCATACCGAGCCTCCAATGCCTCAAGAAGTTCCTCGTAAGTCACTTCCTTACCGAGAGCTTCCAGAACAGTTAAGGCCTGGTCGCGCAGGCCTAGGGTGAGGGCAGTCATGGCCTGACTTTTATTCCACCCGTTCGCCTTCATGACAGCCTCAAACTGGATTTTGTAGGCCGACCAGGAAGAAGTACCGTCGAACGGTGGCACTTTGAATCCACGTAGCGAAGGTGTTGTAGCTACGGGAGCTGCGATTCCATCCCCAAATTTGAGGTAATCCAGCGTTTTCTTCACGTCAGCCATCACGGTTACCTTCACGTCAGCCATCACGTTGTCAACCCGATTATTTACTTGGTCGATTCGGGTTTCAGCTTCCGACAGGCGGTTGTCATATTGAGCAACCTTATCCTTCACCTCCTTCATGTCTTTCCCGAAGGTAGCGTGAAGGTCCTTCATAAGGAGCATCTGCTCCTCCTGGCGGCGCGCCTGCTCCTCCTGTTGGCGGACCTGTTCCTCCTTATCACGCTGGAGCTGTTCTTCCAGCCGACGAGCCTGTTCCTCCTGTCGACGGGCCTGTTCCTCCTGTCGACGGGCCTGTTCCTCCTTATCCCGCTGGAGCTGTTCCTCCAACCGACGAGCCTGTTCCTCCTGTCGGCGAGCTTGCTCCTGCAGCATCATCATCAGAGCAGCCAAATCTGGTGCTGATGATGCTGGAGCAGCTGTGGACGGGCCGGCCTCCGAGGTCGGTAGCTGGCCTTCCGACCTCTGTGGCGTTGCTCCACCGAATCTCCTCTGGTCCGTCTCCTGCTGGCGATGACTCCGGGTACGGATACCCTCCGTGTCGTCTTTGGGTAAAACCGGCATAATCCTTGCTTCTGACACCAATTGTTACGAGCTTCGGGTTCGTGACAATAAAAACCGCCGATTTAATAACCAAAAACAACAATTTATTTAAAAACACTAATTACAACTCAAAACACTAATTAAAAGAACACAATCACACTACTGAGCACTCTTAATTCGCACTTGAATATCGCTTAGATGTTTTCGCTCTTGTCGCTTTATCCAAACTGTGTCGGTCGTCGCGCATCCCGGCCTTATATAGTGCCGCAGATAGTTCGAGAACCTTCCATTGTAGAAACATCTAGAATGTTCGAGTACATACCGGCCCCGACCGACTAGGTGTCGATAGTTCGAGAAAGTTCTACAAAGTTCTAGTATCGAATTTTCTAGAACGATCGTGACTCGACTAGTTCTGCTACTCGATACTAGATGGCGCTAGTGGTAACTAATGTCGCCATGTACCAGGCATTAATTGTGGCGCGCAACAATATCAACTACGAAATAGCTTTAAAAGTTGGTGTTGTGTTTGACAAACAGGGTGACAAGGATAGTTTTTAAGATGATTCATTCCACGTATGTGATGCGTCTTTTATACAGGGCCAATTTAAATTAGCTAGCGAAACTTCGCAGACGTGATGGGTATCGTTATCTAAAACACGACAAATTACAGAAGATTAGACGATTTTTTTTCAGAAAAATCATTATTTTAATTTCTTTTTACCAGACTACGGGCGGAGCAAAAAGTAGGGTTTAAATTGAATATGGCGCCCTCTAGCGGACAAAGTCATGACCTAAAAGAAAAAAATAATAATAATGCCGTGATAATGATAAGTATCAAATGAAAGGGCTTAATTAGCACATTTCAAAAATATAAACATTACTGAAATTAGCCCCAAAATAATTAAATAAAAATAAGTTTAAAAACTAAAACCCGACTACTGAAAAGGATGAAACAAGAAAGTACCTTCCCATGGTCGCATGCCGCTGTACTAACATACAAAGCTATGGTAAACTTATTTTTTCGTTTTATCATGTTTAGATATCGATACCCATCACTCTGCGGAGTTTCACTAGCGAATTTAATTTGACCTTGTATGTTTCACAAAATTATATTATACGTTAGATTAATATCTTTACGCACATTAAATGTGGCATAATACAGTTCGGAGAACAATGGAGCAGTTTTATAAGCACTGATAAGTTTGGTCGACTTTTTATTATTGGACTCTATATTCGTTATAACTTATTTTCTAAGACTCCATCTTTACTGTTATGTATTGTTACACACTTATGCGGTTATACCGTTTATCCACCCTAAGGTGGATACTTGGAAACCCAGGTCCGAGAATCCATCCTAAGCCTATACATTCCGTATATCCAACTAGCCCTAGGGTGGATTCTCGGACATGCGTTCCCGCGAATCCACCTTAGGGTGGATTTTTTGGTGTGGATAAATTTTAACAACCCCAGTTATGTAAATGTTGTAGCACCAAAGATGCAGGTAAAACTAAAACAGTATAATAAAATAAATATTAATAAATACATGTAATTTGTCTACTCGACAGAATTCTGAAGATAATTATATCTGTATATATCGGTCTTAATTGTATTGTATAAAGTGCATAAATTATTTTCATGTAATGCTGACTTTTATTTCTACTTTGGAATGGTGAAAGAAAACCCCTTATTTTTATAATTAATTTTATTTATTATATCTAATTCCTATCAACAGGCATAGTACACGTTGCAAGAATAATTATTTTACCGTACTGTGTTTACATTTTAAATTATTGCCATTTGTGTAGCGAATCCAGATGGAAGTATGTATATTAGTCTGTAGTCGGCGCATCATCAACTGTGTCTCGAGTCCCACTTACACATGAACACAACTATGCATACAAAAGATTAAGTTTTCTCAATATTTTAAATGTCGATCGCCTATGCAGTTTGCCAGGAAAGCCTTAAGTTTAAATTTACGCGAGCTTCGATTGGGTGAAATAACGCCAAAAGCAGAGAAATCAAACTTGTGCTACAGTTATTGTTTGTTTTATTTCACGCGAACGAGGCTCGCCATACATTCTCATTTTTTTGTTATTTTTTTTTCTTTAAGGATATTATATTTTATTTTTTTATCTATAACTTACATACTTAATACTTAGATCAACGAAACGTGTGGCTTCAGGTGTCATTGGTGGGTAAGGTCTTTGTATAATTAGTACGCACGCGTTTAATTTAGGAAATAAAAACAAATATTACAATTATTTTATAAATCTGAAATTTTATTTTAATTGAAAGATGGCACTGACAAAAGAAACTGTCCACTGTTCAGATTCTAAAATAAGTACACGCTTTCTACATGGAAATGGAATATAAAATTGCTTTTGTCAGTTATTCTATAAATAGAAAAAAATGCTTCGTAAAGGAAACCAGGGCTATCAGTGAGTATGTAATCTTAAAAAACATGCTTTAACACTTTCAATATAACCCCATGTTATAAATTTCTATCCTAAGATGTTATAAAACAATTTCCCAGTTCGCAATGATCTCTTACAAAATTGTTATTAATATATTTAGTTACCTCCTTTATGAAATGAGTACATTAATGGGAAAATATTCGACACTTAGTTTATACAATAATAACCTATGGGGCGCCTTGATCTTTAGGTATTTACAAAATTAGGTACCTAAAATTATTTTATAATCAATATAGAACAAATATAGAATAAAAAAAAGAACTTAAAGCTCCACTCTTGTAAAACACTATTCCATGCCATACCAGGTACTGTGGCACAAGAAAAGGAGAATTTTGAATAATAAACCTCAAAATGCAAAACTCGTTCTCTCGACATATTTTATGACAGAATGATTGCACTGGGGTATAAACAATAAGGCCTAATACTTTGACGCGTCGAACTAAATATATTATATATGTATAATAGTTATATAATAAAAATAATTACATAATGCCATTCTGTCATAAAACTAAATGCTCGCTATTGCTTTGTAGACCTCGATCAATACCCCCGCAGTATGTGTAGTATTGTGTAATGTAAATATCAAATTGTAAAAAAAAAACTTTTAATATTTCATTTGTAAAGCAACTAAAAATACAAAGTTATAGGATGCGACTCTTAACAGATTTTGATCTACAGTAACTTAACTCGAAAAACATCATTATATTTGCTAGATTGACAATAATCATGTTGTTTTCACTAATTATAAGTTCCATTACTGCACATTAGATGTAAGATCATAAGCTTTATGGGAATCCAATAGGGCGCACATTTAGTCACCGAAGATTACATTATGATGGTATGTCCATAGCTCGCCTGTCGATCCAAGGTGCCACAAGACGAATGCGAAATAAAACTACCGTTTTAGTAAATGTACGAGTTTAATGAGGTCCAATCGTCTTCGATACATATTATATTGTATAGCATCATAACTTGAGGGATGTCGCGCTCCGTCCGGCCGCGGACATGAACATACCAGCATAACTAACGCGGAGCGAATGCACAGTGAACGGCAAGAACCTAACTTTGCGACTGGTGACAACCACTTACAATTTAAAGCGCGCCCGGCGCCGCCGGCCGCCAGGCGCCGGGCCGGGCGGGCGCCGGGCCGGACCGGGCGGGTGCCGGACCGGGCCGGGCGGGCGCCGGACCGGGCCGGCTCCGGACCGGGCGCGGCCGGCGGGCCGGGCGTCACACGTGCGCCAGCCAGTGCGCCACCCGCACGAGGCTCTCCCGCCGCGCGCGATGCGTGCGGCGCGCCGCCAGCCCGGCGCCGGCGCGCGCCCCCAGCCCGCGCCGCGCGCGCCGCCCGCACGCGCCCCCTGCCGCACTCGCCTCGCTCCACACACTCTCCGCCCGCTTGATATGCGCCTCCTCTGTAACAAACAAAATATACGTTCTTATGCACCACTCGTATATCTTGAACACTAGATAGTACATCTTGCTCCTGGCCACAGACGCCCTCTACAGTGTTACAATAGTCGCTGTCTGATCGTTCCAAACACCATTTGCCAAAACGGAGTCCAATAAACAAAAACAACAATAAATTCAGACAGTCCAGTCACTATGGGATTGCCCTATTTTACCATTGGAACTTCGCTTATAATACGGTACAACAAAAAGTTTTTACTTACGTGCAGCCTACATGAAATAATCTGGCGTTCGTCGCGTGACGTGCGGCTCACCGCGTCGCGGAGCCGGGTCGAACTGAAGGCTGGAAACATAACAAATGCATTAATATCACGTTCTAGGACAAATATACATAATGACAGTGTAATAATATTAGGTCATATTTTCCATTATCCATGGTTGCGAATCGACATAGTCGATTTTATATTTGATGTTGAATATCAAATTTTAGTCATCACTTTGCGCTTCTAATCATTCCAAAACCTAAATACTAGGAAGAAAATTATTTCTTAGACCCCCACAGTCTATCCACCACACATCATTTCAATAATCAACTACGTATTGGTAAAGCAGGAATGTTTTATTCATCCAAACAATAATTAACTTTAAACTGGTTTTCTTTCCCCTCTATAAACAACTGCTCTCCTTACTATCGTTCTCTCTATTGTCTCATTATCGTGAAGGTCAAGTTCCTACTCGTGTCAATCACAGCACCTTGAAGTAGGGAAGCCCTACAACAGGCTAAGCATATACTTACAGACACTTACGATAGATTGTAGACTATTAGGAATGTACTGTTATAGAAATGTCTACACACATGATTTTGATTAATGATATGATTTACCAGCAAATTAAAAACTCAACTAAAAAATCTGTCGTGGTTTCGTTTCGCCTAGTCACAGCAGATATCAACTTTTGATCAGGTAGAAAAGCTTGCACTTCACCAGGTACTTGACTACAGTGACTACAGATGATATTATCGCTCGCATGACTAAAAGTCCTATCTCATTTTTTAGCTGATTTGAGTTAGGACAACTACATTTTTCTATTCGCGATTCTTTACGTTTTGTTGCCTTTCAAAATGGTTATATTTTGAAATCCAAATAACGTAATGATACGACGGTTAGTGATAGATGTAAAGAATCACGAATAGAGAAATGTAGTTGTCCTAACTCAAATCAGCCAAAAAATGCGATAGGACTTTTAGTCATGCGAGCGACGATATGACATATTATTTCCCAGAATAATCTAAATCTTTTTGAAACGAGACATGTTGAGTTATACTCCGTTCTTTCTTATAAACAAAAACGAATCGTTTTGCTTACCAATGATAGCATTTTTTATTGCCAAACCGGGCATATAAGTAGATTCGTAAGCTAATTTTACCTGTGATAGCTAGCTACTTCCATATTCGAGGGTGTAACTATACAAAGCTATCAGATCTTTGCTTCATTATTAGTAATGATATAACAGTTCAATTTAATCACTAACGGTACGTAAATTACAGGAATCGGCCATAACAGAACTCGTTGAACTTTTCATGACGGTGGAGGTGTATGTACATAGAAAGGTGTCGAGCTAGACAATAAGGACGGAAGCAATACTTACAATGAGTACTTAAGCGCATCATCCAATTCCATAATGGCGGCTTGGTTACCGCATCTGAAACAATCGTGTTTACATTAAAGCTGGTTGCGTAAGAGCATATTGTTCGACACGACGCACAGGTAAACTTTATCTAATCGAATTATATCGCTGTGTTGAGATTAGGTTCGTCCACGAGGTGACTTTCTCCTGTTATTGTCGAAGGAACATCGCATGTCTTGACGATGTTACTTGAATTGTGAAATTGAAATTAAGAATATAGTTTATTTTAGTAGTAATTAGAAATGTTTATCTTTTCTCGTGTTGGCACGAGCTGCATTATTAGTTCATGCCGCGGTAAAAAGGCGGTCAGCGGGTTGGTAGTGGGGCTAACTGCCAATGGTACGCCAGATGATCTGGAGGCCAAGTCTACTAATTTACTAATGATGGAATGGAATGGTCACTCCTTTATGAGTTTTTGACAGATTTGCCATACAAAATCTGACAAAAATTCACTATGACGAGACCATTGCAAAGTTTGTTAATTAGTAGACTTAGGGCCCTGAAGGAGCATATTTGGATGTAATTTTGTAATTACCCAAAATCTTGTGAAATTATATTACCTACTAGCAACAATACTTTATGATCTCTTGATCGCTCATACAACCATTTAAGACCTATTTCTTTCTACTAACAAGAATGCACCAATAGGACCCATGTATACGATGCAGCACTTTTAACAGTCAATTAACACATACGAGTGTAAAAAGACTGGTTAATTATCATTAACATAGCGATAAACGCGGAAGTATGCTATTACTATCATTTTAAAACAAAAGCAATAATCTGCCCTTATCAGCCAAATAAAGAAACGCAAAAAATAACACTGTTTTATAGGAATCTATTCAGCTATATTATCTGATACTAGCTTCTGCCCGCGAGTTCGTCCGCGTGAAATTTCTTGTTGCCCTGACTCACCCCGTCGCATCGCATCGCATCGCCTGCCCGCGCTTATTACTTCCGTTTTCGCTTAGCGTTCTTTCTGGCTTTTTTCTTTTTGCTCAGCTCCTAATGTTCCTAGCATGGTGTTAAAAATAGCCTATAGCCTTTCTCGAGAATTGGGTGATCAAATGTAAAAATATTTTTTTCAATTTCGACTCGTAGTTCCGATTAGCGCGTTCCAAAAAACCAAAAAAAAACTGATCAGTTTTATTATCTAAGTTTGTGAGGTTGTAGGGGAGCCGGAGCGGCTGGCGGTGCGTTACGAAGTTCGCCGGGTCAGCTTGTTAATAATTTTAGTATAGATCTTATCTGATATTTTCCTAGTAACGAAATTGTCTATTTTGGTGGACATAAATGGACACACTAATGTGAGACTAGTACCTACAGTTATACAGTCGTTTTATGAACAATTCGCACTTAAGTTCATAATTTGTAATGGAGGACTTATGCAAAACAGTCAATTTTGTTCATTTTTAAGCTTCGGGCGACCTCAATGGGCGAATCATGTTGGTGTGCCGTTCTTTAGAACCTATATGAAGACTAATTGGAATGTTGGTGCCAATATTTATTATATTTATTGTTGGAAGAAATCATAAGTTAGTTTGTTTTAACCTAACGTTCATTGCTAGAGCGTAGCTCATGACAATGAAAGTATTTGATTTCTACTGAATATTTTACATAAATAATTATAAGCAGAGTGCATTCACACTCATTATGCACGGTATAATTAGCTTCGAAATCACTCTGTGCATATAATTGTTAAGGAAAAGTAAGATTGCAATGACATAGCACTGACTGGTTTTTCCTTAATATACGGCAAAGTTTCTCACAAATAATGTAAAACCCAACAATTTTGTTTACCATAGTTTGTTAAAAGGCCACCCAGACATTTATAAGGCTTTGGCACCGAGTTTTGTGCCAAGTTTGGTGTTTTAAGTAGTTATATAAATCTCTCCGAATTTCTTCATGTTTTAGGAAAAAATACGGTAGCTTTTTGTTATTGTCGGGGTTTTTTGTTATTGGGGAGTTTGTTGCGCCACTTCTCCCCAGCGAAAGCACTAGAAAGTCGTGAAGGGCGGGCGTTTTGAGGACAGTCTCATGTAATTTTGACGTTCGACATGTGTTCTCAGTCTAATTTGAATAAATTACTTTTGATTTTGGTACTTCCACTGTCATAGTCATCATCACAAAGAGATGACTCACCAATGCCTACAATAATGCATTTGTCTATCATCATTTTGTGATTAAGAAAGTCACGATAACTCATTATTTTATCATTCGATTCGCTTTACATTTGACATTGACAACTTCCATTTATCGAAATTGATGTCCTCTCAAAGATTCCATCATCACCGAAAAGGTCTAAATCAGAAAATAAGTCCTTCAGCATTAATATAGCCTCGACGAGTGGCAATTCCAAAATGTGTCAAATTACTTTGGGCAGGCAGTTCTGCTGTTACCTTGTTGCCTGGCTAATATTTGTACCAGGTTATGAGTATTTGAGCTATTCTCATTATAGCTTGGCTGATACGAAAGAAGGCAGATTAGGATGCAATCAGACAGCGGTCAGTTGACGTCATCACCTCTTATCTCATCCATCATTATGTTTTAACCTCTCACACGTTTGCCCGCCTACCTGTCGAAACACTCCACGCATCGGAGTAGTTGAATGGACGCAGTGAAGTCATTGCTTTCCCAATGACAATAGTTGCGTACACTTGGTGTACCGTTGACGTATTGAGCACTTTCTCTTATGTACACTTGGTGTACACTTGACGCTTGAGGGGTGAAAATACAGGGTGTCAGAATAATCTACTGAATCCATGACAAAATAAAAGAAGGCCAATTCTCGTAATTTAAAACGTTCAAAATCTAGTCGCAGTCCCATCTCGGCGACAAACAAATGTCAAAAACTTGGTCAAAATATAGGGAAATTAGAGGTATTTTTGACAGATCGACACTAAGATCAGACTGTGAACGTTCCTAAAATTACGAGAATTGCCCCTCAGGTTGGACGTCGATGTCGATGCCACCCTGTATAGTACAATGTCGTCAATCGAACACAAACTGTATGCACCTTTAGTGAAGTAGTAGAACTTACCTATAGCAGTAATTGGGTGCTGAGAATATAGTGACGACATTTCTATCGTGGCACCAGTTGTAGCCCTCCATGACGAGCTGATGGGCCCTGGAGACCAGCGTCAACCCGTTGCTGTGGTTGAACGTCTCCGAGATGTCCTGGCCGAACGTGTAGCCGGCGCCACGCGGCGATATGCCCCATCCGCCTCTGTGGGAACGAGGAAATTCATTAGTAAATACTAAATTGTTAAAACTAGGTGTTGTTATTAGCAATATCCGTTTGCGCCTTTTGACGCAATTAGTGGAATTTGTTCTTAGGCAAAAACTAGAAATAACTTTCATTTTGACAGTTCGACAACATTAATTTAGCGTGTTGAACATATAAAGAACATAATATATGTATTAGCAATATCCTTCAAAATGATATACATGGTTATTGGAAAAACATTTAAACAACCTCTAAGAGGTCATTGACCGTCATTTTACTCATCATGTAGGGAACAGCTGATTTTTTTTCGCGATTTCAGGTTTGGTCCCATATTAAAAGTTGTTCATAATTATGAGAACAATGACCTCCTAAGAGGTTGTTAATGTTTTACCACGTTTTATTTTTTTTTTATATTAGGGGTAATTTTAGGTTGTAATTCATGAGAGACTGTGTAATGTTGTAATGTTTATTGTATTTTTATTTTTTTTTATGTTTTTATTACTTATTATTATTATTTTTCTGTAATTTTCTATCCATCCATCCATAATCAGCCTATAATGTTCCCACTGCTGGGACACAGGCCTCCTCTCGGTGAGAAGGAGTGGACCGTAATCCGAATTTTTGGTTCTAGGACATGCCGGTTTCCTCACGATGTTTTCCTTCACCGTTTTGAGAGCAGTGGTGATGAAATAATTTACACACAGTAAAGCGCCTGTCTGGGTTCGAACCTACGACCTACAACTCGTAAGTCGCGGCCGTTACCACTTGGCCATCACTGCTCTAATTTAATTGCTCTAATTAATTTTCTATGATTTATTGTAATATGAATGTGTTAGTTTTATAATGTAATGTATTAGGATTTCAAACACAATGTGAATTGTTCCTGAATAAATTGAATTGAATTGAATACCAATAACCCTGTATATTAAGATTGTAATAGATATTGTGTTACGCAATTAGGGTTCAGGTCTATAAAAGTGGAAGAATTACAGGTTGGTTTTCTCAATAACCACAACAGAAGAGAGCAGAGTTATTTCGACATCTTTCGACTTAGCAACGCAATACCGTCCTATTGGTTGTTTTAACGATACCATCCTTTACTCTCCGCGTTGATGGAAATCGGACTTTAAACTCATGATAGTTGAAACACAAAATTAAATGTGGTCATTTTGTGGTTTTACAGTTTACCTATCTTTACAATAGGCAGAGAAATTTGCAGTTCTGTGAATTCGAATGTCAGGTAAGGTGCAGATGACGCAACAGTAAATTTAATAAGTTACACAAATTAACACCTCAATGGCGATCCTACACAGCCTTGTAATGAGCTAAACGACTACATTTTCTTGTAAATCGGCTTAAATACTTCACAACACGATGGACGCAGGTGCTAAGCGGATAAATAAGGCTTATTTTAAGTTATTTTGAAATATTTGCTTTAGCTAATGATGTCGACAAAAAAATTAAGATATATTTATTATTTTCTGTCTGTACTACTGTCAATAAAATTAGTAGCAAAATCAGCCTATAATGTTCCCACTGCTGAGACACAGGCCTCCTCTCTGTGAGAGGGAGTGGGCTGTAATTCACCACGCGGGCCCAGTGCGGATTGGTACATGTCACATGTCTTCGAATTTTGGCTTCTAGGATATGCCTCACGGTGTCCTCACGATGTTTTCCTTCACCGTTTTAAGAGCAGTGGTGATGAAATAATTTACACAAAGTAAAGCGCCTGTCTGGTTCGAACCTACGACTTACAACTCGTAAGTCGCGGTCATTACCACTGGTCCACCACAGGTCGTATCACTGGGCCATTACTGATCATACCATCATCTCATAAATTTAGTAATTCTTCCTAGTACCAAGATCCATTACTTCCTTACATAGTACAAAACAAGTCGCCAAAATGTCTGTACGCGCATAACTTCCGAATGACTGCACCAAATTGGATAATTCTTTTTTTGCTGTGTTCGGTATTGCCAGGACAAGATCGGAAATATGAAAAAAAAAATATTGCTCCCGTGCGAAGCTGGGGCGGGCCGCTAGTATAAGTATCTTACTTAATTAGTATTTGGCAGTCAATTCTGATAATACTGACATGGGACTTAAACTGGCGAAATGTAGGTGTACTACAAGGAGTTGATTTGCATCCTCGTCAAATTTCAGGAGGTTGTCATAAAAGACATTTTAGTACTTTAGTATTTTAGTACCTACTTTAGTATTTTAGTACTTAGTAAAGTAAAAGGCGTTTGTTTGTGTGTGAAAGCGCGGTTATAGGCTAGTAACAGACGGGCCGCGTTTAAATACGGCTGGTTCACACTTACGGATTTCCGTAAGAAAAACAAAAAAAAACCTACCCATTTTATTGTTGATTTGGGTCGAGAATCATTAGCATAATTACGTCCTTGAATTTGACTAGGATGCAAATCAACACTTTGTATAGCTAAAATGGGGGATTAGAGCCACGGTGTTGCAACTTGCAATATTAATACTAAAAATCGGAAAATAAGTTATTAACGAAAGTTAACACTATTCAAGTTCTACGACTAACAAGATAAACTAGCGCCATCACCCCACTTGTAAAACAACAACGATAACAAGTCATTTCCCTGAATAAACCGACTCGATAGCTAGTTAGCTACATCTAGTCAATATATTAATTATCTTTCCGGAACTCGAGCGGCGGTCATTTGATTACTCATTAGCTTCCCAGACATTGCGTGAAAACAGTACCAAGTTAATAAGAGACGAATTCGGCCATGCCAAGGTTAAACACGGAATTAACATGCAAGGAATATTAATAACACATAGCGTTACGCCTGTATTCCCAACCAACGAGGTACGCAAATGTGTATTGCCCACCCACATTTCACCAGTTATGTTTAAGTCCCTTATTTTAGGTCTAAAGAGGTATGAGGAACAGGGTGTAAAGTTCACTCATACTCTATAGAAGAGGGAGGATCCTCCAACCGACCGGTATTGTGTCTGGCGGGCAAGTGCCCAATGATTCATGTCGGGCCGTTGTATCTAGCGCGGTAAACTCTGCTTGCGCGATGCAGGATTTTGCGTGACGTCAGTATGACGCGTTGTTCGCTTGTGGCGTTGTAGATACCGCTACAGGTCCAAAGGCATGGCAGTCACCCAGTAATGGCATGGGAGGCGAGTCTTTTGATATTATCCGGGTATAAATATAAATTCCATGCTGCTAATGGGAAATTCCTGACGGAAAAACGCAACAACAATGCCCGGCATGGGAATCGAACGTATGTTCAGCAGCTGTCGAGCACAAGACAGGCAGTCAAAAACGAATGACAAGAAAACATGTAGAACACGTAGTCGATATCGGAAAATCAATAAAATGACCTAGTTAAAGTCACCCACTTAGGGAGATAACGCTTAGGACGCATGTCGTGTCATCAACGCGGCTAAAATTAGTTCACGGATGATACGGTGCACGTCCTTGACTCCCAGAGGTGTTTATTGTCGTACAAATACTTTATTTTTGTTATCAAATGCATGCGTATTGCATACCCCGCACGCGTCTACTGTTGTTAAGATGGATTTAGATGGATGGGTGTTTGTCCAGAGAATTAATGATCTGACGTAAACCTGCTATCAGCTTCACTTTTTGCTCATGTCTTTCATTCAAACTTTAACGTCGAAACAAAATGAATCTAAAGTGTAAAATTAATTCATTAATGGCCAATCCAACGATCCAAAATTTCGGCGTTCGGCATCTTTCACTCGCGTTCCGAATGGCCGAAAAATGTAATGAAATAAGGAGATGAAGTCATAAAGTCATTTAGTCATTTGTTAACATAGGTACAATAAAATAGTTGTTATATGAAAACATTACAAGCGCGCTATGTTATACCAGAAGGCGTACAAACATGAACATGAACGTTAATTTTTTTTTTTTTTTCGATGGTGAATGAACGTGGAAAATATGAACATTCAATCGAGTGAAGTGTGTCTTTGTACTTATGCATCGAAATTACATAAAACGCAATGGCCTTTAGTATATGAACTTTTATGTCTTGTAGCATATAGCCACCGTGTCACACGTACCACTTATTATAAGGTTTCCTGACGATTTCCTGTTACGCATGCTTGCTTTGTTACACAATTTGTGGTGTATAAAAATATTTACACTATTACGTCAGGCAATTATAAAGGTTTACTTAGTTTTAGTAACTAAGGCGAAAATATTTATAGTCCGTACAATATTGCCTCTACTGTCTTTTGAGCAGCTGAAACTATGAGTATAATTTATGAATGTATAGAACCGCAAGATAGATGAAAAACCCCCCTATCCCTATACCCCCCTTTTTATCTAACTTGTTGTTTATAAAAGTAATGCAGTCTCCATTTGTAGAAAATAAGCATAGCGAGTTATATGAACACGTACACTCCATTTAGATAAAATATTTTTCTGCTGTACACACACGTCATTAATCTCCTGACATCATTATACAAGTCCTTGCAAACAAACGTCGACCACATCATCGCTTACCATCAGAGGGTATCCATACCTTTAATTTCCCATTTATACTATATTAGCTATCAATAATTAAAAAAAAAACTCACCTGTCATCAGGGTCACTCCAGAGCAAATCACACATGGGTCCTTCATGAGGAACCTCCTGCAGGCGGTCGAGGGCTCGGATGTGGTCCAGGGTATCAATGGAAGGGCTGAGTCCTCCGTGCAGGCAGAAGATCTGGCCATCGACCAGCGCAGTCAGGGGCAGGAAGTCGAACAAGTCGGTGAAGTGCTTCCATACAGAGGCGTTGCCGTATTTACGGAGACATTCATCGTAGAAGCCGTATACCTGAGTGATCTGTCTGGACTCGTGGTTACCGCGGAGGATTGTTATTCTCTCGCGGTATCGAACCTGGAAATTGTTTATGGTTTTAGCTGAGTAAGGGTATTTTTGAGCAGAGATAGAAGAGTATATAGTAGATACCTGGACGTTGATATAAGACATCGAGCTTTAGAAAGAGGTAAGAGTAACAAAGAGATGACCTCACAAAATGAAACTTTATAATGAAAGTCAAACTCGAAGCATTTATTTCATTAAAACCAATAACTGGCACTTTTGAATTGTCAAAGAATCGGTCAGTCAAAAAGATGAACCTAGTTGCCCATTCCAAAGCGTAGTAGGTATCTATGGAGAGAAACGAGCAAGAAACACCTTGGACACTGTTTAAAAATCAAAATAATGTTACAAAATATTGGTTACATCGTTCAAGTTCAAATTATACATGAGAACGATGTAGAAAAACGTGCGTGTTAAAAGCGTCCATAATAAACTATGAAAAAACGAAACCATGGCAGCTAAAAGTTGACCAGCCTCAACTGTCGGCGTCCGTTCACGAACATAGTGCCATCAGCACCCATATGGTGCTGATCCCGGCACAGTGTTCTTGAACGGGCACAATGTTCGTGTTCGGGAACGGCTCAACTATTTTGAAGGAAACCGAATGATCTAACACACGCCACCATCAGCGAGACATTTGAGTGAGCGTGATATACTCTCGGTTTTCTAATACTCGTGTACCATATTAGAGGCTGGTACTATACTAGAATTAAGCTGAACAAATGTTCAGTTGAATTATTTAGCCTAAACACGCAAGTTTACATAAAGAATTCAAGTGACACATTTTTCTATTTATGCAAGTATAGTTGTACAGTTTCGGTTTTAGGGTTCCGTACCAAAATGGTAAAAAAGTACCGTTATGGTGAGACTCGGTCTGTCTGTCTGTCCGTCTGTCACAGCTGGATATCTCATTCTCAAACATTTTTCTTTTTTTTTTAAGTCGCATAGACATTTTCTACTTTTGATGAAAAATGTAAAAAATACTCTTCTGAAAACTAGTTTCAGTATTTCCGAATGGTAATTTATTACTTAATTTAACATGTTGCCAAGGCAATTCTATACACGAGCTTGAAAAAATGTACCTACATTTATAATGGAATATAACATCAATTTTTCGAAGTGTTCGTTTGACATTAGCTGCACCGTTCGGTAGTAAGCAAAGGTCAATTGTAATAACTATTAGACATTCTTAACATGACCGCTAGCGTGCGTTTCTGAAGTGGCAATAAGTTTCTGGAATCACCAAATAACGTGCAATTACGGTTTTAAGACTGGTTATTATTCATCAAAGACTATTTTTTGTTACTTTTATAATAAAAACAATATGTAATATTTGTTTAGCTGTAAGTTTTCCTAAAATAAATAAAAATAAATTAACTAAGGGCTGATTTTTCATTTGTCAGATAACTTAAATCTGAAGTATTCATATTACAGTTTGACATATTTTCTATAAAAAAGCTGTCAAACCGCAATATTTATTCCTCAGATAAAAATTATCTTACTATTGAAAAATCAGCCCTAAAGCTAAAAACACATATAAACCACTTAGGTATAGTATGTAAACCGCATCTTTTTAAAAGAATAATTAATTAATTTAATATATAAACAAAACACTACCCACATGACAATTATCGCTATTGTGTTCTGCGTAATTGCCACCACTCAACAATATTATTAATTGAGTGGTTAGTAGTCGGACATGTTTCCCATTCCATAATTTGAAAACACACGAGGTTGAGTCCACGTGCCAACAGAAAGCCGTTTCCTACTTTCCAGAATACAAGCTATAAATAATCCCTATTTCAGGCAAAAATGTATATGAAAAAACATCAATAACTAAGATAACGAAAAACATTCCATAAACGTGTTATTTTAGGAACTTCCGTCGTGGATATCCTAATACAAATAGGAAAACAAGAATTGTATGTAATTATTTTATTTCTCTATGCTGTCTTTACTTTCCCATTTTCGTCGAATTTCGACTCCTATTGCGTTATAATAATGTGCCTCATTTAATGAAAGTCTCCTGATAAGGCTATGTAAACAGTGACCGAACTTTATCAAAGATACCGGCTGATAAGCACAGCACTCCCCCTTCCTCTCACGTGACTGACAAACAAAGAAATTTTTTACGATATTGCCTTTCATAATTTTGGAAAAAAACCGACCAAGTGCGAGTCGGACTCGCACACAAAGGTTACTGTTCCACCGTACAATATTTAACACTATATAATTATATCGCTCTTGACATCTCACACCTGATGGAAAGTGATGGATGAGATCTATGATGGAACGAGCGTGCCCAGAAGATGCCTAAGGCACTGGAACTCCCACGCATCGACGAAACGCAGCAGGCTGCTTGACGCCGGACTCCGGTGGGAGGGTGGTCGCAAACCAGGCGGGCGTTAGCCCTACCACCGCAAAGGAAGAATTGGCCAGTCAAATAAGGTGTTGGGTGTGACTGTGACTGTCCGCTCGGTTCAGTTGAGTAACTGGCGGAACAAACTGCGCTACACGAGGAGGCTTCTTCATACATCCTATGTATTTTATTATTATAGCGGCAATAGAAATACACATTCTGTGAAAATTTCAACTGTCTACCTATTACGGTTATGAGATACAGCCCGCTGAAAGACAAGACCGACAGCGGAGTAGCTTAGTAATAGGGTTCCTCCAGTCCTTGGGTACGGAACCCTAAAAATATTAAGATAATTCGATCATAATATAGGCCACACGAGCCGACTTCGAAATCGAATCGAGTGAATCGGGAACCTACCTACATGTTTTTATTTTTTATCGGTGCTAAATCGATTTAGCACAGATTCTTCTGAATGTCTGATCCAATAGAGTTGCGTTGATACAGGCGTGAGCCATAGTTGTTTTTATACTTCTATAATGCGTTTTTCAAAGCAAATTACACGATGCTGCAAGTGACGTATTTTTGATCAAATTATGCTAATTTATTTTTTCATGAAAAATCATGACCGAAATGCACTAAGTGATTTATTGAAGGTGACTTTCAAAATACACGTTTTATTTCGCTTCGCTTCTGCCCGCGACTTCGTCCGCGTAAAATGTATCGTTCCCCGTCGCTTGACATCGCTTGGCTGTGATTCTTTCTGACTTTTTTTCTTTTTGCTCAGCTCAGGGACCAAGCGTGAAGTCAATCGCAAGATTTTTTTAAATCAGACTGGTAATTCCAGAGATTACCGCGTTCAAATAATGTCTTCAGCTTTATTATTTGTATAGATAGTAAGGAAAATAGTAATAGAAAAATTTCTCACGTAGTCAGCGCATTGGCAGAAAAAACGTGTATCCAATGTCTCTGTGTATCATACTGTTTTTTTCCACTTAGGAGAGTGCGTTGACTGATTGCATCAAGTTTTTTTTATTGTCACAATAGCTGGCTCAGACAGCAACGAAATCAGATAATGTTCCGAACACCCCGAGTTGAAGCGAAGGAGTATAATAGTTATTTATAGTATAAGGTTTCCGGTCTATGGAAATATAGTGAACTGTAAGCGAACTGTACGTCAGCCAAGCAAAATAAAAGTGTTTGTATGCGCACATGACTGGTGCCGGCCGGCGTTTTGTTTAATTCTTTTTTTGTCCTTCAGATTCTGTGAGCCTCGCCAATTTAATCTCTTTTGGCCGGTCGTGATTGGCACACCAAAACCCCAACAACCAATGATATCAGCGATATCATCATCATTTCAGCCGAAAGACGTCCACAGCTGGACATAGGCCTCCCCCAAAGCACCTCCACTTCGACCGGTTCTGTGCTTCCCTCATCCAGCGGCTTTCTAAGTCCTTCACAATGTCATCGGTCCACCTTGTGTAAGGCCTTCCTTCCCTATCTGCGATATCGCTTAAATAATTATTTTGAGCCACCGGAGGTGTGTCAGAACTAAGCCTGTAGTAATTCCATGTCGTCACTCGTCAGAGACATCAGTCACATAATAAAGAACATTACAGCAAGTCATAAACCCGGTTCCGTTAGCAGCCAGTCATATGCACTTACGTCTAACGACCGTCACACTTTCGCTGAATAATCGCTTACGTCATAAATTGATTGTTTTTTACACAATGTCAATCTTACCTTTAGAGCATAATTATAGCTATAAGAGTAGGGGAAGTCTAAAGAAACAATGGGTGGTTTGCGTGAAAGGTGATATAGCTAGAAAGATTACTGAGATGACGGCCTTATAGAGACGATCGAAGATTGGCAGCACCGCCGCGCCGTCCTCAAATAAATTCGGCAAAAGGCAAGAAGATGATGATGCTGGTGATGCTTACCTTAAGCGCGACGAGCAATGTGACGGTCTCGACGCTGTAGTATCCGCGGTCGACATAGTCGCCCATGAATAGATAGTTGGTGTCAGGGGAACGCCCGCCGATACGGAACAGCTCCATCAGATCGTGGAACTGTCCGTGGACGTCCCCGCAGACGGTCACCGGGCATTTCACCTCCTGGACATTAGACTCCTTCGTGAGGATCTCCTTTGCCTGTAAAAAAAGAAAGAACGTAAGACGGGTTTCGAAATTCAATTTTGCAAATGACACTGAACAGTTAGCAGTGTTTAACGTTTTAGAACACGTTCGTTTGAATAATACAGCTGATTGAACGTTAAAATTATTTTAAAATCTGGACGAGACGATCCTTCGAATTTGTCAACGCTAAAATAGAGGACAAACGTAAATAACACAACAAAATATCCGACCATAATAATACAATAGGAAGGTCCAAAGACACAAAACACACGTCTAAACATACTGTTACGAGCTTCGGGTTCGTGACAATAAAAACTGCCGATTTAATAACCAAAAATAACTCTTTAATTAAAAACACTAATTACAGCTCAAACACACTAATTAAAAGAACACAATTTCACTACTGATTACTCTTAATTCGCACTTGAAGATCGCTTGATGTTTTCGCTCTTGTCGCTTTATCCAAACTGTGTCGGTCGTCGCGCATCCCGGCCTTATATAGTGCCGCAGATAGTTCGAGAACATTCCATTGTAGAAACATCTAGAATGTTCGAGTACATACCGGCCCCGACCGACTAGGTGTCGATAGTTCGAGAAAGTTCTACAAAGTTCTAGTATCGAATTTTCTAGAACGATCGTGACTCGACTAGTTCTGCTACTCGATACTAGATGGCGCTAGTGGTAACTAATGTCACGACGTACCAGGCATTAATTGTGGCGCGCAACACTGCCCCCTCCTAAGACATGCTCGTCCCGAGCATTATCGGCCCCATAGTAACGCGCCAGTCGATCCACATGGACGATTTTAGGAGTACCTCTTGCACCTTTCTGTATCCGGTAGGTTACGTCATTGATCTTGGTCACAATCCGGTACGGTCCGTCCCATTTATCTTGAAGCTTAGGAGATTTCCCTTTGCTGCGGACTGGATTGTGCAACCACACTAGTGAACCTTCGTCGAACCCTTTATTGTTCATTTTGCGGTCATAACGGGTTTTCATCTTTTCAGACATTTGCTGGCCCGATTGTCTCACGTGCTCATAAATGTCATTCATTTTATTCCGCAAGTTATTCGCATAATCGGTTATACTGCGTGGGGCATCAGGTGGTATTCCGGTGATCAGGTCTGCAGGCAGCCGTAATTCTCTTCCAAAGTTTGCGAAAGCGGGTGTCACTGATGTACTTTCGTGAACAGCGCTTCGATATGACAACAAAAACGGTTGTATGTGCTTGTCCCAATCTCGTTGCCGATTTCCCACAACTTTGGCTAGGTACCTCTCCAATGTCTGATTAAATCGTTCCACCATTCCATCCGACTGTGGGTGGTAAGAAGTTGTTCTGGTTTTATGAGTACCCATAACTCGACAAGTTTCCTGGAATATTTGTGACTCAAAATTCCTTCCTTGATCACTGTGAATCTCTAAAGGTACTCCAAAACGACAGAAGACTTCATGAACTAACTTGTCTGCAACTGTCGAAGCTTCTTGATTTGGAATGGCGAAGACTTCCGGCCACTTGGTGAAGTAATCCATCACAACCATGAAATACTTGTTGCCACTTTCACTTACCGGAAACGGCCCCGCAACGTCAAGGGCTATCCTCTCCCATGGTGCACCAACATTGTACAATTTCAATGCACCTCTACTACGAGTCTGAGGTCCCTTTACAGCTGCACAACTTGTACATTTGCGACACCAGTCCTCGACATCGTCCCGACAGTGGACCCAGTAAAACCGTTCTCGTATCTTCAGTAGAGTCCGTTTTACTCCCAGATGACCTCCTGAACAACCATTATGGTACAGCTGTAGAACATCCGGCACTTGAGCTTTAGGGACTACCATTTGCAAATGACAGCTGTCTCCCCGAGCATTTTCCCATTTACGGCACAGGACTCCATCCTGAATCACCAAGCTGTCCCATTGGGCCCAATAGCTTTTGGTGATCGAACTCATCGCTGAGACGTCACTCCACCTGGGCTTAGGAGCTCTGGCCTTCATCCACTCCAGAATCGGCTTGATGTCCGAATCTTCCTGCTGTGCACGTTGTAGGATTTCCTTCCACTCGTTGCTGAGGTCTGTCTTGAGCATCCTCACAGGTACGACTTCTTTACTTTCTTGCCTAGTACAATGCTTGCAGTCTTCAGGACAAGGTCTTCTTGACAACGCATCTGCGTTGCCATGTGATTTCCCGCTGCGATGTTCGACCACAAAGTCGTATTCCTGCAGTAGCTCAATCCATCTCGCAACTTGTCCTTCTGGATTTTTGAACTGCAATAGCCATTTCAGTGCAGCATGGTCAGTTCGTACGTGGAATTTCCGCCCCAGAAGATATTTGCTAAAATGCTGCAATGACTTTACCACAGCAAGCAATTCCCGTCTCGTGACACAATAGTTCTTTTCCGGCTTTGACAGCGACTTGCTGAAGTACGCTATCACAACCTCTTGATCACCATTCCGTTGAGACAACACACCGCCAAGTCCTATGTCACTTGCGTCTGTGTCAATTATAAATTCCTTGCCCGCATCAGGGTACCCCAAAATAGGTGTTTTGCACAGACGGTCCTTTAGCTCCTGGAATGCAATGTCGCAACTTTCATCCCAGCAGAAATGTCGCTTCTCTTCGGTTAGCTTATGCAGGGGTTTGGCTATGTCTGCAAAGTTCTTGACAAATCGCCGATAATAGGAGCACAAACCCAAAAATGCTCTGACCTGCGTCTTGTCTTTTGGAACTGGCCAATCCTTGACAGCGGCGATTTTCTCTGGATCCGTGCGGATACCTTCTTCAGACACTACATATCCCAAAAAGCTAACCTGTCGTTTGAATAGTGAACACTTCTTCGGACTTAACTTGAGGTTGGCACTCTGGATCTTCATGAGCACGCGTTCCAGGTTTTGAAGATGTTCTTCAAACGTGCGGCCTACGATGATGATGTCATCCAAGTAGACCAAACAGGCATCGCCAATTAGTCCAGTAAGTACAAGTTCCATCAACCTTTCAAAAGTTGCCGGAGCATTGCACAATCCGAACGGCATAACTTTAAATTGCCACAGACCCTTTCCTGTCGAGAATGCAGTTTTCTCCTTGTCCTTAGGGTCAATTTCGACTTGCCAGTAGCCACTTTTCAGGTCCAGCGTGCTAAACCACTTTACTCCAGTAAGCATGTCCAGCGTGTCATCAATTCTTGGCAAAGGATAGCTGTCCTTCTTTGTAACGTCGTTCAGACGACGATAGTCAACACAAAACCGCATGCTGCCGTCCTTCTTTCTTACCAGCACTACAGGTGAACACCATGGACTAGATGAAGGTTCAATAACACCATCCTTCACCATTCCTTCAATCATGGTTTCCACTTCCTTTTCACGTGCTACCGGCAATCTCCTTGGCCGCTGACGGATAGGTAGTTCTTCTCCTGTGTTTATTTTGTGTTGAACTAAGCCAGTCTTCCCGATGTCGGCATCGTTTGACGAGAAAACATCGGCGTACTTGAGTAACATCTTCTTCGCCTTGACCATTTCATTTTGGGACAGAGCGCTGCGGCAGTCGTCTAAAAGTGTGGTCACTTTCGTTTGTGCATCCTTGCTGAGGGTCCCAGTCGATAGATATTGGCATCGACGCAACCAATCCACTTCCTCGCAAGTACCGACTAGTGTGCCTTTTTCTATAATCTGTTCCTGATCACAAAGGTTCAGCACACGTACCCCTGAGATGTCGGTGGCTCTGACCAAAGTTCGTGCCACTTTCCATGGAAGGTCATTGTCTACCCTTTCCACGAGTACACAACGATGTGTTTGCCTAGGATTCCGAGGAAGACTAACCGGCACAATCGTTTCCGATCTCGGCGGAAGAACCATCTTCTTAAGGCTGTACACATTACCTGGCAACGCCCCTTCCACGAAAAGTTCCTCTTGTCCACATTTCAAAACACCTTGCTTGACGTCAATCTCGCAACAATTCTTCCTCATAAAGTCAAGGCCCAGGATGCAATCGTCCATTATATCGGCCACGATGACATTATGCAGGTAGATTCTGTTGCCTAGCTTCAACTCCATCTTCTTCTCTCCATGGACGGGTATGCGCTGACCGGTGGCTGTTACCAAATTAATGCGTTCTCGGTTGTATGCGTAGTCCCCAAGGGAGCGACTTGTAAGTTGGGAACTGACAACCGTGCGAGAAGCTCCAGTGTCTATGGTCAGTTTACACGGCGTTCCGTTGACCTCGCCCTTGATGATTAGGCTATTCCCGTCATGGGTTTGTGTGATCGAAACCCTTGGGGCTCTTTGAACCTCAGCCAGCACCCGCCCCGCAGTCCTGGCTATTACTCGTTTCCCTGCTGTTGGTGCTGGGCGGTGCTGTTAGCCGCACTGCCCTCTGGAGATCGGCCGTCTTCTCTTTCTGCAGTTCGCTTAGGGCAACTGGATCGAAGGTGGCCCCTTTCCCCACAACCGTAGCACCTTGGGCTGTATCCTTTATTGCGGTCGCGAACTGTAGCCGCTGCAACCTCCCTGACGCGATGGGAACGATGATCCTGCCGCACAGCTTCCACCTCCAGTGCGTGGGCCAAGGCGTCCTTAAGCGTCCCGTGGTGCCCGAGCCTCACAGCAGCTCTCACTTCAAGGTCGCGGATGCCGTCGATGAATGCCTGCACCAGGTTCCCATCAATAAGCGCAGGTACGGACTGGTAAGCTTTACGAACCAGCTTCTCCACTTCAAGGGCCCACTGCTGCAGGTTTTCGTTACTGCGTTGCACGCGATCCTTGAGCTGCGCACGAAACACGTGTTCCAGGTGAGCGTCGCCATACCGAGCCTCCAATGCCTCAAGGAGCTGCTCGTAAGTCACTTCCTTACCGAGAGCTTCCAGAACAGTTAAGGCCTGGTCGCGCAGACCCAGGGTGAGGGCAGTCATGGCCTGACTTTTATTCCACCCGTTCGCCTTCATGACAGCCTCAAACTGGATTTTGTAGGCCGACCAGGAAGAAGTTCCGTCGAACGGTGGCACTTTGAATCCACGTAGCGAAGGTGTTGTAGCTACGGGAGCTGCGATTCCATCCCCAAGTTTAAGATTACCCAACTCCTGCTTCACATTAGCAATGACGTCATTAAACTTGCTGATCTGAGTTTCAGCTTCAGACAGGCGGTTGTCATGCTGGGCAACCTTTTCCTTCACCTCCTTCATGTCTTTCCCGAAGGTTGCGTGAAGGTCCTTCATGAGGAACATTTGCTCTTCCTGGCGGCGCACCTGCTCCTCCTTATCCCGTTTGAGCTGTTGTTCCAATCGATGGGCCTGTTCCTCTTGACGGCGGGACTGTTCCTCCTTATCGCGCTGGAGCTGTTCTTCCAACCGACGAGCCTGTTCCTCCTGTCGGTGGGCCTGTTCCTCCTGTCGACGGGCCTGTTCCTCCTGTCGACGGGCCTGTTCCTCCTTATCCCGCTGGAGCTGTTCCTCCAACCGACGAGCCTGTTCCTCCTGTCGGCGAGCTTGCTCCTGCAGCATCATCATCAGAGCAGCCAAATCTGGTGCTGATGATGCTGGAGCAGCTGTGGACGGGCCGGCCTCCGAGGTCGGTAGCTGGCCTTCCGGCCTCTGTGGCGTTGCTCCACCGAATCTCCTCTGGTCAGTCTCTTGCTGCCGTTGACTCCGGGTACGGGTACCCTCCGTGTCGTCTTTGGGTAAAACCGGCATAATCCCACTTCAGACACCAATTGTTACGAGCTTCGGGTTCGTGACAATAAAAACTGCCGATTTAATAACCAAAAATAACTCTTTAATTAAAAACACTAATTACAGCTCAAACACACTAATTAAAAGAACACAATTTCACTACTGATTACTCTTAATTCGCACTTGAAGATCGCTTGATGTTTTCGCTCTTGTCGCTTTATCCAAACTGTGTCGGTCGTCGCGCATCCCGGCCTTATATAGTGCCGCAGATAGTTCGAGAACATTCCATTGTAGAAACATCTAGAATGTTCGAGTACATACCGGCCCCGACCGACTAGGTGTCGATAGTTCGAGAAAGTTCTACAAAGTTCTAGTATCGAATTTTCTAGAACGATCGTGACTCGACTAGTTCTGCTACTCGATACTAGATGGCGCTAGTGGTAACTAATGTCACGACGTACCAGGCATTAATTGTGGCGCGCAACAATACATCTTACTCATATACAGAGGACTTTGAGGTTTTTCAAAGAGCAATAACAAAAACTACAAATAAATGCAAATCCATATTTAATTATTTACGTATCGAGTACATGACCCAATATTGATGATTGTCCAATCATCTTAGCCGAAGGTCGTAAAATGTCAGCTTAGAATCAATACCCCATACAGAGATACAATAAACAATCCAGGGCCTCAAGTCTGCTATTATAATAGTGTCAGAATGGTCTATCATTGACTTAGATCAATTGATCGAAGATCTTGACTTCATCATCATCTTCCTGCCCTTATCCCATGTTTACTTGGGGTCGGCGCAACACGTTTTCTTCTTCCATTCGCCCCTGTCGACCGTCACGCTATCATTCACATCATAATTGTTGATTTTGACAAGTTTGGTAATCAACTAATTTATTGGCGTCATTATGACTTTCCAATGGTCAACCGGGTAGATTTTCATTTTATGATTTATTTTGACAATTTTTGTGAGAAATTTTATTATTTTTTATTAGCTTGGTGGACAAATCAACGACGACTGAGGGGCCGCGCGGGGTAAGGCCCCCGGAATGCGTTCGGATACTTGAATTTAGTTCTTTTGATCGACAAAATTTATCAAACAAAAATCGCCGAAGTTAATGATGAAATCTTTGTGACAAAATTTTAAATGGTTAAATAATAACATAAGGGGTAAATTCCGATGTAACTAATATAGTAATTGTTCAGTATACACTATAATTTTTACATATGGGGTGAAATTAAACAAAATTTAGGCAAGAACTTTGAGTATTCATGAGATCAATAAATGTAGTGTAGAAAATAACGGAGAGGTAAATGATTTCCAGGATAGTTTTTTGTAAGTTTAAATATTTTATCATACTTATATTATGATTTTATTTATTACTAGTTACAAAAAAAAATACAAATTATAAACTGAAGTAAATTTTACGCAATGCTTAATGGATATTTAAGCCTTATTGTGGAAGAACAGCAAAAAATGCTATTTTGAAAATCTACCCTCCACTGACACTCCATTGAAAGAAATGGCATAGAATGGTAATCTCGTACATAATGACAAATGAATGACTGACTTAGGCGGTAATCTGCTAAAATTTTGACAGTTCCTTTGATCAGTGACCTACCATTAGAACATCATTGTGCAGTTATTGCTTTAAGAGTATCGTATAATTATGTTCTGTGCCATAGACCGACCAATGATCGACCATTATAAATTTAGCAGATTACGAACTTTTAGCAAAATGACAATGGGATCGTGTTGGAATGACGAATTTATAAAAATAGCAGACTTGGGCCCCAGGAGTTGGAAGTTGCTAAAAATTACGCGACGGATTAATCTCAATATGAATCTATTCGGTCTTTTATGGGTGGGTGTTACTGCCCCAACTTATTGGCTTAAGGGGATTACAGGACCTAAACGCAAAAAACGCAAGTTTTAGAAGCAATAAAAGTATATAATCAACTACAGAAAACAAAATCAGAAAAATACATCATATTCTTCAGAATATAAATGCTAGGTGCAGTGCGTTAAAAAAACATAATACATAATTTGATACGATAGAAAAAAATCATGAAGATACCTCTAAAACCTTTCTTTTTACAATAAAAACCATATTTGTTATATTATTCTACAAGCAACATACTAAAGCACTAGTGTTTTAATTTTTTAATCCAAACAACAGATTTTTTTTTAAATAGATAAAATTGCTTCATATTTTGCAATAAATTACCAGCTTTGTATCATCGCGCTTCTCTTTCTTTTCTATGCAGTCCGACAGTGACCGCGCTTTAGGTCATGTAGTCCACTTAATAGTTTAGTAAAAGAGAGGTGTGTGGGGGGGTGTGTAGGGGTGTGTTTGTGTGAGTAAATTTCTAGCGTAAGAGGGACTGGTTAATTCATCAGCATACTTTCAGGATTTGTAAATGATTTGGACTGTGTGAATGATGATAAATGGTTAGAAAGGGGGTGACTACCGGAATGACGACTAATAGAGAAGTATGGAAGAAAAAGACATGTTGCGCCGACCACAAATAAATTGTGATAAGGGCAGGAAAATTATCTTGCAGGATTTGTAACTCAAGACTGGCAGGCAAGAAAAAAGAAAAACACAGGTGCCTGTCCTTCAAACAAGTTACAACTACTTATAAATAACTAGCAGTGCCCCGCGGTTTCACCCGCATAAGTGTCGATCCCGTGGGAATATCGGAATAAAAAGTATCCTAGGTGTTATTCTGACGTTTAAGCTGTATTACTGTAAAGTTTCATCAAAACCCGTTCAGTAGTTTTTGCGTGAAAGAGTAACAAACATCCACCATCCATGCATCCTCACAAACGTTCGCAATTTTATTAGTAGGATTACATCAGCTTGACAAGGAGTTGATAAGTATCATTAATTAGTAAATTATTTAGATAAGTCCATGATTGATTAGTATTTCCAATTTTGATCGTGCACCATTTTACTTTTCTAACATTATTCCAAATTAGAACAATGGTGACGCTTGCCAACAATAGACAATTTGTCCGAAATGGGCTTTAGCCTCGTTTTAAATGCTGAATGTGTTTCTCTTGGTTTGGAGTTGGACATTCTGAATAACGGACACGGTTGGACACGGTTGAACACGGTTGAACACGGTGGTTTGTTATATGTCGTATTGTTTGCATGGGTATACCTGAAGGGCGTATTATAGTGGCCACTTGTTAAACAAAGGGTAATAATACTAATAATCGTAGGTATATACGTGGAAAACTCGAAGCCTTAGCAATAACAATCATCTTTCTTTGAGTGCGTACTTCTGCATGTCAAGATTATCTACTTTAATTGAGTAATGACACTAATGGCTGCTGTAGTTTCTCTGCACTATTTCCATTGCTTCTTTAGCCCAAATCCATTAAACTAGATGGATAGTAAAACGTCGATGGACGTAGATATGACTACAATTATGGTCAGTACACAAGGACCATGAGAAAGATTATGCCTATCCGTGATTAACGCGATGTGTTTAGAGATAACCTTTCCTATACATAGAAGAGTACCTATATATTAGCATAGATTAACTTGCAATAAGCAACTGATACGATTTGTTTTTATTTGACTACGTCTACGTCAGCACCTAAAACATTGATGGTTTGAGAGAGGGTAAACAATTTATGTGCAACACCGACTGGTGATGCAGTTATTTTTACATCCTGTATCTCGAATTTCGTATTAGCTGACCTTTTTGCGTAGACTCGCGACTTCGCTAGCATTAATTAAAAATCTAAGATACAGATTTCATAATCAGTACAGGGAATGTAATTATGAAGTATTAATGTCATCATGATTCCAGTCTAAAAAAAACTTTTTTCCAAAAAAAAGATACCACCGACTTCCAAAAAAGTGAAAAATAACTTTCAATTTCGTAAGTCGGTGTCGTTGGGTTCGCATTTTCGTTGTTTGCCACCGACTTCCGAAATTAAAGTTATTTTTCACTTTGTCTTTTTTGGAAGTCCGTTATTTATTTTTTGTAAAAAAGTTTACATTTTTCACTTGTAAGTTGTACTTACCCCACATAAATTCGTATAAACACTACTTGCTATGTAAATATCAGTGATAGGAAGTCATTATAAATTTATAACATCATCAATATAATTATAAACTAAGTGGCCAAAATATTGAATTTAACTCAAAAACTGCCCAAGCAAAGTAATAAAATTTATATGGGAGCACCCCTGAGGCCCTATACCCTATAAATAAAAAATAAATACTTAAATAAAAATTAAAAAAAAGTGGAATTGAGAACCTTCTCCTTTTTGAAGTCGGTTAAAAAGGATGGTGCTATAGTTAATGTAGGTATAGCTCCGTCCTTCTCTCTCACTGGAATCATATGGCATTACAACGTCATAATACGACACCCGTGTACAAGTGCTCTTTCTTCGTATAAATAAAAACAAAATGGTACCTAAAACATAGTACTATCACAGGTACTAAGTTCTGGGGGTCTACTCCGAAACGGTTAACCACTGTATCGGCCGAATGTTCGGTCATTTTCAGATTCGAATATTGTTGTCCTACTACGAATTTAAAAAAAAAAGGTGAAAAAAGGGTTAAGTGTTCCAAAAAGGTTCGGATTGGCACAGTTTGGTCGGGACCAATAGTCAATATAGGAAATTAATGGCAGTAGAAAATGACCGAACATTCGGCCGATACGTTGGTTAACCGCTTCGGAGTAGACCCCCTGATTCGCCCGACAAAGAACGAGTATGTACAGTCAGCAAAAGAGTTAGGTATGCAGGATCGACGGATATAGTTGAAGTTTAGTAATAAACCGATGGATGTTGTCGACTGAAATTTAATTTGATAAATGAGCTGTTTGTTTTCTATTAATAAAATAAAATTTTATTCGACAACATCCATCGGTTCATTACTAAACTTCAACTATATCCGACGATCCTGCATACCTAACTCTTTTGCTGACTGTACAACAAAAACAACGAGTGCTAATGACATTTCATTACGGTACAAAGGACAGGACTATGTTGAGCGATAAACGTGGGTTTTCTTATACAACGTTATTTTTAGATGCGAAACCTGAATATAGTTTGTTCAGAATAAGTAACTAAATCGATTCCAATCATTTTTACCCCATGTTATATTTTGTCCCAAAATATTTGAAAATGGTTTAAAGTTGGACACCGAGCGACACCAATCTCCGCGCCGAACGGTTAGGTACCTAGGTACTATTATCAATGAGCGCAAGCCGGGCGGCGCGGCGCGAGCGGCCGGCGCGGTAGTGCATGTTTTTGTACGGACAAACAGGTAACCTAACAAGATTATAACTTTGTGATTTTTCATGATACAGTTTTGAAATTTTGACATAGATTCTTCTTTACATAAAAATACTAGTAGACACGTGTTTCGGGTTACGCATATACTAAAAATAATGTTGTAGGTATAAATGACGCCCGTAAACATGAAAGGACTATTTAAATAACATGACGTATTACGCTCCTTTTCTCTTAAATTTGCTAAATGTCAGTTTCGATGTCCTTGTTTTACTCAATCTTGTTAATTTTTTAGTAACAGCAAGATTAGTGCACGGTTAGAGGCCATAGGCTCACTGGCTCCCCCTATATTACATGGGACATAAAAATAAACCGGCCATATGTGGGTGTAAAAAATAATAATAATAATGTGGGTGGAATATGCACCTTAGCTTACCCCTTCGGGAATACAAGATCCCGCTGTATTCATATGGGGAATACAGCGAATGTAATTCCATTTTAATCAATAAAATCTAAGTCGATAAGTAAAAAAAAACGTTACAGAAGAAGAAAACAATATCCTGAATCCCCACAAGGCCCTTTTCAAAGCCGAACACAATTCATAACTTGAAAATTATAGCCGGTACCTATTTAGGTTGACGGTAGGTCACGTGTAATCAATATAAGGGCGGAATCTCCCGCTGCAGAAATAACGATTTTATTGGCTACTAGCTGTTACCCGCGGTGTCACACGCTGCGCGGCTCCTAAGGGTCGTAGCGTGATGTTATATCGCCTATAGCCTTCCTCGATAAATGGACTATCCAACACAAAAATAATTTTTCAATTCGAAATAACATGTAAGTTGGGAACGATGCGCTTCGTTTGTTAGGTAACTTGTTATGTAAGTAAACTAGTCATGAGCTGAATCGTCTAAGTTGGAGGTTCACGTTTATTCAATAAAATCATGGAGAGTGAAATGTTTCTATGAAATTTGACGTTCTAATAAAAACTTTGGATTTCTAATCATAAACTGATTTGATATAAGAATGATGATTCGATTGAGCTAATGAGCTATTCATTTGATGTGTCCCGTGTCCTTATGTGTACGAAAATATTTGGTCTGAAATAAAAACAATGTGGCGCTCTAATAGACAAGTTTAATAATTTATCATCACGATAACATATCCACAAAAGGCAGGTAGGCAGGTTTCCATAGCATTCGATCTGATTGAAATTAATCTCAATTGTTAACATAAGCAGAAGCTCCATTCATTCGTATTTCTATTCAATTAATATTCACAAACACAACAAATAGACTGGTTGATTTATTTTTTTACGAGTTAATGCGTTATCTGTATTCCGAAATTAACATAGACTATGTAGACATCGAAATAACGAATCAACATTCAAGAATTTATGTAACGGTAAGTAAAATAATCTACCACGTAATCAATGTATTCCTGACGAGTTTGATGGAAACACATTACTTATTATAAGGATAAGATTGATACGCAATCAAAGGTCAAAATTAGATATTTCAAGGATGATTTTAGGGTTCCGTACCCAAAGGGTGAAAACGGGACCCTATTAGTACGACTCCGCTGTCCGTCTCTGTCTGTCACCAGGCTGTATCTCATGAACCGTGATAGCTAGACAGTTGAAATTTTCACAGATGATGTATTTCTGTTGCCGCTATAACAACAAATACTAAAAACAGAATAAAATAAATATTTAAGGGGGGCTCCCGTAACACAAACGCGTTTTTTCGGCGTTTTTGTCTTGTGGTACGGAACTCTCCGTGTGCGAGTCCGACTCGCACTTGGCCAGTTTTTACGTTCACAACCTGCACGGTGAAAGATTGTATCGAAATCATAGCATATATTTGCTACTGTTCTGTTGCTCGTTATCCCATGCTCTGTGCCCTATTCGAAAGTCTATGGTAAAGGTGAAAGACCCGACGACGATACCAATCCACTTTTTTCTTTCTTTTCAATGGCGATGCCGCGATGGTACAAAAATATATTCTTGTAGACAACGCTCGTGTTGTGTCAAATATGACAACATAAATTGCTAACTATGCTCACATAAATTCCCGATACTTATGAATGGTGGCACATTTCTCTTCGTGTTCTAACTCTTTGCTACTCGAAACTACTCTCAAGGTCACTTATATATTTTTTTGCCATATAATCAGTATACAATATAGTTTATGAGATCACTACGTATATTGTTACTTATTAGGTACATTACTTGCAACACTTGCATGTGAACATGCTGGTTTCTGTTTTGGATGACCATGTCCGAAAGGTGCCAAATTCTTATCGATACAACCTTCGATCAATAATTATTGATCGAAGGATACAACGCTATTTCTTTTAGCCACGTATACAGTCATAGTCGATAGTCTATGGACTATCATAGGAATGCGTACGACATGCGACACTACGAAGACATGTCTTTTAATTTTTACCGACTTCAAAAAAAAAAGGAGGTTATCAATTCGATACGTATGTATGTAATATTATTGGAATTGCATTATATTCACATATGATGATCTATTAGGGCTTCCAAACAAATATACAAAATTTCATAGACGTATGTATGTATGTATGTATGTATGTATGTATGTATGTATGTATGTATGTATGTATGTATGTTTGTCCACGCATATCTCCGGAACTATTTAATCGGATCGTGACCATTTTTTTTTTATTGGCTTACATTTACTTCAACTTAGGGAACAGTGCAAGTTTCATCAAGATCGATTCAGTAATTTTCAAGATATGGACTAATACGTGTAAGTGTGACGGCCTGGCTTATTGATAAGAGCTACGGGTGTAGTGTCAAAGGGAAAACATCTCAAAACCTTGGTCAAATACAAGTGCAAAAACTAAAAATTACGAAATAAAAAGTAATTTAAAAAAATTAAACCGACTTCAAAAAGAAATTAACTCAAAATTATGAAATAACTTTAATTTCGGAAGTCGGTGGCATAAAACTAAAATACAGATCGCAAGACACCGACTTCCGAAATTAAAGTTATTTCATAATTTTGAGTTAATTTCTTTTTGAAGTCGGTTTAATTTTTTTAAATTACTTTTTATTTGTAACTAGGTAGTGTAACGATTTAGCGTCCATTGACATTTATATATTTTGTATTTGCTAACCGCAAAAAGGTCATAAGAATTCGAAGACATGTGACATCTTCCAACCCGCACTGGGTCCGCGTGGTGGATTACGGCCCACTCCCTCTCACTGAGAGGAGGCCTGTGTCCCACCAGTGGGAACATTATAGGCTGATTATGTATGTATGTAAAAAGGTCATTTTAGTTACTAGTCTTTCCTAGACCTTGACGAAATTAATAACAAAAGTTCGACCACAGATACGACGAACAGACAATACGGTGTATTCTTTTGAAACGACAATACGTCCGAGACCGTTAACATTACTTCGTACGGTTTTTCTTACCGTTTGATAGTAAAAGATAAACATAGAAAGCATCAGCTGTTTCATAACACGCGTCAGTTATTAAAGTCAAAAACTTTTTATGACCACGCTTTTCTACATGTCACCATTCAAGTAGCTTGCCAGATTCATATTTAATTTAGAAGAATTGGCAGGAATCACTATGCGATAGATAGGCTTTGAGAAAGGATCCTCGTATTAGAAAATTAGAAGTTGGCAACCTGTCATAAATTATACAAATTCGTCAAATATCTTTGTCTACTCATGATACATTGATAGAAAGAGCGTCATCTGACGTAGGTATACAATGTAATCGATGATTCACCGATAGCTCACGAAAACAACGCACGTGCGTGATTTTAAATAAACCATCATAGACCTCATCCATCGCTTTCCATCAGGCGTGATCGAGGTCAAGAGCAGGCCCATTCAACAATAAAAAAAAAGAAATTCTTAACTCAAAATTATGAAATAACTTTAATTTCGGAAGTCGGTGTCTTGAGATCTGTATTTTAGTTTTTTTGCCACCGACTTCCGAAATTAAAGTTATTTTATAATTTTGAGTTAAGAATTTCTTTTTGAAGTCGGTTTAATTTTTTTAAATTACTTTTATTTCGTAATTTTTAGTTGTTGCACTAGAATTTAACCAAGGTTTTGAGATGTTTTCCCTTTGATACTACACCCGTAGCTCGAATCAATAAGCCAGGCCGACACACTTACACGTATTATTCCATATCTTGAAAATTACTGAATCGATTTTGATGAAACTTGCCCTAATAGATTGTCATGTGTGAATATAATGCAATTAGAATAATATTACATACATACGTATCGAATTGATAACCTCCTTTTTTTTTGAAGTCGGTAAAAAACAATTAATTTAATTAATTCATCAGTGGTGCAGATTCCCTTGTTCACAAACTAAACTAAATTTAAGTTCAGTGCATCTTTTTCTTTATATTTCATTAAGAAAAGGACAGAAGATAAATTTTAGATAATCCTGTCACATCAGCGCCTGACACTACATGCAAGTTTAGACGTAATTATAAAGTTGCTTAGTAAAATTACGTCAATTTACGTCAGGCGCAGATTAATTAACAGGACTAAACTTAAATTTATCTTCTGTCCTTTTTTTAATGAAATAGAACGAAAAAATGCACTGAACTTTAATTTAGTTTAGTTTGTGGACAATAGAATCGGCACCAGTATCGCCAATTCGCCTGTGGGAGGCTCAAACTCAAATGCTATGTGGCCCAATGCTAAGCAATTGTGCAGTCGATAGCACACGTGTGGGCGAGAGAAATAATATAAATATGTATAGAACACGTGCAGTTTAATGATAGAATAATAAGACATAATTAGCATTGTATGCATATTTTTCAATATGTTATTTATCTATTGGTTCTAGCTGATTGTTTGCGTCGCGTCGTGCATTACATCCTTTCTAACTCCATAGTCCTTTTATAGAAAATACAGCAATAGTCGAAGTTATAATGAATAAAATTTAATGAAGTAAGAGTAAAAGATTCAATTCAATGTCTTTGATATTAACTGTTTGTTTACCATGCTAATGGAACCTTTAGAAACTGATGGGTGGATTGCAATGTGCACTTAAAACACAAAGCTTAGAGGAAATAATGATAACTGTAAGCCATAGACAATTAAAATGAACACTGAATGCTACTAGAAAAGCCAGTTTGTGATGTAACAACAGATAGCTCAGGGAGACTGAAATGTTAAAGTGGTTTGAACTGGCTCCAACAACTTAAATGGCGTTATTTGCATATTCCTGTTATCAATACTTGTCAATCAATTTAAAATTGGAGTATAACAATAGTTTACAAAATGTAACTTAAATTACTAATTTGAATTGATCTTGAATGCATCATACAGTGACTATTTAAAGAGCAAAACTATAATTGGACATCCCGAACATATTTCCCACAACCACAACAATTATTAGGTATTCTCCATATAAACAAAAAGCAACCTCTGTAGAGTTAATTGCTTTGAATATAAGAACTGAGAGAAAAAATCTTTAATGCCTTTAATTAATGGAGATGATTGGAAAAAAATTAAGAAGCAAGACTTGTTATGTTACAACTTTGAAGAGGCTGTCTCATAGTTGGCTGATGATGAACCGCAAATAGAAACAACCTAAATTAGTAGAAATGTGTGACGGATGGTATCTGTACTAATTAACAACTGCCAGTGTAACATCCTTTCAGATAATTGTTACTGCAGTGTCACAATACTACATAGTTGTAACACACAGGATACACATTGTCAATATCAACATTACTACCAAAAGAGGACTTAATCATTGATTGCTATGAAATATTTATGCTAAGTATGTCGTCTATACAGGGTGAAATTGAAAACATGCGACAAATCGAAATGGAAGATTGTACTCATCATTATAAACAACTTGTACTATGGGACCAAACCTGAAATCACGAAAACAAAATCAGCTGTTCCCTACATTTATGTGCGCATAACTCGTCAAAATGTAGGGAACAGCTGATTTTTTTTTTGCAATTGCAGCTTTGTTCCCTTAGTAAAAGTTGTTCATAGTGATGAGTACAATCTCCCATTTCTGTTTGTCGAGTTTTCAATTTCAACCTAAATGACTGACGTGACACACATAAATAACAATATTTATATTTTAAGTACTTCAAACCTAATTAGATTTGATACATTTCATACTTAACATAAAAATGATAACCAATTCAGTTCAGGTAGCTAATAAATAGGGCATGCAAATGATAATAGTGTGTATTGTAAAATGCAGCAATTATAATTTTATTTTGTCCTTGCATTTACTTTTTTGCATAAATTAAGTTAATCATGAATGCCCTTCATGATTCATTCACAGTAATCTACCTTACTCATCATTAAACATTATGAATGAATTTCTAGGAATAATTTCTAGAAATTAACTGCTATTGTTAGGATTAAGGTTCATAGACCAACAAGATAATGTCCACAAAGTATTGATCTCTTACAAGTCAGACTATTTAATGTTGTTTTTAATTTGAAAAACAAACAACAAATTTAAACAATAACGAGTCATTTTATTTATTTATAGGAGAACCAACAGCTATAACAGAAGCATAACAATCGTTTATGAGACATAAAGCCAATTACAATTTGATAACCAACATTGTTGAAAATCATTTTCTTGAGACATCAAATATTAACAAAGTATTGCATTTTTGCAATTTTTGTGATAAAAACAATAATTCAAGTACAGCTAACTTATTGGAGTTGTTTACTTGCCTCAAATCTATTAAAAAACTTTATGAAATGCCAATGTATGTTATTTATTTGTATTTTGATTCTTAAACATCAAAATAAAATCAAATAGGTACCTACCTACATTTCTGCACAATAAATACTTTTTACAATGAAAGTGATTGATGATAAAGGTATATGTACTTAGGACTAATACATTAGAAGTTTTGTAGTGTGCTAAGATAATCAATAAACTCAGGAATGTGTGATTTGATTAGGTTTTTTTATCATTGAGAATTATAGATACACCCTACTTGTAACATCCATCAAAAATGCTGGTTTGTATCACTATATTTTGAGTGTTACTGCAAATTTTACTGGAAAATACATCAAAATAGTCAATGAATTAATCGATTATTATGTGTTTTGCTACAAAATCACATAAAAAGGGAGTAATAATTAGTATCGCAGCCGCCGGACGCAATCTCCCTTGAAGAAAAAAATCAATGAAAACATCCATTGATAAACATGCTACAAACCACCAACAAGTCTATGACTTCAGTTAGAAAACTAGTGTTAATTGATTATCAGACTTTCCGCGCCGCGTCTAAAAATATCTTCTAACCAATGCTAATATCAAACTGGAAGATTGATAGCTGGGTGTGGTAAACAAGTAAACAGAGATTGAACTAGTCGGATCACAGAACTCTCTCCATCCCCCGACATCCCGGGACGATTGGCGTTCCAACGGCGGACAGCCTCTACCACAACCTATAACGATGTAGAATCGCGTTCTTGTAACTCGCTATGTAGGTATATGAATCATACAACTTAAAGCTACCGACCCGATGAAAATGTATACAAATCGTATAGAATCGGTCACAAATGTACTAAACACATTATCTAATAATGAATTCAAAGGTACATTACCTTGTCGCATAACGTTTTTACTTGATTTTCTGTCAATTGCTTGCATTCGTTTAGTTGTTCTATCCACTGATCCAGTTCTTTTAACGACGCCTTGTCCTCCATGCTTTGTGTCTGTGAGATTAACGTACGAGACGTTAACTGTGATTTTGATTGTCTTTATGTTTTAAATGTACACAAAACCATACGAATTACGTATTTTACACTGTGCCCAGAAAACTGACTACGGCGGACACTTTACAAAATGGCGTTTGCGTGACGTCAATTTTCAGAAAAGAAATCCACCAAGCGGCTTCTACGGGAACTAGATGATGATGCCACTATTGGATGCGTTCAGAAAAATATTAAGTAATTTGGTTTGATTTGGGCAATAAATATTTTTGAAACAACGTTTGCACATTTGAAAAATTAAATACAACTGTACATTTGACGATGAAATAATTATAATTACTGAACATACTTTTATGGAGCCTGATGGTACAATTTTTGCTTTTGCCATTGTTTGCGGTGCTTCGACAATAAAATCCATCGAGGTGAAAATATATTATCTGGTAGATAAAGCTTACAAATAAGCAAATAAATGCCAAAATTTTCTCAGTCAGTCTCAAAGACTACAATATAATGTGGTCAGACTTAGTCCTCTTTCAGTTTCATAGAAAGTCAAGGAAATATTTCAAATTCACAATTTTCTTTTGAATTTTGTTGAAAAATTGACATGACTTGACAGTTTGTCACTTTCGTTTTTCAAATATTTTTAGGCTTCTGGATCGTTCAGCAATACTGGGGTACCGTGGCGTGTCACCCAGTAACTGGGTTGTGGAGGTCAGTAGCTCTACCATGAGTTTGCACAGCCAAAACTAGCTAGCGTCTCCGTAAATAATATATAGTATGAAATATTGTACAGCGCCCCTAGCGGTCACAAAAAGAATTAAAATTCCATATGAGCACTATAGATTTCGGTAGGTAAGAAACCTAACGTAATCTATTCGATAGTCTAGTCACTAACGTTTTTCAGTTGTCAGCATACAAACCGGTACCATGAGTCACTAATTTGACAGACGCTATCGAAAAATACGCTTACGATAGTAATTACTTAGCTCACTAGCATTTTGACGCGAATAGGCAATCGCTCCATTTATATAATACTTGTATTCAGCAGCATCCGGTTAAAGCCTCTTATACACGGTCCATCCCAGCTGTACATCCGCTTAAGGCGGCGGTGTTGGACGTAGCATAAACACTATCTTGCGCGCATCCAGCCTGCTAGATGTCAATGTAATCGAACAAACGTAGTGAGCGCACGTGTATTTTAAATCAAAATGCCACCAGTTTTGTCAAAACGCTAAAAAATTTAAGTTCTTCTGATGTTGTCAGCAGCAGCAGAGGAGAAGAAAAAAATAGGAAGAGCTTTTTTTTAAAAAGTCATTAACGTGCAGAGTAAATGCTCAATAGGTATAATGAAAGATTGAAATACTATAGATTTTCATACCTTAGTAAGACATCGTCTTATTAGAACGCGAATGCGCGATCATTGTAGGTTCGCGCAAATTTTACTCGTACGAACGCGCGATCAAACATAGTGGCTGTTGTATAAAATACATAAATCTTTAAAATAGATCATCCAAATATTTCCCTACAGCAAAAATTGAGCGTCTCTAACGTCCATGGTTGTTGGAACCGATCGTGCCAGTGCCAAACAAACTAGGTATGTAACTCCACAGTCGCAGGTATTCGCGTTCTATTAGGACGATGCCAAAGTGGACAGTGAAATATTAGGAATGTTGAGACCCGAAATTCAACGTCGCGTGATACTGTTTTGAGAGAAAACGTTTTTTTTAACTCCCTAAAGGAACCGTTTCTAATAATGTCTATTTTTTGACGCACGCTATTTTTAGGGTTCCGTAGTTCTTACAAGGAACCCTTATAGTTTTGTCATGTCCGTCTGTGTCTGTCCGAGGTTTTGCTAAGAGGCCGTTAGTACTAGAAAGCTGTATTATGTAGGATTGCGTACATCCAAAGTGGTAAAATAAAATTTTAGAAAATATATTTTTTTAGGGTAGCTCCCCTTCATGTGAAGTGTGGATTTTTTTCGTCGTCTACCCCATCATGTGGGGTATCGTTAAATAGGTCTTAAAATTTTGAATGCAGTACAACCTTGAGACGTCGAATCCATCTATATAGGTATTTGAAAACAATGATCATCATTTTGAACAGGTAACATAAGAAAAAAAAATTGTGTTAAAAATGAGCTCTTTTCTTTAGTTTCCCGTATGTCATTACTTCCCAGAATTCGATCCTTATCAGCGACACTATCGAATGGTGTAATAAATAGTGTGTTTTTTTTTTCAAAATCAACGGGTTCGATTCCTGGCTACTCTGGCTAGAAATATTGATTTTTAAAAAATCCAATGATGCAGTTTTAGATTTCATCAAAATCGAGCTCGCGACTCCTTTGAGTACTTTTCGCTATTCCCTAAAGTTTCGGATTTGGCCATCCACGCCCCTTGGAAAAAATACACTTGGAACAAATACGAACGAGTCCGGACGACGACGTACGATCCTTCGGCGATGGTGAGGGCACTCACTTGATGCATAATTGGTCATGCTTGCGTTTATAGTTGAGGTTTTTAGTATCCATTAAGTGCCTAGCGTGTGGATCAGGCTTTTAAAAATCCAGTGGGCAACTTTTTAACCATAGAGTACATTTTGTGCGAAATGACTCGTATCCGTAACATACAAGCTCATTAAAAAACTGACATCTTTCTTTTTGCCAAGTGCCAAATCCAAATTACGGTCTTTTTACTTTTGAGTCGGAGGCTAGTGTATTGGTGCTTAGCCGCTCAGCAAGTTTTCGAAGATGACTGAAACTCTAAAGCTTAGAGGAACCCTCTGTGGCCACAATGGCTGGGTTACGCAAATTGCAACCAACCCCAAATACCCTGACATGATTTTGTCGTCGTCTCGAGGTAAGGTTATATTTTTACGCTGCTATCTAAATCCATGTTCATCAGGTCTTTGCCTTTGGAATACTCCATATATTTCTTAGCAAAATGTAGTATAGTGATAATATTACAAGAATTTCTCTTTATTTATGTGATGACACAAATCTTTTGCCACGCGAGTCCTGAGCGGCAAGCGGATATGGGGCTGATGACAACACTTACATTATAAGCATGTATCATTATTTGAACATATATAACGTGTTCCGAATGACTTTTCAGACAAAACCCTCATCGTATGGAAGTTGACCAGAGACGAAACCAACTACGGTGTACCGCAGAAGCGTCTGTACGGTCACTCGCACTTCATCTCCGACGTTGTGCTATCCAGTGACGGCAACTACGCTCTGTCTGGCTCATGGGACAAGACCCTGCGTCTGTGGGATCTTGCCGCCGGAAAGACCACCAGGCGTTTCGAAGACCATACTAAGGTGTGACAGAACTTATAACATTTTGGTAGGGTTGTAGTATAAGTGCCGATGCGCGGCAGAAGAAACAGTGTATTTGCGCCTTTGCGAGGCAGAAGAATTCAAATGCTGCTAGCATTATTGAGATCCGACTAGGACTGTATGAGGTAAGAGTATGGTCACTCACATTTCCCACCATACGAAACTAACACTAAATAGCACATAAGCACTCTTATCAATGTCAAAACAGCTAATTTCAATATTATTTCTGTAGTTAGTACTGTAGTAGAGATTAATCCAGATGTGTAGTGATTACCTTGTGGTCATTAAATTATACGCAGATCCCACATAATCAGCAAATTATAACATATTTTATGCTATACAGGATGTACTCTCCGTGGCATTCTCAGTGGACAACCGTCAGATCGTGTCTGGCTCTCGGGACAAGACCATCAAGCTGTGGAACACACTCGCCGAGTGCAAGTACACCATCCAGGATGATGGCCACAGCGACTGGGTGTCCTGCGTCCGCTTCTCACCCAATCACGCCAACCCCATCATTGTGTCTGCTGGTTGGGACCGCACCGTTAAGGTTTGTAGAGTTTGTTCGATTAATTTATGCCAAAAATCAATGTTATTTTTCATTAGATATAAAATTTATAAATGTAAATAATATAAACTACCCATTTCTCTTCCACAGGTCTGGCATCTTACTAACTGCAAGCTCAAAATCAACCACCTTGGACACTCCGGTTACCTGAACACAGTCACCGTCTCTCCTGATGGTTCTCTGTGCGCTTCCGGTGGCAAGGACATGAAGGCCATGCTCTGGGACCTGAATGACGGCAAGCATCTGCACACCCTCGACCACAATGACATCATCACATCATTGTGCTTCTCACCCAACAGATATTGGCTGTGCGCTGCCTTCGGACCTTCCATCAAGATCTGGGTATGTAAAATTCTTACTAAAGTTTATTTTGACAACATTACTATTTATTTACAGATAATTTTATCTTTGATCTTAAATTTGTCAATGTGTAATATAAAATTTTCTTCATGGTTTACACAGGATCTGGAAAGCAAGGAGATGGTTGAAGAGCTCAGGCCTGAGATCATCAATCAGACCCAGACCTCCAAGTCAGACCCACCCCAGTGCCTGTCCCTGGCCTGGTCCACAGACGGTCAGACCCTCTTCGCTGGCTACTCTGACAACATCATCCGAGTCTGGCAGGTGTCAGTCTCAGCACGATAAGGAGTTGAAGAAACTTAGTTTCATTTATTTTTGTGCTACATATTATGTATCCAGCCTGACTGTATGGATAAAAATAAATGGAATTGTTTGACTTACTTTAGCAGTTTCATTGTGATCTCCTTATAAGATTAGATTAAGTTATTGTAAATAAGTTATTCCAAATAACAGTTGGTTACGTATGTAAGGTCATATGTATCAATAATGTATGTATATTTTATGTAAATAAAAACCATTGAATATACAGAAACATTTTTCTTCCTCCAACAAAATTGTTGCATAAAATATTTGAGTAACAATAAGAATCTTAAAAGAAATAACAATACACACACATGTAAAAACAAATAAACCCCACACCCTAGATATTCAACTTTGCCAATACCCTACCTATTAATACTTTTTTCTAATACAACCATATTGGTAATATTGGTATTGGTTATTTTTTATCAGTTGTCTAGTACTCATAACACAAGCTCTGCTTAGCTTGAGACTAGACGGCGTTGTGTGATAGTTGTGGAATATTATTATTATTATTATTATAGTACCTAAGTAGGTAGTACCATAAAACGAGGTGAACCCCCCTGATTAACTCCTGCACCTATATAGACAGGGGTACTCTCGCACTCGTGTCACTGACTGGCAGTGTGCCACCATCCATTTTAATTTTGATAGATAACACAAAAAAATTTAGTCGAAATTTGTCTGTCACTGGTTCAAAAGATATAAGGGTTTATAGGGGTATAGACTATAGTCGAAGAGTTCACGAAAAAACTTTTCGACTAGCTCTTTGACTATACCTTACTAATTGAACTCATTATAATTATCTCCTAAAAGGCCCAATTAAATCTGTGACTTGGCGACTGATTCCGACTAATAGCTACTAAATATGGGAGAAAACATCTTCGCTAGGTGCCCTAGTTTTTGAGATCTAAATGTGGCCCTGCTGGGAGACTCCAGATCGGCCACCTATAAACCCTTATATCTTTTGAACAGTGACCGACAAATTCTGATATTTGGGGACTAATTAGCGACAAATTTTTTGTGTTCTAAAATTAAAAATCCTTGATGGTGGCTCTGCCAGAGTCAGTGACACCTCGCGCTCTTTAGAATTGTGTCTCAAGACTTGAATCCAGTAGATACCTAATACGTTTATTGACTTATGCATTGAGCGCATCCCTATTCACCCTGTTAGATGATGTACCGTGTAACGGTGAATCAGGATATTAACTGTATTTTAAGTATTTAAGTGTCCTTGTTGGCAACAAACTATTATTTCAATGTTAAAATGCATTTTTAAAGTTTCGTCCTGATTCACCCCTGCCTATTTACCCGGTTAAGGTCACAGCTCTTTAGAGCTACCCGGCACCCACCCCGCACCGCCTCGTCGCACGGCGTCCACTCGTCAGGTAGTCCACGGGTGGGCGCCGCGTTATCACCAATAAACGTCGCGCGGTCAACCAGTGGACCTCGCGTCGCGTATAACATTATCGCGTTGGCAATGCGCAGTCAACGCAAGGCAAGCATGCGAGCAGCGAGTTGTCACCGAGTGGTCCACCCGCCGTCCGCGCGTGGAGGACTTACGGCTTTACTCCGTAGCGTCACCACACTACGGAGTTGATGTAGTGAGCGCGTACCCAAACAAGTCCATATAAAGAGTACTAGCCGCAGGAGGCGAGGCGGTGCGGAGTGGGTGCCAGGTGGGTCTAATGAGCTGTGACCTTTACATGGCACTCAATGCATAAGTCAATAAATTAGTTAGTTATCTAAAGGATTAAAGTCTTGAGATACACAATTCTACAGAGTACCTTCTTACAAGAGTTGAAGAAAAATGTGCAAAATAATTCAATATTTTTTGCAACAGAATTAGGAACTTAGTAAATATGTCTTGAATAATTTGTGACACCATTGCACATTCTGCTGAATTCATTAAATATTTTCCATATGAATAGAAGAATTCCTTTCAAAGACAAGCATAATAGGTACAGGAAATACATTATCCTCTGAAATATTATTCATTCATGATCCTGTGATAGCATTGAGACTGGGAGTAAACAGCTTCTTAATATAGTTACAATATTTATTGTTATCAGCACCTTTTGATCTATTCAGTCTTTGGAAATCCATCTTCATTCAAGAGATGTGACCCATCCGTTATCAATGTTGGCCCCTCACCAACTTTAGTATGTATCAAATATTTGATCAAATCCTGTGCTTGAGGCTTACAAATGTCCACAAATACTGGACTCAAAACCTCTTCTTCACTGTGGAGTCCTGTTACAAATTTATCAGGATTCGATGAAGGGAAGATGTGCCTTATCAAAGAAATTACTTGTGGTACTTCCTTCTGAAGTAGGTACAGACAAGCGTTTGGCCCGGCATCAAAGGTGTAAGCAACTTTTACGCTTCCAGAGATTTCATTGTACTTGTGAATCACATGACTGACAAGATGGGACACATCAGTCATGTACACACATGGTGGGTATGAATCTAAACATACTGCATGGAATTGATTGCTGTCTTTCATGGTAATTTCAGCAAACTTAGGAAAGTCTCTTTGTCTTATTGCCTGAATAATCTGATCAGTTCTCTGTGGCACACAATACTTAATTCGATGTTTTAGTAGTTCGGAACTTAGTGCAGCTGTCCTCATTCCTGTAGTTGAGCTAGTTTTCTTTTTAGTATCCCCTGCAACTAGTATTAAAGCTCGCATTTCAGGCCAATGTGCTTGATCTACGATTTGAACTGCTATAGAATCTGAACCATCAGGATTGGTGCCCGCATGCCATCTAACGAAACCACCGTACACACTTCTGCAGGCGCTGCCTGACCCCAATCTAGCAATAGAACTCACATCAGACTTTACCTTGTAAAGTTTTGCCAGTGCTGTCACTAGGCAAGCGTATCCTGCAGCGGAAGACGCTAATCCTGCTGCAGTAGGAAAGTTGTTTTCTGAACATACATGTACTTTCCACTGTAAGAAATCATCATTGACGGTCTTTTCAGCCGCAGCTCTGGACTTGATTTCCCGGAGACAATTTTGTAGTCTCGGGCTATAAAATGATTCCTTCTTTCCATTCAACCATATTCCATCTTCTTTATACTCTGGTTTTGCACAGACTGATGTTTTCGCGCACATAATACTTGTATCCAAAGTAGCACTAACGGAATCATTTAACGGTAAAATTAATTCTTCATCTCGTTTGCCCCAATATTTAATTACGGCTATGTTAACAGGAGCTACCACTGTTATAAGTTCACTCATTTTAACAACAAATTTAAAAACCACGATTACAATGCTATGCTACTAGACTTCTTCAAATAATTCGCTCCCGCGGATATTTGGTTTATTGACAGACGTGCGCCACTGCTGGAGAAAATTTGTCTTGTCAAGTTGTCAAACAAATAAATGTCAAGAGACAAAATTGTTGTCGGGAGAGGGGCCGAAATCAGCCGAAGTGGTGTAGTCTTAAGCACGATCTACACGGTTTTTTTTTATTTTTTATTACCAAATGGGCCCGGACTCCGATTTTAACGGATATTTATGTCAGTTGATACGACATCAAAATAGTTCTCGTGCTGTCGACGGAAGTTAAGTATTAAAACTATGGCTGCTTTTTTAATTATTGAAGAAGCTTTACAGGAAGAGCGGAGGCAACGTAGATATAATTTACGCCAAAATTTTAGGTTGGCGAGTATTCCCGACGACGACGTTGAGTTCATAGGGAGAAACCGACTAAACTATCGACCGATAGGAAGTCTGTAGAAAGCGGGGGCTCTTAGTCTGAGTCATATCAATAAATGCATAAGTACGGACGCCAGCACATCAAGTTACTACAATCTGTCAGATTTCTTTAATAGATTTTCGACTTTATTGCTAAAGCTTAAGGTTCAAGGTTGATTGGGAAAATCTGACAGTTTCGGGTAGGTTGACCTGCTGGCGTCTGTACATAAATATAGGCTGCTAAACACATTACCCTCCTTTGCGTAGCGCAGTCGGGTAAAAAGAGACTATGTTTCGGGATTTTACCATTAGAGTTTAGTACATGCTAAGTTTTGCCAATGACGGTTTGTATACCTATATTAGATTTTTTTGGAATAAAATAAATAATTAATTTTAACCATTTATTTCATATATTTTGCAATATGCACCATCAAGAGTTAGTACATCTTAGGTTTTCCTCAGTTGATGTAGAGGCTTGCTCCTGGGAGAGTGGGTTGGCAGGTGGAGCAGCATGGGTGGGTGAGGTGGCTACTGGCTCTGGATCTCATACAGGTGGAAGCTGTACAACAAAAACTGAATATCATTGACGGATACATCACAAAATATATAATTGTGTAGCTGTAATTTATTAGATACTAGCCGTTCCCCGCGGTGTCACCCGCTGCGCGGCTCCTAAGGGTCGTAGCGTGATGTTATATAGCCTATAGTACTCCTACAGATAAGTATTTGGAGGATGGCTGATTATCATTGTATTCACTTTACTGACCTTAAAATCATATTATATTGATGAGTAATGTATTAAACTCACCCTTTGCCACTGCTCGACGGACTTAGTGCAACTTCCCATTCAAATAAGGGAGTTGCACAGGTTTTCCCATAGCCGTTTTGAGCCAACTCTCCCGTCCGTCGGCACCCCTCAATAACCCGCGAGCCAATTCATGGTTCTCACCCATAAAATCGAGAAGGGCCTCAATTTGCCCGTGTGTTGCTGCAGCGGTTGGGACCATTTTAAACAATTAACTAGTAAGCTAAATAAAATATTGGAAAACTTAAAACTTCCCGGCTAGCAATTTGACATTTCATTTGAAAATGTCAAAAAGTACTCTGTGGAAAATTTCCTTCAAAAAATTAAAAAGGCAAAGGTATCAACATGATGATGCCGGTTTCCGATCAAAAATGGCTAAAATAATTAAAATCTATATTTAAAGACATTATAAAAAGGATATTTTTAAAAATGTGGTAATTTTCTAACGACAAAAGTATTCATTTTTGTTTAATAAGATAGAAAACTACATAATAAGTAAACCGGTAATCGACCGGTAAAAAAGGGGAACTCTATCGCCATGCGTCATTCGTTCACGAATATTGTCTATGATTCCGTTTGAAATGATGAATCCGAAATCGTTAGGGAGTAGGGTTTGTTCCGACGTATCGGGCTACTGTCGGACGGACTCGTTACTTCGTTGACGGACTTAGGGAGTAGACCCCCTGGTCCTGATCGGACGGTGAGCTACCCATTACTCTCCGCCCGCCCATTACTCTCCGCCCGCCCATTACTCTCCGCCCGTGGTAGAAAGGCTTACGTTGCAAACCAGTGGCAGAAGAAAATTTTGGTTTTAAACCGTGTAGCAGGCATCTCGCAAAACAACAACTTCAAGGTCACCTTGGTTTGTAGACTGGTTTCAAACCGTGTAGATCGTGTTTCACTTGTGAGATGAAATGATAAAGAGGAAGTTTCGGATTGGTCGAATTTGAGATGACACACGAGATGATGACGTTTTCGTGGTTACGGATGCGTTCGGAGTTTACAATAATTGATGTGGTGTGTGCAAAGGCTACGAACTTGTTACGAATCAAACAGAATGACATAATAAAAAATAGGAACCATCATCTAAATATTCACATCAACGAAGAATATTTCCAATCGTTCTGAAATACCTACTTGGGTGAGTATTTGATGAGATGAAAATGTAATTTTAATAACTTTACTATGAAATGAATGGAACCATTACGAAATACAAGCCTACGTTTCGATACTGCATCAACAATTCAACATTTATTTCGAGATAAAAAACATTTGTATTTATTTTAGTAATTTACAGATTCCCAGAGGTACATTACAATCAGTTTTACATGCTTTTCATTTAAATGATAATTATCGAATATTTTATCAAATACTTTGGTGTTACTGAACTTGTGCTTGTAACTTCAATCCTAGCGACGTCGTCTGGTACTACTAATACCCGACAAAATATAGATGCTCTGTGGAAAACGCTTGAAAAGATTTGTTACGGTTCACCGTTGTTGAAGTATGAATCGGCGAGGGTGTGGAGGTAGCTTACTTGTAGAATTTGTCGGATTATACTACACATTTCAATTCAACGCTGCCATTTTCGTTTTGTGGCACGGCTAAAGCGGCGGTCTAAATGTGAATTTGTTAAAATATCTGGCATTTATTTATTTACAAAGTGTGGAAAATATATTGTAGTGCGTTTGTTTTCTCGTAAAACATTAAGAAGTGGCGATTACAGTGTTTATACCTCCGGATAATTGTTGACTTCTTTGGGTGGAGAGGGTGAGTAGGTACTTTATATCAATATTTCGGGGTTTTACGGCTTAGTAATCTTACCTTAAGCTCGGACACCTTTCTCACAACATTGACTGTACTTATCTCATTGCCCTTGTTGGAGTTATTTGCAGTTTGTGTAGGTATACTTTCTGGTATTAGCAATTGGCTCGCTAAAATGGGCGTTGTGATGAAGAGTGAAGGTTTATCATTAGTAATATTGTCACCGCGCCTTATAATGGTGTTATTTACTTGGTCAGGATTCGTTAGCAACGTCTTCTGTTATCACATCGTTCGATTTGCACAGTTCTTTGACATCATTTTGGGGTCTAACAGTCGAAACAAAATTACTAAAGTAGGATGAGGCCGTTTAACTCGCCAATAAGGTTTACGTGTGTTACTGCGAAAGTACAATTTACATAAAATTATATTTCCCACTGATCAATTCATCAAACAATCAAAATAAACAATATTGTGTTTCATCAACTATTTTCTGTAAAAGGCACATTCCCACTGTAATGCTTGCTATTCACAGAACTTCTATCTTTACATACATCATTCATACAACTGTGTAAATTACTTGGTCAGAGGGCCTTGTTTTCTCAGAACATCAAAATTTCCATGGTACACCAATAAAATTTTCTTACTGATTTCCTATTAGCAATATCAGTAACAATATTATTGAAGTTTTTCTGCCATGCTAGTGAAAGGCAAAGGTAACTCATATCTAGGCAGAAAATTTACTGTACTGTAGTCAGTTAATGAGTAATAAGTAATGAGCAGTAAGAGTAGTAATAAAAATAGATAAAAATGGTCAAGACTGAAGAATTGGTTGCAGTATTATTAATGTAAACAGGTAACAGATAAGTAAAATAGTAGGTCCAGGTAAAAATACTGGTATTCTGCTGCATTCGGTTAGAGTGGAAGCCAACCCCAATATAGTTGGGTTTTTTTATTATTAAAAAGCTAAGCGTTTGATTGATTTATTAGTATTAATGTAAAGAAAACAATAGAGCATTGTGTTTTTAGGGTTCCGTACCCAAAGGGTAAAAACGGGACCCTATTACTAAGACTTTGCTGTCTGTCCGTCTGTCTGTCTGTCACCAGGCTGTATCTCAAGAACCGCGATAGCTAGACAGTTGAAATTTTCACAAATTATGTATTTCTGTTGCCGCTATAACAACAAATACAAAAAAAAAATATTTAAGGGGGGCTCCCATACAACAAACATGTTTTTTTTCGGGGTTTTTGCCTTGTGGTACAGAACCCTTTGTGTGCGAGTCCGACTCGCATTTGGCCAGTTTTTTTTTTCTTCTAATCACTTACTATTATCCTCAAAGGTATTTTAGGCATCCATACATTGTCATAGTTTCCTTAACCAAGGAAACCCTGGCATAATGCCAGTTGAAGAAATTCTCACCTGCAAAACTAAGTTGCATGTTTTAAAATGCACTTTTAATTTCATTACAACCTTGAGAGGCGATAATTGATATGCAACCTTCATGCATGTGTGAAAATCGTAATTGCATAATAATTATTGTAAAAATGTTTGAGACTTGTACACAGTTGTTTCTTATACTTGTTATTGCTGTCAATTTTAGCATTGTTATTATTTTAACTCTGTTTGTACTGTGGTTGTCAAAGTAACTGCCAAGCTCTCTATCCTTTAAAAGTGTACTCTCATGATTTTGTTTGGTAGAATTTCAATAAGCATTATGTACTAGCAATAGGTTGCTAAGCTACATGTGCTTAGCAACACAGTGGTATCAAGAAGATAAGGTAAACTTAGTTATAAAAACTCTTCCTTCCTTTCTTCATGCTTAGAAAGTGGCGCTAAAAGAAGACATGTTAAAACACCCATTTATTGGCTGGAACATTATGTTGATAAGTAATTAAATTCAAAACATTTGTTTTGCATGGTACTTTGTTTTGTATTGTTTAAGCCACGGTGACCACATTGATTGTGGCGTCATGGTGTCCTTTAGGTCTTCTTTAGTGCCCGTGAACAGGCACTTAGAACACTCCAGCAAGTGGGACATGGTCTGATCAGAAGCACCACACTCCTACTGGGTGTTGTATAAATATGTAATTGACCAATTTTTTAACCATTCATCAGTTCAAAATGTTTTTATTCCGTTAAAAGTAAGTATGCAAAGTAATAGTGAATATTTTTAATTATGCGATTGACTAGCACACTCTTGATCAGCCACATGCATTCAACTAGCTTGTTTGATTATTTTTCCGAAGTCATTAATGAGGAACATGTAAATTGAATACGTCATGCATAGGTAATTTACATCCAACACTTTAGACCACAACTACTGGTGTTTGTGTGTGATGGATTATGGCCCACTTCTTCTCACAGAGAGGAGGCCTGTGTCCCAGCAGTGGGAACATTATGATTATACTGGTATTCACACTGCTGCACCGGCTGAATAAGGAATTATATCCTAAGTCCAAAAGCATGGTCTCAGTAGGTGGTGTTTGGTCTTAGATCGACTTAATAGTCTATAGATCTACCGAAATCGAAATGCTAGTCTGCAAAAAAGCTGCCTGCAGTAAAGGCAGTCTTTTTTGAGGTCCTAGATATTTCTGAACCTGTTTACTTGGTCAATGTTGCTAGAAATCATAGAAATAACCTACATGTCATGCATTTGCTCTTATGTCTTGAATAAGGTGATGATGTCCAATGAATGACGAAATTATTTCACACTAGCTTTTGGCTGCGGCATCGTTCGCGTAGAGGTGGGAAATCAACCCACTGGAACATATTACCGAGACAAAAATTATCCTATGTAGGTTAGGTTACTTTTTACCATGGTCTATGTGCCTTTTATCGAAATCCATTCAGCCGTTAAGGCATGAAAAGGTATAGGTAACAGACAGGCATAGTATGGATTGTAGGTACCTATCATCTTTTTTCCCTCTAGTATACATATACGATCTCTATTAAAATACAGTAAATTACTACATGTAAATAAGTCCAACGGTGTGTCCACACGGTATTCATTATGCGCAAGTGACATCCTCCCGCGACCTCGTGACTCTGGAACGGAAGCTAAGCGTTGAGGAGCTGAGATGCGCAAGCGCACGCTGAGCGCCGACTCATCCTGACGAAGATATCGCTTTAATGCGGCGTATTGTTGAACTACTTTTGGCGTTTTAATTTTGATAACGAAATCAATGTTTCCGCTCGTGTTTCAAGGTCGGGATATTCCCGCTTTACAACAATGTCGCCAGTTAGGTCATCATACTTACTAATATTTTCGTAAAATATCAAATCTTAAGCGGAGTTTGACGTAATACAGTCTTTTAAAAGAATTTATGCAGATAGAATGTGCCAATCGTTGGTGTACGCACGACGACATTATCAAGCTATACATTTCCAGTATAAGCTGACTTCTCATTGTACGAAAACCCTATAAAATACAAGGTCAGCTAAAACTGGAAATATAGCTTGATATGTCGCCGTGATTACCCGTAATAATGACAAACAAGTTTTTAGCTTAAATTAACAAAATCACTAACAGTATAATCGTAAAGAAACTAAATGATACTCTACAAGTCCACAACATTAAAGAGGATAATATAATTGCCTTACGATTATACAATGACTTTACGAAGCACAAAAAAAGCAAAACTGTACTTCAATATTAGTTTCGTAAAACTAAGATCTCGGCCGAGAAATCGAGATCTCTCCACTACTTCGCTTTAAATCCAACCGAACATTCTACCGACAAGCGGACCACTAGTACCCTCTACCTAGGTACATACGCTACCGGGAGTCCACAGAGAGTACCGCAGGACAAGTAACCGTCGACTGCAAACTGCATTACTTAACCGCAATGATCTATTGATTTCCGCAGTCACGCCCACGCTGTGACATCTATTTCGTTAGAAAGTTGCGAAGAAATGGCCTCAGAGACAGCTCAATGGGCTTTAGAAGTAATAAGCTGTCACAAACGAGATGGTAATGATGGCATATGGCATGTCGTAGGGTTCCCGGCAAATAATAAGGCGATATTTCTGTGGGGTCGGTAAAGAAGACTAAAGGATTTTATAAGAGGACTAGATCTTGCCCGCGACTCCATACGCGTGAAATTTCGGCAACCAACGTGATTTTAAACCTTCCACAAGAATTGGACTATCAAATTCAAAAAGAATGTTCAAATACGACTGCAAGCAGTTCCAGAGATTACTAGAGATAACTAACGCATTCAGACAGACAGACGCGGTGGGGGACTTTGTTTTATAATATTGTTACGAGCTTCGGGTTCGTGACAATAAAAACTGCCGATTTAATAACCAAAAATAACAATTTATTTTACAACACTAATTACAGCTCAAACAGACTAATTATTAAAACACAATTACACTACTGATCACTCTTAATTCGCACTTGAAGATCGCTTGATGTTTTCGCTCTTGTCGCTTTATCCAAACTGTGTCGGTCGGCGCGCATCCCGGCCTTATATAGTGCCGCAGATAGTTCTAGAACCTTCCATTGTAGAAACATCTAGAATGTTTGAGTACATACCGGCCCCGACCGACTAGGTGTCGATAGTTCGAGAAAGTTCTACAAAGTTCTAGTATCGAATTTTCTAGAACGATCGTGACTCGACTAGTTCTGCTACTCGATACTAGATGGCGCTAGTGGTACCTAATGTCACCATGTACCAGGCATTAATTGTGGCGCGCAACACTGCCCCCTCCTAAGACATGCTCGTCCCGAGCATTATCAGCCCCATAATAACGCGCCAGTCGGTCCACATGGACGATCTTAGGAGTACCTCTTGCACCTTTCTGTATCCGGTAGGTTACGTCATTGATCTTTGTCACAATCCGGTACGGTCCGTCCCATTTAGCTTGAAGCTTAGGAGATTTCCCTTTGCTGCGGACTGGATTGTGCAACCACACTAGTGAACCTTCGTCGAACCCTTTATTGTTCATTTTGCGGTCATAACGGGTTTTCATCTTTTCAGACATTTGCTGGCCCGATTGTCTGACGTGCTCATAAATGTCATTCATTTTGTTCCGCAAGTCATTCGCATAATCGGTTATACTGCGTGGGGCATCAGGTGGTATTCCGGTGATCAGGTCTGCAGGCAGCCGTAATTCTCTTCCAAAGTTTGCGAAAGCGGGTGTCACCGATGTACTTTCGTGAACAGCGCTTCGATATGACAACAAAAACGGTTGTATGTGCTCGTCCCAATCTCGTTGCCGATTTTCCACAACCTTGGCTAGGTACCTCTCCAATGTCTGATTAAATCGTTCCACCATTCCATCCGATTGTGGGTGGTAAGAAGTTGTTCTCGTTTTATGAGTACCCATAACTCGACAAGTTTCCTGGAATATTTGGGACTCAAAATTCCTTCCTTGATCACTGTGAATCTCTAAAGGTACTCCAAAACGACATGAACTAACTTATCTGCAACTGTCGAAGCTTCTTGGTTTGGAATGGCGAAGACTTCCGGCCACTTGGTGAAGTAATCCATCACAACCATTAAATACTTGTTGCCACTCTCACTTACCGGAAACGGCCCCGCAACATCAAGGGCTATCCTCTCCCATGGTGCACCAACATTGTACAATTTCAATGCACCTCTACTGCGAGTCTGAGGTCCCTTTACAGCTGCACAACTTGTACATTTGCGAAACCAGTCCTCGACATCGTCCCGACAGTGGACCCAGTAAAACCGTTCTCGTATCTTCAGTAGAGTCCGTTTTACTCCCAGATGACCTCCTGAACAACCATTATGGTACAGCTGTAGAACATCCGGTACTTGAGCTTTAGGGACTACCATTTGCAAATGACAGCTGTCTCCCCGAGTATTTTCCCATTTACGGCACAGGACTCCATCCTGAATCACCAAGCTGTCCCATTGGGCCCAATAGCTTTTTGTGATCGAACTCATCGCTGAGACGTCGCTCCACCTGGGCTTAGGAGCTCTGGCCTGCATCCACTCCAGAATCGGCTTGATGTCCGAATCTTCCTGCTGTGCACGTTGTAGGATTTCCTTCCACTCTTTGCTGAGGTCTGTCCTGAGCATCCTCATAGGTACCAATTCCTTACCCTCTTGTCTAGTACCATGCTTGCGGTCTTCAGGACAAGGTCTTCTTAAAAATGCATCTGTGTTGCCATGAGGTTTCCCGCTGCGATGTTTGACCACAAAGTCGTATTCCTGCTGCTGCTGGGCGGTGCTGTTAGCCGCACTTCTCTCTGGAGACCAGACATCATCCCTTTCTGCAGTTCGCTTAGGGCAACTGGATCGAAGGTGGCCCTTTTCCCCACAGCCGTAGCACCTAGGGCTGTACCTTCTATTACGATCGCGAACTGTAGCCGCTACAACCTCCCTGACGCGATGAGAACGATGATCCTGCCGCACAGCTTCCACCTCCAGTGCATGGGCCAATGCGTCCTTAAGCGTCCCGTGGTGCCCGAGCTTCACAGCAGCTCTCACTTCAAGGTCGCGTATGCCGTCGATGAATGCCTGCACCAGGTTCCCATCAATAAGCGCAGGTACGGACTGGTAAGCTTTACGAACCAGCTTCTCCACTTCAAGGGCCCACTGCTGCAGGTTTTCGTTACTGCGTTGTACGCGATCCTTGAGCTGCGCACGAAACACGTGTTCCAGGTGAGCGTCACCATACCGAGACTCCAATGCCTCAAGGAGCTGCTCGTAAGTCACTTCCTTACCGAGAGCTTCCAGAACGGTTAAGGCCTGGTCGCGCAGGCCTAGGGTGAGGGCAGTCATGGCCTGACTTTTATTCCACCCGTTCGCCTTCATGACAGCCTCAAAATGGATTTTGTAGGCCGACCAAGAAGAAGTACCGTCGAACGGTGGCACTTTGAATCCACGTAGCGAAGGTGTTGTAGCTACGGGAGCTGCGATTCCATCCCCAAGTTTGAGGTAATCCAGCGTTTTCTTCACGTCAGCCATCACGGTTACCTTCACGTCAGCCATCACGTTGTCAACCCGATTATTTACTTGGTCGATTCGGGTTTCAGCTTCCGACAGGCGGTTGTCATGTTGAGCAACCTTATCCTTCACCTCCTTCATGTCTTTCCCGAAGGTAGCGTAAAGGTCCTTCATAAGGAGCATCTGCTCTTCCTGGCGGCGCACCTGCTCCTCCTTATCACGTTGGAGCTGTTCTTCCAACCGACGAGCCTGTTCCTCCTGTCGACGAGCCTGTTCCTCCTGTCGACGAGCCTGTTCCTCCCTGTCACGCAGCAGTTGTTCTTGCAACCGACGGGCCTGTTCCTCCTTATTCCGCTGGAGCTGTTCCTCCAACCGACGAGCCTGTTCCTCCTGTCGGCGAGCTTGTTCCTCCTGTCGGCGGGCCTGCTCCTGCAGCATCATCATCAGAGCAGCCAAATCTGGTGCTGATGATGCTGGAGCAGCTGTGGACGGGCCGGCCTCCGTGGTCGGTAGCTGGCCTTCCGACCTCTGTGGCGTTGCTCCACCGAATCGCCTCTGGTCCGTCTCTTGCTGGCGTTGACTCCGGGTACGGATACCCTCCGTGTCATCTTTGGGTAAAACCGGCATAATCCTTGCTTCTGACACCAATTGTTACGAGCTTCGGGTTCGTGACAATAAAAACTGCCGATTTAATAACCAAAAATAACAATTTATTTTACAACACTAATTACAGCTCAAACAGACTAATTATTAAAACACAATTACACTACTGATCACTCTTAATTCGCACTTGAAGATCGCTTGATGTTTTCGCTCTTGTCGCTTTATCCAAACTGTGTCGGTCGGCGCGCATCCCGGCCTTATATAGTGCCGCAGATAGTTCTAGAACCTTCCATTGTAGAAACATCTAGAATGTTTGAGTACATACCGGCCCCGACCGACTAGGTGTCGATAGTTCGAGAAAGTTCTACAAAGTTCTAGTATCGAATTTTCTAGAACGATCGTGACTCGACTAGTTCTGCTACTCGATACTAGATGGCGCTAGTGGTACCTAATGTCACCATGTACCAGGCATTAATTGTGGCGCGCAACAATATGTAGTGATAGTGATGAGTACTCCTAGCCAATAGTAGTCATCATGTCAGCCGAAAGACGTCCACTGCTGGACATAGGCCTCTTCCCCAATAGGGGGAGGTTTGCCATAATCGGCACGCTTGGCATGTGGGTTGGCGATCGCAGTATGGTATGGTGGTGGAATGCATAGAGAACGCTGCTGGCCATTCTCCGGTACGACCCTTAGTCGCCTTTTACGACACCCACGGGAAGTATGGGGTGGTGCTATTCTTTAAGTCCGGCACCACACAGACGCCAATAGTAGTAGCACCTCCTTTTTCTATTCATATGAAAAAAGGTGATGCTTACTAATGCTTGTGCTTATACTGCTTATACCAATTAGTTGGTTCACCCCATCAGGATGGGCAGGACAGCAATTGTTTTTCTAAACTCCCCGCTTCTAATTGTGGTTTTCTATGGAGGTTCAAATTTACTAGTGGGAAGTTTACAGGCTGATATCATTAACCCAGACGTTTTAATCATCATATTGTGCATTACTGATCTTCATTCTTCATACAGACAGCTATGTAACAGTATCACAGAAGAATCACGCCACTTATTGTCGAAATTATTCACCATCGACGCGTGAAATCGTAATCGTTGCTGCACGCCGATTAACGTACCTACCGCAAAACTCAAGAGTGAATGAAATGTAACTCGACGACTTTATGCGGCTGTAAATGTAGACTGAAACTTTTACTGGTGAATTAGGGGGAGCGCCAGGGTAGCCCGTAAATTTAAAATTTTCTTATGTTTTTTTTTGCAATTTGCAGGTCAGTGTCAGTCAGGTCAGGTTATATCAATCAATAGGGTCGCAAATCATATTTTGTTTTACATACAACCTGACCTGACACTGACCTGCAAATTGCATAAAAACGTAAGATTTGAATTTCACGGTTTACCCTGGCGGTTCCTCCTTAATAAACAAGATCTGATTCACTGAAGTACGAGCCAGTAGATTTTCTACCATCATCTTCTTGCTCTTCTTTAGATTTCTATTAGCCGTCATCTAAGTATACATGGATCCATCTCTCTTCTGGTATGTCATCTTTCACACGATCCATCACTTCTTTGGTGTTACAATCCTATTTCAACCATCCACATTCATACTCATAACTTTCCTCACGAAATATTCATTGCACTTCAGCATTGCGCATTAAGCAAAAAAGGTAAACATTAAAATGAATATTGATGAACCTTTAAGGATATGTCGATATTTTCCTTCAATGCGATTGATAGAGTAAACAGATCAAGTAATAATAGGTCTCCATACAAAATTCTGGCTTTTAAAAACCACGAATTTTTATGCGACATATTTTATTATGCGCACAGCCAAAGTGTGGGGCTCTGCCAGCGTCTGTGTTCCCTTCCACATTTAACCCGTCTGCGTTCAAAGCAAGAGTGAACAGGCATCTTCTGGGCACGCTCGTTCCATCATAGAGCTCATCCACCGCTTTTCATTAGGCGTGATCGAGGTCAAGAGTAGGCCCATTCAGCAATAAAAAAAATTAAAAACTCAGACTATCGCAGTCCGCTGCTGGACATAGGCCTCTCCCATGCTGCGCCACAACACCCTCTCCTCCGCCTTCCGCATCTAGTCCGTCCCAGCCACCTTTTTGAGGTCGCCTGTCCATCTAGCTAGGTGGCGTCCCACACTAAGCTTGCCGATCCCCGGTCTCCTCTCCAGGACTCGTATGCTCCAACGGCCATCGATCCTTCGACAAACATGGCCAGCCCACTGCCACTTCAGCTTGCTTACTCTGCAGGCTATGTCGGTATCTCCGTTCTCGGTTTCGGACTGCTAATTAATTCCGCCAAAATATAAACTTCCTCACTTCCTTTACTGGCTATGAAGACTTGGACATGGCATGCAATGCATGCAGTGATCAGCAATATAATATGTAATTTTAACCGTTACTTCATTACCATGCATCATACTTCAAATTACATTCTTGTACGATTGTTGGATAAAAGTGCGTTGAATTAGCATTCAAGATTGCATTATGAGTGGAACACTGCACTATCTGACAATTATCTAATTGGGCTATTGTACATTTCTCGTTCTACGTGTACTAAAATTATCTGTGGCTTGAATCTTAATGAGATTATTTCTGAAGCTGTCCGTTTGGCTGTCCGTTTGTTGTACGGCCATCTTTGTATCTTTTCAGACTGGTTTTAGTCTGTACTACTATTCAGTCCACCATATGGTATGGATGTCCCCAAATTATTGCGCCTGCGCCTATCTTTAAAATATTTGTCCTAGGATGCGTAGACAGGAAATTAGACACGTTTGTGACACATGTTTCGTAGTCAATGAACTTTCGATGATCATTAATATTTTTTGTCTGTCTGTGGAGGAGTTTTTCACAAAGGTCTAAGTTTAAAGGTATTTTTTTTTAATTCTATGTTGAAACACATATAAACCACTTATATAGTATCAAAACCGCATATTTTTATATACACGATATCTAACGGATATTTTGATATTTATCCATATTATTATAATAATTATACTAATAAGAGTGATAAGACTGAAGATTTTGTTTGTTTTTTTTTGTTGTTTGTTTGTTTGATCGCGGTAATCTCTGGAACTGCCAGTCGAATTTGAGAAATTATTTTTGCATTTGATAGTTCAATTCTTGAGGAAGGGTATTTTAGCATCACGCACGCTATGTCCTTTAGGAGCCGAGCAAAAAGAAAAAAGTCGGAAAGAAAGCTAAGCTAAAACGAAGCGATAGCGAGCAGGTGATGGGTGGGTCGGGGGATCAAAAAATTTTTCGCAGACGTAATCGCGGGCAGAAGCTAGTTTTCCATAAGATGGTTTACCATGACCATCTATTTATCTTTGAATGAACCTTTATTCCTTACTAGCTTCTGCCCGCGACTTCGTCCGCGTGAAATTTCTTGTACCCCCACCCCGTCGCGTCGCAACACTTCGTATTCGCTTACCGTTCACTCTGAGTTTTTTTCTTTTTGCTCGGCTCCTAAGGGTCATAGCGTGATGTTAAATAGCCTATAGCCTTCCTCAAGAATTGGGCTATCAAATGCAAAAAGAATTCAAATCTGACCGGTAGTTCCAGAGATTATCGCGTTTAAACAAACAAACTCTTCAGCTTTATTATTAGTATAGATAAAAAACTCTATGGCCCATAACTCCTTAATAGGTACCAACTCTTAACATCTTACACACGTGATAACTTTTAAACGAAATATCCGATTGAGATGAAACAAAAAGTATTTTACTTCTTCATAAATACTCTTGATAAAATAATGCTTAATTTCGATAAAGATTAATATTACGATACATATTTAACGTAGTTTTTTTTTCTTCAGACGATTTAATAATTATTTTGAACACAAAATCGGTTATTGTGATTAAACCATGATAGCTAGATATATGTTCTCGCGGACTTTTTTGTAGGTCTTAATGGGCTCTACAAACCCGTAGTACATTATTTTGTTCTATTGTCAATAGTTTTTGCAGCGCACGCAAAAATAGGTTTTCGATTTTACACCTTGTGTTACAAAATAGCGATTTTATTACGGATCCCTAATTTTGAAGAAAAATATAGCCTTAGCCTTCCTCGATAAATGGACTACCCAACACTAAAATAATCATTCAAATCGGACCAGTAGTTCCAGAGATTAGCGCGTTCAAACAAACAAACAAACTCTGCAGCTTTATAATATTAGTATAGACTAGCTTCTGCCCGCGACTTCGTCCGCGTGAAATTTCTTGTACCCCCACCCCGTCGCGTCGCAACACTTCGTATTCGCTTACCGTTCACTCTGAGTTTTTTTCTTTTTGCTCGGCTCCTAAGGGTCATAGCGTGATGTTAAATAGCCTATAGCCTTCCTCAAGAATTGGCTATCAAATGCAAAAAGAATTAAAATCTGACCGGTAGTTAAAGAGATTATCAAAAACAAACTCTTCAGCTTTATTATTAGTATAGATAAAAAACTCTATGGCCCATAACTCCTTAATAGGTACCAACTCTTAACATCTTACACACGTGATAACTTTTAAACGAAATATCCGATTGAGATGAAACAAAAAGTATTTTACTTCTTCATAAATACTCTTGATAACATAATGCTTAATTTCGATAAAGATTAATATTACGATACATATTTAACGTAGTTTTTTTTTCTTCAGACGATTTAATAATTATTTTGAACACAAAATCGGTTATTGTGATTAAACCATGATAGCTAGATATATGTTCTCGCAAACTTTTTTGTAGGTCTTAATGGGCTCTACAAACCCGTAGTACATTATTTTGTTCTATTGTCAATAGTTTTTGCAGCGCACGCAAAAATAGGTTTTCGATTTTACACCTTGTGTTACAAAATAGCAATTTTATTACGGATCCCTAATTTTGAAGAAAAAAAATATAGCCTTATAGCCTTCCTCGATAAATGGACTACCCAACACTAAAATAATCATTCAAATCGGACCAGTAGTTTCAGAGATTAGCGCGTTCAAACAAACAAACAAACTCTGCAGCTTTATAATATTAGTATAGATTAGTATAGATAATTCCTCCTGTCCTTATCCCGATTTATTTGCTTTTGGCGCAGCTCGTTTAATTCTTTCTTCTATTATAAATGATCAATACGTTTTTTTCTTCCGTTCGTGAGTTCGCATTAGGCGTAGTACTAAACCACAGTATAAAGATCATACAGTATTGTAACTCGGCCGTAACCTTGAAATAAATACCTACAGCCGCGCGGTACGTAAACATGCGATAGGGCTGCCCGCCTCCAGCATTTTAATTACATTTGCCTACTTTGTGTTTCCATTTAGTTTTGTTATTGTATTTTACTGTGTGTACATAAATATTAATAATAAAAACCACGTCTTTACTTTGAATTTTACAAACTAACAAAACAAAACACACATGCCCCGAGGTTTTAACACAAGCGTACCTACCGTATAATGATTCATGAACCGCCTATAACTACCTATTTCACTCGTGTCTATCACTTTCCTTTACTCTATTCACTTTATTTATTAATCCAGACATCTTTTTTTTCGGGAGATAAAAGGAAATACTTATCCATTAAAAAGACACACATTATGTACCTACCTACTAGTAAGTAAAATTATTTTATAGTCTTACCTTTCAGAGTTTCAAGGTAATCTAAAAAAAGTTTTCTCTGGATGCGTTATTGACGAATTCATGCAACCAAAAACAGCACAATATATCCTACTCGTCATATTAAATATGTACTTCAATTTATTTTGCGCGGTTATTGTTAAAAAAAACAACACAACGTCCGTTCGTCACTGCGGCACAGTCGCGACTGTCTGCATGCCAAGCGCATGCCGAGGTCGAGGCGCGTAGGTATAGCTCGCGTTTCGTCCGTTTGTATGAAGTCGAAATACTGTATATCTTTATACTGTGACTAAACTGCATAATTAGCTAATTGTTTCGCAAAGTAGGATCATTACTCCCCAGCGCAGCGCCATTCTAATCCAATTATTCGTGGAAAAGCGACTAATTACATCTCTAAATAAGTTTTACGTGTTCCTCTACGATACATTGGGTCACCTCCCAAGGTAATTTTGTCCAGTGAATCGAAAGTTAAGCTACGCTTGCCGCGGTCGGTTCGTGGATGGGTGTCCATTAAATACATATCGATACCCCTCCGTGTCTCGTTAAGCCATTGGATCCAGCTCTCATTCGTAGATCTTTGACAGTCGTTACGGAGAGTCAGAATCCCAGTCCGACAATCAGTCTTATCAACGGGAATTGTGTTACCCAGCAACTGGGTTGTGGAAGTCAGATAAGCAGTCGCTGAAAAATACTGGTATTCAGTTGCATCCTGTTAGACTGGAAGCAGACCCCACCATGGTTGGAAAAACACTAGGCTGTATGAATGTGAAAAAATGCGAATCGACTACAAAATTAAAATGCTCGCTGGCTGACCAACATCCTCTATGGACCTAATGATTAATTAATTATGTTAATGCTAGCATGCTGTGCTAGTTTTTCATATCTGAGATGAATTGCCTTGATAATGAGTAACTTCCCTTACAGCTTTTCATGAAAATGGTGTTCCAAAAACTCATTTTGAAGTTGTGTTGCTTTTTCATTTGTTAGGTGCATATAAATGTATGTAGACATTTCTTATATCTTTGGTTAGGTGTCATTGGTGTGGCTCAACTTTGATTGGTTTCGCACTGTTTAGACAAGGAGAATAAGGAAACTTCTTATACATTAAATATTTAATATTATGAATCGATGACTAATTAAGGGTCTTTTTTCCTGTATTTATATGCTAAATATGGGACTAGATGTGGTATAATTTATTATTAACCAACAATTCCAGCATCCAGGTTAGGCGCGATATGTAGGATCTTTTTTACAAGCCTGCGGGGTAGGTAATTTCGTAACACACTAACAGTAGCAATGGATTTCACTTTTCATAGTTCAACAATATTTTTTGCGTTATTTACGTTGTTGAGAAGACAAATTGTTCGAAAATATAAAGCAATGAGTTATCAATATCCTTCAAAATGATTTAGATTGTAATAAAATTTAAAGTGCGTGAAAGGGTGCTCTATTTGGTTTTAATTTGGCGCCAAATTGATTAATATAGTCGAGATTCCGAATATGTGTAAGTTTGGGACTCGAAAAAAATTACAGTATTAATGACTCCGCACCTAACAATGATAATTGACGGAAATTAATGAGTACTTTGATAAAGACTTTACTACTCTTCAAGTTCTCAAGACAAAGATAATATATTCATACGTTGGTAATGAACTTTAAAACTGTTCTGTTCGTTATCAAAGAGCTATATTTTATTATTTTTCATTAGCTGTGCCCGCGACAACGTTTGCGTGCATGTCTGAAAACAAAGTAGATTTCATGGGATTTAATATTTTTGCGTGGAACCCTATTATTTTTTAATAAAAGCTAACTTCTTTGTTTTAAAGCTATGTTACACCTTATAACATCAGCTATCTTCCAGTGAAAGTCCCGTCATTATCAGTCCAGCCTTTTCAGTTTTTTTCGTTAGAAGTACCGTGTAATTATACTCTCCTCTCATATGCATTTAGTTAAAAGCTGTTATTTATATTTGTGTAGACGTATAGATAATGCTTCCTTTCAACGTAACGTAAATATAGACAAGACCATATCAATTAAAAACTTATTTTTAATTAATTCCTCAGTACAGGATTTAAAATGTGCAATGGTACGAGACGGGCTGCTCTAGTTAGTGACGTATCAGAGCAGTATCAACACACGCCATAGCACAGTAGGTTATGTTATCTACACCTCTTGTACACGCAACAATCGCCTTTATTTATAACCTAACAATAGCCATAACGCTTTGTCTTGCCATGGCGCTAAGGGTGGGGCTACAGAGGAAGCGATTGGCTTAACGGAATTGCAACGCGATAGTGCTTGTTTTATTTGCACTTTGCAGCTATAATATTCGCTTCTGGTTGAAAATAAATAACAGTTTTCATAGCTTTTCTACTGAAAATTTGTAGAATAAACGCGCAAGAAAATATTCAGACGCATGTCGTTTTCTCGCACGGTCATAAGATTCGCAAATAGTGTCGAAAATGCGGAGAATATGTAAGGCTTACTTAGAACGGTTTGATGGCTAATTCAGAAGCTTCATAAACACCGACAGGCTTGGTCGTTGGTCAATCGAGAGCAAAACCTAGTATGAACGAAAGAAGAGAGGTGGGGACTTGTTCCTGTTCCTACCGCGAAACATAAAGAGAGAGAAGTTGCTTTGGTCCTATGGAATCTAGTAAAGCTTGATATTTCTCGCTTGTCGTAGTACCCCCGCCCAAATGCGTTCAGAGAAAACTGGTCAGTAATTCGATCTTGTCAATTAGTCAACGTCAATGGATTTGCACCGCGTCACCTCAAGATTTGATTGCGTGTGCGCAAACCGTTCGTGGCTTTAAACTGTTAAAAAAAATTAATCTGCTGCTGCGCCTGTGACAGACTACTTTCAGCTTACTTATTTCAATATCTTAAGTGCTTGACTTATTGTCTCAGGCATATTTGATGAATTCAATGGTTAATTGTGTCAGAAGTCATAATATTATAGTTCCGATTAAATATATTGGCGACTGTGCCGAGCTACTACAAATAATATGCCAAACAGGATTGAATGAAATTGTAATTGATTACGTATGTCTAGACTCTAGTATTTAAAATGACATGGACTTGACTAATGAAGGTTTTCTGAAATGACGTTCACTAGGTGGCGTCACTGAGACATCAGGTGTGGTCACCTGTCAAAAGTGTTAAAGCAAGTGTGTTTTCTTTAGTCGTGGCCAGCATCATATTGTAGTCTTTGGTCGTGGCTCGATGATGAACGTCAATAGACTTATATTTTATATTCATTTTCGAAATGTAAGACCTCTTGTCAAAGTGGCGCTAACTGGTGGCGTGAAAACCCTCATTACATGTTTTAGTGCGACTTTAACATTGTTAGACAATAAAGGAAGAAAGCCGACAAAACTTTATAATTGTTAATGACAGTTTGCTTAATCGTTTCGTATAAATCTTTTGCGGAAAGACCCGTTGAGCATGAAAACTACAGTATGTTCATAAAAAAATGCATCGTGCAACCTGTTTTAATAGCCCATTGAATGCGACTCGCGCTTTATAATGCAAATCGTTTTTTATGGCCCAGTTTCAAATTAATTGCCTTGTTTTTCAAAACGATATTTTTCAGATGGAAATGAATGCGATTTGAGATGAGAGATCATTTCTTAGTAATTGTATTTCATTCAGTAGTTTGTTATCGCGACCCGGGATGCGTTTTCCTTTTCAGAAATAGAGTACCTATAATGTGTCTAGTTCTGGTTTTACACAAAGGCTTGCCCCCTGACCTCCGCAACCTACAAGGAATGCCTTCTAATATAGGCATGCATGCCAGTGTCGCAATACCCTTTTAGGACTTCGTTCACTGTTGTAGCTTGAAGAGGGACGCATACATTCAGAAGAAGACTTTCTTTATAGTATTGCTCTGCTCTGATACAAGAAAAACTGCCAGGAAACAGGAACTGAATGTCATAGACACTTAAAAATGTGGTTTGCTAAAACAGACCAATAGAAAACGCTGCAGATATCTCGATTTTATTTTTTATTATTCCTTTTTGAAATATCTGTAATTCTTTTAATTATTAATTAGCTTTCTTTGGGAAGTCTGGAACAATGTCTGTATATTATTTTTGAGTTGGGCGTTGATGGCTGCGCCACAGTATCTTACTTTTGTGGCTATCTTCGTTTTTCATTGTGAATTGTAAACTTATGTTGTTCCAAATAAACTTTTTTTTTTTTTTTATATTTATCAATACACTCGTTTATTTGGCACCGAAAACGACTTATCAAATTAGGTTAGGACTCCAAAAAAAATTACGTTGGTTTCGGGTTTTGAAAACCGCCAAAACACTAATAAAATGCTTTCCAAAATTGACATGAAATTCTGTTATCTATCTACCATACCGATTCTGTCTGTATGGCTGGTCGATACAAACTTCATGTTCAACTCATGTATTGGTGGTTTAGCTCTCGAAGTTTCTCCCCACGAAGCTTGTAGTTACTCTCGGATTTTGTAATGTAAGACATTCTTAACATCAATTTCAAGTTGGTGTGTATTTACTTCGGCATTGTTACAGAATCTCGTTTCCAAACGCTGAAGAACCTCACAGTTTTAGAAGCCCTGCAATAACTTTGTATTTCACGAGGTTTACTGCGGAGTCCTCTACCGGTAGTTTGTACATTATTATTCCAATCGCATTTCCGATAGTATTATTGCAAAGCTAATAATGTTGGCCTTCATTAATAGCATCATACTTGAGTATATGATGTACTCAGGTTAAATTATTTACATGTCTTTGTCCATTAGGATCAAATTAAACACGATATTCATTTGTAATTTTGAGTAATAGAAGTTGTCCCTTCATTACCTTATCTTCTTATTGATAAAGCTGCAGAGCTCTGTAGAGACGCTATAAATGAGTATCTCGGATAGACCGCTGCAAAAAAATTAAGCCATGATCACTGCTTAGCTGATGGTAAGATGATAACTATCATACTGCAACTTTGAGATAGTGCTTGCGATCCAAGTTGCACTAGACGACCAAGGCAAAATATGTTATGAAATAAACAGTTGCAATATTGCATAGAAAGTCTCGTCCATACATCCATTCTTGACTCTTGATCTTGACCTTCATAGCTCCGACACTCAAGGAAGGTGACATTTTCTTAACTTAGGAGCCATATTACAATACCAGTAACCGTAATCAGACGTGTGAGTGTGAAGTATTCCCGCCTGTGTCGGGTGTCCCGTTCATGAATGCATTAGGAAGGCGGATATGTCAATTTGATCCCGCACTCGTGCCGAGTCACCGAGTGTAATGTCGCCATTCCGTCTGTTAGGATTATTGCTGTATGGTTAGCAAAGGGTTGCCGGTCGTAAAACTTGTTAAATTATTAGGAAGATTTAGTATTTTGTCGCTTTTGAACAGCGGGGATTTGTTCACTTTTGCTTTTAATGCTGGTTATTACACCGAGATACATTTCGCTTAATTGAGTTGTTGCTTCCAACGTGCACATAAATGCGTCATCTGTTAGACTACTCTTTGATCTTGAACTTTACTGTTTGATTTTTCTTCGTGGGAAACACTAATGATTATAGTTGGACCTAATCAGCGCCTATCATAAAATGAGACTGTTCAAGTAAGACAATTTACTCTATCGTCACAGACAGCCTGTGCTCCTTGCACAGGCTAAATGTCTAAGTGTGAAAATTCAATTTTATTATTATAAAACAAACAGCTCATTTATCAAATTAAATTTCAGTCGACAACATCCATCGGTTTCTTACTAAACTTCAACTATATCCGACGATCCTGCATACTTATCTCTTTTGTTGACTGTACATAGACTCCATCCTTCATTGTATCTGCACAATTGTTTACAATTAGCATAATAGTATTTGATTATCTAACCTGTTTACTATGATGTGCTATTTATACACTTCGTATTGTATATTGTCTTGAGATGTTTCTGTAAACTCTGTCTAGTATTTAAAGTTTCGTAACTGAGATGACTAGAGAGACTTTCATTAGTATTTCTAGTCATCCATTGCAGATGAGTCAAGACAGAACAATGCGATTTATCTGTACCATTTTTCGTTGTGCTAAAATAACTCGATCTTTAAAGACTAACCACTGGCTCACTTTTACTTTCGTCTTGGTCCTCGTAATGATTCTTCAATGTAGCACATGGCCACTCCGCTTAATATGTTATGCTGTTAGAATCTAAAAGAGTCATCTTAAATATTGTTGTCCTTATTTCTGCGAAGTGCGATTATAATTCCTTTGCGTCCGCGATCGCGTTGCATCAGGTGGTGTCTTCTGCCAGTCCATCAGGATTTGGAAAATACAACATTGGTCAAATAAATTGTGATTTGTGCTACTGTTTGGCTCAATATGTTACCGGCTACTTTATTAGGAAATTCTCAATCTTGGAATCTTTGAGTGTAACAAACGCTCCATTTTCTTATCCTATGATCTTGCACCGCTGCAAAATTGCTGTCAGTTTGCCCCTAAAATTCAAATCCAGGAACCGACGTAATGTGTCAGTTCCGTTAGTTTCGCAAAACGCAGGATAATCTAATCATGCGCAGGACATACGCGTCATGCACAGAAAATAAATGATGTGAACAACTTGAATTAATTTGTTGTTTATCGAATAACGATATTTGTTGTCATTCATTATTATTATGTATTAAGTTATGTAATGTCTTGATAACGTTTAGATGAAGGCGGCGGCGTTTTACGTGTTTAGGTGAAGTAGGCAATCATTGGAATGTCTTTGTTTGTTGTTATGAGTTATGATGTTACCATGTAGAAATTTTTATTTTTTTTTTGTCGATTGGCAGCAATAAAGAATCATGGCGATATCCATTAATTTGTATATCCAGATACATTAATTTCAAGTACAAAAAAAAAAGAGTTCATTTAGAGGGTTCAAAATATTTTCCAATGTTGAGAAAATATCAGTTTTTCGTTTTATCTCGTTGCGAGTCCGACTCGCACTTGGCCAGTTTTTTCCTTTTGAGGTACGAAACCCAAAAAACCCAAACCTACGAAAAAAAATGACAGTATTTGACAGTCAAAAGATTTGCCCTCGCCCCTCACCGTACTTAGTCACAGTCACAAGAAAACATGACCGTACTGGGAAGAGTGACCTCAACGCGTTTTGTGCGTTTGGCGCGTTTCGCGTTTCTATGACAATCAAGTGAAGTCACTGTCAGTGCGTCATTGTGCATCAGAGGTGTCAAAACTAATCAGAATTGCGACTATATTTTAACGCGGCAGGGCGAATCTAAAGATTTAAATCTTTGCCACTATTATTTACATTGACAGCCGCCGTTTCGCTCTGAAACAATGAGCTCCTCGTTAAACTATTTACTTTAAACATTATTATTTTTATGGCGGGGTTATAAAAATACTGTAAATGCCTGAAGATACTCTTTAGGCACCCAAGAGTATAAGAATTAGAATTCCAACTTATCTAAACATCTTTATTTTTTGTACAAATCCTGCCATGATTCCTTACCTACTAAACAAGGTGTGGCTATGCATGCACATTCCAACCCCAAACTATTTATGAAGGGAATTTTCCTCTTAAATTAAGTAATATTGCAGTAAACACACGATAAGCCACGTTTACATACTATAAAATACCGTAATCATCCTAGCGAGTACATAGTGGAAGAGCAAACCATGGATTATAGAGTTATACGCTCTACAAATATTTGTAAAAAGTACCTAGTAAAAGAAAAAAAAATAAGAAAACTAAAAATTAAATTAATCTAAGTTATTTTAACCCGTTAGAACATACCTACTAGGAACTAGAAATATAAAAATCTATATATATAAAATGGTAAACTGACTGACTGATTGTTGATATATCAACACACAGCCCAAACCGCTGCTCCTAGAGACATGAAACTTGGAGGGTGTGTTCTTTGTGAAGAGTAAGTATCCACTAAGAAAGGATTTTTGGGAATTCTACCCCTAAAGGGGTGAAATAGGGGATGGAAGTTTATATGAAAGTCCGTCAGTTTTTAAGTTATGATCTTCAAATTTTGTGTTTAGGCTGAGGATTGAAAATGAATTTACACGTGTCTCAGCGTTTTTGACAATTCTACCCCCGAAGGGTTAAAAAGGGGGATGAAGTTGTGTATGGAAAGTCCTTAATTTTCGAAGGAATAATTACTAAATTTATTATCTAGGCTTATGGTTGGAAGATAACGCAACAGTGTTGTTAGAATTTCAACCCTTAAGGGGGTGAAAAGGGGGATGAAATTTAGTTTTTAATTATATAATCTATCAACACACAGCCCAAACCGCGGGTCCTAGAGACATGGAACTTGAAGGGTGTGTTCTTTGTAAAAAGTAAGTATCTACTAAGAAAGGATTTTTGGGAATTATACCCCTAAAGGGATGAAATAGGGGATGGAAGTTTATATGAAAGTCCGTCAGTTTTGAAGTTAAGATCTTCAAATGTTGTGTTTAGGCTGAGGATTGAAAATTAATTTATACGTGTCTCGGCGTTTTTGACAATTCTACCCCCGAAGGGTTAAAAAGGGGGATGAAGTTGTGTGTGGAAAGTCCTTAATTTTCGAAGTAAAAATCACTAAATTTATTATCTAGGCTTATGGTTGGAAGGTAACGCAACGGTGTTAAGGGGGTGAAAAGGGGGATAACATTTTGTTTTCTTCTATATTCTATAATATACATATATAAAAGGGAACCGTAACTGACCGACTGATATATCAACGCACAGCTCAAACCACTGAACGGATTGTGCTGAAATTTGGCACACATAAAGCTATTGTGATGTAGGCGTGCGCTAAGGATTTTCCAAAACTCACTCCCTAAGGGGATGAAAAGGGGGGATTTTGATTGTATGAAAAATCTTATTCCTTGAGTTAATAAACTTGAAACGTGGCACGAATACTTATCAAAGTAAATTATGAAAGCTGGCATTTTTTGTTTTTCTACACTACCCCCTAAAAGGGGATTGGGGGGTGTCAAAATTAACTACCCCTTTGTAGTTAATTTTTACAGGGGAGGATTATACTGCGTGGTTTGATTAACTCGAAAATTGGTATAAATAATCTTTGAGTCAAGTAATGAACACACCCCAAACGATTTTTAGAAATTCCACCCCTGTGGGGTACAGTTTATATGAAAGTCTTATTCATTTAGTTAATAAACTTGAAACTTGGCAAGCATACTTGACTAAGCAAGTAATAAAGTTTATCAAAACTACCCCTCAAAGGGGGTTTAGTTTTTTCAAAAGGGGTTAAAGTTTGTGGAAGAATTTTAACGCGTGGTCGGATTAACTCGAAACTCAGTTTTAATAAGTTTTTGACAGAAAATAATTAATAATAAGTGTATGGAGTTTTCGGATATTGACCCCTGACGGGGATAAAGTGGTAATTCGATTTTTAAGGGGATTATGAATGGCTTGAATAACTAAAAAAATATGTATAAAATTTTGAACTTGAAATTTGGCACGAATGCTTATCTAAGTAAATTATAAAGTTAGTAATTTTTTGGAATTCTATACTACCCTAAAGGGAGATTGTGGGTATCAAATTTTGTATGGAAAAATTTTAACGCGCGGTCCAATTAACTCTAAACTCAGTATGTAAAATCAAAATAAATAATAAAGTGTACCAGGGTTATTCTAAAATCTACCCCTAACGGGGTGAAGAGTGGTGGTAGTCAATTTCACAGGGGAGTATTACGTGGCTTGATTAGCTGGAAAACTGGCCCAGACGATTTGTCAAAATGCCACCCTTCATCATCATCTGCCTAGCCTTTTCCCAACTATGTTGGAGTCGGCTTCCAGTCTAACCGGATGCAGCTGAATACCAGTATTTTACATGGAGCGACCACTCAAAAATCATTCAAAATGCCACCCTTATGAGTATAAAAAGAGGGGATACAGTTTATATGAAAAATCTTATTCATTTGGTTAATAAACTTGAAACTTGGCTATATTTGGCTCAGTAAATAATAAAGATTGTCATTTTTAGTTTAAACAAAACTTCTCACAGAGGATTTAGGAGGTGACAAAGTTGATAGGTTAGAAAAATATGTAAACCGCTGTCTGTTCGCTGTTTTAGTGTTTTTCAAAAATCGACCATTACCGAGGTGGAAAAGGATAATAATTTTTAAGGGGTGGATTTTACTGCTTGCTTCCATTAACTCGATAACGGGTATGGGTCTTTGAGTGAAGTTATGAACACATCCTAAACGATTTTTCATAATTCCACTCTTATGGGGGTGAAATGCGGGGTATACAGTTTATTTGAAAAATCTGATCCCTTTGATCTATAAACTTAATAATTGGGCCGAAACCTTATTTATCTATATAAATGATAAAGATCAAAAATATACATTTTCGAAATTTTTAGACGAAAGTACGAATTTTACGCGGACGAAGTCGCGGGCAGAAGCTAGTCTATATATATAAAAGGAGAAACTGACTGACTGACTGACATATCAACGCACAGCCGAAACTACTGGGTCTAGGAATGTGGAATTTTGCTCACGGCTTCCTTTTATAATGTAGGGGAGCACTAAGAAGGGGTTTTTGGAAATTCAACCTTTAAGGGGGTGAAAAGGGGGGATTTCGTTTGTATGAAAATCTTATTCCTTGAGTTAATAAACTTGAAACTTGGCACGAATACTTATCTAAGTAAATGATTTAGTTTGGCATTTTTTGTTTTTCTTAACTACCCCCTAAAGGGGGATTGGGGGGTGTCAAAGTTTGTATGGATGAATTTTAACGGCCTGTCCGATATACTCGAAACTTAGTATTTATACTTAAGACCAAAAATAGAGAATAACGTGTATCAGGGTTTTTCGAAAATGTACCCCTAACAGGGTGAAAAGGGGTAGTTAATTTTACAGGCGAATATTTTACTGCGTGGCTTGATTAACTTGAAAATTGGTATAAATAATCTTTGAGTCAAGTAATGAGCACATCCCAAAGGATTTTTCGAAATTCCACCCCTGTGGGGGTGAAAAGCGGGAATACAGTTTATATGAAAAATCTTATTCATTTGGTTAATAAACTTGAAACTTGGTAAGTACGAATTCTTATAAGTAAATTATGAAGTTTAGCAATTTTTTGTTTTTCTTAACTACCCTATAAAGGGGGATTGGGGTGTCAAAATTTGTATGGAAGAATTTTAACGCGCGGTCCGATTAACTCGAAACTCGGTATTTATACTTAAGACCAAAAATAAAGAAAAACGTGTATTGGGGTTTTTCAAAAATCTACCCCTAACAGGGTGAAAAGGGGTAGTTAATTTTACAGGGAAGGATTTTACTGCGTGGCTTGATTAAGTCAAAAATTGCTATAAATAAATCTTCGAGTCTGGGGATGCCAGGCTAGGGTTCATCCAAAGGTAGGCAATTCCGTGAAGTAAGTAGTCAGGGGACCGGTAGAACGGCTTCTCAAGCCTATTTGTTTAGTAGACATTACATGCAACTCGTCCACTAAGCGATTTGCGTGAGCAAATAGCTGTTTCTAATTAGGGAATGTTGATTTTATTTTGACTTTTAGGGTTCCGTACCCAAAGGGTAAAAACGGAACTAAGAACTAACACCCATATTCTAAGAAGTAACTTCGAAAGTTCCTCCACCTCCACTCATTCGAGGTTACCTTAAGGACTACCTCAAGGAATCCTCGAAATCGGTATTCTTAGTTAAAACTCGGTCTTGCCATGAGGTAATCTTGAGGATCCTCCAGTGAGGTTGAGTCGAGGTAAAACGTCATTGTATACGTCATTAAATCATAGATTATAGTATACATTTTGATTTTTTTTTGTCTGTGGTCACTCAAAAGTTGTCACATTGCGGTTTTTTTATCTGTGTGATCGCGTCGGTCCTGTCATCCTGTGTTTATGTTTACGTTGAAAAATAATTTAATTGTGTTGTGACTTTAAACTCTTGAAAGTTTTACTCCATTTTTATTTTTTTGTTTCCAAAATATGTCTGGGAGACAATTATTCAGTGAGTCAGAGAAGGCGTGTCTCCAAGAATTGATTATTAAAAATAAATTACATTTAGCATCAACAATAGCCGCCGGTAATCCTGCTGTAAAAAGAGAGGCTTGGGCACGCTTACTGAACGAGTACAACTCAATTGAATCCAATACTAAGGTAAGTAATCATACACCTAATTATAAACTACAGCGTAACTCCTAATTTAGCCAATTATAATTCACTTTTATAAATACCACGCGTAGCGGAGAATTTGGTGATCGCAGTGCGTTTCTGCTAAAGCGTGGTATTTTTTTGAGTAAGTTCAAAAATAGTTTCGCCCTTTACACCCTGCGTTAAAAAAAAAAACCTTTCATTGAAATACTGAAATGCAAATTTCAGAGAACTGAAGCACAGTTGAAGAAATGCTGGGACAACCTGAAGACCCGCAAAAAAGCTCTTCTAGCTCAAGAAAAAAAAGAGCGCATGAGGACAGGCGGAGGGCCATTTCATCCCAAGCCAGGGTCATCAAAGGAGGATCCTATGCTTGTTGACGAGGCGTTGGGAGAACAGACGGATGTGGAACTGCAATACGTAATTGATAGTGACAATTTTCCTGCAGATCCTACCTCTCAGGGTAAATTTCAGATACTGTATTTATTGCGGCAAAGACAAACTAATGTAAACAAATAACTTATTTTTATATTTTGTTTTTAGAGATACTCCATTTAGAGACAGAGTCTCTCTCGTCGCAGACAGCTGTGCCTGAAACTGATCCTGGTCCACAATCACAGACATATACTGCGGTAGAAACAGACCCTGAACCTGAACCAGAAACTGAAAGAGGTAATTTGATTATCCTCTATATTGGCAGCCAGTGATTATATTATAATGACTTTTATTAACTTAATGTAGTACCTATAGAACATAAATTAACTTCTATTTTATAATTAATTTGATAGATACCCGTGGCCGATCTGGATCTCGTCACACTGATTACAGTGCAAGTACACAACAGACACCAGGTAACTATTCAGACAATCCCAGCATACATTTAATTAGAGGCCTAACATAATATCACACCTGTTTTTCCTCTTAACGGTTAAGCAGAGGTGTGGCATACTGTATGCCACAAGTCCCATGTAATAGGGGTTGAATATATTGCCATATTAAAATACTATACTTAAATACATGTTTTGGTATGCATTATGTTTGGAGTAAGCATTAGGTTCAAGATTGATTGGGAAAATTTTACAGTTTCATGTAGCTTGATGAGCTGGCGTCTGTACCTACTATATAATATATTTTATTTTTTCTAGGGACAGCTAAAAATATTAGGGCTAAGGTTATAAGAGAAGAGTTTGACTTAAGGAAAAACAATTATGCACGGGCACAAGAAAGGGAGGAAGAGCTGCACAGGCTAATGATTGAAGAAAAACAGTTGATGTTAAAATCTGCAGAGGAAATTTATAAAAGGGCTGTAATTGAGCGAAAAAGTGCAGAAGAGCTCCTGCGCTGCAACCAAATTAAAAGGGAGCAAGCAGAGTCATCATTAAAAAAATAAAAATTAAATTTTATTTTTTGTTGTTACTATGTATGTGTCTAATTTCTAAATAAATAATTAGTTTCACTGGACCAATTAAAATACCTATTTATTTTATTATCGCTGTATATTATACAGGGTTATTGGTAAATCACATCATCATGCTCATCATTATAAACAACTTTTACTATGGGACCAAACCCGAAATCGCGAAAAAAAAATCTGCTGTTCCCTACATTTTTGTTCGTATAACTCGTCAAAATGTAGGGAACAGCAGATTTTTTTTTCGCGATTGAGTGACCATGTCAGTTTAAAAATGAAACTAACTTTAATCACTATTAGTTGCTATTAGTATGGAAAATCTTTTTCCAAGATAGACAAAATTCTCTAGAGGTTCGCTTCCATAGTTTCACTCTGTAGTAAAAAGCTTTTCTTTAGTGATTGTCGCTGTGCCTAAACTTGTGCAACAATTGTATTGACAATCACTTGTGTAGTTTGTTTATGGAAAAGCAAACACAAAATGGACTATGTTGCAATTTTACTATGAATTGCACACAGAATGTTATTTAAAAAAAAATTAATAGACAAAACTGATTTATTTACTTCAATAAAACCAGCAAAACAATGTTAGAAATGTCTTCTAATAAACGCAGCTCTGATTAAGCTACCTCGTTCAGTGGCATTTACATGTGGTACTGGTACCTCTTGTAAATTTTCAGTTGGCTCAGCTAAGAGATCTTCATGGGTTAGCAAAGTGATGTTGTGGAGGACTGCACAGGCCACAATTATATTGCAAGTATTAACTAAATTATTTTGGAGCTTTCTGCTCAAACAAGCAAACCGCCGCTTCCAAACCCCATTCAGTCTTTCTATAATATTTCTAGTGCTTATGTGCGCTCTATTATATCTTATTTCTGACTGAGTTTGTGGATTCGCTACTGGTGTAAACATATATGACGTCTGGGCATATCCACTGTCTCCTATTAATATGCCTGAGAATTCACCTTCTTCAAATCTCATGCAACACCTGCTGTTATTAAATATGCGCGAGTCGTGTACTGATCCCGGCCAACGTGCTACAATGTCGTAAATTTCCATGTTAGGTCCACAAATTAATTGCACATTAATCGAAAACCAACCTTTGCGATTACGAAATACTTCCCCGTGCCTTCTATCGGGGTTCTTGATAGGAACGTGTGTACAATCTATGCACCCTAATACTCCCGGAAATCCTGCTACTCGATAGAACTTTTGTTTCACTTCTGTCTGCTCACCAGATGTGGGGAATTTAATAAATTGTCTTATTTTAAGAGCAATAGTCTCTGATGTTTTAGCCACAATTTTAGATGTTACGGATTGACTTAATTTGTGCAAATCTCCACATACAATCTGTAAAGTAAAAAAAATATGTTACTTAAATAATAATTATTAAAACATAAAGAAATAACGGTTATAGGAAAATTTCCAGTTGCATAAAATCTTAACACAATTAACAACTGAATTATAGGCGGAATGGGTAGTCCTTTATTACTGGGTATAGCTCCGTTATTGAACACAAGCGGTAACAACATATTGAGCACTGTTTCTTTCCTAAAACGATAGCGTCTTTGGAATTCTTCACTATCATAAAATTCTATAGGGTTTTCTGCATCTCGCAAATAACGGCGTGCAGGGTAATCGTACGGATTATCATACAGATAATTCAGGAACTGTTGGAAATCCATTGAAAATACTAGTTCTGTTTACAAGCTTGAGCGAAATTGTGGATTAAAAACGTAAAGAATGGCGTAAAACTTCCTTGAGTGTTCCTTAAGGTACGTCGCGATGTACCTTGAGTTTGACAGTTGTTTCCTCACCTCGACTGAGGAAAAATGTCGAGGGACGCCAAGTGGAGGTGATTTTTTACAACTGTGAATACCGATTTCCTTGAGTGAGGTTGAGTGGAGTCGAGGAAGTTTCGAGGAAACGTCTTGGAATATGGGTGTAAGACTTCGCTGTCCGCCCGTCCGTCTGTCTGTCACCAGGCTGTATCTCAAGAACCGCGGTAGCTAGACGGTTGAAATTTTCACAGATGACGTATTTCTGTTGCCGCTATAACAACAAATACTAAAAACAAAATAAAATAAATATTTAAGGAGGGCTCCCATACAAAAAACGCGATTTTTTTGCCATTTTTTGCTCGATATCAATAATGGCAACAGGTAGGCACTTTAAATATTCACAATATACTCAGTTGTATTTTAACTTTAATAATTAATAATAAAATAAATATTGAAGGGGGGCTCCCATACAACAAACGTGTTTTTTTCGGCGCGCGGAACCCTTCATGTGCGAGTCTGACTCGCACTTGGCCAGTTTTTTTATTTTGATTTATTAGCGCCACGCGGTTTCACCCGCATAGGTTTCAATCTCGTGGGAACATCGGGATAAAAAGTATCCATGTGTTAATCCTATCTGTGTGCCAAATGTCATCCAAACCCGTTCAGTAGTTTTTGCGTGAAAGAGTAACAAACATCTATCCTCACAAACTTTCGCATTTATAATATTATTATTAAGTAGGATTAGTAGGATATTAGTAGGATTAGTAGGATATTAGTAGGATACGATTATAACCCACCGGTGAAAAATTGATTTCAAATAAAGCTACTGTCTAGAAACAAATAATCTCAATGTACCTTTGCATGTACGATGTCCCCTTTGAGACCCATTAAATATCCAATACATCTTTCTAGTATTAAATTGCCAAAACACATATCAACCAACACCCAACTAGATAAAGGTCATTGACATGACCTACCACTTTTGGCGAAACATACTTGCAATAAACCAATTTAGAACTTGCTTGATAAGAGCATCAACTGCCAAGTTAGTTTAATACTTATCTATCAGATTACGTGTCTGACAATTAGCTCCGTACTTCTGTTTGCATGTAAGGTCTAGAATTGCGTGCTGTGCTAATGACGTAAGATCTTCACGAGGCGATGATGTCAATCCTAGTTTGATAGAAAAGGCAAGTTGTAAATGCAACTCCTGCATGCTGATGTTTAGTAGCTTAGATATGCATAGATAATATTATATTCATTTCGTAGAACAGGTAGAACTTCGTGGTTTATCGAGATTGGCTTATTATAGATCATCACGTATGTACAACTTACTGCTTACTTTTTAATTCGTGACAAGTTTTCATAGTCTTTTCCGTCTATGTGACTAGATGAAGTATTCAATAGTTCTCTAAAATGCGTGTTAAACCAAATATTATGATTTCTAAATGAGTAACAGCTAAAAAACTACACACTGTACACGGTACACCTCTGCATAGCCTTTAGGGGAAGTCAGGCGTGATGTTATTTTATCATCATCATCTGCCTACCTTTTCCCAACCATGTTGGTGTCGGCTTCGGCTTCCAGTCTAACCGGATGCAGCTGAATACCAGTACCACACCACATCCATATTAATATTATAAACTAAAAGCGCCCCGCGGTTTCACCCCAACGTAGTTAGGAAAAGGCTAGACAGATGATGAGTATGGATGTAGGTATAATACGACCGATGTATCTTGGCGAGCCCGAACTTTGCGCAGAAGGCTCCGCAGTAAGATTTTTTAGGAACCAAATGGTGACATGAGGCGAGTGCGAGTGAGAGAACATGCGCGAAAGTTCTTAGTGCCTATGTTCAGGCACGCCAAGTTACGTCGGTCGTATTGTACATACCTACAGAAACAATTTAGCTGCCATGGCTTTAGCTCGTTCCATTAACTTCTTGGCTAATCGAAAGACTTTCATGCCGATTGTTCAATCGATTATTTCTAGTGCAGCTCTGCAGTATTATACAAACATGATTTGAATATTGTTCATTTTATATGCAAGCCGCAAGGTCAAATTAAATTAGCTAGCGAAACTAATTTAATTTGAATAAAGAATTGACAATTGAGACAGACGGACAACTCCGCAGACGTGATGGGTATCGATGTTTAAATATGATAAAATATAAATTTAAAATATTTGTTGTATTGTTGTTACTTCAAGAATGAGTTGAGAAAATCCGTTTTCTTTTCTTTTATCGTGTTTAGATAAATATCGTTACAAAACACGTCGTTTACACAATCGGCTGTCATTCGTGGATCTTGGACAGTCGTTATGGGTAGTCAGAAGCCCGAAAGTCTGACAACCAGTCTTACCAAGGGGCATCGTATTACCCAGTAACTGGGTTGTGGTGGTCAGATAGGCAGTCGCTCCATGTAAAATGTATTCAGGTGCATCCGGTTAGACTGGAAGCCGACTCCATCATAGTTGGGAAAAGTCTAGGCAGATGATGATGATTTGAAGTACAACGCTGACTGCGTCGTTGCAATCATCAAATTAATTACCCCATCACGTCTGCGGAGTTTCTCTAGCTAATTTATTTTGTCCCTGTATGTGTAGTTATACATATATGTCGACGATTGTTTTTCTTCACGGGTTAGGCAGAACGTCAAAATAATATCGGTCACGTTCGAATATAACTCACATCTTGCGACCATAAAGTTGCGATAGGTTATAAAAATAAATTAAATGGTTACTGAATCGAGAAGTACCTAATATTAATTTAAAACTGGCCAAGTGCGAGTCGGATTCGCACACGAAGGGTTCCGTACCACAAGGCAAAAAAGCCGAAAAAAACATTTGTTGTATGGGACTAAATATTTATTTTATTCTGTTTTTAGTATTTGTTGTTATAGCGGCAACAGAAATACATCATCTGTGAAAATTTCGACTGTCTAGCTATCACGGTTCATGAGATACAGCGTGGTGACAGACGGACAGTGGAGCCTTAGTAATAGCGTCCCGCTTTTACCCTTTGGGTACGGAACCTTAAAAAGTTAATTTAATGAAATACAAAGTTCGTTTAAATGCGACGAATGTGGAATAGGTATCCCAAAAAGTGTTATCTTTTCCTGTGATTCATTCAACTGAAATAACGGTATAAATCGTATGATAACATGTAATCGCAGCGAGCATTGTGATCTAATTGCTAATGTGACTAATTACAATCATTGTATGATAGTAAACGTGGGAAGCTTGTATTGTATTACACGAGCATTGAACATATGATAATTACTGTCGATTTTTACTGATCTTTCCAGCAACGTAAACAAAGCGGTGTTGTTGAACATTTCAGATAAACTGCGATCGAAATTTATGATATTACTAGCTTCAGCCCGCGGCTTCGCCCGCGAGGTATGTCGATGAAAATTATCCTATGTCCTTCCCCGAGATGCAATCTATCCCTCTGCCAAATTTTATCGAAATCCGTTCAGTGGTTTAGGCGTGGAAAGGTAAGATACAGACAGAGTTACTTTCGAATTTATAATATTATTAGTATGTATGATTATAAATAATTTGAGCTTGTGAAGATGCACTAATGCAGATAATTATATCGCAAGGCTTTATCAGTCTTTTTCACTACTGTCAGAAGCCAGAAGGTCTGACGACCAGTCTCACCAAAGAGTATCGTGTTAGCCAGTTGGAGGTCAGATATGCGGTCACTCCATGTAAAATACTAGCACTCAGCTGCATCCGGTTAGACTGGAAGCCGACCCCAACATAGTTGGGAAAAGTCTAGCAGATGATGATGATGATCTTTTTCAATAAAACATCGCATGAGCTCAACTGTGACTTTTTATATTGTTATAAATCAAATTTTGATTTTCCCACAGTGCAGTTTCCTGATCCATTTCCTGGATGAAGAAAACCTTTGAAACTGTATAACTCAAGATATTATTATGCTGTTACAGTTATGGCACTAACAGTTAGCATTATGATTTAAATCTGCATTGCCAGTTGCCACATACCGTTCGGTTCCATATTGTTTTGATTCGGCACGCCGCACGCCACTGACATTTCGAAACGACGCCATTCATTTAATGCCAGTATTCTTGACGCAAACCTTTTGTTAAAGAGACATAATCGGTGCTGTAACACCCAATTATGTTTAGAATGCGTTGCCTAGTTTTAGTCTAGTTTGTGTATAAGGTCATCTGAGAAAACATGGGTTTTGAAGTGGTTCGTAGATCTCGGTACTAGCTAGCGCAATGCGGGAAGTTTTGGGCGGATGCAGATAAATTTCGTGCAAGTGACTCTGACAAAAAACCTGTCATGTAAAAGCCACTTTAAAAGAACTTTGAAATAAATGTTAGTATACGAAAGTCTAGATATAGTAAGAACCTTCTAGAGCTGCTAACCTTTAAAAGCATTCCATTACAGTGCGAGAATATCGGACTGAACCAACTTTAATTGCATTGACAGGATTCCTCCTTTCACTCCTCTAGCCCCTTTTACCTCAAAGTGAATGGGAGAACTGAAGAAAGGGGGGATATGTCGAATATAGAACCGAAGCTATTCAGTCACTCAGTATTCAACATTTTCTTCTAGTAAGTACCTATTTTATCAAATGCGAAGGTCATACTTGTATCGAGATAGGTATGTTAAGATTACTAAACACGTAGTTATTTAATGAAGCGTGACTTTTAGTGATGCCAAAGCAATTTTATTATAATAATATGGTCTTCTGTTAATTGAAATTGACATGTCCGGTGGTGGACAAAGTTTTTTACCATAGGGCAAATTCTCATACAAATACCGCGGCTGCCCTACTCCAGCTCAGTTATTCGTACTTCAATTTTGAACAGTTCGTTTTTTAGGGTTCCGTACCCAAAGGGTAAAAACGGGACCCTATTACTAAGACTTCGCTGTCTGTCCGTCTGTCTGTCACCAGGCTGTATCTCAAGAACCGCGATAGCTAGACAGTTGAAATTTTCACAAATTATGTATTTCTGTTGCCGCTATAACAACAAATACTAAAAACAAAATAAAATAAATATTTAAGGGGGGCCTCCCATACAACAGTGTTTTTGCCCTGTGGTACGGAACCCTTCGTGTGCGAGTCCGACTCGCACTTGCCCAGTTTTTTTTACCGTATTAAGTTGTTCCAATACACAAAAAAATGTATAGAATGTATATTTATAATACACCAATTCGCGCCCAGGAAGCATTATAAGGTGGTTGACCCCTGCTATTCACATGTGACAACTCTAATTTGTGCTTTTATAGCACTTTATCATGCCATCCTTAATATAGTACGGATAAAAAAAGCACTGTATACGACCATTATACCTATTTTCGGCATCTGTGGTCCCTTCGTGGGTGACGTAAAAGCCGATTAAGGGATTTGCCAGTTGAATGGACAGCCTTGGTTAAGTATTAGTACCTGTGACATAAATATGACATGACTAGCTGACCCGGCGAAGTTCGTACCGCCTCAGAATTAAATAATGTGAGAAAGTTCAACCATTACGGAAATTATTATTATCTGTGTCTCGCTGCTCATCAGTTAGTACGTCACAAAGGGAAGAAATGACATATTTGTTTGTTGTCAAATTTTATAGTGCGTTCAGAAATGTATTTTGTGACTAAACTTAGAAAGGTACGAACAGTTTGTATGGGATATTAAAATTGTTGCTTTTACTATTTTCCTTACTACTTCTTCTTATTTTCTCACCTTTTAAACCTTCCTTGGACTTCTACAAATATTTCAAAACCAAATTAGACAAATCCGTCCAGCCGTTCTCGAGTTTTAGTGAGACTAACAAACGTCATTTAATTTTCATTTTTATTATACAACATTAGTTTTTGTTTATACTAAACCCGAAAAGGAGTAATTGTACTCATCACTTTAAACAACGTTTTCTATGAGACCTTGAAATCGCGAAAAAAAAATCAGCTGTTCCATACATTTTGTCGATTTAAATGAACACAAATGTATGGAACAGCTGTTTTTCCCTGCGCCTCTTTCTCTCTGCGACTTTAAATTGTCGAGTGTTGGACGTCGGTTTTGTCGTGCATAAAAATGCATTGATTTAGTTCGAAATATAAAAAGATTTTGTAGGGAACTCGTGATAACTTTGAATTATAGAGAGGTTCGAATTAACGAGAGTCGACTGTACTTTCATTTGGGAGAATCTATTATGCAAAGGTAAGAGGTCTTTGCTTCATTATAGATAGGATACATCATCATCATCTGCCTAGCCTTTTCCCAACTATGTTGGGGTCGGCTTCCAGTCTAACCGGATGCAGCTGAATACCAGTATTTTACATGGAGCGACTGCCTATCAGACCTCCACAACCTTCTTATTGGTAAAGATGCAAGAGTCATAATTTCCGAAAAGGTCCGTAAATTATTGAAATCGACCATTATTGACAAGAGATCAGTGTTTGTAGATACTGAGATGAAGGTTGGTTTAGAAACGATCTTCTATCCGCGACGTTCGAGAAATGTTTGACCTAATTGAAAATCTTGATGAGAACAGATTCGGATTAAGTCAGTGTCCCAAGAGAGTTGGACTGTTATTCATTTAGGGTAATGCAATTCTAGCTAGCCAGACCATACATCTTTATCAACCCTCTAGAACTATAATCTCTGACTATGATGAGCATGCGGATTGCGGACCTGTGTTCAATTTCGGAGGTCGGGCAAAGTATTATTAAGTTTTTCTATCTGGAATTTCTCAGTAGCAGCCTGCAATGGATTTGTGCCCGGTTGTTGGTAATAGGCTCGCCTCCTATTTATTACGTGGGACTTAAACTTATCTGGCGAAATATGAAGGTAGTATAGTTACATTTCTGCTTTACCCTTCGGGGAAGCACCCTAATCGCGTACACACACTATCAATCACAAACTGAATAACGTTCGAAATATTTGTCTGTTCAACAACGTAAAAAACGCAATTAATGTTTTTGAACTGTCAAAATAAAAGCTATTCCTACCGTTAGTGTGTTACGCAATTACCCCGCAGATGTTGGTTATGTAGATCTATGATTCGCCCTTGAGCCAATCATTAGCCAACAGTGGTGCCCACTAATAACGTTAAAGCGCAAGTTCTTAGTGAAACTATTAACGGAACTAAAACCTAATTCCCATTTCCACGATAGCCACACACACGCACAGCGGTCACGGCGCATAACTGAGCGGATAACTTAATAACGACTAATTACTAGGAACAAATGACGGAAAGTGGCGAAAAGCCGGAATGCGCACAATACTGTAACATCGCCTGACGTACGACCATAGTATGCCATGCTACAGATTTTTTTTACTGCATTAATGATAGGTGTTAATTTTCAAGTTATTCTTGAAGTATGCGTTTTTGTGACAAGTTTATTATCCGTGTTCATGGAGCGAGGTTGGGATTAGAGATCACGTTCTGTCGTCTTGTAACGGGAATCGCAAGTAATAAATGAGGAAACGAGCCATTTGCGATATAGCTAGCAGTGGTTCCAAGTGTCGGTTATTGCTTATAGAAACTATGTATGTATATTGTACTGTAGTTGAATATCGTATTTTATACTCGGCTATTCTGCCGTAACTGTCCCAAGGTTATTTTGAATCACTTCGTTACAATTTTTACCCGTTTCCTCAAATTTCTATTGGGTAATTTTAATGTAATTAAAGGCGAGTTATGCGAACTGCTTGGCCAATTAAGAGTTCATTAACGAACTAACTATATCAGCAGTTCTTGTTCAGGAAAACGTCTATGTATACTGTTTATTGTACGGGTATGGAACTGTTTGTTTGTCTATGGCAGCTTGCCAAACTGGCCCAACGGTCGTTATGGATTAAAAAGATTTATATTTTCAAAGCAATGTAAGGAAAATAAAAACAATTGCCTATTCTGTGAGGTCATGAATGATAAGTCCCAATTATATCTTTTTATCAATTATCAAACATGGTACGTGGTATACTCCTGATAAAGATATAACTCCAAACGACTCCTACAAAAGGCAATGAGAAAGTTCAAAGTTAATAACATAGTATTTATTTCAATTGTTGATTTATAAGAAGTTGATGATTTCCCAAAAATGAGTTTTGTTGACCACTTGAAAATACAGGCCTTTGAAGGCTTTTCTGGTTGTGGATCGACGGCCAGAGAAATCTTCTTCCGGTTCATCTAGTACATAGGTTCTCAACCTTATTTTGCCCACCGACCACTTTGAGAATATTTTTTTACTTACCTTCTGTCGTAAATCTGAATCAGCTATTGCCGCGGTTATATTTAAACGGGTAATATTTCTCCGAGTCTTTTACTGCTCCTCTGAAAGTGTCAAATGCTCACGAGAGGGCGTTATCGCCCACGTTGAGAACCTATGATCTGGTAGAACAGGTGGTTGCGGTGAACTGGACTCGCACTGTAAAGAAGAGATGGACACAGAGATGCCTCGGCGGCTGCTGCTAGAGTCGGTATCACCGTTTACTCGCGCTAAGATAAATATGGGGTACAGAAACTGAGGGAAACTTCAGCGCTCGACGCACTTTCTGCGCCACGATTTTTATGACTACTACCGTCTCTAGACGCTGACGGCTTTTCCGTGGTCTGTGGACAGTGAACCGCGCCAGGCTGAGTTGATTCATTTGCAGAAGTTGATTATTAATCCAGTATCTTTTTGTTTCCAGTGATGTACACAAGGTAGCCGTGCCGCTGCGCAGCCATGCCGCTGCCGAAGCGCTGTGTGGAGCCGGTGCACGTGTCACGCGGCACGGTGCCCGAGCGGCTGAATGTGCCCTCGGAGCTTGAAGCCGTCACCAATGGCACGCTCGCTAACACTGTCAGGTAATGTTGGCAGTGCGTTTTTGTGATCCCTTTTTCTTGTCCTCATGTGTAAGTAAAGCAGCCATGTCGCTGCCGAAGCGCTGTGTGGAGCCGGTGAACGTGTCACGCGGCACGGTGCCCGAGCGGCAGAACGTGCCCTCGGAGCTTGAGGCCGTCACCAACGGCACGCTTGCTAATACTGTCAGGTAATAATGAAAGAGTATTTTTGTCACCGAAATTCGCAACACCTTTATTCTTCATCTCATCCCTCACACTACTGTTGGTTGAATTGTGAATTCGGGATATACGGGATAAGCTTGCACTGGCTTAGCTGGTCCGACTGCAAGATTGATAGTGAAATCATTATTAAAATCGTAACCTTACCCGAAATCAACGGTGTTTCATTAAAATTGTGCATTTGGAGGGACTCTTGTAATTTTAAGAACGTTCACAGTCTGATCTCAGTCTCAATCTGTCAAAAATACCTCTTAATTTCCCTACATCTTTGACAAGTTTTTGACATTGATTGTAGCTGAGATGGCGACTAGATTTTGCCTTCAGAATTTAGGAACTCTTTTAGAGTATTTTGAAGCATGAATTAGCTTGGACGGAATAAAGAACAATCAAAGTGTCCTTAAAAAGAGTGTATGAGTAATATTATACTCAGCTGATTTAATTAGGCGACGAGCTCACAGTGTGTCAGTGAGCGTATCACATGATGAATAAATCGAAAGGAATTTCGGAAATAGCTTCATAGCCTTGAACGATGGGGTTTTCCATTTAGGTCAAGTTTTATCAGGATTTCGCATTTAATCTTTGTACTCGTATGATTTGAGCTAGTGATTCAGTCGGCCATGTTTTCTTCACAGCTGATTCTATACGTTCGGTTAATATGATCGTTTCAACGATCACCTTCAAGTTGTTGTGATGTGTCAGCACATTCAATTCAATCCTTCCCTTGCGCAACGACAACAACATTGTGAAGTGTGTAGATTATTTTTAGTACAACTTTTTCTGCGAAAAGTTTCGGGACTTCAAAAGAGGCTTTTTGAGTATGTTTTATTAGCCCGCTAGTCTGATGGGAAACACCTGCTTCTTCTAATTTCTTTAATATACTAACCGACTTAAAAACAGGAAGAGGTTATGCATCCGCCATGGGGTTTTTTAAATACTGATCGTTTCTCATTACATTTCAATGTGTAATAGCAAATAATTTATAATTCACAATTGAATGATGTTTTGATAGTTAATAATAGAACTAATCACTGGGATGACGTTCCTGAGCCCTATACAAGTTACATATTTTCCTTTTACGTGACCTCAAAGATATTCCTTGTTAAATGTAATTTAAAGTTATGTTACATTGTTTTATCTTGAGTACGAAAATATTGTTAATTTGTTGCCGTGTTTCTTCACCGGAAAAAGAAAACTGATAAGTTTTGTTTATGCTAACTCTGTAATTTAAAGGCGTCAATTATGAGGTTCAACATAACCCGAGCAAAAAATAATATTTAAAAATTGCACAAGCGGTGGTAGCCCAAACGATTAAAGCACAGGTTGGCGAGCGAGATGTCGTATGTAGGTTCCTTATCTATGGCTGTGACAATATTAACTTTACAGCACCACCATCTATGTTTATTGGAGAGTATATTAGGAAACTTCGTAGCCAAAACTGTTTCATACAAACATTCATTAACTCACGCTTTTTTCTAAAACCAGCAACCTAATTGTGTAACACACTATTAACCACAATCTGAATCATTTTGTAGGATATTGCTAATCCATTGCTTCATACGTTCGAAAAATTTGTCTGCTCAACAATGTAAATAATGCAATGAATGTTGTTGAGCTGTCAAAACGAAAGCCGTTACTGTTGGTGTGTTACGCAATTACCCAGCTGTTTCAAGAATGGTAAAAAATAAACTGCAAGTTTAAAATGTCTTTTTCTGTCGCCAACAGGCAGTTATCTTCCCTATCCAAACATGCGGAGGACATGTTCGGGGAGCTGACACGGGAGGCGACGAACTTAGCTGATAGGACGAACGTGCTGCAGGCCAGGATAGACCGGCTGGCTATCAAGGTCACGCAGCTCGACTCGGGAGTTGAGGAAGGTGAGATATGCTCCTTGGATTCTTGAGTTCCTGGCGCTTTTAGTTCAGGGAGCTGACGAACTTAGCCGAAAGGACGAACGTGCTGCAGGCCAGGATAGACCGGCTGGCTATCAAGGTCACGCAGCTCGACTCAGGAGTTGAGGAAGGTGAGATATGCTCCTTGGATTCTTGGGTTCCTGGCGCTTTTAGTTCAGGGAGCTGACGCACTTAGCCGAAAGGACTAACATTTTGCAGGTTAGGATAGACCGGCTCGCTATCAAGGTCACACAAGTTGACTCGGATTGAGGACGATAAAATACTCCTTGGTTACTTTAAGAATAAAAAAATAAATACTTTAAATCGAAATGGAACGATAGCGTTCAAGACTGGATCTCCCTTTTCCAGGATTCTTGGTAAACCTGTAGCATCCAAACAGCTTGGATGGATTTTGATTCAGCTAAGGACTTTGACAAGCATGTTCATACACCGTCAGGATTACTTCATATTATAAGGCCTGTCAACTCTAGTTATTATCATCTATGCAATAGCCTCTCTATCTACAAGATATAAGGAAACCGTCTAATCAAATGGTCACTCTTAGAAGTCAATGTCTGACCCAAAATGAATTAAGAATGTCCTTTTATAGCATTTGCAATTCCTAAAAAGGGGTGGTTTAAATTTCAGGGGCCCGTGGCTAAATAATAACAGCCGCACAGGTCGATCGATCAGGTTAAGCTACGCTTACCGAGGTTGGTCTGTGGATGGGTGACCATCTTTGACATATCGTGACCCCTCCGTGCCTCGGAAAGCACGTTAAGCCGGTGGTCCCGGCTGTCATTCGTGGATCTTTAACAGTCGTTACGGGTAATCAGAAGCCCGAAAGTCTGACAACCAGTCTTACCAAGGGGTATCGTATTACCCAGTAATTGGGTTGTGGAGGTCAGATGGGCAGTCGCTCCATGTAAAATACTGGTATTCAGCTGCATCCAGTTAGACTGGAAGCCGACCCCAACATAGTTGGGAAAAGGCTAGGTAGATGATGATGATGGGTGGTTTAAATTTCACGAAAATAATTGTGATTCATGCCAAATATAGGTGTACTTTGGCTAATCTATCTAATACCATTTATAAAAAAACAAATCTTTGTCTATTTCAAATATTCGAATGTTGAAATAAGTTGGGCAAATACTATAAAATGTCTAATTTATGATTCGAACGGATAATTACCACGTCCTTGTACCATGTTATCAGTAGGTAGCGTGTTTGAGGTGTGGTTTCCTTTATTTACTCCAAGTAAAGCAAACATACAAGCTAAATTAATTAACTTTGTTCATTAATGTAGTTTTCTATTACCTTCAGTATTTATTTGAAATGGTAGTCAATCGAGTTTTGCTGATCAACATTTTGCAATGCCAATAGATATGTATTGGGAATCTTCTATTGGGAATCTTGTATTGGGAATTTGGGAATATACCAATCAATGCATTGGTGCATCATGCACTATGCATGCACCCTTGTGGGGTAGACGGGTGGATCTGCTAGGGGTGGATCTGCTTCGGGTGGATCTTCTAAGTAAAATATTATTATTTATATTAAAACACCACCACTGCTCACCACTGATTGAAAACATTGTGTGGAAACCGGCATGTCCTAGAACCAAAAATTCGAAGACATGTGACATCTACAAACCCACACTAGGCCCGCGTGGTGGATCACAGCCTACTCCCTCTCGGAGAGATGATGCCTGTGTCCCAGCAGTGGGAACATTCTAGGCTTATTATGTATATTAAAACTAATACACATGCGATGCAAATGAGTAGGGGCCGTTGCCCCAGGTAACGGCCCCGACTTACGAGTTGTAAGTCCTGGAATACAGCCCACTCCCTGTCGAAGAGAGGTGGCCTGTATTCCAGCACTGGGAACATTATAGGATTATGCTAATACCCATGATTTCACTCGTAATATATTATAGTTATATAATTTGATTTTTTTATCAAATGACCTCACTAGTAATAAGATGTTTGAAATTGAAGAAATATGTGAAACCATTTATATTTAAGACCGTTTATGTACTTACCATATTTTGTGCAGAAAAAAAATCACGTGTTTTCTTGGAATAGCATTTCGTCCAAAAAATTACAACGAAAAATCATCTCCTTCCAGTGTCCCTACAAGATATACAAATGCGCAAGGCGTTCCGCTCAGCGCGATCGTTCCAACAACAGCTGTTCTCTCGGAACTCGATGCCATCGGCCATGCTGTCGACGTACGCGCGATGCGACCGGCCGCCGCCGCTCGAGATGCTCAACGAGTTCAGGGATGACGGTCGAGATGCCAGGAAGTTCTACACGGATCCGGATTACTTCTTCGAGTTATGGAGACGAGAGATGCTGCAGGATACTGAGAGGATTCAGCATGATCGGGGGAAGAAGGTAGGATACTGTTTGTTTAAATAAATATCTAGAATCCTGTGACCCTGAGAACAACAGCAGAACGTAGTAGTCATATTTGCTGTGCATAAGTGCTGTCGAAAAATACTATATTGTTCTTTGGGCATGCCAAAGGGGTGAGCATGTATTGGTGTTTTTCAGAGCCACTCTTTTGTAATTATGCTAAAGACGGTCATCTTGTGGGTTTGATATGTAGAAATACGAGTATCGCCTTTCGTTTTGCTCAGATATCTAGAATCAATAAGAACATTTTGCTCGAAAAAGTACTGTGATTTCTGCAAGGTTGATTGCGATGAAAAGGAGTCTTCTTGACCTCTTTAGAGGACGGGTAGTACCGTTCACTTTACCTTCCGTCATACTACTTCAACGAATCTATCAACTAACAGCACCATTGACCCCCAGGTCCGCCAGCCCCGCAGCGGCGGCACCGCGGAGGGGCGCGGCGCGCGGCGCGTGCGGCCGCCGCACTCGACGCGCGAGCGCCTCAAGGAGGCCGCCGTGACGCGCGGCGAGCACATCATGGCGCCCGCGCAGCTGCGCCACTACAACATCGAGCCGCCGTACAAACCTGACCCCGTCTATCAGAGTGAGTTATATTATCATACAATATTACATAGCTCGCGTAATTACTAAACGCCTTTGCCTAAACCTCCAGGAAATACAGGCCATGGTATGTAATTTTACCGATCAGGAACGTGATGTCAAACTGCGTCTGATTCTAATCTAGCTACGTGTTTACCCAAAAAGTCAAAAAGAATTAAACAGGAGTATTAGACTCTAGGTCCGTCTGTACTTCTATAGCTCATTGACTTATAAATACAGCATTTTTAACCAAAACTATTTCCTACAGCGACGAACATATCGGACGGCGGCTACAGAGCATCCCAGAATCGGCCACCGTCGGTGCAGCCTGCCAGGCCCAACTCCATCGAGATTGAAAACACGCAGAACAGACAGCCCAGGATAACTGGCAATGGACACGGTAATATTGTGTTTAGATATGAAGTTATACAAAACTGATAATGATCTAACCAACCCGCACTGGGCCCGCGCTTTGTTCGAATATTTGTGGCTACAATCGACTCTTGTCACCCCCAGTGGTGGTAGCGGACGAGAGTCCGTACGGCTCGGTGGGCGGCGAGCCTATCTACGGCGGCAGCGGCGCCGGCACCCCGCGCCGCGCGCGCCCCTCCGTGCCGCCGCCCGCGCCGCCCGCGCCTGCGCACGCGCCGCACCACGCCACGTCGCCGCCGCCCGCGCACACGCCCACCAGGTACGTCGTACGTTGCTGGCTGTACTCGGCGCGACACGCCGCCCGCGCCGCCCGCGCCTGCGCACGCGCCGCACCACGCCACGTCGCCGCCGCCCGCGCACACGCCCACCAGGTACGTCGTACGTTGCTGGCTGTACTCGGCGCGACACGCCGCCCGCGCCGCCCGCGCCTGCGCACGCGCCGCACCACGCCACGTCGCCGCCGCCCGCGCACACGCCCACCAGGTACGTCGTACGTTGCTGGCTGTACTCGGCGCGACACGCCGCCCGCGCCGCCCGCGCCTGCGCACGCGCCGCACCACGCCACGTCGCCGCCGCCCGCGCACACGCCCACCAGGTACGTCGTACGTTGCTGGCTGTACTCGGCGCGACACGCCGCCCGCGCCGCCCGCGCCTGCGCACGCGCCGCACCACGCCACGTCGCCGCCGCCCGCGCACACGCCCACCAGGTACGTCGTACGTTGCTGGCTGTACTCGGCGCGACACGCCGCCCGCGCCGCCCGCGCCTGCGCACGCGCCGCACCACGCCACGTCGCCGCCGCCCGCGCACACGCCCACCAGGTACGTCGTACGTTGCTGGCTGTACTCGGCGCGACACGCCGCCCGCGCCGCCCGCGCCTGCGCACGCGCCGCACCACGCCACGTCGCCGCCGCCCGCGCACACGCCCACCAGGTACGTCGTACGTTGCTGGCTGTACTCGGCGCGACACGCCGCCCGCGCCGCCCGCGCCTGCGCACGCGCCGCACCACGCCACGTCGCCGCCGCCCGCGCACACGCCCACCAGGTACGTCGTACGTTGCTGGCTGTACTCGGCGCGACACGCCGCATGAGTGAGACCGCGCCTCCTCGAATTATTTTCGTGGATGGACCATCGCACGACTGGTTGCGTCGTAGCTACGAAAGACAGTCTTCCTACGACGCGTAGGCTCGAGCTGAAACGGCGCAATACTACACGCGGAAGAAAACCAGCAAATACAAAAAAAAAAACCGGCTAAATACGTGTTGGACCACACAGTGATGGGTTCGTAGTGGGAACGAATAATTGTGCTTGCACATTATTGATTTTATCGACCGCAAAAATTATGATTGTATTATCGAAAAAACTGAAAAACAAAGTTATTACTGCGGTTTTAACCGAAAATATCCCATATTTCAAAAACTATTGACTTAAATAAATAAAAAACTTAACAACACCATAATCTTTTTAGTTTAGGGATTCAACGAGGGACACGCTTATTGGTATAGATTTTTTTTTATGTTATGAGAATTTACTGAAATAGTCTCTGAACGCCACTGACGCAAATTCTATGTCACGGAGAGTGTTTATTATGATACATTATGCTGGCGCCCCTCCCCCCGCAGGTCCGCGCTGCCCCCCCCGCCGCCGCCCCCCGAGGGCTCGACGTCGCCGCCGATGATGAACGGCGCGTCGCCGCCGCACCGCACGGCGCTGGACGCTCATCTCGACCACATGCACGCCGTTATAGGTAATACACAACGCCTTGCTGGCTTTCTAACGAGTTCTTAGCTTATCTAAGCTGTGTTTCTGTAAAGCGCTGAGCAGACAATGCTATATTTGTCCGCCGGCCACAAAAAAACCCCAATGAAATGGTAGATGACCGGCAGTAGTATTTGTTCTAAGGTGCGTTATTGCATAGATTTCCGAGATACGTTTCGTCTTAGACAAATCATCCATCGTCTGCTCAGCCCTTTAAGATAAATCTGCCACTATCAGGAAAACAGCAGACTTTTCATAATTTTATTTTGACTGTGATATGATTTAGGGTTTATTTTTCTAGGTATCTATCGCCATGGAATCAAATTGTCATCAAAAATGGTTTTCTTGCATGATTTTTGTTGTGATCATACGATTGCAAATTCAGCCCTTTGAATATTAGCCTACCAAAAATGTGTTATTCACCCTTCTAAACTTTAAATTGAAGAATTTTGGTTTCCTGGCAGTGAATGGTTACACAATAACGGCTGTTCAAGTACTGAGCTCTGTAATTTTCACCTCCTTGTTTTCGACAGACGATCCTGGTGAAAACGATGATTTTCACCAGTATTTGACTCCTTTATATCAGATAATGGTGAAAATTACATATTTTCATGACCGCCGTTATATGAGGAAACCGCTTTCCTAGGAAACCAAAGCTTAGCCAAATCACGCCGGTGATAACCGTATCGGTGTAATACAAGTTCATATGAGACTGAGTGCAGGGCGTGTGCGCGCAGGTATGATGTCTTCCGAGGAGGCGGACGGGCAGGGCGGCGCGCCCCCCGCGCCCCCCGCGCCCCCGGCCGCGCCCCCGTCGCCGCCGCCGCCCCCGCCGGCCGCGGAGCGCCCGCGCCCCCCGTCGCCCGGCGCGCTGCTGCGGGGCGCGTCCGCGCTCAAGCCGCCGCGCGCCTCGGCCGAGCCGCAAGCTGATCCTAGGAATGATCTGCTGAAGGCCATCCGCGATGGTATGAATAATTTCCATTTTTATTTTTGAGTGTATACAAGTTGGAGACGACAATACAACAATAAATGAAAACACTAGTAATACTAATACATAGGAGTATCTAGGAATTATCTAACTTATAGGTGTAAACAAAAAGAACACCATTTAAATATTGGTTCACTAACCATGAGAAGAGCGGCAACAGCGCGGTGTCATTGACGCAACGACCATTATGGCGAAAACCTGCAAAAAATGGTATAGGTCAGTGTGCCAGGCACACCATTTTTTGCAAGTTTCGGCAACAAAGCGAAGTAGAAACAAACAACAAACTATTACCATCCATCCCTTTCGCATACTTAATTTTCGATTGACATGAGTACCACAACATTTGTAGTAATAACTTCCGCATGCATTATTTTCTTATCTAATTCTGATGACACGCTCTATGAAATATGTCTCAAGTATAATATGCATTCGTTCGCATCGGGAAATAAAATTTAAGAACAAAGGCGAAGGTTATTGAAGTAGCGAGCTGGCAACATGTTGCGTTTATACAGATTACTGCAGATGTCTTCAACCTGTCGGTGCTGGCCTGTTAACAGATACATCATGTAGAAAATGTTAAAAATGAAAAATAATGTTCAGTGATTAAACAGTAACTATTAGATGGAATTTTGTATGCAGACTGGGAACGTTATTAGGTATACGAAGTTTAATTTATTGTTGTATTGTCATCTCCACTTTGTATAGATCCAATTTTATTGAGCCAATTAAATAATGTGTTACTGAATTAATGCATATTAAGAAATTAGTTTTTTAATCCAAATTAAAACTGAAAATTAGTCACTCTGCCGCTGTAAGCACCTAAAGTACACATTGTGGAATATGCAATAAATAATTGTGTATTTATTTAGTAGTTCTCCGTTTCGAGTGAGGGTTTCTGCGAAAATTTTGTGATAAGTAGTCATAATTATTATCTTACTGAGACACGGTTAGATCATGTGATTTAGACGTTTTCGTCCCTTCACAAAACTAGAATTATTTTGTCGGTTTAATTGATATTTAAAAGTTTTTGTGAACTACATTATAATATTCACCTCATCTTCCAGGTATAAAACTCCGCAAAGTAGAGAAACGTTGCGACGAGAACACCGGGCGGTACGACACTCTGCGGGGCGCGCCCGTGTTCTTAGACGTGGCGAGTATCCTGGCGCGGCGCGTCGCCGTCGAGCTCAGCGACACCAGCTCCGGAGCCGACTCCGACTCCGACGACTCGGACCAGTGGACCGAGTCACGCGCGTGACGTCGCGCCTCGCCCCGCCCCGACCCTGCGCCGCCGCGCCGCCCGCCCGACCCCGCGCCCCCGGCCGCGCCCCCCGCGCCCCCGGCCGGTGAGCCCGTCGCCATCACGCTGAAGCACGAGCCCGCCGCGCCCCCCGCCGCGCCCGCCCCGCCGCCGCCCCCGCGCGCTGACGAGACCTGCTACGTGCGCAACTCGTCGTTCCTCAGCCGCGACATCGAGGCGCGTGCGTCCCGCGCGGAGCCTCCGCCGGCCCGCGCGCTGCCCGGCGTGCCCAGCGGGCCCAGCGTTCCCAGTGTGCCCCGCGGGTCCAGCGTGCCCGGCGTGCCTGGCGTGGCCCGCCAGTCGTCTACGTCGAGCACATCGAGCCGCGAGCGCCCCCCCTCCCCGCCGCGCCGCGCCGACCCTCCTGCAGTAAAAGCTCCGCCGATCAAATCTCCGCCCCCCGCCACCTCCCCGCCGGTGAAGTCTCCCCCGCTGCGCGGCCCCGCCCCGCACCCCGCGAGCGTCACCTCGCCCCCCGCTAGGAGGGCCACCCCACCGCGATCAGAAGTGACGTCACCGCTGGCACGCGAACACAAGCCGGTGCCGCTCGTCTTGAAGAGTGACGACACCTCCAGTGCACCGCGAACTGCGTGGCGTGAGTCTCCGGTCGCCAAGGAAGGTCCCGTCAAGGTTGAAAAGCTATCCCTGGTTTCAACAGAAATAGAGCGTACGGTGGAAAGTAGCGAGGTCGCGAAGGTCGAAGACGAAAAAGTTGAAAACGAAGTGGACACGCATAGCGATAAGACGGCAAAGTCTGAGGAGTCGAACGGGGTCGGCGACAAAATAAAGAAATTCGAGAAAGCAGCTGAAGATGCGAGCGGGACATTGGGGCGGCTGTCGCGCCCGGGCTCCGTGCGGGGCCGCGCGCGCACGGAGCGTCTCGGCTCCGACTGCGGCCGCGAGGAGCTGGCGCCGCCCGCCACGCCCTTCAAGGACAACGTGCACTTCGAGCTGGCGCCGGCCGAGCGCGCGCCCACCGTGCTGGAGCGGCAACAGTCGCTGTCGCGCAGCGCCGCCGCCGGGCCCGCGCGCTGGCAACGTGGCGAGCCCGACGGGGAGAAGGTGCGGCCCGAGCCGCAGAAGATCATCAAGCCCGAGTTCAAGCCGATGCCGTCGCCCGTCGATGTCACCATCCGCTCGCCCAGCCTCGGCGCCAAGATCGCCGATCAGTTCCCGTCGCACGGCACCGCCTTCCGTAACGTCGCCTCGCCCGACCCCGCCCGCTCCAGGGAGCAGCCGCACAAGGTCAACGACGATGTAAATACTCAGAATAATTTTAAGACTTGTAAATTTAAAACGAAGGACAAGTACTCGGTGAGCAAGGGCTCGAGCTACTTCACCAGAGGCTCCGAGGAGATCTGGCTCGTGAAGAAAAAGGATATCGAGGAGATAGAGGAGAGGGTTCTGGACTCGTTCAGGCGCGCGGGCGGGAACGTGTGCATGCGCAGCGAGTCCATGCGGCCGTCGTCGGACAGCGGGCAGGGCGCGACGTTCGCGCACGCGACGCTGGGCCGCAGCAAGCGCACGACGTACGCGCGCAGCGAGTCGCTGGACCCGCAGTGGGCCGGCGCGCGCAGCGAGTCGCTGGACCCGCAGCGGGCCGGCGCGCGCGCGCACACGCTCAAGCGCCAGTCGTCCGTGGCGTGCACGTGCGGACACGACAAGAAGACCCGCTCTAAAAGCGCCAACGCCGACACCACGCCTCGACCTCGCTCACGCTCACACGGGGATGATAATAATCAAGCCCACGTCCTTGATAAGTACGAAACCCTCGTCTAACGCCCTCCCCGCACCCCGCCCGCCCCTTCATGATTATTGTGATATTTGGCATTGTGGAATGGAGTATTTGACCTTTAGGGATATCTTATAAAATTGATGTATCCTTCTCTTCAAGGGAAGTATCTTTCATATCTCTGTTTGTTCCATTTTTACTGTATCCTACGTATATAGTATAGGCTATTAGGTCACAGGTCGACATTATAAGTAAAACATGGTGCATTGCATGGAATATCCTTTTGATCCATTTAATATTATGATGCATAAAGTGGTGTTTATATATCAGATGAAAGGTTTATTGGATAATCCTAGGAGAGTTCGGACGGACATAAATATATGTTTCACATGTAAAACCAAAAATATATACGCGATAATGATTATAACAGTAGTGACGAGAATGGATAGATAGTACTCGTAGTATTAAAAATTAAAAAAAAATATCTACTCTTCCCTATGAAACGAATGGTGGCAGAATGGAGTTTTATTACGTTGACAATATGTAGCTGATCTTTTAGTAAAAGTGTCTAAACACACCATGCCGAAGGTACGCGACCGAAGTTCGGCATGATTACGCCTGCTATGCTATTTGAATTACTGCAACACATTATCCCGAAATTACGTTGCGTTATAGCGTACAACCGAACTTCGGTCGGGCGTAAGTTCAGCGGCAATTCGGCGCCAACGTATTCTGTAGAGCACACATTATACGCGACCAAAGTTCGGTTCGATTGCCGAAGAAGTTCCGGCGCAGCGAGAGGCAGGCATGCCCGCGCCCCGCGTGTCTGAATTTCTGTCGCGTAAGTTCGGCACTTATGGTGTGTCATATCAGCCGAATACGTCTGAACGTAAAATCAGCCGCGGAACTTCGGTCGCGTACCTTCGGCATAGTGTGTTTGGACACAAATATCATAAATTATTTCACTGCTTCAGTGTTCGGACTGAGAAGAGGCCCCACCTCAGCACAACATATTGCATGGTGCTTAGCTTGTTAAATTTTTAAATTCGTCTTGACCCTCGAAAACCGCTTTGATAAACGGTTGTGAAATTACGTTTGAGATTCTTGATATTTATATTTTATTTATGAATTTAAAAAACGCTTTAATGAAAACAGGATTATGAAGTTGCTAGTCGATGTTTTGTATTCAAACAATATAAGGTGCGTCGTTGTTATGATTTTATGAGAATGTTCTGTCTAATACAGCCCGATTCAAATCATGGCGTCTCTGAAGTGCACTACTCGCTGCGCAGTACCTCACCCCTCACCCCCGCTGACACGTGAATTTGTTACTGCGCAGCGACTCGCCTCACGTTCCGAACCGCCATAAAGTTTGAATCCGGCTGTATTCATATTTATTGTCTTATAATATTACTTATGAACAATTATTTCCATTAGGCACGTTTCTAGGTGAAGAAAATAAATTAGATGCCTATACCTACATGTAATGTCTAAAGTAAAGTATAATAAAAATGTTTTTGTAATTTCATATAATAATGTGACCTGCGTATGTAGTGCCAATTACATAAATCGATTGTATATTTTCGTCAAAGTAATACAATTAACTTCCATTTTATACATTTTGTATCATCAGATAGTGGAAAACTATATTGGAATTTGTTTCATGTACTCTATCGTAATTATAGGTAAGAAAGGAATCTCTGAGTTTTCTTTCAACTCTCTCTCTTTACAATATAATATTCTGTGTGAGCTATCTGTATTCCCTAAAATATACATTCCGAAAGTGTTAAGTTGCTCACTGTTCCGCGACTGTGTTTAATACGTTTTAATGTTAAAATGAGCAACGAATGTGTACCAAATTTTCTAAATATGTAGTGTTGTACCTAGCTAGACATAAGTTAACAAATTCATTTTGTGTATGTACCTTGTCTTATGATTTTTTTTTACATAGTGGAGGTGAGGTGAACATTTTTGCGATTGCTTTTTTGACACAATACTACTTTATTATAATTACAAACCATCCTAAATTATTCCTATGCAATGAAAAAGGTTACTGCCTGATAATTTAAATGTTTTGTAAGTTATTAAACCCGCCATTTTTGTAAATAACAAGTCTCGTCTCATATTGAGTAATCAATGATATGAATTCAGAAGGAAATTCTCCTAATTTAAAACGTTCAAAATCTAGTCGCAGTTTCATTTCGGCGACAAACAAACGTCAAAAACTTTTCTTAAAATGTAGGAAAATTAGTGTTGTACTTCGTAGCACGACCATGAACGCATTCATTATAACTTTTGATGGTAATAAAATCCTTTTAATGTATACTATTTTAGACCACTAATTAGAAATTTTATACCTCTCAATTATCCTAGATATACTGGTCGTGCTGGAAAGATTCCTTCCCAGCACAACCACGCTAAAATTCCAGCTGGCATAAAAGTGGATGAAACGGGAGCATGCCTAAAAAATTTTACTCTTTATTTACTCCTATTTCATTACTGGTAAATTGTCGTAAATTGTTAGAAAAGCAAAAAAAACATTTTCTGACTATAAGCCTGTATATGATTTTTGTAATTGACACTGGATGGCGTTAAATGTAAAAATTAAGAATATACGAATATCTAAGATAATTGAGAGGTATAAAATTTCTAATTAGTGGTATAAAATAGTACAAATTAAAAGGATTTTATTACCATCTAAAGCTTTAATGCCAGCTAGAATTTTAGCGTGGTCGTGCTGAGAAGGAATCTTTCCAGCACGACCAGTATATCTAGGATAATTGAGAGGTATAAAATTTCTAATAAGTGGTATAAAATAGTATAAATTATAAGGATTTTATTACCATCAAAAGTTATAATGAATGCGTTCATGGTCGTGCTACGAAGTACAACACGAAAATTAGAGGTATTTTTGACAGATTGAGACGAGAATGTGAATGTTCTTAAAAATTACGAGAATTGCCCCTCAGGTGTATCTTGTATAATTCAGAAATAATTTATACTATGCTTTATGAATAATAGAATCTTGGAAATGTCTACTTTGGTTGCGAAAGAATCAGTATGAGCAGCATGTAGTATAGTAGTGTACGTAACGGTCACGATACGGTAGTAAGAGATGTAATTATAGCTGTAAGGAAATGATAAAGCATGTTTTATATTATGTAGAATACGAACGCCTCTATAAGTTGCCGTCGATGGCTATTGCTAATTATTTATTTGCATTTTTTCTTAAATGTTTATAATTTTTAATATTAAAATCGAAAGCAAATTGTTGTAATCGCTGAATAGGCCACTAATACGACCGGTTTTTGGTTACCATGTGACAAGACAGTAATCTTCAGGAACTTTATACATTTTATGATAATTCAAAAGCAGCTTGTAGAGTTACATGGTAACCAATGATGGGGTCGGGCTAAAGTGCTTCGTATCCTGGACTACAACGTCATTGTGTAATAAGAATTATATTTTATAAATTGTTTATTTGCTAATACAATATAAGTTAAATGTGTTGTGATTTATTTCTTACCGGAGGCTCACAATGCGCCAGTTCGTCTGCTATAGCGTGAATCGCAAATCGGAAGCAAGAAATTTAAGATAACAGTCACAACATTACTATCGTCGCTCCCATGACTACAATTTTTTAGTTGATTTGAGTTAATTTTTTAGTTGATTGAGTTTGAGACAAAGACTACAATATGATGCTGTTTATTAGACAGGAAGCTCTCTTCATTTTGTGTTGACAGCACAATTCGCCATCTAGTGTACGCGTAACCAAAACTATTACCTATAGTTACGGCTAAAGATGGTAGATGGAGCTCTATTATATTATTAAACACTTGACCGTTATTTGAAGCTTACTAGATTGAGAGTGGCACTACTGGTTTCCGCTATATTATCCCTCTCTTTTGCTCTTACCTTTAGTCGTATCTATCTCTCTCTTTCGCACATCCCGATTCCTCACCAGGTGGCGCTGCCAAATGTGGGCTTAGCCATGGCAGTGAATCGCTGATCATTGGCGTGTTTATAAGTGTATAGTCTATGATTGGCATCTTTTTCCGCGTGAAAAGAGGTTGTCGAGACAACTTTTAAAATTAAATTTAAATTCTTCTTCAAAAAAGTGATTCTTAGTGCATTCCATCGGACAAAATTGTAAGTAGAAATAAATTTTCATAAAACTGTTTCAGTGATGCGATGCATGATCACTATGTTTAAGGGCAAAGTTAAATATAATAATAACGGTGTTACCGTTCGTCGTGCCCTTAACCAGCATTGCATTATTTTATTCGCAATGCAAAACTTGTATTGAAAATTAATTTTTCAAACTACCCTCATTTGCTCAAAATTATAGGTACTAATTTTATGAAATGTTCGTTTGACAATGATTATTATTAATGGTCTATTAGCGTATTGTTGACCCTAATAATAATTAATGTTACAATAGACTCGTGATTATAAATCAGCAATCGTTTTTAATTGTACCAATGTTTTAATTGCTTACGTACTCGTTGGTGTGTCGAGATAGGAATCATAAAAAAAATCGAAGTTTTCATTTTAAATAGGATGGAGGGCTCAAGTAATCCAAATGCGATGGACGCTCCGGGGCCATCAGGTTTACAAACCAAGGGGTCTACATTACGTCGAGAACATCGTAAAATAGAGTCTTCTAGCTCCTCATCCAGTTCTTCTAGCAGTTCCACTTCGTCATCAGCGAAGCCCAGTAAAAATAAACGTCGCCGTCACTATAAAAAAAAGAAGGGGGGCCGCCATTCCCGTAAAGCAGATTTATTGCAACAATTAACTCAAGAAATTAGCGAGCTACGAGAACGTGTTTTTTATAGTGATAAAATCTCTGCATGTTCACCTCGGCGTTCAGCAGAAATGCAGGCAGACGGCAGTAATGACGAAATTTCCTTATTAGATAATAATGATTATAGGTCTTTGTATGATTATGATGTAGTAGATGAAAAATTAGACAAATCACATCAATTCAAATTTGATTTACAAGTCAAATTAAAGGAACCGCCTGTTGCTAAGGCTCCTGAAAATTATCTCAAATCTTTAAATGATATTCAGCATTTTAATAAAAATGAATGGTGCGAGGTTAGGTATTCGGAAGTGCAGAAGCTATATAATCACAGTCCCGGTTTTACTGAGCTGGAGATCAACGAAGAAATCAAACCATATGATTCTTTAAGACATTTAGCTTTGGCTGACAAAGCCTATGGTGCTCTAACATTTTGTGCAATTAAACAGCGAGAGGTATTACAAACTAGCATGGCTGATCTTTTATCCTGGGCACGTGTCAAAGGTAGTGTAACACCCGATCAGTTGCATAACAAAATCTCTGAATTATTTTCGGATGGTGAATATTATAAAGTGTCTTCAGATATGATTCAACTTATTTGCGGTCATCGCGCAGAAATAATTCAAATGCGTAGAGACGGATTATTAAATTATGTTCGCGATCCTCTTGTTAAGTCTGCGTTGCGCAGAATCCCACCCTCTAATCAGCTGGTTTTTAGTCCTGAGCTGCTATCATCAACGTTGGAAAAGAACGGAGGTGTTAAGAAGACCTTCTTACCTCCAAATAAAACCAGTGGCTTCAAACCTACTTCGCAAGCAGGATTTAAGAAGACCACTCGCTACCCCCCGCTGGGGTCAGCTTATTATAGGGCACCCTCGCAGGGTACCCGCCAAGCGTGCTGCACTGTGCCATGCTTCCAGCCCTCGCAGGGCTGTGGACACAACCACACCTCACAGAGGTCAGGTCATTGCCATCCCTCGCAGGGAACCGGCAACAACAACAAAGGAACACGTGGGCCTAGCCATAATTATCATGGGCCTTTTCGTTCAAGAGGAACACACCAGCAGCCTAACAAACAAGAGACGAGCAGAAATAACAGAAAACGGAATTCAGCCACTGAATATCCCCCAGGAGGAAAGAGGAGCAGGTTTTGACAGACAGAGCTTCAAAGCGGGCCAGTTAACATTCTATGCCGATCGATGGAAGAAACTCGGAGCACCAAAAACCCTTCTTCGCATAATAAAAGGCTATCGCATTCCTTTCATCAAAAAACCTCCTCTAATGATACCCAATGCACAAAGCCCATTTCAAACAAAGGAATCCGAGGCAATGTCAACTATCATATCTCAAATGATAACGCAAGAGGTGCTAGAGGAAGTTTCATATTCTCCGAGTTTCCTGTCCTCAATGTTTCTGGTCCCCAAAACCGATGGCACCAACCGGCCTATTTTCAACCTAAGGAATCTGAACGATTTTGTTTACACGGAGCCATTCAGGCTCATAAATGTGTTCCGTGTCCCAGACTTCCTCCAACCAAACGACTGGCTTTGCAAAGTCGACCTGACACAGGCTTACTTCAATTTACCAATACACCAGTCACACAGACGATTCCTACGTATAAGTTACAGAGGAAAATTGTTAGAAATGACCTGCCTTCCTTTTGGCCTCAGCACAGCACCCAAAGTCTTCGCGACTCTAACAAACTGGGTAGCACAGACACTAAGAGAGGAGGGTGTTCGAATACTCGTCTATTTAGACGATTTTTTCGTGGTTCACTAGGACCATCAGGTCCTGCAAGTGCACGTCCAAATATTAATAGATCGCCTCCACTACCTGGGGTGGCAGACGAATTACCAAAAATCTGTCACAACTCCGTGAAAAAGCCTCGTATTTCTAGGTGTTCTATGGAATCCATGGACAAACGAGAGATCATTGCCTCACGAAAAGATCACAAAAGTAAGAGAAAAGGTGCTGGATCTGTTACACAAACACACAACGATGATGAAAGCACTACAAAGCCTGGTAGGACTTCTAAACTTCGCCAGCTTCGTGGTACCCAAGGGCAGACTTCACTTTCGGGACACACTAATGTTTCTAAACAAAAAACTAAAAGAAAACTGTGTCAGCGTAGTTTTGCCTATAGAAGTAAAGGAGGACCTAAATTGGTGGCTACTAAATTGTCATCGGGCTTCTCTGATTCACAACCCGCCACCATCACATTTCCTGACCACAGACGCGTCGGATCTAGCTTGGGGGGCTCAGCTCGATGGATACGCACTATCAGGACCATGGACAGATCAAGAGCAACAGCTCCATTGCAATCAAAAGGAGATGCTCGCAATACTAAAGGTTATAGAAGAGCGGGGTTCAAGCATGTCCAAGTCTACCGTTCTAGTTCAATGCGACAACAAGACTGTTGTAGCCTTTTTGAGAAACGAAGGCGGGACCAGGTCTCCTTCATTGCTAAAACTCACGAGAGAGATTTTTCAAATCCTAGACCAACTCCAAATAAACCTGAAAATTCAGCATATTCCGGGAAAATACAACTGTCACGCAGACCATCTTTCTCGTCATCGGCTTCCTCCGGAGTGGCATCTCTTACCCCAGTGTACGGAGAAAATATTCAAAAAGTTCGGAGTTCCAGTGATAGATCTATTTGCGTCAGAAAGGGCAAAAGTCGTGATGAATTATGTATCACTGGATCAGAACGACATTCAAGCAATGTACCACGATGCCTTCTCCCAAAAGTGGACCTACCCACTAGCTTGGGTATTCCCTCCACCTTACCTAGTACCAAAGGTACTAGCTCACCTCAACTCTGCGTCGGGAGTCTTTCTAATGGTAGTCCCAAGGTGGGAGAGAGTCTTTTGGAGAGCAGACCTAAAAGCCCGTGCGTTAGCACCTCCATTCACAATCCGGAAACTGCATTCACAGCTGATAGATACGGCGACAGGCCTCCCACCCCCAAGAGTCCGGGAGATGACGTTAGAAATATGGAAATGTGGGGGTGGTCCCAGACCTTATTCGAATGGAATGAAGCTCAGTTACAGCTTTTAAAATCCTCATGGCGGCTATCAACCAAAAAGACTTATCGAGTAGCATGGAATAGGTGGCTCACATGGACAAAAATGCATAAATTAAACCCCTTCCAACCAACAGGTCAGGTTTTGGCTCGTTTTCTTGCAGATTTGAGTATTATAGAGGGTTTAGCTTATAAAACTATTTTATTACATAAATCTGTGGTCTGCACGCTAAGCAACCCTGACGAATCTGCCAAATTAAGTTCCCATGTTTTAGTTACTCATATATTAAAGTCTATTGCTTTAAAAAACCCAGTAGCTCAAAAATCTATAGTCTGGAACGTCGATAAACTAGCAGAATTTATGGGAAGCTATTCTGTAGACGCGAATAATGTATTTGCTACTTGTAGACATACGGCAACCTTGTTACTCCTTTGTTCCGGCAGAAGAGTTCATGATCTAACACTACTAGCTGTGGACTCAAAACACCTGTCAGAAAATAATGATCATCTGATTCTATGGCCAATATTTGGTTCTAAAACAGACACTGCCGATTATAGACAGTCTGGTTGGAGATTATCTCCTAATCCTACTAACGAGAATTTAGACCCTGTACTTTGGGTGAAACGAACTATTGCTATACTAAAAGATAAACGCCAGTCAGGGTGTCTCAATAATCTGTTTCTTAATTTTAGAGGAAAATCAAGGGTCGCTTCTCGTACAGTCATAGCAGGTTGGGTCAAATCTATGTTGTTAGAAGCAGGAGTAAGTGCTTCGCCTGGCAGTCTTAGGTCTGCTGTAGCCTCTAGAAACTGGGTTAACAACTACCCCTTAGACGAAATACTCTCTAGAGGTAATTGGCGATCGCAGAATACCTTCACCCGCTATTACTGTAGAGAAGTGATGCCCTGTATACCCACCAGTTCTAGTTTTAATGTATCTACAACGTTTAATCCTATTAATTAAGATAATAGAGGTTTTTTTTTTTTTTTTTTGTATTCTCCCCTAAGTATGTAATTCTTCTCAAGAAGTGTTAGAAATGTTTATATTTGCATAGCTAATATTCTAGAAACAAAGGTAGCTATTGTATGTCCGTAAGGATTGAGGAGCCACATCAGATTTTTTAAATCTGATCTCACCATTATTTAGCAGCAATGTAGCTTATTTTGCAGCACGAATTCTAGATTTAGCAGCAAAATATATCACTAGTTATTTTAATGCAAAAGTGGCTCCTCAATCTAAATGTTTGAATTGAGGAGCCACCTGGAACTCGATAAGTAATAGATGAATATTTATGAAAATTTTGCATCATTTAGCAGCAATTTTGCATATTACCGTCTAAAAATTTAGGATCTGTAGCGCTAAAATAAAAGAAAATACAATACTTTTAATATGGCTCCTCAATCTAAACTCAAGAGGTGAATTTCTATTGGATGTGAGCGATCAATTAATATATTCGACATATTGATCATTTAGCAGGTGTTGTGTTTGTTTTTGCAGTATAGGAGTAAAATAGTAAAACAGAGTAAATTTTGTATATGAACGCATTTTCTTTGGCTCCTCAATCCTGACGTTCTAATTATATATGTTTGACTGTAGCCACCTGAGATCTCAACGGAATCTAAAGCCAGAGATACTAACATTTTGCAGAAATGTCTGCTAAATATATCTGCACAGTTCAGCAATGTATATATTTTGGATTCTGAAAAAACAATACTTAACTATTTTCTTGTAAATTCAGTGTGTAGGGTGACCACATTTTGGGGGTAGGTACCTACAATAGTTATTTGTGCAACAAGAGAGCAAAGTCGTTTTTTGCTGCGAGTTCAAGATTGAATCACGAGCGTAGCGAGTGATTCTAAAGTTGAATCTTGAGTGTGGCGAGGGATTCAAAGGCACGAGATGCAAAAAACTTTGCTCTCGTAACACTTTCAGTCTATCAAAAAGTACTCTGTGTGAACTTTTCACTTCAGCACCGAGAACACTTTCCCTGCGTTCCGAGATAGGGAAATAATCGATGTGAGCGTGCTTAAACCCGTACCGAATTAGCGTGAGCGCGATAACGACGTCCCGTGAATCGTCATATATGACGTCATGACATGCGCCATCTTGCGATAACGCCGACCATGCCCTAGAATAATATCACCGTGAGCGCTGTCAAAAATGACAGTGTGTGTGTGAGGATGTGTCAGTGTGTGTTTTGTTTTGATTTGCATCTTATCATAAAATTGAACTAACTTGGCATTTTCGAAATTGTACTTCTGGCTGATAGTCGCCACCTAACCAAAGAAGAAGAAATGTGGTGTTTATACAAAGACATACTGTAATAATATCGTTTTTACATTGAGTAAGCACTGTGAGCGCGTTCACGGGCGTTCCGAATTGTTGACAGCTCTCAGCTGTCATAATCGTAATATCTAAATCGGAACGCACATGCGTTCCGATTTAGATATTACGATTATGACTATATTATGATGATGTGAGCGATTATAGCTAATTCGGAAAACGCCCTTTGTAAGGCGTGTTCGGAAATAGCACCCATGATATTTTATTATTCAAAATATATTACGTAACATTATTGAAACTAGAAATAAATATTTACAGGTTAAATATCAGTTTTATTTGCAGTAAATACTTATTTTCGTTTAAATACAACAATAAGTTAAAAATTCAATAAATTACATTAAAAGACATAATTATCTTTTTGCAAAATTTCTTTAATTGGTACGAAATTCCGAACGTGTTTGTCTTTGAGGTCGAATTCAAAATCGGAACTTCGAAAGGGCTGGTCTTTGCTTTGTCTCTCTCACTTTCTAATGGCGGGAAAGAGATAGAGTGTGAATGTTTAGAATTGTATGATTAACCCAAGGCTGATTAGGATATTCGCGGCTAAAAAAAGGATTTGATATCCTGTTTTCAATGTAAGTACATTTGTGCCGACTATTGTTATTTTTTTTACATTTATTTATTTAATAATATATTTTTAGGAATCAGAAGTGTAAAACAAATAAAAAAAAAACAATCTCAAACAACCTAAAACTGATTTATTTGCAAACAGATTTAAATTTAACAGTTATTCACCAAATCATCAATATTCGAGCAATCACAAACAAACAACCGTCAATATTCAAAATAATAATCACTGTAAAACACAAAATAGAACACAAAGTAAAACACAAAATAAAACATCTAAAATGAAAAACCACTGTTAAGCACAATTATGGAACGAACTTACTGTTAAGTAGCATAGGTACCAACAACCTTACCGATCGGCGACTCAGCAACAAAAGGGCTGTACTCTGTCGAGCGCTCGTTTATATAGGAATCGGCGGGTACCCCTACTACCAACAATAAGTTCTGCTTATACGGCCTATCCTGATCGTGCGCCGTCCTCGGCTGCACCAGGGACTTCTTCGGAAGCGCTGGCAGGTACGACGAGAGTTTCATCGCCGTCTTCGTCTGAATTGGCACCGCATGGACTCGGAGCACCAACAGGACCAGCGGCAGCACCAGCAGAACCAGCGGCAGCACCAGCAGGACCAGCGGCAGCACCAGCAGAACCAGCAGGAGGACCTGATGGCTCACCAGCATCGTCAGGGTTGTCGTCATGGCAATCTGCATGAGAAACAAGAGATTAATTATACGTGACGACATACACCTTTGCCTATTCTGTCATCCGTCACGCATACAAGGCCCTCATTCAAAAATACGCTTTCATAACTCAAATTAAAACACTTCGCTTTCAAATGTATGCATACATCTTCTCACATAGTGTCTCACTCATACTCATACTTGAACTTGTACAAGTTCACATGTTAAAAACATGTCAACCAGGACTGCGCCTGCCAGGACAACGCCTGATGCGTATACATAGTACACGACTTCCACACGTTAAAAACGTGTCAACCAGGACTGCGCCTGCCAGGACTGCGCCTGCCAGGACAACGCCTGATGCGTATACATAGTACACGACTTCCACACGTTAAAAACGTGTCAACCAGGACTGCGCCTGCCAGGACAACACCTGATGCGCATACATAGTACACGACTTCCAAAACCAGGCACTCCAGGACGCTAGCCACGAAAGCGCGCCGCATCTGGGCTGCACCAGCCACCCGTTCCAGCCAGCAAGGCAGGCACATGCCTCACACTCACACGCACGCATACACAACATACGTGCTACTAGAACATAAAGAAAATATTAAAAGGTTCAGTTGAAACTTACATTCAAAAAATGCAGCACAACTCTCAGGGCACCACTCGCCTTTCCAGGGTACCATGTACTGAGCTGCAGCCTGAGTCGTCTTGCCTCTGGCTCCACTTAACAGTTTCAGCTCGTAACGATCACTTCGTAACACTTTAGTCACGCGGTATGGACCCCTCATGCCAGGGTCGAGCTTCCCAGTGGACTGAGAATACTTTATCACGAACACCTGGTCGTTTACCTGAAAAACTCTTGGCGGGTGCCTTAGACGATTTACCCGAACGTCTTGACTTCTTTGATTTTTGTCAAGAGATGCTTTAGCGGAGCTCCTGCCGAGTTCCCTCATGGCTTCTCGATTTGGACTTGAGTTTTCGACAGCAACGTCACGGATCAGCGCACGAATCACAGGAGTGGTCGCGCTAGTACCAATTAACAAATACAAAGCGGAGTACTGCGTGGTTTTTTGTTTAGTGATATTTAAAACTAACTGAATTTTACATAAACTATCAGACCAAGTGGAATTTTTGTTATTACTCTCGACACGAATCATATTAAGGACAGTCCTTACATAGCGCTCGACTTGTCCATTGGAATGATGCATTTCGGGCGTTATGTAGTGGATTTCGCAACCCATTTCAGTTACCCAGTTGGTAAAGGCTGACGCCTCAAACATGCGACCACGGTCACAAACTAACAGTTTGGGTGTCCCAAATAAAGATATAGCGCTATTGAAAACTCGCTTCAATTCGCTAGCATCTTGTCTGTATATAGGATAGAGTAAACAAAACTTGGTAAAAGAATCGACCAAAACAAGTACAAACTTATATCCGTTGGACTCTGGTAAAGGACCTAATACATCGACATGAACCGTGTTGAAGGGAATGTCAGACTTTTCCCATGATGTAATCGGCTGACGAGGAGCTCTTGGAACACGTTTCTTGGTAATGCAAATTAGACAATGGGAAGTATACTTTTTAACAAACTGTTTCAGGCCAGGGAACCAGAAATGTTTTAAAATAAGGTCATAAGTTTTATCAGCCCCGATGTGCTCGTGCTCGTCGTGAAAAACGCGTAACAAACTGAGCCGGTGTCCTTTAGGGATATAACATAATAGGCGCGACTCCTCACCAACAGGTGAATAGCGATAATAGAGCACATCACCCTGATACACATACCGACTAGAGTCCAAGAGACCATCCCTGAGTTTTTGGATGATATCAACGGTCTCGGAATCAGCTGACTGGGCCATTTGTGCCCAATTCGATGGTCTATCTATGGTGTTTACTTGTAACGCTGGTGGGTTCCTGCTTAGATAATCGGCGTGACCCATCATCACGCCCTTTCGATATTCAATCTCAAAATTAAAATCCTGCAGATAAATCCACCAGCGTGCAACCCGCGGAAGGAGATCTTTCTTACGTTCGGTGGCCTTCAAAGCGTTGCAATCGGTTATGATTTTGAAATTTATCCCGATCAAATAATGACGGAAGTGTTGCAGTGCTTTGACGACCGCCAACGTTTCCAGTTCATACGAATGGTATTTTGACTCCGCGCCCTGAGTGACTTTGCTAAAGTAAGCTATCACCCGTTTACCACCGTCCGCGTGTACTTGGATCAGTACAGCGCCGTATCCTATACTGCTGGCGTCAGTGTGCAGCTCTGTAGGAAGGTTCGGGTCAAAAATCGCAAGTATCGGCTCGTTAGTTAGCCGCTTTATAAGGTCTTGCCGGACTTGATCTTGATCAGGTCCCCATACAAATTTTACGTCTTTTTTTGTGAGACGCGAAATACATGCGGTTTTTGTCGCGTATCCTTCAATATAACGCCGAAAGTAACCCGCAAGGCCTAAGAATTGGCGTACTTGTTTTACGTTACTGGGGATAGGCGCGTTAACTAGGGCCTCGATTTTGTGCGGACTCGGCCTAACCTGACCGTGACTAATGACGCGGCCTAGGTACTCCACTGTGGTGGTAAGGAAGAAACACTTGCGCACGTTAATTGAGAACCCGGCCTTCGTCAACGTTCCCAAGACATCGCGTAACAAGGTTATGCCATCATCGACTGTCAAACTCAGAATCAACACATCGTCAATATATACGAGAACATTACCTGCATCTATAAATTTACGCAAGGTATTATTGATGATACGTTGATATACAGTGGGAGAATTGCATAAACCATACGGCATTTTTAAATACTCATAGTGAGCTTCTGGGGTTACAAAGCCTGTCTTGCGGATCGAGTCCTCATCAATAGGAATCTGATGGAAGCCCGACGCCATATCTAAAGACGTGAAGAATTTCGAACCCCCAAGTCGATCAATGTGGTCATCAATCAAGGGTAGGGGGTACCTATCCTTGACAGTGATGCGATTCAGTGCACGAAAGTCTACGCACATTCGGTCTGAGCCATCCTTTTTCTTGACCAAAATGACAGGGCTTGCGTACTCCGAATCTGACTCCCTAATAATCTTTTTGTCTAAAAGATCCTGACATATCTCGCGAACCTTAAGTTTCTCTTGATACGACAAACGATATGGATGGTATGCCACAGGTACGTCACTTGTTAAGTTGATGTGCATTTTGCCAGTATTTACAGTAGTGGTGGCTGTACCAGATATTAAGAACGGAGAGAATTTCTCAATAACAGTCATCAACGTAAGAAGTTCCGTACCTTCGAGAGGCGTATTTATTTTGTTAGATTCGCTAACACTCACAGCGTTTATTGTTGGTGCCTTATCATGAGTCAGGTTCTGTCCATGTTTCGTGCGAATAAACGTAACACCATCGCGATTTAGTACGTCAGTCCCTATGATAATGGGCGTATTCATATACGATGCGGGTACTATGACAAAGTCTATTTCAAGCGTAATATTACTGAGTTCGACAGTTAAAGTGATGCATTCGCGAGCAACGATCTCTTTATCGCTTATTCCTTTCAAAGAACATTTAATCTGTTTACGCGAACCGGAAAAGTAATTCACTACCGCTGACGATATCAACGATACATTAAGTGCACCACTATCTATGAGGATGTCAACCGGTATACCCTGGATCACTGCTGTACTTATATCGTTATTACTCTTTGCGTTTGAAAGTTCGCTACACAAGTTAACTTTACGTTGATTGCTATTCTTACTTGAAGACTCAGATCGAGCCTTAGCGAAACAGTCACTCTCTTTATGCCCAACCTTCTTGCAGAAAGAACAGATGGGTCTATCATTACTATTGCTATCGGTTTTATCACTAACATTACGCTTCTTGGGGCACTTATCTTTATAATGCCCTGTTTGGTTGCAATTAAAGCATTTGTTTTCAGACCTGCTAGCACCGTTAAAATTACGTTTTTTAGTCGTATTACTGGATGACGCAGATTTGTCGGAGTTACGATTATCAAATTTACGAATAGGCTTTACATAAGTAGCTAAAAAGGAAACTAGGTTCTCTGTCGTTAGGTCAGCATTAGTAGCTGCTGCTTGAACCTGTACATCACTGATACCGTGAATAACTATTTGGGTCATAAGCTCTTCGCTTAAGCCTTTTATTACACGTAACCTTAATAATGAACGCCGTGCATATTCTGCATATGACGAAAACTTGTCAGACGTGGTGTTTATAACCTCATGAAGAGCTTGGGCATAATTAATCTTTTGCGGACATAATGACTTAAATTCCCTAATGAAATTGGACCACGAGCGATCATTCGTAGCCCACTCGTTTAACCAGGTCTTTGCGTCACCCTTCAAACAGTGAGCCACACGCGAGAAACACTCGAGATCGTCCCAATGGTTCACATGCCTAGCCCTGTCCACTTCGTTACACCATGCCTCAAAATTATTTATCGCCGGATCAAAGTTTGAAACGTAATAATTGCTAGACTTGCTTTTCGTTAACTGTCCTAACGCATCAACCAGTGCTTGGGTAGTAGAAACATTATTTTTGTCTAACGGAGGTGTGCTATCACGAATTGACGGCGTAATATGCGAACTACTAGCGGTGTTTTCTTCAATAGCAGTCAGTCGCGACATAATACTGTCCAACGCACTTTTCACGGAGACATGAGGGTAGGATCGAGATTCACTATGATTACGATTTGAATTAACAGTACGTGGCCTAGACCCTTCACGCAAACTAGGATAGTCACCATCACGCGAGCGACTGCGACGTGATCGTGAGCGGGTTGTATCATGGTGCGATCGTGAACGAGTTCTATCGCGGCGCGAACGTGTTTTATCGTGAGGCGATCGTGATCCGCGCCTACGGTCGTGTCGCGATTCACTATGATGGCTACAGCCAACCCCAGAGCGAGGCGGCGGCGTCCTAGTCAGCGATCCATGTGACCTTGACGAACGTGGCATTCTTATTTGATATTAACGGTTGTTTATGTAGGTATCAAGGCAATAAATGTGAGCAAATAAGTTCTATCCCACTTCTGATTTTAGGAATCAGAAGTGTAAAACAAATAAAAAAAAAACAATCTCAAACAACCTAAAACTGATTTATTTGCAAACAGATTTAAATTTAACAGTTATTCACCAAATCATCAATATTCGAGCAATCACAAACAAACAACCGTCAATATTCAAAATAATAATCACTGTAAAACACAAAATAGAACACAAAGTAAAACACAAAATAAAACATCTAAAATGAAAAACCACTGTTAAGCACAATTATGGAACGAACTTACTGTTAAGTAGCATAGGTACCAACAACCTTACCGATCGGCGACTCAGCAACAAAAGGGCTGTACTCTGTCGAGCGCTCGTTTATATAGGAATCGGCGGGTACCCCTACTACCAACAATAAGTTCTGCTTATAATATGTAGTATGTTTGGGTTCGAAGTTTACAAATTAAAATACATAAGTACTACGGTCGATTCTTAAAATAGACCAAATTGAAGCACTTTAATGTTCTAAAATATTTGTTAATAATAATACCAGAATTTGTAATGTTTTCGAATAAATCATATAAATAAGTAGGTGCTATAGAATTTATTCCTGCAACTATCGAAACTGGCATAGGCCACTACAAATTTCACTATCTTACACCGAAAGATGAAACGTTCTGTTACGATGATTACGATTCTAAAATTCGTATAAGTACTAATCAGCCAATATTCATTCATTCTATAACTTACAGCGAAATTGATTGCTAAATAACCAATAGGTACGATAGATATAATCTGTTATGGAAATATAAATTTATTAAATTACTTATCCTGGTTTCATTAATACGAGTATAATATGGTCACCCTACACACTGAATTTACAAGAAAATAGTTAAGTATTGTTTTTTCAGAATCCAAAATATATACATTGCTGAACTGTGCAGATATATTTAGCAGACATTTCTGCTAAATGTTAGTATCTCTGGCTTTAGATTCCGTTGAGATCTCAGGTGGCTACAGTCAAACATATATAATTAGAACGTCAGGATTGAGGAGCCAAAGAAAATGCGTTCATATACAAAATTTACTCTGTTTTACTATTTTACTCCTATAGGTACTGCAAAAACAAACACAACACCTGCTAAATGATCAATATGTCGAATATATTAATTGATCGCTCACATCCAATAGAAATTCACCTCTTGAGTTTAGATTGAGGAGCCATATTAAAAGTATTGTATTTTCTTTTATTTTAGCGCTACAGATCCTAAATTTTTAGACGGTAATATGCAAAATTGCTGCTAAATGATGCAAAATTTTCATAAATATTCATCTATTACTTATCGAGTTCCAGGTGGCTCCTCAATTCAAACATTTAGATTGAGGAGCCACTTTTGCATTAAAATAACTAGTGATATATTTTGCTGCTAAATCTAGAATTCGTGCTGCAAAATAAGCTACATTGCTGCTAAATAATGGTGAGATCAGATTTAAAAAATCTGATGTGGCTCCGCAATCCTTACGGACATGCTATTGTGCAATGTATAAAGCTGTTATCAAACTAAAAGTCAAAATTTAGTTCATTATTATAATGGAAAGAAAAGTTCATTTTATGTGTTAAGTAGGTATCTATTACCTATTATAATATTTTCGTTTGTATGTATTGATTAATTCATTCAATTAAATGTATTTCTCTCTATGCACATCTAATTTTATTAATAACTTTTAACCACGTTCACATTGGCGTCATTTCCCACCAGGTGATAACAAACACGTCTCAATCTAGTAAGCTTCAAATAACGGTCAAGTGTTTAATAGCAGTGTTTTACCTAAAAATAAAACACATATTAAATACTTACCTTATTTGAAGCTTACATTTAATTTCTACCTGGTGAAGATTTTCGACACAATGATCAGCGATTCACTGCCATGGCTAAGCCCACATTTGGCAGCGCCACCTGGTGAGGAATCGGGATGTGCGAAAGAGAGAGATAGATACGACTAAAGGTAAGAGCAAAAGAGAGGGATAATATAGCGGAAACCAGTAGTGCCACTCTCAATCTAGTAAGCTTCAAATAAGGTAAGTATTTAATATGTGTTTTATTTTTAGGTAAAACACTGCTATTATTGTGTTGGAATTTTTACATTGTCGTTTAAATTATTGTTTACTACTTAATAGTGTTTTTTTTAACAATTGCATAATTATTAAAAACACTAAGTAGTAGTAAACAATAATATATACGACAATGTAAAAATTCCAGATTTTTACCTGCAATAGGAATATGTATAGGAATGAAACGTAACTCAGAATATTAAAGATGAAAAAACTGTTTATTCTTATAAAAACACAGAAATACATTCAAATTAAACATTTACTAACATATTAGAATCAAAATCATTTAGGCTGAGAATCAGCACTTTTCGTTCCTAGTCACTAGACATCCAGGTACACAACAAGAGTTTTGAGACATGATGGAAATGCAGTCAATGTTCAGTTCACTATTCACAATAATAATTATGGGTCCAAACTATAAACAGTGCATAGGCTCACTAGCGAAACAACCAGAATTTAATTTAATTGCAAAAGCAAGATCCGAAACTGGCACTCGCGCTGACAGATTTTTGAATTAAAGCATAGATAAAAATTAAAGCAAAGACTACAATATGATGCTGATTAAAGTGTTACCAATGCAACAATAACAAATTCCCATTATTGAAATGAAAAAAAAAACTCTTTTCAGAACTCTGTTGCACACACCATTTCCCAGTATCATCATTATATATTTTAATATTGTATCACAGTATTTTAGTTTGCTACGCGTCCAGAAGACGGCGCTTGTAAACCGAAATTGACGTATGTTCCAAGCTGCCATAGCATGGTTTGAGACTAATTTTTTGTGTTATCAAAATTAAAATCCCTGATGGTGGCTCTGTCAGAGTCTGACACAACCCCATGCTCCTGTGACAGCCTCGCACATTTTTTACCCATGATGGCAACATTTTCGCCCGCCCATCTTGCCGCCGGAAGACCGTCACCACGTCTTCCAAATAATGATTAGTATTTCTTTAGGTGTCTATTTCCCATAGACTACTATTACAATACTAGAGAAAGCACTCTATTTTGACAGTTAACGAAGTTACTATCCTAAAAAACTTTTTGGGTTACCACAATTTATTACAAAATCTACCAATATCTGCGAAATAACATAAACTGCCACAGACAAAACAAAAAATAAGTTGAACTAGTATAGGGTATGCTTAGGTAAAGATACCTATGGAAGGTAAAGATGCCACATTTGACGGGTCAACTGTGGCAACTTTACCGTATTTTTTCACATTTTTACTATTTACCACAACATAGAGCTAGATATTTAAACTTTTATTGATTTATTTTGTAAAAAATATGTGTCTCTTCTGGTTGAACCAATGAATTCTACTAAATTTCACATAGAATCGCTAAAAAAGCCAAAAATATGAGCGAGGTAAAGTTGACATAAATTTGGCAACTTTACCTAGCGTACAGTTTTTATCGAATGTGTGTTCCAATGTGCATGAAATGTAAAGTTGCCAAAGGTCCAGGCGCTAAAAAAGCGATGTATTTTATTTTGAAGTTATCATCTTCGTTTGAGTAACCACTACCAATACATAGGTATAGTTGCCAACAGAAATTCAAAATTATCATAGAAATGGCCGCATAGCATCAGGGTTGTCAAAAAATAATACACATTAAATCTTAATTTTAATAACAAAACTTTTATTTATGTATTATTTAGCGTCAAACCCGGTTATGTATTACTTACCGTCAAAGTCGGTAAACCCTAGTTATAGGTAAAGTTGCCTTCATGCTGAGTTTGGTAACTTTACCTAACCTCAAGCAACATTACCTTTTCGAATAACTCAGGAAATAGAAGATTCTTAGGATTTTATCACTGCGATATACCTCCATGACAATATACCAAATACTATTTAATATAAGCCACTTACCTGCACTTTGATTTACTGTAGGAAACACCAATCTTTACACGAAGACGCTGCGCACAAAATTGACCGCATATAACGAAAAAACACTCTATTTTGACAGTTAACGAAGTTACTAGCCTAAAAAACTTTTTGGGTTACCACAATTTATTACAAAATCTACCAATATCTGCGAAATAACATAAACTGCCACAGACAAAACAAAAAATAAGTTGAACTAGTATAGGGTATGCTTAGGTAAAGATACCTATGGAAGGTAAAGATGCCACATTTGACGGTACCTACTTATATCTACGGTCCCTGGAGCTAACAAAATATCCAGTCTCTTAAACGTGGACATATAAGCTGACATAAATTGCCATTCATGTCGCATATTTTGACACTCGCAAATAGATTAAAACCCTATGGGTGTTATGGATTTTAATTATTCCTGTTGACCTAGAATCATGAAATTTGGCAAGAAGCAAGGTCTCACAGCACAAATAGGTACAGAAAAATGTCCGAAATTCGTTCATTTGTAGTTTTATTCCGAATCGATTAATAATAATTAATATACATTATATATTACATTAATTTAATCAGTTGATGAGTTTTACCAATACATTGGTGGTCGCGTTGCTGTTCATATCATTTGCCAACCATAATAATATTTCGACATTAAAATACAAACCTGCAATGTGTTCAGCCAACGAATGATAGATTAATAAAACTGGCCAAGTGCGAGTCGGACTCGCACACGAAGGGTTCCGTACCACAAGGCAAAAACACCGAAAAATAACACGTTTGTTGTATGGGAGCCCCCCTTAAATATTTATTTTATTTTGTTTTTAGTACCTACCTATTTGTTGTTATAGCGGCAAAAGAAATACATAATTTGTGAAAATTTCAACTGTCTAGCTATCGCGGTTCTTGAGACTTACAGCCTGGTGACAGACAGACGGACGGACGGACAGACAGCGAAGTCTTAGTAATAGGGTCCTGTTTTTACCGACTTCAAAAAAAAGGAGGTTATCAATTCGATACGTATGTATGTAATATTATTGGAATTGCATTATATTCACATATGACAATCTACTAAGGCTTCCAAACAAATATACAAAATTTCATAGACGTATGTATGTATGTAATTATGTATGTATGTATGTATGTTTGTCCACGCATTTCTCAGCAACTATTAATCGGATCGTGACCATTTTTTTTTGTATTAGCTTACATTTACTTCAACTTAGGGAACAGTGCAAATTTCATCAAAATCGGTTCAGTAATTTTCAAGATATGGACTAATACGTGTAAGTATGACGGCCTGGCGTATTGATACGAGCTACGGGTGTAGTGTCAAAGGGAAAACATCTCAAAACCTTGGTCAAATTAAAAATTACAAAATAAAAAGTAATTTAAAAAAATTAAACCGACTTCAAAAAGAAATCAATTCAAAATTATGAAATAACTTTAATTTCGGAAGTCGGTGGCAAAAAACTAAAATACAGATCCCAAGACACCGACTTCCGAAATTAAAGTTATTTCATAATTTTGAGTTGATTTCTTTTTGAAGTCGGTTTAATTTTTTAAAATTACTTTTTATTACCCTTTGGGTACGGAACCCTAAAAACTACATGGCCCATCCAGACTCTCGCGAGGCGCCTCCTAGAGACTCTCGGCACGAGTCTTGGTGAGTGGAGGCTGCAGGAGTGCTAGCCATCCACACTCTCGATTTATTTAGTTGCCCGCACCGTCTACTACAAGATGGACTTGATTGAAGTGACTGCGTTAGCTACCTTATGTACCTACAAATATTGGTTCCATTAGATTATTATTACTCCATAAAAAAACAACAGACTTCCAAAAAACACTATAAAGTGAAAAATAACTTTAATTTCGGAAGTCGGTGTCTTTGGATTTGTATTTTTGTTTTTTTGGAAGTCGGTTGTTTTTTTTTGTAAAAAAGTTTTTATTTTTTACTTTTTAGTGGGTCATTTTGTAATTTATCTAAGTTACAATAGCCTAAATATGTCAACCGCTGATCACCTTTTACAAAATATTGCTTTTCCCGATGCAGGGACGTTAATTGTTGAGGAGTTCTCCTAGTATTCCACTCTCCTAGCTGATAATCCTGGCTACAGCATCAGGCCAGACTTATGTCAAAATTGCATTGAACTTAAAATTTAGTCACTGTTTAAAATGAGCCCAAACACGACTACTACGGTGAGTGCTGTAATTTCAAGGTTTGTACTTTTTCTGATGCTCCTGGCTTCAGCATCAGGTCTCTATGTACTTCGGTGTCCCTCATTAACAGTACGTTTATCCACACATCGAGCCCTTTTAGATATATCTGCTGTTAGTTGTCGAGGAGTTAGGTACTCTGCAGACTATCCTGACTGCAGCATCAGGTCATGACTTGATGATCATGAGACCAAATGTGGCAAATGCCCTATCAAACATCAAAACAATTTACTAAAACAGTCCTTGCCTGTTCGAGTAACTTCTTACTGTTAAGGAGTTGTACCTTCCATCATCAGCCCAGCTACCTGAGATGGTGACAACCATACGCAAATACACAAGATACTTCATAAAATATGCGAAAAACAATAAGTGAGCCTATAAAATTTGAGGGTTGCCCTCGATTTCTCTAAGATCCCATCATCAGATCCTAACTTGGTGACAATGGGACCACCTCAGAACTATCTACTTTCTAAAAAAAGAATTTTGAAAATCCGTTGACGATTGGCGGAGTAGGTATTCGATGAACAAACATACAAAAAAAAAAAAAACATACAAACATCCGAACATAGTACCTCCTCCTTTTTGTGAAGTCGGTAAAAAAGTGGTAGGTACACAAATCGTTATTCCACTCCGTCATAATAAAAAACACGCGTCCTTACTCTGCAGCAGTAAACAAGAAGTGAGCGAGCGCGAGAGTGTGGTTGATTCCCTCGCCTCAAAGCGGAGCGATAGCGAGGCGACGCGAGGGAAGACGAGGAGACACGAGCGCACCGTCCTCACTCTCGAACTCGCGTTCCCTCCTGCAGCCTCGTGGAGAGTCTGGATGGGCCAACACAGTAACACATACCTACGATTCGAGCAGCCAAAACTTTTAAAACATGCCAGTAATTATTTCTCGGTATAAGAACAATACGACTTTACTTTGAGCTTGTAAACTCATTAGACCATTTGAAATCCTATTGTATCATTAAAAAAATTCCAAAACTGGCTCTAACCAGAAATTTATTAACAATAGGAGCCCTAGAACAAAGGATAATCTCCGGCCTACCAATAGCAGGCTATTTGTTGTATCCCTGCGTACGCGCAGGTAAGTTCGGGTTCAAAAAAAATTGGTTAGGTACTTTTATTGGTTTACTAACCGCGTCCCGCGGTTTCACCCGCGTAAATGTTGATCCCGTGGGAATATCGGGATAAAAACTAGACTATACCTATGTTAATCCAGGGTGTCAGCTACCACCATACAAAATTTTATATTTTCTTTTTTTAAAGTGTTGCCCCACACTAGGAATTTCTCCTGTATTGTGGGTGCGTTTACAAAAATTAAATCTCACATACACAAACAGCCAAAAAAAATTAATTATTATTATTATCAAAATTGGTCCAGCCGTTTGGGCGTGAAGAAGTAACAAACATATGTAAACACACCCCCACACACCCTCTCACAAACTTTCGCCTTTATAATATCAGTGTGATATTAAACAATTGTAGGTACAGACGCCAGCACATCAAGTTACTACAATCTGTCAGATTTCTTTAATAGATTTTCAACTTTATTGCTAAAGCATAAGGTTTAAGGTTGATTGGGAAAATCTGACAGTTTCGGGTAGGTTGACCTGCTGGCGTCTGTACTTATCTTATTTTATTTTCAGTAGCTTAGCACAATTTTATCAATTTTGAATTATATCCGTTATCATCTTATATAAATAAAACAAAGTCGGGTTATTGTTACTCCTTACACCATTCATAACTCAAGAACGGCTGGACCGATTTTTTTATGATCTTTGATTTGTTCGACTTGTCTCCGCCCTGAATAGCAGAGATGGAAAAAAACCAAAAAAGTACAGTGGCACTCCGGGAGTGCCGACAGAAGTGTCAGAAAACAAAACACAAACAGAATACTTTGCCGTCACTCATTGACATATCGGATACCTATACATTAAAACCGAGTAGGTACATCCCGAGGACAGCCGAACCCATCCGAAACGGGTATTTTTTTAAGGCACTGATTTAAGGAGGCAGTTGTAAATAGCGGTTTTGGTAAGTTAAAGATCATAAATGGCACGTTTAATAACTAGTTCAGCAGTTCAAACTAAGCAGTAAAGTAAACAATAAAAATAATTTAAAAAAATTAAACCGACTTCAAAAAGAAATAACTCAAAATTATGAAATAACTTTAATTTCGGAAGTCTTTGTCTTGGGATCTGTATTCTAGTTTCAAGTTTTATGCCACCGACTTCCGAAATTAAAGTTATTTCATAATTTTGAGTTATTTCTTTTTGAAGTCGGTTTAATTTTTTTAAATTATTTTTATTTCGTAATTTTTAGTTTTTGCACTAGAATTTGACCAAGGTTTTGAGATGTTTTCCCTTTGACACTACACCCGTAGCTCGTATCAATAAGCCAGGCCGTCACACTTACACGTATTAGTCCATATCTTGAAAATTACTGAATCGATCTTGATGAAACTTGCACTGTTCCCTAAGTTGAAGTAAATGTAAGCCAATAAAAAAATAATGGTCACGATCCGATTAATAGTTCCGGAGATATGCGTGGACAAACATACGTCTACAAAATTTTGTATATTTGTTTGGAAGCCCTAATAGATTGTCATATGTGAATATAATGCAATTCCAATAATATTACATACATACGTATCGAATTGATAACCTCCTTTTTTTTTGAAGTCGGTAAAAATGAGTAATAAAAAATAATTAAATGGATCAGTGAATTGAGCAGGAAAATAATGAAATGGGCGGTAAAAATTATTGAACGAGCGGCTACGTGTGTAAAGTAACCTAATCAAACCTAACCTCGGGGTGCCCTTCGCTCGCTCTTGCATCCTATGTCGACGGAGCCCCGCTTCGCGGGGCCCCTATTTCTGTGTAAAGGGTTTAAAGTAACCTAACCAAATCGAACCTCGGGGTGCCCTTCACTCGCTCTTGCATTCTATGTCGACGGAGCGGGGCTTACCGCTCATTCAGTTATTGGACTGCTAAATTATTTTTAGAATTGACATTGTAATGTTTTTCAAATGATCATAATAACATCTCGAATACCTATTTAAAAAGGTAACAGCTCAAAAAATTTGTTCCCTTTTTTAATCGTCTTATAAACAAAACACGCGCGGTATCGCTTAGGTACAGCAACAGTGGCGCGAGTTCAATGGTTTATTCCCATCTCAAGAAATGCCCAACGCGCCTATAGAAGGTTTCACTTAAAAAAAAAATACATAGGTACCTACCTACATTCGTTCTTATTGATTCTGAGGCGGTACGAAGTTCGTTGTTGGGTTAGCTCCTTAAATAACTCGTATTGTGTTAAGTGCAGACATGTGACATCCACCAACCCGCACTGGGCCCGCGTGGTGGATTACGGCCCACTCCCTCTCATTGAGAGGAGGCATGTGTCTCAGCAGTGGGAACATTACAACACAGGCTGATTATGGTTATGGTGTTATGTGCAGTAGACCACATGTCACTGGTAACAAAACCTGACAGCCGATTCTGTAAAATTCGCACCGGGATACTTAGGTGAAGTGAGCTGTCAATCCCTAGCGATGCCAAGCATCAAGTGGAGAGACAGCCCACTTCAAACACACTTCACCATAAATGTCACGGTGAGATTTTTACAGAATAGGTCTTCAGTATATAAGCTAGTCTCGCCTGTCTCGCATTTTACTGAAACTCCGTAAGCTAGACCAGCTCAATGCAGCTCAATGTCAAAGTGTTGTGTGAGTGGTCGACTTTAATACCTACTAGGTACTACATATTTCTTATCAGAAAACTAAACCAGCAATATCACGTACTATCGTTTAGTTGATTCCACTTAATATAGGTAGGTTCCTCTACCTGCAAAAGGCCTGACCTAGGCCATGTTCTTGGCTGAATCGCTCTAGCTTTGTAGTTAGCGAGACTTTAGTTCCCAAAGCATTATTCATCATTATTCCTTATTTTAATTATCCCTCACTGAGGCCAGGACACCTTTAGCCATCTCTAACAAGTCTCGTGAGTCTGCGGGACTGGCAGTCAGTGTACCCTTCCCGAACCTGGAAATCCTGTCTACTATCCGTCTGTAAAATCCCGAACTTAGGTACCTATTTATATATTTATTTATTACATACTAGGTATATGATAGGTTAGGGCTGCAGGCCTTAGGGTCGTAGAGACTGTTAGGCTTGACAGTTAGGTATAATGAAAGAGATTGGGATTGGATTGATTGGTACGTATTTTAGCACAGACAAAAAAAAAATACTGAAAAATTCTTCACCAATGGGATTTGATACGATTAACTTAACATTTAACTGTCCATTATGATTCATAATGTTATCCTTTTATGATTTTGCCAAAGTGGCCTTTTTAGGCCCCAGGATTTATGTTTCCAATAAGTGACATACCTACCTGTTGGCACAGATGTTTCATCGGGAGGTAAGCCGTACAGACAGACACTAACATTCGTAGAATTACTGTCATTGTTATTTCTATTTTACAACTAATCCTTCACAGGTACCAAACCCTGAATATAATTGTAGACAATAAGTAATGAGTTCGGGAGAAATTTAAAAAGATTAACTTTTACTGGGTACCTGTAGCCAGCGTGGTCTTTTATTTTATGACCCATTGAACCACCAAGCTATATAAATAGAATAGGATGTTGCCAAACTTTCGTCAGTACTCTTTGGTTCCATGTTGTGTGTGGTTGTTGCTCTCATTGCTAGTCAAGCAGTTGTTTTGGCCCTAATTCCTGTGTGTGTACTGCTGTGAAGTAAATCAAATAGCGCGTGAGTATTTGTTTGATTATAATCAACATTGAATTTAAGAATTCTTAAATTCACGTAGTCACACGTACCACGTCACGTACGTGTCGTATTCACGTAGATTGTTTCCACGTAGTCTGCCTATCTTGTTTTTTTTTAACTGATTTATAGGGTAAACATGACGTGTGCGTTACCCCAGCCAGAAAATGTCGAAAATCGTCATCTAAGTGCAATAGATAAATAATTAGTTATACAGCTTCTATAATTTTATTGGTAAACAGATTTTTTAATTATTTGTTAAAAACAGTTCCGGCTGGAGTAACGTTACGCAGCGATCTTTTGTTTTCTAACGGGTATGTTGAAATAAATGTTTTAAGTAAATAATAAGATATCAATTTGATATAAATGTTACAACTTAATTTGTATTTGCTATTGTTGCGAAGATATTTAAAAAAATCCTGCTGCAGTAGCGTTTGCACGATTGCTGCATCTCGGAAACTAAACGGATGATTATAATTTTTAACCCCCGACGCAAAAACGACGGGGTGTTATAAGTTTGACGTGTCTGTGTGTGTGTGTGTGGGGGTGTGTGTGTGTGTGTGTCTGTCTGTGGCATCGTAGCTCCCGAACGGATGAACCGATTTTGATTTAGTTTTTTTTTGTTTGAAATGTGTATTAGTCGGGAGTGTTCTTAGCTATGTTTGATGAAAATCCAGTCCCAGTCCAAGATGGCCGCCGCTACAAAATGGCGGATAACATATTTTTTCACAATTCCCTCAATATGGGTATCAAATGAAAGGGCTTCAATAGTAGAATACTATACACTATAACAAATTTTGAATCCAAGATGGCCGCCACAACAAAGTGGCGAATTACATTTTTTTTTCTCAACTCCCTCAATATGGGTATCAAATGAAAGGGCTTGACTAGTAGAATACTATACACTATTAAAAATTTCAAATCCAAGATGGCCGCCACCACAAAATGGCGTATTACATTTTTTTTTCACAACTCCTTCAATATAGGTATCAAATGCAAGGGCTTGACAAGTAGAATAATTTACACTATATTGAAAGGGAATGAGGAATATTAACTACCTAGTTAACGAAATGAAAACTAAAAACTTGAAAAATATAATAAAACAAAAAAATCTGTTTAGTCTTAAAAATTATTCTTCAACTATAAATTAATCAATATTTTTTGACGGATAAAAAATCTGATTATACACCAAATTACCAGAATCTTAAAACGGAAGAAAATAAAAAAAATTAAATACAAAAATTAAGGAGTCCCTACAAAAAGCATGAAATTAAAATTAAATTAAAAATTTAAAAAAACCCCCGACAAAAATAAAATTAAGGCATCCCTACAAAAAGCATGAAATAAAAAAATAAATTTGAAAAATAGAAGGTGTTCCACAGAACGGTCCCCCGACTTCCATAAGATTTTTTCAAATTTATTTTTTTATTTCATGCTTTTTGTAGGGATTCCTTAATTTTATTTTTGTCGGGGGTTTTTAAAATTTTTAATTTAATTTTTTGTACAGGACATCTGGCTAATCTAGGGTAATTCCAGGATAGGTGCCCCACTTTTTGATAGGGAGGCATAACTTATTAATTAAAAATCTATTGGCAATACGTCTTTTGCATATGGTAACTTTGATCTTTAATCTATGATGGTACCCCTTTTGTTTTTACATAAGTTTCATAGATTTTGAAGAAATTGTGTCTTTTTTACCCTCTCAAAAGTAGGATAGATGCCTAACGTGAGGGATAGAAGACTCGTAGTAAAAATACTTCAAGGGATAGATGCCTAACGTGAGGGATAGAAAACTCACTGTATAAATGCTTCAATATTAGATGCTAATTGAAATAAAACATACTAGTTTCAATAATCAGTTTGTATTCAGTATTAGCGTATTTAACATTAATTTGTGACATCTTTTTTAATTATATGTCTATCTAGACTTATGAACAAAATAAACATTTTTTTATTGGTGAAATAATAATAATAAAGCCTTTTCCAAGCTTTCTTTAGTCCAACTAATGTGACGGGGGACCACCCCCGGTTTGCTTTTATATTTTCGAGGCATTTCTTCCACCTGCAATATTAAAACATTTATAGAAATAGGTACTTAGGGATAGATGCCCTCAGGGGCATCTATCCCGAACAGCAAATGGGGCAACTATACTTTTAGCACAGGATAGATGCCTTTTTTAATTTAAAAAAAGTTAAAAAGAAAACTATAATTTATAGCATTATTTCGTGTACTTTAAACTGTAATATCAGCAAATAAATTAAAAAAAAAATGGTTGCCTGTAAAGTCGGTTTTACGGGCGAAGATTTTACGTGACAACGACCGATCATCCGATCATAGTTGAGTGGGAGAGAGACGCAAGGCATTCGGCGGGCCTCTCTCTCGTTCGGTGACTCATCGTAACGTTACCGAGCGTTACACTTTTTCATAAGTGACTCCCAGTCGCAACCTAATTTAAGACGTTGTCACGTCAAAATATAGAATTTATAACAGAGTGAAAAGATATTCGATAGTAAGTACTTACGATTATAATTTCAACGCTTGTAATGGTCTCGCCGCGGAAGATTTTAACACTCACGAGCAAAACGCGAACGCTCTCGCGTGCTGTGTGGCACTGGGGTCTGCGGGGGGAGCGCTTCCTATTACTTACTTAGTACGATTTTAGCCCACGGCATTTCTAATATACAGTATTCAAAGCCGCGGCACCTATCCTGGAATTACCCTAAATATATAAAACTCAAAGGTGACTGACTGACATAGTGATCTATCAACGCACAGCCCAAACCACTGGAGGGATCGGGCTGAAATTTGGCATGCAGGTAGATGTTATGACGTAGGCATCAGCTAAGAAAATATTTTTCTAAATTCCACCCCTAAGAGGGTGAATGGGGGGAGGGTGAAATTTCACGCGGACGAAGTCGCGGGCGGAAGCTAGTTAGTTATAATTTGTTTACTTAATAAAATAATCTACAATAATGCACAGTTTTGAAGTTATTTTAGCAAATAGAAATAGGTTCTAGCACTTCCAATAAGCGCACCAAAGACTAACTTGAAACGGTATTACATACCTAGGTAATTACTGCCTTTAAATGGTACTGAAGTTTCATTGTATCCTATAGGTAATTAAAAAGTTATGATGAAACTTAAATTTGTACCGGCCACGGTGCGCAGCTGAGTTATTTGACGACCGATTAACCGAGTTTCCTGTAGTAGTGGCCACTGAATCTTATATCATTAATTAGATATATAGTTCAATTATATACCTGTGAAATTTCAGACTTGTACACTAATTAATTAACAAGATAATCGGAAAAAAAAATATGCGTGGTACCCCGACTAAATCTAGAATGTTATAAAAAAGCGGCCGCGTAATACATTATACCAACCTTCCAAAATTATTAGCATAATTGTCCTTAAAAGTTGGTACAGTCACGAATCAAATTAGTTTGATAGAAATATTAAACCTACCATACTAAATGTGATTTTTTTAAATCAGATTAGAAAAAATAACAATAGAACCTACCTATCTACTGTACCTATAATATTAGTACTTACTGCACTGTGATGTTTTTACATTTTATTATTGTTGATCTGTGATTTTTACCGACTTCAAAAAAAAAGGAGGTTATCAATTCGACACGTATGTATGTAATATTATTGGAATTTCATTATATTCACATAAGAAAATCTATTAGCTTCCAAACAAACATAAGTACCTACCAAATTTTATAGACGTATGTATGTATGTTTGTCCACGCATTTCTCCGCAAATATTAATCGGATCGGAACCATTTTTTTATTGGCTTACATTTATTTCAACTCAGGGAACAGTGCAAGTTTCATAAAAATCGATTCAGTGATTTTCAAGATTATGGACTAATACGTGTAAGTGTGACGGCCTGGCTTATTGATACGAGCTACGGGTGTAGTGTCAAAGGGAAAACATCTGAAAACCTTGGTCAAATTCTAGTGCAAAACGTAAAAATTACGAAAAAAAAAGTAATTTAAAAAAAATTAAACCGACTTCAAAAAGAAATTAACTCAAAATTATGAAATAACTTTAATTTCGGAAGTCAGTGGCAAACAATTAAAATACAGATCCCAAGACACCCGACTGTCCGAAGTCAAACTAAACGTTAAGCTATTGCCAAGTAAGTTTGCCTATAGACTTTTGGAACCAACTGTACATTCGTCTCACATTATCAACGACTATTCTGTAACAACTGACCAATAGGCCCATTTTTGCGTATCGAACATACCGCTCCAATGAAACTGTCAATGGGAATTTGAAGGTAGAGTGTGCAGTTTTACCGTCGCTCAATAAAGTATAAGTAAGTATCCTAGAAGAAGCCACCGCCAGAGCTATTTTTAAATTAGCGAGGAATGTTTTCCCTGTGCCTCCTGGGGCGTCAAAAAAGAAATATTAGTCCTTTATTGTTCGTTACGCATATGCTGTCAATAAGTGCATCAAAAGCCTGTTTTTGATCTGTGACTAACTTGGGCAAATTTTTATTTACTAAAGTAGGCAATTCTCTGATGTTGTACGGATGTCATACAATGCTAAAAGTTTATTTTCAAGTTGTGCTAACGGCATTTTGTGTTTCAGTAATTTTATATTATCTCCAAAACAGTATGACCAATTGACATACTGTAAACGGTAAATCTTATCTCTACGATGTCCTTGTGATCATGAAATAATTTATTTTAATAAGGATTAATATCATGTTGTTTAAATAATCATCCAAACGTAAGTAATGTCGAAAAAATACTTTTTTAAAACAATAAAATAAGTATAAAACATAAAACATAAAAATATAGAATTGGATCATTAGTTCCAGAGATTAGCCCTACATACAAACTTACAAATTTTACCACTTTATAATTTTAGGTATAGATTGATATCTAATTATTTAGATAACATTTATTTCAACATACCCGTTAGAAAACAAAAGATCTGGCTGCGGTAACGTTACTCCAGCCGGAACTGTTTTTTATCAAATAATTAAAAAACTGTCAGCTTACTAAATTAAAAAATCTGCCTACCAATTACAGGAGCTGTTATCTAATTATTTATTGAACTTAGATAGCAATTTTCGACATTTGCTGGCTGGGATACCTAACGCACACAAACATGACTTGAACAGTTCCGGTTTTCTAGTACAGCGTTAAAATATAAATTAATTATGTCGTGTTATTTACAGTGAGAAAAATGTCGACTGTTGACATGAGGGTCGCCAAAGAATATGACGCTGCGCTAGCACTTTTGGATCTGCAAAGTAATATTCGAGAATCACAGAATGAAAGATGTAAGTTTTAAATAAAAATGTTTTTATTAGATTCCGATCAGCAAAAAAAACTATTGCATGTGTTAACCTTCATTTAATTTCTTATTCGCAGGTGACCGTAAAGAATCTGTAGAAGCTGCACAGCTATTCTTGAGCTGTTTTTTGACATCTAACGTAACGGTAAGTTGTGAAAATTCTATGTGAAGCAGAGTGAATTTCATCGGTTCCTTATAAGATTTCTATAAAAACTTTTTTATTTTAGCAACAGCAACAGCCAATTAAATCTGCTACTACTACTGTTGAAACTGTTAGTCCGATGAATGCAGTTGCAAAACGTACAACGAGCAAGTCTGATGTTGCTACTACGGTAAGACTAAACTGATTCAAGTCTCCAATCGGTAAACGTTATATAATTTTAATTTGCCCATAGGAAAATACCACGCAATGTCTACTATCGGAAGGAAACCTATAACCTACTTTCTTTTTTCAGCACTCACCAAAAAGGAAGATTCCTGATCAAGAATTGACAAGTGCTTGCCATAACCATACATACCACAGTGAAGAATCCAGTAACAAACGTTCCAAAATATTCAAAAGGAAACCAATTGAACATTTCACTGTTACATCAGGCCCTGATCCGAGTTTTGTATCAAGCAGAGTCTCTAACTCAGCCAAAAAGGATAACGTGAGCAAAGTTTCAGTGACTGAAATAAAAACTCGTGATGTAGGAACACAAACCGAGGAAAAGTATCAGCTTCCAATAATAGCGACACTGGAGTTGACTATCTCCCAACTTTGCGAGAAGATTAAATCGTTGAAAGAACAAATAAAATCAAATTCGCAGCTAGTGGAAACGATTGACAATGATGTTTCTGGCAATGATAACGATTTTGACGATGATGATGACGAGTCATATAAAGTAAACTCTCACGAATTGGTAAGCAAACTTCTTACAATTAATCTTTAAAATAAAAATGAGCATATTGGCCAACCATTATAATGTACTAAGCAACTTGTGAATATGATTCGAAAAATCGTTTGTAATTCATACTGTATTCGTGAAATTACTATCGTTCGATATTGTACAGGTGCCAATAGGAGATGGGAATGCTCTGATACCATCAAGAATATTCAGGCATATCAATTGGAATTCTTATACCAGTGCTACACGAAAATTGTTAACGGCAGTTTTTACACGCAGGTATCTATCAACCTCGAATTAGGTACTTAAGCTACCGTTAACCGAAACAAGGACCTTCCCTAATGCCAAATTATATTTTTCAGAATTTTAGCGACGCATTCACTCACCGGTAAGCCATCTCCAGCGTTTCCAAATAAGCCTGCAAAGAAGAAGTTAGATCCAGCTTTGGTGAGGGACATTGTGCAGACGGTGGTTGAGCGATGTTGCGTACCGGAAAACGTAGTCAGGTACGTAATTACTTTATCTTCCTTTCCTAAAGTAAGAATTAATTAATAGTTTAGGTATATTTTATAATTCTTTATCTTTTTTTTTTCAGAACCAGTATTACAACAAAATGCGCCGATGAGAGCAAGATGTTCCGCACTCGACAAAACTTTAAAAACAAACGCGAGCATACAGTTAATAGGGAGAACATCCCACCAGAGTCGGACTCTGATTAATTTTAATCTCATTAACTATTTTTAAAATGCTACATTTGGATAAGACAATAATTATAGTAACGTTCAAAATGGTGAAAGAAAAGGTATGTATTGTGAAATCGGAATAGAGCTTATTCTAACCCCGCCCATATACCATACCTTACATTTCCACTCTAGAATACAATAATTAATTAATTATACCTAATTAATAATAAATCTATAACTTCACCTACTGTTGAAACTGTTAGTCCTATGTATGCAGTTGCAAAACGTACATACAACGATGAAGTCTGATGTTGCTACTACGGTAAGACTAAACTGATTCAAGTCTCCAATCGGTAAACGTTATGTAATTTAAGTTTGCCCATAGGAAAATAACACGCAATATCTACTATCGGAAGGAAACCTATAACGTACTTTCTTTTTTTCAGCTCCGACCAAAAAGGAAGATTCCTGATCAAGAATTGACAAGTGCTTGCCATAACCATACATACCACAGTGAAGAATCCAGTAACAAACGTTCCAAACTATTTAAAAGGAAACCAATTAAACATTTCACTGTTACATCAGGTCCTGATCCGAGTTTTGTATCAAGCAGTCTCTAACTCAGTCAAAAAGGATAACGTGAGCAAAGTTTCAGTGACTGAAATAAAAACTCGTGATGTAGGAACACAAACCGAGGAAAAGTATCCGCTTCCAATAATAGCGACAATGGAGTTGACTATCTCCCATCTTTGCGAGAAGATTAAATCGTTGGAAGAACAAATCAAATCAAATTCGCAGCTAGTGGAAACGATTGACAATGATGTTTCTGGCAATGATAACGATTTTGACGATGATGATGACGAGTCATATAAAGTAAACTCTCACGAATTGGTAAGCAAACTTCTTACAATTAATCTTTAAAATAAAAATGAGCATATTGGCCAACCATTATAATGTACTAAGTAACAGAAATGTTAATGCAAATGCTGATGACTTGGTATGTACCTACACTACCTACCACCGACTTATTGTGAATATGATTCGAAAAATCGTTTGTAATTCATACTGAATTCGTGAAATTACTATCGTTCGATATTTTACAGGTGCCAATAGGAGATGGGAATGCTCTGATACCATCAAGAATATTCAGGCATATCAATTGGAATTCTTATACCAGTGCTACACGAAAATTGTTAACGGCAGTTTTTACACGCAGGTATCTATCAACCTCGTATTAGGTACTTAAGCTACCGTTAACCGAAACAAGGACCTTCCCTAATGCCAAATTATATTTTTCAGAATTTTAGCGACGCATTCACTCACCGGTAAGCCATCTCCAGCGTTTCCAAATAAGCCTGCAAAGAAGAAGTTAGATCCAGCTTTGGTGAGGAACATTGTGCAGACGGTGGTTGAGCGATGTTGCGTACCGGAAAACGTAGTCAGGTACGTTATTACTTCATCTTCCTTTCTTGAAGTTAAGAATTAATTAATAGTTTTGGTATATTTTATAATTCTTTATCTTTTTTTCAGAACCAGTATTACAATAAAATGCGCCGATGAGAGCAAGATGTTCCGCACTCGACAAAACTTTAAAAACAAGCGCGAGCATACAGATAATAGGGAGAACATCCCACCAGAGTCGGACTCTGATTAATTTTAATCTCATTAACTATTTTATAATAAAATGCTACATTGGATAAGACAATAATTATAGTAACGTTCAAAATGGTGAAAGAAAAGGTATGTATTGTGAAATCAGAATAGACCTTATTCTAACCCCGCCCATATACCATACCTTACATTTCCACTCTAGAATACAATAATTAATTAATTATACCTAATTATAATAAATCTATAACTTCACCTACTGTTGAAACTGTTAGTCATGTATGCAGTTGTAAAACGTACATACAACGATGAAGTCTGATGTTGCTACTACGGTAAGACTAAACTCATTCAAGTCTCCAATCGGTAAACGTTATATAATTTAAGTTTGCCCATAGGAAAATACCACGCAATATCTACTATCGGAAGGAAACCTATAACGTACTTTCTTTTTTTCAGCTCTCACCAAAAAGGAAGATTCCTGATCAAGAATTGACAAGTGCTTGCCATAACAATACATACCACAGTGAAGAATCCAGTAACAAACGTTCCAAACTATTCAAAAGGAAACCAATTAAACATTTCACTGTTACATCAGGTCCTGATCCGAGTTTTGTATCAAGCAGTCTCTAACTCAGCCAAAAAGGATAACGTGAGCAAAGTTTCAGTGACTGAAATAAAAACTCGTGATGTAGGAACACAAACCGAGGAAAAGTATCCGCTTCCAATAATAGCGACAATGGAGTTGACTTTCTCCCAACTTTGCGAGAAGATTCAATCGTTGGAAGAACAAATCAAATCAAATTCGCAGCTAGTGGAATCGATTGACAATGATGTTTCTGGCAATGATAACGATTTTGACGATGATGATGACGAGTCATATAAAGTAAACTCTCACGAATTGGTAAGCAAACTTCTTACAATTAATCTTTAAAATAAAAATGAGCATATTGGCCAACCATTATAATGTACTAAGCAACTTGTGAATATGATTCGAAAAATCGTTTGTAATTCATACTGTATTCGTGAAATTACTATCGTTCGATATTGTACAGGTGCCAATAGGAGATGGGAATGCTCTGATACCATCAATAATATTCAGGCATATCAATTGGAATTCTTATACCAGTGCCAGGTATCTATCAACCTCGTATTAGGTACTTAAGCTACCGTTAACCGAAACAAGGACCTTCCCTAATGCCAAATTATATTTTTCAGAATTTTAGCGACGCATTCACTCACCGGTAAGCCATCTCCAGCGTTTCCAAATAAGCCTGCAAAGAAGAAGTTAGATCCAGCTTTGGTGAGGGACATTGTGCAGACGGTGGTTGAGCGATGTTGCGTACCGGAAAACGTAGTCAGGTACGTAATTACTTCATCGTCCTTTCTTGAAGTTAAGAATTAATTAATAGTTTTGGTATATTTTATAAATCTTTATCTTTTTTTCAGAACCAGTATTACAACAAAATACGCCGATGAGAGCAAGATTTTCCGCACTCGACAAAACAATAAAAACAAGCGCGAGCATACAGTGAATAGGGAGAAAATCCCACCAGAGTCGGACTCCGATTAATTTTAATCTCATTAATTATTTTATAATAAAATACTACATCAGATCCTGATCCTAGTGTTGTATCAAGTAGTCTCTAACTCAGACAAAAAGGATAACGTGAGCAAAGTTTCAGTGACTGAAATAAAAACTCATGATGTAGGAACAAAAACCGATGAAAAGTATCCGCTTCCAATAATAGCGACAATGGAGTTGACTATCTCCCAACTTTGCGAGAAGATTAAATCGAATCGAAAAAATAATAGGAAGAACAGATCAATTCAAATTCGCAGCTAGTGGAAACGATTGACAATGATGTTTCTGGCAATGATAACGATTTTGACGATGATGATGACGAGTCATATAAAGTAAACTCTCACGGTTTGGTAAGCAAACTTCTTACAATTAATCTTTAAAATAAAAATGAGCATATTGGTAATTACAATGTGTTCTTATAATTTCAGACAACGGACGACAGTGATGCTTCCGATTAAGAAATGGACAAAACATGTACCAACCGTGAGACTCCCGAAAAAGTTAAAACAAAACATAGAGCTGGCCATTATAATGTACCAAGTAACAGAAATGTTTTTGCATGTGCTGATGACTTGGTATGTACCTACAACCAACTTATTGTGAATATGATTCAAAAAATCGTTTGTAAATTGTAATTCATACTGTATTCGTGAAATTACTATCGTTCGATATTTTACAGGTGCCAATAGGAGATGGGAATGCTCTGATACCATCAAGAACAGTCAGGCATATCAATTGGAATTCTTATACCAGTGCCACACGAAAATTGTTAACGGCAGTTTTTACACGCAGGTATCTATCAACCTCGTATTAGGTACTTAAGCTACCGTTAACCGAAACAAAGACCTTCCATAATGCCAAATTATATTTTTCAGAATTTTAGCGACGCATTCACTCACCGGTAAGCCATCTCCAGCGTTTCCAAATAAGCCTGCAAAGAAGAAGTTCGATCCAGCTTTGGTGAGGAACATTGTGCAGACGGTGGTTGAGCGATGTTGCGTGCCGGAAAACGTAGTCAGGTACGTTATTACTTCATCTTCCTTTCTTGAAGTTAAGAATTAATTAATAGTTTTGGTATATTTTATAATTCTTTATCTTTTTTTCAGAACCAGTATTACAATAAAATGCGCCGATGAGAGCAAGATGTTCCGCACTCGACAAAACAATAAAAACAAGCGCGAGCATAGATTAGATACAGTTAATAGGGAGAACATCCCACCAGAGTCGGTCTCCGATTAATTTGAATCTCATTAATTATTTTATGATAAAATGCTACATTTGGATATCAACCAATATAGTAAGAATTTTTTTCGAATAGGTACCTCAATTTTCAAATAAGATTTAGTTGATTTTCTTAATTTCTGAATCGTTCCAGTTAGAATTAAACTATTGTTAACTATCTTGATGTTTAATGTAAATATTTTATTTACAGATTAGTTCAGTAGATGCCACTAACTCCGCCATTGGAACATAACCGTGCCAGTCTCAAGCTTGGGAGAAGGAGAAGAGGGTGTTAAATTGTTATTTATATATTGTGAACCCCTACCCTTAATGCATCTAAAATAAATTAATGATTTAGCTCAGTAGGTACCTACACCTTGTTTTTAATTTCTCCAAAACGTACAGACACCAGCAGGTCAACCTACCCGAAACTGTCAGATTTTCTCAATCAACCTTGAACCTTATGCTTTAGCAATAAAGTCGAAAATCTATTAAAGAAATCTGACAGATTGTAGTAACTTGATGTGCTGGCGTCTGTACCTAGATAATAGAAAACGTTGACTTACGCCTACTGTGGCGAAATTATGAAGAATCACTGCATTGAAGATAAATCGTATAATTTTTTGGTAACTCAAAGGAAATAGAAACAAATGTATGGGGTCTGGGCCCACCCTTCAATAGTAACATGTGATTCTAAGGTCAAATTGAAAAATCTCAAAAATTTGCCGAATAATAAAAGGAAATTTCTAGCTATAAATTTATAATAACAGCGACAAATGTATAATAATAAAATTGTCTTGTGCAATAATGTTTATTTTATTCCAGATACCTATTTTTTATTAGTGTAGTGAGTGACCCCCTCCAAAATTTCAGGCTGCGACCGCGCCTGCTATTTATTACTCCTAGCGGAGGTAACGCTGCACTACATGCTACGATACAACGATATGAAAATATATTAATATTAATAACAGTAACACCCAGCCACTGACCTCCTAATAAACACTTGTTCAGTGCACCCAGCGAAGTAAGGGTTGTGATCATAGACTACTATTACAGCGTCCGCGCTTTGAGCAAGGTGGACGAGTAGATCGCGCGCACGAATGCTACCAAAGAGTATTTTTAGGGTTCCGTACCCAAAGGGTAAGGGGTCCGTCCGTCTGTCTGTCACCAGGCTGTATCTCAAGAACCGCGGTAGCTAGACAGTTGAGATTTTCACAAATTATGTATTTCTGTTGCCGCTATGACAGCAAATACTAAAAACAAAATAAAATAAATATTTAAGGGGGGCTCCCATACAAGAAACGTGTTTTTTTCCCGGGGTTTTTGCCTTGTGGTACGGAACCTTCCATGTGCGAGTCCGACTCGCACTTGGCCAGTTTTTTTTTATATAAATGCTACATACAACATGGCGACTGTATCGGAAACGACAGCATTTCCCACAGAAAAAAAATCCATGTGCTACGAGTATATAATTATACTATCCATACTATAATATCATACATTCGAAAGTACCTAACTCTGTCTGTCTGTCTGTCTATATGTTACCTTTTTACGCCTAAACCACTGAACGGATTTCGATGGCAGAGAGATAGATTGCATCCCGGGAAAGGACAAAGGATAGTTTTTATCCCGATATTCCCTCAGGATCGCCACTTATGCGGGTGAAACCGCGGGGCGCTGCTAGTCTTAAAAAAATTAATAGAAATGTATGGGGAAATGCCTTATCTTTTTAATAAAAACGACAAAAATTATATCTTTTTTTTTTTGATAAAATTTTCTCTAAAGGTGACACCCTGGATTAACATATAGGCTACTTTTATCCCGAAATTCCCACGGGATCGACACTTATGCGGGTGAAACCGCGGGGCGCAGCTAGTCTTTATAATAATAACGACCAAAATTATTTATTTTTATTTTTTTATATTTTTAAACGACATTAAATTATTATTTTCTTCTGTAGTTTTGATAAATACGGCGCCATCGATAGAAAATTCGAAACGTGCAACCTAGTACGATCCTTCTTCACGAATGCGACGACGCCGACAATGCGTCTGAATACGTCGTCTCATCGTCTGTCTCTGTCCGATTTAGAATCCAATTTAAGGGGCAATTACATCTTCCTAAATATCGGATCCGATATGAAGTCGTTCCTAAATTCAGGATAGTGTAATTGCATTTAGGAAGGAAGGATCCGATTTAGGATGCGATTTAGGACAAGAATGGCTTCCGACGTCCTAAATCTAAATCGCATCCTAAATCGGAACGGTGTAATCACATTTAGGACGCTCAGTCGCCGCCAAAGAGTAAAGTAACTAGTCGCCGCTCGCCTGCCGTCGCGAGCGCATGTTTTTCGTTGATTGTATGCATAGGCATTAAGTAGGTACGAGTTTTTCATTGATTGTATGCATAGGTAAAAAGTATATTTTTTTTTGTATAAAAGGTGTCACCAGATTTACAGGGTTATTGGTAAAACATTATCAACCTCATAAGAGGTCATTGTACTCATCATTATGAGCAACTTTTACTATGGGACCAAACCTGAAATGGCGAAAAAGCTGTTCCTTACATTTTGACGAATTATACGAACATAAATGTAGGGAACAGCTGATTTTTTTTTCGCGATTATCAAATACTGTTTATCAAATTCTTTTGAATTCATTCGAACATAATTTCTGAAGTCATCTGGTTCTAAAGCCCTCCTATTGTTCATGCTTGCTAGTTTTTAACGCAATAATAAATAATTCACCCATCTCGTTCTTTTCTCTTTTTAATTTCTGTGGAGCCAACCGCTAGGGCTACGATAATACCAATATTTTGGTTTTTCGTTAATATCCCCAATATTAACGAAAAACCAAAAAATTGGGTTTAGTCATATCGACAAACTTCTTTTTAGCTCGACACGTCCGTCACTCGTCGCTCGTCCTTACCCAACTAAATCGTGAACGTGTAATCAGGAGCTCCGGCGACTAAATTTCTTGTCCTAAATCGGATCCTAAATATCGGATCCGATAGTTAGGAAAGATGTAATAGCCCCTTTAGTGTAGTGTAATCACTAGCTCCGATTTCCTAGTTCTAGTTAGTGTGTTCCTAGTTAGCATTGCTTAAAATTGGATAATGTAATCGCGGCTTTAGCATTGCTTAAAATTGGATAATGTAATCGCGACTTCTAAATTTTTATACAAACTGTGTAATATCTATAAAAAAAATGTGTACATACATCTCATATATACGGCTCAATACCATTGACAACTTAATTTGGTCGGGTTATACGCGGAGACAGAGCATGTAACCTTTTTGAAACCTATTTAAACTTTTATATTGGACAGCCCTGTTAAAATCTTACCTATAAATTATAAAATCTTCATAATTTCGGCCGAAAGACGTCCACTGCTGGACATAGGTCTCCCCCAAGCAGCTCCACTTCGGCCGGTTCTGTGCTTCTCGCATCCAATCCAAAATCTTACTCATTAAACACGTTTAAATTTAAGTCGTTCTGGACCCCTTCAGGGGTCAGACGCCAGCACATCAAGTTACTACAATCTGTCAGATTTCTTTAATAGATTTTCGACTTTATTGCTAAAGTATAAAGTTCAAGGTTGATTGGGAAAATCTGACAGTTTCGGGTAGGTTGACCTGCTGGCGTCCGTACATACTTATCATTATGAACAACTTTTACTATGGGACCAAACGTGAAATCGTGAAAAAAAATCAGCTGTTCCCTACATTTATGTTCGCTTATCTCGTCAAAATGTAGGGAGCAGCTGATTTTTTTTCACGTGTATCTGTAACTTTGTCTGAAATTATTTATCATTTATTTAAACTACAGATTGATTGTTACCGACTAAAATATTTTTTTAGAATACTGAACGAAACCGAACGAAATAAAACGCGCACCGTAAAGCCCAGTGGGTTTCAGTATACTATAATGTACAGACGCCAGCAGGTCAACCTACCCGAAACTGTCAGATTTTCCCAATCAACCTTGAACCTTATGCTTTAGCAATAAAGTCGAAAATCTATTAAAGAAATCTGACAGATTGTAGTAACTTGATGTGCTGGCGTCCGTACTCTGTGCCAGTGGGAATACGATGCGCGCCCCTGATGTTTTACCTAGGGCTGCCAAGAAAAAAATCCAAAGTAGCCCGCGAAATTCAAATTTTCTTACAATTTTGCAATAAGAATTTGCAGCTCAGTGTCTGGGTGTACGTTGATTACAATATGATTCGCGACTGTAACAAATATGTAACAGAATTTATTTATTTATTTCCCAACTTACATCTATCCTTACAGGTAAACCTATAGCGATAGTTTACATTAATTTATCTAAACACTTAACCTAAGTTATTACTAACTTTATAATTAAATTTTGTAACTTATAACTTACTTACTTTTGTAGGAATGCATAAAAATGCAAACAACAATGCAATTAAAATCATTAGAATCAGTAATACAACTTGTTAAGTTAGTATATTCCTAAATGTCAAGATTTCATGAAATAGGTAATCAATAGAATTACTTGGTCTTAGAGAGTTGTGTTGATGACTTTAATGGTTATAGTTCTGTAAATGCATAATTGTTACGGTCGCGAATCTTATTTTAATCAACGTACAACTTAATACTGACCAGCAAATTGCAAAAAAACGTAAGAAAATTTGAATTTTGCGGGCTAATCTGGCGCTTTCGCTTTAACACGAGTACAATTTAATGTCTTTGATTGTACATACTATCTAGAGCTAAAGCATAGAATTTATCTTAGGGACAAAAACGTACAATAATAGATTTACATACTATAAATCTACAAAAAGTGGCACAAATGATTAAAAAAACACATCTGATATAATTTGAAATTCGTTGCTATGCTATGTTTTCAAACACATTTTTAGTTCGTTGGCAACACTGATTCGCTTGTTTGAGCTTGAATGAAAATTGTAAAGTGCATATCACGAATTTTAAGTTTTTCCTTGGTTTTTATGTGTTAGATTAAATTAAATCATTTAGAATAACCATATGACTTAATTCAGAGAGCAACACAAGTAGTTTTAGTGGTAATTTAACAGTGTAAAGTAAGTGTTAATCACAGTGTTTCGCACTTTCATTTTCGCATAGTTACAAAATATTGCAAAATGACTTCTGCACTTTATTTAGAGCATTATCTGGATAGTCTTCAGCACCTGCCGATAGAATTGCAGAGAAACTTTAAATTAATGCGTGATCTAGACGACCGTGCGCACGGACTAATGAGGACAATCGACCTTATGGCTGACGAGTTGCTACCAAATATTCCTAAAATGGACGAGGAGACTAAGAAGGAAAAGGTAAATACCATACAAGGACTCTTTAATAAAGCTAAAGAGTACGGAGACGACAAAGTGCAACTCGCGATACAAACGTACGAGTTGGTTGACAAGCACATACGTCGCCTTGACTCTGACCTCGCGCGGTTCGAATCTGAGATACAGGAGAAAGTAATGAGCGCACGTGCTGCACAGCAAGCCGCCGCCGACCTGGAGCCAAACGCAGCCGCTGTCAAGAAAGGTAGGAAGAAGAGCAAAATGAATGACAAGACAGCAGCAACCACTGGGAAAAAGAAACGTGCTGGGGCGTCAAGTGAGGACGACGCGGTCGCGTCGGGCAGGTCAGCTGCCAAGAAAAAGGCGGTACGCAAAGGTGCGACAGCTACTGCCAATGCCTCTAAAGAACAGGAAGAAAATGCAGATTTGGATTCAGTAGGTGGCATGGCACACCCAAGTGACGTTCTAGACATGCCTGTAGATCCCAATGAACCTACATACTGTCTCTGCCACCAAGTCTCATATGGAGAGATGATAGGATGTGATAACCCTGACTGTCCAATTGAGTGGTTCCACTTTGCATGTGTTGATCTTAAAATCAAGCCTAAAGGTAAATGGTACTGCCCCAAGTGTACCCAAGACAGAAAGAAAAAATGATCCACGGTTAAACCCCCTGCTAAACAAACAGATAAGACTGCGACTATAAAAAAAGAAGTGAAGTGAGTAACTGTAGTTGTAAGCTTGAGTAATATATTGTAATATAGCCCCAAGTCGTCAAATGTGATGGTATTATAAAGTTTTTGACACTACACTAAGAATTATTATGAGGAAACGTGTATACAGTACTTGAAATGCATGTGCAATAATTGTGAAAGTTAAGTTATTGTATTTTGTGTTTATTTTTTTGTGAGAGTGACATGATAACAGAAAATAAAACATAATAATTATGTTGAGCTAATTAATATAACAATTTTATATTATATGGTTACTTAAATGCCTTATATTTTAACGGTGTATGGCACTACCAGCAAACTCAAACTTGTATTGCAAATGTTGGATGTGACATTTCAATTATCAGAAAAGAAACTAAATAGAAATATACAATTGCACAAAATAATAGTGTTCAATTAATATTGTTATGAAATAGCTGCCCTTACTTAATATTTAAAGATACATAAATTATAAATTAATATATAAAATGCTAGGAACAATAATAGCAGCTTTGTAATATTAAGAATAATCTTATGATGTTATCATATATGCCTTATTTAGCATTTATTCATAAATGGCATAATGACGCAGTCATAGTGTTTGGATGTTTTTGATATGTTAGACCTAGTTAAAAGTTATGAGATTTACTGTACATAATATGCATGCAGGATAAGTTAAAACACACCTATTACCTCGTTAATTAAGTGCCTTAATTTGGCCTGTATGCATAAAATTACAATTTTTTTATAACATTTGTATAAAGAAATTGCTTTCAATGGCTAGTTGCCTCATACATAATATACAAATAGTCTGAATAAATACTAAACTAAATGTCAAATATTATTAGTTATTAATTTAAGAATATGGTTAAAACTGATTGTCCACACTGGAATTGATTGGTGCCAATTCTGTAGGGCACTACTAGGCTTGGCTGGAAATACTGCTGTCTTTTACAAAAAGAATTGATGGTATGAATAGCTGGCAGGTCAAGTTAGTTCACAGGTACTGTCACCAAAGGAGATAAGTAACCAGGGATATAATTGAAGTTTAGTAAGAAACCGATGGATGATTTCAAATAAAATTTAGTTAAATTAATAGAAAACAAACAGTTCATTTATCAAATTAAATTTCATTCAAAAACATCCATCGGTTTCTTACTAAACATCAACTATGTCCGACGACCCTGGTTACTTATCTCTTTTGGTGACTGTACCTTTTTCTGCTTTTCAATGCCTCCCCTAGGGTGTTGTCTAGACCTGGATGATCTTGATCAACCTCCTTTGTCAGCTTATATTTTCAGCCATCACTCTTTTATTCTTAAGAGATAGATAAATATTTCAAGTTCAGCTTTGGGCACTGCCTTGCATAATGGGGACCAAAGTAGTATAAGTCATACAAGCAAAATAATGTGAAAATATAGCTAGCATCCACCATGAACGAGGAAATTAAGTAAAAACAACATTATTTACAAGAATTTGTCAATAATATTGGTTGAATAAAATATGTGCATATTTTCAAACATCATCTTCTAAATTTTAAAATCGTAAAAACTTATTATATAGTATTTTCAACATTTACATGAGTTGCTTTCAATTGTAAATAGTAGGATTGTTGTGTGACGGACTAAGATTGTTAATATGAAATGCTCCGAACTAACAGAAGGTAAAGGTGGACAATCATGGCGCTTACATGTACTATACAATCTATTTATTAATGTAAGAAGATCCTATAGAAAACTTATGCCTGTAGATAGTCATATTTAATCACATAGAGAAGATATTACTTTTGAGTTACAATTCCTTATTTTTAATGTTACTTGTTAGGTTGTATCCTGTGAGACAAAAGCAATATAGTAATAATTATAGGCTCTACTACTGTTTTATTTAAATATTAAGATATATTCTAAATATTTGAATAATTATTGCAGTTATGCCTTTTTTTTACTAGCTCGCAATAAATATTATAATCAATGAGTACACCAAATATTATTAGTATTGTAACATATTATAGGTAAATTTTATATGATAATGTTACAAATTACTTCCAAATGTTGGTATTTGTTTTATGAAAAGTATTGATAAGTATTCCTTATGGCTCCTGTACACAGTCGCCCATGTTGATGAGTTTTCTAATCCACAGATCTGTATAGATAATATTCCTATAAGTATGTTAAGCTAAGTAGTGGTTTATCATTGGATGATAAAATTTATTGAACATGGGGCTATGATACAGGTCTATTAGCCATGACAAACAGTGAAACATATTGCTCTGCAACTTGATACCCATATTTTAATTAAGAAGACAAACTCGCTATACAATAACACTTATGTAAACCAATGTGAATGAATTTGATAAGTTTGTACGTATTTGCACCAAAATGGCGCAATGATTTTAATTTCTATATCCATTGTGGCTATCGGAAGTTATACATTGAAAAGGAGAATTTAAATGAATAACATTTATTATTTAAATGAAGTTAGCATTAAATGGTTCCTCAACTACAACACCAATAGGAATTATTGTTTTGTTATTGCCATTTTATTGTGTTAAATAAATATTACGAACTACTAAAACTTTTTATTTACCTGAGCAACGTGATCCCAATCATCTTTATGCCCAAACCTAAAAAGTTTGATTGATCCTTCAACAAAACCAAAAATACAAAATTATGAAAAAGTGGAAATAGAAACCGTTTCTAACATCTTACGAATACGTGCTTTGATTGAATGTTGAAACTCATTACCCTTCCTTTTTCGTGCTTGGTTAATAAATTTCTATGGGTATTGTGAAACGAAAGTTGTTTGGGTAAATATGTAGTTTGTGTCAAACGCGACAGATGGCGCTAAGTACATCTGGTGTTTTTTCGGTTTTCTTCTTCGATCAATAATAAAATAAACAAGGTAATAGGTTTTCTAAAACAACCCTATGCGTTGCGATAAATCAGTCGGTCGTCGTCATTGATTTAAAATATTTTCATAACACATTGACAATGTGTTAATACTTTATGAAAAGAAAATTAAACATGAAGAAACTAATTCCGTGGCCTAATTTATGCGACCGTTGCTGGTTGCACGAATACGCGCGCGTCACTCATTTGGTCGGAAAACCTACGGGAAAATCCGAATGCGCCCTCTGTCGGCGCGACGACGCGTTCTGTTTCCCGGAACAAAATAAATGCGACGACTGCGTATTTGCGAAATATGCAGTCGTATAATAGGACACGAATTGGAATTTGAAATTCAAGGCCGCTCAGCGCGTTATTGGAGCGGGGTATGCTCGGAGTTTCTTTGAAGGATAAAATCAGGGGCCTAAAAAGGCCAGTTTGACAGAATCATAAAAGGATAACATTATCAATCGTATTATGCATTGGATTGATTGACATTTTAGCGAGGGGCCCGTGGCTAAATAATAACAGCCGCACAGGTCGATCGATCAGGTTAAGCTACGCTTGCCGCGGTTGGTCTGTGGATGGGTGACCATCTTTACATATCGTGACCCCTCCGTGCCTCGGAAAGCACGATAAGCCGTTGGTCCCGGCTGTCATTCGTGGATTTTTGACAGTCGCTACGGGTAGTCAGAAGCCTGAAAGTCTGACAACCAGTCTTACCAAGGGGTATCGTATATTACCCAGTAACTGGGTTGTGGAGGTCAGATAGGCAGTCGCTCCAAGTAAAATACTGGTACCAATTCAGCTGCATCCGGTTAGACTGGAAGCCGACCCCAACATAGTTGGGAAAAGGCTAGGCAGATGATGATTGACATTTTAGCACAGACAAAAAAAAAAACTGAAAAATCCTTCACCAATGAATGGGATTTGATACGATTAACTTAACATTTAACTGTCCATTATGATTCATAATGTTATCCTTTTATGATTCTGCCAAAGTGGCCTTTTTAAGCTCCCTGAAATGAAATTATCCGGAAAAGAACTGTACCGAGATAGCTTGCAGCGTAAAGTAAACTAAAGTGGCAGTGGGCTGGCCATGTTTGTTGAAGAATCGATGGCCAGTGGAGCAGACGAGTCCTAGAATGAAGACCGCGTATGGGTAGGTAAGCATAGTGTGGGACCAGAGGCGTCTCTAGCCCATGTAGCGCCCGTGTGCAAATAATACCCAAGCGCCCCCTAGTAAAAAAAAAAAAGCGTCCCCTAGTATGAAGCGTGCGGTCAAAATGGAATGTGTACAAAGTTCAAGTAACAGCACATCAAGTTACCACAAATTGTCAAATTTCCCCAATGGATAATAAACTATTAGGACTATTGTTTGGAGATGACGAAGAAATTCGTCGGTTTTGGATACCATGGTGTGCTGTTGACTGTATATTTAGAATTGGACAGGTCCGCTCAATCTGTGTGTTTCTTTCCTCAAAAGACCATTTCAGACACCAATCTACATGGTCTTCACACGATCTGACCAAGATTTTGTCTGGACTTTAAAAGAGACTGTGACTTCTCAGTTTGTTTCGGCCTTTCTTCTCAGAATAGTCAGTTAGGAAACGCCGACCTCATCTAGTTTAAAAACTACAAACTGAAAAATAACTTTAATTTCGGAAGTCGGTGTCTTAAGGATCAGTATTTCAGTTTTTGCCACCGACTTCCGAAATTAAAGTTATTTTTCAGTTTGTAGTGTTTTTTTTTTCAGTTTGTAGTGTTTTTTTTGGAAGTCGGTTTTTTTTTTGTTAAAAAGTTTTTATTTCTCGCTTTTTAGTGGGTCTATTTATAATTTATCTAAGTTACAATAGCCTAATGTCAACTTGCCCATCGCCTTTTTATAAAATATTCCTTTTCTCGATGCAGGGACGTTAATTGTTGAGGAGTTCTCCTTTTATTAGTTTTTAGATTAGATGCTGATAATCCTGGCTGCAGCATCAGGCCAGGCTTATGTCAACATTGCATTGAACTTAAAATTAGTCCTGTTTAAAATGAGCCCAAACACGACTACGGTGCTGTAATTTAAAGGTTTGTACTTTTTCTGATGCTCCTGGCTTCAGCATCAGGTCTTCGGTGTTTCTCAGTAACAGTACGTCTATCCACACATCGAGCCCTTTTCAATGAGCCTGAACACGATATATCTGCTGTTAGTTGTCGAGGAGTTAGGTACTCTGCAGACTATCCTGACTGCAGCATCAGGTCATGACTTGATGATCATGAGAGCAAATGTGGCAAATGCCCTATCAAACATCAAAACAATTTACTAAAACAGTCCTTGCCTGTTCGAGTAACTTCTTACTGTTAAGGAGTTGTACCTTCCATCATCAGCCCAGCTACCTGAGATGGTGACAACCATACACAAATACACAAGATACTTCATAAAATATGCGAAAAACAATAAGTGACCCTATAAAATTTGAGGGTTGCCCTCGATTTCTCTAAGATCCCATCATCAGATCCTAACTTGGTGGCAATGGGACAACCTCAGAACTATCTACTTTCGAACAAAAAAAGAATTATGAAAATCCGTCGACAATTGGCGGCGTATTCGATGAACAAACATACAAAAAAAAAAAAAAAACAGCCGAACATAGTACCTCCTCCTTTTTGTAAAGTCGGTAAAAAAATATGATTGACGTGTAAAAGTGTTTGTACAAACCTACTTACAGAAATAAAAATCATTTATCATTTAATCATTTATAATTATGCAGGGTGTTCTGGTGCGGAAGGTCTAGTCTATGTCCAGCAGTGACTTGCGATCGGCTGAGTTGATTATATTTTAAAAAAAAATGGTTGCCTGTAAAGTCGGTTTTACGGGCGAAGATTTTACGTGACAACGACCGATCATCCGATCATAGTTGAGTGGGAGAGAGACGCAAGGCATTCGGCGGGCCTCTCTCTCGTTCGGTGACTCATCGTAACGTTACCGAGCGTTACACTTTTTCATAAGTGACTCCCAGTCGCAACCTAATTTAAGACGTTGTCACGTCAAAAAAATGGTTGCCTGTAAAGTCGGTTTTACGGGCGAAGATTTTACGTGACAACGTCTTTTTCTCGGTAGAATATTTATTGATATGAATATAATTAAATTGCACAATAGGAACAAGGAATTAAATGAAAATAAGAACGTAACGTTACCGAGCGTTACACTTTTTCATAAGTGACTCCCAGCCGCAACCTAATTTAAAATAAGAACGTAACGTTACCGAGCGTTACACTTTTTCATAAGTGACTCCCAGCCGCAACCTAATTTAAGACGTTGTCACGTCAATAAACGAGAAAAAAAATGGTTGCCTGTAAAGTCGGTTTTACGGGCGAAGATTTTACGTGACAACGACCGATCATCCGATCATAGTTGAGTGGGAGAGAGACGCAAGGCATTCGGCGGGCCTCTCTCTCGTTCGGTGACTCATCGTAACGTTACCGAGCGTTACACTTTTTCATAAGTGACTCCCAGTCGCAACCTAATTTAAGACGTTGTCACGTCAAAATAATGGTGAAACCTTTTATTTGTCCCATCAAATGGGCCAACTTGGTGGGGCAAAGTGGAATAGGTCACTTTTCTGCTTTGTCGGCGAAAAGTAAAAGTCGAAAACTCAAATATTACCTACTTAGGTATTGCTAGTTTTTTATGGGTGGTGGTCATCATCAATCGTTACGCCCTTTAGTGTCAAATACTGGTGAAATTGACAGATTTACATGACAGTCGTTATAATATAACGGAACAACTCTTCCAGGATAGGTGTACCATAACTTTATCTACTAAGTTACCTTAGGTAATAGGTAATACGGGCTGGTTTCCGCAACTCCACGTCAAAGCGCGTATTTTGCGTGCGGTTACTAAGTTACCTTAACTGTTTTTCTTTTTGACGTGACAACGTCTTAAATTAGGTTGCGACTGGGAGTCACTTATGAAAAAGTGTAACGCTCGGTAACGTTACGATGAGTCACCGAACGAGAGAGAGGCCCGCCGAATGCCTTGCGTCTCTCTCCCACTCAACTATGATCGGATGATCGGTCGTTGTCACGTAAAATCTTCGCCCGTAAAACCGACTTTACAGGCAACCATTTTTTTTCCTTAGTTACTTAGTTTAATCATGATCTGGCAGTTTGAGTAATTTATACGGACTACCCAAATGTCCTTGGTATTGTTCGTCGAATCGTTGATCTCCTCAAGTTCTGAGTTGAGCTGCACGATTTCTGACAAATGCGTGCACTCACTGGACAGGTCCACTCAATCTGGTGTGGTTCTTTCCTAAAAAGACCATATCAGACACCAATCTACATGGTCTTCAAATGGTCTAGACTTTAAAAGAGACCTCTGAGTTTATTTCGGCCTTTCTTCTCAGAGTAGTCAGAGAAACGCCGACCTCATCTAGTTAAAAAAAAATATGATTGACGTGTAAAAGTGTTTCTATGTACAAACCTACTTACAGAAATAAAATAATTTAAGTATACAATAACGAAAATCCCAAACCAATCTATTTACACTTTAGAAAGGCACAAGCTAATCATATTTACCTGGGTACTTAGGTAGGTACCTACCGATACCGACCTATGAAACTCGCGGCAGCATAATATTTGGTACGATAAAGCGTGTATAATTATGTCTACGCTCATTGCCTGCGTAATTACGGTTTTCCAGCAAAAAAGCATAATACCTTCGAGTGAGGTAGGTACGCTTGCGTCGGTTATGAGTGCAAAAGCTTCCAGATTGCATCAGCCATGATCGACGAATGTGCAGGCTTGCGTCAGGCGGGCGGTCTTGGCTGTAATGGACAATAAGGAGCCTTAAACTTAAGCATGTATGGCATTCGGAGAAAGCTAGTTTTTTTTTTTTTTTCGTTTAACTGGCGTTTTGTGGTTGTAGGTACCTACTATAGGTACACGCGTGTACCTGATGTTGTAGTAGATCGTATGTTGTAGATCGTAGAGATGCTTTTATTTTATTTTGATCCAGTTTATTTGTTAACAGGTGGTTAGAGGGGGAGCTTTGCAGCAACAGAAAATAATAAAATAAACAGAATATCACACCCACACATACTCGAAGGGTAAGGCAGAGGTGTACCAGGCTACTCTTTGAAATAGGAAGTGGGCCAGACGCGGGCCCAGTGTGAGTTGGTAGATCTCACATGTCTTCTAATTTTTGCGATATCCGTGGTTCTAAGAGAGTTTACACAAAGTAAAGTGCCTGCTTGCGTTCGAACCCATCATCTGCCTAGCCTTTCCTAACTATGTTGGGGTTGGCTTCCAGTCTGACCGGATGCAGCTGAGTATAAGGTACCAGTATTTTTTTTTTATCTGACTTCCACAACCCAGTTACTGGGTAATACGAAACCCCTTGGCAAGACTGGTTGTCTAGACTTTCGGACTTCTGAAGACCCGTAACGACTGTCAAAGACGACCAACGACCGTGCTTTCCGAGATACGGAGCTTATTAGGGGTCTTGGTATGTAAAGACGGTCACCCATCCACGGACCAGCCGCGGCAAGCGTAGCTTAACCTGATCGATCGGCCCGTGCGGCTGTTATTACAAGTTAGCCACAAGGTTCGAACCCATGAGCTAGAAATCGGGCCACCACCGGTTTTTTCAATATAGATCACATATTTCTTAGTGTTTGGGCAGACAGCTTAGGGGCGCGGGGGCGGGAGCGGGAACGAGCGCAGGCTGCCTATCCGCACTTGAGCGCAGCTGCGTTCTCCGTGTTGTCGTGTCCAGTGTTTGTCAAAATATAATATGGATGAAGAAGACTTATTATTACTAGAAAATAGCTCGCACTAGGTTGAGAACCCCGGTCACTGCGCAGGCCGCCCGCGCACCCACTGCGGCCACTTGTATGAACGAGCTATGCTATGAGTTGCCCGCGCGCTCCCCAGTCCCCACGCCGCGCCGACCAGCTTGCGCCCGCCCCGCTCCCGCGCTGCCAGTCTGGCCAAACACTTAGAGCTTCTTATTCCTATTCGACTCACGCATAACATCACACGAGTACTCGAAGGGATAGCCGGAGATGTATCTACATATATATGTACCTAACGTCCTACCTACAAGGTACAAGCGATGTAGGTAGTACGTGTGGGGTGTGGGGGTGTGTGTGTGGTGTGTGTAGGCGGCAAACCTTATGCCGTCAACCGGAAACAAATATAGACTCCTGGTTGCTATGACAAATTACAATGAAACTACAATATGCTTAGGAAAAAAACTCAAAAGGCCAAAACGACAATGACCTGGGAATCGAACCCAAGACTTTATTACGCAAAACAGTCGCACTTGCGACCATTAAATTCCACTAGATCAACAACTTCCTCACAACTTGACTGGACAGGTCCTCTCAATCTGTGTGGTTCTTTCCTCAAAAGACCACCTCAGACATCGATCTACATGGTCTTCATATAACCTGACCAAGATTATGTCTGGACTTTAAAAGAGACTGTGACCTCTGAGTTTGTTTCGGCCTTTCTTCTCAGAGTAGTCAGATAGGAAACGCCGACTTCATCTAGTTTAAAAAAAAAACATGATTGACGTGTAAAAGTGTTTGTACAAACCTACTTACAAAAAATAAAATCATTTCATTTCATCATTTCATTTCATTTCATTTCATCTCATTTGGTAAGTTGAAAATATTTTCTTCAATCAAAAATGGAATAGAAATACCTATCTACTCTAATTGAATCAGTCGTGATCATTACAATGAAGAGTAATGTAGGTATACCCATTATTAATTAACTTATTATTATAAAGAAAGCTTTTTCGCTTTCACGCTAAGACGGCTGAACTAATTTGGATGAAGTTTGGTACTTGGGTATATTATACTAAGGGGCGCAGTTAGTCACACTATCACACTAATATTATAGAGTCGAAAGTTTGTGAGTGTGTGTGTGTTTATGTTTATTACTTATTCACGCTCAAACGGCTGGACCAATTTTGATAAAATTTTGTATGGAGGTAGCTGACACCCTGGATTAACATATAGGCTACTTTTTATCCCGATATTCCCACGGGATCGACACTTATGCGGGTGAAACCGCGGGGCACAGCTAGAATACAATAAAATGCAGTGATAATCGCGTCAATATATACCTACACAACAAACAATGGATGATAGGTACCTAATTCCAGTAATAACTCCGTACCTTACCCACTATGTAATGGGATGTAATAAATTATCATAAATTTGTTATTACACTGTTATTGTATGAGAAATCGTGTAGTGTAATAGTTGCTTACTCTGACCGTTATAGTTTTATTGGTAATCAACTACATTGTGTTAGAAAAAGGCCGTAAAAGTTGTGATAGAGTTGAAATAAAGCATCAATTAAATATATTATAAACACATTGATCTCGTCGCGGTGTCACAGTCGTCCTCCATACAGCAAAGGGTTGGTCTCGAGATTGCATGTGCTCTCCGAGTTTATAGTACAGTGTATCAGGGACCGCGCGCGGGAAAAGTCGCTCCGCCATCTTTAATTAATTATTTTTTTGATTAATCGCGTTTGAATTTGGAACTTTTGGAAAATGACGATGCTTCTGAGAAAAATGTGGAAGACCCATTCAAAACACAAAAGTAAGTTTTCATTAAATATTTTTTAAAATTTAATTAGGGATATCAATTGAATTAATATTTGCGTAATAAATATTTATGTGGAATTAAAGTAATTAAAAATAGGGGCGAACTTAATCTAATGAATACCTACCAAACCCAACAATTTTAATGATTTAGGTTGTTTTTAGATATTGATAACGATTTTGAAGTATGCTATCGTGTAATCCATGAAATCGTAAACGAATTCGGTCACTATTTTAATTAGGTACCAAGGTACTTAACTGAATAAAATAACAGTCAGTGCACAGCAGATTACTTATGGATCATTCTTCAACCTGTGAAAAATAAAACCAAACGACTTTTAAGTTATCGCTTTGAAAATGGAAAACCGTGCCGACATTTCCGTTTTTCATTAATCGGTTTGTCCAGATAGATCGTGATATAAGGACCAGTTTCCGCGCCCTTTTTCAAATTGCAATAGACAGGTTGCATTCACATTTAATGGTCCGCTCAATCATCTGCGTTCACGTTTTTACGTCTTCATTAAAGGTTCCGAGTACCTACGGAGCGGAGTATCTAACCTCGCATAAGGCTGCAGCCCATCTCCGGGGCAAGTTTCTCTAATTACTCTGGAATTAGGAGCTCTCGCTAAGCCTTAAATGGCTGACTGTGAAAAAAGTTGCCTCGTTGCCAGCCTCTATTTTATACGTCGTACATTGTGTTGTGAGTACTGTAGTGGGATGGTGTTTGATACAAATGCATCGATGTACGGTGAACTGCTAGATGATTAGAGCATGCCTTACCTAAAATGACGAGTCGTTTACTTTTTAAAGGGCTAGGGTAACGGGACAGGATTAGAAAGTACTTTTTGCTTGATTTTTTTAAGTTATACCTAATTACTTTATTGTATTAGTTTTGTATTATATTAGCTATCATTAGGTATAGATACAGGGTTAGAAATATTAGTATAATCAGAGTTAGGTTATTGTGGTGAAAGTTCAAGTTATAACTGTGATAGATAATTATCTGCTAATTGCGTTCATTTGATAAATGCCGCAAATCTATGCAGACAGGCGACAAAGGGAGTGTTATCAGGCGGATTGACAGGAAGCTTTGTTATCAAAGATGAGCTATTTCTGGCCAATGTTGGCCCTGCAAACCTCGTTATAGGTATAGGTCGTCACACCACCTTCGTCGTGGTCTAGGTACCTAGCTATTATTACTTAGATATTATTTATTGATATTTTTAACCAAATAGGTATTATTGGTTCTTCCCTTTGGTGAGCTAATGATAAATAATACATGATTTTGTTTTGTAAGTAGGTTTGCACAAACACTTTTATATCAATCTTAACTTTTTCAAACTAGATGAGGTCGGCGTTTCCTATCTGACTACTCTGAGAAGAAAGGTCGAAAAGAATTCAGAGGTCACAGTGTCTTTTAAAGTTCAGACATAATCTTGGTCAGGTTACATGTAGATCGATGTCTGAGAATGGTCTTTTGAGGAAATAACCACACAGATTGAGAGGACTGAGTTGACCCAGCTCAACTCAGCTCAACGATTAGACGAACAATATCTACCAAAGAAAGGACATTTGGGTAGGCCACATAAATTACTCAAAATGACCAGGAAAAAAAACTAACAGAACAGAGAGAATAATAAAAATAATATAAAATTAATAAAATGACCCACATCGTCTACACATTCACAATAAATAAAGCAATATAATACTTTTCAAAGTATAAGCAAATGTACTACTATCTACGTATTTACAAACCAATACAATACAAACTACAAATTGTATAATATCTAAAATCTATTCGACTTTGTTTCAAATTGATGTTATTTCAAGGTAAACAAATATCAACTTTATTGAAATGGTAATTATGTTGATTTCAGAGTGACTAGTTAGCACTATTGAAACAGTTGTAAAAATGGTTGAAGATGTAGCGTAATCTGCACTTTTTTATGTAAGAATTAAGTAAAGTTAGTTTTCCATAAACTCATATTTGTTTACATTTTGGCAAATAAGCTGCGAATGCAGATTAGGTACCTACTACTACTATAATTTCAAATATATTATCTGAACCAAACTGACGAAAGACTAAACAAATCCAAAGAGCTTTAAAAACAAAGATAAATTAATAATTATGTTACACGCGGTCCGGAACTACCTAATTAACGCAATATTTTTAATCTGTAATTCCACGATTAAAAAAAAGTTGCATCATCATCTGCCTAACCTTTTCCCAACTACATATGTTGGGGTCGGCTTCTAGTCTGACCGGTTGCAGCTGAATAGGTACCAGTATTTTACATGGAGCGACTGCCTATCTGACTTTCACAACTCAGTTATTGGGTAATACGATACCCCTTGGTAAGACTGGTTGTCAGACTTTCGGGCTTCTGACGACCCGTAACGACTGTCAAAGATCCACGATTGACAGCCGGGACCAACGGCTTAACGTGCTTTCCGAGACAGAGGGGTCTTGGTAATGTAAAAATGGTCACTCATCCACGGACCAACCGCGGCAAGCGTATAGGTTAACTTGATCAATCGAACCGCGCGGCTGTTATTACTTAGATACAAAAAAAAAGTTGCGTCGCAAGCAATATTTCCCGTTAGGTGATAAATTATTAATTGAATGAAAAGCTGTGATCGAATGAAGAACGAGCCAGCGCGGTGTGGCACCGGCATTCCTGCTAAAACGTTGCACTTTATCTAGCCCAAAGCACTGCGCAAAAACCAAACGTGAAAGCTAGTTGGAAAAGCGATTAATTAATTTTATAGCGCTTTTATCGCTTTGAAGCGCTTGAAAGCATATTTGTGATCTTATTTTTTTTTATCTACGCTGTCCTAAAAACTACGACCGTTTTTTCGATGTTTTAAAAAATATTAATAAAAAAAAAGAGATAGGTAAGTACATAAAACAAATATTTTAAGTACTTATGATTCAGACTCTACAGACTTATGTACTTATACCTACCTAATCGCAAACCGTAGAGTGTGCGAAGCTTTGGAAACTGGTACGTACTACAAGTACCTTCCTAATATTTTTAAAATGAATATTGTTAAATCTAAAACTTTTCCAAAAGTTGGTCCTTCGAGTCCTTTCAGGCATAACAAGGTAAAAGCTTCGTTACAAGCTTTTCATTACTCATTAAAAAGAAAATAACCGCCCCCATAAAACAATCTTTCTACGCATAAACACAGCCTACTTTCATATCTAACAACTGCAGTGAACTTCTAACGCAATGCAATTAACTCATTAATTTCCTCATCTAACGCGCCACAGACAACCAGTTAGAACCAGTAAGAGAAGCGCATCACGACTTTATCAGCACTCGTACGCATCGCTGGAGTTTCGTTCAACTTATTACGCCTAATAACTGACCTATGGCCTAGTTCACTATCAATACAACCCGTCTGGCCTAGATGATGTTAGATATCACAAAAATAGCCGTCTGATTACCACCATTTAGCGATTATTGTTTTACTGTTGCGTACCCGTCTGCGTCCTTGTGACGCAGTTCACATTAATAAAACAGTATAAATATGGTAATTTATAGTAAAGTTAATATTATAAACAAAGAACAATGGCGAAATCTTAGCTGAATTTAATTTGAGCGTCTAAAAGTGACATAAATACGATGGAAGTTCGATTATTTTTCTACGTTTTTTCAAAGTATCACATTAACGAGATAAGGCCGGATAAAAAAAATATTTTAAATGAAAAGTTATTTGATTTTTTCATTGACATTTAGTGTTGCCATTTTATATTTATTCTGCCAAGTGTACAGCATTATTGTATTGTATTCAGTTTTAGTTTGTTATTGTAATTAAACGGTGTTAATTAATTAACAATACTGTTTAGCTTTCTAAGAGGAAGTATTCCATGCAAGGAGGTAAAAATATTGTAGTGTAACAATAAATGAATTACTTTCAATTAATGACTGGCAAAAAGCACAGATTACTAAATAGAAAAGGCTATTTCCCAAATCTAAAAAAAAATATTTTTATTATTTTAAGGGCTGATTTTTCCAAAGTCAGATAATTTTATCAGTGGATTAGTTTTAATGAAAATAAGTTTAAATGAAAAATTAATTGATTATTTTTGTGAACTTTTATTAATTTAGTGTTGCCATTTAAGTTTTTTAAACACCACTTTAGAATAAATTAAATGCCGGAGTTTGTAAGTCGTGATAATGAAATCATTTTTAATTCTAGATATAAATGAAATGAAACAATTTCTTTTTCTTAAATAGGTATGCCTAATTTAGCACGGTGGTAATAATAATTGGCATGAAATAATAAAATTATTCTGAACTTTTTTTCACGATGGTTGCAGCAAAAAGACTTATGTCTAAAATAGCATAGCTTAAGTATAGTTTTAGGTTGGCAACACTAGTTTGGCTTGGTTGACATTGATGACACAGACGCTTGCGCTATGTTCTTGGCTGTTGTGTTTTGCTTTCGATTGTGTTTCCTTTTCTGTATTCTCCTTTGACCTGGACTGCTAACGGACTCTGATTTTGCCCTGTGTGACCCTGTGCTTGTTTATGGACATCGAGAATTGCTGTTGCGACATTGTGCTGTTTTTTACTGGACACCGATTTTGCCTCAACGTTACCGCTAAAATGGAAAGTCGTCGTCGTAGCGGAATAACACGAATCCTGTGTGTTAACTGTAACATTTGTGTTAATACACTACGTCGATATCGTGCTTTGGAACTAGATACCAGAGTTACCACCTTACTCTGTAACGGATAACCTATAAAAAAGTATAAGTTCATATTTGAATATCTATTTTTCTCGGCCTTTTATAATTAAAATTCTTGTATATATGGTGTCAGGGGCTGAAGCTGAGTCAAACAGAATATTTTTCAATTAAAGACATAGAGTTTTAATCACAACTAAAACAATGTATGGGAACCTGCCATTGTTCTTTTTGTTTGGCAAAGATATTGATTAGTTGTGGTTTTGTAGCTGTAATGTTGCTGTTGTTGTTGCGTTAGCCGGTCAGTTGTTTTTGCGTCGTCGATGACATCTGCATAATAACCATAAATAATAAACAACAGCCTCCCGATTTCGGTCACAGTGGCCAATCTCAACGGAGATAGATTAGACAGGTAAGCAGGAGATATTATAGTGCACAAGTGTGTGCGTAAACACAGGTGCACTCTTTGTTCCTTTACTCTCATAGTCCGATGGGACGGCAATCCGACACGACCGGGGTGAGATCAAGCGCAGGACCAACGGCTTTAAGTGCTTTCCGAGGCACTTAAAAAAGTGTCCGTGGAGTTTCTTGCACGTTCTTCTCCATAGGTACGCTTTGGAATGGGCAACTAGCTCCTTCTTTCTGACTGACCGACCCTTTCACAATTCAAAAGTGCCTGTAATTGGTTTATTTGAAATAAATGCTTTGAGCTTGAGTAAGCACGGGGGTATTAAACCGCCAACTTCCAAACTTCGCAATGTTACTAAGAAATTCCTAACGGAAAACCTAATAACACTTTTTTTTCGAAATTGGTGGGATACAATGCTGCAGTTGTCATACGAGTAACATCACGTGAAGAAGGCCATGTTGGCATACCTGTCAAGTTTTTAGTGCCATTGACTCAGTCACGCCGGTGTAACTGGTACAAATGCGTTTTGTCGCGTAACAGCGGTGCTATTCTGTAAAAATCTCACCGTGAAAATTTAGGTGAAGTGAGCGTGGAGTGAGCTGTCAATAGTGGCAATTCCTAGCAAAAACAAACTCACTCCACCTAAGTTTTCACGGTGAGATTTTTACAGAATCGACTGGCTGTTCTTTGTTTTGATGGAGTTCGTCTCGTTTTTGGCGAGTTTTATGTGGTTTTTATTACATAATATTTTGATGTAAATTGAAGTAGTGTAGCATTATACTGCATTATTTATAAGAATGAATATAAATATCTCATGTTTAAAGAAATTATGACTTAGTTATTGTATCGATAACGTGTGGGGCAAAATGACATAAGTACTTAGGTACATTCGGGGCAAAACGACATATCAATGATGGCTCAGATTATGGTAATGATCCCAAAAGTCAGGAAAACGAAGAATACAGGCACAGAAGACTCATTACGATGAGGCCTCAGATGTAGAAGATTTTCCAGCTGCGTAGAACGGTCCACGATGATAATTTCGCATGCATTTACTTTTAACATCTTTGCCCGTTTCAAGCCTGGCTATGGTGCGACATTGTTCTCTTTGGGCTATACAAGTCATGCATCATGTGCTGATGTACCCAAGAAGACTAAAAACTTCGTCCGTAAAATGTGTACTTCATTATTTTCGTGTTTAATATGTCATTTTGTCCATACTACATGGACAAAATGAATTTCCTTAGAGGTTGTGATTAATTTAAATTATATTTCTTATACTCTATCCAGTTATAAGTTTACCTTAGTTAAAACTAATGAACCAAATATGAATATTAAAACTAAAAACTGATTGTAACTATGTTAATTAAAAATATAATTATGATTAAAAAACAAAACCGTATGTCGTTTTGAACGTACTTCCCCTACATGTTTATCTGAATAGGTAGACTTAAATATATTTAAAAGTTAGAACAAGCAAGTGGATCCTGCGTTACTTTGCGGAAATCCATGACAGTTAAATGTTATGTAAAACTAGCGTCCGCCCGCGGCTTCGCCCGCGTGGTGTGTCCACAAAGTAGAATATTTTATGTCCTTCTCCAGGGTTCAAAGTTATACCAAATTTCATTAAAATCGGTCCAGCCGATTTCGGATTCGGAGATTAGTCGGAACAAAAAATTTTTTTTTGATATAAATTATCTATGAAAGTATACCTACACGGTGGAAACTTTCAGCGGGGCAGTAAGGGGAAGTTCCTTATCCGTTGCAGCTACGCGAAAATGGTCTTAGGAGACTATCCATAACTTTTTATGGAATATTGATCCCCATTCACAGATTAAAAAAAAAATGCAGTTAGCAAGAAAATAGCCATTTTACACAAAAACATTTTTGATGCCAATCGATCCTGTTTCTAATACTGATCAAAAACTTCTACGGGACCAACCATCGTTGGAGTACTCAAAAAGTCACAAATTGCAAAAAACTGTTCCCGTACATTTTGTATGAAAATGTTACGCAAAAGCTTTTTTAGTACTTAACGGTTGAGATCTTTTTGTTGACTGAATAATACGATAAGTTTAAAAACAATTCAAATTTCGAACTCGTTATTACTTTGACTTTGAACCGACATTGGTGATCAATGGATAGGAACACATGGTCCTATTTCTTGGCCAGCGTGTAGTCCAGATTTGTCACCACTAGATTTCTTTTTGTGGGGCTACCTGAAAACTGAGGTTTACGAAAAGCAATACGATAGTGTTCAAGAATTTAAAGACTCACTAACCACAATTTTGTATGGAATTCATACAAATAAATTGTCAGCAGCCACTAGGTCGGTACAGAAACGAATCAATAAATGTATTCGCCAAAATGGCGGTCACTTCGAGCAATATCGTATCGTAGGGCAAGAAACAGCAAGATTTTAAATAAGAATAACATCATCAAGTTATGTTAGTTAATAAAAAAAGAAAATTAATACGCCTTCTTTTGATATATGTGTATAATTCTACGTGATCATTTGTCTTTTATTTTATTTTTTGTATTTCAGTTACACAAATTATTTACAAAATGTAAGGGAAAAGTTTTCTGCAATTTGTGACTTTTTGAGTGCTCCAACGATGGTTGGTCCCGTAGAAGGTTTTGATTAGTATTAGAAACAGGATCGATTGGCATCAAAAATTTTTTTTGTGTAAAATGGCTATTTTCTTGCTAACTGTATTTTTTTTAAATCTGAATGGGGATCAAAATTCCACAACAAGTTATGGATAGTCTCCTAAGACCATTTTCGCGTAGCTGCAACGGATAAGGTACTTCCCCTTACTGCCCCGCTGAAAGTTTCCACCCTATATATGTACTTACCTACTTTCATATGCATTTACTTAGTAAAAAGCTGTTATTAACAGACACTTCGATTTTATTAAGATATTTGTACTTAAATGTATACATGTATAGATAGATATGCATATGCAGAAGACCATGGTTATTATAGTGCACCATCTTCGATCAACAATTGTTGATCGAAGTGCACCATAGATACTATTCGCATCTTCTGCATGTGCAACCAAGCTGGATCTCGTTATCGCGGAATTAAAACTAAAATACATAACATTTAAATATATTTAAGGCCTCATTAGGGAATATATTTTTCAAGGAACATAAATATATTATTTAGGTGGTTTGAATTCAGCTTTTACCTGTTGATAAGTACTATGTGTGGTTGTTAGGTACGGTCAGCAACAAAAGTCGATTAATACTTCAGTTTTTTTACCACTGAAAGTCGGCGTTGTGCTGTGGGTCCCTATAGCACAGCATCATGCTGTTTGGAAGCCTTCTTTTCACCGTCATGATGTGCAGCTGTGTGCTCGTAACTATAGATCTATTTTGTTTTTATCTATATTTATATGTATAGCATCGAAAAATTCATCCGCATCGCTGTCGACTGGTAATGTTCCCAAGAGACTGGCGGCATTACCACGCAAGGTTAAAGACAGCCCTTGGGTCACGGGAAATTTCCTTAAAAAGACTATGAGTACTCAGACCTCACGGCCCGAGGGTTTCAATTCAACCCCAAACGTCTCGAAAATATAATTTCCGATAAGGTTAATACATTTTCACCGCTTGAGGTTTTCCGCAGCCGTAGCAGCAGCGCCAGCACAGCATTCTTCCTTTATTATTAGAGTTAATTATCTTTTGTGTGCACGATCCTGGCGACTCACCTTAGGTGAAATGAGCTGTCAATAGAGTCAATCCCTTGCATCAGGTGGAATATCAATGATGCACTTCACCTAAGTTTTCATGGTGAGATTCTTACAGAATAGTCTGGCTGATTGACCCATAATTTCACTTAATACATTAAGGTGCTCTCTACAGCCAATTAATTTTCTTAGATTTAATAAACGTCTTCATGTTTTATTACTACATGTGATAGCTATTTACTATCCAAGTTTCATAAATCGTCAGCATAGATAGGCTGGTAAACTAATTGATGGGCGATTCCATCTTTTAATCATAGTTTAACACATGTAACGTACCTAATAGTAACTTACCTGTTTTTTGTGAGGACGTTTTATAATAGTAATAATAATAGTAACAGAGGATAAGCTTAAGCATAACCAGCCTATAATGTTCCCACTGCTGGGACACAGGCCTCCTCTCTTCGAGAGGGAGTGGGCTTTAATCTATTACGCAGGCCCAATGAAGGTTGGTAGATGTCACAATACATGTCTTCGAATTTTTGGTTCTAGGACATGCCGGTTTCCTCACGATTTTCCTTCACCGTTTTGAGAGCAGTAGTGATGAAATTATTTACACAAAGTAAAACGCCTGGTTTGATTACCTTTGCTAAGTAAATATTTCCAAAATAAATTGAAAAGTGATCCGATTTGGTATGATCATGTTGCGAATGATTGGTGTTGACGTGATAATTTTTTTGGCAGCAGCAAGTTTATCTTTCTGGGTACTCTTATAAGGAACGTTCACAATTAATTACCGCAATTAATTAGCGTATCTATACATATGTAGAGATATTAATTAATTTAATTCATGTATGTACAGCATGTAAATCACTATCACTGCTTATCATTTTCAGTTTACAAATAACTAGCGTCTGCCTGCGACTTCGTTAGCGTTAAATTTCTTGTTTTAACATAGTTACAATATTCGTTCGACACTGTGCAGTACTGTAGCTTCCCATTAGTGAAAATTTTCGGATTCGGATCAGTAGTTCCGAAGATTACCACCACTCTACATACAAACTCATAAACTTTACTTCTTCATAATATTAGGATGGATATTTTCGTCATTTTTCCTATGAAAGTTGAAATCGCTCAATAGGGTCAGTAATTCCTAAACATTAAACGAGGTTTCATTACCCTATTAACTGGCGACAGACGGCCATCAAGATTTGGTGCAATTTGCCCACAATTTGCCGATCGATTTCTGAGCGAGCGTTTACGAAACCAGCCTAGCCTGTAATAAGCTAATGAATCTAAGCTGGGAAAATTGGCACGTCAAGTTACTCTAGCTAAATTATGAGCTATAGGCACCTGTTCCACCTCGACGAGGAAGCGACTAGCGGTTTTCTCGCTCCAGAAACGTATGTACAAAAGATTGTAAGTCCCGTGAAAGTAAAGGAGTAGGTTGATCCCTGACTGTTCACACTGCCGGCGAGTACTCGTTTGCCAAACGCTATCAAAGAGAGTATTCCCTCAGCGACACTCGCTTGGTGGGCTAAATACTCGCCGTCGCGCACTCGCTGCTCGTCGCTCACCGTTTTTAGTTGCTAACACTCGCTACTCGCATCTCGTTATTTATTCGCTGGCGTTGAGAGAGGTGCCTTAGGTAGATACCTACCTAGTGCGTGGCGACAACGTCCGTTTTATATGTGTACATATCAGGCTGGAGAAATGTTATAAGTTTTTACTTAATCAGCGGAAAGTTCACTCTTGTTTTTTTTTTGTTTTTTTTTCCTTTTAAAAAACGTTGCCCCGCACTAGGAATTTCTCCTGTATTGTGGGTGCGTTTACAAACACTTAAATTCACGTACACAAACAGCCAGACCCGGAACAACTACTTGTAGGTCATACAAATATTTGTTCAGTGCGGGAATCGAACCCGCGACACGCAGCGCAGCAGTCAATCGCTTAACCACTGCGCCAACCGTGCCGCCATATTATGTTGATTGGTTTAAAAATAGATTGTTTTATAATACACACGTAATGATTTTTTCATGTCAATGGTAATAAGTTATTTTAAATGTTGTGTTATATTACGATATATTTATTATACGAATATTACGATTCCTGAAAACGTAAAATAATTATCTTTTGAAGCTGTCTTATTGGCTGATATCGACAAGAAATATTTTGTAGGCTCAAGTAAAGCGTTTGACTGTGTTATGTGTACTGTCAGTGCGGGAAATCTTGGTACCTTACTGTTAATCTGCGAGAAAGTATCTAAGTACCATTTTAAGTTAATTAAAAATTAAATCAATAGCATGTGCACTTTACAAATAAGAAGTCTTTCTCATTGACAAAGGCTTACCCCAAGGATGCGTTCTGTGGCTTGTGCTGTTGACGGTATTACTACAAGGTTATTATTCCATTTGGTTAATTTTAGTCGGCTAAATGGCCATTCTGTAAGAAAGTCTCCTAAAAAGTATCAGAAAGAAGAAGCGTCCGTCTCGGTTGCACTGCATTCTACAGTCGGATTCAGTAACTAATTTCTGAATTATTATCAATGAAAAGCTTTTTAAATATACTATTTAGGGGCCTAACCTCTTTTCCTACAAAGATGACTAAATCCAGCCAAGTGGAATAAGCGATCAATAGTGGTTTGTATAAACTTATGGACAAGAACACAATGATACAAATGATTCATATAATTATGGAAAAAGCCCAGCTAGCTTCGTCTTTTAATATAACAATTAATTATTCATAGAATTTAGATAAACAATAATAGGTGCTTATAGACTTGTAAGGAAAATTATGTGGGATATGAATTAGGTATGTGCCGTTCAATATGAAAGTTGCAGAATTGCAGCTACAACTTCCACCAAAGTTTTTTCTTTTATTCTACTAGCAGCGCCCCCCTGTTTCACCCGTATAAGTTTCGATCCCGTAGAAATATCGGGATAAAAAGTATCCTATATATGTTAATTCTGTAAAATATTAAAATAATAGTTTTTGCGTGAAAGAGTAACAAACATCCAAACATCTTCACAAACTTTCACATTTATAATATTAGTAGGATTTCCCAGGAAATGTTTAACTTTGCGTTGAAAAAATCACCCACCATAAAATGATTGTTATATTATATCGACGGTTGAAAGGCTAATTGGTCTTTAAGCGACATTTTTTGCAATATTGAGTTACATACATATTCGGAATCAGTAAAATTTGCTGATTCCGAATACGTGTATAATTCAATATTGCAAAAAATGTCGCTTAAAGACCAATTAGCCTTTCAATATGTTGTATTTGTATTCTTTAGAGCTTTACTGGACTTTTTTTTTTTGGATATAAGCTCATTCAGCTTGGATCCCGTTAGCAACTTTGTTCCCCATACATGTCACGACAATGGTGCAGTATCTCGATATGGCATTATAGTCGTTACTGACACGTCTATCGATCAATAGGTATTTGGTTGGTTTGCTTAAATTGGCACTAGCTGTATTGCCTGGGTGGTTGATTCTTATATCATTATTTCCAGAACTATCCGAAGAGTGGGCGCTAGCGGAATGCGAGGGCGAGGGCTGGTGGCGTGAGCGTCGAGACTCTGGTCCTGGTGAGGTGGATGTGCGGTACGCGGGCGCAGCACCCGTGGAGCGAGCCGCCTCCGCCCCTGCCACTGCACTCGCCGTCAGATCTGCTCTGCATTCTGCTAAACGTATGTAGATAGAGCATTTATCATATCTACTCTATAGTGATGTAATCTATAGTACTATTACTATAGAGCACAAAGAACTCTGGTACCGAGAGGGACACGAACTAAGACTTAACACTGAATGTCTTAACACAGAATTTGAATTTGACTTTTTTACTTTCTAGACTTGATACATTTTCAAGAAAATCATCACTGCAAGTACTGCAACTACTCAAAAGGATATTATTCCAAATTTACGGCTAATTTGGCTAACTACTGACCCTGAGAGAGACCACTACATCGCTCTCGATGTAATATTTCTATTGTTTTGTCTCTACAAAACATAGTTCTAGAAGTAGTTTAAAAGCACCCAAAGAAAGATGGCGGGTTCTAGTGTTTGGCAACTCGACGTAATTTTATGCCTAGCTAGCGACTCTTGTGAATGAAACTCCTGGGATGAGGTTACAAAGGTTTCTGCGGTCGTATCACAATAATATTATATCATACTTATTGATTTATCGCCTTATTTATAGAACGCTCCGAGATATCTCGGCTTCAAATACGTATTCCGGTCAAGAACACGATGAGAACTGGGGTCGAGAGGTCCTACTAAATTGTACACGTTATAGATAAATGTTTTGGTTAATATTTGTTTGAATGGCTTCCTACTTTATTTTGTTTATCACGAAATAGCGATACCAATTATTATTTTGGACTTCCGTCAATATGCGAATTTTATATCTTTATAACAAAGGGGTTATTGTAAAATATTTCTGTTTTCGTCGAGGATTCCGTTTCTGTTAGATATGTGTATGGAATGGAAGGATACTTTTTTAAATTATAGCAACGTGATATGAACCATGGAAAAGGGAGAGGGTGGCCTTTGCCCTGCAGTGGGACGAATGGACAATACAGGCTAATTAGATAAGCTACGAACCTAGGCTGTATGATTGAATCGGGAACAGCAGTTTCTTGACTTCCCCAATTAATATTTCAAAACTCCTAGCCATATCCATGATTCATCTTCTACTTAATAAAAATCCTCCCTCGCTACGCATCCTCGCTCATCTCTGGTGGAAAGGCAGCCCAAATAAGAGATGACCGTTTGTATGGAAGTTCGTCATTTTTGCTGATAGAAAATTCTATCGAGCACACGGCTTCCATCCAAATAATATGAAAACTGTATGTCCTTCTTTTTGAAAGCAATGGTGGCCCAGTGGTACCTAATGGCTCCGACTTACGAGTTTAGTTCCTGGGTTAGAACCCAGACAGGCGCTTTACTTTGTGTAATTTATTTCATCACCAATGCTCTCAAAACCGTGAAGGAAAACATCGTGAGGAATCCGGTATGTCCTAGAACCAAAAGTTCGGAGACATGCGACATCTACCAACCCACACTGGGCCCGCGTGGTGGGTTACGGTCTACTCCACACAGGGAGGAGGCCTGTGTCCCAGCAGTGGGAACATTATAGGCTGGTTAGATAAAGTGGATATAGGATAGAGGATAACAGAAGAAGAACTAGCAGAAAAATCGAGGGTGGGGGGGGGGTCAGGGGATCAGACCGGAATAAATCGATTATGTTATTGTGTTCTTTTGTTTCAGTGATAAACAAGAAACTACAGCGAGTGAACTTGGACATAAGCGCAAAGGGCATCGTAGTCAGCGATGCAGAGTCACAGGAAAACGTTATTAGCGTTTCTATTTACAGGTAAAACTATTGTTTTTAATTAGCATATCTTAGCTCGGCCCAGATGATATATAGGTTTAAAAATAAAATGAGTACATAAGTACTAGGTAGTTAGGTACCTATCTCGAGTCACGTTGCAAAAGCGCACTTGCGGGTAAAAGAGAGAAATAACTGTGTTATCTTGTACCTACACATATTATTATATTATATATAATTATTTCCTTTATTTCATTAAATAACACATAAAAACATTTAAAAATATAAAAAAATAGTAGCCCACCGGTATCGGGAACAGGGTCCAAGCTACCGGCGGTCAGGGCTCCAGAGAGAGGAACCTAACAATGCGGGCCGTGTCCAGAAGTATTATATTATTATTGTTACATTACAGAGTCAGTTACTAAAACTACAGTACTAACTAATACTCTAAACTAGAAGAGAACACAGTAGAGCATTGCATATGTCAGTATATCTGACATTTAGAAACGTTCCAAAGTGTGGCGACACTGAAAAACTTCAGCTGTAAAAACTATGTTTTGCGAGGATATTGTAGTCGTAGGTACACAATTACGCAAGTGGCGACTACTCGGAAGGCTCAAAATTCTGAAATCTTCTTCTCTGATGACTTGGTAAAAAATAGTCATTCAGCAAGATTGGTAGCAGGGGCTGACTGCCGGGTATGGTTTCGTTAAGGCATATTACATGACATACTAACGCTACGGCTCTAGAAGACCAGTGACTGCCATATGCGGCCGTAATGTCCAAATACAGAGCGTTCCTTTGGCGCGTGGCTAAAATAGGAACTAACGTCGCCATCTTGTTTTTAACCGACTTCAAAAAGGAGGAGGTTCTCAATTCGACTGTATTTTTTTACGCGATATCTCCTGCAATTGTAAATATATAAAAAAAATAATTAATGGTTAGGGTATGCCTCAGGGGTGCGGGTGATCCCATGGGTAGTTTTTGAGTAGCTTCAATAACACGTATTTTTGCCTCTTAGTTTATATTGATAATGATAATGTTATAGCAACTTCCTGTCACTGATTGTTATACGAATTTGTGGTAAAAAACACAAATTCGTTTATCAATCAAAAAACTTTTTTACAAACAAAAAAGGGTTCCGACGAATTGAGAACCTCCTCCTTTTTGCAGTCGGTTAAAAAAGAAAACAACTTTGTTGGTTTTTTTTTTCAATACACACACCAACAGCGCCCCCTATCAACGTCAGTCGAGTGCCTAAATATCCTTGTAGTAGTGTAATTGGTATTGTTACATGGTCAAAGATAACGTTCACAATGCCATTATTAAGATAGCAAGAGCCGGATGCACTGCGGGTCGTGCCTGGTACGGGATGAAAAATATAACTAATTGACTAAGATTAATTTACTGTCCATGTCTTGCTTACAAAATTATCTAGACTAAAATAATTAATTAACAAGACGTTGACAATACATTTAGTATTTATCTGCACTTGGTATGTCGTATTAATATTAATGGATGCAATAATCAATAACTGCTAAGTTAAGTAAAAATAAATAAAGTCATTGGCACTGATTGACTGTGTAGGGAGGAAGTTCACCTCTTTCCTAGTGCACATATATTTACCTTGATTGTAATGTTAGTACTTAAATATCATTTTTAGTTATGTATACAGGGTTATTGGTAAAACATTAACAACCTCTGAAGAGGTCATTATACTCATCATTATGAACAACTTTTACTATGGAACCAAACCTGAAATCGCGAAAAAAAAATCTGCTGTTCCCTACATTTTGACGAGGTAGACGAACATAAATGTAAGGAACAGCTGATTTTTTTATCTTTATCTAATGTCTCATGTAATGTCCAAAGACTACAATATAATAATGTCTAAAATGTGTGTAATGTGGAAGGCCTTATGTCAAAGTTAAAATATAAAAATAAACAATAAACTGCTTTTCCAGGATCTCGTACTGCTCAGCGGACGCAGCCAACGCTCGCGTCTTCGCCGTGGTGGAAGGCAAGCCGATGGGGGGCTCAGCTGAGAACCACGTCGTGCACGTGTTCGTGTGCACCAGACGGAAGCACGCACGTGCCCTCGCGCTGTCGCTGGCACACGCCTTCAATGATGCGTACCAGGTAACTATAAAATAAACTCTTTCTGTCATGAGCTGATCCGGTCCTTATTGCAATTCGTTGGTTATTAATTCTCATTGACATCTTTAACATTTCTACATGATATAAAAACGGTAGCCACTACACACTATCGGGACCAGGATCCAAGCTCTCGGTCAGAGCTCCTGAAAGTGGAAAATCCTGACAAAACCCGCTTAATTTATTCATTCTAGAGTGTACCTACCGCTTTCAGTATGAAACCCTTGATCCAACTGCCTAACGATAGTCTCTTTAGCTCAATTATTATTTTGTATTTTTTTTGTTTTTAGGCATGGCAAGCAAACCTCAATCAAGGCAGTTCATTGGGTTCGGCCAATAAACGCTTAGCACCCTGGGTGAGTACTATCATACAAAAATAATAAGTTTTATAAAAAGAAAAATTATTTAAAATTTAATAATTTATATTAAATATTAATATAATTATTACGTTAATTTAATTAATTATATTAATAAAATGAGAGTGTACTAGAATTGAATCTGTTTTAAAATAATAATAATATGTACATTTATATGAAAAAAATAAGCAAAATGATCATAGGGCATCAAAAAATTCGTCCGCATCGCTGTCAACAGGAACAGTGCCCAAAAGGCTGGCAGCATTGCCACGTTGTATGGCAATGCTAATTCTTTGGCCAAGAAAAAAAGACTAACCGCTTGGCGATATCTCGAAAAACCAAGTGGGCACTCGGACCCCATGGCCCTAATAATATAATATTAATATAATATAATCTATATGAATATTAATTGTTAATTTCCAATTTAGGTTTTAATAAAAATCTTATCGTACGATTTCGAGAGCCAAATGCTTGACGAGTGTCGGTACCATGAGCTATAAGCAGGTGTTTCCTACTACAGACTAAATACCCCATACCTTTTCTATGAAGTCTTACATTAATCAAAATACTAACAGTGTTTCTGTCTTTTCAAGGTTCGGTTCCAAGAAGAGTCGGATGAAGAAGAGTTTGACGCTGAAGACTGGCAATCTCCCGCTCCACTGGTGACTTTTGCATAGCAATAATAAGTAATAATAATCTTTAAGAGATGAGTAGAGTGATAATCTAGAGCCTTTGCGCTCTGCATGCGATCTTCAGCCTATCCGGGTCCAGGAATCTCCGAAGTATTTTGTATGAATTGCGCTCTAGATCCAAACACTGAAACCTTCTGAATTTAGAACATTTCCAATGCGGATGGAGCTCGGATTCGGATCGGTAGCAGAGCGTAAACGCTCTTAGCGTGCGCGCAAGATAAGTCTGCGCGCGTCGTTTGACTTCAAGATTATATCCCTGCCAGCATGTTAATGACTTTAGGCATAATTTTGGTGATTATTTGCTTTAGAAAACACGAAAAACAGCACACTCTTGACACCTGTCATAAACGTCAAGATGGCGGCAAACGATTTTTCCGATTTCTGCCGCGCGCAGATTTATTTTGCGCGCACTCTACACCCGATATCAATAATGTATGAATCCCAATCTTGATCCCGATATTTGTCTGTAGCCAATCAACGGCCGAGTTCGCCAATCTGAGTCTTTGGGAGAGCGAATCACAAGCAGCCCTCAAAGACCGCAGATCAAGATTGGGAATGATAAAGGTACATTATTAATGTCGGGCGTTAGTCTATACAGAGCCCTTCAACAAATATTCTTTCGCTATTTTTTCATCCTTGTAGGCTGAAACACTCGTTCTATGATATAAAGCTGGCATGCGAACAAAATCTGAGTACGTAAGAGGCTCTATAGAATTGGGTACGAATTGAATTGGGTCATAGGATAAGTAGATATCATCTTATTGAAGTTTTCTACAGCCTAAAGGCTTAAGTGTTTTCATTTGTTTAACTTGAAATTACATCAATTTGAAGCATTTTGAATAGACTTTAAATAAAGTGTATATATATTTGATTGAATTTTCGTATGTAGACTGGGATCAGCATCAGATATACGTAGATTAATTTATTGTTATATCGTCTCCACCTTCTAAACTATTAAGATTTTGATCTTTTGTACCTAATAGTTTTTGGTTATGAATTTTAATGTAACTTGGAATATTGTTATTTACGAACAGTATGTATATGAAATAGAGCATTTTTTCGGTGTGAAACAATCAATGAATAAATTATTTATTGGCTCGTGTTTGTTGCGCAAGTTACAGACATTTATTTGCAAAAACCAATGACAGTAGATCTCGGAACGAGAGTATAGTCTACTAAGATGAATGATGAAACTAATTCTCAATTCGTTTTTAATACATATAATCCTATTAAAATTAAGATTATAAAGTATTTAGTTATGAATGAAAAATGATTAAGTTCGAGCTATTTAATTTAATTTTAACTTGGGGCCTTAGCTTTGGGCGTTCGTCCGGCGTAGCTGTTTGTAGAACGCATGATTGTCGAAATCAACATTTTTTCGTATTTTGATAATGTTGGAATCAAAAAGATCACATAGCGTGCTCCGCATAACTATGCGGTGCATCAGTGTATCTACGTTTTTCCTGCTACGGGTCTACAAGGGTACTAAGAAAGATCTACGCGGGTGCTACGCGGTGCTACGCGGGTTCTACGAGTATACTACTACGCGGGTCTAAAAGGGGTCTACGAGGGTACTACGCGGGTCTACAAGGGGTCTACCACGGTACTACGCAGGGTATCGCCGGGGTCCGCCACCCTTATAGCGTCTAAGTTGGACAAGTGCCCAATGCGAAAGCACTAAGAGGGTCGACGAGGCAGCGTATAAACGTATATAATAACATTAATTAAAACAAAAAAAAATACTTTCAGCAGTAAGTTTTTCTTCGCACACTGGATTTTCAACGCTTTGCTTACCGCTGAGAGTTGAAAATCCAATGCGCGATAAAATCCTGGCTCGATATTTTTACGTCCGTTCGAACTTTGGCTTACAATTGTGGAAAATAAGAATACTGATTCTTTTTGATGTAAATATGTTTACTAAGCAATAATTTAGTTTTTAAGGTATTATATTATTCTAGGCAAAATTCTTAGAACATTTATTATGTATAAATTTATATTCTATAAATTAGTTTTAATTATATAATAAGCATTATTTGACTGATGTTATGTATTTTACAAATAAAGTAATTTTTACGTTTATTTTGTTTATAAATATTCTAGTTCTACTATTCGTCTAATATTCGAAGTAGGTACAGACGCCAGTACATCAAGCTACTACAATCTGTCAAATTTATTTTAATAGATTTTGAACTTTTTCGGTAAAGCATAAGGTTCAAAGTTGATTGGGAATATTTGACAGTTTCGGGGAGCTTGATGTGCTGGCGAAGAATTGTGACAGGTTTAGCAAACAATGCTAGTAAGTGTAGGTTCTAAGTTAAATTACATTAAAAATGCATGTTCTGTACGGTCACTAAAAGAGATCAGTGACCAGCGAAGTAATTGCGTAACACAATATCAGTAGCAATGGGTTCCATTTTGACAGTTCAACAAAGTACTCTGGAAATAATGTAATGGCACAATTTTCCTACATGAGCAGTATGGTTGACTTACTTAAGGAGACTACAGGACCTAAAAGCAAAAACGCAAGTTATATAATGCCTAAAAGTATATGATCGAATACAGTAGGTAAACAAAAAAAATATATATATAAACATCGAATTAAGAACCGCCTCCTTTTTTGAAGTTGGTTAAAATTCAGAAAAAAATATGATATTCTTCAGGATAAATGCTAGTTAGATAGTGTGTTGCAAACATAATACAACTAATTTGATACGATAGGAAAAAATCATGAAGATACCTCTAAAAACTTTCTTTTCACAATAAAAACCATACTAATATACATACAATCATTCTGATTTTTTGTCAGATTATTCTACAAGCAACATACTAAAGCACTTGTGTTTTAATTTTTTAGTCCAAACAATAGCTTTTTGTAAATAGATAATTGCTGCATATTTTGGAATGAATTACCAGTGTTGTGTGATCGCGCTTCTCTTTCTTTTTTATGCAGTCCGACAGTGACCGCGCTTTAGGTCATGTAGTCCCCATGACCTCTCAAGCTCCGCTAATGAGACACAATGAGAATCTTTACTGCCATTTTTTCACGATAGGTGGCGCATCGTCGACACGGCCATTGAAAGCTGTCATTTAAATACATTTTGTAACCTATCATTCAGTTAATTTTAAATTTCTCGAAAATGCATCTGTATGTACTAACACCGGTGTACATTTCCCAAAAATATAACAAAAAAAAAGTGGATAAGGGTTATACGTCGCAAAAAATTTTTCTTTGTTCATCTTTCAATTCTTTAAGCTTCCAGATACAATATGCATATGTTATCGATGACGATGGTGGACCGGTTTCAAATTCAATACAAAAAATAGCGAATAAACTGACGTAAACAAAGCGAAAATGATTTGACAGCAGCCATCGCGCCGCTGCCTGGCGACATCTGCGCTGAGCTTTGCGTGTGGATCCCCATTGATTTTCGTATCGTATTACATAGGATACGCACGGTGCTTGACGGGTTAAGAAACAATCACAAAATGAAAGACTGAAGTATTAAAAGCGACACTGCTGGTACGAATTCAGCCACCGTCTCCCTGACTCAGTGAGGGATAGTGGCTTGGAGCAGGCGGCGCCGTGGTAGTTGATCATCATGTAGTCGAAACAGTCGGTCACGCCGTCGTTGTTGCAGTCCTGAAATATACCATATGTTCGTTGAATAACGATGTTTTAGTAATTCTTCAGTGCTTAGAAAATTAAGATAATTTCTTAAGTTAGGTAAGTAAGTATTTAATATGCACCCAGTTTCCAAAACACTGGTCAAGCGTCGTATTGCTGTAAATAGTAAACCAAAATTAAATCAGCCTGTCATATAGTCAGTATTTAATAGTGACTGTGTGTGTTAGTATGTGTGTGTTAGTGTTTAGTTTTTGTTCAGTTTTTTATTTCAAAGTCAAAGTCAAAGCATTTATTTCAAACAGGCACATAAAAGGCACTTTTGAACGTCAAAAATTACGATAAAATAGAATTGATTCTAGTCGCCCATTCCAAAAGGTAGTTTTCGTATGGAGAAGAATGGGCAAGAAACTCCACCGTTACTCTTTTAAAAAGTTTTACAATATTTTGCATACATTAATTATATAATAATAATATGTGAAGACGATGCACCTAAAATAAAATTACTATACAACAATAGGTAAAATAATTGAAAATAAATTTAGTGTCTTAAGTCGGTATATTTATCTATGGGCCAAAGTAGCCTGAAAATAAAGGTTTTATTTTTATTATATTAACTAGCTTCTGCCCGCGACTTCGTACGCGGATCCTGTTGCTTATGCCAGCGACAACGGGGTCGTCAAAATCGGAGATCTGAAACGTCTGATGTCGAATTCTAAGAGCCCAGGGACTGAAAAACAACGGGATGCGCGAGACGATTCGAGACGTCATTTTCAGGCAATAATGAACCAATAAGGTGGTAAACTTGGCCTTGCACTTTGAATGTTGGCATAAATGGGCCTTCTGAAATCTGTTCTGCACCAAAAGATGTCATTTGAAAGGCATTATTGTACGAACGTATGTTATCCAAGAAATGTTTTGACTGTGGATGGTCACCGATTAGCAGTGATCTTAATATTTCTGGAGGATTTTGTAATATTTTAATATGTACTTTCCCACCTGAGCAACACATACCGTTTGTTTCTTTTTGCCATTTAACAGCTTCACAAAAAGTACAATTTTGAACCATACCTCCGATGGCGGAATATGTGGCGTAGTCAATCATAGGAGTATACGTAAATGCACTCCGTTCCTTATCAACCCAAGGAAGGTCGCCATGCCCTACGGCTATATCTTGAGACACATCCGATTCTTCAGATGATATCGACATTCTGTTCAGAGAATGTCGAAGTCGATCAGAATTCAAACGTTCGTTGCGCTCTTCTTAATCTGTCTCTTCATGCCGTACTCCAGCAATTCTTTCTTTCTCACTTTCTAACTGATTATGAGTATTTTGTTGTGTGCGTGTTCGGGACAATGTATGATAATCTCAAGTTCATCACTTGTTTCAAAAGACCTGTTAGTAGATGTGCGAATACGCTGAGAACTCAAGCGTGATTCTGTATCGGTAAACGTTTCCGATTCGCGAGACAATGCATGTCGCTCACGATCAGCGGACAGTCGCGCATCACGTTCCGCACTTGTCTCTAGAGACCTAGAAGCAGATGCGTAGATATGCTGAGAACTCAAGCGCAATTCTCTATCCGTCAACGTCTCCGACTCGCGAGACAATGCATGACGTTCACGATCAGCGGTCAGTCGCGCATCATATTCTTCACTGGTCTCTAGAGATCTGGATGTAGATGCGTAAATACGCTGAGAATGCAGGCGCGCTTCGCGATCCGAAGAGGTTTCCACGGAGCGAGTTGCAGCCTGATGTTCTCGAACAGCATCAAGTCTCTCCTGACGCTCTTCGGTAGATTCTTGGGTTCTTATGATCCGCAATCTTTTAGCTCCTTTGGAACATTGGAAAAGATTTGACCTTTTTCTAGGCATGGTTATAGTTTTATTGTGAAGAAGATACCTGATCAATTAAAATCTAAGTGACTGCTCCCCTACCAAGGGTGCCCAGACACGGGGTCGTCTGGCGCCCATGTGCTGGTTTGGTCCCTGGGGTCGTCACGGCGTGCTATGTGTTCTGGTGCGCCGGTGATGGGGAGTACTCCCCAGAGGAGGGTCCGGTGACGGACAGCCGCGGCGGGTTCACGGATGAGTGCTAACGCGTGCCCATATTCCCGCTGTAAGCGGCAGAGGAGGACACCGTGGAGTTTTAGTGGGTTAGAGTCCCACGTAACTGTACTATCTCCCCGTGGTAGTGCAGAACGTATGAGCATTTATTCACGTTAAAAAAAAAATGGGACTTTTGGCCAGTAGAGTCAAATTTTCAATGATATACCATCGTCATCGAAAATCAGTCCTAAACTGTTACCGCCTTCACCGCGTGGAGGTGAAATTAGTGATAGTTTTGATTTCCACATCAGATGTTTCTGATCTTCGATTTTTAGGGTTCCGTACCCAAAGGGTAAAAACGGAACCCTATTACTAAGACTTCGCTGTCCGTCCGTCCGTCCATCCGTCTGTCTGTCACCAGGCTGTATCTCAAGAACCGCGGTAGCTAGACAGTTGAAATTTTCACAGATGATGTATTTCTGTTGCCGCTATAACAACAAATACTAAAAACAAAATAAAATAAATATTTAAGGGGGGCTCCCGTACAAAAAAACGTGTTTTTTTCGGCGTTTTTGCCGTCTGTCTGTCGCCAGGCTGTATCTCAAGAACCGCGGTAGCTAGACAGTTGAAATTTTCACAGATGATGTATTTCTGTTGCCGCTATAACAACAAATACTAAAAACAAAATAAAATAAATATTTAAGGGGGGCTTCCATACAACAAACGTGTTTTTTTCGGCGTTTTTGCCGTCTGTCTGTCACCAGGCTGTATCTCAAGAACCGCGGTAGTTAGACAGTTTAAATTTTCACAGATGATGTATTTCTGTTGCCGCTATAACAACAAATACTAAAAACAAAATAAAATAAATATTTAAGAGGGCTCCCATACAAAAAAACGTGTTTTTTTCGGCGTTTTTGCCGTCTGTCTGTCGCCAGGCTGTATCTCCAGAACCGCGGTAGCTAGACAGTTGAAATTTTCACAGATGGTGTATTTCTGTTGCCGCTATAACAACAATTACTAAAAACAAAATAAAATAAATATTTAAGGGGGGCTCCCGTACAAAAAAACGTGTTTTTTTCGGCGTTTTTGCCGTCTTTCTGTCGCCAGGCTGTATCTCAAGAACCGCGGTAGCTACACAGTTGAAATTTTCACAGATGATGTATTTCTGTTGCAGCTATAACAACAAATACTAAAAACAAAATAAAATAAATATTTAAGGGGGGCTCCCATACAACAAACGTGTTTTTTTCGGCGTTTTTGCATTGTGGTACGGAACCCTTCGTGTTGGCCAGTTTTTTTATAAGTCAACAGGAAATGCCCGTCAGACCGAACAACTTTTGCTAAGACGTCATTCCTATATATGTTATGGTGTAGCTGGGCTCTTGGAGTTCCTCATCAGGTGTTCCAGATCTTCAAATTTATTCTCTCGGCAGAAAATGCTCATCACGTGGAACAATTTTTGCTATGGTGCCATTTTTGTATCTCTTATAGTTTAGCTGGTCTGTTGCGGTTCTGCATCAGGTGTTCAAGTTTCCAAGATAAATTATAGCCTATATGTTGCCCAGACATAATACCTATACAACAAAACAAAAATCATTCAAATCCTTCCAGTAGTTCCGAAGATTAGCGTGTACAAACAAACAGACAAACAGACAAACAGACAGAATTTTTTTTTCGGATTCGTACCCTATTACTGTTTCTAAACCCCCCCCATTTTTTTTTTTTTAAATATTTTCAATGTACAGACACAGTTTTTCTACTGTTTTATTATATGTAATAATATAGATGAAATGTACGTAAGATGTTGCATCATGTTATTTGTATGGGGCTTCTAGAAGCCGACCTAGTTAGCAATATTTTTACTAAAGATAATTTAGAATCAGTTTGTGTACTTAAAAGTGAGTAGATGAGCACTTGCCTTTCCAAACTTCGTCATATAACTCTCAACGATTCTTATAGAACAGTGGTAATCTCTGGCACAGTCTTCAAATGCTGAAACGAGATAAGGAACATAATTAATTAATGATAGATAACCGGCATGACAGGTAGGTAGGTATAGCTAGATGCATCACAATCTACACTGCAGCAAAGAATAAAAACTAGTTTGTAGAGTCATGAGAATATATACCTACTGTCATAAGCACTTGTGCCTTGTTTTCACTCTTGGCTGTCAGTAGGCAAAGAGAAGAGAATAAATTATATCAATAAGAACAGCTTTTGCAATCCAATCTTAGTCCAATATAAAGTACTAGCTGCGCCCCGGTTTCACCCGCGTAAATGTCGATCCCGTGGGAATATCGAGATAAAAAGTAGCCTATATGTTAATCCAGGGTGTCAGCTACCTCCATACAGAATTTTATCAAAATTGGTTCAGCCGTTTGAGCTTGAAGAAGTAACAAACATACACACACACACAGACTCACAAACTTTCGCCTTTATAATATTAGTGTGATAGGTAATAGTCATCGTCACTCGACACCTCATGAACGCAAATTCGCTTAGGAACCAATTTTCAAAACCCTTTATGAAGAAGTGGCGCAACAAACTCTACAGCATCACATATCGTCGCTTGCATGAGTAAAAGTCCTATCTCATTCTTTAGCTGATTTGAGTTTGGACAACTACATTTTTCTATTCGTAATTCTTTACATTTTGTTGCCTTTTATGATGGTTTAAATATTTTGAGATCCAAATAATATAGAGATACGACGGTCAGTCAAAAATGTAAAGAATCACGAATAGAAAAATGTAGTTGTCCTGACTCAGATCAGCTAAAAATATGAAGAAAAATGAGATAGGACTTTTAGTCATGTGAGCGACGATATATTATGTCTCTTCAGGTATTGTCTTTGCTTCAGGCAGACAATGTTGATTCTATATATCATTTACCTTCTCTCCTCTCCGGGTCATCATCAGGAAGGGTCGGCTTCCCAGCATCGACCCAGTACACCCTGGATATGAAGAACGGGCCGCAGTACCCCTCGCTGCAGCCCCTATTCATGTCACACCCGGCCACATGGCAGAGGCACCGGAAACAGGCCCCGTTCAGGTTTGTTATACGCACTCCTGTAATTGGTAGGGTTTTACGTTTTAAATAGGTACGATGTTGATGAGCATGAAAGGAATCAGTAAGTGGAAGATTAGAATCAGCGCTGAGGCTGTCTCGTATAGGGTCTTAGCATTATGCTGAGCGATGGCCATTTTGTTAGGCATGATGTGTCGATGACAAATCTAAATGCACAATTAAACTGTTATTAGAGTTCTTGTGGCCCATCCCCCCCCCCTTAAGACGACCCACTGACCAAAATAGAACAATTTTACCTAAAAATAAAATTGATATTAAGCATACTTACCTTTCTCTAAGCCATAAATTGAGATAGACGTATCCGGTTCCGGTACGGTGAAGCGCTATAAGCCCCGCAGCGTCATATCCGCCCCAATCCGGCAGGTAGTGGGGATACGTTTGCGGAGCGCATGACGATATCCATGAACCTCATTGCGGCTCAATTTACAGTGATTGATAAGGGTATCAATCACATACATTTATAATTAAGAGTCAGCAGACAGAAATATAAATTGGCTTAGAGAAAGGTAAGTATGCTTAATATCAATTTTATTTTTAGGTAAAATTGTTCTATTAAGCTTGACTGTACCTTTCTCTAAGCCATAAATTGAGAAGTGTTTGTTATCGACTGCTGGATTGGGACTAAATTAGAACGCCAATGTGATCAACAAAGTTATTTATTCATTTTAAATTTTTGTCAATCAACAGAATTAGCTCATAATTATTAATTATAACACTACATAGATATTACGATTAAGTAAATCATCTTATCGTTTGAAACAGACTACTGATCTGATTTGAACGACTTGATTCATTTGTAGACCTGTAATCCTTGATTTCTTTTTTATAATATTTGTGAAATGTCAACGCCGAGCGCCAATTTCCTCTCTCCAAAATATGATCAATGGGAATATTATCTGACCAACTAGCCGAGGCTACTGCCGATCGCACACTACCTGGACTACTGTTTATACCAGCTTGTTTTAACAATGACTTAATCCAGCCCCCTATGATGGTGCGGGTAGCTGGTTTGGGCTCACCACGTGTGCTAATAAATAAGCTCTCAATATTACCTCTTCGACCATTAGAGTACTCTAGCAATTTGTTAATCCAATAAATTGGGTCTATGTTAGAGTTTGACTCGCATTTAAGTAAACGCCAACCGGATTGCTTATAAGTTATATTATCAGTTTTGGACCCAAAAATCGGCCAAAACACTATAGAATCATCACTCCTTACAAAGTTTTCTTTATTTATATTCAATAATGTAAGGTCATGAACTCTGCGCCCGGAACACAATAAAAGGAGAATTGCAGTTCTTTTGGAAATTTCGAACAATGACATTTTGGAGGGAGTTTTGTCAACTAAGAATCTGTCCCAAATAGGACTTTTAGCTTTGGGTGGCTGTTTTAATGCTATACCCTTTAATATTTGCTTTATAATAATGTGAGAACCTAATGATAAGCCGCTAGATGGACGACAAAAGGTACATACCACCGACTTATGTACTGCAATTGTATTATAGGCAAATTTAAATTTAAGATGCAAATCAGTTAGAAATCGAGCCACATCTTCAGGGGATGGATCTATAGTGCTCACATTATTGTCACGTGACCATTTACACCATCGTAACCATGCCGGCTTATATGTATTTAAGGTCGATTTCCTCCAGCTACCTTCTAAAATTTCTATCTGATCTTTCTGCCAAGAATCTAATAGCGATGACCACCCTGTATTAACCACACCTTTAAATTCAATTGATGAACTTGTGGAGGCGGTCGATTGGTTGTTGTGTCTATCAAGACTTGGTCCAAATCCCTCAACGGGTAGGGAGGGCGCATGGAGCGAGCCACCAGATCTGCTCTCCAAAAGACCTTCTCCCAATCTGGTGTTATCACCAGGTACATACCGGTTGCCTGGTTCAGGTGCGCTAATACTCTGGGTATTAGACACGGTGGTGGGAATACCCATGCTAACCTGTAGTGCCAAGGGCGACCAAAGGCGTTGTGGAAAACAGCCTCCTGATCTAAATCCAGACTCACATACCTGGGTACTACATGAGCAGTTCTTGACGCAAAAAGATCTATTTCGGGAACTCCAAAATGCTGAAAAATTTTCACGGTAGCACAGGGAAGCAAGTGCCATTCTGTCGGGGCAGATTTCCTTGAGAGCCGATCTGCTACGTAGTTGTATCGACCGGGAAGGTGATATATCGACATATGTATCCGATAACGATCTATTTCGTCTAAGACTTCGTATGTTAGGTTTAGGAGAGGCTGTGACTGTGTGCCGCCTTCGTTGCGCAGGTAAGAAACTACAGTTCGATTGTCGCTCTGAATTAATAAGCTTGTATCGCTCATTAGGCGACCTTTTATCTGAATTACTCGCAAAATTGCCAACATCTCTAAGATATTGCTGTGAGAGTCTCTTTCCTGTACTGACCAACTGCCACATAAGGTCTCGTTGTTGAGCTGCGCACCCCAACCTGTCTTGGCAGAGTCCGTCGTAAGGAAATAAGTTGGAGGTGAACCGTGCAGTTGCGAAGCCATGCTGTGACTCTGTAACCACCATTGCAGGTTCGGAATCACCTTGACGGGCATCTGTATTCGACCTTTTACCTTTTTTCGCAATAGGGAATTGCTGAAGGTCAGCATTGCACGAGAATTCAGGCGCCCTCGCGGGACTACGAAGCTGGCAAAATTCCAAAGTCCTAGTATACTCTGGACTTCTTTTAAACTTACCTTGGTGGCTTTTGCCATTTTCGATGTTCTCGATTGCAGCAAGCGAACCTTTGTTGGTGGAAGTAATTTGACATTTCGCCAAGGGTCCCATAATATCCCCAGATACTCGATTGACTGCTGAGGAGTCAATACAGACTTCTGAAAGTTTATTATAAAGCCAAGGGATTGCAATAGTCTTACCGCTAAGTTCGCGTGACTTTGCAGAGTTTCTCGATTTTGATTTGCCAGGAGAAAATCGTCGAGATATACCAGCAATCGCACACCTTGGTCTCTTAGGATCTGCGCGATCCAATTCGTCAGGCTGGCAAAAACCTTCGGAGCCGTTGCCAAACCGAAGGGCAGGCAGGTCATTTGCCAAAGTTGGTCCGATACTATTAATCTGAGGAAACGTCTGTGTCCTGGCGCGATTGGCAGGTGAAAATATGCATTTTCCAAGTCTATTTTCACTAACCAATCCTGTGGTTGGAGGAAGTCGGGGACTTTGTACATGTTCACCAATCGAAATTTGTCTATTTTGACATAGTTGTTCAGGAATTTTAAATTGAAGACTGGACGAAACGAAGCCGTCGTTTCCTTTTTTGGTACAAGAAAAATTGTTGAGACAAAGCTCGGAGTCAATGAAGCTTTTTCTAACACCTTTTGATTTATTAGCTTCTTTATTTGGATTAAGATTTCTTTTGAATTTATTGTGTGAAATCTTCTGGGAATCTTCAAGGGATGAACAAGTGGTGGTTTGCTTAAAAAGGGAATTCGATAGCCTGATATTATCTTCAGTATATATAAAGGTGCCCCCAACTTCCTCCAGACACTTACCCGATGTTTGATTCCCCCGGCTTGAAAATGTTGATGATAGTCAATCGACTCGTTTATCACGCCGTCCCAGGGTACTACGTTTCTTACCGTATCGTGTATCTTCGGTGTGACGAAAAAACTCTTCTGCCCTTCTCTTTCGTCCTTGCGCAGGATTAGAGCCACTATTAGTGGAGGGGCGGTAGTTTGCACTGTTGCGCACAGGCACCACATATTTCCTACCTCCTTGTGTGTCCCTTCTTTGGACAGAAGGTTTATACGATCTACCCTGCGAGGATAATTTAATGGGTGCGGCTTGAAAAATTTTTAAGGCACCCCCTTGTTTTCCTACAAAATCTGTAAACTTTGCATCGTCAAATAAATGATGCGCGGACGGGGGTATTTTCCTTAACGATTCCTTAAAACAACTTTCTTTTACTGAATTTAAAATACCATCACGACGTTGTTGCACTATATCAGCCCGTTTGCCGCATATCATTTGTAATAAATCCGATTGTATTTTTTGGTATTCCCCGTCGGCAAAAATTTCATTGATTTTTGAAGTAATCTCTACAGTGGTCGTTGGGTTTTTTAATTCGGATACCCATGAAATAAACTGGCATAAGCCTTTTTGAAATGCTTCGCTTTGCAAAATAACAGCATGTGACATAGCAGCTAAAGAATTTTCAACGACCGCTAACGATCGATTACGTTCAAAATTTTTCAAAACATCGTTACTTTCGAGCTCTACAAAACCTGGGGTAGAATTATAAAGTTTTTGTACTTCAGAATAACGTACTTGAGCCCAGTCAGGCGAGTTAAAATGTTGCAATTTGTTAAGCAAATCGAGATGCGTATTATCTGTCTGTAATGTCTGCGACTTGAGGGTAGTTTGTATTTTAAAATCAATCCCTTTTTCTTCGTTTAATTCATTATCCAGTTCAGTAGGGCTCGGAATATATAGAATAGACTCACTGTCAGACATGCACGGCTGAGTATTATTTTTAAGAATAAGATCTTGTAAAGAGGATACTTTTTCAGTAAGTTTTTTAAAAGCGTCCTCTAATTTACTTAGCTTTGTACGGCGGCGCCGCTCCTTTCGCCTACGATGTCTCCTTTTACGCGCCGTGGAAGAAGAATCGCTGCTACTGCTCGAACCACTAGATTGCGACCGAGCACGTGGGGCATTGTCCATACTAACATTATTATTAATATTTTCGTTTATAGAGTTCATCATTTAACACAAATTAATTTTTATTTAACACTAAAAAGTAGGACACCCTTTTTAAAAGTAACGGTTTACTTTTAAACGCGACTACACCGTTCGGAAATCCGAACGCCAATGAGGTTCATGGATATCGTCATGCGCTCCGCAAACGTATCCCCACTACCTGCCGGATTGGGGCGGATATGACGCTGCGGGGCTTATAGCGCTTCACCGTACCGGAACCGGATACGTCTATCTCAATTTATGGCTTAGAGAAAGGTACAGTCAAGCTTAATAATATTTATAGGTATTTATTATATTTTACAGAAAGCTTACAGACTAATAACACAATTAAAATCATTCGTAGGCAGGAAAATTTGCTAATTACAAGCTTCCACATATAAACATCTAGTTACAAATACTCTGCGTTGACTATGTTCGTTAACAGCACAACTAAGACATCAACACAACTCTCTAAGACCAAGTAATCCCCAAGAATGACTATTTCATGAAATCTTGACATTTGGGGATTATAAATACTGATTGTAATGATTATAATTCTGTACCTAAATACATTTTGTTACGATCGCGAATCATATTTTAATCAACGTAGGTACAACTTAATACTGACCAGCAAATTGCAAAAAACGTAAGAAAATTTTAATTTTGCGGGCTACCTTAGCGCTTCCCCCTTAGGATCCTCGCTTGATTTTTAGTTCCAGGATATAAATTGATCTATCGATGACCACAAAAAGCTAGGTGAAGGGTGGAGCTACGAGTCAGTTTGTGTTCCTTGTTTTTTGTGAACCTACACCAAATATGAGATAATTATCTATCGATGTAAAAAGTGCAATTTGTCTATTCTTAATTGATTGAGGTTGTTTTGTTTTTGATGCATCAATACCTACTGAGCAAAGTGATTCGGCCTCTTTATTTTTTTTATGAATTGCACTTGTGCAATTTGACCAATATAAAAAATAAGCCTGCAAACCCAATTTAGAAAAACCTATATGATAAATGATTTCATTTATGTAGGTAGGTATGTACAAACACTTTTACACGTCAATCATATTTAAAAAAAAACTAGATCATGTCGGCGTTTCATATCTGACTACTCTGGGAAGAAAGGCCGAAACAAACAAACTACTACTCCTCGACTGTGCCTCGACTGCTGCAATGAAACGCCACAAAAGGGAGCCTACCAACTGTTATCAATGTTATCGTCGCAACCCGAGGCAGACGGTTAGACTATATTAATAGCAGTGTTTAATATCATAAAGACTAATCACATCACATCTATTAAGCTATAATAATCACAATATTTTATTATCACTTGATAGAAAGCATGACACTTATCCACGGAATAGAAAAAACAAAACAAAACTTGTTTTTTCTATTCCGTGCACTTATCCCACACATGGAGGGGATCGAGGAGAGGGTGGGGGTGGAGGGGGGTTCAGGGCACCAGACCGGAATAACTCGATTATTATTTCCAATTCGATATTTCTAAAATTTTCCACTGACATGGAATTTCCATTCACAAATGTACATTTACTATCTAGAAAACACAAACAATGAAAAATAATTGGGGTTACAGAATTTAGCGAAGTTCATTAATATTAAATAGATATTAATAGATCATACATTACGATACGAGAGAAGGTGCTAAACGCCGTTTATATACAATTATAGAGCACGTGTGACTTAAACCCGCATTTAAGTCACGCTTTTCTGTATAAATAACTCATAAAAATGGACTACAAATTGTGACGGGTGTAGGTCACACAGTGCTATAAAACTAATAAAAAATAAGAAACAGTAACTTACCAGATACAGTCGAAAGAAAACAAGAAAATCCAAAAAGAGTCACGAAAAATACTTGTAAACACCGCATTTTCGCCAATCACTATTTAAAATACTGTTGCACACATCTTTCTATCACCAAAGTACACTCTACAATAACGTTATACTGTCTAAAAACTATTATAATTAGGTACCTATATAATATTATGTGTAATAGTTTACGGATGTTCTAAGCTTCTGAGTTACAAACGTACCTAAGGTTGATTCACGGAATTGGGTGAAAAAAAAAATTGGATAAAAAACTTGGCACTGCTCAGGTGATTCATTGTTTGGTATCTTTGAGGATTACGATTGTTTTTTTATGAACACCCAGGTTAATTAAATCCATATTTTATTGTACTGTGTCGTGCAATTAGGAGTTTAAAGGGGCCATGTTTCGGAAAAGTCAACTTTCTTCATACAGGTGACCGATGCCGTAGACGTGTTCTTGAGTGCTAGCTATATTTATGCTGATTATGTTAGTTATACTAGCAACTTCGCATGGTTTTTACGACTTCACTAAAAATAGCGATTTCTAAAAAAATGCGGTTTTACATCAATTTAAAAAATTTCCAGAATAAATCCATACTAATGTTGTAAATTCGAAAGTAACTCTGTCTGTCTGTCTGTACGTTACCTTTTCACGCCTAAACCACTGAATGGATTTCGATAAAATTTGGCAGAGAGATAGATTGCATCCCGGGGAAGGACATAGGATAGATTTTATCCCGATATTCTCACGGGATCGACAGTTATGCGGGTAAAACCGCGGGGCGCTGCTAGTTCTCTAAAAAATGACGCTGAAGGCTGCTTATAAATCCGCCGCGCGGTCACAGACTGACACGAAAAGCGAGTTTGTTTTACACGAATCGCGCGCGACACAAAGGCACCGCTCGTTGCGCGACTTGCGGTGCCTTTGTGTCGCGCGCGTTTTTATCGTGTGTCGCGCCTGTTTGGAAGAGCCTATAAACAGATAAACAACTCTGTAATCTTAAAACCGGACCGGAACTGGGGTCCCCGACATAGCTTGCAGAGTAAGCAAACTGAAGTGGCAGTGGGCTGGCTGGGCTGGCTGGGCTGGTCATGTAGGTCGAAGGATCAGTGGCCGGTGGAGCAGACGAGTTCTAAATAATTTTGTAGGATATTGCTAATCCATTGCTTCATATGTTCGAAAAAATTGTCTGCACAACAACGTAAATAACGCAATGAATGTTGTTGAACTGTCAAAATGAAACCTATTGCTACTGACTGAGTGTGTTACGCAATTACCCTGGAGGAGTGGAGTACGTGTTTCGGCAAGCGTAACGTGGGCCCCCAAAATGAAGGTGGCGGCCAGTGCCGGATTATGACTACTTGATGCCCTAAGCAATAATCCACGCCTGTAGGCCCTCCTAACCACTAGTCGCCTCGTATTTTTCCAAAACATCGACGAGCGATATGTAAAGATTGGCGCACATCTCTAGAGTGACTTTTGAATATATCTTGCTGATAAACCGCCTTGCATGTGCTAGCAAATACTGTTTCGGTGCTGTTTCTGGCTTATGGTGCCCCCCGAGACGTGATGCCCTAAGCAATTGCTTAATTTGCTTATGGGGTAATCCGGCGCTGGTGTCGGTGCCTGATTGGATCTGGAAGACGGAGGACAGGGTTTTGTGGCCCGGGAGAGGCCTAGGTCTGGCAGTGGACTGCGATAGGCTGAGTTGTAGTCTTAAAAAACCTAAACAATTTAAGAAAGATATGGACGTTTACTCCCTCTCATTGAGAGGAGGCCTGTGTCCCAGCAGTGGGAACATTATAGGCTGATTATTATTATTATTATGGACGTTTAGTTCTCATCAGACTCACAAAATTATAATATCTGCCACTGATCTAGGTACATACCTACGTACCTACGGACCAAGATCGTGTGTTACTTCTTAAGAGGCTCCTCCGAAGTGTCACGAGTTGATTAAATTATTCATAGTAAGTGGAACACAAAGGTGATATCCGTGAGCTGAGCTCTTGTTTCCATATCCTGTTTAATTTATTTCTTGCACAGACCTACTTTGTATATTCAATTATATTTATTATAAATTTTTTTATTTCGAGTCTAAACGCGTTGAATATAGGTTTTCTACTTTTGTACTTTCATTCATCTGCTTCTGCTTTTTCTTGACTTCCTGCACCTTCCCTTCTCTTTAATTAAGCATGTCATTGAATTGAGGAACATATAACAAATCCTCTAAAAATTTATTGACTTTCTGCATGAACCTCTGAGAGATAGAAATATCTGAGCCGATCGAGAAAAGTGTGCGGCGCGCGGCGCGGGCGCCGTGGCAGTGGCCGGCGAGCGCTACTTAGGTACAAGTTGGTCACAGTTACTTGGCCATTAATTTAGAATTTTTAGGACTTCAAAATAGGATTTTTTAAGGTTCACTAAATATTTTGAGAAACGTGTTGAATACATGTCATAAAATATAAGCCCAAGTAACGTTTAAGGCGACTACAACACCTAAAGCGCGGTCACTGTCTGACTGCATAGAAAAGAAAGAGAAGCGCGATGACACAACACTGGTAATTTATTGTAAAATCGGTCCTGTACGGGATAAAAGGAATTCTATTTACATACTGATACATACCTACATCAAACTGTATGGCATTCAAAAATCTTGTTTGGTCTTGATCTACGTTTTGGCATAGAACGAGAATAGAATCTCAATATACCTGTTTATATTTTATTTATATATTTATATGTATTAAAACTATTAGTTTATCTCAGAAAATACCTACATCATTATTATAATAAAGTAGTTTGCTAAGTAATTTTATATGCAATGCTTCCTCTCTCCTAACTCACTTATTTTGCTGTGCCCGACTGGGTCCCTAATATGATCTAATTATAAGTTTACCATCTAAGAATACATGTGGCATGCAATAAAAGTATTGAGTATTGAATGAAAGAAAGAATGGCTGGAGCTTGCCTTGAGTGCCGATAGTAGTGAAAACAAAACACAAACAGAATACCTACTTTGCCATAGTACGGACGCCAGCACATCAAGTTACTACAATCTGTCAGATTTCTTTAATAGATTTGCGACTTTATTGCTAAAGCATAAGGTTCAAGGTTGATTGGGAAAATCTGACAGTTTCGGGTAGGTTGACCTGCTGGCGTCTGTACATCCCGAGGACAGCCGAACACATCCAAAGCGGGTATTTTTTTAATCGTCTTATACAACAAACACGCGCAGTGTCGCTTACGGTAACAGTGGCGCGAGTTCAATGGTTTTTTCCCCATCTCAAAAAATGCCAAAAAATAAATTTTCACTTCAAAAATTTTGATCTAGAGTAACATCTAGTATGAGAACACAAATAAAAATAACTTCAGTATTATTTATTTCTGACAATGTTACAATGAATTCCAAGAGTTAGAGTATAGGTGTCTACATATATTCTACAATACGGAATATAAAATATAATACCTAAATATCTATGAAAAAAAACAGAACCTAGTTCTAAAAAAAAAAGGATAACTTTAAAATATTATTCTTCCTTCTTCAATGTTCTGTCACAGTCAGCCTAAGGACAGTAACTAACAAAGTCTTTGACATGACAGGGTTTGGCGCAGCACAGGTCTGCCAGGGAGATTGAGGTGTCTTTCTTCGTCACCTGTCCCTTCCACTCGTGGTTGTGATGACTGTGTTGATGGTCGTCTTGATGCTCGTGTTGGTGCTGATCTGAGGACAAATATTTTAGTTTATAACTCGTGCTATTAAAAAGTCGTAAATCTGCAGACACTTTTACGATTTTGAAAGAAAAAAAACCTTTAGGTATTTACGGCAAACATGACGCAGAGAAAAAAAACACAAAAAATAACAAGATTTCATCTTTTAGAATCATGAAAGGGTTCTGCATTTCAATATTGGAGAAGTAAGAAAATAGATAAGAAAACATCCGAATTGAGAACCTCCTCCTTTTTTGAAGTCGGTTAAAAAGGGAGATTATTGAAAACTTTACTCTCGTGATCCAAAACACTAGGTATTGCAAATCTTCAAATCGTAGGACCTTATTCTTTGAACCAAAAACTTATATTCATGATTTTTTTGGCTATAGTTAACGCTAAATAGTGGGTCGCTAATATTGGTGTCATAAACTCATAACCAATGTTATTCATGGTCTGGCAGTTTGAGTAATTTATGTGGCCTACCCAAATGTCCTTTCTTTGGTATTGTTCGTCGAATCGTCTTGAGTTGAGCTGCACGATTTTTGACAAATGCGTGCACTGACTGGACAGGTCCTCTCAATCTGTGTGGTTCTTTCCTCAAAAGACCACCTCAGACATCGATCTACATGGTCTTCATATAACCTGACCAAGATTATGTCTGGACTTTAAAAGAGACCTCTGAGTTTGTTTCGGCCTTTCTTCTCAGAGTAGTCAGATAGGAAACGCCGACTTCATCTATCTAGTTTAAAAAAAAAACATGATTGACGTGTAAAAGTGTTTGTCCAACCTACTTACAAAAAATAAAATCATCATTTCATTTCATTTCAAGTAGCGTTACCAAACGGGCGTGACCCTAATTACTGCGACCTTTCTGCATTTTTCTAATTACATCTAGAACACTACACTGATGTGGAATGGGTCAGATAAGTTACTTACGCTGCACATGTTGAAGGTTGAAGAAGTCGAGGTCCCCCTCCAGGCAGACACGTGTCACGGCCCTGGCGAGATCGGCCCCGCACATCTGGATCATCATGCCGCGAGGATGCTCTTCAGCAGACGATATGGCCAGGATGCACACCACCAGGACACAGATAAGCTTCATTTTGACACTGTAGTCGGAGGTTTATGTAATAAAAAAGAAAGAAAAATTGTTTATTCCGCACAAAGAAAACGCAGATTACAAAAACTGGCCAAGTGCGAGTCGGACTCGCACACGACGGGTTCCGTACCACAAGGCCTAAAACGCCGAAAAAACGTTTCTTTATACTCCTTAAAATTTTAACTTTATTTTATTTAGCGGCAACAGAAATACATCATCTGTGAAAATTTCAACTGTCTAGCTATCACGGTTTATGAGATACAGCCTGGTGACAGACAGACTGACCGACGGACGTTGGAGTCTTAGTAATAGGGTCCCGATTTTACCCTTTGGGTACGGAATCCTAATAAAAAAAAAAAGAAAGACAACATATTCACATACAATTTAGGTAGTCAAAAGCCTCGTACAGTCGGTGGCCAACATTATCGAGCCCACTTCTATGTAGGGTAGGTCAGATAATGTTCGGACGGGAATGGCCAGGTGTTCCCGGCTATTCCCGTAGCCCCCCAGACGGGGGGACGTGCGGGGCCCGCCAGCTAGGCGGGCATGCGCCGGGGGGGTTGTGGATGCAAAGGCTGAGCCGGATTCCCATGACCATCAAGGCGATGAGGGAACACCGCTGAGTTTTAGTAGGTATACTGCCATCCTGGCAGGGAGTCCCACATACTCCGTCTCGTCCCCCGACGAGCGGAGATGCGTAATGACATTTCTCAGCGAAAAAAAAAAAGTCAGACAATGTTGGTCACCGACTGTAATCAAACTTATAAAATGTTGATAAACGAAACACACTATCAATCACAATCTGAATCATTTAAAGGATATTGCTAATCCTATAGCTTCATATGTTCGAAAACATTGTCTGCTCAACAACGTAAATAACGCAATGGATGTTGTTGAACTGTCAAAATCTACTGATAGTGTGTTACGCAATTGCCCCGCCGCTGGTTGGCGATACAGAGAAGATTTATTACTGCCACTAGTAAAATTTTGTTCTTAAAAAATTGTTCAAGAAATATTAAGTAAGTAGTACAGAAAAGCTCTACTATGCTCAATGCTGCTAAGAAACTCCCAAATTCTTTCCATCATCTATCCTTTTACAAAATGTAACTGCAGCCTTTGAGGTGGTTCATTTAAGGACGAGTTCGGATTTAGGAGGCGTCCAGCATGAATTTTATTATTGACTAGCTGCGCCCCCGACTTTGTTTGCTTTTTTTCCAAAAATAAATAAACTCATGAAATCCAATATGCACAATATTGGATTTCATGAGTTTTTTTTTTTGCGCGGAACCCTTAATCTTTTTAAGTAATAAAAGTAAGTCTACGTTACTCCTTACAACACCAGCTTTCTGCCAATGAAGGTCCCGTCAAAATTGGTCCAGGCATTTCGGAGATAAGCGGGACCAAACAGAACGACAAATAAAAAAAAATGTTTTAAAAGCTGTTAGTTTGACATTACAAACAGACCCAGAGTATAAATATAGATTTGTATATGTAGATGACACCAATAAAATATGATTCTATGCTTTGTTGTAGAGAAAAAGGATGAAATCAAGAGAGAATATAAAAGAAAAATGAAACGACCCTTACCTTTCAACACAACTGCACTAATACTGTCCCCAGAAATTGGGAGCATCGTTTAAATACGTCTGATAATTGCTTCCTCTTCATTGGACAACAACAGGATGCCTACATTAACCTACAGCGAGTCATTGTATTACGTAATTGCTTATTAAAACATCAGTAATAAACTTTGGGATGCAGTAAGTACCTACAAAGAGCAGTGGGATGTTCTAAATAGATTTTTATTACTTATCACCAAGTGCCTTTTCCCATCTATTTTGGGGTCGGCGTCCAGTGTAACCGCATGCAGCTGTATACCAGTTTTTATAATTCTACACATCACACTAAACCACGTTACACCACAACACACTACGCCTCACCACACCGCACTACACTTCACCGGCACCCATAGTCTTCAGAAATTTAATTTTGTCTCTTTTTCAAAGTACAATTTAAGTTGCACAAACGGCTATGGAGCCATTATAGTTGAAAGATGTGAGGCATTATAGTTGAAAGACCGAGTTCGTAACTCGGAGATCTGCGTAAGTTGACGGCGTAAATTGACGGTCCAGGTCGGTGGCTAATATAATGTTATGTCGGCCCGGTCGGCCGCCGTGCAGTGAAGCTCCCCTTCGCTGTTAAGCAGCGTGTGCATCCGAGTGTTGTTTAGACATCGGTATATCCAACGTACCGACGCGACGTTCAGTCGCTGTCCATGAAATCAATGTAGTTTTCCCAGCCTTAGTTCGAAGGTGTGCACCTGTCCTTCGACATTGCTTATCGCCTAGAGCCTAGCGAGTCACCTTGCAATTGGCGAAGTGAAGTGAAAAAAAAAGAAAAAAAAAAGCTACCTGTCAGTGGCATACATTAGCCTAAAGGCCTAAAATGCTATGCTATGCTCAAGGCATAACATGCATAATATATGCATGTTGTATGCTATATGTATGCTTTGCCATGCATGCTATCGACTGGTAGAAAATGCCCATGACATTTACTTAGTCCTCATTTGTGTGCTTAAAGTATTAAATAAATAAGCAAGTCCGAGATCACTAATCAAGCTTACAATACCACAAGATATTGTTAAACTGCCTGATTCTCTTTATCCTCAAACTAAAGGCGTTCTTAGATTGGTTGTCATCCAGCGGTGTCATCGCGTAACACACTAACAAGGAATGGCTTTAATTTTGAGTTATTTACGTTGTTAAGAAGACAATTTTTTCGAACATATGCAATTATGCATATACATAATTGCATATGTTCGTAAAAATTGTCTTTTATCAATATCGGATAGGATTAACAATACCGGACTTCAAAATTATTCAGATTTTGATTGATAGTGTATGTCACGCAATCAGGGTCCTGGTTGTCAAAAGGATTTAGGAGCAAAGAAAAACAAAATACGTAATCCTAAAGACTAGTTTGATTTTATTAAATGTTTTTTTAGAAAACTATAAATATAATTTGTGTTCCTTATCGTTGGTTAAAACTAAAGGGGTCCCAAACATTTACGAACGAATACGTTATTTTCGTAGAGGATCATGAGGTGGCATGAAGTATAAGCTACGAGGATTAAGAAGATGCTTGAAGTCTTCGAAGCAGTTAGCACTCATGACAACTACGGTATCCTATCCCATGTATGGTTCAGAACTGGTTAGACCAACTTGCCAAATGCACTAGGTTACAGCTACCATGGTCAATCAAGACACAATTTTTAGACACTTTATTAAAATACGTCTATATGTCTTGTAGTTATATGTATTGTGAGAATGTGTTGACGGTGTCATTTGTTAATTTATACATCCAGGGTTGTTGGCAATAACTAGTTCATAAAAATTACTATCAGTTTAAAAGCAACGGCGTTCAAATCGACAACAGAAAATGAATCGAAAATTTCATCGTGCTAAAGATTGACAGTTTGATGGTAGCTTAAATCTCTCGCATCATATACGCCACTAGCCTTGCCATCTCCCGCTAGTCTTTCTTAACGTCCGTAGTGTTGGCCCTGGCCCTGGGCCCCGGCGACTGCGGCGACGCACTGGTTGAATACATTGACGTAGTTGAAGGGCAGTTCTCCAACGCATCCGTATCCTCCTTTCTTGTGGATCGCCATGTAATCGTAGCAGTCGACGCGGCCGTCTCCGTTGCAGTCCTGGGGAAAACAGATATACAGCAATTACAGAAGGGTAAACTATTGAATTGTTGCCATCGCGGGTAGAACCTGAATGAGGTTGGCACAGGAGAATGGGGATTGGCACAAGAACAGAGAGAGGACTATGCTCAACAGTGAAGGTGAAGTCGGGCTATGGGTGATTTTTTAACGATAAATCTACGTGTTATATAAGAGTGAGTCTTGTTAGTGGTCTGGTCTGACTCAGTCTGCTAAATTAATCGGGTAAGTCTTGTGGAGTCCAGACTCCAGTAACTAGGAGAAATTACTTTTCAGAGTTATGTTGCGTGGACTAGTCTATGACCATGGGTTGCTGGGTCCCGATATTAGGGCGAATCCTATCGGTCCCGGGACTTTCTTTAAAATAAACATTGGAGTCTCTTTACTCTTGCAGAGTACGTTAGTTGAAGTGACAGTGGGCTGGCCATTTTTGTCGAACTGCGTAACACAATACCCCTTGGTAAGACTGATTGTCAGACTTTTATTTATGCTTCTGACTACCCGTAACGACTTTAACGACTGTCAAAGATCTACAAATGACAGCCGGGGAGGGGTCACTAATAGTTACACACCAATTTCTCTCTTTCAGTCGTCAGTAATTTGACTTTCAAAAGAAGAAGACAAAGCGTTGTGTAACTATACAGACGCTATACAACGTTTATTAGTAAGGGGGTAGGTGTTTTGCGAATTTAACCTTTATTACTTACTAGAATAAATTGTCGTACTGACAGTTAGTTACTCCAGTAGAAGATCTTCTGACTGAAAGATTATTTTAATAGCCTGTTGTAACTAGGAGTCAGGAGCAGTGGAGGCCCCGACATACGAGTTGTAGGTCGTCGGTTCGAACCCAGCCAGGCACTTTATTTGTGTAAATCTTCGATCAATATTGATCGAAGGTGTAAATATAATTTCATCACCACTGCTCTCAAAACGGTGAAGGAAAACATCGTGAGGAACCATAAGTTCTAGAACAATAAAATTCGAAGACATGTGACATCTATCTACCAATCCGCACGAGTCCCGCGTGGTAGATTACAGCCCACTCCCTGTCACTGAGAGGAGGCCTGTGTCCCAGCAGTGGGTACATTAAAGGCTGACTATGCATCAGAGTTCAGTCACGACTTTAAGAGATCATAATGTTCAATGCATCATGTTAGTTCTAAAATTAGTTATGATAACTTTAAACTTATTAAGTTATTATTGTTTGTGGTGGTTCTCCAAGTATTTCGGGTGATGTCATTTCGTCTCTATATGTAAATGTGCGCACAATGACAACAGATTTGCATGTGACATGTACCACCCACGACTTTATGTTGCAGCTTAGTAGGGAAGATTACAAAAAATAGCACAAGTTTGAATGTCATTACTATTGGGTTTTTTAGAAAAAATTTAAACAACCAAAAAAGGAGGATGTCCTTGTTTCGTATTTTTTAGGATCTAATGTTTATAATTACCTACCTCCTGTTCATTTCCTCATGTTTTTTTTTTGAAGATGAAAGTCATCTTACTTCTTAAAAGAGATGGTCTGAGTCTGACCAATATGGGTGAATGTTGTTGTCTTACCTGAGCGTACTTTTTCATGTATCCTTGGACTGCGAGAGCGGCGCAGTACGGGTCATTTGTGCAGTTCGGGTACGCTGGAAAACGATGTCATACAAATTAATAACATGTAAGTACTTATATTGGTTATTAAGTACCTACTCTTTATTAGTGGTTGTAATGGGAATCATTTCACTTGGTTTTAGTAGATTTTTATATTTTATTTATCCTTTTGATAGATTCTTATTTGGTAAATGTGAGGACTTTGTAGGCCTTGTAGACTTTAGATCTGTAGACCATATTTTATTTTATCAAGTACCAGGTACTTGTTGACAGGGCTACGCTGTCCTCCCATACCTACCTACTGCAATTTGAAAACATTGTAAAAGCCAATTATTTTTAAAAACAGTAACCGTGGAGTTTCTTGCCGGTTCTTCTCCATAGGAAGCGACCAATTGGAACCGTGCACCTAGCTTCTGACGTTTCATAAGTGCCCATGTAGGTTTATGTGAAATAAAATATTTTGATTTTGGTATATTTTATACAGAAAGATGGTGTTGACAAGACTGGTATATGGGTATATGACTTCCACAGGGTCGAAAAATACACCACTTTGTGTGGTCAGCGGGGTAATTGCGTAACACACTAAGAGCGGTTCTACACTGCATTCGATCCAAATTGATCCGACTTCAATCCGAATTGGGAAAGTTCTAAATTCGGACGGATAGAGCGCAATCCCGTCATACAAATAAGACTATGGTCACTTCGGACATTTCTAGATTCGGATCTGATGTAGTGCAGAACCGCTCTAGCAATAGGGCTTTCATTTTGACAGTTCAACAAGATTCATTGCGTTATTTATGTTGTTGAGCAAATTTTTCGAATATAGGTATGAAGCAATGGATTAGCTATATCCTTCAAAATCATTCAGATTGTCATTGATCGTGTGTTACGCAATTACCGAGCAGGTTCTAGTACCTACAAGTTGCGTCACACGGGCTACCTACTTATTGTGACAACCACGTATTTACTTATAATTTGTGGGACTGGGAGGTTCAGCGGGGTAATTGCGTAACACACTATCAGTAGCAATCGCATTCATTTTGACAGTTCAACAACATTCATTGCGTTATTTACGTTGTTGAGCAGATATTTTTTTCGAACATTTGAAGCAATGGATTAGCATTAATGCTTCAAAATTAATTATTCAGATTGCGATTGATAGTGTTACAAAATTGGGGTGCCGGAATGTTAAATCAGTTGTCAGACTTATTTTTTACAAGATTCTGAGTTTTTGTTGTTACACAATAAGGTATTATTAATTCTTGGACCTCACATACTGGGCTTTGCTTACCTAATATTTGGACAACACAATTGTAGGTATCGGATTCAGTAGTTAAATCTAATAAAATCGTGTGGTTATTGTATTGCATTGGACTTTTTGTAGGTAACTACATAGATAAGTGGCGTGTCGCGTGACCCATTGGAATGATTTGTTTGGCAATTCGATATTTTATATTATAAAATAGATTTATCTAATGGCTGTTTTAACCAAGGCCGGCCAGTTTTAAGAAACAAGTTTAATACTTTACCTACGTAGGTACATAATTGGTTATAATTAACATATAAATCTGATTTAGGCATGTGACTTATTTTAATAGATAGCTTATCTACTGTGTCAACTGTCAAGCGTGCACATTAAAAAAGAGATTCATAAATAAATTACTATTTGGAAACATTCCAGATGTCTAATATGCAAATATTTCCGCAGACAGAGGTGGGAAAATCCTTTCTAAACCCGTTGTATACCATGCACACATTTTTTTTTTGCCTTTTTTGTTTATTAATTAATGAATTTCTCGCCGGGACGCCCGGACGGAGCGATTAAATTAAACTCTAGAAGGCCTATTCCCCAAAAAAAGTTGCACAATATTATTAATTCAGCAACTCATCTTAAGGCGGATCACACACTACAACGCGCAACACGACCGGGCGAGCCAATTTACCCACGCGGAAGCCCGTTTTTATTGAATTTGTTGTTTTGTAGGTAGGTACACCTGATGACACATCAAGCATCACATTTAGGCCTCAATTAATGGTCTATCATTAATTTCATAATTGTTGATTTTGACAAGTTTGGTAAACTAATAAAGTCATAATGGTGTCATTATGACTTTCCAATGGTCAACACTGACACTCCATTGAAAGAAATTGCATAGAATGGTAATCTCGTACATAATGACAAATGAATGACTGCCTTAAGCGGTAATCTGCTAAAATTTTGACAGTTCCTTTGATCAGTGATCTACCATTAGAACGTCATTGTGCAGTCATTGCTTTTAATTCGTTACGAGTATCGTATATGTTCTGTGCCATTGACCGACCAATGATCGACCATTAAGAATTTAGCAGATAACGAACTTTTAGCAAAATGACAATAGGATCGTGTTGGAATGACGAATTTATAAAAATAGCAGACTTGGGCCCCTGTTCTATCTGACCTCGCATTGTATAAGTTTTGCGTACAATGAGAAGTCAGCTTATACTGGAAATTAATAGCTCCATGTGTCGTTGTGCGTACAAGTATGTAAAAAATCTGCGCCCAGGCCCAGTTGCGTGACACGTTGTAGGTTGTAGTGTGAGAAACATTGCGCTTAAAATAGATTGTAACTACAGAACATCGACTTACCATCAGGCGCATCAGGCGACTGTCCGTTCAGGGTAGGTTTGCCAGCATCAGCCCAGTACGCCCAGGTGATGTGGAACAGTCCACAGTGGTCACCTTCGCACTGGATGCCGCGCTTGCACCCGGACACCGCCTGGCAGATGCAACCTAGACACACCTCCGTCACCGGCTGCGACGAGGCTGAGCCTGGCAAGTGAGCTGGAAAAAAAAAAGTTTATTTAATTATTTTTACACAAAACTCTTAAGGGGCTTACATGACCTAAAGCGCGGTCATTGTCGGACTGTATAGAAATCAAAGGGAAGCGCGATTACACAACGCTGGTATTTTATTGCAAAATATGAAGCAATTATTTAATTACAAGATTCTATTGTTTGGACAAAAAAATTAAAACACTAGTATTTTCGTATGTTGCTTGTAGAATAATCTGACAAAAAGTCAGAATGATTGTATGACATATTAGTATGGTTTTTATTGTAAAAAGAAAGTTTTTAGAGGTATCTTAATTATTTTTTTCTATCGTATCAAATTAGTTGTATTATTTTCAATACACTATCTATCTAGAATCTATCCTGAAGAATATCATATATTTCTCTGATTTTGTTTACTGTAGTCGATCATATACTTTTATTGTTTCTAAAACTTGCGTTTTTGGCGTTAAGGTCATGTAAGCCCCTTAATAGAGAAAAATATACAGGTCAAATTAAATTATCTAGCGAAACTCTAAAGACGTGACGGGTATCGATATCTAAACACGGGAAAAATATGGGTTTGAAAAACTGCAATGTATGTTAAGCACTAAAATTTACTATATTAATCCATTAACGAAAACGACAACGCATAAGGATCAGAGAATCTATAAGCGTTCTTTGTTAGTTTATTACATAGTCCTTTTAGTGTTAGTGTCAAAAATCAGGAACGCATCCATCACGAAAGTAAAGAATTAAAAAAAAGAATGCATTAAAAAAATATACACAAACGAGTCCAACCAACGACCATAAAGTTTTAGGTGGGACATGCGAACTTTTTTTTTAAATTAGAATTCAAACTTAAATCAATATAGTGTGTGAAAATCCCAGATCCAAGGTGGCATACCTTTGTATGTGATGACAAAATATATGGTTATGTAAATGTGACCGCAGAATGTAGTGACAAGTCCTGTTTGAGGTCAAGGTGCTTTTTGTGGCCATAGTTGGGCCTTGTAATGTACGAAGATGTACGATTTGTTTATATTGCCTGGCCCTTTATTTTTTTGTTTGTTAAAATACGATTGCTAAAGAAGAAAACTTAACGTAGACACGATTCATTGCTGAACTTGGCTGGACTCTTGTAAAAAATTAAAAAAAGAAAAGAAAATATGTTTACAGTGTACAGGTTTTCCCAAATACCCTCAATCCTTGCATTTGAAGAAAGATCCGCGTGGGTTTACCTCACATATGACTTATTTTTTTCTGACTTCTAAGATTTTCCGCTTGTTATACTATTTTATTATATAAATTATGATTGTCTGTTACATAGTTACCATTTACCATTGTTCTTAGAATACGTCACTGTCGAGTCATCGAGAGATGCAATTATTTTTTGTCCAAACTTTATGAACTTAAATGTCGAGGTTAAGGTTATTGAAGGTTATTCTGTTGGGTTTAAACAGCACACGATGTGTTTTATGAGCTTATTGACTGTAAATGTGATCTTAAATTCGATGAGACGGTTCACTACCGGGAAATTTTGTACTCTTACGCTGTATATATTGCATAAAATTTCAAAGAAAGACTCTATATACATTCTCAGATTCAGACTCTATATAGGGTGACTGGTAATTAGTGACCGAGACTTAAACACGTGATTTTACTCATCATTATGGACAACTTTTACTATGGGACCAAACCTGAAATTGCGAAAAAAAAATCAGCTGTTCCCTACATGTTCGTCTAACTCGTCAAAATGTAGGGAACAGCTGATTTTTTTTTCGCGATTTCAGGTTTGATCCCATAGTAAAAGTTGTTCATAATGATGAGTAAAATCACGTGTTTAAGTATCGGTCACTAATTACCAGTCACCCTATATATAGGTATTGAAACTCTATATACATACATGGTCTTCCACTTTTTCTGTGTCCTGACCATCACGTCATCCATGTAGTACAATCATATCATCATTATTATCATCATTTATCATTGAGTGTTGCTGTGTCCAGCCCATTGCCATTTTAGCTTTAAATAAAGTATTTGTTACGTATAAACACATTTGTAAATCTCCGCCGGGGTCGCTCATGTTTTTTTTTTTTTTTTTTGTTTATTTAAGATAACTTAGAAAGTGCTCAAACGCTAAGTTGGTTTTTTAGGGACCGCTTTTAAGCCTGCTTTAGTGTCCGCTACAGGTGCCACTTTAGACACCACTATAGGGCCCAGCCTAGAATCCTGAAAAGCGACGTCTAAGCTTAAAACGACTTGGGTATTATGAGAGATTTAGGGTTTTTTGTGCAATTTTTTTAGACTTTCCACTTCGAACTCAGTCTCTAAACTTCTCGGCCGCAGGCGCAGCTGCGAAATAACTAAATGCCTTGTGTTAGCCTCTAATCAATAATTCTACATAAAAAACATTTGTATTTAAAGAACAAACATAGAATAAATAAATATTAAAGTAATAGATTAACAATAACATCGATGAGGAAACACATCTATTATTTAAAACATCTTTGACAGTGACCTATTAATAATAAGCAGGTATATACCACGGAAGTAATTACGTGTATGAAAAATACCTTAGACATATCTAATAGACATTACTCGTGATTTGTGAAGGAGAGAAAGGAAATACTCTGGGAAAATCCGTATTTAAAGTTCAAGATCGAATGAGTACCTATGTCTTAATTCCTATGTTGATACGTAATAAGGTGAGCAATAGATCCATTCAAGATTGTGGGTGTGGCTAGCACGACACTTGGAGTAAAAGTATGCTTTTATATGTAGATGTAGGATAGAGAGCAATGTCCTGTAGGACAAGTTGCAATAGAATATATATTTAGGAATGAATATCCTGATGTAAGAAAGGGTTGAGAGTTCCGCGGGATTTACCTATCTATCATTACGGTCTGTGCTTTTATTCATTGTCTGTCTTACATAAAAAAAACTAAGTAGAAAATAAACTCTCTCTCCAAGAAGGGATGCAAGGCAGGTATCTACTGCATGTGTGCCAAACGGCCCTATTAATTTCTTCACAGCAACCCAAGTTGTCTTCACTTTGAATTCGTTTATTTGTTAATGCTAAAACATCAAGCAGTCCGCTTAACTGAGATGTTGCCTGAGGTAGCAGCGCGGTGCGGGAGGGGTGTGGTGACGTGATGCAAGAGCTCAGTGACTCGTCAACTTGTGAAAACTATCACCCCTCCCGCACCGCGCAGCTACCTCAGGCAACGTCACAGTTAAGCGGTCGGCCTATAGTATGTAGTTCGTATACGCAACGAGAAAACCGCAAATTAACATGTCTGTAGATCGATAACGCAATAAAAACCCGTCTCACGTCTTAATGATAAATTACGTCCCATAAATCAAGAATAAATAAATAATAGGGCAAAATTGAACCATCATTTATTGATGAACCACGTTGCAATATTTATATTGTAGTCTGACGTCACGGTTTGACCTATTATGGTCGTTTGCCATTCAGCACACGGATATCAGTGATATCATACATATGGAGGGCACGACGCGATTAACAACACATTATTTACAATTTTTATTTCTGCTTTTAATTCTCACATTGTGTTACTTGGCGTGGTTATTTATAGAATTGATGTTAAGGCAATGAGAATTAAATTAGCTTTTAAGTTGTAAATCGTATGATGTCAGGGTAGAAGCCTTGAATCGACGTATTCCACATTGGGCACCCGCTTATAAATGGATAATATTTTTGTGTTCACCAAAAATCTAAAGGTACATCTATGTATGCATTTCTAAAATATTATTCTTCCCCGAAAAATACTGATCGTGCACCAAATATTACAAAATATTTGTAACGTACTATTTTAATTTTTTTGAAATGGACATTATCGAGAACCGAATTAGTTACGAGGTTAATTATTTAAAAAAAAATGCTTAGGTTAGTTTAGGTTAAAACTGTGACCTCCTACGCACGAGCCGAGCGAGCGAAGCGAGCGGTGCCGCGGCAGCGGCCGGCGAGTGCCAGAAACGACTAAATTTTAAAGAAAAAAAATATGGAAAAAGAGATTATTTAAAAAAAAAAATATTATTATTTAAAAAAATAAATGCTTGTTTTTAAAATTAGGTGTATTACTATTTTTACAAATTTGCAACAGTTGTTAAATAGATGCTCGTTATGACATATTTTAATGAACATATTTTGGTGCACATTCAGTATATTTGGTGGAACACAGGCAAAATTAGGTAAATGAAATGGGAATAAATTGAAGTACTTTTAAATACCATCCCTTATAAATGGCACCTGTGTGAATGTGCCGCTGCGCTGTGTAGGTATAAGGTGTGTTCACTCAGGTGCCATTTAAGCGGGTGCCCAATGTGGAATACCTCCTTGAATCTACTGCCTTTATTTTGTTTAATGGAGGAACTGTAACTATAGTTTTCTTCACAAATCTCAAAGAAATCATTGTCGGTGATTAGTTGGACAGCGAAAACTTTCCAACACTAACTAGCCTAAGGATTTTCTGACCTACTTCTTTGTTTTACGACCGTTACTTAAATGATATCTGCGCATCATAAAACAACTGCAAAAACATCCAAAACATTGTAAAATACGAGAGGCACTTTTAATTATTTTTTTATCTTAAAAAACCTGCGAAGGACTTGTGGGTAACAATGCGTGAACGATGTGTTTCTGTCTAAAGTCTATTCAAAACCTTGTTTCCAATTTGATGTTACTTCCAATTAAACGAATAACAACTTTATGCTGATTTCAAACTGACTAGTACAGTCAACAGCAAAAGTAGATGATCAAAATCAGAAATTCAATAGGAGGCAAAACTGATCACGAATATATGGCAGCTGCACTACTTAGTAGTAAATGTTTGGTATAATTTACAATCACATACATATCATACATTTTGAATCACTTCGACGCCACACAGTTCTGACGCGAACTCCGTTCATTAGTATTGAATTTCTGATTTTGATCATCTAATTTTGCTGTTGACTGTACTATTGAAAAAGTCTCAAAACTGTGAAGTTGTAGCGCAAACTAAACTTTGTACGTGGGCAGTAAAGTCGTTTTTCCAAAAACAAATATTTGTTTACACGTTTGGAAACTATATCGCAAGTTAGTATAGTACCACTGGATCCGGTTGAAGACCGGTTCATCTACTTTGCTATACTGGACTGGTCTGGCGACATATTCCTAGGATATTGCATACAAATTAAGGTGCGTTGGCGGGACACCTTTGTTGAACGTCAAGGTTGGTCCAGGTACAAAGAAAATACTTCGGTAGAGCAAAAGTAGTTTTAAGTTTGTGACGTCTAAACAATAGCTAAAAATGACATCACAAGAGCTAAAAACTAGAGTTTTTAGCTCTTGTGACGTCATTTTTAGCTCTTGTTTTAGTCCTGTACTTTTGGTTGGTATATTTTTGGATAAGAATACCTTTGCTTGCCGACATTATGAATTGAATTTTAGTAAGAAATCGATGGATGTTGTCGACTGAAATTTAATTCGATAGATGAGCTGTTTGTTTTCTATTGTTGCGCGCCACAATTAACGCCTGGTATATGGTGACATTAGTTACCACTAGCGCCATCTAGTATCGAGTAGCAGAACTAGTCGAGTCACGATCGTTCTAGAAAATTCGATACTAGAACTTTGTAGAACTTTCTCGAACTATCGACACCTAGTCGGTCGGGGCCGGTATGTACTCGAACATTCTAGATGTTTCTACAATGGAAGGTTCTAGAACTATCTGCGGCACTATATAAGGCCGGGATGCGCGACGACCGACACAGTTTGGATAAAGCGACAAGAGCGAAAACATCTAAGCGATCTTCAAGTGCGAATTAAGAGTAATCAGTAGTGAAATTGTGTTCTTTTAATTATTGTGTTTGAGCTGTAATTAGTGTTTTTAATTGAAGAGTTATTTTTTGGTTATTAAATCGGCAGTTTTTATTGTCACGAACCCGAAGCTCGTAACAATTGGTGTCAGAAGCAAGGATTATGCCGGTTTTACCCAAAGACAACACGGAGGATATCCGTAGCCGGAGTCAACGCCAGCAGGAGACGGACCAGAGGCGATTCGGTGGAGCAACGCCACAGAGGTCGGAGGGCCAGCTACCGACCACGGAGGCCGACCCGTCCGCAGCAGCTCCAGCATCAGCAGGACCAGACTTTGCTGCTCTGATGATGATGCTGCAGGAGCAGTCCCGTCGACAGGAGGAACAGGCTCGCCGACAGGAGGAACAGGCTCGCCGACAGGAGGAACAGGCTCGTCGGTTGGAGGAACAGCTACAGCGGGACAAGGAGGAACAGGCCCGTCGGTTGGAAGAACAGCTGCTGCGTGACAGGGAGGAACAGGCTCGTCGACAGGAGGAACAGGCTCGTCGACAGGAGGAACAGGCTCGTCGGTTGGAAGAACAGCTCCAACGTAATAAGGAGGAGCAGGCGCGCCGCCAGGAAGAGCAAATGCTCCTTATGAAGGACCTTCACGCTACCTTCGGGAAAGACATGAAGGAGGTGAAGGATAAGGTTGCTCAACATGACAACCGCCTGTCGGAAGCTGAAACCCGAATCGACCAAGTTAATAATCGGGTTGACAACGTGATGGCTGACGTGAAGCAAACCGTGATGGCTGACGTGAAGAAAACGCTGGATTACCTTAAACTTGGTGATGGAATCGCAGTTCCCGTAGCTACAACACCTTCGCTACGGGGATTCAAAGTGCCACCGTTCGACGGTACTTCTTCCTGGTCGGCCTACAAAATCCAGTTTGAGGCTGTCATGAAGGCGAACGGGTGGAATAAAAGTCAGGCCATGACTGCCCTAGGCCTGCGCGACCAGGCCTTAACTGTTCTGGAAGCTCTCGGTAAGGAAGTGACTTACGAGCAGCTCCTTGAGACATTGGAGGCTCGGTATGGCGACGCTCACCTGGAACACGTGTTTCGTGCGCAGCTCAAGGATCGTGTGCAACGCAGTAATGAAAACCTGCAGCAGTGGGCCCTTGAAGTGGAGAAGCTGGTTCGTAAAGCGTACCAGTCTGTACCTGCGCTTATTGATGGAAACCTGGTGCAGGCATTCATCGACGGCATCCGTGACCTTGAAGTGAGAGCTGCTGTGAGGCTCGGGCACCACGGGACGCTTAAGGACGCCTTGGCCCATGCACTGGAGGTGGAAGCTGTGCGGCAGGATCATCGTTCCCATCGCGTCAGGGAGGTTGTAGCGGCTACAGTTCGCGATCGTAATAGAAGGTACAGCCCTAGGTGCTACGGCTGTGGGGAAAAGGGCCACCTTCGATCCAGTTGCCCTAAGCGAACTGCAGAAAGGGAAGATGGCTGGTCTCCAAAGAGAAGTGCGGCTAACAGCACCGCCCAGCAGCAGCAGGAACACGACTTTGAGGTCGAACATCGCAGCGGAAAATCTCATGGCAACGCAGATGCATTGTCAAGAAGACCTTGTCCTGAAGACTGCAAGCATTGTACTAGGCAAGAAAGTAAAGAAGTCGTACCTGTGAGGATGCTCAAGACAGACCTCAGCAACGAGTGGAAGGAAAGCCTACAACGTGCACAGCAGGAAGATTCGGACATCAAGCCGATTCTGGAGTGGATGAAGGCCAGAGCTCCTAAGCCCAGGTGGAGTGACGTCTCAGCGATGGGTTCGATCACAAAAAGCTATTGGGCCCAATGGGACAGCTTGGTGATTCAGGATGGAGTCCTGTGCCGTAAATGGGAAAGTACTCGGGGAGACAGCTGTCATTTGCAAATGGTAGTTCCTAAAGCTCAAGTACCAGATGTTCTACAGCTGTACCATAATGGTTGTTCAGGAGGTCACCTGGGAGTAAAACGGACTCTACTGAAGATACGAGAACGGTTTTACTGGGTCCACTGTCGCGACGATGTCGAGGACTGGTGTCGCAAATGTACAAGTTGTGCAGCTGTAAAGGGTCCTCAGACTCGTAGTAGAGGTGCATTGAAATTGTACAATGTTGGTGCACCATGGGAGAGGATAGCCCTTGATGTTGCGGGGCCGTTTCCGGTAAGTGAGACTGGCAACAAGTATTTCATGGTTGTGATGGATTACTTCACCAAGTGGCCGGAAGTCTTCGCCATTCCAAACCAAGAAGCTTCGACAGTTGCAGATAAGTTAGTTCATGAAGTCTTCTGTCGTTTTGGAGTACCTTTAGAGATTCACAGTGATCAAGGAAGGAATTTTGAGTCCCAAATATTCCAGGAAACTTGTCGAGTTATGGGTACTCATAAAACGAGAACAACTTCTTACCACCCACAATCGGATGGAATGGTGGAACGATTTAATCAGACATTGGAGAGGTACCTAGCCAAAGTTGTGGAAAATCGGCAACGGGATTGGGACAAGCACATACAACCGTTTTTGTTGTCATATCGAAGCGCTGTTCACGAAAGTACATCGGTGACACCAGCTTTCGCAAACTTTGGAAGAGAATTACGGCTGCCTGCAGACCTGATCACCGGAATACCACCTGATGCCCCACGCAGTATAACCGATTATGCGAATGACTTGCGGAACAAAATGAATGACATTTATGAGCACGTCAGACAATCGGGCCAGCAAATGTCTGAAAAGATGAAAACCCGTTATGACCGCAAAATGAACAATAAAGGGTTCGACGAAAGTTCACTAGTGTGGTTGCACAATCCAGTCCGCAGCAAAGGGAAATCTCCTAAGCTTCAAGCTAAATGGGACGGACCGTACCGGATTGTGAAAAAGATCAATGACGTAACCTACCGGATACAGAAAGGTGCAAGAGGTACTCCTAAGATCGTCCATGTGGACCGACTGGCGCGTTATTATGGGGCTGATAATGCTCGGGACGAGCATGTCTTAGGAGGGGGCAGTGTTGCGCGCCACAATTAACGCCTGGTATATGGTGACATTAGTTACCACTAGCGCCATCTAGTATCGAGTAGCAGAACTAGTCGAGTCACGATCGTTCTAGAAAATTCGATACTAGAACTTTGTAGAACTTTCTCGAACTATCGACACCTAGTCGGTCGGGGCCGGTATGTACTCGAACATTCTAGATGTTTCTACAATGGAAGGTTCTAGAACTATCTGCGGCACTATATAAGGCCGGGATGCGCGACGACCGACACAGTTTGGATAAAGCGACAAGAGCGAAAACATCTAAGCGATCTTCAAGTGCGAATTAAGAGTAATCAGTAGTGAAATTGTGTTCTTTTAATTATTGTGTTTGAGCTGTAATTAGTGTTTTTAATTGAAGAGTTATTTTTTGGTTATTAAATCGGCAGTTTTTATTGTCACGAACCCGAAGCTCGTAACACTATTAATATAAAAATATTTTATTCGAGAACATCCATCGATTTCTTACTAAACATCAACTATATCCGACGATCCTGCATACTTATCTCTTTTGTTGAGTGTACCTACCTACTTTGAAATAGGAAAGTAGAAGTCTACCAATCAATCAATCTGCCTAGGCTTTTCCCAACTATACTATGTTGGGCTCGGGGGTCTTACCAAGGAGTATCGTATTACCCAGTAACTGGGTTGTGGAGGTCAGATAGGCAGTCGCTTCATGTAAAGTACTGGTATTCAGCTGCATCTGGTTAGACTGGAAGCCGACCCCAACATATAGTTGGGAAAAAGCTACGCAGATGATGATGTCTATGTTGGGATTGGCTTCCAGTCTAACCGGTTGCAGCTGAATACCAGTATTTTAATTGGAGCGACTGCCTATTTGAACTCCGCAACCCAGTTACTGGGAAACACGATACCCCTTGATAAGACTGGAGAAGTCCCCCATCACATCTAAATAATGCCGGTTGTTTCTTCATGTCATCAAGAACTTCTTAATGTCATTGTTCTCATGTGAATGACTTGTCTTAATGAGAAATAAAGTTCTTTAAACTGAACTTCGCTAGAAATGTGTAAATATCAAATATTGGCGCTAACCATCCGTCTGCCAAGTACCTTCGTGGCATTGCGTGAATGATGCAACTGTTGACCACAAATACATATGTTATTGGCTCATCGGCGGTATTGCAAGAGCAAGGAATGAAGAAATTCCGAAATACACTCTAGGGGTAGGGCAGACAAGACTACGTGGAGTCGGTTTTGCAGCGATTCGTTTCTGTCATTGACTTTATTTTAATCCACGAAGCCACGAAGGCTAAGGGCGGGAGTTCCATGGACCTGATAGGAGGTGAGCCTATTGCCATCAACCGGGCACAAATCCAGACTCCAGACTGCTACTGAGAAATTCCAGATGGAAAATATGGAAAAAACCCAATAACACTTTGCCCAACCCGGGAGTCGAACCCGGACCGCTAGCTCAACAGTAGCACTTGCGACCACTAGACTGTGTATGTCGTGTGAATAATTTTATTTCCGACACCAATAAACCGTTTATAAATGCTCTATAATTGTAGGGAGAATAATCACTTAATTGTTAAAAAAAAGTATCGTTAACAATGGCGATCTCTTTCCAATTAGTTTCCAATACACTTCATTGTTGCAGCACTTCCTCTATTTTATTTAATTAATGTTAAGTAATGTACTAGAGAACGCAATTTTATTGTTTATCGATTTCCTAAAAATAAACATTGGTGATTTCACCGGTAGATCGAAAAATTAACGTAACTGAATTTAATTTATTATAATTTGCATTAAATTTAATAAAGGATATGGGTATAAGACTTAGGGTGAGAAATGCTGTTCTGATAATGCTGCTATATTTATCTCGACATCTTATTACGATAAAAGTGTCTGAGGTAGGAGTAAAGGAAAGAAAAGAAAGAAGATACGAAGAGAGTGGCGGTGGTGGTGGAGTTTTGGAGAGTGGAGTCATAGGAAAAATATGTTTTTACTATGGTGGAGTGGTGGTGGAGTGGATTGGTACTGGTGGAGTGGGAGGTGGTGGGAGTGTCCTGAATTACTAGCTCAACAAACAGCATGTTGCAAATGAAAACTGCTGTTGTAAATGTTAAAATAATATAAGTATTCAATTAGTATTATTATGTTCATTCAAAAGCGAAAAAATTGAACAACAAGAAAAATTAAAACTAGTTTAGACCACAGACAAACAGAGTGGCCAGTAATAATCAAATAATTTATATGTTCAAGTAGGTTGTACTGAACATATTTCCGCGGGGAAGAAGTGATACCCCCAGAATTTAATCAAAGTTTACCCAAAGGAAGGTTATTACCCAGCAGTGGAATAATACAGAATTTGTTATAAATTAAAAGACTGCTAGATACGTTTCTTTTCTGACATCGACATGATATAGCATCATAATTATCATGACAGCGTTCATGATAATTACGATTTATATTCTCGTAACTCCATTCCATAAGTAAATCAGCACTGACAAGGGTCGGTAAATTATGACATAACTTGATGTACTGTCATAATAACGTAATGTGAGGTACTTTTGTCTTCACGGTAAAAAAGAATGCAATTATACAACAAATTATGCGGTAATTTTGAAACGTTTTGATGTAAAAAAAATTGTACTTTGAAAACATTATAGAGGTTAATGTTCTGTGGCAAAAGCAATCTTGGTTACATTTTAATGATGTGGTCACCTGGAGACACAATGATGAAGATAGAGATATATTATATTTTATGTAACAAAACGCTAAAGATAACGCACCTTTACTTTATGCCAAAATTATACTATGTAGATCCTGTAGTGGTTTTGAGAAGTACGGTTGCCTTTGATACCGGCCTTCGCGACAATTTCATAAGTTGATGGCATGTATAATGAGATACTTAAACACTATTTAATATTGAATATCACACTAATATTATAAAGGCGAAAGTTTGAGTGTCAGAGTGTGTTTGTATGTTTGATACTTCTTCACGCACAAACTGCTGGACCAATTTTGATAAAATTTGGTATGGAGGTAGCTGACACCCTGGGTGGTTTGGGATCGACACTTATGCGGGTGAAACCGTGGGGCACTGCTAGTATTATATTTAAATTAATTAATATATATTATATATACAACGTTATTTTTAGTATATATGCGAAGCCTGAACATAGTTTGTTCAGAATAAGTAACTGAATCGATTCCAATAATTTTTACCCCATGTTATAGATATTTTGTCCCAAAAATATTTAAAGAAGGTTAAAAGTTGGACACCGAGCGACACTACCTAGGTTATCCAATCTCCGCGCCGTCGAACGGTTAGGTACCTAGGTACTATTATCAATGAGCACAAGACGGCGCGGCGCGGGTGAGCGTGTTTTTATACGGACAAACAGGTAACTTAGCAAGCTTATAACTTTGTGATTTTTCGTGATACAGTTTTGAAATTTTGTACAAATGGAAGCTGTTTTGTATTATATAATATGAATGTTTATCATACCTATATTGAAAAAAAAATGTAAAGGTCAGTTGTTGATATCTACTTTTGCATTAAATAAAAAACCTACCCGGCTGTAGGTAGGTACCTACCTAAAACCAGTTATTTCCTCAGACATTATGTTTTTTTTAATTTTTTCATCTTAACGGTGTTGTTGAATGAATTACGGTGATATCAACTTTCAAGTAACTTATTTATTTTAGGTAGATATACATGACTAGCGACTAGCCCCTGCTGTGCTCGAATTTTACCACTTGACATAACATTGAGAATTCTTTATATATAGTAGAGTAGTTTAATGTTAATGTATTAAACACATAATTAAACCTTCCAGGATAAATTCTGTAAATAATGGTGAACACCGCATCAATATTCGTTTAATAGTTTATTAGAAGAATAACACCGCCATACAGACTAAATTATTTATTGAATGAACACGGAACTAACAACAAATTAGGTGGATACAGTTCTAAGAATCTGATAAAAAACCATTTTACATATAAATTACTAGTTCGTTGGATTGTAGTTTGAACAGTTTTTTTACGCATATTTACATCATCCTGTGAATATTGAGGCGTTACAACTCTTGATTGCGAAGACTACATAACCCTTGGAATGTTGCGGCCTTTTATATTATAATTATTTAATAATAATTATTATTATTTTAAGTTTAGTATAAGTAAAGACTACATAATATATTATAATTATTTAATAATAATAATTATTATTTTAAGTTTAGTATAAGTAAAACATCGTGAGCAATCCGGCATGTCCTAGACCCGAAAATCGAAGATATTGTGACATCTACCAACCCGCACTGGGCGCGCGTGGTGGATTACAGCCCACAGACTGTGTTTCAGCAGTAGTAACATTATTAGGCTGATTATGCAGTTTATAAAAGTGCTGATTATACAGTATCATGGAGTGCATAAGGAATTAAAATTATAAAATTTCATAAAGTAACGTAGAAGTTTAGGAAAAACTTTTTTTAAATTAGTGGTCAGATTAAATAAATTAGGTAAATTCTCTCATTCATATCATTTACAGAGTAATTATGGATTTTATAGTTTTTTTTCATATTTATTACATTGTATAATATTTATATAATATAAAAGCTAACAGTCTTACCTACAATAATAATTACTTTTTATGAAATGAAAACAATATCTATTTTATGAAATATTAATCGAGTGGAGATGGATCCCTGTAAACTTAAAGCGAGATGTGCTGAACTTGTGTATTTCATATACCTACCTATATATGTAGGTACACTCCAGCCTCCCTGTACAGTGTACCGTACACTGTACAGGGAGGCTGGGACATCGAAGCGTAACCTAGTTACCATGGATTCAGAACATGATTCTGAACCATGCGTTGAAATCATTTATTTATTAAAACTTTATGCACAGTTATAAGAAATACTGTGCAAAGGTGGCATTTTCTACCAGTCAACCTTAGGGTGATGTAGAGACAAAACATGGCAGGTGCAACCTACGGGATAAATAGCTAGGAAATGACGATAAAATACAAGAATAAATACTAATAGGTACATAGATAGATACATTCCTACATATAAACAAAATCTGTGAGGAGAACAAAAAATATCGGTAGAGGAGAAAACGAATCCAGCAAATCAGCGCTGAGATGTTACGGCCAACTTTTGACGGATATGTTCACGTGCCTTCACTTTAAAAGATAACCGAGTGGTTGCACTTTTCTATGAAACAGCAGACTTCTATTTTGATAACCGACGAAATATTTCTACGCTAGGCTGTCTGGAATCATGTGCTGAGTCATGCTTACAGTTTGCGTGTCGATGTTCCTGTCACCCATTTTTTTTTTTTTGAGTGCCGTCTCTTGAGGTTGTCGTCTGCTTAACCAGCGGGGCAATTGCGTAACACATTATCAATCGGGATCGGTTTCATTTTGACAGTTCAACAACATTCATTGCGTTATTTACGTGTTGAGCAGACAAATTTTTCGAACGTATGAAGCAATGGATTAGCAATTTGCTTCAAAATGATTCAGATTCCGATTAAAAGTGTGCTACGCAATTAGGGTACAGGCTTGCCTGTGGATGCCTCAATAAAAGGCCTCCAGTCAGGGCTTAAAAGTTTAAAAACTAAGCGACTACATGCCCTGTGGGGTACGGACTTCGGCTTAGGGCGTCGTTGGGAGAGGGCAGCAAGGGACAGGCTGGATCGGAATTATTCAGGCCACCCTATGTACCGTGGCAGATGAATAAGTAGGTAGGTATTTCTAGCAAACTTATAAGTTTATATCTATATCATGTTTACAAAGACTTTACCTTGATCGTTGACATTATTATTGTGTTATGAGATAATGTAGTAATAATCTTTGCAGAAAACCTATACTTTTTGTGTTGGTATGTTTAATAAAATGAAAACACTGAAGTTTATAAGCACTTATAAGCTAGGTTCGTATACCTAGCAGTTATTATAACAATATTAGGTTTATTTTCTTTACTTGTATAGTACTAGAAGCGCCCCGCGGTTTCATCCGCGTAAGTTTTGAGCCGGGGGAATATCGGGATAAATCGGGGAATATCGGGGTATCCTATGTGTTAATCCAGGAAATGGTCTATCTATGTGCCAATTTTCATCCAAATCTGTTCAACGGTTTACGCGTGATTGAGTAACAAACATCCAAACATCTTCACAAACTTTCACATTTATAATTTTATTAGGATTTTGTTGTTTTTTTTTTCAAAATAATATACAATACGGAGATGACCAATACTTATTTATTTAATCAAGATAATATGTACAGTCAACAAAAGAGATAATTATGCAGGATCGTCGGATATATATAGTTGAATTTTAGTAAGAAACTGATGGACTTTGTCGACTGAAATTTAATTTGATAAATGAGCTGTTTGTTTTCTATTAATAAAATTAAATTTTATTCGAGAACATCCATCGGTTTCTTACTAAAATTCAACTATATCCGACGATCCTGCATACTTATCTCTTTTGTTGACTGTACATGTATATAAAAATTAAAATGAAATTCGTCAGCATCGCTTTCAACAGGAAGTGCCCTAAAGGCTGGCAGCATTGCCACGTTCTATGTCGATGCTAATTCTATGGCCAAGAAATAGGCCAGTCACGTGAAGAGTCGACTACCCGCTTGGTGATATCTCGGAAAAACCAAGTGGGCACTCGGACCCCATGGCCCTAGTGTTTCAACCCCAAACGGCTCGAACATATAACTCCCAATCTGGTTGGAATATTTTCGCCGTTTGAGGTTTTCTGCACCTGCAGCAGCCGCCCCAGCACAGCCCACGCCTGTTTATTTGTGTAGTTTGTTAGTTAGTAATTTAATTTAATATTTAATGTAAATATTTAATTGCTTTATATTTTGTATAAATCGACGGTTGAAAGGCTATTTGGTATAAGCGACATTTTTTTTCAATATTGAGTTATATACATATTCGGAAAGCAAAATTTGCTCATTCCGAATATGTATTAACTTAATATTGAAAAAAAAATGTCGCTTATACCAAATAGCATTTCAACCGTCGATATGCATTTTAATTAAAAATATACTGAATAAAATAGTTTTAAAGTCAAGTTGCGTTTTTAATTTTAAAGTTCTTCTTCTTGAATTCAAAGCTTTATTGCAGTTTTTCAAATCCAAAAATCGTGCAGCAACCGAGCTTTTTCTACGTAAACACATCGCGCGGACGAAAAGTTTCATTAACTTTTTAGATTATATTGTGTCCCACTGGTGGACAAAGGCCTCCCCTTTTCGTTCCAAACCTTTCTTGTGCGATCTTTGGCCACATTGGCCCAGCTAACTTAAAACAATAATAAAAAAAAAAAAATACTAACAGACATCAGCGGCGACCACAGCAACTAACAACAATATGGCACTTAACTTAATCACGGCAGACGCCATTTTGGCGGTTTAAAAAAAGAACTTAAAAAAATTAAAAAAATTACTAAAATAATGTAGCGTGTGTTCTCACGCGCAGAACTCGACTGGCATTGAACGTGGCCTTTAGTGACTTTATATTGCCATGTAGATGGCCTGAATCATCGCGATCCATGAATTTATCGAATTCGGATTTCGATTTGTTTTGCTGTCATTGTCAAACTGTATCCGTGTAGGATTTTGTTTTCCTTTAGGTTTTTAAAACGGGTGAAGGTTAGGGTTTTAGGCTTTTTTTTTAGCCCAATTAGCCGTTATGTTCGTTGAATCGTTTAGAAGTCAGCACAGTCCAAAACAGATTCTTGTTTTTTTTTTGTTTAATGTTTTAATAAACATCTTTTATTAAAAGGAGACGTCACTGTTGATGTCATCGTCAGTGCCAAAATAAAGCCAGCTCTAAAAAGAGATCGGGGGGCCTAAAAAGGCCACTTTGGCAGAATCATAAAAGGGTAACATTATGAATTATAATGGACAATTAACTGATAAGTTAATCGTATCAAATCCCATTGGTGAAGGATTTTTTTTTATCTGTGCTAAAATACCAATCAATCCAATCCCAATCTGTTTGATTATACCTACGTAGTGCAGCGAAAAATAGAAAAACATGTCTTCGCCATAATTATGATTCATAATGTTATCCTTTAATGATTCTGCCAAAATGGCCTTTTTAGGCCCCCAGATTTAATTAAGTATTTTCTTTGAAATTAGAAACTGAACATTAAAATATTCAAGTAGGTAGGTAATATATATTTTATGTAAACAATATTTTTTTACAATTTAGATGAATCCGACTACCTATAAAAAGTCTTCTGTCTTCTAAGTATTTCTTATGAAGGAAAATGTACGGAAAATCATTCAAGAATCAGCAATAATTTATGGCTAAAGTGACAACTAAGCATCACCGTAAGTACAGACGCCGCCGCCGGCACATCAACCCAAACTGTCAATTAAAATAAAAAAATTGAACTTTATTGCTACATAAGGTTCAACATTGATTGGGAAAATTTTACAGTTTCGGATAGGTTGATGTGCTGGTGTCTGTACCTAGATATATGCAAAAATGGACAGATGTCATAAAAACTACCGATTTACACAAATACCTCCGATTCAACTGAGATGTGGCAAAGGATTACCATGTTCCGAGTTATTTTTAGGACACGCACTGTGGCCACAGCACAATCCTACTGAAATAAAGATGAATAGTTTGATTGTTTGTTTTAAACGCGTTATTCTCTGGAACTACCGGTGGGATTTGAAAAATTGTTTTTGCTTTTGATAGGCAAATTCTTGAGTAAGGCGAGAGAGATAAGCTGCTTAACATCACGCTAGGACACTTAGGAGCCGAGCAAAAAAAAAGTGAGAAAGAACGCCAAGTTTAAGCGCGGGCAGGCGATGCGATGCGACGGGTTGGGTCGGAAGTACAAGAAATTTCACGCAGACGAAGTTGCGGGCAGAAGCTAGTAAGTAATAATTTGTGAGGGTACTTTAAAAAAAAATAGTTGCCCCACACTAGGAATTTCTCCTGTATTGTGGGTGCGTTTACAAACATTTAAAGTCACATACACAAATACCCAGACCCGGAACAATTACTTGTGAGTCTTGTGACCTACAAGTAGGTAGTTCCGGGTCTGACCTATACAAATATTTGTTCCGTGCAGGAATCGAACCCGTGACACGCAGTGCAGCAGTCAATCGCTTAACCACTGCGCCAACCGTGCCGTCTTCTAAAGAATACCTACGAAAAGATTTTCCTAGAAGTTCATAAAAACTTCTTGCACTCATGATGCCTATGGTAAGTACCTATTTCTGATCATCAATACTTTTGTTTTCATAGATCGTGTAACCGCAATTGTTATCTTGATTATAGTAAATTATTTCAACAGTGATAATATTATCTACATCCGTCAGGTAAATCAGGAGAATACCAGAGGAAAAGTTCAGTTGGTATATGTACCAAACCTGCACCCTAATTACGTAACACACTACTTATTAATCAGAATCTGAATCATTTTGAATGATATTACTAATCCATTGCTTCATATAATGTTCGACAAAGTCTGCTCAACAACGTAAATAACGCAATGAATGTTGTTCAACTGTCAAAATGAAAGGCATTCCTACTGTTTGGTTTGGAGCTGGACATTGACGCGGAACCTGTTACCATGAATTAAGCACATGATTCTACCCCTAGTGTAGAAATATTTAGTCGGTTGTTAAAAAAAAAATAATTAAAAGAGTGGACGCGACCTACGCTTTGGAATGGGCAAATAGCTTCATATTTTCTGACTGACCGACTTCTTGACAATTCAAAAGTGCCTGAAATAAATGCTTTGAGTTTGAGTTTGGTGGCGCGTCGACGTCCCCGCCTCCTATTTACTTTAATTTAAATGTTTTAATAATAGATAATTAATTTACAATAAAAAACCGTGGTTTAACTTCAATTTAATAAATCCTTGCAATAAAATAAAAACTCATTTGACTATCCTCAAAAATCCTTAAATCATGGCAACCCCATAAGCCGGACCCTCGCTACTTAGTCAAGTTGTTCTCAAGTTCAAGTTTATAAGCCTGGAACTGGTTCCACCAACAACTAAAACTGGAAATAAGTATATTTAAATAATGTCTAGGCAAAGACATAGACGCAGGCAGCCGGCTCTGAAGAAATAACGGAGAGTTTTATAATGACCTAAACTTACATTTTTTAATCAACTGAATGGATTTAGATTTATTGGGATAATACTTAGCTCTATTCCGCGGCTTCGACCGCGTGAAGTTTGGAAATAATCCCACAGGGAACGTACCTACTACCGGGATAAAAAGTATCCTATGTATTAATCCGGGTTATAAACTACCTATATCCTAAGTCGGGTCATGTTCCATCTGTGTACCAAATTTCATCTTAATCCGTTCAGCCGTTTTTGCGTGATTGAGTAACAAACATACAAACTTTCAAGATTATATTAAGTTAATTAGCAAAAGTTAGCATAGGATTAATTAGGTCTCTTCCTCGCAGTTTCGTCTGCGTGGTAAGTCGATAAAAGTATATAGCCTTTATATATCCTTCCCCAGGGTTAAAATCATACCAAATTTAATCAAAATCGGTCCAGCCGTTTCGTACATTGGCCGTAACAGACAGACAAAAATGTTAAAAATTGTTTTTTAAATACCGTAATACTTTACTTTATTCCTATACGTTACTTTGATACAAAAAGACACTTTATTTATTTGTAGGTAAGTATAGATTATTTTTAAAACTCGTTGTTAATGTTAGCATACTTACCTACTTATAGACCACATCGTTTTAGTTTTATCCTATTTGTTTAACGCGGTACAAGACGTGGGTCTCTTTGCCCATTCAGTTGAAACTAAACCACTTATTTCTGAGTAATTAATAGTAGATAATTAAATACACTTACTTCCTTTCCTTTTCCGGGCTTCAGTCAGTCTTACCCACAATTTCTTATGGTTGCAAAAAACTTACTCTATTTTTTTGTTAAGTTACTACATTTTGCTCGTAACTTACCTAAGCAATAGATTGAGTAACTTACTTTCACTGAACGTAAGTGTTATAACCTTTTAGACACACGCATTTTCTATCGTGCAGTAAAACAAGAAAATGTTGGGAAATAGGTCCCTATTACTTAAATAAAAACAGCTGCCTCGTTGGTCTAGTTTTCTTACCTAAACGCGACTATGTGTCCACGCAGAGATGCAAGGTTTGGTCCTCAGGGTGCTGAGTATTGCGTAACACACTACCAATCGGAATCTGAATAATTTTGAAGCAACGTGCTAATCCATTGCTTCATAAGTTCGAAAAATTTGTCTGCTCAACACGTAAATAACGCAATGAATGTTGTTGATCTGTCAAAATGAAACCGATTCCGATTGATATGTGTTACGCAATTGCAACGCCGCTGCCGCGCTGCTGGTCAGGCAAAATGTTATTCAGATTTTATTTTTTATTACCTTAGCATTGACTTATAGGTACAGGGTTATTGGTAAAACATTAACTACCTCTTATGAGGTTATTGTACCTTACTCATCATAATGAACAATTTTACTATGGAACCAAACCTGAAATCGCGTAAAAAAAATCAGCTATTCCCTACATTCAAATGTTTGTATAACTCGTCAAAATGTAGGAAACAGATGATTTTTTTTCCGCGATTTCAGGTTTGGTCCCATTATCCCATAGTAAAAGTTGTTCATAATGATGAGTACAATGACCTCTTAAGAGGTTGTTTATGTTAACCAATAACCCTGTATTATATAGAGTTTTCATTACCTGGTAACTTCTCAGTAGCAACCCGGAGTCAGGGTTTGTGCCTGGTGGCAATAGCTTCACTGTAAGACCAGATGGTCCAATATGGGTGAAAAAAACACGTCTGCTTACCTCTTCGCGGCATACCGTGTCGTGATATTATGAATCTCAGCGAGGTCCTTATTTACTAAGCCTCATTTTGACAGCATTTGTTTTTAATTTATGATTACATGATTGACGTGTAAAAGTGTTACAAACCTACTTACAAAAAATAAAATCATTTCAAATCATCATTTCATTTCATTTCATAATGGCATCCGGCACAGACCTTATAAAGGCGCGAAAGTAGAAAGTCTCAACCCTATCATTAGTGTAGGTACATTATGTGCATCTAAATAAAGATAAAGTGGACTTGGTCTAAGTTTCCCTAGTTCGCGTGGGAAAATCTACAGACTAGCCTATGTGTACCTACTGGTTTTACCACTTTTCCTAATTATGTTAACAAGAGATACCTAGCTATTTCACAGCGTCATTATTTTTATTAATAATAACTGTATGACCATAAACACACACTAGGCATTAGGCATCATATAGGACTAAATGACTGATCACTGTATCAAATTGATTTGTTAAAAAAAACAACCAAACCGGGGTTCAAAATAAAGATATAGGTTTCTTATAATCAAACAAATCAGCTTTTAACTTTTGCCGATTTTCGTAAAAAAACATAATTAAACTCTTACTTGTTTTTTTTTTTAAACCCAAGATTGTTAAATCCGCGATCAATGGCCGCCTTCTAATTTTGAATTCGAATTAGATACTCGCCCCCTGCTTTGTCTGGCAACACAGAGATTTACGAGCTGAATTTTATAAATATGCACGATATAAATCCCTATAGCGGATAAGAGAGAGTCACGATTGGTGCCACATTAGATAACCTTAACACTAATATCCGTAAATTGATTTGGATTGTGATTGATAAGGTGTTTCGCAATTAGGGTGCTGATTGATCCCGATGTCGACAAAGTTGGATGTAGGAAGCGCAGGGTCAGTCTTTGTGGTGATGTTAGGGGGAGGATTACAGCTGTCCTTTCACAGTTACTTTACCCCTGATTTTGCAACACTGTCCAAATCGCAATGATCTTTATTTTCATTTCTATAAGGTCGCTGTTGGGTTGCTGCCACTGACAAGTCTGTCAAAATCATTGTGATCTTTATTCTCATTTCTGTAAGGTCGTGGTTGGGTAGCTGCTATCAGAGGTAAAATAATTACTGTGAATGGACTATAGGTATGTCCAGCAGTGGACGTCATTCCTTTCCACAGAATAATTATCATCAGCGGGGTAATTGAGTAACACACTAACAGTAGCAGTAGCTTTCATTGACAGTTCAGTAACATTCATTGCGTTATTTACGTCATTGAGCCGACACATTTTTCGAACAAATGAAGCAATGGATTAGCAATATCCTTCAAATGATTCAGATTGTGATTGAAAGTGTGTTACTTACGCAATTAGTGTTCTGGATGATGATACTATCTGCATCTGGCTTCGGCCATAATACCTCACCAAAAAAATTACTAAAAATTATTGTAATGACTTGTTTGAAATTAGATAGATCTAATTTCAAACAAGTCAACGTCCTTTATAGAAAGATACAATAATAAATCCTCAATAATATTCATTGAACAAGATTGTATCAGCATTCATTATAGCCTTTCCGACGCGGATTTACGCGGTGGTTGGCCTCGGAATCTTCGGCCAATGACGGCACCAGTCGCTGAGTAATAGTATTAACGTTACGTATAAGGAATTTAGTTTGTCTTTGTCTTGCTTTTTGTGGTGTAGGTACGAGGTTCTAGAAGAAAGAAGGCTTTAAATAAGAATGTAGCTATAAAGTGTTATTGGGTTTTCCATCAGAAATTTCTCAGTAGGAGCCCGAAGTCTGTGGGGTAATTGCGTAACACACTATCAGTAGCAATGGGTTTCATTTTGACAGTTCAACAACATTCATTGCGTCATTTACGTTGTTGAGCTGACATATTTTTCGAACATTTATTAAGCAATGGATTAGCAATATCCTTCAAAATGAATCAGATTGTGACTATTAATGTGTTACGGAATTAGGAAGCTCGATTATTGTCCCGTTGACGACAGCAGGCTCGCTCCTATTATATGGGCCATAGCATAGCTGGCGAAATCTGGGTGTATGTAGGACCTACCTACTATTAGGTAAGGTAGCACACCTCTGGACCTCTGACTAACCCTTTTGGGAATACAAGCGTGATGTTATATTATTTTAATATTACTTAGTAAGTACAAGAACAGTTCAAAAAAAGTCCAAGGTTCCATGCTACCGGTCAAAATTCAAATGATAAAGTCTTTTGAGAGAGGCGGCTAGTATTAGGTACAGACGCCAGCACATCAAGCTACTACAATCTGTCAGATTTCTTTAATAGATTTTCAACTTTATTGCTACATCGTAAGGTTCAAGGTTGATTGCGAAAATGTGACAGTTTCGGGTAGCTTGACCTGCTGGCGTCCGTACCTAGATAAAACCCTCTTACTTATAAACGTTTAGAAATCAGATTCAGATGAACAGTTCACACACCGATCTTCTCTCTCATTCAGTCGTCATTAATTTGACTTTCGAAAGAAGAAGACGATAATAACGTTTATTAGTAAGGGGGATAGAATATACCTACTCCCACAGCCTACTCCCTTATAGCACAGCTTATAGTAAGAATACTTTTCTTTGTCTAAGCCTAAGCCTACTCCCCTTGATCTTGGTGGTTTTGATATAGCAAAATTTTGATGATGACAACGATGTGTTTTCCTTCATTTATTGTTAGTAACTAAAACAAATATTTAAACTAAATAGATAGGTAGAAAACTACTTCGCTAATAAATTAAAGATATTTGGTGATTAAAAAAAAGCAGGAAGCGGAAATATTATTTCAATTTAGTTAATATGATTGTGAGGTCATCATGTTCCTGAGTTATTATAAATAATAGAATGATTTGTTGCACTCACTGTCCTTGAACTTTTTGCATTGTATCGCTACGAAACAGCGTTTTGCTATTGATAGTTCAGAAACGTCTTTTTTTGAGAATTTAAAATACTTTGCAGTGTGGCTGGTTAATAAATAAATCATGTGTAAAAACGAAAATATTTTATTCTAGCAACTCTACTTTCGAAATGTCATGTGACGTGACATCGGTGACATTAAACAGTACGTTTTCCATTACGGTTTCCTACCATTTTCTTTAAAATTACCCCATTTGACCGTGTTTTATTGGCTGCAATTTTTAATTTACGGAATTGGTGCAACGAAAACATACTGTGTCAATCCCACAACCCGCAGTAAAGTAGGTGAAATGTGATTGAATTTGTGTAAAATAATCTAATTAATAAGTTAATGAGCTAGTTTAGTTGATAACATCGTCAAGAGATAGATAACAGGTAACCAAAAATCCGTGTGATTCGCTGTAATAAGGGAGATTTAAGGTGTTAAAATTTGCACAGTCAGCCGTACAATTCTATGCAGTAAAAATAAAAATTTATATATTTAGATTACCTTGACACCTAAATTGAACTAGTTAAATTTGCGCCGTAGAAAGTTTCTTAAAAACAAACGAAATTGCCAAAGTATACAAACTTTTACCTTGAATGCTTATTGTACATTTTTTATCGCATTCTCAGTAACTTTGTTGAAGGTAAAGGCTATTGGGGACAGTAGTTTAAACATAAATAATACCATGATCTACACCTGAAACCTTACATACTTTAAAACAGCCTTGGAAAAGAGATAAGATTACCTTCTTGTGTCACATGTATTAAAAATATTCAAATGAATATTTACACAAGGAAAACTGTTTAAATTCTGTACTTACTTACACAAACAACTCAACATTCCTGTTAGAAACTATTCACAGTAAAGATTATCAATTGCATTGTACGTTAAAGGTTTCACTTGATTTTTTCCTGCTAGTCGATTCTGTAAAAATCTCACCGTGAAAACTTAGGTGAAGTGAGTTTGTTTTTGCTAGGAATTGACACTATTGACAGCTCACTTCACCTAAGTTTTCACGGTGAGATTTTTACGGAATAGCACCGCTGTTGTCCTTTTGTGGTGACCTGTATTGGGATCATTGTTTGTTGATAATAATTATTTGACAAGCCGGTCAATATTTTTTTTTATTTGTGTCAATATTGTACTTATCCTGACGTGTTTGGTCTCCTACACATTTCCTGCCTAAGTAGAAGCGTGTCGCAGGGCCGACACACATACCTTGTAGCTGTAATTTTGTGAACTAAGCTTTTTAATGTAATTGTCATCATTACTATTGTTGCCTAGACATATTGTGCGATTATGCTGGGTGATAATCAGGTTGAAACCTATATTGTGAACCTGACTGTGATAAACTGTGACTGTTACCTATTGTAGTTAAAGTTTTGGGAAAACAATATTTAAAATACAGTCGTGCCAGCGACATGAAGAAGAAGAAGACCTATTGTAGTTGCCTAGTGAATAAATAAAATATTACATTCCCACTGCTGGGACACAGGCCTTCTCTCTGTGAGAGGGAGCAAACCTTTAAACTCTTATTGGGTTCCATTTACACCCATCCTTTTTAATTTTACGTTTTTAAGAACAGATCGAACTGAGGTCTCAACTAAAAGGAGTTTTTTTACATTTGTAGGTACAAAATGCGGTGGGTGCTATTATCAATAGTGGTGCTGCTATGCAGTACCTTCGTGGCTCAAGCTTTTGAGGATCAGGCCTTGGAAGACGATGACTTTGCGGAGTTTGAGCAGTTTGAGGCAGAAGATGATGATCTTGCCAGTGGTAAGTCTTTGCTTAAATTATTTTAGATTTATAACAATTTTAATACTCCTATAGATTCGATTGTGGATTGTGGTTCCGTTCCGATATAAATAAGGTACTTACAAATTGTAATGATAGTGAAACACTTACCATAAAAAATTTTTCGTCATCAGATTTTGCTGAAGAAAAGGAGTCTCCTCCTCCTACAAAACAGAAGATATCTTCAAAGGATCAGTTTGAAGCCAACGTCGAGACTGAAGATGAGATCTTAGTGGAGGTATGTTCAAGCATAAAAAAAAATACGTACTTCAACTTTTTTTTCATCATGTAGCTGGCATGACAGTATTTCTAAGGGCTTTGAAGTTCAATGGCATACCGAACTGTCCGCCATTTTATTTTCTTTTTCAAAATGAACATGCTACGTTTAATGCGTGGCAGCAATTTAATATGCCAGGGACCATATAGAAATCTTCAATCCTCTTTGCTGGCTCAAAACTTTGCCACTTCCACGTCGTCTTCGGTGGCAGCGCAAGGCTGACTGCATGTTTTAGGACAACGAGGGCAGGACAGGAGGTGGTGCAATAGTTGGCAACATAGCTCCATATCCACACCCGCTGCCGCTGCCTTGCCTGCAGAAACTACTGTTTTGTTATTGTTCAGCGTATTTTTACCAAGCCTGTAACAAGACTCGTCTGTGAGCTTGGTTGGTTAAGCAGACTGTGCTTGATAAACATACTTAAAGCCTAGTACACTCAATCGCTCCTGCATAGCTATTCACAACCACTTGATACACTCCCGTACCATATTGTGCATCAATCATTGTTCAAAACCAAAACCGGAGTCTGAGTCTTCAAAACGCTGTTCACAAGACCAAAACCCGAAAATTTTGTCAGTTTAAGGGCTGATTTTTCCATCGCCAGATAACTTTTATTCGAGGAATAAAATTGACGTTTGACAGTTTTTGTATGAAATAACTGTCAAAATTTTAAAATTATTCCTCGAATGAAGTTATCGGACAATTGAAAAATCAGCCCTAAATCAAATAGGTGACCTCTATTCTTCCGACAGCTGTTTGCTGTCGGGGGCAAGGCAAATCAGAAATTAATGTGTCAGTTTCGATACAATAGCCTGTTGGATGGTTGTGAATAGCATGCTGATTACAAACTTACTCCTAGAGCTGTCAAAATTGTATTTCGAAAGTGAATTTTATTTATGGGGAGGGAGCTTTAACCCTTTAATTGGCAGAACAATCATTCATCAAAATTTTGTTTTTGCAATGAGTCAATTTTCACTCGCTTACAAATTTAGTTTTTATCAACGTCCAGCCGGCTTCACTCTGCCAATTTAAGGGTTAAAAGGTTTTCTGATGTTAGTCTAATTTGTCAGTATCTGTGATGGCTCAAAGCCTTTTTATTATAACCCCTTACTACTTACATAATTCACTCACTATGCCATTCTTATCTAAACTAGGCTTACAGTAAACTTCTGTAGTACAGGGGTCACTTACATTGCCTAATTGAATTGCAAATTAATTCTTTTGTTATATTTCTTGAACGTGGTGAAGTTCAGTGTCTGTTTAATGATGATAAATAGTAAATAATTAAAGTAGGTGTTTTCACTTTTTCTCAGAATTCAATCATGAGAACTGACCTTGCAATGACTTGAGTTTAGTCTTTCTTTAAACAAGTTCTAGGAAAAACTAACAAGATGAATTAATAACATTGTAAAAATATTTTTCATTTCGGGATCTGCTGATTTGACAACATTTTATCCTTGTATTAAATAAAAACTTTAACAAAGAAATTAAACCGCCGAAAAAACTGAAAAGCAAAAAATAATAAACCTTTTTTTTATTTAACCTTAATAACTAAGTTCTTAAACTAATATAAGTATACCTAAGTAATTTTGAGTCGGCGGCAAAAAATATCCTATGGTCCGTTTTTTTTCGTCGGTTAAAAATAAAACTAATTTCGGCAGTAAAGTATTCTTTTTTTTTCTCTCAGGATGAAGACAACGAGTTTGAGCACTTCCAAGACCCTGAGGAGTTCGAAGGGTTCCAGGACAATGCTCCACGCACGTCTGAACAACCAAAGATCACTATTTCTAAGGTAAACAACACGAGTCAAACATCTATTATTATGTTTAATTTTGTATAAATAGTTAAAGCAAAATCTCCTCTATTCAGAAATCACTAAAGTAGTGTTTTCTTTGTTTTGAATTAGTACACACACATTAGTAGACAGTATGTGCTGGAATTGAAAATATTGATAAAAAACAAAAAAAAAATGGAATCATAGCTTCCACTCTAATTATCTGTACACTATTTTTTTTTTTTTTTACAAAAACGTTGCCCCACACTAGGAATTTCTCCTGTATTGTGGGTGCGTTTACAAACATTTAAACTCACATACACAAACAGCCAGACCCGGAACAACTACTTGTATGTCATACAAATATTTGTTCCGTGGGAATCGAACCCGCGACACGCAGCGCAGCAGTAAATCGCTTAACCACTGCGCCAACCGTGTCGTCAATTGCCGCCATTTTTTAATTTCAAAATATAATCCGACAGTTAAAGTTCTTTTTACAAAAACTGACTAGTCTAAGTTGTCAATTTTGCATTAAGAACTTTTCGTTTGTCGAAATAAACTTCAAAATACAGTAATTGGCGCCGATTCTGTTGATCACAAACTAAACTAAATTTATGTTCAGGCATCTTTTTCTTTCTATTTCATTAAGAAAAGGACAGAAGATAAATATTAGTTTCATCATCATCATCATCAGCCTATAGCAGTCCACTACTGGACATAGGCCTCCCCTAATGAGCGCCATAGCGCCCTGTCTTCAGCTTGACGCATCCAGCATCTGCCTGCAGTCTTTCGCAGATCGTCATCCCACCTGGCCGGAGGGCGTCCCACACTACGTTTGCCGAGTCGTGGTCTCCACTCAAGAACTCGTTTACCCCAGCGGTTGTCGGTTCTTCGCGAGATATGGCCGGCCCACTGCCACTTCAGCTTGCTAATTCTTTGAGCTATGTCGATAACTTTCGTTCTCTGTCGGATGCATTCGTTACGGATCCTATCCTTCAGAGAGACTCCGAGCATAGCTCTTTCCATAGCTCGCTGAGCGACTTTGAACTGGTGGACCAGCCGTATCGTGAGTGTCCACGTTTCAGCCCCGTAGGTCATGACGGGTAGGACGCACTGATTAAAAACTTTCGTTTTCAAGCATTGCGGTATAGATGACGAGAAGACTCGACGTAGTTTCCCAAACGCTGCCCAGCCTAGCTGGATCCTTCTCTTGGCCTCCCTCTCAAAATTGTTTTTACCTAACTGCAGAATTTGCCCGAGGTAAGTGTATTCGGAAACAATTTCGAGAGGGTGGCCGTGCACGACGACCGGTCCCGGATCAATGAGGCCATTGATCATGACTTTGGTTTTATCCAGATTCATGCCGAGACCGATGTGTCGCGAGGCTGAAGCTAGGCCGTCCAGCATCTGGGTTAGCTCCTCCAGCGACTCCGCCATCAAGACTATGTCGTCAGCGAATCGCAGGTGTGAGATGTAATCGCCGTTTATGTTAATGCCCTTACCTTTCCAGTCCAGCGTCTTAAACATATCTTCCAACGCGCTCGTGAATAGTTTCGGGGATATGACATCCCCCTGTCTCACTCCTCTGCGCAGTTGGATGGGTTTGGACTGCTGGTCCTGTACTTGGACACACATGGTGGCGGCGTCGTAGAGACATCTCAGCACCTCGATATAACGACAGTCTACTTGGCATCGCTGTAAGGATTCCAGAACAGCCCAGGTTTCGACAGAGTCAAAGGCCTTCTCATAGTCCACAAAGGCCAGACACAGGGGCTGATTATACTCTTCGGACTTCTGTATAATCTGCCGCACTGTGTGTATGTGATCTATGGTGCCGTATCCTCCGCGAAACCCGGCCTGTTCCGGTGGCTGGAACTCGTCGAGTCTCCTGGCGAGACGGTTCGTGACCACCCGTGAGAACAGCTTATAGACGTGGCTCAGAAGCGAGATGGGTCTGTAATTTTTAAGGAGGGTTTTATCTCCCTGTGAAGGACGGTGTTGAAGAGACTCTGTAGTTCCTGTATAACAGGGGCCCCTCCGGCTTTCAAAAGCTCTGATGTTATTCCGTCCTCACCGGGGGTTTTCCATTTTTAAGCTGCCTCAGGGCTAGCACGATCTCGTCTTGACTGATGTCAGGCAGTTCGTCGGTATAGTGGCGTGTCAGGGTGGCTCTGGAATCTTGGCCGTCTCGTTGGGGACGAAGGGCATGTGCAGCGTATAATCGGCCATAGAAATCCTCTATCTCGGTGAAGATCTCAGGTTTCGACAAAACGGTCCTCCCGTCGTGCGTTTTAAGCTTCGTCAGGTGGCTCCTGCCAAGCTGCTGAGTGAATACTTTGGAACCTCGGTTCCGCTCTATTGCCTCTTCAATGAGGTTATATTAGTTTAGTCCTGTCAAATTAGTCAGCGCCTGACGTAAATTGACGTATTTTTAATAGCCATTTTTTTAATCTCGTCTAAATTCTCTATGGAGTATCTTAATTTGACAGGACTAAACTAATATTTATCTTCTGTCCTTTTCATAATGAAATAGAAAGAAAAAGATGCATGAACTTAAATTTAGTTTAGTTTGTGAACAACAGAATCGGCGCCACTGGCCAGGTTTAGGCTAAGTCTAAAATTAGAACTCAAATCAAATCAAAATCATTTAAGGCGTAAATAAGGTACAGAAGGTTCTTAAAGATTATATTGATCTTATTTTGCCATTAATTTCGGCGTGCAAATTTTACATACTTAACTATTAAATATATAAGAAAAAATTATTAATTTGAATTGTGCATGCATTAAATAAATTAAAAGTAAGTAAATTGTATTAAATTCATTCTAATTTGGAAACAATTAATTATTTATAATACTACAATTCATGACTTCGTTTTGTGATAAGACGGTTTTTGCTTAATTTTTCCTAGATCCAGAGACTTATTTACGTACCTCTTAAATAAATGTGTACGCACGTTAAACCGTTGGTCTTGCGCCTGATCTCTCTCCGGTCGTTTCGGATTGCCGTCCCATCGGACTATGAGAGTGAGGGAAGAGGGAGTGCACCTGTGTCTGCGCGCACACTTGTACAGTATAATATCTCCCGCGCGGAAGGCTAGTCTCCGCTGAGATTGGCCGCCGTGGCCGAAATACGGTCTGGAGGACTTTAAATAAATGAGTAACTAAGATAAGCCTGAGAGATCCGGAGCTATAAAATAATTTTACATCAAATAAACTACATTTGGACTCCATTATTTTTTTATCTGCAGGTTCCTATAATGATCCGTCCGCGGTGGGACGCGTACTGGCTGGAAGGCATCCTGTGCTGCCTGCTGGCGTCGTACGCGCTGGCCTACGCGATAGGACGCGCGAAGAACACCTCCATTGCTACCAACTTCTTGAAACTACATAAACCGCTGCTTGATGATAATTTTACGTTAGTCGGTAAGAAATATTAATCGTTTACTAGCGACCCGTCCCTGCTTCACACATGACATACATATTTTGAATTTAAAGTCGCTTTTCGCGCCTGTCTGTTTGACCGCGTTGTTCTCCAAAACTGCGCAATGGATTTTGATGTAGTTTCAACTTTGCTTAGAGGATTTGTTCCCGAAGGTTTATGTGTATAATATTTATTGATATTAAACTACATGTAATAAAAACATCGATGTTTTGTCAAGTCGTAAAAACCGTGCGAAGCGGGGTCGGTAGTCACACTAATATTATAAAGGCGAAATTTTGTGTTTGTGTGTGTGTTTATGTTTGTTACTTCTTCACGCTCAAACGGCTGGACCAATTTTGATAAAATTTGTATGGAGGTAGCTGACACCCTGGATTAACATATAGGCTACTTTTTATCCCGATATTCCCACAGGATCGACAATTACGCGGGTGATACCGCGGGGCGCAGCTAGTGGGATATAATAATGATTTTACGCTATTACAGTCATTTTAAGAAATATTCTGACTACTTAACTTGTTGTTTCCAGGCGAGACAGGCTTAGACGTAGTAGCGGCGAGTGACGAGCGCGGGTGGCGCCGCGAGGCGGAACATTGCTTTACTATGTGGTGCAGCGGCCGCCTCTGCTGCGAGGGGATGCTGCTTACACTCAAACTTATTAAGGTAATAATAAAAAAAATATTCAAATCATCATCAGCCTAGCCTTTTCCCAACTATGTTGGGGTCGGCTTCCAGTCTAACCGGATGCAGCTGGATACCAATATTTTACATGGAGCGACTGCCTATCTGACCTCCACAACCCAGTTACTGGGTAATACGATACCCCTTGGTAAGTCTGGTTGTCAGACTTTCGGACTTCTGACTACCCGCAACGACTGTCAAAGATTCACGAATGACAGCCGGGACCAACGGCTTAACGTGCTTTCCAAGGCACGGAGGGGTCACGGTATGTAAAGATGGTCACCCATCCATAGACCAACCGCGGCAAACGTAGCTTAACCTGATCGATCGACCTGTGCGGCTATTATTATTTACCCACGGGCCCCTAAAAAAAAAAATTCAAGTGTAAAGTAAAATTATGATTTACATTAATTACAATTGAGGATAGATAAATTCTAACTTTAATGTAGACCTGCCTGATCTAGGTTTATGAAAAACCTGTGTTTCAGGCCATCAATTTACAAATAATAATAATATTTTTCAATAATAATCCTAATATGTTGTTATAATTTTTATGATTATTGGCCACTAGCCCTATCCGTGTGTTAAATTAATGACGTCATTGTAGCGGCACGTTGTATGATGTCAATTAATGAGAAGATTGTGTCAAAGAAGTACCTACAAGGACGGTTAATCGTTAATTTTATTAAAGGTCACAGCTCATTAGAGCCACCCGGCACCCACTCCGCACCGCGTCGCCTCCTGCGGCTAGTATTCTTTATATGGACTTGTATGGGTATGCGCTCACTACATCAACTTTCACGCGCGGGCGGCGAGTGGACCACTCGCTGACAACTCGCTACTTGCGTTGACTGCGCATTGCCAAACGCGATAATGTTATACGCGACGCGAGGTCCACTGGTTGACTGCGCGACGTTTATTGGTGATAACGCGGCGTCCACCCGTGGACCACCTGTCGACAACGAGTGGACGCCGTGCGACGAGGCGGTGCGGGGTGGGTGCCTGGTGGCTCTAATGAGCTGTGACCTTAATACAATAAACACAGAGTCCATTTTGGCAACAAATTATATTATTCCAATGTTAAAATCCCTTTTAAAGTTTCGTCCCTATTAACCCTGTTTGACGGTATGTGAAAAAAAAAACCGGCCAAGTGCGAGTCGGGCTCGCACACGAAGTGTTCCGTACCACAAGGCATAAAACGCCAAAAAAAACGTTTCTTTTATACCCCTTTAAATTTTAACTTTATTTTTATTATTTGTTGTTATAGCGGCAACAGAAATACATCATCTGTGAAAATATCAACTGTCTAGCTATCACGGTTCAGGAGATACAGCCTGGTGACCGTTATTTATTATTCCTTCATAAACGTCAAACTTGTTGTGCACATTAATGTGCTTAGCCGACACGCACTAAGGGACAGAAATATTCTTACTCTGTTTCTTTTTTTTGCTAGTGACGTTAATATATTTCTCTTTTTCTTGTGCGAATGAAAAAACAAATATGAAGCAGTCTATAGTTTACTCTGTCTACGCTGGTGACAGACAGATAGACGGACAGTGGAGTCTTAGTAATAGGGTCCCGTTTTTGCCCTTTGGGTACGGAAACCTGAAAAACATCGTGATTTAGGAAAGGTTAACTAATAGACTGGTTACACTTGCCTATATTACCATTATCCGCCTACAGAAAGTTGATTTCTCTTTTACAGCGACAAGACTTAGTGCACGTACTACTGGGTGTAGTTAGACCAACTCCGGACACACTGCTGGTGCGTGTGGAGCTGGGCAAAGACGACAGCGATCCGTTCGTGCTGTGTGTCGCGCAGAAGAAGGTCGCCACCAAGCTGTCTAAAGAGATGCAGGACTTGGTATGTATCTTTTTGTTATAGTTATGTTCACCAACCTGGTTTTATGCCAAAGGTAACATGTAAAATATGTACAGTCAACAAAAGAGATAAGTATGCAGGATCGTCGGATATAGTTGAAGTTTAGTAAGAAACCGATGGATGTTCTCGAATAAAATTTAATTTCATTAATAGAAAACAAACAGCTCATTTATCTAATTAAATTTCAAGTAATAGCACAGATTACTAAATAGTTATTACGTAACAGATACTTCACTCAGTAGAAAATTTCCAATACCTACTGCTATAATAGTCTACTCCGTCGCATCAGCAACCGCTGCATGCTAAAATGTGCCTAAATGCTCAAGCGTACAGTTGTGATTGCTTCGCACCGCGCGATCCCACAGCAATCGCAGGGCTGCTTCTTCGATAAAATTAAATTAACATAACTATTTGTGTCTATTTTATTGAGAACTGTGAATATGTTCTGACTATAGGTGGTAGTTTAAAATAGGCTATTTGACTGGTTTCTGATAAACATCTCAGATTATTTAATGGTGTCTAACGAGCCCACAAAAACCTATTACTTCAAATTGCATAATGTATTTCTTTTAGAAAATAGTAAATAAAAATGTACTATTTAAATAAGCCGTCAAAACGCTATCTTTAACAATATGGCGTCGTAACGTATTGTGACGTCACGACGCCATATTGTTACACGTAAACAAACGTTGAAACGGTCGAGATACTAGACAAAAGTCATCTGTTCTGTCAACGATAGACAGTAATTGACTATACCATGACGTCATCATAAGTTCAGCCAATCCAGACCGTTTTCGATTACGTGGCGCCAGATTTAAAAAGATGAAGTTTTTTCGGGATTTTTTTAATAAATAATACATTGTTTTGTAGTAAAATTTATGCAAATCGATTTTAAAAGCGATAATCTATACGAGTGTCAATAATTATGACCTTATTTTTTACATTGTCAAATAGCCTATTGTAACGTTTATAAAATATTTTTTTTATAAATTGGTGCTGACAGTGTAATACATCTAAAACATGACATGACATCTTCATTGACAGGTAAATGGAAAAATGTTAGGTGTTTATCCTTTCTTGTACTTACTTGATTTGCATCCATCTACTTCACATAAGGCATTAGACGGCATCGTAGGTACGCGTACAAACGAATGAAACGATTAAAATTGAACAACGTGCGTGCGCTTCGCTTGCGAAAACCGCGCTGAATTTGGTCCGCAAACGGCCCGAGACCGCTCGGCCGGGCGGTAGGTAATTATAGCGCGCAAGTACATGGAGTGACGGAGGTCTGGTAATAGCGCGGGCAGGTGATGAGGTGCGACAGGGTGGGTCGGGGGAACAAGAAATTTCACGCGGACAAAGTCGCGGGCAGAAGCTAGTTGTATAATAAATATTGTTACGAGCTTCGGGTTCGTGACAATAAAAACTGCCGATTTAATAACCAAAAATAACTCTTTAATCAACAACACTAATTACAAAAGATAATTGCACTACTGATCACTCTTAATTCGCACTTGAAGATCGCTTGATGTTTTCGCTAGTATCGCTGTATCCAAACTGTGTCGGTCGTCGCGCATCCCGGCCTTATATAGTGCCGCAGATAGTTCTAAAACCTTCCACTGTAGAAACATCTAGAATGTTCGAGTACATACCGGCCCCGACCGACTAGGTGTCGATAGTTCTAGAAAGTTCTACAAAGTTCCAGCATCGAAATTTCTAGAACGATCGTGACTCGACTAGTTCTGCTACTCGATACTAGATGGCGCTAGTGGTAACTAATGTCACCATGTACCAGGCTTTAATTGTGGCGCGCAACAATATTAACCGTATAGTTACGGTTGCAGAGCGTGTTCTGCCCGGAGCGTCGCGCGGGCGACAAGCACGGGCTGCCGGCCGCGCTGTGCGTGCTGTCGGAGACGGCCGAGGCCACGGCCGCGCTGCTGGACGCGCGCGTGTGTGCCGCGCTCGAGCACTACCACCAATACGTGCAGTTCATACATATCTCCGACAAGTACTCCGGCCCCAAGCAGATAGAGTGAGTACTACTAATGTTATTGAAGTGAAATAGTATATTTCATTACAAGTGCGGAAAGGCTGTCATTGCAAAGAGTTCCGACAAATGTCTACCCGAGCCGAGGTGCAGCCGAAGGCGAGGGTTGACAGTCGGAACAAGTTGCAATGACGGTTCCGCAGGTGTACTGAACGACTATTTTTAATACAGTTGCGAAAAAATGAAGCAATTTAATAAAATAATAAAAACACAATATTGCTTTTTTCTCTTCTCTCCACGCAAAAAATTAGTCGTATGTGGATATGTAACGACTTTTTGACTTTTCCGGTAAAATGTTCTCCGAAGCATTTTGTGCAATTATACCGAGTTCCGGTGGTGTTAATTAAAAAAAAATAGGGTCGAAATTACTCATTTTGTGCAACAAACAACTAAACTCGCAAAGAAAATTTCTGGAAAATGGCGCCAACCGTAGAATATAAGCAGAGTTTTTTTTTCTTCACCCATTTTGGTAGGCAAAAGGAACTATCCATACAGCTTAGTCTTCAGTATATTTTTTTTATTGATATAAAATGAAATTTAATGAGATGAAATGAAACCTAACCTAACTCATTCAATTAAATCATTAAATCTGATATTGAAATAAATTAGTAGCTTCTTTTTAGAAATATACGTATTTGTATGAATCACAAAAACTCTTTAGTAAAAACTTCATGGTTGGTTTTTCTTTTTAATAGACATTATTTTGACAGTTGGTAAAGAGACACGCACGAGTTCGGGAAAGGTAAAAAAAAAGCACTAGTATGTAATAGCCCACTTCCCGAACGCTATACGTCCCTGCAATACACCACTTTTTGAGCAACTGTATTAAAAAAAACTTTCTATAAGCGCGTCGGGCATTTTTTGAGATGGGGGAAGAACCATTGAACTCGCGAGTGACACCGCGCGTGTTTTGTTTATAAGATGATTAAAAAATACCCGCTTCGGATGTGTTCGGCTGTCCTCGGAATGTAATCGGTTTTAATGTATATCCGATATGTCAGTGAGTGATGCCAAAATATTCTGTTTGTGTTTTATTTTCACTTCTGTCGGCACTCCCGAAGTGCCACTGTTTTTACGGTTCCGTACCCAAAGGGTAAAAATGGGACCCTGTCACTAAGGCCTGAAACTGTGTTAAGCGGGCACCCGCGCGGTTTCATACAAAAGTGCTCCGTCGCGGGGACCAGCGCGGGTGTCCGTCACGGGGAGGCGCGCCCCGCACCCACGCAACGGGGCCCGCCTCCGTGCGACGGAACCCGTCGCGGGGGCACGCGCGGTCCCCGCCAGCGGGAACACGCACGGGCTTGTTCAGTTAATAACGCTAGGTGATACGGTTTTTTTGCTAGTCGTCGTTTTGCTACGTAATAATATATTAAGTTCTCCATCGACACGACTATACAAGCACACCGTTAAAATTGAACTAGCGACACTGCGTAAATCGGTCTCCGCGACGGGTCCCCGCGACGGGGACCGTCGCGTAGCCACGGAGCCCACCCGCGTGTCCACGCGCGTAGACACGCGACGGTTGCCCGTCGCGGGCGCCCGCTTAACGCAGTTTCAGGCCTAAGACTCCTCTGCCCGTCTGTCTGTCTTTCACCAGGCTGTATCTCATGAACCGTGATAAACCAGTGTTTTACATGGAGCGACTGCCTATCTGACTTCCACAACCCAGTTACTGGGAAATACGATACCCCTTGTTAAGACTGGTTGTCAGATTTTCGAGCTTCTGACGACCCGTAACGACTGTCAAAAATCCTCGAATGACAGCCGGGACCAACGGCTTAACGTGCTTTCCGAAGAGTACAATCAATATTATTTAACTAGTTTCTGCCCGCGACTTCGTTCCCGTGGATCATCATCATCTTTTTTTTTTTCGCTGAGAAATGACGTTACGCATATCCGCTCGTCGGGGAAAGAGACGGAGTATGTCCTGCCAGGGTGGCAGTATACCCACTAAAACTCAGCGGTGTTCCCTCATCGCCTTGATGAGGTCATGGGAATCCGGCTCAGCCTTTGCATCCACAACCCCCCCGGCGCATGCCCGCCTAGCTGGCGGGCCCCGCATGTCCCCCCGTCTGGGGGGCTACGGGAATGGCCGGGAACACCTGGCCATTCCCGTCCGGCACTGGTGGAAGCCTGTGCAATACAGGCGAGGGTGCCCCCGCACCCGTCGCCTGCTGGCTTCCCCCTGGGAGGAGTCGGAGATGACTGTCATACTGACGTCTTCTTCGACCCCTCCTCCGCCTTCGGAGCGGCGCCGCGAGAGGGTCTTCCTCCCGCACGCGCTCCGCCGCCTCCTTCTGGGACATGACGTGTTCGCAGAAGGAGGCGACTGCCGCCCAGGACCTCTCATCCCCCAGCATGTCGTTGACCAAGCCGGGGAGCGAGAGGTCCGTTCCGATCGCCGCGGTGAGACTGCGGCGCGGCTCGGACCACGACGGGCACACCTCGAGAGTGCTGCGCCGTGTCCTCCGCCGCGCCACAGTCGTGACACATCATCTGCCTAGCCTTTTCCCAACTATCGGTCGGTCGGCTTCCAAACTTCGTTCCCGTGGATATCGTACTTATTACCTACTAGCAGGGCCCCGCGGTTTCACCCGCATAAGCGTCGATCCCGTGAGAATACCGGGATAAAAATTATCCTATGTCCTTTCCATGCAATCTATCTCTCTACAAATTTTATCGAAATCCGTTTAGTGGTTTAGGCGTGAAAAGGTAACATATAAACAGTCAGTATAATATTACTCGGTAGTATGGATTCGTAGTAAAATATACAATAACTCACTGCCTATACTTAAATATCAGCCACATTTTTTTTAAACTCCCCGTCGCCAGGGCCGTCTTTAACCTATTGGAGGCCCTGGGCACATAAGGGTCACGGGGCCCCTGTGTAGATAACAGACAATACGAGAAACATACTAATATTTTTCATAACTGGGACACTAGAAACGTATTGTAAATCGCACTGCAAATAACTTATTTTGTCATTGAATCGGGTAGGTACAGTCAACAGCAAAAGTAGATGATCAAAATCTGAAATTCAATACTAATGAACGGAGTTCGCGTCAGAACTGTGTGGCGTCGAAGTACTACTACTTAGAATAGGTACTTACTACGTAGAATATTTTTGAATCATTTCGACGCCACACAGTTCTGACGCGAACTCCGTTCATTAGTATTGAATTTCTGATTTTCATCATCTACTTTTGCTGTTGACTGTACATAATAATAATGCGTAGAATGTAGAATGCAACGGCGACTGCAACGAATGTTTTTTATGAGAGCAGGCCGGGGCCCTCGAAGATCGCGGGGCCCAGAGTGCCCAATGGACAAGAGGGGCCTGCCCGTCGCTAGTACTTCGTTTTCGCTTAGCGTTCTTTCCGACTTTGTTTCTTTTTGCTCGGTCAAATCAATTTGGTTTTTTTCGTAATATTCGTATGTTTTAGTGCGCTTTCACATTAAGGCGACTTTAGCAGCGCGACTGACGCGCGACCGTCGCCCAGTAAGAATTTCATATTATAAACAGAAGCGTGCGTGAAGGTTTCTGCTTCTGCCGCGCTACTGTCGCGCTGCTAACGTTCTAATGTGAAGGCACGAAATATTGTAAAATTTTCCCGGGAAATTGGAAAATTCGGGAAAAACTGAACGTTCTGTTTTCCATGGGATTTTTGAAAGAATTATTGTAAGGACAGTACAGGACAACGTCTGTTCGGTCAGCTAGTTAATAATAAAACGAATCTTATGCTAATTTATTAACGCTCGTTTACAGGGAGTCAGCAGTAACCAAGCCCCCTGACACGGAGAAGGTGATGCTGGTGAGCCTGGCGCTGGGACCCGACGGGGGCGGGGACGAGGTGCGGCCCTTACTGCAGCTTGTGTTCCATCTCATGGACAAGATTAAGAGGCTCAGGCTTAGCAAGGAGGTTAGTTTACCTTTCTACTTTGTTTTTATGATCTTTGACAGTTGTTGTAAGGGACCTAACTAAGGACTTGAACTCAGAAGCAGTGGACTGTAGTTTTAAAGATATAATCCAAATAGGTACAATTAAATAATGTCGATGTTGGTAAAACGTATGGAGTGCGCGCGCGTGCCGTCGTCCGAGATCGGTAGCGAAGTGGTCCGCCCGCCCGCGTCCCGCACGCCGCGCCTCTCGCCGTCGCTCGCCGCCTTCCGTTGTCTCACGACAGCAGCCGAAGATTGCCGGAGGCGCCCGAACAGTTGTTACGGGTTGTCAGAAGCCCGAAACTCTTGCAAAGGGTATCGTGTTGAAATGGAATGGAATACGGTATAGCGTCCTAATAAGCTGCACCGGATGACGTCATTACGTCAGCGCCGGCTGTCGCCGAAAACCAACGCTGGGGATGTTTTGCATAGGGTCGCAGCATAATGCTGAGCGATAGGCGTTTTGCGTGGATGTGATGCATGTATCCCCCAACCTTTTCTTATTTATTTTTTTGTGTTTATGTTCTTTTTTGCGTCATATTTACCGCAAATATACGTATTTTCTTTCTAAATGTTTATTTCTGTAAGTAAATCTTCTAAGACACTTTTTACAAGTCAAGTTGGTCAATATTTCAAAAGTAGATGGCGCTTGCTTGGCAGATGAACATTTAAGACTATGAAAACCGTCCCTACTGCAACGACATAAAGACGCTGTTAATGTCGTATTTTAATTACCGCAAAGCTAGTTCTTATTTCCTTAGCGACTTAGTTTTTTTTGCCATGTGGCGGCAAATCGATCTACATCGCCACATGCGAACTAAAGAAAGAAAGAAGAAAGAAAATACATTTATTTAGCACAGACTAAAAGACACACAATACACCAGATGGTCAGATAATAGTCGTACATCAGATAAAAACAAAAATAAAAAAGGATAAAAATAAAAAGTGTAAAGTCCGATGTAAGAAATTAGCAGGAATGTGTGCCTCACGGCTGCGCCAAAAAGGCCCAGTTCAGCAAAAATGCCAGACAACTAGTGCCTGGCGCTGGTTTTCAACTGGACCTGATGTGTGAGGTGACGGATATAAACCAGTTATATACTGCAACGTGACGTGTGTATGCATAATTACATAAATAAATAAAAATAAATTTGTGTCATATAACTACGCATCCTACTGACGTCACGCAAAAACCTGCATCGCGCAAGCGAAGTTTACCGCGATTAGCATAATACAACATCTCGACATCAATCGTCAGGCAGTTGCCCACAAGACGCAACACCCGTTTGGTCGGAGGATCATCTCTTTTCAATGGAAGATGAGTGAACTTTACACCTTGTTCCTCATACCGCTACAGACATTTTATGGTCACCGTGTTCATTGGTAGGTTCGCAGCGCGGTTACTTCATTTTTCTCGGGTCGGCAGGTGACCCGAGTTAGCCAGGACTTAGAGATAATTTTCAAGTTATGGAACAACAAACTGAATGTCATACTTAACAAAATTCAAATTCCATTGCAACCAAAAGCTTATTAGGACCTTTTTTTACAAATGGTGGGATCAAAATAAACTCAGAATACATTTCACTAAAGTAGATAAGTGGCGATGGAATGTAAATTTTATCTGAGATTATAAACATTGCTACACATGCCTTCCTCTGTGAAAGTTTTTCTATAATAATCTTGATTTCTACTTGTGAATTGTCTGATATTATGAATTCCATTGTCACTTACTCAAGTATCTATTTTTGCGTTATGTATTCTAACTTGATGTTGAGTGAGTATTCGTAATAAAATGATCCTAAAAAATTGTGGTTACAAAGGAATTAATTGAACTTTGTCTTGTATGACATTGAGTTTGTTGTTACACACAAACTCTAAGTGTAAAAACCCAAATCTACGTAATGATTCTGAGATGATTATCTCAGATTTTTTAAATTATATCGCTTTAGACGATCTTAATCGACTGTCAAAATGTCTATCGTTTGGTAAGTCAGCAACTGCTTTTGTTTTTAGCAAGCGTATTATAAATATCCCTCTGGGTAAAGGCGTCCCACAATAATAACCGATTTCAAAAAAGTAGGGAGTGCTTGTTAGTACTTTGTAATATATTTTTTAAATCGGTTTTTTTAAGAAAATATTTGATTCCCGTTCATATTGGAATAATTTTACTCGTAATAATATGTACATGTTACTTTGTAGGCTCTAGCGAAATGCGAGAAGCGTCGCCAGAAAGTGGCCGAAGCGTGGCTGCGAGGTGCGCACGCGGCGCGACAGGAGCAAGCTGCGGCGCGGCGGGAGGAGAAACGTAAGCAGGAGAAGGAGCGCATACTCGCGGTAACTATAACTTTATGTTAGACACTTATACAGCGCAAAGGCCTACTAAGGGTGGACTGCGTGAAAAAAACACCCTGTATTTATTTATTGATATGACACTTCTATGACTTAGGCGATTCGCACACCACAACGCACCACGCGACGTGACGCTGATAACGTGCTCCCGCGCGTGATTTTTTACATACAAATTCAATAAAAACGAGCTTCCGTGCGGGGAATTTGGCTCCGTGTCCCGCGCCCCGTCGCGTGGCACGTTGCAGTGTAGATCCGCCTTACTCACTAAAACATACACAAACAAAAATCACATACAGCTGGCTGGTATTATGAATTCGTCACTTACAGAAGTGCACAGCTCGTAGTCAGGCAAATCAGCTAGTTTGAAATTAATTTGATATTTGTATATTCCAGGAGGACGACCCTGAAAAGCAGCGTCGTTGGGAACTCAAAGAGCAGAAACGTCAACAGAAACGAAAAACACCAAAAATGAAGCAATTAAAAGTAAAAGCACTGTGATCAGATATTAGAACAAAACTTCTGATCACAGCCGCTTTGTTCCTCCCCTGCAATCATTCACATGCAATATTATATACAATCTTTTGTTATTTATCATAAGTGTTACATACTCAATGGCTGCGAATAAATGAATTTTAAGTTATAATTTTACGTGTTTTTATTGAGGTTTTAGCTGCCATAGCATCATTCGATGACATCGCGTGCGCCGGTCGACTGAGGAACGGGGCAACTCACGCGTCTCCGTGTCCCCATATCAATTACTTACATCACAGCCTCGCGCTGATTGGTTGAGGCGAATTTTGTAATAGTTAGCTAATCGCCCGATCCACAGACTCATTCTTACCTTCGCAGTTAAATTTTTTGAATGAGCAAAAGGCAGACCAAGCTTGTGGATAGGACATTATATTGTAAATATGTTGGCTATATGTGATGGTTACTAGCTTCTGCCCGCGACTTCGTCCGCGTGAAATTTCTTGTTCCCCCGACCCACTCCGTCGCATCTCATCGCCTTCCCGCGCTATTATTTCGTTTTTGCTTAGTGTTCTTTCTGACTTTTCTTTTTGCTCGGCTCTCAAGGGTCATAGCGTGATGTTAAATATATGAAAGAGCTGATTTTTTTTTATAACAGAAGAAAAATTTCTACTCTAATCTGCGTTCGCGACTTATTGGCCAAAAATGTAAACAAATATTATTATGGAAAAATAACTTTAAATTCTACACAATAAAGTTCAGTTTACGCTACAACTTCAAACATTTTTGTAACTTTTTCAACAATCCTAGTCACTCTGAAATCAATTTAATTACCATTAAAATAAAGTTGATATTTGTTTTACTTGAAATAATATTAATTTGAAACATAAGTTTGAAAATACTTTAGGAGGTTTAGAATCATGTGCTGAATGCACGGTTACATTTTGCGCGTCGATGTGCCACCCTGTATAGTAACAATCTTTTTAATGAATGGTTTAACGGTTGGATGATGATAAATACAGAAACAATTATTACAAAGTCATTGTGTCTCGCGTGGATCCACGTTCCGGCTACAAAGGGTTAATGGCTTTCACTACCCAGACTGACCCAGATCTTTGATGCTACCAATCTTTATCATAATAATATTGAGTAAAATACTAACATAACATGTCCATTATCACACTGCAGGGCAACAGCTTTTTCTCAGAAACTTTTACAGTGTACTTCCACCATAACAGTGGAAACCCTGCAATGCTGAAATTGAATAGGTGCGCTAAATTTAAACATGTTAAAAAGAGAATTTAGAGCATGTCACTCATTAATTAAAGGGATGTAGTATACGTGCGTAGGCAAGCGATTTGGCGTCGTCGCGCGTCCGTTTTTTTGTAGGAACGTCAAACGGTCAAAATTAGGTAAATACCGCTAGTTCAACGCGTTGCCAACTTGCTTCATGTTGTGTACTCTTCGTTGAATGGATTGCTAATCGGGCGCGCGCTAATATTGATACTTTAATGTTCTTAATTGTTTTGATAATTTTGAAAATATATTTTTTTATTGGTTCGACGATAATTCGTGTCGTGTGTGTGTTCGTGTCAATAGGTAACTTAGTTTGCACTATCTAAGACGATAATTACTTACCTACATGATTTTTTGAAAAAAATAGATTTGGGAAATGACAAATGATCATGTAACAGTTAGGTAAAATTACCCACTCCTATTTCGATTTGCCGCAGTTTTTCAATTTCATCCTGTATATTTTCTTGGCAAGCTCATCAGTAATTCGCGATTTCTATAAAGGTCCCTAGGGCCGAGCTTTAGCCTTACACTATCTACGCATCCCCGCTCGCGGGGGACGAGACAGGGTACCGATGTGGGACTCCTGTCGGAATGACACCGACAGTGTACCCACTAAAACTCAGCGGTGTTCCCACATCGCCGTGATGGGAGAGCCCTGGGAAACCGGCTCAGCCTTTACTTCCATAACTTGTATGAAACTCCCTACTGTAACGCACACTAATCGGAATTGTAACGTAATCGCCTCGCCTCGGGACAAGATCATGAACCGCGGTGCGGTGCGTTACGGCTCGTTGTCCCCGCGCTTACGGCTCGTCGTCCCCGCGCTTACGGCTCGTCGTCCCCGCGCTTACGGCTCGTCGTCCCCGCGCTTACGGCTCGTCGTCCCCGAGCTTACGTCTCTTCGTCGACCCTTGCCCCTCTCACCCCTCCCGCAGCCTGCCTGCACCAACAACTAGCGGTCGGCGAGCCGTAAGCGCGGCGTCGCCTAGCCGTAGCCGAGTCGACGTATCGGAGCTTCTGATCCGCTTTGGGTACGTGCTTACGCTAGGTTGACGCTTGTTTGCCGGCGAGGCGAAAGGCGATACGGTGCCGATCCCTTTCCGATTTGATACGTGTGCTATGACCTTTAACCGTTTTAGTTTAACGGAAACCAAACCACCCCTATTTCAAGTTAAACAAATATCAACTTTATTTCAATGAAAATTAAGTTGATTTCAGAGTGAAAGTTGAAAATTATAAAAATGTTTTAAGTTGTAGCGTAAGCTGAACTTTATTGTGTAGGAATTAAAGTTATTTTTTCATTAATTCCTATTGGTTTACATTTCTGGCAAATAAATTGCGGACGCAGATCAGCATAAAACATGATTTTAATTATTGACAGTACAGGGGTAAAACATCTTAAATAGAATATTATTGAAACTAAAGTACAATGAAACAATAATAAGAATTAATCAAAGCAATATTTATTTCAAATATTTGTTATTAAATTAATAAGAACAAAATAACAAAATATGTTAACAAACATAAGTATCTATTTCTAAGTCACAAAAGCGTGGATGACAAATAAATAATATTACCTATGTGTTGTTAAGATAATTGAATAGGACATGAATTTTTGTGGATGCGATGAGATCTTCATACAGTCTTATTCTTATTTGCAATTTTTTTCTATGTTAAATAATATGATACACAAACATATATATATGTAATGGTCATTCAAAATATGGAATATGTGTTTAAATATTACTTGAAAGACAAGATATTGTATAAAATGAAGTGCGTATGTGACTTAGACAAAACAAAATCAATTTGTTCACAACAAACACTGTGGCGCTAACTTTAGGGTAACCATAAAAATCATTAAAACTCTCAGTTTACTAACATATCAATCAACTTTATCAAAACAATTGTCTAATCCAGATACAACATGATTGTATCCAACATTTGTACCAATTCTAAACATTTTTTTGAGCAATTCGCTTAAACATTAATGAAAGTAGCTGCACTATCATTATCGTTGGGGTGGATAAAACATGCAAAATTAACCCAAGTACACCAAGGAGCTAGGAACATTTAGAAGCAGCATCTAGACTTAAACCCAGGCATCAGTATAAATACACTGAAAAATACATTATTTAACATTCATTAGATCACTTGAATACTACTTCTATATTTCTAACCTCCGCCACTCAACTTAGAGTAAATACGATTCGAAGGTCACACAAGATTTTGAGGTGATTGTGTGCAAGTGCCTGACTGGGTGTCATTCATCAACTTGCAGCTTCTGGATGCGCGTGGAGACGCAGTCCATGTCGGGAGAGGGCTCGGCGCGCGCCGGCGCGTCCGCCACCAGCGCCAGGTTCTCCAGCGACTGGCAGCGCTTCGCCGGACTCTTCGCGCACTCGTGGTTGTACCCGCTCGTGGATGGCTCTAACAAACTGTTTTTGAACTCGCACCCGCTATCGCTCACGTCACTACCGATCGCATCCGAGTTTTCACTCTTAGTTCTGTGTCTAATTGGCAATACGTAAGGGCAGAGTCTGTTTTTGTTAGTTGCTCGCTTCATACAATATCCCACGGTCACGTTAGACACGTATCGCGTATTGAGACGCATCACGCTGTAGTTTGACTTCGACTCGCGTAAATAGTCGCGCCGCGCTTCGGTTATTGCACTCAGCATGCCCAAGTCCTTCAAGGCTTTATCCAAATTCTCCAGGTTCATGTGGCGAGTGTTCTGTGAACAACGCGACAAATGAATAACGCGATCTATCGTCTTACCTATTATTTAAATCTCCTGATGGTACATACACTTTTTTCGAATTCATTACATTTCATCCTGGATTAGATCTTGGCAGGATTCAAGAAATATACATAGAAAACAGTGAAAATAAACATCACAAAAAAGTCATAATAAGGAATCGGAATGACAAACACAACCGTGGGTTGCCAGATAATAAAAAAGAAGGTTACGATTATTAATTTGACATGGTTTTGAATAAAAAAGAAAAAAATTGCCTGTCTTATTTTTATTTACAATTATTTTCATATTTTTTTTAGAGAATTCTCTCTATGAAACTTGTCAGTCAAACTTACGTCAAACTATGCAACAAGGTGGCATCTAGTCGACTATTTACGGAAATATTCAATTTTATGTATATATGTACTGACAAATTATAATATGGCTGAAATATTGAAGGAGTGGCTAACGGAAAGATTGCAGCGTCCAATATCATGGGAAGCCGACGAGTTTGGACAAATGATGAAAAATGGTTATGTGATTGCTAATGTACTCAACAGCTACAACGTTATAAATGAAGAAAAACATTTTTTAATAAAGGCTAGTGTTGCACAGGAGGATATTAAAAGCAATTGGAAATATTTATCAGAATGGTTAGCGGACTTAGACGTGCATTTAAATGCTACTGATCTTGAAAATATAATGGGTGGCAAAGGTTCTGCGATACTTCGTCTATTCTATCAAATGTTCCTTCATTTAGACAAAAGGGATCGCACAAACTTCATAAAACGCGAAAGGAAAATGGTATCTGCTTTAGTAGAAAAAATCGGACACAGGTTTAAAGTAGAAAATATTCCTGAAGAACCAGAGTCAATCGTCGATAATCTCTCGAAGCCTCTACTAAATGAGAAGCATTTTATAGAATGGCAACAGAAGAAAGCCGAACAAATTAAAGACACATATGACTACATAAGACATAAATACTCAAAAATTCTTAACAACATAAAAGAAGCGAATACTCCTATGTGTTTTAAGGCTGCACTGCCATCAAAATCAACAGGCAGAGAGCGAAAAGAAATGGAACAATTTGCTTTAAGGTATCCTTGTAAATTTGAAAATTACACTTATGATGAGCTTCTTGTTTTAGAACAAAATGCTATAGATCAAAGATCTTCAATTACTGGGTCCGAATGGGCTAAAGGATACATGGATAATCTTCATACCAGATTGCGTAAGAAATCGGATTCCGAAGAGTTCCAAAATGAACTTAGACATGTCATAAGTGGTACCATGAGGGACCTTTCCATTGCTGAGGAAGAAACTAAGCTGGACACCGACCTTGCTAAGAAAGTAATGAAACTCTCCCAATTTGAAAAGCAAATGTGTACACAAATAATGGAGACGAAACAACAAGCGCGGAATTTAGTCAAGAATAGAGTTCAAGCCCAAAAAGAGTTTGCGGATCAAAGAAGCCAGCAGTTCGATCAGTTTCTTGATAATGTCAAAGAACAAATACATCTAGAAAAAGTAGAAATTGATTTTGAAAAAGAGAGACAAATGTTGCTTCACAAGAAGTTATATGCCGAAAAAATGAGGAGAAAACGTCTGCAATATTATGAAATTTGTTATGATACAATGTTATCAATAGTGGACTACGCAACGAAATATGCATACTTTAAGAAATTGATAGGTGATGAGATTCCTGATCATTTTATTCACGAATGGAAAATTTTATATTATAAACAACAGCCAATATTTGATATTTTGGACCCTACAGAAGATATTTTGAAAGATCGCACCGAAGAGGTATCTACTCCCGCAGAAGAGGAAATTATAAGGCTCGAATTAGATCGACAAGAAGCTCAAAACGATAATGAATTTAAAGAATATCATGATTATTCTTATCCATGGACTTTGGATATATTACTACCTAACTATGACCCTGAGTCTGAAGAAAGAAAATATGAATATTTAGGGACTCGCATATTAGGTCATTTGGTTTACACTTTACTTGGAATTAAATATCCATATCCACCACCATTACCACCTGCTGAGTTGCCTCCATATTCAGCAAAAGCTGTGGTACGTGGCCTCCCAGATAGATCTATAACTGTTCCAATGCAAACGTTGCTCCAATCGCGAAAAATACGCGTGGTTTGCCTTGAAAGCTCAGTTAATTTTTGTCTAAGAAAATTTAAATCTGAAATGGTAGGTTGTGTTGATATTGATCTGTCATTTGATAAGTTTATGGCGGCTGCTCCCGAGGATGAAGACAAGGAACTAATCAGATTAATGAAATCGGATGATGAAGGCACGAGCAAAATTAGTGATTTAGCCGTCAGTGCTATGCTAGGAGTAATCCCGGCAAATACCAAACAAACGCAAACACCAAAAACATTACCAGAAGAAGAAATCAAATTGTCTCATTCTGCTGATCTAGGCAGATATGCCTATGAAAGTTTAAGTATAGGTGATCCGTTAACTGATCATCTCTTGGCAGCAATGATAGTTGAATACCTTAAGGACCAAAATGACATTAATGGCTTTGTAATTATTAACTACCCGAATACATATAGAGAAGCACAAATTTTGGAAGAGACTTTCTCTGGCCGTACTCCACCTAATGAAGCTGAACTACTAGAAGATAGGGATGATATTTATCTCGAAGAGTGTATCGCAAGGCATCGTAAAAAAATAATAGATCCTTATATAGAAGTGAGAGTATCTAAACTTGTAAGCGATCCCCATAAGAACAAACTTGAAAAACCGTTTGAGAGTTATTTCACAAGTTATCTACATCTTAGAGAGACTGAAGATATTCTGCAAGAACTTGTCATATGGGACTTAACAGAAGAGAATTCAGAGTTGATTGACCGTTTTTACGCTGTGCTAGGTATCAATTATAGCATGTACTACGAAGTCATAGATAAAGAATTTTTGGCTCAAATATGTAAATATATCATTGGTGATTTCTTAATGCCCCTACAATCATCAAATATACTGTTTGGTGAAAATGTTCTAAGTAATCTCGAATTCCCGACATCCGACGACAAAAGAGCAAAACTTAAAGTGGTTAAAACTGAAGTTATGAATGGCAAATCAAGAGACAAATTACGCCATGGTTCAAAAATTAGTAAAAACTCTTCGCTGACGATAGTGAAAGAACCTACCATGGAAGAGTATCCTGAGGATGCTCTTGCAGCTGTAGCGGAGGAGCTGCCTGGGGAAGATGCTGTGAGCAAATCGACAACTATTGAAGAAGCTAACTTATTGGCTGGAGAAGAAGATTGGGATTATGGCGAATTACCTATTGTTGAGATGATAGGAGTAGCATTGGCAACTTGTTGGCAGGCAATTGAAAAAGTTTACATTAGAGACATGAAGGAATTGTTCTTTGCAAAGAGGTTACAGTTGAACTGCTTGATTCCATACACAAGATACATTAAGGATAAAATGGAACAAATCATTACTTTACCGTCTTATAAACAAGATCTTGTGTGTTCTTTCCAAAAAGAGTACAATGACTTTGAAAATGATTGGCGAGACATTAACTTGACAAAAAATGAATGGCACTGCCGGGTCAAAGAGTTACAAGATCGATTGTATCATATTTGCGATGAGAGAAAATTACACGCTGAGAAAAAGAGACAGGATCTAATATGCGATAATTGGGCTATGGAAGAACTATTAACCCTAGTGAATACCTACATATCATGCATGCAAACGGAACTTAATAGGTAAACCGTGTTCAAAACTTCATATTATTATACAAAGTGGATTTTTGAGACGGGGCAGTAGGGCCGTTGTAGCTACAGGAAAACGGTCTTAGGAAACTAACCTAAACTTTTTGAGAATTTTTTTGATCTGCATTCACAGATTAAAATAAAAGAATGTACGATCGGCAAGAAAATTGGCAATTTGCACAAAAACTTATTTTGATGCCAAAAACTATTGGGCCAACTGAAGTTTGAGTAGGTACTAGAAAACTCAGAAATAGCAAAAAACTTTCCCCTACATTTCGTAGAAAATGAGAATCCATATTTATTTTATGGTGGATAGACTGTCTATTCTATCCATTGTAAAACATTAATATGGATTTTCATTTTCTATGAAATGTTTGGTAAATATTTTTTTGCGATTTCTGACTCAAACCTCAGTTGGTCCTATATAATTTTTTGATCCTTAAACGAAACAAGATCGATTGGCATCAAAAAAGTTTTTATAATAATTGGCCATTTTCTTGCTGACTGTACAATTCTTTCAAAACCAGGTAAATTTTCTCAAAAAGTTAAGGTTAGTCTCCTGAGACCGATTTCATTTAGCTACGGCGGGTAAGGTACCTGCCCTTTCTACCCTATCTCAAAAAAAAATGGTTGCCTGTAAAGTCGGTTTTACGGGCGAAGATTTTACGTGACAACGTCTTTTTCTCGGTAGAATATTTATTGATATGAATATAATTAAATTGCACAATAGGAACAAGGAATTAAATGAAAAAAAAATGGTTGCCTGTAAAGTCGGTTTTACGGGCGAAGATTTTACGTGACAACGACCGATCATCCGATCATAGTTGAGTGGGAGAGAGACGCAAGGCATTCGGCGGGCCTCTCTCTCGTTCGGTGACTCATCGTAACGTTACCGAGCGTTACACTTTTTCATAAGTGACTCCCAGTCGCAACCTAATTTAAGACGTTGTCACGTCAATAAGAACGTAACGTTACACTTTTTCATAAGTGACTCCCAGCCGCAACCTAATTTAAAATAAGAACGTAACGTTACCGAGCGTTACACTTTTTCATAAGTGACTCCCAGCCGCAACCTAATTTAAGACGTTGTCACGTCAAAATCTTGCAGCTATAGTAAGAATAGAACATACTATGTACCTACCTACTTAACTGGCGAAATGTGAGTAGGCACCTCTTCAGGGAAAACGCGTGATTTTATATAACATATTTTTTAATTACGCAATTTTACTTATTTCAGATCTGTTTTGACATTTCAAGCACTCCATGATTTTTATTTTGCTATGATCAAACATATGCCATCAGCGGATAAAATATCATTTAAGGAGTTGAATAAAATATACAGGGAATCTGATGAGACATCTGGGAGTAAAAAAGGAGGAGAAGACAAGGCGTATAGACAGTTAAAATCAGCATATCAAGAATTGCAACTTAAAAATATTGAAATTGACTTCAACAATAATCCTTTTAATTTAGTGATTGAGAATAATGTTAAATTTGCTTTAAAACTTATTAAAGATACGAATGACTCATATAGATCCATTATAGCAAGAGAATACGGTGAAGTAGCTAGAATTCAACCATCCATAAAAAAGAGGGAAGAAAATGATTCTGAAGAATCGATTAATCTTGAAGAAATCTTTAAAGCGAACGCGTTGAAATGTATTGAAGAATGGACAATGGGGATCAATGGAGAAATGTTTAGAGTTAGCCTTCGAATGCTAGCTCTTCAATACAAATGCTACCGTGATATGAAATTATTTAATGACCACATTTATAGAGCGTTTATGGAAATACAAAACGATATTGACAATTACTATATAAATGAGATAAAATCTGTGGATAGACTTTGTAAATATTTGCAAATGGCTGTTGAAGATGGTCGAAGAATTCCAGAAACGCTTATACTTGAACATGATACATTTATGATTGATCCTAATCTTTTACAATTTGCTCCACAAGAGCCACCAGCTGATACGGGACCAGTAACTGAGGAAGTTGGGAGTATGGAGTTCAAAATCAGCCAGCTAGCTACTCTGCGGACTCAGTTTAAGATTGTTGCACCCACGGGAATAATTCTGACACAGGCTTTCATATACCTCCTTCAAGATTTCTTTTTCTTTGGAAAAGAGACTTGTAGTGGGCCTCTATTCCCGGAAGCTTGGATGAGTATAAATCCTGAAAAAGTACCTAAATTAGTATATTTGTTGTTTGGTGATACGGTATACGTCGATTGGAGAGATTTTCTTATTTATAGTTTGAATATTCAATATCCCGAAGTGGATGAGTTATTAGAGGTTCGCAAAAGATTTCGATGTAATGATCTCGAGTCCACAGAGTTGATTGCAAGGGATGATTTCATCGCGGAAGAGCTTTGGTTTGAAAAGGATTTCGATCCAGAAGACAAACATGCAGAGCTAAGAAAGAATTTGATAAAACATTTCTTGTTCGAACTATTTGAAACGGAGGAAAATATGATGAATTACTCTGCGTTTTTGTTAGCTTTTTGTAAAAATCCTGATCCTATTCAAGGTTTCGTAACAGCGTTATCTATGGCTGTTGGTAAAAAGACTTGCTTTGACGTAGAAGAGTGTGAGGAAGTAGTTCTAAAATTGATTAAACTCAAACACTACAAAGATGAATGCTTAGCTTGTGCCAATAAATGCACAAAAGAATTTCTTGATACTGTATTAGAAAAAGTCATAGACTATTGTGAAGGTACTAGCCTTATTGAAATGAAATATGTTCCTCCGCCAGAAGAAAAGAAAGGAGGTAAAAAAGGAAAAGGCAAAGGTCAAAGCTCGAAAAAAATTGAGTCATCACAAAGCGCACGTATGCCTAAACAGCAAAAAAGCATGGCTTCTAAAAGTAAAATGGCGATGTCTGAGACTAATGTAAAGACTACGTTTATTTGTCGACCATGTGAAGATGCCGTTGAACCTGAAGAAAAACTATTGGAGAAAGTGGAAATGGAAGAAGAACCTAAAGTTGAGCCCGAGGAGGACCCTGACTTAGCATATGCTGTTAGTCAGTCAGTTATATGGAATGTTTTACGGATTTGTTTGCCTTGGCATTTTGTGATGATTCCCGAAAAGAAGAGGACGCCATATGAAGATGAAATAAAAGATGTGTTGAAACGTTTAGAAGTGGATACCGATGAGGGCGACATTTACGTTTGTAAATTCGTTACAGATCCGAAGATGTGCACGTTGTTGCACAAGGTGAAAAAATTCACTGCTCTGAATATTGTAGAAGAAGTAATGAAAGTTTTCTTGTGATAGTGAACACGAAAGAGAAGGGGGTATATGCACATGTTCATTTTTATTTTTCTTTATTTGTCTTACAAATTGAAACAATAAATATATTTTTTGTAAAGTTTTATTTCTTAAACGTACGTACATAAACTCATGGCTTCTTTCCATGAGGGTAAGCAGAAACTACAAAACGCCACCTGCTAAGCCAAGAATGACTATTTCATGAAATCTTGACATTTGGGGATTACATGGTCTTAGAGAGTTGTGTTGATGACTTTAATGATTATAATTCTGTAAATACATATTTGTTACGACCGCGAATCATATTTTAATCAACGTACAACTTAATACTGACCAGCAAATTGCAAAAAAACGTACGAAAATTTGAATTTCGCTAGTAGTCACTAATTTGTGCGTATTTGTGACAGAATTAGATTCAAGAAAATATTTATAATTTTCAAATAATCGCGCTTTTTTGAAAACCTTCATCACCGCCTGCATCCGCTTAATAATCATAATCATAATCATTTTTTATTCGTGTAATTTAAGTAGATAGTGAATACAGTTCTTAAATTAAAGTTCATAGGTCGCTATGTTATGCCAAGAAGCGTACAAATATGGTTGCATGCTAAATAAAAACAATATGGAATCATTTCTACAGTCAATGCATAAATAAACAATCATAAATTAAATTAGTCACAATATTCAATTAAAATTGGTTTCTCCAGTCAAATAAATAAATAAGTCTACATTAATTTATCATTCAAAAATTTATTCATCAGTCGTATAATAACATTTTTCAATTATCAACAGTTTTAATTATTTTTTTAATTATGTAACATTAATTTTTTTTATGATATTTCTGGTAATTTATTTTATATGCGCGGTGCCAATACCTAAAACTCTCTTTCTCACTAAGGCAGTCTTACAGCGCTGATTGCTTAAAGAGTTTGCGTATTAGCTACGATTGCTACGAATCGCAACATCTCGTAACGTTGACACTTTTTCAAATAATCTCATGTTTGTTTTGACGAAAAAACTAATTTCAAAAATATATAATAAAGGTAAGAAGTATTTTCAGCGATTTAAAGAATGGTACACAGCTAACATTAGTTTTCAGACCAAACATTGATCTTAAGCATCATAATATCTTTATCAGTAGAATTGCCCCAGAACATAATACCAGCCGCCGGTCGATTCTGTAGAAATCTCACCGTGCTAACATCGGTGAAGTTAGTTTGTTTTTGCTAGGAATTGACACTATTGACAGCTCACTCCACGCTCACTTCACCTAAGTTTTCACGGTGAGATGTTTACAGAATAGCACCGCATATCGCAAAATTGAGGCTATTAAGCCGTGATATGCAACTAGTAGCGCATCCATATTTATTTTTCTAGCAATTTGGAAAAGTGCGTATGCTGATTTATTTATGTTCTTACTTCGGTCATCTATGTGGGCCTTCCAGTTAGGCTGGTTATCAAGGAATAAACCTAAGAATTTTGTTACTTTAACTTCTTCAATGTCACAGTTACTACTTATGTTTGATATTACTTTTCGTACCTAGGTACGAAAAGTTCTTTGGTGGTTATATTGGTTTTCTTTAAGTTTATAACTCAATTATTTTTATTAAGCCAATTAATTATGTCCGATAGTGTATTGTTTAAGTCATCTTGATAATTATATTGCGATCACTACATTTCACTATGACAGTACTGTCGTCTGCAAACATGACCATTTGATGTTGAGTCACCTTCGGCAGATCATGGTGGCCCAAGGCGGCCCGTGGCCACCTACTGGCCCCAACTATTCGATAATTACTATAACAGACGCTTCGTTCCACGATCGCACGTTACCAACAAAATTACGTAGAAATTAACGTTCCTTATTTAATTACATTATTCGGTTGTTCGGTAGGCGAGTGAAGCATAATCAGCACATAACGCTTCCACTGCTGGGACATGGCTGGGGCTCAGGCCTCCTCTTAGTGAGAGGGCTCTCAGTTCGGGTTGGTGGATGTCACATGTCTTCGAATTCTTGGTACTTGGACATGCCGGCATCCTCACGATGTTTTCCTTTACCGTTTTGAAAGCAGTGGTGATGAAATAATTTACGCAAAGTAAAGTGCCTGCTTGGGTTCGAACCCACGACCCTACAACTCGTAAGTCGCGGCCGTTACCACTGGGCCACCACGGCTCAGGCGAGTGAAGAATGCCACAACATCCAACTACGTTGAATCGGTTCACTAATGAATTTATTTTTCGCTTTTGATTCGTTTTGTGTTCAGACGTTTCACTTCGAGTGAAAGATGCCGAATGAAATACATAAATGACAAAAAAGAGAAGCGTGTCTGCTAAGTAGTGTTTCGACTGCCACGTTGGTCTCCTGCTGGTCGCAAACGCGACTGCTGAGCGTCGGGTCCTGGGTTCGACTCCCGGGTTGGCCAACAGTTTTTCCATTGGGAACTTCTTAGTATAATACGCGCCACGAAAGATGAGACTAAACTTTTATCTTAAACTGTATTATTTCGTATTAGGTAAATATTATAATATAGTTAAGAATTTTATTCTAAATGTCATCAATAAATAAATATATAAAAAAAGGCAAGCCCCACTACTGAGCTCGTCAAATCTCATCTTTCGTGACGCGTATTATACCAGCCTGCAGTTTGGAAGTTCCCTGTGCGGCACAGGGAACTTCTGACACGACCGGAGAGAGATCAGGCACAGGCTGCATGATCTCTCTCCGGTCGTGTCAGATTGCCGTGACAGCAAGAAAGAGTGCACCTGTGTCTGCGCATACACTTGTGCATTATAATATCTCCTGCGCCGAAGGCTTGTCTCCGCTGAGATTCGTCGCCATGGCCGAAATACAGTCTAGAGTACTCTAGAGGACTATAATGTAGTATGTATGTAGTATCTAGGTAGATATCAATAAAACCACGCCGCTTTCCTCATTTTTGTAATGAAAAAAAAAAAAAAACATTATCACTGACACTGAATTTTGCATTCACAAATTGTGACGACCCCATCATGTATTGAATTCTTCGTGGCCAAAAATTGTTTTTCCATTGAAATAAAAGAGACGTTGCATTAGACTCTTAGGGTCTAGTGGCATGTTCGTTGGGTTAACGTCAGCTAGTATGTTGGTATACAGATTCTCTTGAGTGATGTTGACAATGTTGTACCTAGTGCTTCTAAGGTCATCTCTTCGGAAACGCATTCTGGAAGCCGTGAGGAGTAAGGTTCTGAAATAAAAAGATTAAAATTTTTGTAGTAGGTACTAAAATTGAGAATCATTAAGTATCTGCTTATTTGTCTGCTTCGTTGGTATAGTGGACGCAAGCGCGACTGCTGACCATGAGGTCCCGGGTTCAATTCCCACGTCGGGTAAAGTGTTATTGGGTTTTTCCGTCAGGGAAAGGTGACGACTATACAACAATAAGGGCTGATTTTTCCAACACCAGATAATTTTATCGGAGGAATAATTTTGAATTTTTGACAGTTCTTCCATACATAAACTGTCAGACGTCAATTTTATTCCACGAATAAAAATTATCTGTCGATTGAAAAATCAGCCCTAAATTAAACTGCCATATCTAATGACGTTCCCGGTCTGCATGCGAAAAGTCAGTAGATATAGCTATACTGACTAAACTATTGGATATATTATTATATACTGACTAGCTAGTCAAAGATTGGCAAAACACACAGTCGGCACATCACTACTTACCTAATATTTAGTTTGTTTGAAAAAATCACTTTTTTCATTTAGAAGCTAGGATTTATTTGATAGTTCCAAAATACTCAAATACTCAGGAGTATTGCCAGTGCTTTCATTTATTGTCGTACTAGCTGCGCCCCGCGGTTTCACCCGCGTAAATGTCGATCCCGTGGGAATATCGGGATAAAAAGTAGCCTCTATGTTAATCCAGGGTGTCAGCTACCACCATACAAATTTCTATCAAAATTGATCCAGCCGTTTGAGCGTGAAGAAGTAACAAACATATAAACAACACACACACACAAACTGTCTTCATTATATACATTGTAGAATGTTGTACCGTTTCTTGTCGCCGTCGCTACCAGGGTGAGCCAGTACCGCGTACTGTGCCATGGAACTATTGTATTTTGCGATAGTGTAGTTGTTGGATTTGAGTCTGTAAGCAAAAAGTAAGTAAAGGCTCCCGCAGACAGGCGTGACGCGGCAGCGCAACGTGACTCTAGTTCTAGTAGAACAATTTGTATGAAAACTTCATGTACCTAAATTGTTCTACCAGAATCGAGTCGCACGCCGAGCTTGAGCCTTATTAAGGTATTATTTTCTGCATTTCCAAGATATTCATGACATTTATAAACAGACTGTAGTACTTGTAGTAGGTATGTGACTGTTTACGACATTTAAAAAACCGGGCAAGAGCGAGTCGGACTCGCGCACCGAGGGTTCCGTACCATCATAATATGTTTTTAAATTTTCACCGGCAAAGCCTATATTCGTCAAACAATTTTAACAGTGTGCACTGCGGTGTACAATATTTCAGCGCCATCTCTTGACCTATAGTGGACCTAATGGAACTTGTTGATGATTTCTGAAAAAGTGTGCTATTTAGAGACTTCGTTTTACTTTTCCTGTAATATTATTGGGTTTTTCAGGCTCGCACCCTATTACATGGGACGTACTTACCACCTTGGTGGAAAATGGGTACTGTACTGTTATGTTTATCTATGCACAACATTCAGTTGGATTAGTGTAAAGCTTTAAAATAGAGTTCTAGAGTTGAGCGATAGAAGCTCATGTCTATTACCGCTCTAAAATTAAAGAAAACTAAGAACGTTCAAAGTCAAATTCATACAGGGTGTAAAAAGACACATTACTTAACTAACATTAAAAGTCAACTACGCATTCTGTACATCAAACTGAGTAACATTGCACAAAAATATTTGCTGGGAAACAACTTTTATTTTTTTGTGTGAAAATTTGCTGTTTGCGGTAGTGCGCAATGTAAGGGTGTGTCCAAACCTGGCGAATGCGCCGTTCGCGAGCTGTTTGCGAATTGCGCGCGTGTTGCTCGCTTGCGGTTACAGCCTACGTTTGATGTGCCGCTCTAGTGCTACTCCGGCAAGGCTCGAGTGGGACGCGCGAGCAGTGCGTGCGCACATAGCTTCTTTCGCGTTTGAACTATGAGCCTCAGTTGTTGTTGCGGCGCGCGGACGGCGCAGGGGCTGCGTACGAACATGAAATGCACGCGCGCAGTTCGCAAACGGCTCGCGAGCGGCGCTATCGCCAGGTGTGGAGACACCTTAACGCACGCAAAACATTGTGCTTATGGGTGCATGCAACGGTACAGTCACGAGCAAAAGTATGTATACACTTGGCTTTATTCAAAGGCGATTTTCTCCTTAATTTTTGAATGAAATTTTATATTAGTAGGAAAGGAACATAGTATTTTCGAACCCATAGGTATAAGTAAAGTGTCGTATTTCAACGTTGCATTCGTTATTTCGTGAAAAAATCGCAATTTAAAGTTGCCAAGTGTTGACATATTGGTGCTCGTGACTGTACAGGGGTCGAGAGGGAATTTAAAGTTGATAACAAGGTGCTAATTTGAATAAGCAAACCTTTAAACAAATGAACAGCGTTGGGGCATTGTCTACTTAGCTACTAGGGACCTGGAAGGTGAGATAAGAACCAGGCACCCCACCTGCCATAGAAATCATCGTCTTCCACGCCCCAATCCCAGAACAAGTTAGAGTAACCGTTGACAGCTTCATAATGCTCAGGAGTGATTGCTGTTACTCCGCCAAAACTAGTTCTGCGCGAGTCACTGGAATTAAAAATAAAATCTATACAGGGTCAAATTAAAATAGCTAGCGAAACTCCGCAGGCGTGATATGTATCGATATTTAGATATGATAGTCTTTTTTCGTATCTCTCTGCGTCACCACGTTGTTCTTCTAATCTACGCACGCAACGGACTTTGATGTGGTTTTCGCACCCTTTTAAAGATTTTTTTCCGGAAGGTTGATGTGTATGATAAATTGATATTAAACTTGTTAAAATAAATAAATCTCGATGTTTTGTCATTTTTTATAAAGTATGAGAAGCAGGGGTGGGTCGCACGTTAAAACAAAGCAGTTTTTCGTGTCTGTATTTGTCAGACTAGTTATTACAAACTACGCAATAGATTTCAGGGCATGGAGTCAATAAAGACAATTTTTTGCCGCTGAATCAGCTGGGTAACCCACTTATAATGTTATTGCTTTAAATTTTGTACAGACTCACATCATGCTATCCGAAACTGTCAAATTTTCCCAATCAACTTTGAACCTTATGCGTTAGAGATAAATTTGAAAATCTATTAAAGAAATTTGAAAGATTGTGGTTTGTGGAACAGACAAATTTTTCAAAGTTATGAAGCAATGGATTAGCAATTTCCTTCAAAGTTATTCAGATTGCGATTGAAAGTGTGTTGCGCAACAGTTGCGCAACACCTACAGCCTACAACTACTAGAAATCAGCACCACAGTTACTCAGGTGCTGATTTCTAGTAGTTGTAGGCTTCTTACTTATTCCCCCAAGAATCTTTGACAGATGACATATGTGTTGGATGCTCTGGACAGGAGTACGAGATCCTCTCGTCCTCAGGGACCAGGTCCACGTCGTGGAAGATCAGACAGTTCCAAGTGCCGAACCGCTGAGTCTCCAGAAACGCGATGTTGTATAGAGTGCCTTTGTTGAACTTCTCTGACCCTTTGGTTAAATGAGAGGAATAGAATTACAATCACGAAGGACAAGATTTTTATTTTTATTTTGGGCTTCCGTATCTCAAAAGGAAAAGACGGAATCCTGATTTATAGGATCACTTTGATGTCCGTCCGTCCGCATGTCTGTCTGTCTGTTGACCTGACCCTTTTTCTCCTTTTTGGAGGTATCAAGTTGAAATTAATATCAAATATGTAGGTCTACGGTCCCTTGGAACTATAAAGAAATCGAGCTTCTAAGTCAAGGCAAAAAAAAACATGGCTTTACGCAACATATTTTAATACTAGCAAATAAATCAAAACGTTCACCTAGAATCATAAAATTTGGCAAGAAGCTAGGTCTCACGGCACAAGTAAAGGAAAAACTCCGAAAACCGTTAAAAATGGTCCAGACGTCCTGATGTCAGAATGTCTGACCACTTTCTTTACGTGTTTTTTCGCTGTCAGTCGAGGTACTAAATGTTTGAAGATAGGTATCAAGTAGTAGCAAAAAGGTAGTAAATTTTGGTATTTTCTAAACATCAAATATCTATTGGTCCAGGGGTCCTGACGCTTACCTGGGTGTGTTAAAACTTACCATATTGTTCAATGACAAATATTCTGTACTCCAGAAGCTGTTTCTTCAGTAACGGGTGAAGGTAGCTAAGGAGAATAAGGAGATTCACTGGACGCTCTCTGAGAATCAAAAATATAATAATTGTTTCAATAAAACAATTGCAACACAATGCCAGAAGCATCGCAGATATTAAAGACAAAGCTGAAATGCCTCTTAAGTCTGTAATCATACGCCACCTGAACCCTTCCAGCTAGTACAGTCGACTGCACGTAGTAGCGTAGTACAATACGACCGACGCGACGTAACTTGGCGGGCCTGAACATAGGCACTAAGAACTTTCGCGCATGTTCTCTCATTCGCACTCGCCTCATGTCACCATTTGGTTCAAATAATAATAAAAATTCTTACTGCGCAGCCTTCTGCGCAAGGTTCAGGCCCGCCACGTATTGTACAGACGCCAGCACATCAAGTTACTACAATCTGTCAGATTTCTTTAATAGATTTTCGACTTTATTGCTAAAACATAAGGTTCAAGGTTGATTGGGAAAATCTGACAGTTTCGGGTAGGTTGACCTGCTGGCGTCCGTACTACGGAGTTTCAATAGGATAAGAGGCTAACTTATAGGTACTGATTTAGTTAGTGCGGCCTACACAACAACGTGGCTTGACGGCCGAAATCGGTTTGATGGTAGTACTTTTTCAGAAGAGCTTTTTCACAAGATAGATATTATGTCGGAAATACGATAGTCACTTGACGAATCGGGACGCCAGCGCCACCAACCGGCGCTTGACAGTCTACAATATAGACAGCGCTCTTCAGTTTGTCGTTGGCTGTCGAGCAGTGAACATGTTTAGAAACTGTCGCGCGATCCGTTTAGTTGTGTCGTGTACCTACAGTGTGTGATTCGCTAGTGTGGTTAATTTGATCGTAAATTATGTTTGATTTTAACTGCGATCGGTTTTTCTATTGCGCAATAACCAACACTCCCCATGCATGGGGAGTGGACGTATCATGGCCATGGTACGTCCACAGTAGTTACAATATGGCTGATGTTAACGAGAGAGACGTACCTTCTCCGCCATAGATACATATAATGCTCTTTGTTATGTAGTCAACAAAAGAGATAAGTATGCAGGATCGTCGGATATAGTTGAAGTTTAGTAAGAAACCGATGGATGTTCTCGTATAAAATTAAATTTTATTAATAGAAAAAATTAGCAGCTCATTTATTAAATTAAATTTCAGTCGACAACATCCATCGGTTTCTTACTAAACTTCAACTATATCCGACGATCCTGCATACTTACCTCTTTTGTTGACTGTACACCATATGGATTACAGATATAAAAGTAGAACCTGGAAAATAGAATCCCCTACTATGTAATGGTAATAATATAAACATACGAGGCTGTGGGAACATCATGGGCTGATTATTATTTATTTACTACCAGCGCCCCGCGATTTCACCCGCATAAGTGTCGATCCCGTGGGAATATCAAGATAAAAACTATCCTATGTCCTTTCCCGGGACTCAAACTATCTCTATACCAAATTTCATCTAAATCGCTTCAGCGGTTTAAGCGTGAAGAGGTAACAGGCAGACACACCAAGGCAGACCAAGGCTTTCGACTACGTAAAACATGACGTCCTTTTGGAAAAACTATACACTTACGGTATAAGGGGTAATGCCCTAGACTTAATAAGCTCCTATCTTACTGGACGATCTCAACATACAGAAATGTCCAGAATATGCCTTGAAACCAAACGTGAGCATAGATATACATCAGCCGGTAGGGATGTCAAATACGGTGTACCGCAGGGAAGTGTCTTAGGACCTCCTCTTTTTCTCCTATATATAAATGACTTGCCGCGACAGATACAACAACCCATGGTACTATTTGCAGACGATAGTACAGCGATAGTTAAGTGTACCAAGAAAGAAGACTATGAAAGGGAAATTAATAACACATTAGAAACAATAATTAATTGGCTTGATACAAATAACTTAATAATAAATCTAAACAAGACAAAAGTAATGCACTTCTACCAAAGGATACGCACTGATGATATAAATGTTAGTTATAATGGTCAAAAGGTGGATACAACTTGTGTAGCGAAATTTCTAGGCATCCTGATTGACAACAATTTGACTTGGAAACCTCATGCCGATGACGTATGTAAGAAGTTAAATAAATCAGCATACGTACTGTATAACCTATCACATAAAGTTAGTAACGATACACTTCTACTAGCTTATCATGGGTTGGTTGCGTCAGTGTTAAGATTTGGAATCATATTTTGGGGCAACTGTAGTGAGAGGGAAGAGATTTTTAAGGCCCAGAAACGGTGTATTAGATCTATGTCAAACCTAAAAAGCACAGACAGCTGTGAACCTGTGTTTCGGTCTCTGAGGATACTGACTCTTCCATGTCTGTACATATTGGAGGTGGCAATTTTTGTAAAAACCAATTTAAATTTATTTCCGTCACTAGCCAATATAAGACCACGTAATGGCCCCTTGAGATCCCAATACAAGAACTTGCTACATTCGGGTAATTACAAAACAGCACTGTTAAGGAAGAGTATTATGACAATGGGACCTGTCATCTATAATAAAATACCTCATGGTTATAAGGATTACTCTGTAAACATTTTTAAATCTAAGGTAACTGCACTACTTCTAGGCAAATGTTATTACTCAGTGAAAGACTTTCTAAATGATACGAATTTATCCAGATTATGATTGTTATAATTAATTTCAAAATTGACCCTGTAAGACTTACCTGACTATATTATTACTTGACTTCATTATAATTTTTGTTTTGTTTTGTTGACATTATTTTGTTTCTATGTATTAATATTTTTAATTATGTAATAATTTGCACGCCGTAAGGTAGACTGTAGCTGATCTTTAATTTATGCACAACATCTTATACCTGTACCTACATTCATAGCAAATAAAGTTCTGATTCTGATTCTGATTCTGACACTTTCGCATTTATAATATTATAGTATGGATGTTTGAAATGCTTTGCTTACCTGTAAGGAATTATAATAGCCACTCGGTTAATAGGCCTGCAGTTTGCGGGCGAGTAATAACCCCCCACCGTCACGTCATTATTCTGTTCCTCTATCCAATCGAGTTCTGGTTCACTCTTGTTCACAAAGATTGGTTCTAAAAAAAAATACCAAATAGGTACCGGCCGTTAAGGGAAGGTGCCCACGAGCCACTTTTATCTCGGCAACTAATTTGTCTCTCACATCAAGTCTACGGGTTTGTATGAAAGTGAGCGCATGTAGCGACGCGACAGCTGGGAGACTTTTTGTCCGTGGGTTTGGTCGCAGCTGTCGCCCGTCTATGGGTATGCAAGTGCGCGCACGGCGACAAAAAAGTTGCCGGCTAGCCAATTGCCGCTCAACCGAAAATTTAGGGTTCGAATTAGAACCCACGACCTAAAACTCGTAAGTCGGAGCTGTTACCACTGGGCCTCCAACACTACTTTGCACTAGCTTGACTCTAATTTATAATTCTTGAATCCTTGAATTCGTTTGTCTAAAATAGTATGTATGTGTATAAAACCTATTTATATATTTGTGTACCCAGTTTTAATAGTTTTTTTTATTTTTATCATTGTTCCTCTCAACCAAAGCACCAACCACCAATCTCATATGGAAAGGTAGAAATCTAACTTAGAAAGATGTGTAATTCTAAAGATTATAATTCTCTAAATATGTACCTGTTATTGTCGCGAATCATATTTTAATCAAGATACAACCTGACAATGACCTGCAAATTGCAAAAAACGTAAGAAAATTTGAATTTCGCGGTTACCACTACCCATTCACCTTAATAGATTTTCAACTTTATTGCTAAAGAATAAAAAAAGAAAAGGAGAATGACCGATTGTGGTACCAAAAAGTCTCATGCCTCAAGATCAAAATATTATAGTAATTATTTTCATATTTTTTACGACATTACGCGTCGGGGATTTGATTTTTGAACAGGGAATTTAAATTAAAGTAAAAAAGTGTTGATATTGTTTTATTCCCTTTACATGACGTTCCGTTCCAAATGATATGATCAATATAAAATTGAATGGAGATAGTTTTATTTATACTTAAAAAAAATGAAACCAATTTAGCATTTAAAATGGTTGATTTTCAATAAAGTCTAACCGGGATCACGAAATCGTAATAAAAAGAAAATATTTTGATAATGCACTCAATTGATTCAATTCTGGATATGGTCGTCAATGCCATATTTGATCACTATAATTAATTTTTTAATTAATTTTTTCCGTTTCTTTCGAATTGCATGAAATTGATAGGTATTTCTGTTTTCCGTATAATTGAAGGATTATAATGCATTTACTCCAGAAGGATGTTGTGTTAATTAAGATTTCAACGCAATATGCGAAGACATTGTCCAAAACTGCTGCAGATGTGCGATTTTTGCCGTTCGTGTATGACATGTCAAACAAAATAAAGTAGGTGCCTAGTCTTTCGGTTATTTTGTTTTTTTTTTTAATCTCCGAAACCCGGGTTTTGTTTATAAAAATAACTGTTGTAGGAGTTAATATATTATGATAAGTGTAGTCTATAAAAAACAAAGTTTGACTTTGACGCAAAATGGTACGGGATTCCATACATCCAAGAGCATTGTCCTTTGACAGTTTCGGGTAGCTTGATGTGCTGGCTTCTGTACCTAGTTTGTCCTGTCTGATAAAAGGAGAAGTAGCCATCTAAATAAATATATGGTTTATCTATCTATCTACCGCTAGAGTATGTTACTCCCGGTAATGTCGATGATTACACCCGCTATTGTTAATCTTACCTAAAGAAGTATTTAATTGGCACATAGGTATGTTCCATGGACGCCTCGGCGCTGCGTCTACGTCTGTAACGACAGATAATACAAATAATATATTTTAACCGACTTCAAATAAAGGAGGAGTTAGTCTACTTAATTTTATCGCTGGCTGTGCCGATTAATGTCAATCGAATAAGTACGTTACGTCAAAAACCCAATAAGTATTTTAAAAGGAAGACGATATTAAAAAAAATAAACAAAAAAGTATGCAACAGTGAAAGTAAAAATAAAAAGATAACTTACCAAGGTCCTTGAACAAATGTTTCATCGATGTAAACCAGTAGTAGGAGGAGTTATACACAGAATTATAATCTGAAAATAAAATTATCTAGTATAAAAAACTTTCACATTGAAAAAAATGTGGTTTTTGTTCATCGTGTAACTTGTTAAGTATGTGGAATCGGGAATTAACATTTTGGTATATGTTTTTTGACTCTTCGGTATAGTATCATGTAAAAGGAATATTCGCTCAATGAATTTTCTCGATACAAAAAAATTGCAAAGTTATGTCTATTTTTTAACCGACTTCCAAAAAGGAGGAGGTTATATGTTCGACTTTATATATGTTTTTTTTTATGTATGTTCACCGATTACTCGAAGACGGCTGGACCGATTCCAAAATTTCTTTTTCTGTTTGAAAGGGTATACTCTCGAGGTGGTCCCATTATCACCAAGTTGGAATCTGATGAGAGGATCCCATGGAAATCGAGGGAAACCCTCAAAATTTACAGGCAAACCTATTGCGATTTGGGTATTTTTTAAAGTAACTTGAGCATTTGCTCTTCGAAATCATCATTTGGTAAAGTGGAGCTGATGATGAAGACCAAAGATGGCCATCGGAACTACTCAATGACAAATATTTCACGGGTTGCGATTCGATTACTTTAATATAGTTGCTAAGCAATTTGTGCTCGTCTCAATGCGTATGGTGAGTGGTTGTGGTGTTGAGGAGTTCTCCTGGTTCTTACCAGGAGAACTCCTCAACAATAAACGCTCCAGCATCGGGAAAAGCAATATTTTGTAACATGTGATGAGCAGTTGCCATTAGGCTATTGTAACTTAGATAAATACAAACTGACCTACTAAAAAGTGAAAAATAAAAACTTTTTACAAAAAAAAACAACCGACTTCCAAAAAAAACACTACAAATTGAAAAAAAAGTTATTTTTCAATTTGTAGTGTTTTTTTTGGAAGTCTGTTGTTTTTTTTTGTAAAAAGTTTTTTACTTTGTTCGACATCACGGCGCGGCGTAACGCATAAGCGATGGAGTAATGTAGTTTAGTAAGAAACCGATAGATGTTGTCGACTGAAATTTAATTTGATAAATAAGCTATTTTTTTACTATTCATAAAATTAAATTACATTCGAAAACATCAATCGGTTTCTTACTAAACTTCAACTATATCCGATGATACTGCATACTTATCTGTTTTGTTAACTGTATACACAGTAAAATACATAGGGGTATAACATAACCCATCTGGTGTCCTGCCTTTTCGCCGAAAATTGTTTGGCAGATTATCACTTGCCAACCAACGTTTCGCCGATGTTTCACTTTGACAACTAACGATTAGCAAATTTTTGTCTATCAACGTTTCATTTGGTAGAATTATTGTTAAACTGATTATTATAATGACAGAAAACGTTTGGGATATTTATCATTTGTCAAATATTTCACACCCTGATTCCGTTGTCGACATAGGATGCAAGAGCGAGCGAAAGGCACCCCGAGGTTCGGTCTGGTTAGGTTACTTTAAACCCTTTACACAGAAATAGGTGCCCCGCGAAGCGGGGCTACGTCGACATAGGATGCAAGAGCGAGCGAAGGGCACCCCGAGGTTCAGTTTGGTTAGGTTACGTTAAACCATTTACACGGTTCTCTGCCCAAACTAAAACATTCTGCTACTTGAAAGTTGTCATTAAGAAAAGCAGACCAAACGTACAGTTGGGAACTGTTAGGTTGGGAAATAAAACAAAATTATATGGTAAGTTGGCAAATGATTATTCGGCGAAATAAAATTCTGCGAAACGTTTTTTGGCAAGTGAAAATCTGGCAAACAATTTTCGGCGAAAAGGCAGACAACCAACACATCTACATACATATTAGTGACATCTATCCTATTATCCTACTAATATTATAAATGTGAAAGTTTGTGAATATGTTTAGATGTTTGTTACTTTATCACGCGTTCGATACATTTTGACGGCCGCGGCGTAGGTAGTGCACTTTTCTATGAAACAGCAGATTATTTTTTTAATAACTGAAAAAAGTATTCTACGCTGCGGCGTAGAATCATAATTATGCCAAATTCATGGTTAAAGTTTGCGCACTGGTTATTTTTAGGCTTCCGTACTTCAAAAGGAAAAATTCACTTCATTGTCAGTCTGTCTGTCCGTAGATCAAGTCCCTTTCTAAAGGAACGCGTGGAGTTGTCAAGTTGAAATTAATATCAAATACTCAGGGCTGCAATCCCTTGAAGCAGTGACAAAATTAAACTTCTGAGACAACGCAATCAAAAGATACGGGCGTTTATGTTCCGGAATCAAACCCTATAGGGTACTTCCCTTTGACCTAGAATCATGAAATTTGGCAAGAAGCAATGTCATGTAGCACAAGTAAAGGAAAAAAACCGAAAACGGTAAATTTGTAGTTAAAATAAAAATAAAACCGGCCAAGTGCGTGTCGGGCCACGCACAATGTAGGGTTCCGTAGTAGCCCCGTTATCACTATATAGTACGATTCTGTTGTTCTTTATTCTGAATATCTTCTATACATATAATAAATCTGTAGACGAGGCGTTTCTGTAGATTGAAAATATAAAAAAAAAGTTAGACTGTTAAAGGATAACCAACATGCCATTTCATAAATTTTTGGAATTTTTGTCTGTTTGGATGTGAGAGATTTTCTATTTGAACAGGTTCAACGTTAAAAGTACCAAACCAATATGGTTCATATTTATACTCAAATATAATGTAGAACTCGGAGTAGTGATTAGTCTTTGTTTCATCGCAATCGCTTCAGTCTATCAAAAGATATAATCAATTTAAAGCATTCTATAACAATTTTTTAATGCAATAAGTGGTAACACGTAACGACATCTATTGACGCGATATAGTACTAACGAAAACATATTGTGATCTTTAAAACATTATTATGGGTATAATCACGTCGTAAAGGCTTGCCTTTTTGGCGAAATAACTCCGATACGTATGTCTGTGTTATTTAAAAAAAGTAATGATAATGATTATATAAATAATCTATAAATATAAAAGAAAGTCGTGTTAGTTACACTATTTATAAATCGAGAACGGCTAAACCGATTAGCTGAAAATTGGTGGGGAGGTAGCTTAGAACCAGGAGACGGACCTAGTATTTAATATTTTTATTTACTTATAAGAGTAGGGTAGGAGTAGGTTAGGAATAGGGTAGGAGTAAGGTAGGAGTAGTGTAGGAGTAGGGTAGGAGTAGGGTAGGGGTAGGGGTAGGGTAGGTTAAGGGGTAGGAACGAAGTAGCGCCGGGCAGCTAGAAATAATTTATATGGGCAAAACAACGTAATGAATACAATTACGAGTATGTAATGGTAAAGATATTAGGAGTTTATGGTTATATATAATAACAATATATGCAAGGGTGTCCAGTGTTAAACAAAACTTTAGCACATAACATAACCACGGAGGTCATACCTTGCAAGAAAATCTTAACAACGCGATCTACAAAAGTGACGTCACGGCACAGCGCCATCTATTATCGAATAGCGATACTAAACACAACAAAATATTGATTTTCGAAGATAATTATTTAAACAGATTAGACATTAACTAATAAGAACCACTTTCTTCCTTGTAAAGCTAAAAAATTAGAGTACGATTGCTGCCAAGTTATTATTTCAATTCACAAAATTGTAATTCCATCATTCCATCTAGCGGCAGTATTGTGAAACTTATGATAATTTATTATGGTTTTTTTATTTCATATTTTGTTTTTTAATGCAAGTCTTTACCCGTCATAAACAAGTAACTACTTCGTCTTACTCACTATATAGGATTAATGCTAAGGATTTTGTATTTGATACAAAATTATCCAACACCCAAGTTCAACGACTATTACTGCTAAACTAATAAAGATATCCTAATTCCTATAGTTTTCGTTTAAAGTTCATGAAATGCACTATCATCTTGAATTTTTCTAGATTTTTCAAGCCCGCAGTTTAGCTTTTAGAGGGGGGGACGCCCTACTGGAACAAAAATTTTCACTTTAAAGTATAATATTTCGTAAATGGAGCATTAAATCGAAAAATATCTTAAGCAACCCTCAAGTAATTTTAGAAGACCTATTCAACGATACCCCACACGATGGGGTAGACGACGAAAAAAATATTCATTCCCACTTCACATGTAGGTACCCTAAAAAAATATTTTCCAAAATTTTATTTTACCACTTTGTCGGCGTAATAACTAACGACGACTAACGGTCTCTTGGCAAAACCTCGGACAGACAGACGGACATGACGAAACTATAAGGGTTCCTTGTAGGTACTACGGAACCCTAAAAACCCGTAATGATCTATTTACATACCTACAAATTTGTACGAAACCCTCGGAGCGCGAGTCCGACTAGCACTTGACCGCACTGGACCCGCGTGGTGGATTACGGCCCACTCCCTGGTCAGTGGGTCGTCTTAGGGGCGTACTAAATCCTAAACTAAGTCAAGCTTGTATTATTGAAACTTACCCATAGACGCTTCCGACCCGTTAACCAACGGGTACTTATAATATACAGTCACATTCTTAGTATACCCTAGCTCATTAAAACCATATCTTCTTCTTTTAGGACTCTGCAGTATATTGTAGTAAACGAAAATGTGGAAGAAGCTATCCAGAACTATCAGCATTGATAGCACGAACACCCAAACTCTGCGGGTGCAATGCCTGTTGCAGGTGTCCATTTTACTCTTGTAAGACTAACACCAGATATAAAAAGAGACTAACACAGTATTTAATATTCACATTATTTATGTTATCCAATTGTTATTATTTGATTTGTACCGGTGACAAGTATCTGTCAGCTGTCATAGACACGAAAACAGTCTTGTATTTTTCGTCTGGTAACATTGACAGCTGACAGATACCCGTCACTGAAGTATTAATCGACTAATAGAATGAGTATCGTTTGGCTGTTGAGAGTTGATACCTCTGCCACCAATAGGCTATTTGACTGGTTTCTGATAAACATCTCAGATTATTTAATGGTGTCTAACGAGCCCACAAAAACCTATTACTTCAAATTGCATAATGTATTTCTTTTAAAAAATAGTAAATAAAAATGTTCTGTTTAAATAAGCCGCCAAAATGCTATCTTTAACAATATGGCGTCGTGACGTCACGATTCACGTAAACAAACGTTGAAACGGTCGAGATACTAGACAAAAGTCATCTGTTCTGTCAACGATAGACAGAAATTTACTAAATCATGACGTCATCTTAAGTTCAGCCAATCCAGACCGTTTTCGATTACGTGGCGCCAGATTTAAAAAGATGAAGTTTTTCGGGATTTTTTTTATAAATAATACATTGAGTAAAACAGAGTAAATTTTGTATATGAACGCATTTTCTTTGGCTCCTCAATCCTGACGTTCTAATATATAATTAGAACGTCAGGATTGAGGAGCCAAAGAAAAATTTTGTATATGAACGCATTTTCTTTGGCTCCTCAATCCTGACGTTCTAATTATATATTAGAACGTCAGGATTGAGGAGCCAAAGAAAATGCGTTCATATACAAAATTTACTCTGTTTTACTATTTTACTCCTATACTGCAAAAACAAACACAACACCTGCTAAATGATCAATATGTCGAATATATTAATTGATCGCTCACATCCAATAGAAATTCACCTCTTGAGTTTAGATTGAGGAGCCATATTAAAAGTATTGTATTTTCTTTTATTTTAGCGCTACAGATCCTAAATTTTTAGACGGTAATATGCAAAATTGCTGCTAAATGATGCAAAATTTTCATAAATATTCATCTATTACTTATCGAGTTCCAGGTGGCTCCTCAATTCAAACATTTACATTGAGGAGCCACTTTTGCATTAAAATAACTAGTGATATATTTTGCTGCTAAATCTAGAATTCGTGCTGCAAAATAAGCTACATTGCTGCTAAATAATGGTGAGATCAGATTTAAAAAATCTGATGTGGCTCCTCAATCCTTACGGACATAACTATTTTACCTACAGATAATGCTTAAGATAAACCAAATAAGGCTTTTAATTATTGAATAATACGAGTTCTACCTTAAGTGTACGGTAACCCCCGCTCCTCCCCTACACCTTAAAACATTAGCAATATTGGCCATATTATAACAATACAGAACAACATAGTTATCAGCAATAATCAAGATAACAATATCAATTAACTTACATGACATCTGGTCGATCTATTTCACATAATAACGGCACTAGTTATCAACTGAATATCTAGCAAACAACTGATTTGATAGTCATTACAATCCTTTTTATATCCTATATACCAATTGGTTTGTTTTCAAATGTCCATAGCGTAAGCGCCAGGGCAACGCAGTAAATTGGTGGTTTTTTTAAAATTAACTTTTTTATCTAATCGAGATTGCGAAAAAAAAAATAAACAAAACATACTTTTTTTAGTCTTTAATACCATATAAATATTACAAATTCATAATATTATACTTTTAATTGACTTTCTGTAGTCTGAATGGCTTAAACAAACAAGTTAAGAAAAACCAAAAAAGTATTTATTTCATTATACCTCACATTTTGTCGACGGAAAAAGCAAAGAGCACTTTGATACATCGGACATAATGAAAAATGCCTAATGGAACCAAAAACTTTAACGTAAAAGTTTATTCTTCAATAAAAATGTCAAGGAAAACATCTTTAAAATAAGAAAAACAAATTGACGACATAATTGAATTATAATATAATTTATCAATTTCATAATCATCAGTTATAAAAATTAAGGGCTGTTCCACCACATCTGGGTAAGTACCCGTAAAACTGCTTGACAGAAAATTGCATAGGTAAAAAGACTTTTTTAATTTATAGGCCGTTTTCACACTGCGACGGTAAGTAACGACACCGACACTTCTATGTCGTATTGTCAGCTCGGACGACAACGATATCGTCCGACGATATAGGTATGTGACACGATGTAACCAACAGCTTATTGTCATGGTTATATTGTATGCCACCGCAGTCTCAAATCGTCGCGTGTTTACATCGCCGCGCGATTCCAAAAATGTATAAGTGATTATGAGTATATTATTGGCAGCAGTGAACAAGTTAAATTTGCATATCTTTTATATTTATGGCGGAAAAAACGATGTCGTAATTTTGGGTTGATCCTATTCTAAAAGTGTGATATTTAGTTGGGCGCCTTTTGGGTTGATCCTATTCTAAAAGTGTGATATTTAGTGGGAACTTATTACCTTCTCTTCTACATCCATACTAATATGTATTATAAATTCGAAAGTAACGTCTGTCTGTCTGTATGTTACCTTTCACGCCTAAACCACTGAACGAACTTCGATAAAATTAGGCAGAGAGATAGATTGCATCCCAGTGAAGGATATAGGATAGTTTTTATCCCGATATTCCCACGGGATCGACACTTATGCGGGTGAAACCGCGGGGTGCTGCTAGTGTAAAATAATAATTTAAAACAATATCGTCTTGTTGCAACGTAAATGTAAACAGAGCAGTGTGGGCAATATGGTGCGGCGGTGGGCAAGTGGCATCCATGCACGGCTGTCCAGCGGCTCCTGCGCACACCCCTCGCGATCCGCTTCACCGCGCATTGTATCGTCCGCCGATATCAGCACGACAATCAATGTCGGCGACGATACCGTTGACTACAACGACACAGTGTGAAACCGTTTAGTAATAATAGTATGAAACTACCAGTCCGACGATATCGTGCAGGTATCGTGTTGTTATCGTACAATGTGAAAACGGCCTTTCGGTCAGTATTGGCCACTCGAGACATAGCGAAACAGAACCCTTTTACTGCTTTTATTTAAACCGGCAATTCAAATTATCATATTACTTACATTGAACAATTCACAATTAGATTTTAGTTAGTGTGATTAGGACTCCATATAATAAAGAGGAGAGTTTCACTTTACAGGAACTTCACAGTTTTGACGGGTCTGATAATCTAAACTCCCGTCGTCCGTAGAGAATAGTTTTACCATGTAAACGAATTACTCTTTTCATCACACTCTTCATGTCGAGTTTCATTTTTGTAGGATTAACGTCGGCTAAAATATGGGTATACAGTTTTTCTTTAGTGACTTCTACAAGTTTGTATTTCGTAGTTGCAAGACCTTCCTTTCGCCAGCGTATCTTGGCGAGCATGAGGAGTAAATTTCTGTAAAAAAGCATAGTAAAAGTTCAAAACTATTAACAATATTACAGTAAATTGAAATATTAGACTTGCGGTTAAGATCTGGGCAAGATTGATGTAAAACTGGACAGAATGTGCGCTATTATAATTTCTAACGTGACGATATTATCGTGGACGTTCACATCCATAAAATGTAAGAAAATACGTGCACGTATATAACGTTATCGTGGACGGAAATTTCAAATTAATTTCAAATTATTTATTAATCACAATTTGTACAAGAATTCTATTCTTCTAGACGGTGACGCCCAAACTAGGCATTTGCCTGTATCTTGGGAGTCAGTGTCCATTGTCAGTGTGTGACTCCTGCTCTGAGTAGAGTACATAGTGCATAGTGATTATTGCAAGACAGGAAAAGAGAAACTAAAATTTAACTAATCTAAAACCAATTAAAATAAAAAAAATAAAAAACTTAGAATATACATTGCCATCAGTGTGAGATCAATTAAATAGCGATTATTGCAAGATAAGAAAACAAAAACTAAAATTTAAAAGCGCTTTTATTCCAAGTAATTTTCCATTTGTTTCCGTGGACGTCCACGATAATATCGTCACGTTACTGTTATTGTTAGCCTGCACCATCCCACTGCTGGGCATTGGGTTCTACCTATGACTTCCAGCTCTTTCGATCCAGGGCTAAAGTGGACCATTGGTCGTTTGTTTTGTCCAGCTCGTTCCGCCATCTTCTAGCTAGGGGGACGCCTTCTAGCTGTGTCAGGGCACCACGTGGTGGTTATTTTAGCCAACAGCTTATTGGGCATACAGCAGACGTGACCAGTCCAGTCCCACTTCAGCTTAGCGGCTTTTTGAGCAACGTCAGTACATAATCTGTATTTTGGAGCGCAGTGAGGTGTTGCTAATAATTATGGTCTGTCAATTTGACGCCTAGAATATTGCGCTCCATCGCACGTTGGCAAACCTTTACTTTAGACTTTTGAATGTGTGTCAATATATTCAAAAAGTTGACTACCCTAATATGAGTTAATATTTTTATGTAGTAGGTTGAAAAAGGCTGAAATTGACTAACTAAAGTAATCCTTTAGTTAGTCAATTACTATTTTGTTAATTTTGAATCGATGAAGTATCCTACAATCCTTCAAAATAAAAAAAACAGTTCAACGTCAGGTATCTTTCAAAGCGATTGCAGAATTTTTCGCGATGACTGACGCGTGTTTAAAGCATTATTCAAATATTTTAATGCTTAAAAGCGTAATTTTCATAAATCTAAACTTAATACTTAAAGAGAAAAGACTGATTTTTTGTATGTTTGTTTGTGACGCTTTCACGCTAAAACGGCTTAAAGATTTGGATAAAATTTGACAAACCATGACCTGGATTAGGACTTTTTATCCCGATGTTCCCACGGGATTCGAGACTTATGCGGGCCGCTGGGCGCAGCTAGTGCAAAGATAAAATTCACCTTTGTGTGAGAAGAATAGTAATGGACTCTATCTGTTAAAAAAAAACATCTATGACCTGCAGCAGACCAGCAGGCAGCGGAAGCGAAAACTGTTGGAAATTGGATTGTCGAGATGTAAAGTATATCCCTCAGAGGAAGCATAAAAAAGAGTTATTTTACCGTTCATTTCCTATTGCAGAGTAAGTGTGAGGCAGTGTGGCATACCGAGCTATAGCTTTATCATACCGCGACACAAGCAGATTATTAGCCTCAAGTCTGAAACATAAAAGACAAAAGAAAAACTTGAAAAAGAGTTATAATAGACCTCGCAATCGTATTAGTAACAGGGTAGGGTCACAAGTCTACCGTGCGGGTCACATAAGTCCACCACGTGGGTCACATACCCTACATGGGTCACATTAGTCTACCACAGGGGTCACATAAGTCTACCGCAGGGGTCACATAAGTCTAACGCAGGGGTTACTTAAGTCTACTCTGCCGCAGGGGTCACATAAGACTACCGCTGTGGTCACATAAGTCAATCGCGTGGGTCACATAAGTCTACCGCAGGTGTCACATAAGTCTACCGCAGGTGTCACATAAGTCTACCGCAGGTGTCACATAAGTCTTCCGCAGGTGTCACATAAGTCTACTACGGTGGTCACATAAGTCTACCCCGCATAGGTCACATAAGACTACCGCTGTGGTCACATAAGTCTAACCCGCATGGGTCACATAAGTCTACTCCGCATAGGTCACACAAGTCTACCGCAGGGGTCACATAAGTCAACCCTACATGGGTCACATAAGCCTACCGCAGGGGTTACATAAGTCTACTCTGCATGGGTCACACAAGTCTACCGCAGGGGTCACATAAGTCAACCCTACATGGGTCACATAAGCCTACCGCAGGGGTTTCATAAGTCTACTCTGCATGGGTCACACAAGTCTACCGCAGGGGTCCCATAAGACTACCGCTGTGATCACATAAGTCTACCCCGCATGGGTCACATAAGTCTACCGCAGGGGTCACATAAGTCTACCGCATGGGACACACAAGACTACCGCGGTGGTCACATAAGTGCGCAGCGCTGGGGCTCTGTCTCGTATAGGGTCTTAGCATTATGCTGAGCGATGGCCGTTTTGCGAAGATGTGACGCATGTTTTCTCCCAAATTGTAATTTTTTTTTGATGCGTCTTGTTTGCCCCAAAAAAAACGTATTTTCTTTCTTTCTTTTTATAAGTCGCATGGGTCACATAAGTCTACTCCGCATGGCTCATGCAAGTTTACCACTACAAGAAAATTATCTCACCTGGCATAGAAATCATCATCTTCTGCGCCCCAGTTCCAATAAAAATTTGAATAGCCGTTGACTGTTCTATAATCTTTAGGAGTGAGGGCACTCACACCGCCGAAGATGAGCCGGTACGGTACACTGAAATCAATTCATATTATCTTTATTTTAAAGCCACCGAGAGAGAACGAAAGTAAAAGAGGGACAGTCACGAGCAAAAGTATATATACACTTAGCTTTATTCAAAGTCGATTTTCTCCTTTATCATAGAATTAAATTTTATATTAGTAGGAACATAGTATTTTCGAACCCATAGGTCTAAGTAAAGTGTCGTATTTCAACGTTGCATTCGTTATTTCGTGAAAAAATCGCCATTTAAAGCTGCCAAGTGTTGACATATTGGTGCTCGTGACTGGAGTACTGGACACAACACAACTGCCCGTGTAATTTGAATTTATTAAATGGACAAACTTCTAATACTAAATAAACTAACAAACTATTAAAATAAAAATATAATATCCTAACCTAACTAAAACTAATAACCAACTAAAATATGGCATCGAAATATTCCTCCGCGCCGCGCCGCTGTCGACTTGTAATGTACCCAAGAGACTGGTGGCATTCTCGTGTATTCCTAAATCTATTGCAAAAGCCACAAAATGTCTAAGCAATGGAAGTGCTTGGGGGAGACCTATGTCCAGCAGTGGACGTCTTTCGGCTGAAATGATGATGAAGCATGTAAACCAAACAAAATGGCGAAAGCCAGAGGCCGGCTATATACGAAAGTGTCAAAGCAGTCATAAATTTAGAACGCAAAAAATATGGAGCTAAACAGCACGTATAGAGCCCTAGCTCCCCTTTTCGCACTGTAGAACAATTGATAATTCCCTACAGCAGGTATCGGAAAGGTGTGATCAATGTCGTATTTAAGGGTGTGGTACAGACCATCAAACTGCACAACTTTCCCCATGGGACCAACATCGTAATCGAAGAATATCAACTTTAAAAATTTCAATACCTACTCGACCCAAATGTATGGGACGAATCATAAAATATTTCGCGATCAAAATTAAGGGTGTGGTATAGACCATCAAACTGAACAACTTTTTCCATGGGACCAACATCATAATCGAAAAAATATCAATTTTCAAAACTTCAATACCTACTCGACCCAAATGTACGGGACAAATCATATTTTTTTCGCGATTATAATTAAGGGTGTGGTGCAGACCATCAAACTGAATAACTTTCTCCATGAGACCAACATCGTATTCGAAAAATATATCAACTTTCAAAACTTCAATACCTACTCGACCCAAATGTATGGGATGAATCATAATTTTGTAGCGATTACTATTAAGGGTGTGGTACAGACCATCAAACTGAACAACTTTCTCCATGAGACCAACATCGTATTCGAAAAATATATCAACTTTTAAAACTTCAATACCTACTCAACCCAAATGTATGGGACAAATCATAATTATTTCGCGATTACAATGTTTGGACCCATGGAGAAAGTTGTTGAGTTTGATGGCATGCACCACGCCCTTGAATATGACGCCACCTTTCTGATTCATGCTGTTTAAAGCTTCAGGAAGTTAGGAAGTTTCTTACACGTAACCGAACGACTCAACTGCAGCAGCCATATGTGTCGGATGATCTGGGCAGGAGTACGAGATCCTCTCGTCCTCAGGAACCAGGTCCACGTCGTGGAAGATCAGACAGTCCCATTCGCCGAACCGCTGAGTCTCTAGAAACGCGATGTTGTATAACGTGCCTTTGTTGAACTTTTCTGTACCTTTAGTAAGACGAAAATGATTATTTGATAAAAACGAATAAAACTTAAAACAGCAACAATATTGAGGCAACCTAACGTGCCTCCAAAATGAATGTAACTGAAAATACTAATTTGAATTGAATTTTTCACTAAAATGTTAATGATCCGAAAACATGAAAGCCAAGCGTTTGCGTAGCATAGTGCGTGCTATTTATTAATTTTATTTATTTCTTTAATTAAGACGTTTTAAAACCAATTACAAGAATTAAAGACACAGTTCGCTTATGCACAATAATAATTATATGGACATCAAAAAATATGCTCTACGCTATACCGTAGCATTGAACGTGCTACGCCGTAACATAGAACGTGGGACGGCGACGCCCCGTAGCGTAGAACGTGCTACGCCGTAGTATAGAACGTGCTACGCCGTAGCATAGAACGTGCTAAACCGTAGCATAGAACGTGCTACGCCGTAGTATAGAACGTGCTACGCCGTAGCATAGAACGTGCTAAGCGTAGATTGGTGTGTAGCAATTGCGCGTAGAGAAGAATTTTTTTTAGGTATTCTTTAATTTAATGTAATATTATTTATAGGTTACGGTACGACAAATACATTAATTATTTGAATATTGACCATATAGTGACCTAGTGATGACGAATCGAACTTACCATATTGTTCTATGACGAATATCCTGTATTCTAGTAACTGTTTCTTTAGTAATGGATGTAGGTAACGAAGGAAAATACCAAGGTTGACTTTACGATCTCTGAAATTAAAAATATTTATTTCAAAGGATTCGGAATAACAGGAAAAGCCAAGCAAACAAAACGATTGGCTGTGTTTTAAAATGAGGCTGCTGAAGCACATTACCTATTGAATAACACTAACCCCCTTATTAATAAACGTATTATATCAGATGAATTAATAGCCCGTGGCTAAATAATAAATAACAGCCGTATACGTCGATCGATGAGGTTAAGCTACGCTTGCCGCGGTTGGTCTGTGGATGGGTGACCATCTTTATATACCGAGACCCCTCCGTGCCTCGGAAAGCACGTTAAGCCGTTGATCCCGGCTGTCATTCGTGGATCTTTGACAGTCGTTACGGGTAGTCATAAGCCCCGAAAGTCTGACAACCAGTCTTATTTTATTTTTTGTCATTTTTAGTTTTGGTCATTTAAAATTTTGGATATTTCTTTTTTGGATTTTTTTATTTTTGGTCATTTTTGGACATTATTATGATTTGGACATTATTATAGTAACCCGGGATATCGTATTACCTAGTAACGGGGTTGTGGAGGTCAGATAGGCAATCGCTCCATGTAAAATACTAGTATACACCTGCATCCGGTTAGACTGGAAGCCGACCCCAACATAGTTGGGAAAAGGCTAGGCAGATGATGATGAACAGTGTGCACCGATTTCTCTCGTTCAGTCGTCAGTAATTTGACTTTCTAAAGAAGAAGACAAAGCGCTGTGTAACTATACAGACGCTATACAACGTTTATTAGCAAGGGGTTAAATGTACAGGATAACAAACTGAAATCCTGAATAGTGCCATCATTTCTATTAATGTTAGGACTCACAGGTTAAGTAAGCATATAATCAGCCTATAATGTTCCCACTGCTGGGACACAGGCCTCCTCTCTTCGAGAGGGAGTGGGCTATAATCTACCACATTGGTCCAGTGCGGGTTGGTAGATGTTTGTTTTGTAATGTAACTACAAAACGGTTTCCGGATTTTTTCCCTTACTTGTGCTATATGAAATTTCTTCTTGCCAAATTTCATGATTCTAGGTCAACGAGAAGTACCCTACCTATATAGGTTTGGATTTCGGAACATAAACGCCCGTATTTAAGTTTGATTTTTCACTGCTTCAAGGGATTTCAGCCCTGAGTATTTGATATTAATTTCAACTTGATAACTCCACACGTTCCTGAGAAAAAGGGTCTCGACTGACGAACAGACGGACGGACAACGAAGTGATCTTTTAAGGGTTCCATTTTTCCTTTTGAGGTCCGGAACCCTAAAAACACGTGCCAAAAGAACCATAATTATAGCGCAATAGAAGCTTGCTTACCGGTAAGGTACGATAATGGCTACCCGATGTTTGGCGCGGCAATGCGTGGGCGCATAGTACCCTCCGGGTTTCACGTCAGGATTCTGTTCTTCTACCCACTCCAGATTGGTTTCATTTTTTATGACTTTAATTTTCCCTGATGAGAAATAAAAAACAAATCACGTTTGGGAAGATTAGCGTATCTTCTTCTTCTTAGCGTGTCGATAGCAATATAAATGGACTCGGCACAGAATTCGGCTACTTGTTTGGCGCTATCACCAGCGTCCACCAGTTCCTGTAATGTGCAGTTGACAGGACACGCAGGACACGATACTAAGTGTCCCATCGTTTGTGGAACAGCACCACAGATTAGCGTATTATCGTATTAAACTATCCATCAAATTGTTTTTTCTTTTATATGCTGTGCTGAATTAAATTAAAAATGATTATCATTTTTGCTATAGCATCTGAAATCACTTGTTTTATTTGTATTACTTACCCAAAGAAGACTCATTTAATTTGCACATTGGCGTATGTTTCGAATAACTTGCTTTTTCTTTGTCGCCTTGAACAATTAAGGGAGCATATTTCACTCAAAATCATTAATTAGATACTTCTTGAATCGCAAAAAAACAAGTTAAATTATTAAAATTAAAACGGGAGCATACAAATATGATTTACATACATATATTCATAATTAGCTTATAATATTCCCACTGCTGGAACACAGGCCTCCTCTCTGTGAGAGGGAGTGGGCCGTAATCCACCACGCGGGCCCAGTACGGGTTGGTAGATGTCACATATCTTCGAATTTTCGGTTCTAGGACACGGTTTCCTCATGATGTTTTCCTTTTAAACCGTTTTGAGTGCAGTAGTGATAAAATAACTTACACAAAGTAAAACGCCTGTCTGGGTTCGAATCTACGACCTACAACTCATTAAGTTGCGGCTGTTACCACTGCAGCACTGCTCTCTGATATGATTTTAGACCAGTGGCGTAACTATAGGGTGGCATTGGGGCAAAATTCCACGGACCCCCAGCCAGAGGGGCCCCTGGCCCGAGAGGGCCATGAGCACAGCACAGGAGGATCCTAACATAAGGACAGAAGCAGTCAAGTGTTAAATTTTATTGGGGAAAATATGAAATGTACGCGGAAAAAGTCGCGGGCGAAGTGCTTATAAAAAAAAAACTATAACGTTGGTTAAGCTTCTTTACATTGAGGGAGGGCCGCATCCCTAGAATTTGCCACGGGCCCCAAACGGTATAGTTACGCCACTGTTTTAGACTTTACAAATTAATTCGTTTTTTACTAAAGAAAGACGATTCTGAATTAGAAAGAATTGAATTGGAACTATAAAACAGCTAATTACCTAATTGTTTAAACTGAAATTTCATTCTCATAAACCAATAGTATGAAGAGTTATAATCATTTTCGTAATCTGCAACGAAAAATCACAAAATACAAAATTAGACTCTTGGCATGAAATGTTACTTGGTTTCCAACTAAATGAAAGCACTTACCCATTTCGACTTCCTTACCGCAATTCAACTGGTATTTATAATTAATAGTTTCATGATTCACGTTATTATATGTTTTAGAGATTACAAACCGGGATGCAGGCCCGCGAGCTATGGTTTTAAAATACAACTCGAATAAAAAAATAACCAGTAACGTTATCAGACATCGACTTTGCGTGCATTGGTAATAACAATCCATTGCTTCGACTGTGAGAGTCAGATCTTATGCAAGAACAGGCGAGGGTGCAATGGACAACAAATTTGCAATTATATATTCAGCTTATTTTAGTATTCATGGTCGTTGTTCAAAATACAGTTTTTTTGTTTTGACTGATGTTGGATAAAAGAACCAAAGAAAACAAATATTCTGTCGGGGACAATAGTTTCAGAGGGATAACTCTCTTGCTTATCGACGCTGTCTCGGTCACAGCGGTTAGTAGAGAGCGTGTGTCCTTTCGAAAGTAATTGAGGAACAGCTCTCCGGCTGTTCTCGTTAATGATGACTGCCCAGTTTCGGAAAAACAACATTTGATGTCCGGTTAAGTATTTATTGTTTAAAAACAATTAATTTATGGGAAAAGATGTTATTAAAGCATTGCAGATCTTGAATTTGTGACGTCCTTCTTTTAGTTCTTTTTATATCAAATGTCAATGTATGTCTATGGATTGCGAGTTCCATGAAGTATTTAGTCACTCCTACAGGTGCTCTATGGTGTAGACTTGGGCAGTTTCCATCGGCGGCGGGTTTCAGTGATTCGAAGGATTTCTCGCGGTGGAGAAGTCACATTCACTGAAAATAAACCAAACCAGTTCTCATTAATAATAACGATGATGATAATGTTGATGAAGCCCTTTTTAGGGTTCCGTAGTTCCTACAAGGAACCGTCGTCATGTCCATCCGTCTGTCTGTCTGTCTGTCTGTCTGTCTGTCTGTCCGAGGTTTTGCTAAGAGACCGTTAGTACTAGAAAGCTGTAATTTTGTAGGAATGTGTATATCAATTACGCCGACAAAGTGGTAAATTTTTTTTTTTTTTTTCCGGAAGGGAGATCATCAAATGACCCCTCCCGCTTTGGGTGGAGCGGAAGGGAGTGTCAGACTCTTACTGACTAAAATCCAACCATGTTCCTTCCTTAGCCCTTTATGTTCCGGGCCAGCAGTAACCCTTTCGGACAATCCCGCTGACCAGACAGGCTTCGGCCCTAAGGGGCCCCTTCCTCGATGCTGACATCTCTTTGAGGCGCGCGTGGAACACGTACGCGCCGTCTGGCACGGGCCTGGTCCTGATCGGACGGTGAGCTACCCTTGATGAAGTCTAAGGTTGAAGACGAAGAAAAAAAAATAACGAACAACTCACCCATTGAAACATTTGTCGAGTTAATTAACGGATTTTTATAATTTACAACGATTGGTTTTTTGGTATCAACTTGGAGTGTGGAATTAACAATGATTTGATTTTTTTCAATGTTCTGAGCTGCTGAAATACGGTGCGTCCCTTAAAATATAAATTTATTTGGCATATTTTCATTTCAATAACGTTTACAAGATATAATAAACGTGAGATATACCAACTGTTGATATAATTTCTTTACATATAACATTTATTATACTCTAAAACTTATTTCGTTATTGGATATAACGTTTATTTAATCGAAAATCATTAGGTATATCGTTTAAAATATATAATTCCGACTCGGATAGGTTAGGTAAGAAGGCCTTCGTGGCTTCGTGGATTAAAATATTGTCATAAAAAGTCAATATGTTGTGCTACAAAAGTTAGTGACAGAAACGAATCGCTGCAAAACCGACTGCACGTAGTCTTGTCTGCCGTACCCCTAGAGTGTAATTTAAGCCCGCAGCGCCGGAGTCGTGACAGAAACCATGCTTGCTGCATGTTGCTTGCCTGCTGCATGCTTGCTTACATGCGGAATGCTTGCTTGCATGCATGGTGCATGGTGTCATTATGGTTACTAACACCCTGATTCCGTTTCCGAAAACATATTTATGAACGAGCGAAGGGCACCCCGAGGTTAGGTTTGATTAGGTTACTTTAAACACAGAATTAGGAGCCCCAGGAAGCGGGGCTACGTCGACATAGGATGCAAGAGTGAGCGAAGGGCACCCCGAGGTTCGGTTTGGTTAGGTTACTTTAAACCCTTTACACAGAATTAGGAGCCCCGGGAAGCGGGGCTACGTCGACATAGGATGCAAGAGTGAGCGAAGGGCACCCCGAGGTTCGGTTTGGTTAGGTTACTTTAAACCCTTTACACAGAAATAGGTGCTCTGCAAACCGGAGCTCCGTCGACATAGAATGCAAGAGCGAGCGTATGAGAATACAAACACCTTAAACCAGGTATATATTAATTGATTAGAGTGATTGATTAGAGACTCATAGTTTTCAGTAGAACGTAATTTAAGCTAGAAAAGTATTATAGCAATAAACAGTCATGTTTATTTTCAGTATCTCTGTCGTTTCGTCATTTTTATTCGGAGAAAAGTAGTCGGAAAGTTAGTATTTTATAGGCAGTAGATTTAATATTTTAAGTAAGGACCATTCTTATTTTTGTCGGAGCTTTTATTACTACCCTTCCTTAGACTAAATAGGTTTTATGTCTTTTGAGTGGTATATCAAACGATTTTATATGAATTGTCTGTTACGCATAAAGAAATTAATCACTTTAAAATTATATCAATCGTTTATCATATTAACTAATCATTATATCAAATAAAATTATAGGTTCAGTTGTTATATCTTGTAAATATTAGAGGTTTTGTAATATATAATTATTACTTACCCGCTGAAATACGTATAGTGGACCACAACTCGATAAATTGCCGAAACATTTCCTCGGTTTTATTTTTCATTTCGCTTTTATTGCAATTATGGTTTGTTTCTCTTTTATAAACAGCTGTTATGTCTTTATAGTATACAGTGTTAAAAATACATTCTAACACGAAGAGAATGCAAACTAGAAACAAACACTGTCTCTGAGTGTATCTGTGGCAACACATAATATTATCTTCTTTTAAGTGACGAAAACTTCGACAGAATAAATGAAGGTAACAATTTAAAATAAACTCCAAATTAAATCGAAGGGTTCTTGATCAGCATCTGTGGAGGGTAAGTAAACATTTTAAGAACTTTCGCTGTCCTGTCGACATACAAGGTGGCAGGGACACAGTTATTATAGTCCTCCAGACCGTATTTCGGCAATGGTGGCCAATCTCAACGGAGACTAGCCTTTGGCGCGGGAGGTATTATAGAGCGCAGACACAGGTGCACTCCCTCTTCCCTCACTCTCATAGTCTGATGGGTCGGCAATCCGACTAGACCAGAGATCAGTCGCAGGACCAATGGCTTAACGTGCTTTCCGAGGCACGGAGATATCACACCGCCATCTTCCAAACTCCGGCCTGTTACTGAGATTTTCCTAATGTAAAAACTCAATACCACTTTGCTAGACCCGGGAATCGAACCCAGGACCCCGCGTTCGACTATATACGAGACCAACGGGGCAGTTACATGCAACCTGATGGATGCAGTCCTATATGATTCTGAACGAATTCGAAAAAAAATAATGCCCCAGTGAAATTTTTCGTCGGTTAACCATACTAATATTATAAATTCGAAAGTTACTCTGTCTGTCTGTATGTTACCTTTTCACGGCTAAACCACTGAACGGATTTCGATCAAATTTGGCAGAGAGACAGATTGCATCCCGGGGAAGGACGTAGGATAGTTTTTATCGACATACCTCGCGGGCAAAGCCGCGGGTGGAAGCTAGTAAAAAATAAATTGCTGTTCCATACATTTTGACCGCGTACTTTTGTATGAAACAGCATTTCTTTTAATAACCTACGAAAATGCTGAATTCAAGGTTACGATTTGCGCGTCGATGTACCCTGTATACGATTTGTATTTTGCATATCTCACAAAGCGGTTTCAATTACGTACCTATTGGGATGTCCAGATCAAGTCGACCTGTACCACTTTTTAAAGTAAGTACCACCAACCTCCACATACACCGATTTCGAAAAAAGATGGTGCTAAGAAACGTCGGCATAACTTTCAGGTTTAGCAGCGAATTGCTCTTATAGATCGTATTTGTAAAATTACAATTAGGTAATAAAATTGTTAGTAAATAGTCAAATAGTCCATAGATATACTATAGTTTATAATAGTAGTCTATGCACTAATTATATTAAAATAGCCACATGAATAGATATATGACATTTCAAAGACTTTTTTTTTTATTTATCTGACACCGCGCGAACACCGCATCACACTTCATCAAAGAGTTTTTAAGTTTTTTATTATAGTCTCGAGGTTTCAAGTACAGACGCCAGCACATCAAGGTACTACAATCTGTCAAATTTCTTTAAAAGATTTTCAACTTTATCGCTAATGCATAAGGTTCAAAGTTGATTGGGAAAATTTTACAGTTTCGGGTAGCTTGATGTGCTGGCGTCTGTACACTCGCGAGTATATGGGGCACAGAATATTAGATTTTCTTTGTTCCTGTAGATGGATTTTAATTTATTTCGGAATATCAATCAATCAACTCAACTATCGCAGACCACTGCTGGACACAGGCCTCTCCTAGGCTGCGCTACAACACCCTGTCCTCCGCTCTCATGTGCTGCACTCTTGGCCCCATAACGAGGATGATAAGTTACTGCATGGGCTCTAGACGCTAAGCAAGCCACTTGTCAGTGTATACGTAGCCTTACATCACAATGACACCGTCATAAGGCCTTCATAACATTTCATGCAAGCACACGAGCACGACTCAAAAACATGGACGTTACGTCCATGGTCAAAAACGTCTAAAAAAGAAGTATTTTGACGGGAGGTGGGTGACGGCCGGTGACCGCAATTTTTAGCAGATGACCACAGAGTACTTTTTAATAGACTGTAGTGGACTTTACTTTCTCTATGGTGCAGATTATATTGTAGTCTGTGGCTGCAGATGACCTATCAAAAAGTACTCTGTGCAGATGACACCAAAGACTACAATATAATTGGATGACACTTTACTTTTATCAGAGAAAATTGTTACGTCTCAAAAAAAATTGTCCCAAATATACCTCATGATTCGGATAAGAAGTTGGGACATCATAAAGGCTTACAGCCTAAGGCAGTGTTGTGCCTGCCTCATAGTTTCCGGTATTCATTCCCGGTACTTTCTGTCTTCTAATACAAGAGCCACCTCACCGCACACTGTGGTCCATCAATCTGAAACTCCAACCATAGAAAAACATTAATACAGAAATTTAAAACTGAAACAGACGCCCTAGGTCTGTAAGTATTTACAATTATCAGGGGACTACATGACCTAAAGCACGGTCACTGTCGGACTGCATAGAAAAGAAAGAGAAGCGCGATGACACAATGCTGGTAATTTATTGCAAAATTTGTAGCAGTTATCTATTTACAAAATTAAAACACTATTACGTTAATATGTTGCTTGTAGAAAGAATAATCTGACAAAAAATCAGAATGATTGCATGTTTATTAGAATGGTTTTTAATCGTTAAAAGGAACTTTTAGAGGTATCTTCGTGATTTTGTTCTAATCGTATCAAATAAGTTGTATTATCTATGTTTTCAAAACACTATCCGAGCATATTCCTGAAGATGATCATATATTTTTCTGATTTTGTTTACTGTAGTCGATCATAAACTTTTAGGCGTTATAAAACTTGCGTTTTTTGCGTTTAGGTCCAGTAATCCCCTTGAATAATAAATATCCTTGGGAGGGTGTTATTGAACTACTTCTAATAACATAATATCACGCCAAATAGCCTCGATGAGTTGTGCAGAGGTGCCTACTATAGTACAGTCACGAGCATAAGTATGTATACACTTGGCTTTATTCAAAGGCGATTTTCTCCTTTGTTTTTGAATGAAATTTTATATTATATTATTACACATCTAATTACATTTTTAAATATTTCTTAAAATATAAAATAAGTATAAAAAACATTTAAAAATATAAAAAAATAGCGATCCGCCGGTGTCGGGAGCAGGGTCCAAGCTACCGGTGGTTAGGGCTCCAGAGACAGGTATTTTCGAACCCATAGGTTTATGTAAAGTGACGTATTTCAACGTTGCATTCGTTATTTCGTGAAAAAATCGCAATTGAAAGTTGCCAAGTGTTGACATATTAGTGCTCGTGACTGTACACCCACGTTTCGCCAGATATTATGTTTAAGTTAAGGTCATCAACTGGGCACAAATCCAGACTCCGGGCTGCTACTGAGAAATTCCAGATAGAAAACCCAATAACACTTTGTCCTACCTGGGAATCGAACCCAGGACTTCATCTTACGACCACTAGACTAATGGAACTACGAATACTTCTGTAGTATAATTATACTAATTTGTTCACTGTTCTCCACAGATTTCAAATTAACAAGATCGTTGTGAAAATGGCTGGATAACAAACGAAAGCAAAATACTATAGTGGTAGACCGCGAAATTCAAGTTTTCTTACGTTTTTTGCAATTTGCAGGTCAGTGTCAGATTGTATCTTGATCAAAATACACACATCAAAAGTGTCTAGGGATCAACATATATTTTTGCAATAACTTTTCTCCTGATTGATATTAATTAAAATTTTCTTTAAGGATTCATCAAATAAAGTGTTTCCGTTTGTCACAGTAACGATAAACCAAGTCACCTTTGCATTAATAAAGAAATTTGCCATTTTCCTAATAAAGGGATTTTTGACATTTGAACCACTAACACAAAAGTTCGAAAAAAAGACTGAAATAACAGTTTTCTTTAAAATTTTATTGGGTAACTTAAACAATTAATAATCCGTGTTTCTACCGCGAACACTAACAACACAAGAACATCGGTTTGGCATACTCAAAATGAGTTCATCCAAATCACGCTGTGGAATGGCCGCCCATGTTCGTTGCAACAACAAAAAAAGGTCTTCTTGCGACTGGATACCCTTCATATTCGGCAGAGCTCTTCTCTGTAGCATATCCCATGCATGCTCAATCGGGTTCAAGTCTGGCGACTGAGCAGGCCAGGGCAGGACATTGATGTTAGCTGCGGCGAGAGTCTGTCTTACAACTCTTGCGGTGTGCGGTCGTGCATTATCATGCATTAACTGAAATAAGGGACCGATTTGCACTTGTAGAGGAACGATGACGTCTGATACAATCGTCTCAGCATAAATTTGAGCGTTGAGGTTGCCTCTGATCCAAATCAACTCAGTTCTTCCGCCGATCCAAATACCCGCCCATACCATGATGGTTCCACCACTATAAGGATGGACTTCCTGGCAGGATTTTAATCGCTGTTGGCGTCCAGGGGTTCTCCAGTGTCGTATACGTCTTGTATCCGGTCTCATACCAAAACGAGACTCATCAGAAAAGCACACGAAACGCCATTGTTCTTCTGCCCAATTTCTGTGTTCAAGAGCCCATTGATATCGAATCCTACGATTGTGCATTGCTATAGGTGGTACCCGTAGCGGTCTTCGGGAATGAAGGTTCACTTCATGCAAGCGGTTTCTGACTGTTTGGTCGCTAATTAAGTTCCCTGAAGAGTGATGAAGCCTCACGGCTAACATCATGGCGGTTATTGTTGGAGCTCTTCGAGTTAAGATTTGAATGTATCGGTCTTGTCTCCGTGTGGTGCAGCGATACCGTCCTCCATGGCGCTCAGCCACGGTACCAGTGCTTCGGTAACGTGTCCAAAGTCGACTGATAACACTCTGACTTGTATTCAGAGCTAAAGCCACAGTACGTTGCCGGGAACCAGCTTCTATCATTCCCACGGCTCTGAGCATTTCTTCCCTGCTTAAATGACGTCGCCGCTCCATAATAACGTTGGTTTTAATCAGTAGTAGGGAAACAGTAGCACTAATAATGTCTTCAATGCGTTGTATGTTTTTATAGGGAAAATATTGACAGCTGATTTTCATCTTTTACTCGAATTTGATTCACAGTTCCTGATTCAAATTATGAAATGCACCAAAAAGGATCCATATAAATTTATAAAATCATAAATTTATTACAAAGCCACATCTCAATCTCAAGAAATCCGCATAAAAATGCTTGATCCCTAGACACTTTTGATGTGTGTATGATTCGCGACAATAACAGGTACATATTTAGAGAATTAGAATCATTAATATATCTTTCTAAGTTAGATTTCTACCACCAATCTCTTATGGAAAAGTGTTAATGGTAGAAATCTAACTTAGAAAGATGTATTAATGATTATAATTCTCTAAATATGTACCCTGTTATTGTCGCGAATCATATTTTGATCAAGATACAACCTGACACTGACCTGCAAATTGCAAAAAACGTAAGAAAATTTGATTTTCGCGGTCTCAACTACCCATTCATTTTAAGCGTTCAAATCAGTGCTATCCGTGATCTTGATTGCTTTTACCGACAGAATCACACAGCTTCCAAAATAAGTGCGAGTACCAAATATAGGTGCTTGTTTGATTAATAAAACTCAAGTTTAAGTGTTAAGTAACAACGTAGCAAGTTATAAAATTTGCAAAACATAAATTGCAAACTGTTACTTAACAGCGAACTAAATGATTATAATTATTGATACGAGCACCTTTGCACCTGAAGTGACAGAAGAGCTGGCTTATTCTACCCTCATCACCCGATAAATAACTCCAAGAACTCTAGGGGTGCGTATCTTCTTTCTTTAATTAGCCCATACTGTCCCACTGCTGGGAAAAGGCCTCCCCGAAGTCCTTCCAGGAACTTATTTCCTGCGCCACCTCTTGGTACGCGTCCAGGACGCCTCGCCACCTCTTTCTGGGCCGGCCTCGGCGGCGCCGTCCATCTTCAGGCACCCATTGTGTGGAGACTTCTGCCCAGCGGTCGTCATGCATGGTGAGCCTGGCAGACTACTTTCCTACGTCGAGTTTGCCCGTTTTGGAACGCAGCGTGGTGTTTCGTATTCTGTCCTGTCTTTTTACACTCAGAATGCTGCGTTCCATCGCTTTTTGGCAAACTCCGAGGCGGGACTTTTGTGACTTGGTGAGCGACCAGGTCTGAGCACCGTATGTTAGGACGGGCAGTAAGTAAGTACTAAAACGGGCAGAAGGTAGGTAAGTATCCTTAATCTTAAAAAGCAAACATGTAAAAATATCCCGAGTATGAATTTTTAGGGTTCCGTACCAGAAGGGTGCCCAGAACCCTATTACTAAAGCCTCCGCTGTATGTGTGTCATTTGGGTAGTTTTTATTTCAACCTTCTTAATGTACTCTGAGTGTTTGCCAAAAGTGGTAAAATAATTATGAGGTTGATTAGACTAACTACTTAGGTAGGTATAGATTGTTTTATTTGGCTAATCTTAACACGTAACCAACACGTCCCAATATTACGCAAATACATGTTTTGCAACATTTTATCAATATTGGGCCAAGAGTTCATATTATATGTCATTCGTATAGGATAACTAACTATCAAGCCGGTCGATTCTGTAGAAATCTCACCGTGAAAATTTAGGTGAAGTGAGTTTGTTTTTGCTAGGAATTGACACTATTGACAGCTCACTCCACGCTCACTTCACCTATGTTTTCAAGTTGAGATTTTTACAGAATAGCACCGCCTGGAAAGGGCTGTCATGTGGTAAGCTTTCAGTTGAATCACACTAATATTATAAAGGCGAAATTTTGTGAGTGTGTGTGGGGGTGTGTTTAAATGTTTGTTACTTCTTTACGCTCAAACGGCTGGACCAATTTATTTTTTTTATTCGTTGTTACAGCGGCAATACACACACTCTGCGAAAATTTCAACTTTCTACCTTTTACGGTTCATTAGATATAGCCCACTGACAGACAGACGGACGGACAGACGGACGCACGATAGGACAGCGGAGGCTTAGTAATAGGGTCCAGTACACTTTTCGCGGTTCCTAATTACAAGAGTGGCTGTGGCTAAATAATAATAGTCGCACGCGTCGATCATTATTCATTATATAATTACATACCGAGACCTCACCGTGTTTCGGAAAGCATTTTAAGCCGTTAGTGCCGGGTGTCATTCGTAGGTCAGACGTTACGGGTAGTCGGAAGCCCGAAGTCTGACAACCAGTCTTACCAACGATTATCGTGTTACCCAGTAATTAAGTAAGATTGTGGGCTGGTATTCAGCTTCGGGTTAGACGGAAGCCGACCCCAACATACATAGTTCTTTGGGAAAAGGCTAGGCAGATATTGATGACATTGACCTTACATTAAAATATTTTTCACACCACCTGCTCGAAAATGTTCAATTATATATCAAGCAACCTTAACCTAAAGTGAGTCATTAGTGGCCGGGGGCACAGCCGGTCAATAATGTTGTACTGGATTTCATTATGACCCGCTGGTCAATAATGTGATTTGAATTTGGAATCTCACATACTCAGCTAAATTGGCAGTATAGTACTAACAAACACCCTTTGGTGCCAGAAAGAGGAAAGCTATTCTCGATACCCTTACTACGCGTGGATGATATTCTCGATTTCCTACAAAATCATAACGACTGCTTCTTCATATTGTTGCCATATTTTCGAAGACATAATATTGTAAGAATAATTAGATAACTACGAACCATTTTTTAAAAGGAATGGAATAACATTAAAACTGGCATTAATAAAAAGGCTTGCACAACCGTAATAGTAATTGGCTGTAACATTAGTTAATTTATTTTAAGTAAACTGCGCAAAGATTGCTGTGGATTTTGTGAATAAATAAATAAATAATAAAAACTATCTATACTACAGTTATTTATCTATATATGTATGTATTTAGAAATATATAAGTATGTTTATCAGTTGTCTAGTACTCATAACACAAGCTCTGCTTAGCTTGAGACTAGACGGCTTTGTGTGATAGTTGTGGAATATTATTATTATTATTATCTCCTTTATTACTTTACATGTCTTATTCTATTATATTTTTAAATATTTCTTAATAAATAAAAGTAAGTATAAAAAACATTTAAAAATATAAAAAAAATAGTTGTCCGCCGGTGTCGGGAGCAGGGTCCAAGCTACCGGTGGTTAGGGCTCCAGAGACAGGAACCTCCTCACAATGCGAGCCGTATCGAGGAGCACTGCCTTCTGAATCAGGCCCTTGATCCAACCGCCTAACGAGAGCCTCGATAGATGTTGATCGAGGCTTTCGGCGATCAGTCCATTGGCTGATACGACAATCGGCACAATGATAGCCGAGCTCACATTCCACATGTCAACAACCTCGTGTGCTAAGTCGAGATATTTCATTTGTTTCTCTTTCTCAGCTTTCACGAGGTTCCCGTCATGTGGAATGGTAAGGCTAGGAACTCACGGAGCGATTTTCGCCCGCGTCCGCTGCGGTTGCGGGCCCGCAGCTTCTGTAGAATGCAAATATTTATATAAAAAATTAAAGCACATTTCACGACGCGTTTTACGCCCGCGGTGTTCGCGGTTGTATGCGGCTCCCGCTGTACCGGCGGGCAACTAGTAGAATCGCGCTGGCCGCGGTTACCCGCAGCCTCGGCGGGTGGCGCCCGCGCGCTTTGCGATCGGTTGCGATCGGTTGGCGGGCGACCGCGGGGGCCGGCGGGTGGCGCGGTGGGAGGTACGGCCGGCCGGCCGGTACGGAGGTAGGGAGGCGGCGGCCGCGTAACCGCGCGAATAACCGGTCTCGTGAGTTTTGAAATAAAACCGCAGATCCACGACCGCGGCGGTTGCGGGCGAAAATCGCTCCGTGAGTTCCTAGCCTAACATCGACAATCATTGTGCGGCGCGCTAATCGGTCTATCACCACTATATCAGGCTTATTGGCAACAATAGTCCTGTCAGTAATGATAGACCGATCCCAGTACAATGTGACATGGTCATTTTCAAGAACTGGGTCGGGCACATACTTATAGTACGGTACCTCAGAATCTACAAGTTTATATTTCAAAGCAAGTTGCTGATGAATAATCCTAGCTACTTGGTTATGCCTGTGCAAGTACTCGCCGTTAGCTAGACGAGAACAACCAGAGATAATATGTCTGATAGACTCACCCGGACGGTGGCATGCCCGACACACGTCAACCGTCCCGTCCTTCATAATATGTCTCCGGTAGTTATTCGTTAAGATAACTTCGTCCATAATTGCACAGACAAAACCTTCAGTTTCCCCGAAAAGGTCACCAAAACGTAGCCAGGATACGGACGCTAAGAAGTCTACACCAGGCTCATGAAGAGCCCGGTAGAAGCGCCCGTGAAGCTCCTTGCTTTGCCATACCTTCTTGCGATCATCAGTAGAAAGTACTACAGGTTTGCGCCAGTTCTCTTTAGCCATGGAGAGCGGGGTGAGCCCCTTGTCCACTGCGACCACATCACGGTGCATACCCACTTCGGCTTTTAAAAAATATTCCCTGAGACTGCACACCTCGCGGTTGTGGAGGGTCTTCGCATTTAAAAAGCCTCGACCCCCGCACTTCCGCGGGATATACAGTCTCATCACCGATGATCGTGGGTGATGCATCCGGTTTGCGGTCAGTAGTGTACGGACTCTTCTATCCAGGGCGTCGAGTTCCGTCTGAGTCCATTTGAGTATGCCGAAAGAGTACATCAAAACCGGCATGACCCAACCATTGAAGGCGCGCACCTTATTTCCGCCCGAAAGAAGACTATTTAATACCTTCTTCAGGCGACAAAAGAAGCGCTCCTTCAACGATTGCTTCATGTCAGCATCGTTGATGCCTAACGCTTCCGACATACCCAAATACTTATAGCTTTCTGATGAGGAGAGGGATCTGAGGCTTATGGAATCGGAGAGTTGAATTCCCTCGGATTCCATAATCTCCCCTCGCTTTACATGCATGACTGCACATTTGTCCACACCAAATTCCATCCTGATGGCCCTACTGAAAGTTTCAGTTACCTTCAGTAGCTCCATCAGACGCAATTTGTTGGGGGCAAAGAGTTTTAAATCATCCATGTAAAGGAGGTGAGATATGACCTGACCACCTCTCTTCAACCGATAGCCTAGACCTGAATCCTCCAGTAGTGTACTTAGAGGATTCAGGGCTAAGCAAAACCAAAGTGGACTCAAACTGTCGCCCTGAAATATTCCCCGTTTAATCCATACAGGCTCATCATTCCCCTGGATCTGTCGACATCCTGGATAACGAAGGACCGTCTTCCATTGCCCCATACATGACTCAAGGAAGGTGCGTAGAGTTGCATCTATCTTGTACAACTCCAGCACCCTCATGAGCCACGTATGTGGCACCGAGTCGTAGGCCTTCTTGTAATCTATCCAACATGTCGACAGATCCTTGCGGGATCGACGAACCTGTTGGCTAATGGCCATGTCTATGAGGAGTAGCTCCTTAGTACCGCGGGACCCATTCCTACATCCATTTTGAGAGGCAGACATAATCGAGTTACTCTCAATGTGTGTATTAATTTTCGTTCTCAAAATGGATGTAAGAAGTTTATAAACCGTCGACAAACACGTGATCGGTCTATAATTCTTGGGTTCCGCGGGACTACCTGATTTATAGAGCAGGTGGGTAACGCCTGTTGTTAGAAACTGCGGTAGCGACCCAGACTCTAAGGATGACTGGAACTGAGATGCCAGGCAAGTGTGTGAACTAATTAGCCATTTCAGCCAAAAATTGTGCAGTCCGTCCGGTCCCGGTGATTTCCAATTCGGTAACGGACGGACCGCTCTGGCAACGTCTGATGGCGTAATTAGCACTGTTTCCATTTCTGGTACAGACTCACACACTCGCTCGACATCCTGCATCCAGTCAGCCTCAGTGTGACAGACGGGCACCGACCAGATGCTGCACCAGAATGCACTTGTGGCGGCATCATCCGGGCGGCATACATCTGTCACATTTTGTTCAGGTCGCTCCCAAGCTCTATACACCCACCTTTCATCGCTCTGGAACATGCGATTCTGCGTGTATCGATCAACCCGCCGCTTATACCGCCGAATTCGGCTCGCCCATGCACAAACTTTCTGCTTCAGGAAGTCGATGCGCTCTGTGACACGGGACATGTATTCTCGAGGGCTGATTCCAGTCCCCGAGAATGCCCGCCTTACAAAGCGCATCACACGTGGTCGTGTATTGCCCTCCCTGAAGCAGTATAGTTTGCCGATGAGTACACTGGCCCCATCAATACGACGTTCGATCCTGCGCTGCCAGGCTGGTACGGCTGGTTTTGGTCGAATAGCTCCGTCACAATTTGGGAATTTGACGTTAGCTAAACGACATGCCGCCACAGCCGCACAGTACAGGATCGAATGTGTATCAACGAGATCCTCGCTGCTCTCGAAGAAACTCTTGAGCTGCGAGTCCAAGGCACACACCAGCGCCCTATTTTTTTTGTGCATGGGTAACCGTGGTAATCGGGGTCTAAGTTCGGTTGGAGTGGATCTATACTCGCGTAATGCATCCTCCAGTGCGCTCCTCAGTCGGACATTGCACTGGCTACTTACTGTGTCAACCCTATCATCGTCTTCTTCAACATGATTGGACCGCGGCGGGATGGCATCAATAATTGACGCTTGTGCCGCAGTTTGTGCCGAAGTCGAGACGATATGGTTGCTGAGTACCTCTGAGCGCAGCCTATCAAGTGCGATATCGTCCAACCTGTGATTGCGTTGGATGACCCGCACCTGATCCGACAGTCGTTGGGCCGAAACGTTGACGGTTGGTTCCAGTTCCTGGAACAGAGACAGCATCCTATCGCGGTACGCAGTGAGGTTAATTCCCCCCTCTGTAGACCCGTAATATGCGCGCATGACGTTCTCGTTCATAGACTGAGTCCATCTCATGCGCTGCACACAACCACCGGTAGCGGGGACCCGACTCGGGGCCGGATGGCCCCTAAGTCCCAAGCTCCTCGGTGGCCGGCCTCTCCTCTGCCGACGTACAGGTGTTGGCGACGTCGGCGGAGAGAAATACTCGTCGCTCGAGCTCGACGCAACTACTACGGCCGGTGTCACAGCACTCTCGATGGGGCTGGGTTCCGGCGGTGGCGGGGCGGGGCTGAGCGACGAGTCCGGGGGTGGTGGGCGTGCACGGCGAGCTGCTAATCTCGTCAACATTTTTTCATATCAATATTCTCATTTCCGATTCGGCAATTTTTGGTTTTTATACAGGTAATTCATTGTATTTTTAAAATTATTTTCTGTAAATTCAATTTTGGTATCACATTCAACATAAAACTTGTAGATATAATTAAGGTACTGCTTCTAAAAATTAAAAATCTGAAAAATATACAGAGATGACAAGATTGACGTGTTGACTTTGTTGGTGTTGCTAGCTATTATTATTATTATTATTACAGTCGATTTATCACATTTTATCAAAAATACTCTATTTTCACGAGCGTCTCCAATGACGTTCTAAATTCAAAATGCATACAGCCAATCATCCACAACCATTCTACCAGCCCTGTATAAAGCTTAGTTTACACAAACGCCACTTCCATGAGAGTGATATCAATAGACACACACGACAAAACCGTAGAAGAGACTTTTTTTTTTGAAAATCGAATTTTTCGTGTCTTGGCTACTTATTGGTAGACGCAATGAAGGCGCGAATTTTTGGCATTTAAACTTTAAATTTATCAACAAAGTATTATAAAATGTCGAGTGATGAAAGTGATTGTACTCCTGAATTCATTACAACCGATGCTAATAATATTTCCAATGATTTACTGCCGGAAAAGTCAAAGGAAACTTATATAAAAGCCTACGACAATTTCCAAAAATGGAAAAATACGAAAGGCGTCAAGTCCATTTCGGAACCAGTTCTATTTAGTTTTTCGTACTATGGCTATTATTATCTCACAGTAGGTGTAAAAAGTAGAGTATCCTCCTCTGGGCTAAAGGTGTCTTTGCCTTGGGCTAGCTTGAATCCCTCGCTGCATTCAGGATTCTTGTATTAACTCCCTCGCTTCGCTCGTGAGTTAAATCCCGAATCCTTCTTTGCGCTCGAGATTCAATATGACGCCCGTGACATAAGACACCACTTTAGCCCCTCGGTGCATAATCTACTATTTTTTATTCAACAGATAATCTCCACCGCTCCAAGCTATATAACCGGGAAGGGCTTACGTCAACAGAAATCAAATAATTTGAAGTCACCAATGAAAAACGGTTATATCTATTTAAAATGGCGCTCCACTCCACACTGCTTTACCTATACCTATAGATAATTGTATTTGAATGGACCAAGCAGTGGAGAGGCGAACTTCAAATATCAAATTTAAAATTGTAGGTACAAATGTAGGTATCCATTTAGTGTGGTGGACAATAATCCTTTAGAAATTTGTGTGTTGTCCTTTCACAGCGATTTTAAACCTCTGATTTTGCATCACTGTCAAAATCACAGTGATCTTTATTGTCGTTGCAATAGGGTTGCTGTTGGGTTGCTGCCATTGACAAGTCTGTCAAAATCACAATTATGCATCTTATTTTCCATTTAATCGCGGTGTAGTTTTTATTATTTCATTCATAAACGTCAAACTTGTTGTGCACATTGATGTGCTTAGCCGACACGCAGTAAGGGACAGAAATATTCTTACTCTGTCTCTTTTCTTTGCTAGTGACGTTAATATATTTCTCTTTTTGTTGTGCGAATGAAAAAGAAGATATGCAGCAGGGTCAAAATCACAATGATCTTTGTTGTAGTTGTAATAAGGTTGTTGTTGAGTTGCCTGACAAGTCTGTCAAAATCACAATGATCTTTATTGTCGTTACAATAAGGTTGCCGTTGGGTGGCTGCTGTCAGACTTGAAATGACTGTGAAAGGACTGTACACTGCTACAAGGACGTTTCGGTGCTCGAATGACGTTGACAGGAGGCGCTGTTGGTAAACATTTGTGCAATTATTTTGTGAAATGTATCGAAAAAACAAGATGGCGGCGCTAGTTCAGATTTTGGCCACGCGCCAAAAGTACCTTGTGACGCTATAGGTACGTTTTTGGCACATAGGTACTTTTAACGTTTGCGTACTGCAACCGATCCGAAAAATTAAAATGACGATATGTCTAAAGTTATGAATTTGAGCTGTATAAAAGATATACGAGAAATGACGAGCTGGGCCAAACGTCACGAAGTTCTGACAGATAGAATTTGGATCTAGTGCGCAGCCTGTCATATAAATAGTACTACGAACAGTCGATCATTGTGGAACGTCATTTGTTTGTTTTCTTTTGTTTGTTTTTTTATTATAAATTATTGTTTTAATTATTGTTTAAGTATGTATTTTGACTATGTGTAAATTTTGTTAATTAATATTTTTATTTATTTTTTGTTGAATTTGTGTACTTGTGAATTTATGGATATTTTTTGTCTGACTAAATAAATTAATTGAGTTTGTTGGATTTTGATCAAATGTAATGCGCAAATACTCTCAATAAGCTAAATGCTGTCTCAGAAGGAGTACTGAACGTAACCGAAAATAGCTCTTTGGAATTTTATGAATCATAGCATCCCTTTAGGTATTTATTTTTATTCTTAAATACCAAAGTAGATTTTTATGCTTGTTAGGTAGGTACTTGTAGTTTTGCTTAATTGATAAAATCTAAACTATCTAAATCCAAACATTTGGATGGACAATATACAAGATTTTTAAATATTTTAATTTTGTTTAGTCTTTTCATTATATTACCGTACTTATTTATAGCATAAAGTTAATTAAGTAATTAATGATTAAAAAAAGTTAAACGAAAACATGTTTCTTTGTCATGATTCCGTAGATACTTTAGTAATCAGCAAGCGATATATCTGACAACCTGAAATTAAGGCGAAAGCGCCAGGGTAGCCCGCGAAATTCATTTTAGGTTTTTTGCAATTTGCTCGTCAGTATTAAGTTGTACGTTGATTAAAATATGATTCGCGGCCGTAACAAATATGTATTTACAGAATTATAATTATTAAAGTCATTAACACAACTCTCTAAGACCATGTAATCCCCAAGAATGACTATTTCATGAAATCTTGACATTTGGGGATTACATGGTCTTAGAGAGTTGTAAGCTTATAAGCTAATTGTGGGGAGTGTTGGGGTGTGTGTGGGTGTGTGTTGCTATTGAGTTAGACTGGTCCGTTGGGGGTGTGTATGGGTGTGGTAAATGACATCATTATACGTAAAACCTCTCGTTTTGTTGGCCTTTAACTCCAGACTTCAGGCTGTTTACTACAAAAGCATTTTGCCCGTTACGGAGAATAAACCCACTACCACGCTCAGCACTCATGCTCACTTGGGCTCACTAGACTGCCGGTCGCATCGAATTGCCGTCCCGTCGGACTATGAGAGTGAGTGAAGAAAGAGTGCACAGTTTGTATTGCGCACACACCAGTGACGTAACTATACCGTTTGGGGCCCGTGGCAAATTCAAGGGATGGGGCCCTCCCTCAATGTAAAGAAGCTCAACCACGTTATAGTTTTTTTTTATTAGCACTTCTTCCGCGTACATTTCATATCTTCCCCTACAAAATTTAACACCCGACTGCTTCTGTCCTTATGTTAGGATCCTCTTGTGCTCATGGCCCTCTCGGGCCGGGGTCCCCCTCTGGCTTGGGGCCCGTGGCATTTTGCCCCAATGCCACCCTATAGTTACGCCACTGGCCACACACTTATACACTGCAATATCTTGTGCGTTCTTCGTCGAGGCAGAAATTTGGTCGGGGGGGATATTAACACTTAGGTACTTCCATCTATTTGTCAATAAACAAATTCTTTCCATAAATTTATAACAACACAAGCAATGCGTACACATCCTACAGTTATTGTTTAAATTACTACAGAACTGTTGTTTAAAAAATGGTGTAGTTACTTAAACTAGCGTGATTGAACATCATTTTGTATTCAACCTTCTAACAATGAACATGTGTGTGCCGGTCAGGAAGATCATCAAAATAGTGTCCATGCAACGGAATCCCAGTAAGTACGTAGACAATTAGGCACCTATTATTCTATAATATTAGCTTTGCCCGCCTCCTCAGGAAACTGCTTCATGTAAAATGTGACCTATGTATATATGGTAATTCTATTAGTGTCCCAAATCCACATTTCGCCATGTTTTAGTCCCATGTACAGCCAGGGAAATTATTTTTTATGCAAATCGACCCCTACGTCAATTTGCTGTGTAATAGCCATTTCATACACCTGTCACAGAATGACAGTGTTGTCATTTGAATATACGGACAATTTAAGTTGGTGATGGAACAATTAACTTCAAACTTAGGGAGTTAGGGGGTTAAAGGGTTCCACAAGGGCGAGGTGGTATTGTCATCAACCAGCACAAATCCAGACTCCGGGCTGCTACTGACACATTGGTGATGGGGAAACCCAAAAGCAGTTGCATGAGCAGGTTAGCACGAAATACTTGCCGTGCATGTCCCTAACATGCATCCAGACAGAGCGAGGCATGCGCCGCAAATGTGATGCACCTTTGGGGGTGCTACATATTTATTCGGCTCAGCATAATTCGGCACAGCCGAGCGGCAAAATCGAATATTATGTAGATACGTATGTGCCTCCAAAAGCTAGTTGACATTTTTCCACTTTAGCTGTGACCCACCATACTAAGATTGAAAATTCTAGTGATCCAAATGTTTGAACTGCTATAACGTTGTCATTGGCCTTTGGCTTATCATACAAAATAATCAAGTCATCCCTTAACAGTAGGTACTTGCCGAAGTGGAAAAATGTCAATTAACTTTTGGAGGCTACTGTATATAAGTTCGAGAAAAGCTGTTCGACTTAGCTAGAATTATGCCGAGCCGATCCGAACATGATTCCGCGAGGGTGAATGCCGAACGGAGTTTCCCGATCGGCACGAGAATGAAAGCCGAATATATTAAGGAATTGCAACGGGTCGGCTTTGTTGTTAAAATTTCACCGTGAAAACTTAGGTGAAGTGAGCGTGGAGTGAGCTGTCACTAGTGTCAATTCGTAGCAAAAACAAACTCACTTCACCTAAGTTTTCACGTTGAGATTTTTACAGAATCGACCGGCTGCTCACTTCAAGCTCACTTCACCCATGTTTTCAGGGTGATATACGCACGAAATTTCTGTGCCATAAGCTTCCTCCGTTCACCTTTTATAATACCCTTTTTGTGCAGGCGTTAAAAAAATGGGCGGCTATATCGAATGTGTCGAACCAATAACATATGTGTGTGTTATGAATTCATATTATGAACCATCCCTTCCTTTTTCTTTTGTTTCTATGTTGATGTTCTAGAACACGAACGTCGATCTTCGCTCCAAGAATGCCCGTACTCGACCGCAGGGAGCAGGCGACGCTGCCGGTGGAACCCCTGGCTCATATTGTTTTTACTTCTGTCAGTTGCCATCTACTTATATTTACAACGAGCTCACAATCTGCCTGCTATGAATGGACAGATTTTTTTTAATGAAATCCACTCCGACGCACCACCTCATGATAAAGTCGGTAAGTTGGTTTTTTATGATTGTTGTATTGTAATTAATTATAAGAAATCTATAAGTTTGGCGTGTGTTTGAGACTGTTATCTTAAAAGTGTATATTATTATTTTTAATACGCTACGTACCTACACACGACGACGAGAGGTCTATACGTTTCCATTTTACGCGGACCTCGCATTTTATAGTATTTCCGTACAGCTCAGGTCAGCATATACGTAATGTACATTTACCCCCTTACTAATAAACGTTGTATAGCATCTGTATAGTTACAGAACGCTTTGTCTTCTTCTTTCGAATGTCAAATTACTGACGACTGAAAGAGAGAAATCGGTGTGTAACTATTCATCTGATATAATACGTTTATTAGTAAGGGTCTAGATGTGTCCGTCGTGCGAAGTACTTATGATAGAGAGAAGGGGAAAGGCCCGTACAGAAGGCCATTTTGTCCCTCAAGGCTTTAAAATGGCCCCATTTAAGCTACCTTGTCATTACAGAATCTTCGCATCATGTAACTCACAAGAAGAAAACATCAGCTTCCCCCATCCGCAGCCTTAGCACGGCTAATGCCAAAGATATATTAGAGGATAGCACCAAAACTAAAACAACTGTGGATTTCTATAAGACTGACTATGACGTATTCAGTAAGTAAGAGCGATGCCACACGGGCCTTGCCAATACCTTGCGTCGTCGCAGCGCAGTGATTTCGACGCAGTGAGTCCTACACGAGCGTTGCGATGACGTCACCGCTCATGCGTCGCAGCGCAGACGCAACGCATTGTCAACGCCCGTGTGGCATAGCCCTAAGGGCTTATATCTCTGTCAGTCTAAATTGCTTGGCCTATATTTTTAAGCCAAAGAAGCATTGCTATTCAGCGTCAACGTCAATCGAACATCTATGCAAGAAGATGATAGCAAGTAAAAAAAACAAAATGGCGGACCGGTAGTATGCCACGGATCTTCAAATCCCTCTGAGGGCTAAACTGTATTTTTGTAATGTTTGAACTGCGAGTAACAGTAGAGTGCGCTCATATTGCGCTCGCGTGTATGGTTTGACGACTGTGGATAATACGAAAAGCATTGTTTGGCCTTACTGTGAGTTTTTTCACTCACGTTCGATAGTGAGCGCGTTAGAATTTTATATGGAAAAAAGTTATAGCGCCACCTGGTGGTCACTAGGAGAAACCTAATTTCCCATACAAAATTCTAACGCGCTCGGAATCGAACGTGAGTCGAAACGAAACTGCACTGCAACTGCTTTAGTTACGTAAATAAAGAAGTTGCAGTGCAGTTTCGTATAAGCCTAGTGATAGACATAGGAGGCGGTTTCTTAGGCATTTTGCCGGAGTTTATCAATTCGATAGTACTATTTGGCTCGATATCTTGTTTCTCAACACTTAATTAAGCCGTACGCATTTACCTGAGGACTTCAGGAACTCGTTCTTTGACTAAAGATACGTCCTGTTTTCTTCAATAGGTTATTTAAATATCGTTATTATTGTTACAAACTTATCTAGTAGTTTGCAGTAGTGGTGATAGTAGTATGTTGGGTATATATTGGCACAAAGAATTATGTACCCAGGTTTTTGTATCATCTTGATTTAAAACAGTGTCCTTGGAGATTCTTGCCCGTTTTTCTCCAAAGATCTACGTTTTGGATTGGGCAACTAGCTTCAAATTTCTCACCGACTAACCGACTCTTTGACAATTCAAAAGTGACTGTAAATGGTTTAATTTAAATAAATGCTTTGTGTTTGGAGTTTGAGTATTCTTCTATTTGCAGAATCATTACCAGGACGTCCAAGCAAGAATGCCGCACAAGTTTTGCCTATTTGTTTCCGTAAGAAACCTTACCGTAAGAGTTTGATATCCATACTAATAATATAAATGTGAAAGTGTGTCTGTCTGTCTGTCTGTCTGTCTTTCTGTCTGTTACCTCTTCACGCTTAAACCGTTGAACCGATTTAGATGAAATTTTGTATAGAGATAGTTTGAGTTCCGGGAAAGGACATAGGATAGTTTTTATCCCGAGATTTCCACGGGATCGAAACTTATGCGGGTGAAACCGCGGGGTGCTGCTAGTTTTCCATATAAGAGTGACACTTTGCTGACTATAGTCCTGTGCACCCTGGGTAGTCAGCCCCGTGACAACCTCGCGATCATCATGAAACCATCATCACTATCTTGCCCTTGCTTGTCCCAATTTGTCCCAACATGTCGTCTTCTTAGTCGTCATCTCAGTAGTCACCCCCCTTTCTAGCCATAACATTCACACAGTCGATGCATTTTCTTTCGGTTTCTGAACTATGAAAAAAAAAAATTCTGTACCACAGGCTTCTACTCCGTTCACCTTTTATAATACCCTGTTTTTATCCAGACGTTAAAAAAAAGTCACAGTGAAAACTTAGGTGAAGTGAGCTGCCAATAGTGTCATTTCCTAGCAAAAACAAACTCACATCACCTTAGTTTTCACGGTAAGATTTTTACAGAACCGACCGGCTGAACAATTAATGACTGATTATATATGTTTTAGCAAAATATCAGATTAGGTTGAAGAGTGTGAACTTATCCCAGGAGAATGTATACCCTCTGGTTGTAAAAGGGGGATCGTATCACCCTGCGGATTGCAAAGCACGATTTAAAGTGGGAATCATTGTTCCTTACAGGTATTGTTTTAAACCAATCTGTAACGCCTTTCCTACAAATATTTGGAGCAGATTCTGAACTGGTGCTGATCTGAAGGTCAATTCCCGTAATTAAAACATTCAAAATCTAGTCGCAATCTCATCTCAGCGATAATCAATGTCAAAAACTTTTCAAAAAAAACTTTTTCACAAAAAAAACAACCGACTTCCAAAAAACACTACAAAGTGAAAAATAACTTTAATTTCGGAAGTCTGTGTCTTTGGATCTGTATTTTAGGTTTTGCCACCGACTTCCGAAATTAAAGTTATTTTTCACTTTGTAGTGTTTTTTGGAAGTCGGTTGTTTTTTTTGTGAAAAAAATTTTATTTTTCACTTTTTAGTGGGTCAGTTTGTTATTTATCTAATTTACAATAGCTTTTACAAAATATTGCTTTTCCCGATGCAGGGACGTTAATTGTTGAGGAGTTCTCCTAGTAAGAACCAGGAGAACTGGAGCTGAGAAGTCACCCTCAGCTCCACTTCACCATACGCATTGTGACGAGCATAAATTGCTTAGCAACCACATTAAAGTACCTAATCGAATCGTAACCCGTGAAATGCTTATTATTGAGTTGTTCCGGTGGCCATCTGTGGTCTTCATCATCAGTTTCACTTCACCAAATGGTGCTTTCCGAAAGCAAATGCACGAGTTACTATAAAAAATACCCAAATCGCTATAGGTGTGCCTATAAAATTTGAGGGTTTCTCTCGATTTCCATGGGATTCCCTCATCAGATTCCGAGTTGGTGACAATGGGACCACCTCGAGACCATACCCTTTCAAACAAAAAAAGAATTTTGAAAATCGGTCCACAATTGGCGGAGAAATCGCGTAACAAAAAAAAATACCTTTTTTGAAGTCGGTTAAAAAGTAGTCCCATGTACCTATTTTTGACAGATTGAGATCAGACTGAACGTTCTAAAAATTACAAAAATTGCCCCTCTGGTATCAGAATTAAGAGCGTTTACGACTTACGGCATTTCATACAAACTTTCAAGCCCTTGTTTTTCGAAATGAATGAACTGATTTTAATGAAACTTCATACGCATAAGCAGGATACAAGGGTCTAAAAAGTTAGTAGAGAACATTTTCGAAATGTCTTAGGTATTTAAAAAAAAGATAACTGGAAATCTCTGCTTCTATGGATTTTTTTTATTAAATTCGGTCTAATTTGGCTGTAACACAATTTTTAGGGGTCCCAGGTCGGGCAAAGTGTCATTGGGTTTTTACATTAGGAATATCTCAGTAACAGGCCGGAGGGAGTTTGGAAGATGGCGGTGTGATATATCTCCTGCCTCGGAAAGCACGTTAAGCCGTTGGTCCTGCGACTGATCTCTCTCCAGTCCAGTCGGATTGCCGACCCATCGGACTATGAGAGTTACGGAAGAGGGAGTGTACTTGTATCTGCGCACACACTTGTGTACTATAATGTCTCCTCGTCTCCTGCGCCGAAGGCTGGTCTCCGCTGAGATTGATCGCCATGACCGAAATTCGGTCTGGAGGGCTTTATTTAATCACACCTTTTCGAGCCATATCATTAACACCTTTTACACCATCCATCAGTGATTTTTTAGCATTGGATAAATTGTCAGTTCATTAAAAATGATTTTGTTTTCAGGTACCGTGAAAGAAATCTCGGTACATTCTTGTACAACATACATCCATTTTTAATGCGACAGAAACTGGATTATCAGATATTTGTTGTCGAACAGGAAGGTAAGACCATTCCGATGCAATTACATACACATGCATAAACTGACGCCTTCCAAAGGGGTAGGCAGAAACTACAGAACGCCACCTGCTACGATCCTTATATAGACACCAGCACATCAAGCTACCCGAAACTGTTAAATTTTCTCAATCAACCTTGAACCTAATGCTTCAGCGGTAAAGTTGAAAATCTATTAAAGCAATTTGATAGATTGTATATTAGCTTGATGTTCTCCAGTCTGTGCATACTCCTTTTGATTCATTGTACCCATACATCTGACAATCTATACTGTATAAATCTTACCGAGAATAATTAGGTGAAGTGAGCTTGGGTTGTTATTCCACCTAATACAAGAGACAGCTCACTTCAAACTCACTTTACCCAAGTTTTCCGGTGTTTAACGCACGAAATTTCTGTGCCATAAGCTTCCTCCGTTTACCTTTTATACCCTTTTTGTCCAGACGGTAAAAAAAAAATGGGCGGCTGTAGTTCGCAATATAAGAGAAGAGGATTTTAAAATCGGTATAGTTATGACAGGTTCTTATATTTTAAGGAACCGGGCTCTTCAACAAGGGCCGACTATACAATGCCGGCTTCAAAGAAATGTTGAAGTTCAACTTTTTTCACTGCGTAGTGTTCCATGACGTGGACCTGTTGCCTCTGCATGAGAACATCCTGTACAGTTGCCCGACTTTGCCCAGGCACATGTGTGCCCGTGTGAACGATACGGAGATGAAGAAGATTGAGTAAGTCTTTAGGAACAGTGCTGTTGCTTGTACAATACGTCAGGTACCCGGAGATAAAAAATATCCTATGTTATAATCCAGGACATATTAGTCTATGTGTGTAGAAGGTTTCATTCACATCCAACCAACCGTTAAAGCGTGATTGAGTAACAAACATACAAACAGCAAAACTATCACATAATAAAGAAAGTATTATACCTATCTACGAGTATGACATAAGAGAACAAAAGTCTATATACATATACACAACTTTGGCATTCTTTAATACCCCTTTTTCAGGCCATTGTACAAGTTTCAAAGCCTGTTTGGTGGTGTGGTGTCGATGACCAGAGAGCAGTTCGAGAGAGCCAATGGATTCTCCAACCTTTACTTCGGCTGGGGGGGTGAAGACAATGACCTGTTTTGGAGGTGAGGATTGAGGACAAACTGTACGGCAATGAGGGTATCGAATACTTTTTATAGAGCCTATGTATCTAAACTGCTACGAAATAAAGGTTCTGTCAATGTCAAACAGAACTACGTAAATCCAATAAAAAAAAAATATTATGTATAAATTTATAAAAGTGTTTTTTAGTGTTTTTTTAAACTACGTATTTATGTTTATTTTTAACTTTTCCGTCGAGTATATTCTTCATTACGTTAATAAGTATAAAGTTAACGAAGTTATGACGATTAGGGGCTACTAGTAAACTCGAGGGGTTTACAAGTTTAAAGAGTTCCACTATCCACCTCCTGGCTCCATCATCCGATCAGCTCCAAGATACCAAATCATAATATTGTCATCCGAACTACTTATACATGCAAAGTTTCATTTCGATACGACAATTAGAAGTAGGTTAAAATTGACTTCTATGATTTCATTACTTACATTGTTTATTAGTTACAAGTGAAGTTAAAATAAAAGCGTGTCACTTTACCAATATACTACACGGATCTTTTTCGCCTGAATGACATTGACAAGGAGTGCGTTGTTGGTAAACATTTGTGAAAAATAATTGTCACGGAAATTGTATGGTCAAAACAAAAGATGGCGGCGTTAGTTCCGATTTTGGCCACGTGCCAAAAGATCCTTGTTGAGTTATACATAGGTCCTTTTTGTTTAAGGTTGCGTGCTGCTGGGTACCCAATTGTGCGGTACAATAGCACTGTTGGCGTGTACCTAGTGTTGCGACACACGCGTGAGAGACCCAATCCTTTCAGGTAATATCTGAAATGAAATGAAATGATTTTATTTTTTGTAAGTAGGTTTGTACAAACACTTTTACACGTCAGTCATGTTTTTTATAACTAGATGAAGTCGGCGTTTCCTATCTGACTACTCTGAGAAGAAAGGCCGAAACAAACTCAGAGGTCACAGTCTCTTTTAAAGTCCAGACATAATCTTGGTCAGGTTATATGAAGACCATGTAGATCGATGTCTGAGGTGGTCTTTTGAGGAAAGAACCACACAGATTGAGAGGACGCATTCATTCTTCTGAGTTTACTGACTGTTGGACCACTTCTTCCTTTTAGTGTGTTGAAGGCAATCTAAATGGACTCGGCCCAGAATTCGGCTACGTGTTTGGCGCCATCCCCACCGTCCATCAGTTCCGATAACGTGCAGCTGACAGGACACGTTGGACATGATATTAAGGCCCACTAACTTTTTTAGAGGGTAGTATAGCATCTAGAGCCCGTTCACACGTACGGTCAGCAAAAAAGGTTGATTAACACAACTTCTTTTACACATCATGTAAATTGATACAAAGTGATTTGATAATCTCCTTTTTAGCATTTCTTATAATACCTAAGAGAACATTGTTTAATCTTTACTTCTCTTCCGATTTTAATTAAATGTCTTGCGCAATAATTTAGATTTAGAAAACTGAAGTGTTAATTGACCTTTGTTGCTGACTGTACCACAACACAACAACGTGGATGGGCGCTAATTTGTATGAAAATGAATAGTCTATCCACAAGGACCACATTTGGCCGTCAAAATCACATCAAGGCCACATCGCAGCCACGTCGCAGCCACAACGCAGTTAATTAATTGCCTGTTACCTACATTGTTGGCTTACCGCAGGCATACTTAGGACATTCCTCTCTGAATATTATTAGGGCTACTGCTATTGATTCGTCCCAAAGACTGATATGCAAGTAGGTACATATAATTATGTAGTTCAGTACAGAGATATTTATGGGCTGAGTGAGAAGTTGAATATATACTCTCTGCCTATTTTCTTGCTACACAATCGAAAACTAGGAAAATATCATTATTGGAATTCTGAAGGTATCTAAGTATGTAAGCATAAATAAAATGACGAGCTGCGATCAAACACGTGTTGAAAGGCTTTGAATTAGGCAATATTGGTGCAGTCCGGGAAGTCAATTGACACTATGTAAATCAACCGTGTGATTTTTTCATACCATTTCATACAACTGCCAAAGAGTGACAGTTGTGCCTTACAATTAATTTATCTGACTTCACCTATTTGATTTGGGAAAATATTTCACACTAGCTTTTTTTTTTTTGAGGCTGGGAAATCATGACCCTCTCCCGCTCTGGGTGGAGCGGAAGGGAGTGTCAGACTCTTATTGACTAAAACCCACCCGTGTTCCTTCCTTAGCCCTTTATGTTCCGGGCCAGCGGTAACCCTTTCGGACAATCCCGCTGCCCCGGCAGGCTTCGGCCCTAGCGGCCCCTTCTCTGTTGCTGACATCTCTCATTTTACACTAGCTTCTGCCCGCGACTTTGTCCGCGTGAACTTCCATCGCTCGCCCGTGTTACTACTTCGTTTTTGCTTAGCGTTCTTTCTGACTTTAATTTTTTTTCTTTTGCTGGACTCCTTATGGCCGTAGAGTGATGTCAAATTGTAGCGGTATCTACAACGCCACATGCGAACAACGCGTCATACTACGTCACGCAAATCCTGCATCGCGCAAGCAGAGTTTACCGCGCAATTAACATAGATACAACGGCCCGACATGAATCATCGGGCAGTTGTCCGCCAGACATAACACCCGTCTGATCGGAGGATCCTCCCTTTTCTATGGAGGTTGAGTGAACTTTACACCCTGTTCCTCATACCTCTATAAAATAGCCTATAACATTTCTCAAGAATTGGGCTCAAACGCAAAAAGATTTTTTCAAATCCGACTGAGTTTCGGAGATTACCCCCTACAGACAAATAAACAAACTTTACCTCTTTATAATACTTATTATTATAACCCCTTACTTGTAAACGTTGTATAGCGTCTGTATAGTTACACAACGCTTTGTATTCTTCTTTCGAAAGTCAAGATACTGACGACTGAAAGAAAGAAATCGGTGTGTAACTATTCATCTGATATACTTATACGTATGGGGCTCAGTATAGAAAGTGTTGATAGATAAACTCGTCGCCTTTGCACAAGAAAGATCGATCGTGAAACAACAAACTGACAATTTTCTTATTTTGTTTTTCAGGCACCATCTTCTAAGCAGGGCTGTGGAAAGATACAAGATTGACGGACTTTCCAATTCTGAATATTATGTCGTTTCTACGAAGTTTCGACCTCTTTGTACGCATATCGTGGTCGACATTAACCCACGAGGTGACAACATAACTGAACTTAATCTTAAATGGGATACCAAATGATTTTATTAAAGTATTGCGAGAGAATTGCTTTTTATTTCTTTGTTAATTTGGTGGGTGACAATCTTGGCCAAAAGCAGAGGAGATTTTATGTTAATCTAATAGATGTAAGTATACCTACCTATTCAGCTGCATCCGGTTAGACTGGAAGCCTACCACCTTGTATAAGTATTATATACACCCTAGGAAAAACAAGTGCTCACCCTGCAGTACTTTTCTACGAGCATTTGTTAAAATATTTAAGTAGGTACAAAAGACGAGCGAGCGTATCCAGCATTAAAAAAAAACTTGGTTCGTTGTGTGTATCTAGGTGCAGTGTGAAGCTTGTAACTTGATTACCTAGATTATCTTTGTATCACTTTTCTCTGAAGTTTTACTGAAAGGCAAGAAACAGCGAATCCTAAAGGAACGGATGGGCAGACCACTGTTTTAATTCCTCATATTTTCGGTAGATGTCGTTGTGCGTATTAAACCTAATGCTTACGAATTCATGAGAAACAAAACAAATAATAATTAAAGCTATTTACGACGGTACAAATAATATGTATTAAATTATCTCGATCAAAATTAAAACAAACAAATTAATTTTAACTCGTAATTAAAACGAATTCAAGATTCTGCGCAAAGCGGATCGTTCTGCATAGTGCTGCCATGGCCAGATAGTCTACTACAAATAAAGGATAATCTTACTAATAATTTGCTCACATAAAAGTTTTTACGAAAGCTATTTTTTTTAGAAGCTTTTTTAACAAACAAGTAAAACTGTAAAAGGAACTATTCCTCAGTTTGCTATTGACGTTATTTTATGAGTAACAAAAAAATTACGTATTGTAAAGCAAAATCTTAATATTTAGCATGTTATTCACTATTCGATTTATTTTTAACTTTTGTTTTGTTTTATTAAAGTTTGACTGCGATGGTAAACATATTTACTGCACTGGTAACACCGGTTCGTTCTTTTCCGATGTAAAAATGTCAATTGTCAGTTGACTATTGCGGTTTGCGGTAGCCAGTGACGGGTTTAGGCTCATGTGGATTTTCCGCATTGACAATATTCCAATATTCGCACTTTCACCAGTTATTTGTCATCACATTGTGTAATAAACAATATCTACGTGTCGAAATAACTGTAACAACGTGTTAGTATTAGAGCTGGCAGTTATAATCCTCAAAATCGTGTAAGCAGTGTTTTTTTTCGTCAAAGACTTGTTTTTTTGTGTATTTCGTTTCTGATTTTTGGCGCAACTTGTTCGGAAATTCTAAGTGGACTATAAACAAGGTAAGAACTACACTTATGTAGATTTGTGCATGTTCTCAGAATATAAAACACGACTACTTTTTAGCGTTGGTCTAATTATAGAAACCTGTTAAAAGTACCAAGTTTATTACGGAGATTGTTCTTATTTTTTTTATGAAAATATTTATTCTGGAACTCGATGTACGACGTAGATACTAGATACCTAAAACACTTTTTAGAAAATCGATATGTAGGTATAAAAATATTTTGTGTGCACTATGCAAATTTTATGCATTTTATAGTAAGTACCTACCAAATAATAAAACAAAACGTAAACCTTGAAATGATTACTTTAAGTAATAAAACTTACAAGTAATAATTTCACAAACTGTTAAGAGATCAATTAAAATGAACATGAAGTTACTTACTTTACTTATTATGTCATATCCCTATGAATTTTACGGTGTGTACATAAATTATAAAATAAATAAATATACTTTTAAACATCTACGTTAAGCATACTATCATGAAATATTTATTATCCTAATCAATTTCAGTAAAACATCATAAATGTATCAGTATAACTACAAAAGTTTCTAAACAAGAGTTATAATCTTCCACAATAATTTTTAAACTTTCAATTACCGGCCATGTACCATAACTTATATTGCAGTTTTTTTTACTGGCCTTTGTTTAGCAAAACAAGAATCTAAACAGAATATTCCCAAAAGTACTCCTGTCTACGGTTGTTACATAAGAGTACAATTTAGCACTCCAATATTGATATGACCTCGACAAGACAAGTCTTATTGTCTTGAGGATGTGCCCATTGATGTGATTGCACTATAATTTCATTTAAATATTTCCTATCTGTGTATTACTGGCACACTGCTCCCATTTTGCTATTCTCCCCATTTGTGATAAATGGCCAGCATTCTTCAACATATCACTTAAAAAAAGAACATATAGTATAGTATGTGTCCTTTTTTTATGGCCAGCATTTTCAAGACGTAGTTAAAAAAAAAGAACATGTCATAGTGTAGTATTGTGTTCTTTTTTTAAAACACTGACGTACAACATTACTCCAAGAAATTATAAGTTTATATACAACACAATAGTTAGTTAGGTACTTAATTATTTACAAATCTTTAGTTACAATCCATTAACCTTTGTTAGCCAGATAAGTTATGCGTAATAATATTATTACTAAAGATTGTTGATGCAACATTACTAGTATTATCTTGCATTTTAGTAATTGTTTATTTAAATAAATAGATAACAAAGTCATACACCAAATTATATTCACATATTTACTGAGGACCTGTTAATTAAGATAGTTTGTCAGTAATGAATTTGTGTGAACAATGTACAGTACAGTCAACACATCAGTGGTAACTTGCTCTACTAAAATTGCCCTCACTAATAATGACTTAGGTGATGTGATGTGTAGTTAGTTGATTGTACCTATTGATTGCATTTGGGACTTCCCATCTGAGTATGTGATTCAGAGTTATCATTCATTACCTATCAGTAGGTAGGTAGTTAATAAGGTCACAGTATATAACTATTTGTTACTCATCTAACAAAATAGAGATTTTATAAATCCCCATAAAAATACCTCTACAATGAACTTTGAACCTTATTCCTACATAATAAAGACTAGTTCTAAATGCGTCAATCTGGTTAGTGTTGGTTCATTTGCATAATATTATTATTTGGTCATTGTTAAAATGCGGACTAAAGCTCAATTTTCATTGCCGCGGAACGGAGTGGGAGACAATTTTTCGAACGAAATTGTACAAAGCATAATTAACTTTATGTCAATTGCGTAACGTACAAATTAGATACGAGCTAGCTGCGGTAATTTGAAAAATGCGCGAGAATTCTACGGAAGACGCGCGACCACCACCCAAATTGCGTAACACACTATCAATTTCAATCTGACTCATTTTGAAGGCCATTGTTAATCCATTGCTTCATAAGTTCGTAAAACGTGTCTGCACAAGAACGTAAATAACGCCATGAATATTGTTGAACTGTCAAAATGAAACCTATTGCTACTGATAGTGTGTTATGCACTGTTTTCCTGCTCGTATTTACATAGTTTGTGCGTTATACAATTGACATAAAGTTCACAATGCTTTACGCAATTTCGTTACAAACATTCGCTTCCATTCCTTTCCGTGGCAATGTAAATTGAGCCTTATTGCTTATGTTTGACCTCATCTTGCTTGGCGTCGCCGCCGTGACGTAATCTAAGGCCGTCTGTGTTGATATAATACTAGTAAGCATTTGCTATGCTATTGCCGACAAAAAGAACACGATTACGTTTCGTTACGCATAGGTACTTACAATCTTAGTAACACTTACCAATTTACATTAATGTACTTTACATTCGGTATTGCATATAAAACGTAAAAAAAAAAATGGAAAATCCAAAAGTGCACGACTCTTAATGCTCATTGGATCGTATAAAAAACCATAGATATTATAGATTAGTTACTTTTTTATTAATTATAATTACACTACTTTCAATAGAGTTCCTCATATGGGTGATCCGAAACTTATAAAAAAAAATTGAGTCAATTAATTGATTTTTTCAGGTTCACACTTGTCTTGATTGCCGGGAGAATTTTTGAAATTTATGTATTTGATGTTTTTTCGTTTCTACTGCATTAAATCAATTTTTGAGAAAAATAATCTCCATTTAATTATCTATACAATGGTATATAAATTAAGTAGGTTCTGTGTACTAGCAGGAGTATAACGAAAGAAGCAGTTGCAGAAAGGAGGCAAAAAAAATATTCGAATACACTCTTTAATCCTTCACATTACTTATAAGTCGTGTAATAACAGCGTTTTATTAAATGCATATTAAATTATATAATTATACGGTTGGTATTTATAACATTTTTAATTTTTTTGTCCGTCTGTCTGTTTGTTCCGGCTAATCTCCGAAACTGCTGCACCGATGTCGACGGGACTTTCACTTTCAGATATTGATATTATAAGGAGTAACAATGGCAAAAAAAGGAGAATTGGGGTTCCGCGCAGAAAAAATTAAACCCAAATCCAATTTGTTGAAATCTATGAAATCTTGCTACCTTGCCTGCTGTAAATATGACCATCCCTACTAAACAAATGCGTGCTAAAAGAAACAAGATCAATATCGCCAAAAAGCGGCTTTAGGTAGAACACCTCGAAATAATAGCTGCGAAAGCGATATACTCCGGTAATGAGAAACCGAGCGTCGTCATTAATTACGTAACTCTCCCGATCTGTATCTCACATAAGCATGTGTATCTCTCATCGGAGCTTGGTAGCTTGCGTTGCGTTGCTACTAGCCTTAGTGCATCCACCGCCATCACCGAGAACGAGATGACGAGGTCGAAGTAGCGATGCATACATTTACTGTGGCCTCCAGTGGCCTCCACCGCACCACGTCCCTCACCCGAGCGCCATCATCCCGGCCGCCGAAGTTTTGAGTAGGTAGATCGGCGCGACCGCTTGACGTCGATGTCGCCCCGAACTAAGAACAAATGACGACACGATTTGACAGTTGTCCTTTCTCTCGATGTGTTTTTACTCTTCCCAAAAATTTTTTACTGCCGTGTTTGATGATTGAGATTTGATGTGTTTTCAAGGAAAAGCTATCTTCGGCTGCCGTAGCAAATAAAAAAATAATATAAAAATATGTTTATTTTACATTTGTATTTGAATCATTTTTATTACAAAAAAATCAACAAAACATTATTAATTTAATTTACCCAAATAAGTTGCTGATACTTTCCAAGTAATCATTTCTTTATTATTAAGTTCGTATTTCTTTTTATTATCTTTTATTTGTGCGAACATCTCTTCAGTTGGTACAAACTTTTAAGATACGCATTGTTTTTTGTTTGCATTTTCGGGCTTGGAACCTAACCAAAATACGACCTTTCAAAATTGCCGTAGATTTTGCTACGGTAATAGATTTGCTGCCGTAGGCCGTAGATTTCCTTTTAATTATGTCAAATTACCGTAGAACACGGCAATTGCCGTAGCAATGGCCACGCTGCGAGGTTGGCATGATAAACGATCGCCGTCACCGGGACGTCACCGTCGGTTCAAATAATTTTGTTTCTCGATGACGCGGACGTCCTGGTGACGATCACTGCGGTGGACACTCTCTTATAAAGTTTTTGTTTCCATCGGAAAAAATCGTCAAAAAGTTGCTCGACTTTTCATCTATTGCTATAGGTACTAGAGTTGCCAGACCCAAAAATTCGAAGTTCGGACATTTTGTTCTAAAAACCGGACATACTTAATATAGTTTTTAATACAACCAAATTAGATTAATAACGTCTACGGATCTTATAGCAATAACTAGGTAGGTATATCACAAGCCAGTCGGATAATATAAAAAAAAAAACGTTTCGTGGGTCTATAATTTCCATCGCCAAGTCCTATTTATATTTTTGTTAGCCTGTACTGTCCCACTGTCCCACAGCTGGGCAAACGCCTCCCCCAAATCCTTCCAGAAACTCTTCTCCCGCGCCACCAAGTTCTATATATAAGTATAGTACTTAATATTCTGTTTCTTTCCAGTGTTCCACCCTTCCTATCCTCAAGACCGAAGTACTTATCTTGGATCGTCAATTCCTCAACTCTTGCAAGCATATCGCATGGCTAGTTTTAAAATTAAATTACTGTCATTATTCATTGTTTTCGTGGCAAGTATTTTGACCTACAGCATGTATTCCTACGTGTTTGAGCGTCTGCGGATACGCCATAAAAATATGCTTACATTCGGCAGCATGTTCACCTACTAAAATTATCATGTCATGAATTAAAGATTTTTTGTTATCCTTGAATTTTTATTCCTTTCTTACAATCAAAGTTTATGATGTAGGAAATTTGAGTTTAATGTTTCCGTAATCAGCTGTGCTTGCGTTGCTTGCTTGTTTGTAGCTTGTACTTTTTCTTTTAAGAAGCAATTAATCACATAACTACTAAGTAATATTAGTAATTAATTTACTAAAACGATGCATGAGCCCTCCGTTAGGTTTCCGTTAGGTTGGCGCAGTGGTTAAGCGATTGACTGCTGCGCTGCGTGTCGCGGGTTCGATTCCCGCACGGAACAAATATTTGTATGACCTACAAGTAGTTGTTCCGGGTCTGGCTGTTTGTATACGTGAATTTAAATGTTTGTAAACGCACCCACAATACAGGAGAAATTCCTAGTGTGGGGGCAACGTTTTTTATTAAAAAAAAAAAAAAAAAAAACTCGTAATTTTAAGAACGTTCACTGTCTGACCAATCTCAATCTGTCAAAAATACCTCTAATTTCCCAAAATTTTTGACAAGTTTTTGACATTTGTCGCCGAGATGAGATGAAACGACTAGATTTGAACGTTTATTCGCCTTCTGATCTGTCTCAATCTGTCAAAAAATACCTCTACATTTTTGACATTGATGGTCGCTGAGATGAGATTGCGACTAGATGTTCGTTTCGTTTCGTTCGATCGTTTTTAATTACGGGAATTATTGGCCTTCAAATATTGTTTTTAGGGTCCCATACCCTAAGGGTGCCAACGGGACCCTATTACTAGGGCTCTGCTGTCCGTCCGTCCGTCCTCCTGTCACAGAGCTGTATCTTTGAAACCATAATAGGTTGACACTTGAAATTTTCACGGAGTGTACGCACTACTATGGCCGCCGCCGCTATCATCATCTTCGTGCCCTTGTCTCACGTTACTTGAAGTAGGCGCAACACGTTTTCTTCTTCGCCGCTATAACAACAAATAATAACATTTGTAGGGTTCAATACTGTACGGAACCCTTTGTGTGCAAGTCCGACCCCCACTTGACCGCTTTTTTTCTACCCTTGTGCAAAAAAGGTCACCATGTGTGCGAGAATGATAATGGCGGAATGTTAATAGATGCACACGGTCCCATGCTGCTAATATTTCCTTCATTCCACCATAACTGTCCGTATCATTGTTTCGGAAACGTGATTTTTATCCTAATGACGCCGCAGTTTCGGTCGCATTGCGAACGTGCTTAACCCTTTATAGGGCAGTGCTCCAGTCGGCGTTTTATTAACATTGCAATTATTGCGAACATCATGTTTGCGATAATTCTGTCTATGATAACAAAACCGATTATCATAATAGATTCGATGAAGATTTGGTTCGGTTTTCTTGTTTTTTTTTTTTACCGTGGATAAGTTAAGGCTCCTGTAGAAAGGCGCGACGCGACTTCAGTAGAACAATTATTTCTATTAAAACTTCATAGACAATTCGCACAGTTATTGCGAATGTTCTGCATTTGATTCTTTACATGCAATGTGCAGGACATTCGCAATAACTGACACAATCAATATGAGATAACGGTTTTTCGTCGATTCTGAAAAATGAGCTATTTAGACTTAGTGCAGTGTTGTTCTGGGTGTGCGACATTGTTTTACCAGAATCGCGTCGCGCCTAACTGCGGGAGCTTTTCCTGTGAGGTATTCATGTCAGTCATTAAAATTGATAATGGGATGTCTTATCACATAGATTATGATGGGTCATGTTATAATTATAACCCTGCTATCGAATGAGTCACTACGTAACTTGTAAATCGATATCTTTAGAGTTCACATACCCAAAAATTGTACTAGGAGTGTTAGATGACTTAAGTTTTCTTTGACTACCTACCCAAGTGTTTCAATCCAACGGTGCATAAAGATCACCGTGATAACTTAGGTGAAGTGATTTTGAAGTGAGCTGTCATTCCACCTGATGCTATGTGGGGATTGACAATATTGGCCACTCACTTTAAACTCACTTCACCTAAGTTTTCACGGTGACATTTTTACAGTATAGCTTTACAGCTATACAAAATTGCCAAACTTTTACTTATCTAAGCCCATAATCAGCCTATTATGTTCCCACTGCTGGGACTCAGGCCTCCTCTCGGTGTGTGGGAGTGGGCTGTAATCTACTACGCGGGCCTAGTGCGGGTTGGTAGATGTCACATGTCTTCGAATGGTTGGTTCTAGGACATGCCGGTTTCCTCACGATGTTTTCCTTGATACTTTTGAGAGCAGTGGCGATGAAATTATTTACACAAAAGTAAAGCGCATATCTGGGTTCGAACCCACGACTAAGTCGCGGCCGTTACCACTTGGCCATCACTGTTCTTAAAGGTTATGAGACCAGCTTATACTTACTGGTTTTTAGGGTTCAGTACTCAAAAGGTCTGCGGGCTGTATCTATTTTAAATTTTCACACGAGTGTGTATTTCTATTGCCGATTTGCCGCTATAACAACAAAATGGAGGTCTCCATACAACAAGAAACGTTTTTTCGGCTTTTTTGCCTAGTGGCACGGAACCCTTCGAGTCCGACTCGCACTTGGCCGCTTTTTACCAGTGACGTGCGCGGTCTGATGTCAAGATGTTCATTAGCATGCAGGATGTCGTGTCCTAAGACTGAATGTTGCTGCACGGTCAAACTTTTAGCCTAGATTCGCACGTGCGATTTTCGCTCATTGGATGTGTAACGCACTGCTTAGCGCCGAGATTTGAAAATCCAACGATGCGCTCTGTTGGATTCTTGGATTTTCACCACTCGGCTCAACACCGAGAGTAAAAAATCGTGCGCGACAAAATCTCGCCGCGATATCCGTTGCGTATACGGTCTTAACATAACGCCTTGAAAAAAAAAAAAAAATTGGTCATAACTTTTGAACCGTAAAAAAATTCACTGACATTCTCAGGGTTAAAAAGTTTGGACATGACCTTGCCCACGCCCCTGTTCGATTTGATCCGTACTTCCAGGGACACCTGTGTAGTCGTAAGATAGGATATAGTTTTCTCTGGGTCTTCTACCGCTCCCCTGAAAGTTCACGAGGAGACGTTGTCGCCTACGTTGAGAATCTGTGGTATAGATCGATACAATATAACTTCAACATAATCAGCCTATAATGTTCCCACTGCTGGGACACAGGCCTCTTCTCTGTGAGAGGGAGTGGGCCGTAATGGCGCCCACACTGGGCCACCACGCGGGCCCACTGCGGGTTGGTGGATGTGTGGCGGGTTGACAGTGTGTGTGTGTGCATGTGTATAGATATATGTAGATAGATACAGCAAACTGATGTTATTCGCGTGATCGGTAGTGGAATGTTTTGCTCCTGGCATGTTTAACCTTCACTGCAATAGGTATGTTTGCGTACTGGTTAGGTATTCGATTAGGTGTCTATTTTTGTAAGATTCGATCTGATAGAACGCATGTTTTCGTTATGTGGTCTACAATGTGTAGATTGCTATCGAATTATTTTATGTTGCCATTTAGAAACAGGAGGTGATTAATTAATTAGGTACCTAAGTACTTAAAAAGCGGCTAAGTGCGAGTCGGAATATAAAGTTACAGCCTAAAAAACACATTTCTTTAGGGACCCCATACAAGAATAGTAGATTGTTTGCCAAGGGAGCAAACAACTATTTTGAAGGCGCAGTGTTCCTTTGAATCCAGAGCGGAGCGAAGGATCCTAGAGTATATCCAGTATAATCACCTTAATCACCATTATGTTGTACGCAAATTACGAACGAAGGCAGAATGTTTTTGCGCGTTTTTATTTTTTCACAAACTTTTTTTTTAATTTGGCTCGCGCGCCTTTTTCTTTATCATACAGCCCGTTACTTGTTCATACAATGTTCGTGATTGATCTCTTTGATGATTGGAACTTTTACTAACAGCATTAAAAATTCAAATCAATTTTAGTCCCTAGGGATTAAAGAGCTATTCTAGTACCTGTTACGAAGAATACACTAGCAATTTTTGAATAGATGTAAGTAAGATAAGTAAGTAATAGATGTAAGTAATAAAAACGTGTTTTTAATTTTAATTTTTTTAAATTTATTGTTATGGCGGCCATAGTAGCACTGAAAAATTTCAAATGTCTACCTAATACGGTTTTGAAGGTAAAGCCCTGTGACAGACGAACGGACAGCGGATCTACTTTGCAACCTCCAGGCGTAATGAGTTCAAAGTTCAAGAGCAGGCCCATTCAGCAATAAAAAAAACTGCATCTCGTCTGCTAGCCTGAGATGGTTAAAATACGGGCCTTACCAGCAACCACGTAATTCACAATGAAACGGCCCAAACATTGTTTTGAGTAAAATAGTGAAGCTGTCTTACATACAAATTGCTGGATAATTAAATCATTACCAACTCAGCCTTTATAATGGCGTCTTAATGCCCTCACCGAAGCGACGACGATTCGTGGGGCATGCGGTCCGTATACCTCCTGTTTCAAAGCTGTTGGTAATTGCGTAACACACTATCAGTACCTACCAATGGTTTTCATTTTGACAGTTCAACAACATTCATTGCGTTATTTACGTTGTTGAGCAGACAAATTTTGCGAACAAATAAAGCAATGGATTAGCAATATCCTTCAAAATGGTTCAGAATAAGATTTATAGTGCGTTACGCAATTAGGGTGCTGGGAGCTTTATCCAAAATACCCTCATACAGCCTTAGTTGTTGTTTACTTTAATCCTGAAAAGGGGTCGTTCTAGTTACTCATCATCACTGCCTGCTTTCGAACCTAGGTCAAGATTGGTACCATAGTAAAACTTGTTCTCGGTTTGTAGATAGGATTCATCACATATCGAGACCCCTTCGTGCCTCGGAAAGTTAAGCCGCGGTCCCGGCTGTCATTCCCATCCAGGTACCCAGTTACCGGTTGAGGAAGTCAAATAGGTAGGAGCTCCATGTAAAATACTGGTATTCAGCTGCATCCGGTTGGACTAAAAGCCGACCTCAACATGTTGGGAAATGGCTACGCATATTGATTGAATCATGCACAGACATGTACAGACGCCAGCACATCACGCTATCCGAAACTGTCAAATTTTCCCAATCAACTTTAAACCTTATGACTTAGCGATAAAGTTGAAAATTTATTAAAGAAATTTAACAGATTGTAGTAGCTTGATGTGCTGGCGTCTGTACAAAGAGTCATTGTAAATGTACCTACACTTCCTTATGAACAAATAAACCTGATAAGACCCCTTATCAGGTTTAGGGAAAAATATAAACTAAGCTTCATAGCAACGCAACTGAAATGTACCTATTTATTAACCGTAATATCTTAGGGAAGTACGAGGACTTGAGTACAGTCACGACTTCACGAGCATAAGTATGTATTACACTTGGCTTTATTCAAAGGCAATTTTCTCCTTGAAATTTTATGTTATTACGAACATAGTATTTTCGAACCCATATGTTCATTATTTCAACGTTGCATTCTTCATTTCACGAAAAAATTGCAATTGAAAGTTGCCAGGTGTTGACATATTAGTGGTCGTCACTATACAGGAGCTTCGGCACTGCTGGAACGCTTTTCTGCGCTGTCCTATTAGATTGTTATTTGGAAGACGTAACTCTCCTAATAAAATACATGGTCTACGTTTCAGCCGTGCTGGAGGATGCTGTAATAAATTAAACTAGATGCTATCTTTGTACCTGTGTCTGGGTTTTAGTACCTAGAGATGCCTTGCGTACTTTGCTAAATTGAGATAATTCGGTATAAAGGCTTCCGCAGACAGGCGCGACGCAACGTGACTCTAGCAGAACAATTTCTATGTGTTATTATTGTATTAAAATATATCAAGTGCTGCCACCTAGTATTCTCTATGGAATATTATCTTTGTGTTATCTATAGTATAAATCTTTCCCTCCATTCATTAAATTCGTTGCAAAAGAAAACGTTGTTTTATTAAAACTATAACAGTTATGGGCCCAGGGTAAACCTGTTTCTAGAAAATAACAAAATAATGTCTTATTTTGTTGGCAAAAAAGCTTTTTTAGAACCCAGCAAGTATGAATTTGGTTGTTTGTCAGGTTTAAGGCGCTGGAAAGAAGGACACCGTAAAACACTTAGTTTTTGACGTACAGTTAGGTCTATTGGTACAGTCGCCAGCACATCAAGTTACCCCACTTTGACCTTGAACGCGTTATGAGCAACTACAGCGAGAATCGTGCGAAAGAGATATGTAAGCATAAGCACATACACCAGAGTATGGTCAAATGTTCAAAGAAAAGGTGCAAAGGCCTCTTTCGCGAGCCCGCGCGTCTTCCTTCCAGTTTTGACTAAACCTATCCAGCTCATCTCGTACGTGGTCTGCCATCCCCTACGTGGTCTGCCGCGACCCCGCCTCACTGTCTCAGGGCACCAATTCTGTGCTATTTTGGCCAACAGTTGGTCCAACATGCGGCAAACATGTCCTAAGTAGTCCCATTTAAGTTGGGCGGAAAAATATTTCATAAAAATAAAATAGTATCAGCGGTGCTATCCTGTAAAAAACACCGTGAAAACTTAGGTGAAGTGAGCGTGGAGTGAGCTGTCAATAGTGTCAATTCCTAGCAAAAACAAACTCACCACACCTAAGCTTTCACGGTGAGATTTTAACAGAATCGACCGGCAGAATAAAACAATCGTAACACAGAGCTCAAAAAATATTTTTCTTTGCTTCTAAAATTTGTACATAAACCATCATATTTTCTGTAATGATTAAAAAGGAATTCAATCACCTAAAGAAATCCCTAAAAATTATTCGACTGAGCCGTGCATTTATTTTTTAATGTCATTAGAACTGCAAAATTAATTTTGGTGTTCATTCGATTCAACTAACATCAAACGCATCGCTGTTTTGAACCTTATTTGTTGCCGTGATGCGCTATTTTCAATTACCTAAACATTTGCATCTTTCCACGCCATTGTGTTAGTGCCCCACAGATTGTTTTAATTCAAGTAGATATAACTTGTAGAAAACAATACGAACATTATAATGTTCTTACTTGTTCGTCTTGCTTGACGCCTGAATGCGACGCTTTACGACCAAAGACAATAAAATGCATTATGCACAATGTTATTGCAAGTGCAAAGAGTTACATTCTCTGCAATGTTTATGACCGGCGCGGGCGGCGAGATAAACTTGCAATAAGTATGTGTTATTGTCAAGGATTAGGTAGGTACGCTATTAAAAAAATAGCGTCATTAGTCCATTGAGCAATTAAAGCCTGGTTTATAAGTGGATTCGCATAAAATTCAAAATTTGCCAATTCGTGCGCGTCGCCTATAGAAAAAAAACATTATTTAAAAGTGACGATTCGCACTATTCGGGCGAGTATATTCGTGCGAATCGACTAATAAGCCCAGAGCCTCCAATGGCGTTCCATTGGAGGCTCTGGGCTGGAACAACATACACGGAATGACAACATTTGACTTTGAGAAAAAATATGCCGAATGCTGGCTATTGGGAATACATGGCCAAAGAAATATGTAAGCACTAGCTCTTGCTGGCGGCTTCACCCGCGTAGGTATAGGAAATATCTCCCTAAAAAAAATACCCCATGTGTTAATCCAGGTTATTATGGGGATTACAGGACCTAAAAGCAAAAAAAACCGCAAGTTTTAGAAACAATAAAAGTATATGACCGACTACAGTAAACAAAATCAGAAAAATATATGATGATATTCTTCAGGATAAATATGCTATGCAGATAGTGTGTTGAAAACATAATACAACTAATTTGATAGTTAGATAGTAGATACTATAGAAAAAAATCATGAAGATACTTCTAAAAACTTTCTTTTTACAATAAAAACCATACCTACTAATATACATACAATTATTTTGATTTTTTGTCGGATTATTCTACAAGCAACGTACGAAAACAATAGTGTTTTAATTTTTTAATCCAAACAATAGATTTTTTGTAATTAAATAATTGCTTCATATTTTGCAATAAATTACCAGCGTTGTGTCATCGCGCTTCTCTTTCTTTTCTATGCAGGCTCAGTCTGAGTGTGACCGCGCTTTAGGTCATGTAATCCCCTTAACTATCTGTGCGCCAAGTTTCATCCAAATCCGTTCAGCCGTTTTTGCGTCAATCCGGAACATACTCGTACCTCTAGGCAAACGGACAAAAATTCTAAAAACTGTATTTCTGGCATTAGACTCGTCACTACACCTCGTAGCAATTTCCTCCTTTTTTTTTCATAAATATTCAATGTACAGTGCTGACTTCGTTATTATTTTATTACCTGAACTAAAAATATCTAAACGAGTATTCAAGTATTGCTCATTTACTCGACATTTCACTGAAACTTGCAGTTCTTTGATAGTAGGACGGCTTATCTCCGACTGGCAGCTCCTCAAACCTAATTTTAAAGTTCCGTCGAAAATTAATTTAATCTAAAGACAGCGTGAAACTTTATTATCCTGAACCTTCCTGAAAGACAAAGTTTCTAGTGTTGGGAATCTTCTTTAATTCAGTTAAGTAGTTATTCCGATTAACAGCAGTTAACAGGATCGCTTCTGTTAACTGCTGTTAATAGTCACTAGGCGAATTTGGATAAGGTGTTTCGGCAGGCCAGGCGCACTCCGCATTTTAGGTATAAATATAAAAAGTACGTGGGACACTCAGAAAGTTCACCACCTGGCCACCATTGCTCTACAAACTTTAAATTTGTCTCTGAGGGAGTGTCTAGGACTTAATTTATAAATGGAACGAATTGCCCTTTTTTACAGACTTTGTAAAATAAAAATTCTCTGAATATCGGTGGAATTTCCCCACAACAGAATACCGTACGACATCACGCTATGAAAATAACTAATATAAACTAAACGGGCAGTCTCTAAATCAGTTATCACGAATTTTCCTAACGGTGGCGGCATATGTTGCAGAGCTAAGCTTTTTTGACACTTTATCTATAGTAGTAGCGCTATACTTCTTTTTACTTATATTATCATTGCATCATGGTTATTCTAAACTGAAGGCCAATTCCCGTAATTAAAAACGCTTAAAATCTAGTCAATCTCATCTCAGCGAAAACAAATAAGAATTTTAGAGGTATTTTTGACAGATTGAGTCTAAGTTCAGAGTGAACGTTCATAAAACTACGAGAATTGCCCCCTCAGATCAAACGCCATAATTCTCATCAGAATAAAAAACTGAGCGGTCAATTTTGAATTTCGAATTCCATTTATGGTTCCTCCCCTCTCTCTATACATTATCGTGTGTGGCCAGCCATTCCAATAATTTATGATATACCGGGTAAAGCCGGTCCAGTCTAGAGCCGACAAATCCCGAATAAATCCGGCACCGGATGCCAAAATGGACGGTCTTCGTTAGACAACATTCATCCGGGGCACTGGGCAGCCGAAAATATTTTGATTACTTTCAGGAATTTTTACCTGCAAAGTTGCCGTACATATTACACGGAATAACCTTTTGGGTAGTTTTTGGTTCCTTTAGAATTTTTGATATACCACGTGACGTTTTGAAAAATAAAATAAATATTTCTGAAGCTTTTATTTTATAAGTTTCAGGTAGTTTTATGGCAGGATCGCTTGGTGACCTTACGCTTGTCGGCAAATATCATAATACCTACCGCTTTTTACAAAATTGTTAACCGTTATAGTTTGAGTACGAGGCTTTTGGCTTTTTTGTATGTGTATTTTATGTAATGCGCGTTTTGTTTGTGCAGAATAAACAATTTTTCTTTCGCTTGAAAATATTGTTTGCAGGTAAAGAATAATTCGTGCTTATTCACTGCTAAAAGTAACAAAGAAAATAATCGTAGTGTAAAACATCGTGGCTGCTCTCATGCAGCTGGATGAGAGTTGCCGAAAATCGAGTCGAATGGCGTGCAAATCGTACAATAGAAGAGGCCTATGTCCAGCAGTGAAATACTCAAAACGGCGAAGGAAAACATCGTGAGGAAACCGGCATGTCCGAGAACCAAAAATTCGAAGACATGTGGCATCTGCCAAGATGGATTACGGCCCGCTCCCTCTCACCGAGAGAAAGCCTGTGTCCCAGCAGTGGGAACATTATAGGCTGATTATGTTATGTCCAGCAGTAGACTGCTATTGGCTAATGATGATGTTGAAAACGTTGTGACCGCTGCATTTCAGAAGTCCAACAGTAAATGGATAATTTATTCAGCTAAAACCGAAACTTTAATTCGGCCTGATTTGCATTATCGCCCCAAAGCGAAATAGGATATTTCCGCATACATATATTGGCACTGACTGCTCTATTTCTGATGAACGGAGCCGTCTTTACCCGGGGGTGCGAGGCACCCTGGCGCAGTGTCTCAGGGGCGCAAGCCGGTCAGGTCATCACTCATTATAATCGCACCGCTCCAGCGCAGTAACGGCCCGGCACTGACTTGGAAAAAATCCACCCGTTTGAGCTACCAACTAGTAAGCGGCATCTGAACAACAAGCTGTTCCCTCACAGTTGGCGTGCCAGCAGCGAACGGTCGTCTTGCTGACAGCTCGTTGGCGACAAGCGGGTGGAGATAACCTTTACACAAAAATGAAAGTTTTTTCTTTTGTTGTAAGGGGGCGCAGAATGATTTTCGCACTCCGGCGCCCAATATGGTTAAGACGGCCCTGCCGATGAAGTCACTTCGACCATTGTTATGCGCACGCGACATCGTGATTCATTTTCTACATCGAATTCATTAAAATGTCGGACGCTCCCTGCATCTTAAAAAGTTTCCTGTCTTGTTGATCGATTAGGGGAATTGAATTAGAATATTCTTTGGCCATGAGGTAAATATGATACTTAAATATTTGGTTTGTGTTACATAACATACCATACCTACCACGCCTGTATCTCCGGTAATCCGTTTTGAAGTTATTAGGGATTTTCGATAGTGAAAATTGACAAATGTAAAATTTTATATGTTTTTGTTCTGTAAACTTTTTGTATAGTAATATTATGTTTATTGTTTTGTTTTAATATTGTAGAATAAGCTCAACAATAAATCAAACAACTAGATACGAGTGCCACTACCACGATAGTTTTTTGTGCATAAACCAAAGTTGATAACCCTAGCGCGACCGCCGAGCGTAGGTATGAAAAGTGAAGTACATACATGTGATTGCCTTCTGTACTCTCTGTATTTTGTCGTTTAGTGGTGTGCGTTATTTCCGGGACATGTTGTATACCTTTTGGTATGAAAAGTGAAGTACATACATGTGATTGCCTTCTGTACGCTCTGTATTTTGTGGTTTGGTGGTGTGCGTTATTTCCGGGACATGTTGTATACCTTTTTTTTTTTGTTAATAATCTACGTACTTTATAATTAATTGTTTACCTATTCGGCGTCAAAAGCTTTTTATCATTACTGAATGAAATATTATTCATCCATTAGGCTTGCACTTAGTTTATTTGACATCAGTAGTCGTTTATTGTAATAACAGTTAAAAGCATTAAAAAAATCAACCATATGACCGCCGAGCGTAGTTATGAAAAGTGAAGTACATACATACATGTGATTGCCTTCTGTACTATCTGTATTTTGTGGTAGAAGTTAGCATTATTTATAGCCCTGTGTATTGTTCATCTTTCATAGAAACTGCTGTATTTTTCACGTTTTATCGTTCGTGAAATCAACGACGTTCTTACACAGCTAGTGGCGTAGATAAAATCTGCCGCTATCTAATATTTATGCCCTAGTTAAGGGGCTTACAGGACCTAAACACTAAAAACGCAAGTTTTAGAAACAATAAAAGTATATGATCGACTACAGTTAACAAAATATGATATTCTTCAGGATATGCTAGATAGATAGTGTGCTGAAAACATAATACAACTAATTTGATACGATATAAAAAAATCATGAAGATACCTCTAAAAACTTTCTTTTTACAATAAAAACCATACCGTACTAATATACATACAATCATTATGATTTTTTGACAGATTATTCAACAAGCAACATACTATAAACAATTTTTTGTTGTAAATGGTTAATAGCTTCATAGTTTTCAATAAATTACCAGAGCACATACGTCAATATTCCACATTTACGCGGCCAAAATTATTTGTTGACTTATATCACGTCTGCATGATATTAAATATCTCTTAAGAGTATTTTTTTTATTTAGTTAAGTTTTTTTTGTAAAATAAGGTAAAAAAAAAATATTATTTCACATAATTATTTATTCAATCCAAAGAAATATACACAAAATAAAACAAAATTTGTACAATATTACAAACAAATTAATACAACAAGAATTTTGCACAAAAATAAAATATTATAACGTAATGGATTCATCTTGCTGCTCACTATCAGAGTCTGGTTCGTCGGGATATTCTGGCATTAACATGTTTATTGTTTCCGGGCAAAATGTTCTGGGGATTGATCTCTTCTTGGGCCTCAGGCTGCTAATAAGTGGATCCGAACTCAGTAGTAGTAGTGTTTGAAGTATCTAAAACAACGAAAAGCTAAGAACTAATAAAAAAATGGTTATATTTTCATAAAAAATCTTAATGGTTAAAAAGGTCCCCCGTTTTGTCATCTGCACTCTTGCGCAGCTGGTTTTTATATTTTCTTTTAGTCAAAGGATTGTAGTTTCAAATAAAAAAAGAATGATGATCGTATCTCATCGAGAAATACAACAAATTGATCTTTGAAGTTCAAAATTACTTCAAAATTTGTCTAAAACAACCCATGTGTTTGAACCCCCCAAATTATTCGAATTGAGCATTTTGGGTAAGTAAATAATAATAAAAATAAAGATCCATACCTGTGTTCTTGGAATCCATCACTTTCACTTCAAAAACAGACACAGAAAAAAAAAATGTTGTCACTTTTGTTGTGTTTGTAAAAACGAGCGCACGGGTTGACGGTCAAGTACCGACTCCCTGAAAGCGGTCGGGGTGTATCGCAGGTAGGTGGTGGGGCTCAGTTAGGATTCTTGGAACTGTCTTCTAGCTCTGCATGTGCCATTTTATGTGTTTACCGTAAGTTTTTAAAATTCAGTTTTGGCCGCGTAAATGTGGAATATTGACGTATGTGCAGCGTTGTGTCATCGCGCTTCTCTTTCTTTTCTATGCATTCCGACAAAGACTGCGCTTTAGGTCATGTAGCCGCCTTAACGCAGACGAACAACCCCAATGTACGGAATCTATCTTTAGATACTGTGAAATACATTATTTATTACTCAATAAACCTCCCATCAATCTGCCTAGCCTTTTCCCAACTATGTTGGGGTCGGCTTTCAGTCCAACCAGATGTAGCTTAATACCAGTATTTTACATGGAGCGACTGCCTATCTGACCTCCGCAACCCAGTTACTGGGTAACACGATACCCTTTGGTAAGACTGGTGGTCAGGCTTTCGGGCTTCTGACGACCGGTAACGACTGTCAAAGATCCACGAATGACAACCGGGACCAACGGCTTAACGTGCTTTCCGAGGCACGGAGGGGTCTTGTTAAGTAAAGATGGTTACTTATCCACGTACCAACCGCGGGAAGCGTAGCTTAACCTGATCGTTCGACCCGTGGCCGTGCGGCTGTTATTACTTAGCCACAAGCCCTTACTCAACATACCATACTATACCTGTGTACTTGTGTATGTGTGCGCACGGCTTTCGCCATCACGCATGATCTACCGTAAATCCATGAGTATTATGAGAGATATAAAAAGTTCAATTGAGGGAGTGCACGACGTAATTCGCGTCTTTTCAGCTCCTAATATTTTCACCTACCGCACCGTATACTCGTGAAAAGCAAGTAATATAATAAAGGTCGTATTGAGTGTGACGTAACTCGCACCGTATGAGACGAGAATTTATCACTCCCTTTTGGAAATATGGAAAAACGCCAATGTCGTGTCGTATACCGCTATTCGCTTTTTTTTTTATAGGAACTTGCTGTCAATGGGTCTGTCGGCTGTATTTTATGTTGTCAGCACATTTGAAAAGTTCGAATCTAGATCTATACAAGGTTATTGGTAAAACATTGACAACCTCTTAAGAGCGCATTGTACTCATACTACATACTGGATAACCTACTTGGTGTCGCTACGTGTCCAACTTTTAACCTTTTTTTTTAAATATTTTTGGGACAAAATATAACATGGGGTAAAAATTATTGGAATCGATTCAGTTACTTATTCTGAACAAACTATATTCAGGTTTCGCAATATACTAAAAATAACGTTGTATTTCGGTCACAAAATATTTTAGTGAGTACCTACCTACACAGTTAGATTGATTAATTTCACTCCAAGGCCGTTGTGGTTTATGATACAAAGGCGAGAGGCCTTCAGTTAGTAAGTAGTGGACATGTGAGGCACTTACCTTTATTGAACAATGATATTGTTATTACTTTACCTATTTACGTCCACTCGCACATACAGCCAATGTAGGCAAATAGAGATGAGATATCTATCTTCCTCAATCGACACTATTTATATCCTTTTTCCACCGCCCTATTCTCAAAAAATATCGTAGGAATGTCTCCAGAAATATTCAACAAATATAGAAATGCTTCAAAAGACTCACATACTTTAAAAAAAATACTCCGTATATTCCTGATACAGAAAGCATATTACACGATATATGAATATTTAGAAGAAATATAAAATCCGTAATACCATTTTCTCAGATTTATTAATTACCTAATTTCTTACTTTAGTTCATAAGTTTAGCTTATTATAATATTTGTTATCTTAATTTTGTACTATTTTCTTTGTGTATGTCATTGCTAAAGATTTATGACTTACAGTATTTTTATAATTAGTTTCTCCTTCTCACCCCAGCCCAAAGATGGCTGACTTAGGCCTTCCCACCCACTAACTAATGTGTAAACAATACGCCTTGCAAGGCAGCACATAGTGACACATCACGGGTAGTCTGAAGCCCGAAAGTCTGACAACCAGTCTTATCAAGGGGTATCGTATTACCCAGTAACTGGGTTGCGGAGGTCAGATACGTAGTCGCTCCATGTAAAATACTGGTATAATTCAGCTGCATCAGCACCCTAATTGCGTAACACACTATTACTCTCAATTTGAATCATTTTGAAGCATATTGCTAATCCATTGCTTGTTATGTACGAAAAGTGTGTCTGCTCAACAACGTAAATAACGCAATGAATGTTGTTGAACTGCCAAAATGAAACCCATTGCTACTGATAGTGTGTTACGCAATTACCCTGCAGAAGTCATGGGGAGAGGCCTTTGGCCTTTGTAAGGGCAGGAGTATGTATTATGATGATTGTGTTTAGTACCCCAGCTTCCAGTGTCGTCGAAAACAGCAAATTAATATTTTAATTTATCTTACAATTTGTATGAAAATACAATCTACAATGCAACTAAACATAAGGTAAACAAACTACCAGATAAAAACACATGTTCCACAAACGCCCCTGCCAAGGAACGAGCCATATCCAATATCAAACACATTGGCCAGTATATCTTGCCATGCGGCCAAAAGGGGAACTAAATTCAAATGTACCGAATTTGACACACCGCTGACATTTGTCTATGTAAGCAGCGCCACAATGTAATGTCAGAATATACTGGGCGGTCTGTAACAGCAACAGCTATAATATTTACATAGAGATTACATTGCTATCGTAAATCCCAGTCGGCAATGACAAACCCGAGACTCAGATTTGTTTACTATATCTATATTGTATTTATTAGATAAAGTTACAACGATAATGTTTGAGAGTGGTTTATAGCCGATTATGATGACCAAGCTGTCATGAAATGAATTGTTTAATATTACATACTATCTGCCATGACGCCTTTTGGCTGTGTCAGGGCTCCACAATCCACATAGTGGTTATTTTAATTGGCCCACAGCTTGGAACTCACTGTGGTGTCAATTTGACGATTTCTTCGCTTTTTTTTTAGGGTCGGCAACATGTCCATCCATACATATCATGTACACATGTTACAATATCACCGAAATGAAGCTCTAAGGAAAAAACCTTGAACAAAAAAAAAAAACGCCGCGTATCCTGTGTGCGTGACAGATATGTCACACCATAATTCGCGGGACATAAAATCATGGGCATAAACAAACATAAATTATTGTTTCATTCAACAAGTGTTAACAACTCATTGTTTAAAAAAATACTATTTAAAGTTTATTTATCGCTTGTTTTCCTACGTTATTATAATATAACTCGTTTAAGTGTCCATATTTTTGAATTGTTATTACTCATACATCATGTGGGGCTCATGGCTAAATAATAGCGTGGCTAAATGATCAAAGGTTAAGCTATTAAGCTAAACTTGAGATTTGGATGGGTGACCATCCATTACAATATCTTACCCCTCTGCGCCTCGCAATGCACGTTAAATCATAATTAAAAACATAATCTATGGTCCCGACTGTCATTCGAAGAGCTCTGACAGTCGTTACAAGTCCTCGGAAGCCCGAAAGTCTGTCAACCAGTCTTACCAATGTTAACAAGTAACTGGGTTGTGGAGGTCAGTTAGGCAGTCGCTCAATGAAAACTACTGGTATTCAGCTACATCAGCACCCTAATAGGCTATTTGACTGGTTTCTGATAAACATCTCAGATTATTTAATGGTGTCTAACGAGCCCACAAAAACCTATTACTTCAAATTGCATAATGTATTTATTTTAAAAAATAGTCAATAAAAATGTACTGTTTGAATAAGCCGCCAAAACGCTATCTTTAACAATATGGCGTCGTGACGTCACGATTCACGTAAACAAACGTTGAAACGGTCGAGATACTAGACAAAAGTCATCTGTTCTGTCAACGATAGACAGAAATTTACTAAATCATGACGTCATCTTAAGTTCAGCCAATCCAGACCGTTTTCGATTACGTGGCGCCAGATTTAAAAAGATGAAGTTTTTTCGGGATTTTTTTATAAATAATACATTGTTTTGTAGTAAAATTAATGCAAATCGATTTTAAAAGCGATAATCTATACGAGTGTCAATAATTATGACCTTATTTTTTACATTGTCAAATAGCCTATTGTGTAACACACTACTACTCTCAATTTGAATAATTTTGAAGCTTATTGCTAATCCATTGCTCCTTATGTTCGTAAAATGTGTCCGCTCAACAACGTAAATAACGCAATGAATGTTGTTGAACTGTCAAAATGAAACCCATTGCTACTGATAGTGTGTTACGCAATTACCCTGCTGGTTAGACTGGAATCCGACCCCAACATAGTTGGGAAAGGCTAGCCAGATAAACTATGTCTGTGTATTATTTTATTTGCGCCATATTGAGGTCATCAACCTATTAATTGAGTGTAATTAAAATTATTGGTTTCTGTAATTACTTAACACGAGAGTATAGGATTACAAAGTGTGCAATTAATTTTAAGTACCTATCAAATTAATTGGTATTTTCATTTTATTGTAAATTGCGTTTGTTTATCTAGTACTTCATACAAGAGGTACAGTCAACAAAAGAGATAAGTATGCAGGATCGTCGGATATAGTTGAAGTTTAGTAAGAAACCGATGGATGTTCTTGAATAAAATTTAATTTTATTAATAGAAAACAAACAGCTCATTTATCAAATTAAATTCCATTTGACAACATCCATCAGTTTCTTACTAAACTTCAACTATATCCGAAGATCCCGCATACTTATCTTTTTTATTGACTGTTGTGCTATTCTTTAAAAATCTCACCGTGAAAACTTAGGTGAAGTGAGCGTGGAGTGAGCTGTCAATAGTGTCAATTCCTAGCAAAAACAAACTCACTTCACCTAAGTTTTCACGGTGAGATTTTTACAGAATCGACCGGCTGTACTGGCTGTACATACAATGTTTGTTAATATTTCTTGAAATAAGGGATAATACTTTTACTAGATATTAATAATTTTCAAACGAAGTATGAATTAAGCGAAACTCGGCGTTTCGCTGCGGCCCTAAAGCAGTAGGCTAAAGCCTAACCTCGCGGTCTTCACTCCAGGACTCGTCTGCTCCACCGGCCATTGGTCCTTCGACAGACATGGCCAGCCCACTGCCACTTCAGTTTGCTTACTCTGCAAGCTATGTGGGTAACTCCGGTTCTTTTCCGGATAATTTCAATAATGCCGCAATGAGTCCTGGGGGCCTAAAAAGGCCACTTTGGCAGAATCATAAACGTATTTTGCTTTTTTTCGTTGCAAGAGATTGGGATTGGATTTGGATTGGTATTTAAGCACAGACAAAAAAAAATAACTGAAAAATCCTTCACCAATGGGATTTGATACGATTAACTTATCAGTTAACTGTCTAATATGATTTATAATGATTTGATGAATTCCTTTTATGATTCTGCAAAAGTGGCCTTTTTAGGCCCCCTGTCATGAAAATTATGGCATCGGGGATTCAATTTACGTTGTCAAAAAATGTTCTTTAGGGAAAACAACTGCTTACTTTTATAAATAAGGTTTCATTGGCGTCATTTGCCGGAAAATTGCGGAAGCTAAGTATGTGGCGCGCACCACTCTTCTAGTCTAGGTAACTTTACCATAAGGGGATTACAGGAACAAAACGCAAAAAACGCAAGTTTTAGAAGCAATAAAAGTATATGATCGACTACAGTAAACAAAATCAGAAAAATATATGATATTCTTCAGGATATATAAATATATGCTAGGTAGATAGTGTGTTCAAAACATAATACAACTACCTACCTACTTTGATACGATAGAAAAAAATTAAGATACCTCTAAAAACTTTATTTTTATTACAATATAAAGACCATACTAATATACATACAATCATTCTGATTTTTGTCAGATTATTCTACAAGCAACATACTAAAGCACTAGTGTTTTAATTTTTTAGTCCAAACCTTAGATTTTTTGTAAATATAATATAATATGTAATAATTATGTGGTGTTACCAGCGTTGTGTCATCGCGCTTCTCTTTCTTTTCTGTGCAGTCCGACAAAGACCGCGCTTTAGGTCATTTGAACGGTTTGGAGCGTTGCATTTCACTAGCATTTTTTTCTAAGTAAAGCTGAGAGTGTTTGCCGTGTTATTCGTGTATGCCTACACTGTGCATAAACTGACCATACAATCGAAGACTGAAAAAACTTGCACAGGAACACATTTTTGCATGTTTTCTGAACTGCACGTACCTACCTACAGTAATAAATAGGCAATTATGTGGAGTGCCGTCAGAAGTGAAAACTTAATACTATGAAATAACCGTGTTTTCACCCTTATAGCTACAGACATATGTATATACCCATTATAGGTATAAGTACTACTTATATTATAGGTAATGTTAACATCATTAGCATGTCAGTGACGCCAACCCATAAGGTTTTCCCTTACCAAAAACATTAGCATGCCAGTGACGCAAACCCATAAGGTTTCCCCTTATCAAAAACATTAGCATGTCAGTGACGCGAACCCATAAGGTTTCCCCTTACCAAAAACATTAGCATGTCAGTGACGCGAACCCATAAGGTTTTCCCTTACCAAAAACATTAGCATGTCAGTGACGCGAACCCATAAGGTTTTCCCTTACCAAAAACATAAGCATGTCAGTGACGCGAACCCATAAGGTTTCCCGTTACCAAAAACATTAGCATGTCAGTGACGCGAACCCATAAGGTTTTCCCTTACCAAAAACATTAGCATGTCAGTGACGCGAACCCATAAGCTTTTCACTTACCAAAAACATAAGCATGTCAGTGACGCGAACCCATACCGTCTTATTCCAAAACGCGATCTAAATTTAGTACTGGGATTATCACTAGGTTTAAACCATGACTAAATAAAACGCTATTACAAAATGAAGTTTATCACTAGTTCATGAACTATGTATGGTACTAAAGTTAGTCCGCCGAGACCCCTAGTTTAACCATGGTTTGACATCGGTACTAATTTATTTTTGAGGTTAGCGTTGATTATTATTGTCTTTTTATTTGCAAATCGTAAAAAATGGATATTAATATGATTGACGTGATGGATTTGGATGATTTGGATATGCTGGAAACGTCTCGGCGATCTTACAGACATCGTCATCGTGTAAATCCTTTTGAATTTCAGTTTCAGTTTTTTCTGGAGTTCTGAAGAAAAAGTTAGTAAAACATAATTTTTCGAGTTGTTTTGTGACAACAACTCACGAACAAACCAACTAACAGACTGTTAGTAATAAAAATACTAAGAATAATATTGATAAGGAGTGCATATACATAATCAAAAGGACGTAAACATTTACGCGGACAGCCGAATGTAATTCATTCCATTTCAAGCTAGAGGTGTTAAAAAATATGACAACTTGATTATAAAAACCGCGTCAAAAGTACAAGATGTGCTTGTTCATTATATTGTAACCTAAACAAAGAACAATTTATGACATATTTTTGTAATGATAAATAATTATTTAATCATTTCAAGTGTTAATATAATATCAATATTTATAGAAACAGAACGTTGCTTCAAATAAAGCCTGTAGGAACGAATGAAAGAATGCCATTTTTGTTTCTTATCTGTGGATATTATTTGAACCATGGACCTTCTTTGGTACTAAAAGATCCTCGGATAGTCTTCGTTTTGTAATCGGAACACACTTTGATACTAGTACTAACTTTAATACAGTCACAAACCTAGACCTTTTAGTCTTGGTTTAAACCAGTACTTAAGCATTTTTTTGTAATAAGACCGATAAGGTTTCCCGTTACCAAAAACATTAGCATGTCAGTGACGCGAACCCATAAGGTTTTCCCTTACCAAAAACATTAGCATGTCAGTGACGCGAACCCATAAGGTTTCCTCTTATCAAAAACATTAGCATGACGGTGACGCGACCCTTTAAGATTACCTCCTACCAAAAATCGCTCAACGTGCTTATAGAAGTATATTATTTACTTCAAAAAACTTTTCACTGATTTTATTTTTCACTATAATAAGCACTGTTGTATTTGCGAACTGTATGTATGAGCTAAGTTCGAATCTTTAAAGAAACGAACTGTCAAAGCTTGTTTGCGGAAGAGACAAAGAAAGTGGTATATTAGTGGAAGACGGTTCGGCAGCCGAGAAACAGGGAAGGGGGGGGGGGGGCGACATAAGAGATTTCTTCAAAGGACACTTCGTTCCTCTACCAACACAATCTCGGATACTACAAACATTTCGTTCTAACTTTATCTTTCCAGTCATCTCTAATGCTGCAATCTTATTGGTTCGAAGATCGAATTGTACGTTCGAAACTTGAAAATAAACTAACGGTTCTAACTGCATGGGTCGTCAAAATAGACGTAAGATATTTGTTCCTTGGCTCTAGCCTTTGTGCACTATAGTTCCATTCTCGTTTAAAAGCGCCAGTCTTTAATAGCCAGTGTTCAAAACATAGTTAACGGTAAATATTTTAAGTCTGTTGGTTGTTGGCTGTTGCCTTTTTAAGAGTTGCCACTACGTACTAATTTAATGACCTCGAAAGCAACGAAAAATATGAAAACTGACCAAGTGCGAGTCGGACTCGCACACGAAGGGTTCCGTACCACAAGGCAAAAACGCCGAAAAAAAAAACACGTTTGTTGAAAGGGAGCCCCCCTTAAATATTTATCATAATCATAATCATCATAATCATTTATTTATTTGTCAGAATATTGTTACAGAGTTGTTACATATTTTTAAAAGTTCATAATATTCTGCCGTTTCCGGCGTACAAATAAATTTTTTAGGGTTTTGGTAATTTTGTTAGATTAACATTGAATTAAATAAATTAGAATAACATTCAAATTGGAAATTAGTCAAATATTAGGAATAGTAATGTCAAAAAGATTAAATTAAGTCAAAGAGATAATAAGAATAGAATAGGTATAATTATTCTAATATTTAAGTCAACTGTTCATTTCATTCATAAAATCATTAGTCGAGTAATAGCATTTACATAGGAGATAATTGAATAATTTAGATTTAAATGTCCTAAAGTTAAGTGTTTTAAAACAGTCTGGTAGTTTATTATATTTTATTTTGTTTTTAGTATTTTTTGTTATAGCGGCAACAGAAATACATAAATTGTGATAATTTCAACTGTCTAACTATCGCGGTTCTTGAGATACAGCCTGGTGACAGACAGACGGACAGACAGCGAAGTCTTAGAAATAGGGACCCGTTTTTACCCTTTGGGTACGGAACCCTAAAAATACACCAAAACCTAGCATCAAATAAAGTAAAAAACATGCGGTGTAGCTCGAAATTCTCATCGTTAGTTCAGCGAGAACGAAATTCTAACTAGCACACTTCATTGTGTGAGATCGCTTGCCCGTTTCAGCCCTTGTGCCAAATAGTTAAAAAAAAGTCCTCAAACGCTGAAGTTGCTTTGAAGCCATTTTTCACGTCAACTCCCGTTTATAGGGGCCAATTTCCCGTGTCTAATCCAGGAACGTTTCGATTTTACGAGGGACTTTTCTAGTAATTGGAGATCTAATAACTTTGAAAAGATCCCTGTTTTGCTAAATTAATAGGATTCAAAAAGTTTAATTGCTTTTGTTTGACTAAAACCTATTTAACCTACTTTGTTACTGCATAAATTATCCGTGAATGAATTTGTTGTTTGGTACCGACGCTCATTAAAACTCAACTGTATTCATGAGTATTAAATTCACAAAATAAATAACATATAACTGAGTACCTACTTAATTGGTTTGTACACATAATTACAACTCTGTCGCGTAGGTATATTGGATAATTATAATTTTGGAGATTACCTAATTCGGTATAACACACCGCTATCACGAAGGACCAAATCATAGTAGCATTTTTAAACATCTCATCTCGGGAATATATTGCACGACTCATAAAGGCTCCTTCAAACTGGCGTGACACGCGACGTGAATCGCGAGCGGTGCCTTTGAGTCGCGTCGCGTGTCGCACCTGTTTGTAGGAGCCTTAATGCGAAGCAGAGAGTGCTTTAAGGCTCCTTTAAACAGGCGCGACACGCGATAAAATCGCGAGCGACACAAAGGCACCGCGGGTCGCGCAACGAGCGGTGCCTTTGTGTCGCGATTATATCTCGTGTCGCGCCTGTTTGGAGGAGCCTTTACGATCGAAAAAAAATGTTTGCCTCCTTTCTGCAACTGTTTCTATTGTTATAATTCTGCTAGTACACAGAGTCTACTTAATTCAAGGTACCATTGTATAGATAATTTAATGGAGCTTAATTCTGTACTTTTCAACAATTGATTTAAGGCGAAAGCGCCATGTTAGCCCGCGAAATTCATTTTTTTTTAGGTTTTTTACAATTTGCTGGTCAGTATTAAGTTGTACGTTGATTAAAATATGATTCGCGGCCGTAACAAATATGTATTTACAGAATTATAATCATTAAAGTCATCAACACAACTCTCTAAGACCATGTAATCCCCAAATGTCAAGATTTCATGAAATAGCCATTCTTAGAGCTTCCCCCTTAATGCAGTAGAAATGAAAAATACATCAAAATATTAAAAAAAAAAAACCCGTCAATAAATAAAAAAACTGTTATTTTGACATTACAAACTGACACTTCAATATTTTTATTCGTTTATTTATGTAAGTAATATAGATATCAGCAAGTAGGTTTTAATATTACGAACGCTAATTAACACAAAATTAATTCGTTGTTAACTAAATAATTTAAAAGCGGTTAGCCATTTAATTTCGCCGTTCGGTTTTAAAATTTTTACTTACTTGAAAATTCCAACATGGCGCCAGCTTTTGCATTTAACCACAAAGTGGCGCGAAATTGCAAAATGCAGCTATAAACGCGCAAAATCTTTACATTACGAGCTTTGTGTGCGCTTTAATATTTACAGAGAGTAATTACAGACAGGCGTTAGCTGTAAAAGGGAAAATAAAGACCTTTAAAATGGTATGAGCGTCTTCCTTCCGTTTGATTTTTTTATTTATTTCCTGGGCTAATTATATAAGGATAATTATCTATACAAATAAATAAGGAAAGTGTATGTTTGTAATGTCAAAATAACAGCGTAATATTAATAAACGGTACTTACAATAAAAAAAAACTGTCTGTCTCTGTTTGTTCCGGCTAATATCCGAAACGGCTGGACTGATTTTGATGAAATTTGGTATGGTTATACTTTGAACTCTGGGAAAGGACATAGGCTACTTTTTATCGACATACCAGGCGGGAGAAGCCGCGGGCGGAATTTGAACTTTCAGACTAAATTATGTCTACGTTTTCAGTGGAAACTCGATTAGTAGGTAAATATCGTGACTTCGATAAAACGTAGGGCATTGATCGCTTATCAGTTAACTACAGTAGGTAGGTATTTCTCCGAGGTGATAATACCTATCAATAAGTAGTACCTATCAGTAGCCCATAGAATATAAAACGATTAAGTAAATAAATTACGTCGATGGAGAAAAGCTGTGCTATAATAGGTAATAGCGAGATGAGAGCAGTGGTGGCCTAGTGGTAACGGCCGCGACTTACGAGTTGTAGGTCGTAGGTTCGAACCCAGACAGGCGCTTTACTTTGTGTAAATTATTTCATCACCACTGCTCTCAAAACGGTGAAGGAAAACATCGTGAGGAAACCGGCATGTCCTAGAAACAAAAATTCGAAGACATGTGACATCTGCCAACCCGCACTGGCCCCGCGTGGTGGATTACGGCCCACTCCCTCTCACCGAGAGCCCCGAGAGGAGGCCTGTGTCCCAGCAGTGGGAACATTATAGGCTGATTATGTATGTTATGTAATAATGGCGCATATTTTTCACTTAAACCAATTTAGAACAACAACAAATATACAACACCAAACGCAACAGAAATGTTCTAATAACAACAACAACAACACTACAACTAATCTATAAGGTGTACGTGACTACGTGTACCTACATAATAAAGAGTATTCTTCAATCATTTTGACAGATCAGCATCATTCATTGCGGTAATTACATTGCTGAGTAGACGAATTATTTAAATATATGAATCAACTAGCTGCGCCCCGCGGTTTCGCCCGCATAAGTGTCAATCCCGTGGGAATATCGGGATAAAAAGTATCCTATGTGTTAATCCTGATTATAAACTATCTGTGTGCCAAATTTCATACGAATCCGGTCAGCCGTTTGTGCGTGAAGAAGTAACAAACATACAAACACACTCACAAACTTTCGCCTTTATAATATTAGTATGACTAGCAGGCTGCGCCCCGCTGTTTTACTACTAGCTGCGCCTCGCTGTTTCACCCGCATAAGTGTCGATTCCGTCGGAATATCGGGATAAAATGTTGCCTATATGTTAATCCAGGGTGTCAGCTACCTCCATACAAAATTTTATCAAAATTGGTCCAGCCGTTTGAGCGTGAAGAAGTAACAAACATATAAACACACCCCCACACACATTCACAAATTTTCGTCATTATAGTGTTAAATTAGTGTGATTTGTGTGATGGATTTGTTTAGAAATTTCCTTCAAAATCTTTCGGGTTGTGATTAAAAGTGTGCTCAAATTAAGGGGCTGTTCACGGGGCGGCAGGGTTCACGGAAGAGTGCTAACGCGTGCCCGTGTTCCCGCCGTAAGCGGCACAGGAGGACACCGTGGAGTTTTAGTGGGTTAGAGTCCCACATAACTGCACTATCTCCCCGTGTGGTAGCGCAAACAGAATGCATAAGCATTTCTCCACGTAAAAAAAAGGGCTGTTCGTTTAGAATAATATTTTATTATTTTCTTGGAAACTTTTCCTGAAGAGTATATATTTTCTGTGCGGTTAAGATAACCCAAATGTAACTCAGCTGAAACCTGTAAAAACTCGGTAAAATGTAGCAAAAGTTGAAACAAAGGATCCAACTCTTGGTTGAACGCGTACATAAGTAGGACTTGTAAAATATTCAAATTTACATCAAAAGGCAGACGCTTTCAGTGGCTTATGGAGGCCTAATTGATAGTAAACGACGTTAACAAAAGGAGTAAAAGTTATTTGCTTTACGGTTAGTCTGTTGTAGGGTCTTGGCTAAATAATAACAAACACACGGGTCGATCTTTAAGGATAAGCAACGCTGTCTAGGTCGGTCCGTGGATGGGTGACCATCCATTACATATACATACCCCTCCGTGCCTCGGAAAGCACGTTAGGTAGTTGGGTAGGGTCTTGGCTAAATAATAATAAACACGGGTCGATCTTTAAGGATAACCAACGCTGTCTAGGTCGGTCCGTGGATGGGTGACCATCCATTACATATACATACCCCTCCGTGCCTCGGAAAGATTGTTCCGGCTATCACTCGTAGATTTTTGACACGTCTTTACGGGAAGTCAGAAGCCCGAAAGCTTGACAACCAGTCTTGCTATACTATAAGAGAGAGGTATCGCATTACCCAGTAACTTGGTTGTGGGAGACAGATAGGCAGTCGCTCCACGTAAAATACTAGTATTCAGCTGCATTCGGTTAGACTAGAATCCGACCGATTTATAAATGGAATATTCAACTAATAAATATGGGCCTTCATCTGCAGTAAATCATTCTTCGATAAATGGTGTGTTACGCAATTAGGGTGCTGATCTTGGCCTTTTTGGTGATTTTTTTTTTGCTGGTCTATGCTGTCCCACTGTTGGGAAAAGGCCTCCCCCAAATCCTTCCACTTTTCCCGCGCCACCTCGAACCAGCCCTCGCGGTACGCGTCCAGGTCATCTGGCCATCTCTTTCTGGGCCTGCCTCAGCGGCGCCGTCCATCTTCAGGCACCCATTGTGTGGAGATTTTTTCCCAGCGGTCAGAAAAGTCAGGTGCGTACTACTCGCAACCGGCGTGCGTGTATGAACGTATCCAGACCAGACAGAGCGAAGCATGCCGCAAATGATTTTCAGGCTCACCTTTTGCGGCGCATGCCTCGCTCTGTCTGGATGCACCTTTAAACGAAGCGAAAGGAGTATACAATGCGGAGACAGCGGAGACAACAACACGACTGTAGCGGTATCTATAACGCCACATGCGAACAACGCGTCATACTGACGTCACGCAAAATCCTGCATCGCGCAAGCAGTGTTTACCGCGCAACTAGCATAGATACAACGGCCCGACATGAATCATCGGGTAAGTTGCTTGTCAGACACAGCACCCGTCTGGTCGGAGGATCCTCCCTTTTCTATACAGTATGAGTGAACTTTACACCCTGTTCCTCATACCTCTATACGACAGTAAATGAAAACGCTGGCAATAACTACGAAAATCAAATTCTCATTTGAAAACAGACAAGGAGGCAAACCGTCCAATCGATTCGTGAGCTATTCCTCTGATTTATCGGAGGAATGCGAAATGAAATGCGAGAGGAACGCTCAATGGAATGCGCACATTGTCATGCCCTATACCCTACAACTGACTGCCGCCATTTTTGTTAGGGTTCCGTACCAAAATGGTAAAACGGAACCCTTATGGTGAGACTAAGTCTGTCTGTCTGTCTGCCTATCTGTCTGTCTGTCACAGCTAGATATCTCAAGAACTACTAGTACTATCAACTTGAAATTTGGAATAGTTTTAGATGACGTTTGCCCAACTATTTTGCAATTAAGAAAGAAATAAAAATATATGGATATTTTTTGCAACAGGGCCTGAAAGGGGGTCTGAAAAATTCGAAGTGGGGCTACTAGGGCATGTGGAGTATCATATAATAGAGCGCAGTTTGCAGATTCTCAATCATTTTTTCTTTTTTTTTTAGGTTGCATAGTTTTCGACTTTTGATGAAAAATGTAAAAAAAAATACCGTTCCTCCCCCCCCCCCCCTTTTCTCCGAAGTTTGCAAAGAGAAAAATCTGAAGTTATTGTATGTGATAGAAGTTTATGTAAAAATTACAGGAAAAATAAAACGAAGTCTCTAAATAGCACTTTTTCAGAAATCATCAATATTCTACACCGCAGTGCACAGTGTTAAAGTTCTCTGACGAATTTAGGCCTCACCGATGAAAATTTAAACAACATATGATGTTACGGAACCCTCGGTGCGCGAGTCCGACTCGCTCTTGCCCGGTTTTTGTTTTTAGATTAACTTTGAATTTGGAACCAGCTGTTTTTACAAAAAAAAAGAGGACACCAAAGGTCGTTCTAAGGATTTCAATAATACGTTTATTATCTCTGTATTTATATTAGGTGTGTTTTACTAATATTACTTGAGACATGTGATCCCACACACAAGGCTAAAATAATAGTAGGTACAGTCACTGTGAGAAGCTAAGGAATTCAGTCAACTCAAGTGGTAAGGGCGGGCTCGGATAGTAAAAAATAATATTTGAGTTAGAATGAGAAAGACTATAAGTAGTGTTGAAGTAGGATCGATTGGTTTTTGCTATACTTACTCCACTACAATCGCATCTCATTTTTTGCTATACTTAGGTACTCCACTACAATCGCATCTCATTGGTTTTTTGAAAATTTGCTCCAAGTCACCGTCACTCCGATCATTGTCTGCACTTTGGCCTTAAGGTCCTAACCTCGCCATATGCGGATACGATAAACCGTTGCGAGTTTGATCTTGAACCTAAAAATCTTAAAAATATAGCTTAGATACGATGTGAATATCTGTGGTTTATATCACAAACTTGAATGAGGAAATGTTTAATTTAGTAACACATGATGGAAATAAACGGTAGACGATCAGTGTTTTTGATGACTCATAAAATTGAGTCGGTGATACACTGTTAAGTTACTCTTCCACTCTCTCATCTGATAACTAGATAACTTTGTAGGCATTATAACGTGTTGGCTGAAACTACGATTTTCGACATCTGCGAGTCTGCTTAGATATAGTTTTTTTTTCTTTCTTTAAGTATCTCTATATCATCATAAATTTTCTTTTTTTTTATGCCCTTATAAGTTTAGTAACTTTTCCAAATGTTATCTACCTGTTATTAATATTTTATCTTTGTTAACTTAGTACAATAGACCCCTTTATTTATGTGTTATGTATTGTGTACATCTTTTGTTGGAGATCTTAAATAAATAAACAAAATAAAATAGCCGTTATGACTATATTTTATTGTTAAATAGGTCTTTTATAAAAAACTTTGTGTATACCATTCAACAATATTCATTGCGTTATGAATATTATTAAATTGTCAAAATAATTGCACAAACTTGCTATCACAATCCGAAGGAATTTGAAGGAACATCGTATTTAAACTCAGTTTAAAAAAAAAACGTTTTTTCGAGACGCGATAAATAGCGTACCCTTCACACATTCCTTCACAATCCCGAGGATTTGGAAATAAATTCCTAATCCACTACTTGATATGTTTGAAAAATTTGCCTGCTCAACAATGTAAATAACGCAACAAATGTTGTCGAATTGTCAAAACGATACCTAGGCATTGCAATTGCAACTGTTAATAAAGTTACGCAATTACCTCGCTAGCATAAATCTTGCGCGGGAATCTTTATCATTTATTAAGTGATTAGGAAATGAGAGGCTGGCGCAATTACCGAACCTTTGATTAGATTTAGATCGTAATAATCATAGTGAAGGGTTTACTAAATCGTTATTAATTAACAATCTCTGATATCGGATTGATTGTAATTATTATCTCTGATTTGAGATGGGTATTTATTCAGGTACGTTATTGGGTGACGGTAAAGGTTGAAATATTCGTTGGAAGTTTGAATAATTTCCGTCTTATTCCAAAACACGATCTAAATTTAGTACTGGGATTATTACTAGGTTTAAACCATGACTAAATAAAACGCTATTACAAAATGAAGTTTATCACTAGTTCTTGAACTATTTACGGTACTAAAGTTAGTCCGCCGAGACCCCTAGTTTAACCATGGTTTGACACCGGTACTAATTTATTTTTGAGGTTAGCGTTGATTATTATTGTGTCTTTTTATTTGCAAATCGTAAAAAATGGATATTAATATGATTGACTTGATGGATTTGGATGATTTGGACATGCTGGAGACGTCTCGGCGATCTTACAGACATCGTCATCGTGTAAATTCTTTTGAATTGAGTGACGAAGATTTTAAATATAAGTATAGGTTCACAAAACGTTTTAGGGAAAAAATAGTGGATGTTTTACGTGAGGATTTATCCCACGACCCTCGAGGATGCCCATTGAGTCCTGAAGTGCAAATGGTTTGCGCATTACTTAATATTTCCTATAATAATAAGAACATCCGCGTTAGGTAGTCGAAATAAGATGAAACAATGCATTGTTTACGTAGCTAATAATTTAAAAATTATGTTTTACTAACTTTTTCTTCAGAATTCCAGTTTTCTCTAAAACAGTTTCAACACACACACAACAGTTTCAGTTTTTTCTGGAGTTCTGAAGAAAAAGTTAGTAAAACATAATTTTTTGAGTTGTTGTGCGTACACAACAACTCACGAACAAACCAACTAACAGACTGTTAGTAATAAAAATACTAAGAATAATATTAATAAGGAGTGCATAAACATATCAAAAGGACTTAAACATTTACGCAGACAGCCGAATGTAATTCATTCCATTTCAAGCTAGAGGTGTTAAAAAATATGACAACTTGATTATAAAAACCGCGTCAAAAGTACAAGTTGTGCTTGTTCATTATATTGTAACCTAAACAAAGAACAATTTATGACATATTTTTGTCATGATAAATAATTATTTAATCATTTCAAGTGTTATTATAATATCAATATTTATAGAAACAGAACGTTGCTTCAAATAAAGCCTGTAGGAACGAATGAAAGAATGCCATTTTTGTTTCTTATCTGTGGATATTATTTGAACCATGGACCTTCTTTGGTACTAAAAGATCCTCGGATAGTCTTCGTTTTGTAATCAGAACACACTTTGATACTGGTACTAACTTTAATACCGTCACAAACCTAGACCTTTTAGTCTTGGTTTAAACCAGTACTTAAGCATTTTTTTGTAATAAGACCGTTAGCGTTTAATTTAAGCATGACAGGCGCTTTACTTTGTGTAAATTAATTAATCACCACTGTTCTCAAATCGGTGAAGTAAAACATCGTGAGGAAACCGGCATGTCCTAGAACCAAAAATTCGAAGACATGTGACATGTACCAACCCGCACTGGGCCCGCGTGGTGGATTACGGCCCATTTCCTCTCACAGAGAGTAGGCCTGTGTGTCCCAGCAGCCCCCATTATAGGCTGACGCGGAAGTGTACCAATTCCAATTACTTAAGTGAAACCTAAAAACTAGCAGCGCTCCGCGGTTTCACCCGCATAAGATCCCGGGGGAATAGCGGGATAAAAACTATCCTATGTCCTTCCCCGGGATGCAATCTATCTCTCGTGAAAAGGTAACGTACAGATAGGTAGAGTTACATTCGAATTTATAATATTAGTATGGATAACGAGTGTTTTCCTTCCCCGTGATACCGAAGAAGGCAAAACTGTTTATTGGAAAACCATAACGAAGTAGAGAAGGGGTAACTAATTGCCGCGGAAGGGGTCTGTGGTGACTAGACACAAATATAGCAATTACGAACAATTAAGCGCTGAAAACGTAGTAAACGCTTACACAGACAGCGCTGTAGCGCTTGATAATTCATTGCATCGTTTAGTGTCGATTTGTTTTGTTGTGCTCGTTTCAAAACGAATTTTGCAGTGATTGAACGCAAGCTGTCGTGTAGAGGCTGTTTATGTAATTTAACACTGGACTAAGGGTTCAAATCATTGAAATGTTGTCCTTGAATTGTATGAATAATGCCTTGAACTCGCTCTAAGATCATCATCTGCCCGCCTTTTCCCAACTATATTGGGGACGGCTTCCAGTCTAACCGGATGCAGCTGAATACCAGTATTTTACATGGACCGACTGCCTATCTGTTCTCCACAACCCAGTTACTGGGTAATACGATAACCTTCGTAAGACTGGTTGTCAGACTTTCGGGCTTCTGACTACCCGTAACGACTGTCAAACATCCACGAATGACAGCCGGGACCGACGTCTTTAACGTGCTTTCGAGCGAGGGGTCACGGTATGTAAAGATGATCACCCATCCACAGACAAACCGCGGCAATAGACCTGTGCGGCTGTTATTATTTAGCTTGCAAATTACCTATCTTGTTAATATAATCCTTAGCTCTATATTATATTCACTCACCGCACAGACTTCATTCACTTTTCCTTCTTCGTTCAGTCTATCTCTCTTTGGAATGCGCTCCCTCAAGAAATCAGGATAACTAACCGATTCTCCTTTATATTAAAGTTAAAGTTCGCGAGCACATTCGCAAATTATCATCACAACGGTAATATTTTCTCATTGTTTATTTCTTTTTAGTATATTCATATTATTCATGTTTTTATGTATATTTGTGCTTGTATTTATATGTAAGTAATTAGGTACATTATGTATTATATTTATAGTTTTAATACTTAGGTCTATACGTGTAAATATAATTTTAAAAATATTTAATATATTAAATATTTATATTATATCTATAGTTTTAATAGGTCTGCGTATTCAATATTTGACGGCACGGTTGGCGCAGTGGTTAAGCGATTGACTGCTGCGCTGCGTGTCGCGGGTTCGATTCCTGCACGGAACAAATATTTGTATGACCTACAAGTAGTTGTTCCGGGTCTGGATGTTTGTGTATGTGAGTTTAAATGTTTTAAACGCACCCACAATACAGGAGAAATTCCTAGCGTGGGGCATGTTTTATTAAAAAAAAAAAAAAATATTAAAAATATTTAATATTTTAAATATTTATATTTAAAATATTAATTTTCATGATTACACCTACAGCCTACTACTGTTTGTCTCTGCATCACCCAAAGGTTGACTGGTAGAAAATGCCTATGGCATTAAGTCCGCCTCTGTACATTTATGTGCTTGAAGTATTAAATAAATATTCTAAATCATCATATCATTTGTTTCAGGTACATTAGAGGTTTGACAATAAGGGCTTAGACAATCCAGGTGTGGCCCTCCTGCAGTGGTAGGTATGTAGATAATAAATAGTAGGTACACTTTGTTACACAATATTCATAGTACCTAAACAAGGAAAAAAGAACATTTTACCAGAATTAAGTTTCATACCGACTCTTCTCCATAGCAAACGACCAGGAACCGTGCACCTAGCTTCTGACGATTCATAATTATGTTCTCATGTAGGTTTATGTGAAATAAAATATTTTGATGGGGTGCGTTTATATGTTTGTTACTTCTTCACGCTCAAACGGCTGGACCAATTTTGATAAAATTTTGTATGGAGGGGATTAACATATAGGCTACTTTTTCTCGCGATATTCCCACGGGATCGACATTTACACGGGTGAAACCGCGGGGCGCAGCTAGTAAATAATAAATTCGAATGTTACTCTGTCTATCTGTTACCTCTGCACGCTTAAACCCCTAAACCGATTAAGATTAAGATGACATTTGGACGGTAAAAAGATAGATTGAGTCCCGGGAAAGGACATAGGATAGTTTTTATCCCGATATTACCACTGGATCGACACTTATGCGGGTGAAACCGCGGGGCGCTGCTAGTAAAGAATACGTTTGAGTTCTGTAAGTAGAACTACTTATGCATGCAAGTTACGAGACCACTCGGCTAATTCTTTGAGCTGTTCCAAAGTTGTTGAGTCAAGAACAGTTGTGTTTTAAGAGCCATTGTAACTGAGCTCAATTAATTACTTATGTACCTACTCTTGCAAGGATTAAGGCTTGATTGTTGCTACTGTAATTGCATGTACTTCTTCGAAATATCAATTTTTTGTCGAATTATATTAAGTGGTTTCATCTTCTCTCTCGTTGACACTGCGAGGTAATTGCATACTTAACACACTATCAGTAGCAATGGGTTTCATTTTGACAGGTCATCAACATTCATTGCGTTATTTCCGTGGTTGAGCAGACACATTTTTCGAACATATGAAGCAATGGATTAGCAATATCCTTCAAAATGATTCAGATTGAGTTTGACAGTGTGTTACGCAATAAGGGTGATAATGAAAAATGCTTATTTCCATGGTCTGAACATCTGGTCGAAGTTCATGTATATCGTCCGGAACACGGTGTATAAGATTTTTTTTTTTTAAACTAATTAGTATGACTTCTCCTGTTGCAAACTAAATGAGTTAGGTACCTAAATTCCTGAAATGATGCCGTGCCCAAATTATTTTGTAACGTGCCACCACAATGGCATGAATGCGTATGCCATATTAATTCGCCATCCCTGGATTATTTATAATTATTTTGATTGTATTCATAATTTACGACTGTAAGGCCTTTTTATCAAACTAACTGGTATATTTTATTTTTAGCTTGAACTGCTACTAGTACAATATCCGCACATAGTTTTTTTTTTTAGTTTCACTAGCACCTTTTTTCTTTCACCGTTTTTCGTTTATTGCATAAAACTTTTGGCAAAGGAAACTGCTCATGCTGCTTCAAAACTTTAGCCTGAAACTTTGTCAATTAAAGTGCTTATTATAACTTTTACATCGAAAGTTATTACATCCTCTATCACGTTGAAAATACGAGTAAAAAGCACTATCTAATTTTTACCGACTTCAAAAAAACGGAGGTTATCAATTCGATACGTATGTATGTAATATTATTGGAATTGCATTATATTCACATATGATGATCTATTAGGGCTTCCAAACAAATATACAAAATTTTATAGACGTATGTATGTATGTATGTATGTATGTATGTATGTTTGTCCACGCATATCTCCGGAACTATTAATCGGATCGTGACAATTTTTTGTTGGCTTACATTTACCTCAACTTAGGGAACAGTGCAAGTTTCATCAAGATCGATTCAGTAATTTTCAAGATATGGACTAATACGTGTAAGTGTGACGGCCTGGCTTGTTGATACGAGCTACGGGTGTAGTGTCAAAGGGAAAACATCTCAAAACCTTGGAAAATTATGAAATAACTTTAATTTCGGAAGTCGGTGGCATAAAACTAAAATACAGATCCCAAGACACCGACTTCCGAAATTAAAGTTATTTCATAATTTTGAGTTAATTTCTTTTTGAAGTCGGTTTAATTTTTTTAAATTACTTTTTTTCTTTTTAAGTTTAATGAATTTCGCAACCTTGTATTGTTTGATGTTTTTCTTGCTACCTATATCGAATTGCCGGATATGACAGAGTTTAAATTTAAACTCAAAGCATTTATCTATACTTTTAATAAAGACTTTAGAACTAAGTAATAAATTGAACACGCGAATCTCTGAAACTACCAGTCGGATTTGAAAAAATCTGTATGTTTTGCATTTGATATTTCAATTCTTGAGAAAGCCTATCAGGCTATTTAACATCGCGCTAGGACTCTTCGGAGCCGAGCAAAAGAGTGAAAACGAATTAATAAAGGCTCCTACAAAGGCGCGACACGACATGCGACACAAAGGCACCGCAAGTCGCGCAACGAACCGCTCGTTGCGCGACTTGCGGTGCCTTTGTGTCGCGCGCGATTTTATCGCGTGTCGCGCCTGTTTGTAGGAGCCTTAACGCGGGCAGGCGATGCGAAGCGACGGGTTGGGTCGGGGGAACGAGCACGCGGACGAAGTCGTCGGCAGAAGCTAGTTTAAAATAAACCAAGTAGGTACAGGCACTTTTGGATTGTCAAGGGGTCGGTCAGTCAGAAAGATTTAGCGGCCCATTCCAAAGCGTAGGGTTCCTATGGAGAAGAACGGGCAAAAAACTCTACGGACACTCTTTTAAATCAAATGATGTAACCAATGTTACATCATTCATATTGAAATTATACATGTGAGAGAACGATATAGAAAGACATGCACGTTAAAAGCTTCCGTAATAAAAATTAAAACAAGTTAACTCAAGACATAAGTACCCCTTTATTCATAAACGTTTCATATAGATAAGTAGTGATTAGCGACTGTTTAACTTTAATCATCGTTTATAAATAAACCCCTAAAGATGGCCATCACATTTCACAAACACGAGTACTTACCTAACACAAATATTATGATCATGTCTGTAATAACTACCCACGTAGTGCGTTTAACTCAACAAATATACTCCCTACTACCTTCTTATTTACCACTTATTCGCCCAAGTGTTACTCCGCAATATATCCCCGGAGCAGGCCCGTCTGTGAGACAAATGTCACCCATTTACAACATACGCCCACGATCTCAACAACATTGATACTCCCGCTGATGTCACCACGTTTCATACGCCCGGAAATATGATAATGAAGCTCCCTTGAGGTTTTTTATAGACATTGTCGCCTCGTTGCGTAGATTTATCATTTCATTACATTATCAGTAATGCTAGTAATGGAATCGTAAAAAATCCCATAAAAATGTCATTCAGAATTGAATATTCATTACACGTAGACGGTCATTATGAATAGTTATGGATAGGCGATTCAATAACCACTAATATCTCTATGGCATGAATTATACAGAAACGGCGTACCTAAGGTGAAGGCGCGGCGCAGGCGCACGTCGTCGTCGCCTTCGTACATTTTGTATGAAAACGTTTTGAAGCGGCATCATGCCTGCGGCTGCGCAGCGCCTGCGCCGCGCCTTCATCTTACGCCGTCTCTGTATAATTCACGCCTATGAGTGAGCAGTGGCGGTGCAATGGTAACGGCCTTGACTTACGAGTTAAGGCTCCTACAAACAGGCGCGACCTGCGATATGATCGCGCGCGACACAAAGGCACCGCTCGTTGCGCGACTTGCGGTGCCTTTGTGTCGCGTCGAGATTTTATCGCGTGTCGCGCCTGTTTGAAGAAGCCTTTATAGGCCATGGGTCCGAACCCAGGCAGTCGCTTTTTGTAAATAATTTCATCACCACTGCTCTCAAAACGGTGAAGGAAAACATTGTGAGGAAACCGGCATGTCCTAGAACCAAACATTCGAAGACATGTGACATCTACCAACTTGCACTGGGCCCGCGTGGTAGATTACAGCCCACTCCAGAAAGGAGGCCTGTGTCCCAACAGTACTCAGAACAGAAAAAGTAGGAACATTATAGGCTGATTTTGCAATGTCTCTATGAATAGGGAGTATTATTTTATATGATCTTGAAGGGCGGTCGAAAATAATTATATTAGCGCCCATTTAACCTGACCCTGTTGCTATAATTAGCTGGCCATTATTAAGTGAGCAACGACTCGTTATTGTGTCAATGATAAAACCAAGTCGCACCTCGATACATTGCTTAAATACCTATCGGGTGCCTCTTAAATGAAAGATGATGCCTTTTGAGAGGCATCCGTGGAAAAGTTTTCAGTCACGTGGCAAAGTAAATTATTTCAATAGGTACCAAAAGTATAAGGGCAGCAGCAGCACCCTATTGCGTAACACACTATCAATCTCAATCTGAATCATTTTGAAGGATATTGCTAATCCATTGCTTCTTATGTTCGAAAAATTTGTTTGGTCAACAACGTAAAAACGCAATGAATGTTGTTGAACTGTCAAAATGAAACCCATTGCTACGTCGTGTGAATTGTGATACGCAATTAGCTAGCTGGTAACCAAGGCTAGAAATTGGAACATGAAATTCGTCACCTTTTACGTCACACCATTTCACATTAATTCATTCAATTGTACCAAATAACCTAAAAACGTACACAAAATAAAAATTATCATTGTGCAAAGGTTTAGAAATAATTTACATTCGTACGTAAACCATTAAAGGATAATTCAACGTCAGCTGATTTGTCGTCTCACCGCTTTCGAGGCGGGAATTTGAGTGACGCACGAATATGACATAAGCCGTTTAGTATTCGCGCCATGAAAACGTCAGAGACAGACAGAATGTCTGTGATACAGTCTTTAATTTTTATTGTAATGTTGTCTTTGGTTTTATTTGTTTTAACAACTTTTTCATGTAGGTATAGGTTTCCGTTGTTGATGCATTATATTAAACTAGTTTCTGCCCGCGACTTCGTCCGCGTGAATTTTTTTGTTTCCCTGTCTCACCCCGTCGCATCGCATCCCTTGTCCGCGCTATTAGGTACTTCGTTTTCGCTCAGCGTTCTTTCCGACTTGTTTTATTTCTGCTCGGCTCCTAAGGATCTTAGCGTGATGTTAAATAGCCTATAGCCTTCCTCAAGAAATGGGCTATCAAATGCAAAATATTTTTTTAAATACGACTTTTAGTTCCAGACGTTTCAAATAAACAGAACTCTTCAGCCTTATTAGTATTGACGGAGATTAGGGCGTCAATTAAACAAACAAGCAAACAGCCACACTCTTCAGCTTTATTATTTACTACTTACTAGCTTCCGCCCGCGGCTTCGCCCGCGATGTATGTCGATTAAAACTATCCTATGTCCTTCCCCGGAATGCATTCTATCTCTCTGCCAAATTTTATCGAAATCCGTTCAGAGTTACTTTCGAATTTATAATATTAGTATGGATTAGTAGGATGGATAAAGTACCTAAAGTAAAAGTGCGCAGTGTTGCACACTCCTACCCTATTTCAAGTTAAACAAATATCAACTTTATCTCAATGACAATTAAGTTGGTTTCAGTGACTAGCACTATTGACAAATTTATAAAAATGTTTGAAGTTGTAGCGTAAACTGAACTTTTATTGTGTAGTAATCAAAGTTATTTTTCCATTAATTCATATTTGTTTAAATTTTTGGCAAATAAATCGCGAATGCACGGTACGTTAGAGTCAGTTTTTGGTGAAAATTAAAAAAAAAAATTAGTCTCTCGAGGTTTTCTATGAAAACATTGACAGCCACGCAGTCTCTAGCTGTGGAGTGTGGTCTTTGTCTTTCCTCTGCTTCCTCTATAGTCATCAGCAATCATCCGTTTAGTTGCATGTGCATTGCGCATGCGTGACTAACTAATGCGACTAAACGACGCGACGGACATTTCCGCCAACTACCTACTTAGATCTATTTAACCTGTCAGTAATAGTGACAATGGCAAGTGAAAAAGCCACGGCCATTGTTACGTCATTTACACGTTAAATTCATGAATATCTGATCCCGTCTCATTGATTATGCAGTTCTGCCACAGTATTACTCATGTGTAAGTTGTGTAACTCCTTACAGGCTGTTACGCGGCCATTTTTGCAGAGCAATTGTGCTGAAGAGTAGTAGTAGTAGTAGTAAGAGTTGTGCTGTATCTCATGAACCGTGATAGCTACTATAGCTAGACAGTTGAAAATTTCACAGATGATGTATTTCTGTTGCCGCTATAACAACAAATAAAATAAATATTTAAGGGATGCTCCCATACAACAAATGTGTTTTTTCGGCGTTTTTGCCTTGTGGTACGGAACCCTTCGTGTGCGAGTCCGGCTCGCACTTGGCCAGTTTTTTTACCTGTCTTGCCTCACTGTCTCAGGACACCAGTTCTGTGCTTTCTGGCCCCAGTTAGTCCGGCATTCGGCAGACATGTCCTGCCCAGTCCCATTTCAGTTGGACAGCCTAATATAATAAAAGCCCTTTAATTCTGATAAATCTTCGTCATGGTACTCGTATTGTCAGTAGTAGTTTACAGAATGTCTCTTAGTTCAATATGCCTCTGGGCAAAGAACTCCTCTAACAACTTCCACTGATTCCTATCTCCCGCCACTGTTCTCCAATTCGGACCCGCAGGGTTGCGTAACACAATATCTGAAGGAATCTCTTTCATTTTGACAGTTCAACAACATTCATTGCGTTATTTAAGTTGTTGAGCAGACCATTTCGAACATAATATGAAGCAATAGATTAGCAATATCCTTCAAAACGATTCGGATTGTACATACGTATGGCCGCTGCTGTGAGCTTTAATTCGTCCCCAACTTTTGTATTGTTCCCCTTTTGCTATCTCTGGGGTACCATTTTGTCAGAACTTTACTCCTTACAACTTATTGGAGTAATGTTATCCTACTGGGAAGCGCCAGGGAAGGCCGCGTTTTTTTTTAGAGGTGAAAACGTCTTGGCCAAAAACCATTGAACTCGCGACACTGTTACCGTAATCGACACCTCCGTTTTAAGTTTTGACCATTATAAAGACATCAACGCGTGGTACATTTTCTTTGGGACCTTCAAACATTTATAAAATTACTATGCCCTTTTTTTTTTTGCGTTTTTTTGCAATTTGCAGGTCGATGTCGAAACTAAAATATGATTCCCGACCGTAACAAATATGACTTTATAGAATTATAATCATTATAAAATACATACTTGTTACGATCGCGAATAATATTTTGTTCAACACACAACCTGGCACTGACCTGCAAAATGCAAAAAAAACCGTAAGGAAATTTGAATTTCGCGGGTTACTACCGCATCCCCCTTAATATAAATGTATTATTATAATACACATAAAAATTCTGTGAAAAATGGAGAAAACCGTGAAAACGTGAGAAAATTTTAATTAAGTTAATATAATATTAGGTTAATTTAATATTGTAAGTATATAAATATTATATATTAAATATTCGCATTAGGTTAATCCTGTTATGATTGTTGTATAGGTAATTATAAATAAATTAAAAAAAAAACTCGGGCTACCCTGGCGCTTGCCCCTGTATCAGTTAAACTTGTGTAAGTACTTATATTAAAGAAATCACGATGTTTTGTCAAGTTGTAAAAACCGCGCAGAGGCGGGTCGCTAGTGATTGTATAATTTGTGAATTATACAAGAGACATAGGTAAGTACTTACCTACTTCGTTTTTTCAATTGCATCGATCACTTTTTTACTTTATAATTCAAGTACGCATAAAGGCTCGATGAGACTGGCGCGACGCGACTTGGGCTTGCATTCGAATATTTGAATATTCGAATATCTAATTAATTCGAGTATTCGTTAAAGTTTATTATTCGAATAATACCTACTTGAAAAAAAAAAACGAATTTTTGAATACAAAATATTCCGAATATTTGAAAGCCGCAACGATGCGACGCGATTCTGGTAGAACAATTTCCATGAAGTTTTCATCGTCGCGCCTGTCTGCGGGAGCCTTTACCTTTAATGTATTACCTATTGTTGTTGATTTTACCGATGTTTTTCCTTAAGCCTTGATCTTGGAACTCCACTTTGTGTGTCGTAGAAAATGTCTAGTAAATAGTATAATCAAAATAGATATCTAGTGTTACTTAGTTGTAAAGTTCAAATTCCAATGACATAATACAACATTATGTAACTTTCAAACACATAGCATTGGGTTGAAGAAGCAGTCTAATAATTCTACCTTTATAGCGAGAAAACAAGTGGTATATATATCAGAGTACGTACCTTTCTCTAAATTACCTGTGGTGTGATCTTTCAGTTTGGCAGAAATGGTGACAGCTGTGCTGTCACTTCCAAGTGTCATTCATAGCGTCTAAAAATTTTGCCGCCAACGTACGGGAAAATTTTTCTCTCGTTAATTTTCATAGAAAATTTGTAAAGTTTCAAGTAAAACTATAAAGAAAGTAAATAATAGTGATTGTGGTAAGTGATATATAGTGGTGCGCTGATCGTTAGTCACCGAAATGACGAAAGGGAGATCGGAAGTTCAAATTAGATTCGTGGTCACCGGTTACTTTGAGGAACCGTGTTTAGCGACCCTGAGCGCCACGATTCTCCTAAGCGCAATAGCGGGGAAAAACCCTCTTCATCCTCGGAGGATTGAGGCACCCCTTTTTTCCTACCGCCGAACGACAGGGCAAAGAGATCGAGACGATTTCCTGTAAGTCGGACCTACGCATTTATAATTGAATGAGTAGCCAATAAGCCAAGTAAGTGCTGAATATCTGTTATTATGACATTATATCACTAACCTTACTCAAAAATACTATCAACAAATTTCTGTTTCTTGCTAGTATCACTTCAGACAGAAGTGCAGTGTTGTTTTACAAACAACCCTTTCGTGTTTAAAGAATATTACAACTTATGGAAAGGGATTTCAGTGTAAAAATATGATGATTAGGTAGTAATTCCTAAAGCAAATACTGAATGTCTTGAGCTAAAATTACTCAAGCAGGTTCTTTTCTATGACACCCCATCATGAAAAGCAATCCATTATAAGTACATGTATGCTCACCTATCCCATGTGTTTCACACTGAATTGCAAGTAGAGTGAGTACTTATGCCACTAAACAAAACTAAAGACTTTAGCCCCCGCGGAGGGAGGTGTGGCTTGGATCCCTAATGTGAGTCGAGAGCAAAAAGTGCTAACTGCTAAAGTAGGTCTACAGACACTTGTTATTTGAGCAGCAACATACCCACTAAGATTTTACCCTACGGTCCCTTTTGGAAGTAGTCTGAACACTCCTATCCAGGAATGTACTTACAATAGTTCATTGCTCTCATGTGTTGTTACTTACATTAAAGAAGTTCAACACCTCTAAGTCTAATTTGCAATTAGAACATTAAGATGAATAATAAAAAATTACATAAGTTTTTTATCTAATAAGAAATGTTAAATATTTAAACAACATTATAACTTATTATGCTATACTGTACAGTTTTTGCTGTTTTGTAATAATTAAGTAAATTTTATAGTTATGGTCAGGCAGGACCATCAGGATCTTCTTGGCATTCATCAGAGGGTCATATAGATATTTATTATATTTGCAGTGGAGCAAATAAAAGCTGTTTAATATAAGAAAATAGTTATTTTATTTTAAAAACATGATAAATGAGGATCATATCAAAAATAACTAGGCCAAGATTCATACTAGAGACAAGATTCAGGCTGTCTAAATAACCATGTAAAAGCTTGGGAATGAAAGACGGCAAACATGTTTCTGTTTCATACTGAAAATCATAACAGGAAGTTAAAATCTGGCAAAGATTTATATTCAAAACAATTATATTTTGAGATAAGTATCTTTAGATAGGATAATATCTAAGATTATGATATTATAATCAAATAGCCTATTGTTTACACTCCGGTATTACTAAAAAGTCAAACGGAAGTAATTATGTATTAATTGGAGGGTAGCTGTTCATGCTGATTACACGAACGACTCCGGAGAGTCTTTTAGAACCAAGAAAATATGGGAATTGACAGCACACCATATCCGTGCAGCACACCCATTTAGCTTTTCTTCAGTTCCCTGGACAATTGCAGCATTAGCCAAGTAAGTGGCAGAGAATTTGCAAACCTGTGGTATTTGCATGTAATAATGTAAACTGCAATATTTTGTTTATTTGGTTTAGATAATTTTATCAGATCATATTACCCAGTAATTGGGTTGTGGAGGTCAGATAGGCAGTCGCTCCATGTAAAATACTGGTATTCAGCTGTATCCGGTTAGACTGGAAGCCGACCCCAACATGGTTGGGAAAAGGCTAGGCAGATGATGATGAGTTTAGATAATTGTTTGCTGGCCCACTAGCAAAAGCTGTCTCGGAGACGGTGGGTCTTAACAAAGCTTGGGTGACAAATGAATTTCCAGAGTCAATTCTAAATCTCAATCAGGTGTTAGAATATGTAGGCCTAATCACAAGGCCCTGCCTGCAGGCTAGGTAGAAAGGAAGATAATAATATCAATGCTTCTAATAAAGAGATTTTGTTCTCTGAGACAAGTTCAAAGCTTATTAACACCCAAATTTTGCTATCCTTGTAAGGGAAAGCTTGTCACAAGCACACAAGCTTGTCACAAATAAACTGATTGATTGATTGATTGTCCTCAAAAAAAAAAAAAAAAAAAAAAAAAAAAGAGCAGACCAAGGCAAATGAAAAAATGGTTGCTCCACTGGTTTGTCAAGAGTTAATGTGGTGGCCAGAGGCTATTGATAGACCACTACTCAGTTCCTTTATATATGGGTAACCCACTTCCTGTCCACACATGCCGTCTGCCGGTCTTTAAAATATCGCTTTTAGTGATAAGACCGCCCATTGGGTCACCCTATGTATAATATTCTACACTTATGTCTGTAGTTCGTATGGTGTACATAACAAAGAATATTCTGTTCTACCCTACTCTTGCCAGGAACTTGACCAAACCAGGAAAAAAAAAAAAAAAAAAAAAAAAAAAAAAAGGCACTCTAAGTTGAGAGATGTTTGCCATATACGCAGTAATAAGCAAGCCAAAGAGCCAGTCTTCAGAGTGCACATATTCTAGCTCAATCCGACAAAGTTGTCGCAAACTTAGGATGTACAAGGGTACATACATCCCTAGTGATCCTGAACCTAACCTACAAAATGACGAAGTTAGCAGATTAGCTGAACACTAGAATCACTCTGTCAGCGGTTTATCTCCCGGGGAGTTTAAAGGTGTTATAACGGCTTAGCCGACCGCTTATCTAAGAACAGACCAGCCGGATTGGCTCCTGTTGCTCCAGGCCCCAGGCCTCGGAGGCCATGTTTCAAAGTGGGGCGTCCCCGATGTAGACCTTTTCGCGTCAAATAAGTCAGCCGCTGTGCGACAGTACAACACAGGGGACTCAAATTATGGCTTGGCAAGCTTCTGCGATGCCTTCAGTTAAGAAGTGACAACATTGAGAACCTGTATGTTTCTCTTCACCCAATTTAAAACCGAGTGCTCAGTCATCTGAACTCGAAAATGGGGCAGGGACGTACTATTTAGAAATCGCCCCATACTGGACCCAGTGTGCCTGGCTCTCGTATTTGGAGACGAGAGGTCTCAGAAAGCCAGTACCCTTACAAGATCTATGTAAAAACCTCTTGGACCTGACAAGTTGCAACTCCTAGCTTGGAAAGTTTAGGGGGGGGGAAAGCAGTCAGGTTGGGAGGGGCAGTGGTTGGTAGAGGAGCAAGGAACTTGCTAATATGTAGTGGAGATCCACAATAATCATTTATAAAGCTTGTATTCAGAGGTGAATGTCATAGTGTAGATTGCATGACATCTAGACAGTTTTTTGTCCATTTAGAAAGTCTAAAAAATCATTGTTCTTAGCTAAACCACTGCTTACCCCTTGATTAGCAGAGATTTACATACCCTAATATTGTAAGATATCTCACAACTTTTAAGTGTTGAATAAGACAATCATTGATTTGCTCAAACACGAGTACAATATGTGCAACACAAATTGTCAGCATGCAAGAGATGTTAAAAGTAGGGTAAGTAATAACAGTGCGCCCAAGGTTTGGCTCAAAGACACAAAGAGTTTACCTAAAAGCTACCATAATCTTTGTTGATTTTGGTTTACAATAACAGGTGTGTCTATAAAGCTTGCTCAAAAGATTTATAAACAAACTAAGATAAAGGAGCCTCATGAAGTTAGAAGAAGAGGTCTGTGGTAGCCTTCGGGAGGCTGACTGGTGATTAGTTCATCAGATAAAATTAAACTGAAAGAACCACTAGGCTTACAGAATGATTACTTCTGTAAAGTAGTAAAAGAGAGGGCTATCTCTCAAGAGTATTTAGAATGATCAGCCTATAATGTTCCCACTGATGGAACAAAGGTCTCCTCTCTGTGAAGGGGGATGAGGGTTTATCATAATTATGAGAATTTTTAATTCCCATTGAAACTATCTATATATGTTTGGGTAAATGAATCATATGTTAAGTCAATTTAATTGATAAATAAAGAGACTTATACTTCATTTACATGCGAGGGTTAATCTATTAACCATAGTAATATAAAAGGTCCTAAATAAATTTAGTTTCAATGGAATTTTAACTTTATTATGTAAGACATTGAGTTTGTTTTCCCACATCTTTATAAAAGTTGAGGTGCAAAAATATTGGTACTTTTGATTAATTAAGGAAATGAGTGATTCAATTATCCTTTAGTAATGAGATTATTATTTTAATTCAGTTTAAATCTCATTGATTTAAATTACCATTATGGCCTTATATTTCATGTTCACCCTTGGCAAGCAAGGCAAATACATTTGTTAATAATCTATAACATTTTATAGATTTGTTAATTTTAGAATTTTTTAGAATAATAGATTGAAAGATCTTAATTTTTGGTTTGAACATTTAATGAATACATCCAGAAATATTCATTAATGTTATTTTAATATATAATTCACATAGCGTCTACATCCTTCGGGTATTCTTTCACCAGCAGATATCAAACAGGTCTTCAACCCAATGCTATGTGTTTGAAAGTTACATAATAGAGCTGTTTTGCATTAAAACAAAACAGTTATTATGTTATGGAAAACACATAGCATTGGAGCAATTTGCTTGCTGTTGAGTTTTGAAGACTTCTATGAATGACACTTGGAAGTGACAGCACAGCTGTCACCATTTCTGCCAAACTGAAAGATCACACCACAGGTAATTTAGAGAAAGGTACGTACTCTGATATATATACCACTTGTTTTCTCGCTATAAAGGTAGAATTATTAGACTGCTTCTTCAACCCAATGCTATGTGTTTTCCATAACATAATAACTGTTTTGTTTTAATGCAAAACAGCTCTAATATCCGGTTTCGTTATTCTGGTCATCTGATTACTCATCATCATCATTTCAGCCCGGAATCATCCACTGCTGGGTGGGTACTGGGTACCCAGCAGTGGATGATTCCGGGCTGAAATGTTGGAAGTATGGCAGAAGAAAGTGTAGGCCTATATATACTCATATAGGCCTCCACTTTCTTCTGCCATACTTCCCGGTTTCGTGCGTCCCTCATCCAGGTGTTTCCCGCGACTATAACGATATCATCAAACCAGCGCGCTTTTGGACGACCCCTGGTTTCATTGGCTACCATTCGGTCACAATTTTTTTTTTAGTTTTTGCTGCCGTCATCTTGTGTTTTCATTTTGACCTCATTATCGGCTTCAGCACCTTAGAAAACCATGTAAACAATCTCTCTCTCTCTTTCTATTACATAAATCAAAAGTCGCATTGAGGGGCCATAACGCTTTTTCGTTACGTGACGATTTCTCCCATTTTACTCCTACCGCAAGCTCCGTAAAAGAACTTTGTTCCAAAAGTGCATAACCGTCGCAATCTTCATCTTAGACCTAGCCACAGTCTCTATTGTGTTAAGTTTACCATTAACCCCTTTATTCATTAACGTTGCTGAAAGTTAAGTAGTGATTAGCGACTGTTTAACCATACATTTTTAACGTTTAAACGTCTCTTAACTTGAATCATCATTTATAAGTAAAGCCCTTAAAGAATTAATTGGCTTACAAATCGTAATCCGATCACTTCGACATTAACGTCGATTTTTAGTGTAACAATCAAGCAAATACTTTAATGTAATTGCATGTCTACGACGCCAACCATTGTCCTATACAAGGTGGAGACGACAATACGGCAATAAATGAAACTTCGTATAATATAATATACAGGGTTATTGGTAACACATTAACAACCTCTTAAGAGGTCATTGTACTCATAATTATGAACAACTTTTAATATGGGACCAAACCTGAAGTAACGAAAAAAAAATCAACTGTTCCCTACATTTTGACGAGTTATACGAACATAAATGTAGGGAACAGCAGATATTTTTTTTGGGGATAACGCTCAGCAGACCGTTGGTGGTGGCGCGTAGCCACCCGGCTATAGAGGCGGTCCTTTTTCTTATTATAACGTAAAAATCGTCTGTGCGCGCCTCGACGCACTACAACGCCACGACAGCCCCAACAGTATCCTAAACGCGTTTTATATTGGACACGCAGGTCGCTGTATGTCCTCTGCGTAAAACGGGTCCAAAGACTGCACGTGTAGAAAGATTATATTGTTGTCTCCACTTCCACATTGTATCGTATCGTCTTACACATTAATGTATCTGACACCATTGTCGCCTCTGCATTCAAAATTACTCTGTGCAAATAAACATTGAACGACAAAGTTGCTCATTAATGTTTTCTTAGATTATTATCCAATGAGATTTCCTCAGGTATAACCTTGTTATTTTTCACTAAAAGCCTTTTGAGCTGCCAAACGAAATACACTGGAATTTTCACTGAAGTTATTCGATTACCCGTTATTATAAAAGGACGAAATTTCAATTAAGAATCTAATGCAAACGCCCTTTATCGTTGTTACTAAAAATAAATCTTATTATAAACATGGACAGAGTAATCACAGAGATTTTATCGGAAACAATCTCGTTCCCGACCTTCAGGGCCTTCCGCTAATAATGTTCACAAAAGTTTTCTCATTTGTTTTCTGTATTAGTTTCAAAAAGTCCGCAATATGGCCGCTGTGGTAATATTACCAATTGTATTATGGGGATGATTGATGAGCGTTCAATGACGCTCGATGTTGATCTCGTAAACAATTCCATTAACCTACCTAATATAGATATAACATATTAATGAATTGGTTTTCCTTTTGTATTTGAGTTTGATTATGGCTTTTTGAATTTAGAGCCGTGTTTGGCCCAGTCGTATCTACCTAATGGCCGCGACTTGCGAGTCGTAGTTTCGGACCTAGACAAGCGCTTTATTTTGTGTAAATTATTTCATCACCACCACTGCTCTCAAAACGGTGAAGGAAAACATCGTGAGGAAACCGGCATGTCCTAGAACAAAAATAAATTACCAATACGCACTGGGCCCGCGTGGTAAGAGTAGATTACAGCCCACTCCCTCTCGAAGAGAGGGGGCCACTGGGTGTCCCAGCAGTGGGAACATTATAGGCTGATTATGTAAAAAAACCTACTTCTTACGCGTGTCTTGCCAAAACAATAGCTAGAAAGGCGAATTTGGACCCAAACATTTGATTAAAGTTAGTTGGTACTCCAAATTTATTACCGTGCCTCGATAAACAGTAATGACGTACGGGAATGATCCACTCGATTTTAACTCCCGACATTGTCACTAACTACCTATATACACAGTACGTAACTGCGTTCCTTGGCAATTTCCTAGTTTAATTTGAACACGGTAAAGAGCGAGGCTGTATTTTGTGAGATTAATTCGTAGAGGGAAGTGAGTCGAGTTCAGAATTAGATTAGAAATTTTACACGTGAGCCGCTATTGAATTTTGGCGGCTTAGTAGTCGATTCGCACGAATTTACTCGCACAAATTTACTCGCCCGTAAAGTGCGAATCGTCACTTTGAACTAATATAATTTTTTCTATAGGCATTTTATAATATTTAACTCTTATCACTTCTATTTAAAAGTGACGAATCGCACCCCTCGGGCGAGTAAATTCGTGCGAATCGGCTAATAAGCCATTTTGGCGATTGAAATTGAAGCGTGATGATTTCAATTGCAATGTGAATTGGTAACATTTTGTATTAGTCACATTTTTATTAAGGTAAACGTCTTTATTTCTTTCTCAATGTGTGACTTGCACGTGTGCAACAAGCACAGGGAATCCCAGTAGGATAAGTATTTCGGTCCTTCTCGTGGCTGAATAATAACCGCCGCACGGGTCGAGGCGCGGTTAGTGCGTGGATGGGTGACCATCCATTACATGCCGAGATCCTTCGGAAAGCACGTTAAGGTGTTGGTCCCGGCTGTCATACATACATCTTTGATGGTCGTTACGGGTAGTCAGACGCCGACAAGCCTTTCAACCAGTCTTACCAATGGATCATGCTACCCAGTAACTTGGTTGTTGAGGTCAGATAGGCGTTCAACGTAAAATACTGGTTCGGGCTTATTTCTAACAACCAAGCACAAATCCAGACTCCAGAAAAAAAGAAAAAGTAAAATTTCTGTTAGAAAAACTCAAAACATTTTGCAGAATCCAATTCACGTTCGGAGAACATTCTCCGTGACAGATATTATCTTCTCGATAGTCATTACCTCAGTTTGTTATACTGCTATCTCGCTATACTGTGACACTCAGACTCTTAATCTACATAAGTATTGTCACAGTAAAGATATGAACAGTACGGAAACTACGTACTAACGTTCGAAACGGCACACTCACACAGACGCGCGCATCTACGGTACCCTACGGTACCCCTAGCGATAGTCGCGGTGCTCTCAGTCACGGGTGCCGCTTAGGGTGTTACCACACCAATCGATCGATCGTCGATCGATGTAATCGATCGACATCGGTCGACGTTGATCGATTGGTGTGGTAGCTTTAATTGATCGACGGATACCGGTCGACTAACCAATCGATCGATTGCCGGTCGATGGCATCGGTCGACGGCATCGATCGACGTAGATCGATTCACCCCGGTTATATTCCATCAGTTTCTTTCGAAATGTAGATATTCACAAGAGTACGCGTTGTTGTTGGCCAGCACGATTTTGCTCGTACTATTATTACGGAGACGCAAACGCAGAACACTCTGGATGCGACCATTTTTTAAAGCCAAAGATCGCTTACATTCTGCAAATGACATTTTAAACAGTGGTCTGGTAGAAACTATCGATCGACGTCGACTAATCCATTCTACCATCGATCGATGGCATCTATCGACTATCGATCGATTGGTGTGGTAGAAACTATCGATCGACGTCGACTAATCCATTCTACCATCGATCGATTGCATGGATCGACGATCGATCGATTGGTGTGGTAACACCCTTAGAAATACCGTAGATGCGCGCGTCTGTGTGAGTGTGCCGTTTCGAACGTTAGTACGTAGTTTCCGTACTGTTCATATCTTTACTGTGGTAATGTTGTTTTAATACAAGTGGAAATGCTTTTTGTTTGGTAATTTTAGCTTTGAGCACGCTTCTGTTTAGTTTAATCCTGTTGCTCGGTGCGCAGTATGCGAGAGACTTATAAAAAGAAAGATTTTTAAGTGTCTTTTCTATATAAAAGTATCTCGTTTAGAGTTTTATTAAAAAAATAAATGAATGGTTTCAGAAATCGTGAATGCTTCATTTCTTGCGGTATGTAAATATGTTTTTGAAGTGAAACTTCTTAGGCGGCGATTCGATAAGACGAGAATTGGGAGTGAAATTTCAAGGACTCGTCACGTTTAGGCACAATTCGTTACATGAGAGAGAAGAAATATATAGCCCTCTCTGTCTCTCACACAAAATCTCTCATATTCTTTATTTTTGAAGAGGTTTCACTTAGACTTAGACTATTATATTACGTGAACAGTGCTGCACAAGCCATTTTTTTGTTATTTTATGTAATTATCTAGCTTCTGCTCGCGACATTGCCCGCGCGAAATTTCTTGTTCGAAGGGGGTCGTATCGCATCGCCTACCCGCGCTATTAGGTACTTCGTTTTCGGTTAGCGTTCTTACTGACTTTCTTTCTTTTTGCTCGGCTCCTAAGGGTCATAGCGTGAGGTTAAATAGCCTATAAGCCTTCTCCAAAAATTGGGCTATCCAATGCAAAAATATTTTTTCAAATCCGACTGGTAGTTGGGGTTTTTTTAATTTTTGGAGTTCTAACAAACAATCTCTTCAGCTTTATTATTAGTTTAATGTATATATTTACGTGTTTATGTTTACGTATATTATAGGTATTATAGCCCGAAAGTCTGACAACCAGTCTTACCAAGGGGTATCGTATTACCCAATAACTGGGTTGTGGAGGTCAGATAGGCAGTCGCTCCATGTTTTTTTTTTTTAATAAACCTATAATGTTCCCACTGCTGGGACACAGGCCTCCTCTCTTTGAGAGGGAGTGGGCCGTAATCCACCACGCGGGCCCAGTGCGGGTTGGTAGATGTCGCTCCATGTAAAATACTGGTATTCAGCTGCATCCGGTTAGACTGGAAGCCGACCCCAACATAGTTGGGAAAAGGCTAGGCAGATGATGATAAGGTATTATAGATTACCTATCGTTGAATTTATGTAAGTATTCACATAAAATATTTTAACAATTTTATTGTTATTCATTTATTTCCTTGATAACTCACAGAACAATAACTCGTAAATTTTATAACAAATTAGGTACTAAAATAGTAGTTTTTTCCTCTACCTAAGCAATTTTAATTATATTTAGCCATAAAACGAGGAAGTAGTCATAAAATAAAACATATTACGATGATAACACGTATGTTGTTATGCAAATATCATAGTTATGCGATAACGGGGCTAAATGAAAAAATCCAGCAACCCGCCTTTAATTCCTAACTTAGCGGATACTCGAAAAAGGACGACATAGAATAAGGAATACCTAGTGCGCTTTTTCGAACTCGGTCCTTTTTATTAAAGTTCAACTGAACGGGCAATGGTAAGATCCTTTTTAATCTTTCTCGCGTTTTAATAAGTGCCTGGAAATATAATTTATATATAGGATTTTCAAAATTTTAATATCATGGTACACTACAGACAACCTTCAGTATTGTCTCCTTCTGCGTTAATCCACCCAAAGGTTGTCTTGACAAGATCGCTTTTAGCGATAAGACCCTCCATTGATTCACACCTTGTAAAATTTCTATATTTATATCTGTACTAGCTTCCGCCCGCGGCTTCGCCCGCGAGGTATGTCGATAAAAACTATCATATGTCCTTCCCCGGGATGCAATCTATCTCTGTGCCAAATTTTATCGAAATCCGTTCAGAGGTTTAGGCGTGAAAAGGTAAGATACAGACAGAGTTACCTACTTTCGAATTTATAATATTAGTACTTATGGATTTTTTATGGTGTAGGTACATCTAGTAAAGAATATTTTATCTATTTTCTATCTATCTATAATCATTTGCAGTTTGCTATAAAACAGAAACAAACATTGCAATACAACTTCTAATGAAAACGCACCACCTTGAGTCATGGTTCTTATACACTCAATAAAACTTAAACAACCGCAGAAAAAGGTCGATCACGACCCAAAAAACATCGGTAAGTTCTTTGTGAAGCTGTAAAAATGTCCCCCTGGCCCCTTTGGCCCTACGAACGATTCCCTCGCCAACGATTACAGCGCCCCCCAGCGGCCCCAACACGAGTTAAAACGTCATGTCATTACCAATTACCATAATTCTGTTCTCTCTCTCTTCATTAAGGAAAATGGAATGCCCTCTTTTCGTTTAATTTTGGTAGACGACTATATTTTTTCATGAGAGCTATAAATGTTTATCGTATGTTAATATAATACTAGGTTTATAAAACTCCCTCGGCCCCCACATACCGCGTCGCATCGCATCGCCCGGCCCCGCTATAACTTCGTTTTCGCTTAGCATTTTATTGGGTTTTTTTTTCTGCTCGGTTCCTAACAGTTGTAGCGTAATGGTAAATAGCCTACAACCTTCCAGATTAAATAGTAGATAGCCTATTAAGTTCCAGAGTTTAGCGCGGTCAAACAATCGAACTCTGCAGCTCTGCAGCTTTATTATAATAGGTATACCGTGGTATACTTCAGTTTATAGATTGTGTTATGTTTTTAATTTACCTGGTGTTGCCATAAAAAGGAATGACACAGTCATTATCGTTTCCATTTTAAATAGTTTCGAGGTGCGATGAGGTTTTATGCTAACAAATTAGGTTGAATGGCTTTATTTGTGGCCTATGCACAAGCCTGAGTGAATAGACGAAATAGTTTTCGCTTTTAGGGCTGATCTTTCAATCGACAGATAATGTTTATTCGTGGAATAAAATTGACGTCTGACATATTTTGTATGGAAGAACTGTCAAAAATTCAATATTATTCCTCCGATAAAATTATCTGGCGTTGGAAAACTCGGCCCTTAGTCAAACGTTTAACCAACATATTTAAGTAAGCAGACTAATTTGTAATTACTACTAGGTATCTAACATCAGAAAAAGACTGTAAAATTGCCATAAAGGCTCTTTCAAACAGGCGCGACAAGACACGTGCGCGACACAAAGGCACCGCAAGTCGCGCAACGAGCGGTGCCTTTGTGTCGCGCGCGATTATATCGTGTGTCGCGTTTGTTTGTAGGAGCCTTAAATCCTACTTCATTAGGACCCTTGCTAACCTGAATATTACCAAAAACTTTACACTCTATTCTGTCTACATGACGTACCTAATGCTACCTACTAGCAACGTACAGACGCAGCACATCAAGCTACCCGAAACTGTCAAATTTCCCCAATCAGATTTGAACCTTATGCTTTAGCGATAAAGTTGAAAATCTATTAAAGAAATTTGACAGATTGAAGTAGCTTGATGTGCTGGCGTTTGTACATTATTAACTTGATTCTCAGAATAATTTGAGTAATTTTCTACTTAGCGAAATTGAAAAAAAAATATAGTGCTTCAGCCTTTTGTCATCCTACGCATAGTTATCTATTGAATACCCATTTGTGGTATCCATACTATCCATAGATCGCAGGGGTCGCCCGGCGGCGTGGGTTGTATGTTGTATTGTGTACCTATCAATTACCTTAACAGCCTCTACTTACCTCATACGAAAGACCGGCTAAGTACCTACGTGTCGGACCACGCACAATGAAAACCCTTCATTTTTCCTGGTCGTTTTTAGGGTCCGTACCCAAAGGGTAAAAACGGGACCCTATTACTAAGACTTCTCTGGCTGTCCGTCCGTTTGTTTCTTACCAGGCTGTATGTCAAAAACCGCGATAGCTAGACAGTTGAAATTTTCACAAATTATGTATTTCTGTTGCCGCTATACCAACAAATACTAAAAACAAAATAAAATAAATATTCAAGGGGGGCTCCCATACAACAAACGTGTTTATTTTTTGGAGTTTTTGCCTCGTGGTACGAGTTTTTTTACTATATTTCTATGGTTCCGTAGTTGGAATCAATTAGTCCCAAGAACAAAACTGAAATTGAAAATCATGTTCTCTCATACATTCCCGAGCCCCAAGATACAGACTAACTGTCTAGTTTGGGGCTCACTAGCCCCTAGCTGTAGGTAGTCCGTCTGTCTGTCACCAGGCTGTATTTCATGAATCGTGTTAGCTAGACAGTTGAAATTTTCACAGATGATGTAGGTATTTCTGTTGCCGCTATAACAACAAATACTAAAAACAGAATAAAATAAACTTTGATTGAGGTTAATAATGTGTTACGCAATTAGGGCGCTGATTCTTATGGTACGAGTATTATAATTAACCAATAATTATATTTAAAGCTATCATTTGCCTGCAAATAATAACACAAACCGAATTCACGTATTTCCAGTAATAATAAAATTGAACCAATTCACATAATGATCCGGCTATCTATATTTTCCCTCCAATTACTTAATTCGTACGCCACGTCATGTCATGTGTCTGTCAGATGGTCACGCCACCATGTTCGATGGCTGCCACAATGAACATTGATATCCCAACCCAATCAAGTGTTGCCATTCATTTTGTTGATAAAATTAACTATGTCATGTCGGTACGCTAGTTGCTATGGATAATTATTTATTTATTTTTGTAGTGTACGCACCACTTCATATACAGGGTTATTGGTAAAACATTAACAACCTCTTAAGAGGTCATTGTACTCATCATTATGAATAACTTTTACTATGGGACCAAACCTGAAATCGCGAAAAAAATATCAGCTGTTCCCTACATTTTGACGAGTTAAACTAACATAAATGTAGGGAACAGCTGATTTTTTTTTCGCGATTTCTGGTTTGATCCCACAGTAAAAGTTGTTCATAATGATGAGTACAATGACCTCTTAAGAGGTTGTTAAATTTAATGTTTCACCAATAACCCTGTTTAACAAGCTGTACATTTCCAGTATAAGCTGACTTGTAATTGTACGAAAAGCCGTATGTTTGAATTTTAATTTTATATGAAATTTTAAAAAGAAAATCAAAATCGGTTCATCCGTTCGGGAGCTACGATGCCACAGACAGACACACACACAGACACGTCAAACTTATAACACGCCGACGTTTTTGCGTCGGGAGTTAAAAACAGTACTTAAAACAAAAAAAAGAATGTTTAAAGATTTTGTCTGTGTGTCTGTTTGTTCCGGCTAATCGCCGAAACGGCTGGGCCGATTTTGATGACATTTGGTATGGGGATACTTTGAACCCGTTCCAGCGAATCGGAGTAGAAAATAAATAAAATAACATAACTTCGCTGAAATGTTATGAATGCTGTATTTTCACGATGAAATCGTGTAAACACATTTACATAAAATAGACAAACTATAAATCAAGACTGACAGGATAATAAACAAACAACAGTATATAAAATGATGCAGTGCCGGAAAACTCAAATATTTTTCATAGATACTTATAGAACAACAAACTTAACTGTGTGTCATGGCGGCGCTGCTTGTATATGGCAGATGTCAAAAATCTGTCAAATCTAGTACATTTAGTTTTAATTCTCTATTTCGCCACACGCACAGATTTCTTCGTTGTAGGTGACGTAGGAATACTCATCAAAACTTCTGCGGACTGGCATGACACGACTCTAGTAGAAAAAAAATATGAGTAGTGATAGACCGCGAAATTCAAATTTTCTTACGTTTTTTGCAATTTGCAGGTCAGTGTCAGATTGTATCTTGATAAAAATATGATTCGCGATAATAACAGGTACATATTTAGAGAATTATAATCATTAGAATGATTAATACATCTTTTTAAGTTAGATTTCTACCACCAACCACCAATCTCCTATGGAAAAGTACTTATGGTAGAAATAGAAAGAAAGAAGAAAAGAAAGAAAATACATTTATTTAGCACAGACTAAAAGACACACAATACACCAAATAGTTAGACAGTAATCGTACATACATCAGTTAAAAACAAAAAAAGATATTTAAAAAAAATAATAAAAAGTGCAAATTCCGATATATAAAATTAGGAGGAATGTGTGCCTCACGGTTGCGCCAAAAAGGCCCAGTCTAAAAACCAGTCTAAATCTAACTACATTTATGACAAGTTTTTGACATTGTCGCTGAGATGAGATTGCGACTAGATTTTGAACGTATTGAACTACGGGAATTGGCCTACAGATGTGTTTTGGCCCGTTCGAAAAATCTAATTAATCGGGAGTATGGTTCATTTCGAAGTATCGAACCAATTTAAGGCCGTATCTACGAGTACATTGACGGAAGATTAGACCCCAGTTTCGTTCACTGTTCAGAAAGAGCGTAAAGTGCGCCTTATAAAGTTTTTACTTCAGAAACGTTTATTTTTCACAGAAACACACATACTCAGTTACTCACACACCATACACCAATCACATCGATTATGTTTTTTTATTGTTCTGTTATTTATTAAAATTCTATTCTTTGTTTCAGGTAATTACCGCATTTTGATCTCGTTCCCAAAGCTCCTGGTAGGTATAAGTATTTAAGTATTTAATTTCAATGATCCAACAATTTTTCAAATATTTCTATCTACGTATAATAAATATATTTTAATATTAAGTACGCACAACATTTCAACATTATGCTGGCAATTAAAATTCTTTGGAAACGTCGCTCGGTTGTTGGCATTTTATGTTATTAAAAAGGAAATATGCGATTCGGCCGGTCGGCCATTTTAAATAAGATGACAATTTTGAATTCATTAGCGATTTGACATTGATTTTTTTTATGGTTGAAAGTTTTACAGTAGCACTGTGAAATGCTGAAAAAAACTACAAAAATTAAATTGACTTTTTGATTTTCGTGAGGTTAAAGTTTGACAACAGAACCACTACGAAATATTGAAAAAAAAATCTGGAAGTACTCGTATATTTCTTCTTTTTTGTATCGACGGTATCTACATCATTAAAAATATGATACTTTTGCACTGTAAATAAAAAATACTACTTATAGACTACAGTATTCCGAGAATCACACAATAAATTGACAATACAGAAAACAGTGGCACACAGGAGCTAATCAACCCTCTCGCTGCCAATGCTGTTATTCTTGTCTCGTCCGCTACATTTCACGAAGCTAGTCTTCGCTATATGTACAGTCAGCAACATAAGTCGATTAACACTTCTATTTTTTAAATATCAGTTATTGAGCAGAATATTTGTTCAAAATTGCAGCAGACTTAAATTTTTTAGAATATAAACTCTTTGCTATAAATGTGAAAAGCTATAAAGCAGATTATTGAAAAAAGTGTTGTCCATTTAATAACATGTAAAAATTTTGCCGACCGTACCTATACTGTGAAATTCCAAACTTGGATTTTATTTATTTATTCTTTAATTAAAACGGTTTACAACCAATAACAGAAGTTAAAGACACTTTACACATAAAACATTAAATATAAAAAAAATCAAGTAAAAGTACACAACACTTTCATACAACCCTCTCACAGTACTTCTGACATGCAGACAAAATCTTCGTCCATTCGTCTAACTTCGATTTGTCTAACTGGCGTTAACTTGAGAGCACTGACACCCATAACTTGAGTTTTTTTAATCTTAGCTTGGGCGTCAGAGGTTTATAACTGTATGAACCATGTTGTAAATTTGTAATTGTAAAACTAGAAATAAAGATTTATTTATAACGAAGGGTTTTGATTTTGCCGGTCGATACAGCAACGTGTTGGAAATATTGGAATCTGTTGTGCCTAATGATGATTGAAGAAGAATGACAGTTTATATTGGGAACTAGCTTCTGGCCGCGACTTCGTCCGCGTGAAATGTCTTGTTCCCCTAACCACTCCGTCGTCGTCGCCCAACGTATCACCTGCCTGCGCTATTACTTCGTTTTCTTTCTGACTTTCTTTTATTTTTGCTCGGATCCTAAGAGTCCTAGCGTTATGTTAAATAACCTTCTCCAAGAATTGGGACATATTATTAAAATATTTTTTCATATCCGACTGGTAGTTTCAGAGATTAGCATGTTCAAACAAACTGCAGCTTTATTATTAACTAGCTTCTGCCCGCGACTTCGTCCGCGTGAAATTTCTTGTACCCCCACCCCGTCGCGTCGCAACACTTCGTATTCGCTTACCGTTCACTCTGAGTTTTTTGACGTGACAACGTCTTAAATTAGGTTGCGACTGGGAGTCACTTATGAAAAAGTGTAACGCTCGGTAACGTTACGATGAGTCACCGAACGAGAGAGAGGCCCGCCGAATGCCTTGCGTCTCTCTCCCACTCAACTATGATCGGATGATCGGTCGTTGTCACGTAAAATCTTCGCCCGTAAAACCGACTTTACAGGCAACCATTTTTTTTCTTTTTGCTCGGCTCTTATGGGTCATAGCGTGATGTTAAATAGCCTATAGCCTTCCTCAAGAATTGGGCTATCAAATGCAAAAAGAATTCAAATCTGACCGGTAGTTAAAGAGATTATCGCGTTCAAACAAACAAACTCTTCAGCTTTATTATTAGTATAGATAAAAAACTCTATGGCCCATAACTCCTTAATAGGTACCAACTCTTAACATCTTACACACGTGATAACTTTTAAACGAAATATCCGATTGAGATGAAACAAAAAGTATTTTACTTCTTCATAAATACTCTTGATAACATAATGCTTAATTTCGATAAAGATTAATATTACGATACATATTTAACAAAGTTTTTTTTTCTTCAGACGATTTAATAATTATTTTGAACACAAAATCGGTTATTGTGATTAAACCATGATAGCTAGATATATGTTCTCGCGGACTTTTTTGTAGGTTTTAATGGGTTCTACAAACCCGTAGTACATCATTTTGTTCTATTGTCAATAGTTTTTGCAGCGCACGCAAAAATAGGTTTTCCATTTTACACCTTGTGTTACAAAATAGCAATTTTATTACGGATCCCTAATTTTTAACAAAAAAAAATATAGCCTATAGCCTTCCTCGATAAATGGACTACCCAACACTAAAAGAATCATTCAAATCGGACCAGTAGTTCCAGAGATTAGCGCGTTCAAACAAACAAACAAACAAACAAACAAACAAACTCTGCAGCTTTATAATATTAGTATAGATAATATAATAATCAAATATTTGTATATATATAATATGTAATAATAATATAAATAATAAACAATGTAATGTAATAATAATAATATAAGTAATATGTATATATAATATTCATTGTATATATATATAATATACAATTAATATTTTACAAGAAAAAAAAAAACGTAAAAACAAAATATAGTGCAATACTAATATGTTGTATGTTTCCATTTTACTCTGTGTACCTACATAAATAATAAAATAAATAAATATTTTAGAATATTGTTGTCTGTTTGTTTGAATGTAGGTATGTTCCGGATTTGCGCAAAAAGGGCTGAACGGACTTGGACGAAATTTGGCACACAGATAGGTTATAATCTGGATTAACACTTAAGGTACTTTTAAACCTGCTGGCACGTTCCCATCGGATATTTTCCGACATCCACGCGAGCGAAGCCGCGAGTAAAAGCTAGCAAAAAGGTACTGAATTTCTAAAATGTTGTCTGCAATGTGATAAAGAAGAAACGAACCATCCGGAATCCTTGTTTTTCAATGCTAATGCTATTTTGAAGTGATAAATGGAAAATTCCATTTTTAATTACTTGCTTGCTAACTAGATAATCGCAATAGTTATTTCAAAAGTAAGTAGGTATTCCGCAGTGACTTGCCAAGCACATAAAATCTAAAACGTATGATAATGTGCAGTCATTGTCTATACCACTTACTTTTCCATATCTTATTTACGTGCTAATTCGCAAATAATGCAACACTGCCTTGTGACAGCTGGTGATGAATGGCCGTTGATTATGAATGGGTTACATAATATATTGTGACTACGTACCTACCTATTATGTGTGATGCATTAACAGGTTGACTAAGTAACAAGTTGTTTACATCAACAAGAATTCATTTCATTGTCAATCTTTGTTCTATAATATTGTATCAATATCAACAAACATATAACTGTGTAGGTACTTAATTGGTGCTATAGGTATGTATTAACGCAGTATGGAACACAAATTGTGGCCAATCAAGTTAATTATTGTCGATGTATATGTTACAGTAAGTGTGATTAATAATTATCCATCATTATTAATAATTACCTCATGATTTGGTAAATCTATATAAATAAAAAGAAAAGTCCTGACTGACTGACTCGACTCATCAACGCCCAGCCCAAACCCTTGGACCTAGAAAGCTGAAATTTTGCACAGAGGTTCCCTAAATAAGGAAGGATTTTTAGAAATTCAACCCCTAAGGGGGTAAATGGGGAGAGGGTGAAATTTCACGCGGACGAAGTCGCGGGCAGAAGCTAGTGTGAATATAAAATTGAAATTCATTACCTACTTTTAGCAGTTGTTATAGATTATTTTGCATCCAAACCCGCGGGGCAATTGCGTGACACATTATCAATCGGAATAGGTTTCATTTTGACAGTTCAACAACATTCATTGCGTTATTTACGTGTCGAGCAGACAAATTTTTCGAACTTATGAAGCAATGGATTAGCAAATTGGTTAAAAATGATTCAGGTTCCGATTGATAGTGTGTTACCCAAAGGGGCTGGATCCAGTTTTGGAGGAATTAAAACTAGCTATCTAAATTGCATACCTAATACCTATTTGAAAGATCATTTTTTTTAAAGCTTGTATCTTAGCTTTCCACTGTTCTCCTGCACGGAAGAGCATAAAAAATCACCGCAAAATACTCCACTAAGTCATCGCGCCTAGCCTTTTCTCAACTATGTTGGGGTCGGCCTCCAGTCTAACCGGATATACATATATAGCCGGATAGCTGAATACCAGTATTTAAATGGAGCTACTGCCTATCTGACCTCCACAACCCAGTTACTGGGTAATACGATACCCCTTGGTAAGACTGGTTGTCAGACTTTCGGGCTTCTGACTACCCGTAACGACTGTCAAAGATCCACGAAGGACTGCCGGGAGTAACGGCTTACCGTGCTTTCCGAGGCACGGAGGGGTCTCTGTATATAAAGATGGTCACCCACCCACAGACCAACCGCGGCAAGCGTAGCTTAACCTGATCGATCGACCTCAAACTCAAAACTCAAACTCAAAGCATTTATTTCAATTAAACCAATTACAGGCACTTTTGAATTGTCAAGGGGTCGGTCAGTCAGAAAGATGAAGCTAGATTGCCCATTCCAAAGCGTAGGTACCTATGGAGAAGAACGGGCAAGAAACTCCATGGACACTCTTTTAAATCAAAATAATATGGTTACAAAGTCTTGTTTACATCATTCATGTTAAAAATTATGCATGTGAGAACGATGCAGAACGTTAAAAGCGTCCGTAATGAAAAAAAAACAATAACCTGTGCAGCTGTTATTATTTAGCCTACACTAAGTAAGTACCAAAAACTATTATAACCATCATTTCAACTGCACAACTTCCCCACCGATTCCGCATATTTACCGTAAACATAATACAAATCTGTGCTTTTGAAATCCTTATATGAATATTAAAAGTCTGCTAAGCCGGCAAAATGCATACACTGCGGGTTGGTGGAGGTACCTCGTTCTTGCCGAACAATGGATGAGAGCGGAGGCTCGAGTGGGGTTCAGAGGGGGTGAAGGGGGGAGAGGATGGTTCATTCATCAGAACTCAACCCTGGTACACGAGGTATGAAAGTACAGAAGTGCTGTCTTTAAAAACGATGCGCGGTTTAAAATAGTGAAAAAAACTTACGGTAGAATAGAATGAATATACCTACCTTCACACGAGTTTTACGATTTGACAAAACATCCAATATGGCGCCCTCTAGAGGACATCTTGAATAGAGGCTGTCATTCGTGGATCTTCACATTCGTTACGGGTAGTCAGAAGCCCGAAAGTTTGAAAACCAGTCTTACCAAGGGGTATCGTATTATCCAGTAACTGGGTTGTGGAGGTCAGATAGGCAGTCGCCCCATGTAAAATACTGGTATTCAGCTGCATCCGGTTAGACTGGAAGCTGACCTCAACATAGTTGGGAAAAGGTTACGTACATCGACGCGAAAAATGTTACCATGGACACAGGTGCCACCCTGAATACAGGGTGTAATCTACATTTATATTATATTAATAGATATAATATACATAGATTGTGCACCAAAATAAAATTGTAACACAGCTCTTTTATTCTTTAGGTAGGTACAATGTCGGACTTTTTGGCGGTAGACATATTAATTAACTAGTTACGCTTTGTTAAAACTATAAAAACTATCACATTACACAATTGAAACCACTCACTAACAATGTTTCTAGCCTACTAGTTGAGAAAAAACCACAAAATACAGAGAGTACAGAAGGCAACCACGTGTACGTACTTCACTTTTCATACCTACGCAGCTACGCTCGGCGGTCGCGCTAGGGTTGTCAACTTTGGCTTGTGCACAAAAAACTATCGTGGTAGTAGCACTCTTATCTAGTTGCTTGATTTATTGTTGAGCTTATTCTACAATATTTAAACAAAATAATAAACATAGTATTACAATAAAAAAAGTATACAGAACAAAAACATACAATTTTACATTTGTCAATTTTCACTATCAAAAATCCCTAATAACTTCAAAACGGATTACCCTATTTACACAAGTTATTTTGCCCTATTCGTTTTAGACCTAAACCTATCACACTAAAAACAACACAATTCTACACAAACAAAAAAATCATATTTTCAACTTACGTAATAGTTGGTGGCGTGAATTTACCTTACAAAAAAGTTACTTCGTTTATACTGATTCAAAATAGGAAACTATTATAAAAATCGAGCTTAGATAGCCATTTTTTTTTGCTCCATTTTTGCACTTCGCAGACGCGTGTCTCAAGCGGATGGCACTCGCGCTCGCACTACTCCAACCAGACCGAGATAACGTGTCCGTGAGCTGTGTCTATGTGTGCGTTGCTCGAGCGCATTTTGTATGTAGATTGCCTTCTGTACTCTCTGTATTTGAAAAACCTCTGAGCGTGTAACCCAACCTATTTAAAAACAAAATAATTTTAAGCCTATTGTGTTGCATCTGAGCCCGTACCGTTTCCTAGAATCTACCTATATTACATTTTGTTATCATATTCTCATGTAAGTTTCTCTTTTGTCTTTTTGAGAATAAAGTAAAGTATTTAAACCTAAAACAGCCGAAAGACGTCCACTGCTAGACATAGGCCTCCCCGAAGCACCTCCATTTCGACCGGTTCTGTACTTCTCGCATCCCACGGGTTCCTGCGGCCTTCACAAGGTCGTCGGACCACCTTGGGGGAGGCCTTCCAACGCTACGTCTTCCGGTACGCGGTCGCCACTCCAAAACCTTTCGGCCCCATCGGCCATCTGTTCTGCTAGCAAACCTAAAACCTAAAGCTATACCTACATAATAAGTAGGCACATTCTTAGGTAACACAATAATAACTGTGCTGACATTAATTATAATTTAATGACCTATATTTATTTATAGATATCAGTATTTACTATTTTACCTTATAGGTTTATACCTAGTCTTTATGGATCTAATCGATGTTATTTCAAGTTAAATAAATATCAACTTTATTTTAATGGTAATTAAGTTGATTTCAGAGTGACTATAAGCACCATAGAAAAATGTTTGGAGTTGTAGCGTAATCTTAACATTATTGTGTAGGAATTAAAGTTATTTTTCCCTAAACTCATATTTGTTAACATTTTTGGCAATTTAAAGCGCAAGCAGATTACCTATCGCGTCAACTATACAATATAGCGGAAGAATCATGGCCGGTCCGAAATTATCGCAGAAGGCTGCGCAGTAACATTTTCTAGGAAACAAATGGTAACACGAGCGAGTGTGAGTGAGAGAACATGCGCGAAAGTTCAGAGAGCTGTTCACACCGACAATAAATCGTCGCCCGTATTGTACGTAGGTACAAATAAATGTACAGGGTAATTGGTAAAACATTAACCTCTTAAGAGGTCATTGTACTCATGATTATGAACCACTTTTACTATGGGACCAAAACAGAAATCGCGAAAAAAAAAATCTGCTGTTCCTTACATTTATGTTCGTTTGTCAAAATGTAGGGAGTCCAGCTGATTTTTTTTTCGCGATTTCATATTTGGTCCCTTAGTAAAAGTTGTTCATAATGATGAGTATAGTGACCTCTTAAGAGGTTGTTAATGTTTTATCAATAACCCTGTATATCTGCCTACCCACCCGGCTGTCCAGTCTAAGCTGTCCAGTCTAACCGGCTGCAGCTGAATACCAGTACTTCCCAGTAGTATATGGAGCGACTGCCTATCTGACCTCCACAACCCAGTTACTTGGTTAATATGATACTCCTTGGTAAGACTGGTTGTCAGACTTTCGGGTTTCTGACGATCCGTAACGACTGTCAAAGATTCCCGAATGACAGCCGGGACCAACAGCTTTCAATACATTACCCTAATCAACCCAAAAACGTTTCCTCGCATTCTTATCAGGAGCGTTTGCTCTAAAAATACTCTCATGTAATGTGTCTTCGCTCTTTATTCGCAACTAGCTTCTGCCCCCGACTTCGTCCGTGTGACATTATGGCCCCCGATCCACCGCGTCGCATCCCATCGCCCGTCCGCGCTATTACTTCGTTTTCGCCTATTGTTCTGACTTTTTGCTTGGCGCTAAGGGTCGTAGCGTGATGTTAAATAGCCTATAACTTTCCTCAAGAATTGGGCTATCAAATGAAAAAATAATTTTTGTAATCCGATTGGTTCCAGGGACTACCGCGTTCAAAAAAACTCTTCAGCTTCTTTATCAGTACTAGTTTCTGTCCGCGACTTCGTCCGCGTAAATCTTATCCCCCCGTCTGTTTTTGCTCGGCTCCTTAAAGCCGTAGTGTTATGTTGAGTAGCCTTTTGTATAGATTTATTAGTATATAGATATCCAACCAATACGCATTCAAGCTAAAAGATTGGTGAAAGATTTCTCGAGAAAAACCTCATCGCAAAAAAAAACTCGCATTTTACGAAGAGCTTCAAGTTAAAAGGCCAAAAATTAGCTACATACAACTTGGCACAATTAACGTCGATAATTACTTTGCCTCTAATTTGCAACCGCTTGAAAACCTAGACGGGTGGAATTGAAAGCTCTTGTAATCTAAGTGTGTATGAGCAAATTAGGAAGGAAGGGAGGAAAATGGCGATCTAATTTTCTCGCTCTTTTATTTTCAGTATTTCGGTGAAATGTTACGTTTTATACAACGTTTACTTTAGGGAGGTTACTTAGGTTACTTTAGTGAGGTTACTTAGGTTACTTTAGTGAGGTGATAAATTTATTTCACATAGGTACATTTTTAAAGTGGTTGTAAATATTTACCACAATTACTATTTACACTAGGCACTAAATAAATGACTAAATATATTTGAACTAGCAGCGCCCTGCGGTTTCACTCGCGTAAGTTTCGATCCCGAGGGAATATCGCGATAAAAACTCCTATGTTCTTGCCCAGGACTCAAACTATCTCTATACCAAATTTAATCTAAATCGGTTCAGCGGTTTAAGCGTGAAGAGGTTAACATACAGACAGACAGACACACTTTCGCATTTATAATATTAGTAAGTAATTATTGAGATAATTTTTAAGTTACGGAACAACGAACTGTCATACAATTTAACAAAGTTCAAATTCCATTGCAACCAAAAATTTATGGGAACTATATTTTCTATCACCAAAATTTATATTTGTCATCAAGTTGTATCACCTAATAAATAGATCTATCGCCACGAAATATTTTCGTTCTCAGATAAACAAAAATTGTTCCCAGGTATGAATTATCAAATTAATGTTAATATATGTGTAAAATAAGAGATCGATAACCAATAAAATTATATTGCATTACATGAATATAAACTTCGTTCTTATAATAACAGTTTTGTTACTTGAAATGGACATTATCGAGAACCGAATTAGTTACGAGGTTAATTATTTAAAAAAAAATGCTTAGGTTAGGTTAGGTTAAAACTGTGACCTCCTACGCACGAGCCGAGCGAGCGAAGCGAGCGGTGCCGCGGCAGCGGCCGGCGAGTGCCAGAAACGACTAAATTTTAAAGAAAAAAAATATGGAAAAAGAGATTATTTAAAAAAAAAATTATTATAGACCTTATATCTCAGGATTTTAGGTGATTTATTGTGGAACTGATTTTGCATTGTTTGGTGACTACATTTTGGTGACAGATCTACTATTTGGAGGACAAACCCTATTATTTAAGAAACACAAAACTAATTAAATTGGTGATAGCTTAAATGATACCCAAAATTTATAAGGGACAAATGGTCACTCAAAAAGTAAAGTAGGTAAGGTACACATATTTCACTAAAGTAGATGTGGCTAATGTAGCGATGGAATGTAAATTATCTGAGATTATGTACACTGCTATAACTACACAAATAAAAGGACACTTAGCCGTCGAAGTACTCGTCCGCATCGCTGTCACCGGAAACATGCCCGGAAAACTAGCAGCTTTGCCACGTTAAATGGCAATGCTAATTCTTTGCCACGTTAAATGGCAATGCTAATTCTTTGGCCAAAGAACGAGCCAGCCCTCTGGTCACGTGAAGTGCCAATCAGTCGACAAGATATACAATGCTTTACTTATTTATTTATTTTATTATTTATGTACACACAGTAAAATACATAGGGATATACGACATAAGTAATTGTTGTGTAGAGTATGTTTTCTGTTTACTTATACAGGGTTATTGGTAAAACATTAAAAACCTCTTAAGAGGTCATTGTACTCATAATTATAAACAACTTTTACTATGGGACCAAACCTGAAATCGCGAAAAAAAAATCAGCTTTTCCCTTACATTTATGATCGTATAACTCGTAGGGAACTGTTTTTTTTTTTAAATTTAACGTCACGCTAGGACCCTCAGGAGCCGGGCAAAACAACAACAAACAAACAACAAGAAACAACAACAAATTTGACACGAAACAACAAGAAATTTCACACGGACGAAGTCGAGGGCAGAAGCTAGTCATCAAATAAGCAGATAAGCAATGACAACAACGGAAGAACATTTTTAGTACTTAAATTACGGCTTACCTACTCTATTTAAAAATGCCACTTATCCGAATATTTACTCTGCTTTTTAGATAAAATTTGTCATGAGTGGCCTTCACACTGCTCAAATTCAAATAATGTTATACTAATTGTAATTCAAGGTTCCGTAGATAAGAATCTGTGTGTTTTGCATCACAGACTCAGTGAAACGTGGTGAAACGTTACTGTTTAGTCTAACTGTGGCAAGGTTCGCGTTTTGACATAACATAGAGAACCGATGCCGTCCGTGCCTGATTCATCATCTGTGGTGTAGGTACCTAATAATTGTAAAAATAACTTTTTTTTCTTTTTTAAAAAACATTGCCCCACACTAGGAATTTCTCCTGTGTTGTGTTTTATTTCGGAAGTCGGTGGCAAACAACAAAAATGCGAACCCACTTCCGAAATTAAAGTTATTTTACACTTTACAGTGTCTTTTGGAAGTCGGTTGTTTTTTTTTTGTAAAAAAGGTTTTACGTTTATCGGAATTAAGTTCAAAATACTGTAACTGGCTCGAAGGTTTAGACTAGGTCTATAGTTAGAACTCGTTTTGTAATAAGTCTGTGTGTTTATCTTGGACATTACTGTCAACGATGAGGAGAAAACATCGTGAGGAAACCTGGACTTATTGGTTAACTAGCTGACCCGATAGACGTTCTCCTGTTTTTGATTGGAAAGATTGTTTTGTTGCATTCTGTTGCTCCACAAAAAGTAACTGCGGTGTGGATGCACCTTAAAAAGTGCTCTAGTATATACTCCCCTTTATACTGAAAAATGCTAATCTACAAAACAAAACACGGCGCTTCTTTTTTTCAACCCCCTATTAACCAAAGTCCTTTTGTTTTCAAGTAAGTCCCATGTTTTTCACAGCTGTCCTTACTGCCCCATAGCGCCATAGATTACGCTGCCTGGACTAACTAATGAGTTTCCGTACCCCGCATTCGTAGCTAATTACCTCATATTTTATGTTTTAGTGCGAAAAATATTCGCTAAGTTTATTTGTTCATAAAATTCATAGAAAAAACACTGAAATTGTGTTTGATATTCTGTGAAATAGGTGTGAGTTGAATAATTTGTTTTCGTAGTCATAAAATATGTGTAAGTATTTATTTATGCCATAAAACTGTTTTTTTTTTAACGATAACAAACAAGGTAACTCAAGCTAGATCCGTAATACTTTAGCGGCGCCTTAGATTGTGTAAAACCATTAGTTTATTTGGAGAGGTAGGTTACGTCGACCCGGCTGTCGTTTGCACAGTCAAGGTCACTAATTATTAATCAAATAGACACGCTACGTCAAATTTGCGTTTCATACGCAACCTGTTATTCAGTACATGTCTGAAATATTTCTGAAATATTTTGTCGATATTGAAAAAAAAAAAATGGCCAAGTGCGAGTCGGACTCGCACACGAAGGGTTCCGTACCACAAGGCAAAAACACATTTGTTGTATGGGAGCCCTCCTTAAATATTTATTTTATTCTGTTTTTAGTATTTGTTGTTATTGCGGCAACAGAAACACATTATCTGTGAAAATTTCAACTGTCTAGCTATCGCGGTTCTTGAGTAATAGGGTCCCGTTTTTACCCTTTGGTTACGGAACCCTAAAAACTGTTTCATTAATTTTGACCACGTAGATTATTGCACTTTTCTATCAAACAGCAATTTTTTTTTGATAACGTCGAAAATTTTTCCGTCGGGTCAGAATCATGTGCTTCTTCTTCTTCGTGTCGCTGGCACGACTGTAAATCATGAAACTTTTATTTTCTTTTGACTGTAGGTACTTACCTATCAAAAAGAGTAAACTTACATAATGTGGATAAGACTGATATTAAAACAGAAGACGAACTTGGGGATCGAGGAGGGGGGAATAATTTAAATCTTGTTTTCCCAAAACTTTGCCACTCCCACGGCATTGTCGATGGCAGCGCAGAGGTCACTTTGACTGCATGTCAGGCAAGACGACACATCAAAATTTTCCGTTTTTACAATTTTAATGTATTTATTTTGAAAAATTCGTTGAGTCTCAAAAAAATCGCAAAGAATGTGCCCAATTGGGATGGAGTAATGGAACTGTGGAGTTAACGCTGTGTGAGCATGCGTGTTCCATCGCCGCCCGTTCGATGTCCACCGCGCACAGGATGGATGGAAAGCAGCCATTGACTCAGCACATGAAGTAATTTTTCGCTCCGCCTGGTGTAATTGCTGTAAGGCGTACCAGTAGGAGGATAATTAAATAAATAAATGAACGTATAAATAAATGTTTTGGGACACAGAGGGCAGGATAGGAGGTGGAGCATGGTTTGTGACATAGCTCCGCAATCATGTGCTGAATGAATGGTTACAGTTCGCGCGTCGACGTCCTGCCACCCTGTATAGCTAGTTATACAAAGATTTTTTGGCGCGTAGCCAAAATCAGAACTTACGACGCCATCTTGTTTCTGCTATCGATTTCACTAAAACGTTTATCAACAGCGCCCCCTGACAACGTCATTCGACCTTCAAAAGACCTTTATACTAGTAGTGTACCTACGGACAATTAAAATTGGCAGTTTATTTGATAAACAATAACATTTTCCTGAGTTTGAGTTTGAGTTTTTGAACCAATGACCGTTGAGGTAGACGTGTTCTTGAGTGGAATTCACCAATCGGCAAACGTAAGGTAAGACGCCCTCAGGCTATATGGAGCGACGATCTTCGCAGGACGGCTAGTACTTAGCAGCTGAATGAGAGTTGCCGAAAATATAGTTGAATGGCGTGCAATAGGAGAGGCCTATGTCCAGCAGTGGACTGCTGTAGGCTGATGAATCACTTTCCAACAAACACTTCTTTGTCACGTATCGGAAACTAGTCCATAATTAAATTTAACAGTAGCAGCAGTTTCATTGACGGTTTACTTCAAGAAGTCCTTGGAACGTGTGATATTAAGAAATCGATACATCAACTTAATTGTCGATGACTGTATTGGAATATTGAAGGGCTACCCGTCACTTTGAACTTGAAGGGCCGTCTTAGCACTTGTGTTCCACGCGCGCCTCAAGGAGTCAGCACTGATTGCTGGGGTCCGCTAGGGCCGTTGCCTGCCGGGGTCGCGGGTTGTTCGAAAGAGTTACCGTAGCCCCTGGCACAGGCAACTAAAGGAACACAGGTGGTTTTTAGTCAGTAAAAGTCTGACACGCCCTCCCGCTCCGCCCAGAACGGGAGAAGTTATTTGATAATTTCCCAACCAAAAAAAATTTAATTTAGTACTTAATTTATTGGCTATCTGTACTATTGGATTTGAAAAATTATTTTTTGCATTTGTTAGCCCGATTCCTGAGGAAGGCTATAATAGGCTACTAACATCACGCTAGGACCTTTAAGAACCGAACAAAGATAAAAAAAATCAGAATGAACGCTAAGCGTAAAACGAAATAATTACGCGGACGAAGTCGCGGACAGAAGTTAGTCTTAGAATATACTAATTTCTTAAACATAAACAATTTTTTTAGTTGCAAAATGTGCCGTGATGTTGGTACTTTAACCTTTTGAACGCCACAGTCATGTATATGACAAAATGTGCCCAGCACGCCACGGTTCGACTACGTGACAGACTTTGACGCCGAGGGCACGTTTTTGATTTTTTGACGTGTGGCGGTCAAAAGGTTAAGAATTGTACAATCGATGTCGTAATTGCCACCAACTCCCAAAACTTCACTAAAGCTTTGGTTTCCCAAGAAAGCGGTTCCGTCCAGATATCTATGGTTCCGTCTCTAGCGGCCATCATGAAAATCTGTCATTTTCACCAGTATTTGACAATATGGGGGAAACGCCGAAACCCGCGAAATCCAATTTTTTTTTACGTTTTTATGATGATGTTATTGAGGTCCTGCAGGCCAATTCTCGTAATTAAAAATGTTCAAAATTTAGTATTAGTCCCATCTTAGCGACAAACGAATGTCAAAACTTGTCAAAAATGTACGGAAATTAGAGGTATTTTTGACAGACTGAGATCAGACTGTGAACGTTCTTAAAATTACGAGAATGGCCCCACTGTCGTGGATATACAGTGCAATTTTCTGTAAATACGTTGCTTGTTTAGTAAGTAAACAACCATCGTACTAATTTCACGAGTTTTCGCATCACTCACACACTTTGGTGTGACTGTGATGTGTAAGAAACTCAATTTAAAAAGTAGGTATAATCTTTGTGCACCATAAGAATACCTATATTATTCTTTCTTTTTTTTTTCTTTAAACAAAAAAGGATCGTTAAAATAAGTACAAGTGTACTAGTACCTAGTGTACCTACTACCTCCCTAGATCTAGTACTTATGGTTTTTCCAGGAAAACGCGTCACTAAGATTTATGACCGCAGATATCATAAATCAAAGTTAAGTAGTAGACTTCTAACACGTGCAGGTTTGCACAATCAAACATCACATAAGTTCTTACCTGCCGGTCGATTCTGTAAAAATCTCACCGTGAAAACTTAGGTGAAGTAAGTTTGTTTTTGCTAGGAAATGACACTATTGACAGCTCACTCCACGCTCACTTCACCCAAGTTTTCACGGTGAGATTTTTACAGAATAGCACCGCTGATAAAAGATTTTTGAAGTGAAAACTTTTTAGGCGCGTCGGGCTTTTTTTGAGATGGGAAAAAACCATTGAACTCGCGCCACTGTTACCGTAAGCGACACCGCGCGTGTTTTGTTTATAAGACAATTAAAAAAATACCCGCTTCGGATCTGTTCGGCTGCCCTCGAGATGTACAGACGCCAGCACATTAAGCTACTACAATCTGTCAAAAGTATTTCTCTTTATTGCTAAAACGAGCAAAGTTGATTGGGAAAATTTGACAGTTTCATAGCTTAGAGGCCTGTGTCCCAGCAGTGGGAACATTATAGGCTGATTATGGTTATGGATAGCTTGATGTGCTGGCATCTGTACTCGGTTTTAATGTATATCCGATATGTCAGTGAGTGATGGCAAAGTATTCTGTTTGTGTTTTGTTTTCACTTCTGTCGCCACTCTCGGAGTGCCACTTTTTTTTTTACCAATAAACAACGCTAGAGTAACCTAAGACTATTCACAAAAAATCTCTCCGTGACAACTCGGATGAAGTAATCTGTCAATTATCAATCCATTGGCATCTGCGGTCTTCGCCTAAGTTTTCACAACGGTTGATGCTGAGGGGCTTGTCGCTAAGTACCTAATAACAGCCGCACGGGTCGATCGATCAGGTTAAGCTACGCTTGCCGCGGTTGGTCCGTGGATAGGTGACCATCTTCACATACCAAGACCCCTCCGAGCCTCGGAAAGCACGTTAAGCCGTTGGTCCCGGCTGTCTTTCGTGGATCTTTGACAGTCGTTACGGGTCGTCAGTAGCCCGAAAGTCTGACAACCCAGTCTTACCAAGGGGTATCGTATTACCCAGCAACTGGGTTATCGAAGTCAGATAGGCAGTCGCTCTATGTAAAATACGGTATTCAGCTGCATCCGGTCAGACTGGAAGCCGATCCTATTATAGTTGGGAAAAGGCTAGGTAAATGATGATGAGACCGGCTGATGCTACGGATTGACAGCTCAATTACAGAACAGGCTAGTAGGTATCTAGAACATTCCCGGGTAACCCTACGTATACGTCAGGCGCTCCCGAACTGTCAAATTAATTTATTTGTCATAAGTGTTTGTACAGTCAACAGCAAAAGTAGATGATGAAAATCAGAAAGTCAATAGGAGTCAAAACTGATCACGAATATATGGCAGCTGTACTAGTAGTAAATGTTTGGTATAATTTTCAATCACATGCTTTTGAATCACTTCGACGCCACACGGTTCTGACGTGAACTCCGTTCATTAGTATTGAATTTCTGATTTTGATCATCTACTTTTGCTGTTGACTGTACAATTTCGGTCTTAACATAAGTAATTATACAGATACATATGACCATGTGACATGCCAAGATTGACCTAGTCATAATTGACCTAGTCATAATTGACCTAGTCATAATTGACCTAGTCATAATTGACCTAGTCATATTTGACCTAGTCATAATTGACCTAGTCATAATTGACCTAGTCATAATTACGGTACCAACTGGTTCAATTAAAATTGAATAGCAGTATTGATATAATTAATATTTTTTAACCTGTTATTAAATATATGTCGCTTACCGAGTAGTTTTTATCCCTTACCCATACTTTAAGACACTCTTGTAAGCTCTATAACTGACCTGGCTAACTAGCTAATCCTTTCTACTCCCTCATGACCTTACTTATCGTTTAACTAAGTCTTACCGATACTACGAGTACTATTAGTTATTATGTGCCGATATTACGTGAGAAAATTATCTGACCTCTCTGGTTAGTTGTCGTCAGACCAAATTGGATCGTGTAGTTAGTTCAATGTGACGCTACATCTCGTAGAACATACAAAGTTATATAGCATCAATTTCAGGAGCTATAACGAAGTTACGAGGGTCCTAAATTCACTTATTGCTTGCTTCATGGTTCATATAATTATATCGCAGTCTGCAGATAGCTGTAATGTGTAATATTAAGCTTGAGCGACTTTGATTATAACTACAGATATCACAAGAAAAGTTTGCGCTTCGGGAATAGTCGACTATCTTCGGAAATACGAACGCGCGATGATGCGGTGTAATTAAAACTGTTACAACCAGTCAACAGAAAGAAACAACATTGTCAAACGCGCAATGATAGGTGCATTATTACACAAGTACAAAACATAGAAGCATACCGTAGCCGCTGCGTGGGGGTTACGGGTCGTCAGAAGTCCCGAAAGTGACAACCAGTCTTACCAAGGCAAGGGGTATCGTTTTACCCAGTTAATGGGTTGTGGAGGTCAGATAGGCAGTCGCTTTATGTAAAATATTGGTATTCAGCTGCATCCGATGAGACTGGAAGCCGACCCTAATATAAGTAGTTGGGAAAAGGCTAGATAGATGATGACAAACATTGATTATTACGCTAGTAACTAGTTCAACGTCGGCTAATTCAATGTGTCTATCTATATTGATACAATAATCCTGAGCTCTATTTAATTTATTTATACAATCTTCATGTATGCTTCATGTTCTAAATCATCATATAATTTTGTTTCAGGTACGTTAGTGGTTTGAATACGGGCTTAGACAACACAGGTATGGTCCTCCTGCAGGTGGTATGTAGCGTAGGTACCTTCGAACTCACGTAATTCGTACTGTGCATAAACGCAGTGCCTACATTTTGGTTCACGATAATGATCATTCGAAATTGAGTAATTCGTCATGGCAAGCTTCAGAAGTTCCGTACATCGCGATGATAAACATTCTAAATTAAGTAATTCTTCATAGCGTACCTTCGAACTCACATAATTCGTACTTGTAAACTTTCTGAATACAGTACACCGATATTTCGAACTGCGAAGTTCAGTATGACAGTTCTTTCTGGCTTTTTCTCACAGTTAGTCGCAGTAACTAAGCTAACCCGTTTAGTCTTGGTACCCTACCAAGACCAATATTAACGGGTTAGGTTGGGTTGGAACTGTGATCAATATCGCGCGAACCGAATTGGTCACAGTAACTAAGTAAGGGCACCTCGACCAAATGGGTTAGGTTAAGTTAGAACTGTAACCAAACGTTACATCCAAGTTGGTCGCAGTTACTGGGCTATGTAGTATTTTTACCGACTTCAAAAAAAGGAGGTTATCATTTCGACACGTATGTACCTATGTAATTATTGGAATTGCATTGTATTCACATATGACAATCTATTAGGGCTTCCAAACAAATATACAAAATTTTATAGACGTATGTATGTATGTTTGTCCACGCATTTCTCCGCAACTATTAATCGGATCGTGACCATTTTTTTTATTGACTTACATTTACTTCAACTTAGGGAACAGTGCAAGTTTCATCAAAATCGATTCAGTAATTTTCAAGATATGGAGTAATACGTGTAAGTGTGACGGCCTGGCTTATTGATACGAGCTACGGGTGTAGTGTCAAAGGGAAAACATCTCAAAACCTTGGTCAAATTCTAGTGCAACAACTAAAAATTACGAAACAAAAAGTTATTTAAAAAAATTAAACCGACTTCAAAAAAAAATTAACTCAAAATTATGAAATAATTTTAATTTCGGAAGTCGGTGGCAAACACTTAAACTATAAAATACAGATCCCAAAGACACCGACTTCCGAAATTAAAATTATTTCATAATTTTGAGTTAATTTCTTTTTGAAGTCGGTTTAATTTTTTTAAATTACTTTTTTAGGACTCAAGATATGAATTATTTGATGAACACAACATAATAATATTTGTTTTCGGACGTTAAAAAAAGTCATCTGGTATAATAAAATTGTGCCGCTCGGCTGTGCCGAATCATACCGACCCGAACAAGTGTGTAAAACGCCCTACAAATTGTCTGTAAAAAAACATATCAGTCTTCAACACGCCTAAGTATCCGACTCGGCTAACACATAATTAAAACTTTGATTATGAAGTTATTTCTCAAAAGTTTCTATGGGTCCCACTCAGTTTATTTCCTAAGTTAAGCACATAAATTAACAAAGTTCTGCTGACGTAATTTGATTTTAATTAAAAAGAAGTCATCTGTGCTGTCAAGATGGCAACGAATTTTTGATACTTTCAAAAGATACGACTTTTATTAGGAAAACCAAACCTGTCTTCTATATAGAGAAGGGGCAATCGAATGGAATTATTATTTCATTTGGACAAAGGTGAACCCCATGTAACATGTCAATTATCATTCAATCAGTGCCTTACCGCGAGTGATATCTCAAAATAATTTATTAACGTCAAAATTCTGGTGTTCCAACTTAGGTAATAATATTACTATATTACCAATCAACTATTTACAGCAACCAGTTTCCCGCCATAATTCTAATTGACAGATGTCAAAACAAACTGTCACCGATCTAATTTTATTATGTCCTGACATTCTCGACACGATCACTAAAGGGTTGTCGAGTGCTTGAAGCTGAAGAGATATTACCAATCAACTATTTACCGCAACCAGTTTCCCGCCATAATTCTAATTGACAGATGTCAAAACAAACTGTAACCGATCAAATTTTATTATGTCCTGACATTCTCGACGCGATCACTAAAGGATTGTCGAGTGTTTGAAGCTGAAGAGATATTACCAATCAACTATTTACCGCAACCAGTTTCCCGCCATAATTCTAATTGACAGATGTCAAAACAAACTGTCACCGATCTAATTTTATTATGTCCTGACATTCTCGACGCGATCACTAAAGGGTTGTCGAGTGCTTGAAGCTGAAGAGATATTACCAATCAACTATTTACCGCAACCAGTTTCCCGCCATAATTCTAATTGACAGATGTCAAAACAAACTGTAACCGATCAAATTTTATTATGTCCTGACATTCTCGACGCGATCACTAAAGGATTGTCGAGTGTTTGAAGCTGAAGAGATATTACCAATCAACTATTTACCGCAACCAGTTTCCCGCCATAATTCTAATTGACAGATGTCAAAACAAACTGTCACCGATCTAATTTTATTATGTCCTGACATTCTCGACGCGATCACTAAAGGGTTGTCGAGTGCTTGAAGCTGAAGAGACTGTCGACATTTGCTAAGTGCCACTTGGACACAGCCTCACCACTGGACTTAAAAACATCCTGACTAGCAGTTTTTTTTAACTTGGCCTTTTTTTTAAGAGGCTATAGTGGGCTAGGTTATTTATAATTAGTGACGTGTTTCGTTGAACTGAATCTGGGAAGAAGAGAAAAACACTTGTAAAGTACCTACGTATCTTGGGATTCCATGTCCTTGGAATGTTTCATACTTGTACGCCGGCTGTCGCTAAAAACCAGCGCAGGGGCTCCATCTTGCATAGGGTCGTACGTAGCATTATTCTGACCGATGGCTGTTTTGCGTAGATAATGGTTATAGCGCATATTTTCCTCTAACTTGTTATTTTTTTGTGTTTGTATTCTTTCTCTGCGTCACCTTTATCGCAAATAAACGTATTTTCTTCTTTTATACGAATAGGATTCCGTACCACAAAAGGAAAAAACGGAACCCTTATAGGATATAGGATCACTTTGTTGTCCGTCTGTCTGTCTGTCTGTCGAGACCCTTTATCTCGGGAACGCGTGAGGTATAGAGTTGAAATTAAAACCATATACCATTTCCTTTGAAGCTGTGACAAAATCAATCTTTTAAGTATACTTACGTAAAAAACAGGTACGGCCGTTTATGCCGCAAAAAACTTATATTTCGACAAAGCCCGTTCCTCCGTGGTTCTTCTCGTTGACCTAGAATCATGATAATTTGGCAAGAAGCAATGCCATGCAGCACAAGTAAAAGGAAAAATCCGAAAACCGTTAATTCGTATTTACATACCTACAAATTTGTACGGAACTCTCGGTGCTCGAGTCCGACTCACATTAGACCGGTTTTTTTTTATTCTATAACCTTATTCCAATTGATTTAAAGTCCTAACAACAAGTCTTCTTCTTATAAACATGACCATATTTCTGCTAAACTTTATACATATGTACTTAGGTGACTATGTGCATAAAACATAGTCGATATCTATCTACTGCATAATAGCGTGTTTGCGTGCCAGGTCATATTAAATAGCTCCGATAGTATATTTTTTATTTTATAAACAATTCTTATCAAATTATAAACACACTATTTTTATGTCTAGGAAAAGAAATTAATGGTCATCACATCACCCATTTTAGGGTGATGACCATTAATTTCTCATTAGCACGTTCACTGTTAATTTTAATAACTTTATTTATACCTAGTTTAAGTTTTTGTTTGCGTATCAATTAATCTGTCTAACCCTTGCCCAACTACGAGTATGTTGGAGTGGCTTTCAGTCTAACCGGATGCAGCATTTTACATGGAGCGACTGCCTATCTGACCTGAGGGGCCCGTGGCGAAATAATAACAGCCGCTCAGGTCGATCGATCAGGTTAAGCTACGCTTGCCGCGGTTAGTCTGTGGATGAGTGACCATCACCATATACCAAGACCCCTCCGTGCCCCTCCGTTGGACGAATGACACCGGCTGTCATAAAAAACTAAAACACTAGTTAGTACTTTTAGTTTTAGTTGGTTGCTTGTAGAATAATCTGACAAAAAATCAGAATGATTGTATGTAATGATTGATTGTGTGTTGTTGTGGAATGATTTTGTGTTGTATCTATACTATATAATTATTATTATTATAATATTATAAAGCTGCAGAGTTTGTTTGTTTGTTTGTTTGAACGCGCTAATCTCTGGAACTACTGGTCCGATTTGAATGATTATTTTAGTGTTGGGTAGTCCATTTATCGAGGAAGGCTATAGGCTATATTTTTTTTCTTCAAAATTAGGGATCCGTAATAAAATTGCTATTTTGTAACAAGGTGTAAAATCGAAAACCTATTTTTGCGTGCGCTGCAAAAACTATTGACAATAGAACAAAATAATGTACTACGGGTTTGTAGAGCCCATTAAGACCTACAAAAAAATCCGCGAGAACATATGTCTAGCTATCATGGTTTACTCACAATAACCGATTTTGTGTTCAAAATAATTATTAAATCGTCTGAAGAAAAAAAAACTACGTTAAATATGTATCGTAATATTAATCTTTATCGAAATTAAGCATTATGTTATCAAGAGTATTTATGAAGAAGTAAAATACTTTTTGTTTCATCTCAATCGGATATTTCGTTTAAAAGTTATCACGTGTGTAAGATGTTAAGAGTTGGTACCTATTAAGGAGTTATGGGCCATAGAGTTTTTTATCTATACTAATAATAAGGCTGAAGAGTTTGTTTGTTTGAACGCGATAATCTCTTTAACTACCGGTCAGATTTGAATTCTTTTTGCATTTGATAGCCCAATTCTTGAGGAAGGCTATAGGCTATTTAACATCACGCTATGACCCTTAGGAGCCGAGCAAAAAGAAAAAAACTCAGAGTGAACGGTAAGCGAATACGAAGTGTTGCGACGCGACGGGGTGGGGGTACAAGAAATTTCACGCGGACGAAGTCGCGGGCAGAAGCTAGTGTAGTATGGTTTTTATTGTAAAAAAAATGGTTGCCTGTAAAGTCGGTTTTACGGGCGAAGATTTTACGTGACAACGACCGATCATCCGATCATAGTTGAGTGGGAGAGAGACGCAAGGCATTCGGCGGGCCTCTCTCTCGTTCGGTGACTCATCGTAACGTTACCGAGCGTTACACTTTTTCATAAGTGACTCCCAGTCGCAACCTAATTTAAGACGTTGTCACGTCAAAAATAGAGGTATCTTCATGATTTTTTTATCGTATCAAATATTTTTCTGATTTTGTTTACTGTAGTCGATCATATACTTTTAGGCATGATAAAAATTTTGTTTTTAGCGTTTAGGTACTGTCGTCACCTTAAGCCATAAGCTCTAAGCTTGCATGTCAATGGGCACCAAAGTTGGGTAAAATATGCGAGTGACCGCTGTTGCCCTGCCACCGTCCGTCACACGATAACATTCGTGTACCCCGGTACTTAGCAATTCCCAAAACTATCCGAAGGGATCCTTAGATGATGAAGATTAATTACTCACTGGGCATCGCTTAAGGCTCCCTGAAATAGTTACCTTTGCCTCAAGTTACGCGCGGCTCAGGGCGTGTATTCTCGTAATCTCGATAAACGGTTATCGGTATTAACAGATTATGCTAGGGCGATTAGTTTGACTCGCTGTGTAATTCATTTGACTAGTTCAGGAATAATGATGCTATTATTGTTGGGAAGTGGGCATGATTTACAGTGTTTTGTTTGTTGTGTACAATGATTCGGGTGCTACCGTTCTCGTGTTCGCAAGCTTGACTGCTGAGCGTAAGTTGCTGGGTTCGATTTCCAGGTCGGACATAGTGTTATTGGGTTTTTCTATTAGGAATTTCTCAGTAACAGTCCTTTTTTTTGCTCGGTTCCTACGGGTCTTCTTTGATGTTAGGTAGCCTTTTTTTTGTTCTCGGGGGGAAACCTTCAAAAGGAGCCGCGCCGCCGCCTGGTCTTTGGGGATAAAACCGGGGAGTGGGATTTTACCTCACTATAACCGGTTACGTATTATTCCAACTATTTTCGTTATAACTACGGTTGATTCACATAAATGTTCATAACACATATTGGTCGACTGAACTACTGGTTTACTTACTTAATTTTGATTAAACTAAAATTAATTGCACTAACGAATGATTAATCTAATGGTTTTTTAAGATATTGGATATTTCAACTATGTATGAAATACCTAATGGACGATTCGCCTACACCTTAATACTGCGCGCATCGGGGCTCCGTCGACCTGACGTCGTCGCGACGTCCCGGACGGAGCCCCGATGCGCGGAAACGGCCAAATTTTAACTGCATTAGTCTTTACCTACAGTCAATTACTTACCTACCTATGTACCCAATGACGGAGTAGGTACCTACTCCGTCAGACACCAGCACATTCAAGCTACTACAATCTGTCAAATTTATTTAATAGATTTTCAACTTTATCGCTGAAGCATAAGGTTCAAAGTTGATTGGGAAAATTTGACAGTTTCGGGTAGCTTCATGTGCTGGCGTCTGTACCTAATAACCAGCATTGATTTAGCCAACTGATTTGAAACGAGAACAATGGCAGTGTGTGTCAATCATAATCGCATCAGGCAAGTTATCAGTAACCACGGATGTTAACAACTAGTGGGCGTCTGACGCAGTTATCGGTGATGTGACATGTTACAGAATAGGGACAGAACTTCTAGTTTGGACAAGGATGTGAAACAAAACAGAACTGTCAATAAAGCAACTGTCATCGTTGACAGTTGATATGACTCATTGTTGTCTGCGGTTTCACTCATACCCATAGATTTATTTTTGACAAATTGATGTACCTAATTGATTGTATTGTGTTGTATGTAATTGATTGCGACGCAAAAACGACGGGGTGTTATAAGTTTGACGTGTCGGTGTGTGTGTGTGGGGGTGTGTGTGTGGGGGTGTGTGTGTGTGTCTGTCTGTGGCATTGTAGCTCCCGAACGGATGAACCGATTTTGTTTTCCATAATTGATTCGTTGTTTCAACATACCAACTATCATTATGTACACATTATGGAGTGTAATAAAGTATTGAGTAATTTGTACTGAAACAAATAACAACTTTAAACTAGTGTATTGTAAAGTAGATTTCAGAATTACTAGTACTATTGAGAAAGTCATTTTGTTTAAATTGCTGAATGGGCCTGCTCTTGACCGCGATCACGCCTGATGGAAAGTGATGGATGAGGTCTATGATGGAACGAGCGTGCCCTGAAGATGCCTGTTTACTCTTGCTTTGAAGGCAGAAGGAAACACAGGCGCTGGTATTTAAAAAATAAAAAGTGTGTGTGGTTTAAAGTTATTTTTCCAAAAACATGTATTCTCTGTGGTATGGAATATCCCTGTGCCAAATTCGATCAGCTGTTTCTTGCGATTGTTTAGGTCGTAAACATCTGTACCAAGCTTTTTTGTTTATTTAAGTCCGCATAATATTTAATATCCTAGTATCTTACACATTAAAAAAATATAAGGTCCAGCACCCGAATTGCGTATCACGCTATCAATCCTTACCTGAAACATTTTGAAGGAATAGCTAATACATTGCTTATTATGCTCGAAAAAGTTATCTGTTCAAAAACGTTAATAACGCAATGAATGATGTTGAACTGTTAAAATGAAATAACCATTGCTACGATAGTGTATTACGAAATCACCCCGCAGTTGTAACAGATCAGTTTCAATATTTTATTGTCAACTGAAAGCGACTTTTGCAAGCACAACTACACACTTTAAAGCGCTCGACAAAACGCTATCGCGAGATTAAAAATCGCGACATGCTTTTGTTATCTACGACTACGAAACGTCATCGATTCGCTAAAACGTGCAGTTATTAAGTATACTGACATCCAACGTTGCAATTCGCTTGAACTAAAACGCTTTATGTAACATATCGGTTGAGTTCAGCGGTAAAAGGTTCGCGTTTGGCATGAGCAATTTGTAGCTGTATCCCAAACATATTGCTCTATGTAAAGTTACCGAAACGTGCAATGGGGTTATTATTGTATATATATAACCACTACACAGGTCTAGACATAATAGTTTAGAAGAAAAAACAATGTAATCGTTAGGAGCTAACTGTTACATCAGTTTGGCAGACTTTATGTATGCTATTGTTAATACAGTTTTTGAGTAGGTAAATACTACATTTAAAAAAAATACTTAGTCTTCTGCAAATTATCTGTACATTACATTGTGATCCTGTTATCTATTGTATGCTTTTACAACGTCTGTGTATGTTGAACATGTCATGATTTCAATTACATTATAATGTCATGTTATCAACATGTAACTATGCGTAAAGTTTCATGCTCCATTGAGCGGAACGGAGACCAACATTTCTCCATTTCTAAATAAATACCCTCCATTAGATCATATTAGCTTAAAGTATAAGCATAATCAGCCTATTATGTCCCCACTGCTGGGACACAGGCTTCCTCTGTGAGAGGGAGTGGGCCGTAATCCACCACGCGAGCCCAGCGGAAGGCGCAGGGTTGTGGCGCAGCCTGGGAGAGGCCACTGTCCAGCGGTGGACTGCGATAAGATGAGTTGGTTGGTTGATTAAAACACTAGTTCACTCATCCATTAGCATAATCAGCCTCACTTCTGGGACAATCCGCCGTAACCCACCACGCGGGCCCTGTGCGGGTCGGTAGATATCACGTCTTCGAATCTTTGGTTCTAGGACATGCCGGTTTCCTCACGATGTTTTCCTTCACCGTTTTGAGAGCAGTGGTGATGAAATAATTTACACAAAGTAAAGCGTCTGTCTGGGTTCGAACCTACGACCTACAACTCGTAAGTCGGGGCCGATACCACTAATCACTGCTCGAAAGTCCAGTCAAATTATTATTATTTCTTTAAGTTTTTGGTTACTGCTACCTTTTTATTTTGTTACTAGTAGAACCCCTCGGTTTCACCGGCATAAGTGTCGATCCCGTGGGAATATCGGGATAAAAACTATCCTATATCCTTTCCCGGGACTCAAACTATCATCATAAAAAATCATTCATTCATCATTCTATCATTTAAATCGGTTCAGCGGTTTAAGCGTGAAGAGGTAACAGACAGACAGATACATTTTCGCATTTAAAATATTGGCATGGATTTGAATTTTGTGGTTCACGAACTGTGTCCAAATAAACGTTATTCTTTCGTTCCTTCTGCAGGGCAAATGCACTTTTTCTACCCCTATCTTAACTTAATATTATAAATGCGAAAGTAAGTAAGTTTGTTTGTTACCTTTTCACACCTAAACCACTGAACCGATCATCCTGAAATTTTGTATATACGTTGTCAGGTGTACAGAAACGGACATAGGATACGTTTCATACCGAAAAAAAATGCTGTTCTCGAGGAAAACAACAATAACGTTATTATGATATAATAGATGGCGCCACGTGTCTTTCGAGTCATGATTGAATTATTTTAGAAATCACGATTTATGCAGGTGAAACCGCGGGGCGCAGCTAGTTTTATATATTTTGTCGTATCTACTGCCTTCTATAAAAGTCTTCGTCATTTCCGTAAAATCTTTTACTGAACTGGTTTAATCAACTCAGTAAGTAGATATTATGATTATACACAATATTCCGGGAGGTTATATTATTCGTAAATTATTTTAAGTAAGTACATTAAGCTGTTTATTTAGGCTGACTTAGCTACTGTTCGCATCCTGTGCCGAGCCCTTAATCTTTAGTCGTGGGTGGGGTATCATACGCTGGATTGCATATTGATCAGTTTTTATGTGAAGATGAATACCTAATACTTAATTAAGAAAATGTATTAAATGATTTTTGATGATGAGTTGGAGTTTTCTATTCAATAATATCTAGGTTTACTTATATTTTTTTATTTATTTACATACCGAGACCCCTGACCCCCTGTCTCACCTGGCTTCCTGTCCGACAGAACTAGTATCAGTGATGACCAGTTAGACGCTAGTCTACACGAACAACGTCTAGTTCTCACGCACAGAAACACCGCACCGTTCCGAACTGAAAGGCGCGTAAAAAATTTCGAAAAATGCTTCGAAACATTGAATGTTATGAAAAAATCACTGCAGAAATCAATTACAAATAAAGTTTATTGAACTCTTCGTTAACTGAGCTTTGTCAGCACGGTCTTGGTTTTGAAGATTTTACAGTTCTTTTATTACTTATTTACACCCAAAGTTACGTTAAAATAGCAAAAACGAATCTTTCTTTATAATGTCTTTTTATTTTACTATTCTGTTTCTTACAGACAAAATTAATAATAAGAGCCAGTCCACACGGCGCGTTGCGTCAGCGCTGCGCCGCGGCCGACGCGAGCGCTGCCGTTGCTTTGTTTTACATACAAATAACCATAGTGTACACACGGTGCGCTGCGTCGTTTGGCCGGCAATGTGGTTAAAATTCATGCGTTGCGACAACGCAACGCGCCGTGTGGACTCACACTAAGTCAAAACGATATCGTTTAACTTTGGATGCACAATGTCAAACAGTGGAGTAATACTCTCCCGAAATTTGTATGGAAAAAATATCGACTAGTGGCACCTTAACGCGTGGATCAAGTGTTATTAATACATTAATTCTTCAGCACAACGGTCCAGTTGAGCGCGTGAACCGAGCTTTATCTCTATGAATATTTTAACGTTAGTGAGTATAGGAAATTGATTTGCTGTTTACATAGAATATGCAGGGTCAAATACTCTGCTGAAGTGATTGGTATCGATAGAAAAAACTGACACTGATCTTTCAAGTGAATTTTACGTGAATTGCGGTCGATGAACCTACAAGAAAAAAACAAATTAATTTGGTTTTTATTTTATCATGTTTAGATATCGATACCCATCACGTCTGCGGAGTTTTGCTAGCTAATTTAATTTGACCTTGTAGAAGAACCTGCTAGAATATAATACTGTTTGACAATGACATGTCAACAGCAATCAAATACGAAATTAAAGTACTTACCTATTAATGTCATTTTCATTTGATTAAATTAATAACAACATGGCACGCATTCTGTATTAAAAAATAAGTACATTTGTCCTTGGAAAGGCATGCTCCATTAAGTTCGAATCACTTTGAATGTCGACTAGAATTCGAATTGCTATTCAAATGGAGCTATTATTTTTAAGGAATAAGGATGTGGCGACAGAAATCTACTTTTAAATCGATTAGTGGTGATCGAAATCGACTTTTAAAAAACGATTCGGGAAATCGTTTTACCGGATAATCGATGGTGCGTCTTTCTGATCTCCTTTATCTCGATGGCCTTCCACAGTGTGCATTTGTTACGCTGTGACATCTTGGAAGACCCTTATTTATTGTTTCTTGAATGATGCGGATATCCCGTTTATCAGATTTACTTACTAGCATCGAAGTAACATATTAAACCCTACAGTATTCCCATTTTTTTGATCGTGGATATAACAATATTATACACATCAAGCAAAATTAATTTTGTTCTATACTAAGATATTAATTTAAAATTTTCATTATCTGTGCTACTTGATCAGCTGAGCATAATAATGAACGTGGCAACACTACTCCCGTCACAGTACCTACAGCCGTAACAGCCGTTAAATTAATAAAAAGTAATCTCGAAGGAATCTCATTTAATATTTTCTGTAAGACTTCCATAAAAGTCCGAAGGTATTATCCCTTATTTAAAATTTTAAAAAGCCTCCGCTCGTTTCAAATTTTTTTTTCTCCGACGACGTTCAGTAAATCGCTTAGGCACATTGTACACTGCTTCATATCGCAATAGATTCGACGTAATTTTTAAGCATTTATTCACAGATTTAAAATTAAAGTCTTTGACACTTCGTATATAACGCGATGAAGCACTTTTCAAAAGCATATTCGCTTTTCGGAAGAGCGACTGTGCATAATCTGTGAGCCATGCAGTATTTTTTTTGTTTTATTGTACTTAGTCTATGGTTTGACAAAAAAAGAGGCTGAATGGCTGAGTGCTTTTCATTTCAGTTTAAATAAAACATTTTGCAACGATGGTTTTCTTTAATATTTTAGTTTTTTGTTTTTCTGAAATGAAATAGACTTAAATGAGCAAACAATGCTGTAGCTATCTTTGAGCAATGTCTAGAGCTGTCAACTCAGTCTATCGCAGTCCACTGCTGGACATAGGCCTCTCCCATGCTACGCCACAACACCCTGTCCTCCGCCTTTCGCTTCCAGTCTGTCCCAGCCACCTTAAGGGAAGGTTCACATCTGACGGAACATGCGTCGCGTATTATCGGTCGCGTAACGCCAGAACAGACAAATGTATAGAAAAACACTTGACCGTTCACACTCAACCGATGATACGTTAGTGCGTCGAGCGAATAAATAGATGCAATCGCAGTTATGCCCGACGTATTTTCCGTCAGATGTGAACCTTCCCTTACTGAGGTCGTCGGTCCATCTAGCTGGGGGACGTCCCACACTACGCTTGCCGATACGCGGTGTCTACTCCAGGAATCGTCTGCTCCACCGGCCATCGGTCCTTCGACAAACATGGCCAGTCCCCTGCCACTTCAGCTAGAGCTAGTACAATATTTTTAGCGTTACAACAAAAGCCGCAATGACGTTCACTTCAATGTTGCCAGCGTAAAATATAAGAAGCGGACATACCATAGACAAACAAAACTCGTTTGCAAACTCCTCTTGAACACAGTGACAATATTGAAAGCTTTTTATATGTCAGTGGCGAGTACTCTCGTCAAGTATTTGCTCTAGTACGCGATCTTCAAAGGGCTACGGATTTCATTACGGTTGGTTGTGATACTGGCTGGCAGGGTACGACTTTGTACAGGGTACTCGAATTTATACATTTTAAATGCTTATAGGCCCGCTAATAAATTCCGGTCTGCATAATGTATGCGTGTCTTTGACAGTCGTTACGGGTAGTCAGAAGCCCGAAAGTCTGACAACCAGTCTTACCAAGGGGTATCGTATTACCCAGTAGATGGGTTGTGGAGGTCAGATAGGCAGTCGCTCCATGTAAAATACTGGTATTCAGCTGCATCCGGTTAGACTGGAAGCCGACCCCAACATAGTTGGGAAAAGGCCAGGCAGACGATAGGCAGACGTGTCGATGTCTAGATTGGGTTTGCAGGAATACAGCTGATTATTCTAGTTATTTCTTGAATTTAGGTCTGTTATGTCGCGGTTATCGGGCTAACTCCACTTCTCATACAGCAAATAAATGTTTTTTCTTTCTTTCATACAGAGAAGGAATGAGCTTGATCACCACGCTGGCTCAGTGCAGCACCCTAATTGTGTAACACACGAATCTGAATCATTTTGAATTTTTTGAAGCAAGATGTTAATCCATTGCTTCATAAGTTGGAAAAATTAGTCTTCTCAACACGTAAATAACGCAATGAATGTTGGTGAACTGTCAGAATGAAACCGATTCCGATTGATAATGTGTTACGCAATTGCCCCGCAGGTTGGTGATTACAGACCGAAGTCCAGGGTTTACTCACGATGTTTGCCTTCACCGTCAGTCTGTGCTGTCTAAGATAATTAAGCAACATTGAAAGTACGTATAACTTTTAAAAAGTCACACTGGTACTTGCTGGGTTTTAACTCGCAACTTGGGGCGTAAGATACGGATCAGACAAGAAATCACCACATCATTTAATAGTAAAGAAAATTAACGAATCAAAAATATATCTGTGTCATTCTGTACCTAAGTAGCCGCTACATTCACAGATTAGTTCGTGTATTACCAATCACTTTACTATCTAAGATCTTGTCGGACACTATAAATATCTTGGTCAGAAGCACAAACACCGTCCACAAACCATAGACACAACAAAGCCTTATCTTTTCGTAACTAGATAAGCCGATCGATAAGCAACAAGGGGATGACGCCGAACAAAATAGATACTTACTGGTCCCGGAAATTCCCGGAAACTACTTTCCTTATAACGCGTATTATTCAGAAAGGTGTGGTTATATTTATTTGAAAACTTTTCACTGGGCCCAAAGCGGGCAAATCCGCGGAAAAGTACAGTATCTATACTTCCGCATAAGTGTCGATCCCGTGGGAATATCGGGATAAAAACTATCCTATGTCCTTTCCCGGGACTCAAACTATCTCTATACCATATTTCAACTAAATCGGTTCAGCGCAGCGGTTTAAGCGTGAAGAGGTAACATACAGACAGACACACTTTCGTATTTATAATATTATAAGTATGGATTCATAGTCCTGATTGAGTGATATATCAACGCACAGCCTAAACCGCTGGTCCTAGAGACATGAAATTTGGAGGGTGTGTTCTTTGGGAAGAGTGGGTTTTTCGAAATTCCACCCCTAAGTGGGTTAATGGGGGGAGAGTGAAATTTCACTCGGACAAAGTCGCGGGCAGAAGCTAGTTTGATATAAGTTTGTGAAGTATGATGACATTCGTGGACAGGCTAAATCCTCAAAGTAATTGCTTTATACAGCGTGTATCAGAAAAGTGTGGTCATATTTAAAGGTTTGGTGCAGATTATGATGTTGGTCCCATGGAGAAAGTTTTTCAGATTGATGGTTCAGTACCACAGTTATAACAGGATTATTGGTAAAACATTAAACCTCTTAAGAGATCATTGTACTAAAAAAAATCAGCAGTTCCCTACATTTTGTCGAGTTACACGAACATAAATGGAGGGAACAGCAGATTTTTTTTTCACGATTTCAGGTTTTTTCCCATAGTAAAAGTTGTTCATAATGATGAGTACAATGACCCCTTAAGAGGTTGTTAATGTTTTACCAATAACCCTGTATATAAGGATGTGGTACACCACACGTATAAATATAACCTCACATTTCTGATACACGCTGTATAAAGCAATTACTTTGAGGATTTAGCTTGTCCACGAACGTCCTGGTACTTCGCAAACTTATATCAAATACTGCTATTTTCCGCGGATTTTCCCGCTTTGAGCCGAGTGAAAAGTTTTTAAATCAATGAGAAAGTTTCGAGTTAATCCACCCCACGTGGGTCTTTTCAGCCGGCAATTTCTAAAACGGGATTAATTTAAAGTCTGCAGCTATTTTGTATTATAGTATTAAGGGGCTTACATGACCTAAAGCGCGGTCACTGTCATACTGAGCCTGCATAGAAAAGAAAGAGAAGCGCGATCGATGACACAGCGCTGGTAATTTATTGCAAAATATTAAGCAATTATTTAGTTACAAAAAATCTATTGTTTGGACTATAAAATTAAAACATTAGTGTTTTAGTATATTGCTTGTAGAATAATCAGAGAAAAAATAAGAATTATTGTATGTATATTAGTATGGTTTTTATTGTAAAAATAAAGTTTTTAGACGTATCTTGCTGATGTTTTTCTATCGTATCAAATTCGTTGTATTATGTTTTCAACATACTATCTACTTATCCTACCTACCTACCTATCCTATCTATCTTCTATATCCTGAAGAATATCATATATTTTTCTGATTTTGTTTACTGTAGTCGATCATATGCTTTTATTGTGTCTATAACTTGCGTTTTTTGTGTTTAGGTCCTGTAAGCCCCTTAAGGGGAGAGTTAGGACCTAGCGTCAATGTCTAAAGATGAGGTCTGAAAACGGATGTCTGAAATAGTCATTCAATAAGATTATATGAACTTCGAACAACTTGTCTGCTCAACAACGTAAATAGTGCAATGAATGTTGTGGAACTGTCAAAATTAAAGCCATTGCTACTGATAGTGTGTTACGCAATAACCCCTCTGAAAATTGCAAACAAACGTAAGAAAATTTTAATTTCTTCCGCCTTAACATAATTACACTGTAATAAGTAAAATAAATCCTTTTTGCTCCCTCCGCCTTCTTATCTCGGCAGTATTTTAAGTCTTTTTGCTCAGTTTTCCCTCTTTTGTTCTTTTCTGTGCATTTTCATTCTTAATAATCTTCATATTTCCATTCGTATCTTAAAAATTGTATGCAGAATTTTCCTTTTATAAATGTAGGTACGTAGTAGGTACGTACGATTATATTTTTATCTTTTCGCAACGGTTCTACATGCTGAATCGTAATTGGCGGAATTATTTCCGCGCCTGACATTTGGCCGGGCCATCCAATCAGCGCGCTGGCGGAGTGACAGACGTTAATCGGCAACTGGTGACAAGGGGAAACGAGGGGAATACTACGTCACTAATAGTTATCAGATATTTTGGCAATTAAAGAAGCTTTGCGTTAAAATAACTTTACTAATTAAGTGTTGAGATCGTTGTACCTACAAAATTCCTTATTTTATTTCCGAACTAGCTGTGACCGCGACTTCGGTCGCGTGAATGGATTACATGCGTTATATTTAAGTCTCGTCAAAATTATTCCTACCGTTTCGGAGATTAGCCGGAACAAACAGACAGACAGGAATAAAAAAATTTTTTTTTTTGGGTATCGTATAATATTTTCATAAGCATTTAGTAAAAATCTGTAATTTTAAAATACACTAGGTACCATTTTTTTTTTTTCTACACTACCTTTTATACGTTACCTTTGACATAGGTACTTAATAATGTCCAAACTATTTCAAAATTACCTATAACATATTGCAGTGCAAAGTGAAAACAACAGATTCTTAATCTCCTCACAAACTGGACACTAACGTACAAAATGTGCACGAATGATGTTGATGATGTGTGTGTGTGGGGGGGCGGGGGGGGGGGGGGGCGAATGTGCACGTGTGTGTGTTCAATTTATTCAGTCAAACTCTATAGTCTACGGGAAGCGAGTACAACTGTTATTTGAGCTGGCAACTTCGCTCGGCGTTCGGGACTTGAAACTGTTGAGCGCTGAATTATGTTATGAATAGTTTCGGAAGCTAACTGTATTGTCGTGTCAATATTATGTTTTGGCCTTTGATAGCTTTAGTTAGAGGATTAGGATAAACGTCTTTAGAAATGGGAGATTATTGTGTCTGTTTGTGAAGCGTTTGTTGAAGTTGTTAAGTCAGTTATAGCTATTTGTTTCGTACTGTTTAAGGCGATTACAGGACCTTAACGCAAAAAACGCAAGTTTTAGAAACACTAAACGTACTACAGTAAAAAAAATATATAATATTCTTCAGGATATATATGCTAGGTAGATAGTGTGTTGAAAACATAATAGATACCTACCTCTAAAAACTTTCTTTTTACAATAAAAACCATACTAATACATACAATCATTCTGATTGTGTGTCAGATTATTCTACAAGCAACATACTAAAGCACTAGTGTTTTAATTTTTTAGTCCAAACAATAGATTTTTTGTAAATAGATAATTGCTTCATAAGTATTTTGCAATCAATTACCAGCGTTGTGTCATCGCGCTTCTCTTTCTTTTCTATGCAGTCTGACAGTGACCGCGCTTTAGGTCATGTAGCCCTTAAGAAGATAAAGTGAGGATTTGCGACTTAAAACTTACGAAGTACGTACCTAATATTTTTTTTATAAACTTACTCAGATCATATTATTAAAAAGCTATCTGTAAGTACCTAACACAGAAACTGAAAAAAAAAATATCCATGGAATCTATTTTATGGTTATCTGTAGGTTATCCTACTAGTAATAAAGCTGAAGAGATTGTTTGTTTGAACGCACTAATCTCTGGAACTACCAGCCAGATTTGATAAAATCAAAAGTCATTTATTCTAACTAGGCTGAGTATCAGCACTTTTCGAACGTCGAAATTACAAAAGACAGTCTCCCAAAACGCCCGCCCTTCACGATAAATTCTTCTTGCAATGATATTCCAATTCTTGAGGAAGGCTGTATGTAGGCTTGTTAACATTACGCTAGGGCCCTTAGGAGCCGAGCAAAAACAAAACAAGTAAGAAAGAAAGTTGAGAAAACGAAGGGCAGGTGATGCGATGCGACGGGATGGGTAGGGGGAACCGGGGAACAAGATTTTTCACGCGGACGAAGTCGCAGGAAGAAGCTCGTATTTCATAATCCGGTAGAGTGAACACTGTATCTATCTCTTTTACTGACACGAGATCTTTATGTTTAGTACGTTTCTTGAGCCAGAAAATAAACTATAGCAGTTCATAATCTCAGATAATTTACATTCCATCGCCATTTTCAGTTATCTACTTTAGTGAAATATATTAAAGTTCATTTTTGAATGACCATTTGTAACAAAAAGTTCCTAATAAATTTTTGGTTGCATTGGAATTCGAACTTTGTCGTGTATGACATTCAGTTTGTTGTTCCAGAACTTGAAAATTATCTAAAATTCCTGGCTCTAATATCTATCAATAGCTAGCTGTCGATAGCTAGTCGCTTCGTTTCCTCGTCGGTGGTGGAACAGGCAGGTTTCGTATTCCAAATTCAAACGCTGTTTTGATGGTCTCTTTTTGAACGCAGTCCCGAATTCAATCAATGGGCTTTATGATCCAACTTTTAATTAAACAACTTTTTCGTTAAAAATAGGGTCGTTAACACCTAATTTGTAAAACGTTCATGTTTAGTTTAATTATCATTAAACATTCTAATTCCCGTAAAACAGATCTGAAAACCGTATTTTGAAATAGTTTTGTGTAGTTTGTAGCATAATTACTGTAACCACGGTCTAATTAAACTTCGGTTTGTTTGAACTTTAATTTCAGTATACATATTTAGATTCGTATTGCTCCTACTATTTAGTTTTAGTTTTATATTCCATCACGTAATGTTAATTTACACTGTCTTGTAAATTTTAAATTTTAGTTATTTTTAGTTAATTAGATATTAATTTTATAGTTCAGTGCTTGTGGCACACAATATGTTTATGGGGGGATGCGGTGCTAACCTGTAAGAAATTGTTACACTAACCCTAGATTATGGTAGATAGTTAGGGGCTTACATGACCTAAAGCGCGGCCACTGTCGGACTGCATAAAAGAAAGAGAAGCGCGATGACACAACGCTGGTAATTTATTGCAAAATATGAAGCAATTATTCAATTACAAAAAATCTATTATTTGGACTAAAAAATTAAAACACTAGTGTAATCAGAATGATTGTATGTATATCAGTAAGTATGGTTTTTATTGTAAAAAGAAAGTTTTTAGAGGTCTTCATGATTTTTTCTATCGTATCAAATTAGTTGTAATATGTCTTCAGCACAGTATCTACCTAACATATATCCTGAAGAATATCATATATTTTTCTGTTTTTTTTTACTGTAGTCGATCATATACTTTTATTGTATCTAAAACATGCGTTTTTTGCGTTTGGGTCCTGTAAGCCTCATAAGTACTTTAAATATTTACAGTGTAAACAACTGTTGATTGGCCAATAAAGAAAAATAAAATTTTGTAGATTACACAATGAATTTAAAATACTCATTAATTAAGTATTTTACTGATTGTAATATCAGTTTACATGTCCGGTTACAATACCATTCTACTTGGTAGTTCATATCATTCACGGACTGATGATTGTGGTTAGTACCTAGTACCAAAATTATTAACATATAAAGAAAAAAAAAACCGGCTAAATGCAAGTCGGATTCGCACACGAAGTGAACACAATTTTTTTTGCTTTGTTTTTTTTTTATTTTTTATATGGCATAGCATAATCAGCCTTTTAATGTTCCCACTGCTGGGACCCAGGCCTCCTCTCTGTGAGAGACAGTGTGGTGACAGTGGGCCGTAATCCACCACGAGGTCCCAGTGCGGGTTGGTCACATGTCTTCGAATTATGGTTCTAGGGCATGTTTTCTCACGATGTCGCCCTCAGCGTTTTGAGAGACCAATTGAATTTTAATTTTTACTAACTTTATTTAATTTTTAGGGTTCCGTACCCAAAGGGTAAAAACGGGACCCTATTACTAAGACTCCACTGCCTGTCCGTCTGTCACCAGGCTGTATCTCATGAACCGTGATAGCTAGAAAGTTGAAATTTTCACAGATGATGTATTTTTGTTGCCGCTATAACAAGAAATACTAAAAACAGAATAGAATAACTATTAAAGGGGGCTCCCATAAAACAAACGTGATTTTTTCGGCGTTTTTGCCTTGTGGTAAGTACGGAACCCTTCGTGTGCGAGTCCGACTCGCACTTGGCCAGTTTTTATAATTTGTTGTTATAGCGGCAATATAAATAGACACACTCTGTGAAAATTTCAACTGTCTACCTATTACGGTTTTTGAGATACAGCCCTCTGATAGACAGAAGGACAGCGGAGGAGTAATAAGGTTCCATTGGCACTCTTTGAATACGGAAACCTAAGAACAAACATAAAAAAAAAAAAAAAAAAAGTTTCCGACGAATTGAGAACCTCCTCCTTTTTGAAGTCGGTTAAAAAGAAAACAAAAAATGTGGGTGTACATTGTACAGACGCCAGCACATCGAGCTACTACAATCTGTCAAATTTCTTCAATAGATTTTCAACTTTATCGCTAAAGCATTAGGTTTAATGTTGATTGGGAAAATTTTACAGTTTCGGGTAGCTTGATGTTGTGGCGTCTGTACAATAGATACACCTTTACCCTTCGGGGAGTTCAAGCCGAAAAACGGTTAGACTTTTCCGTGTTTAGATAAATAAATTTCAGAAACAATTTAAATTAAATTTCGTGGAACATTACGCAAAAGGATTCTGAGAGAAATATCTAAATGCGGTTACACACCTCTGAGTGACGAAGCCTGCGTAATATTTACCACATACACGAAAAACACTGAAATAAATGACTCAACACCTTTACTGAGCGTAATATTGACCATGAATGCGTTTTATCATACGCAAACAAAAACAGAGCAGTGGTGGCCCAGTGGTCACGGACACGACTTACGAGTTGTAGGTCGTAGGTTCGAACCCAGACAGGCGCTTTACTTTGTGTAAATTATTTCATCACCACTGCTCTCAAAACGGTGAAGGAAAACATCGTGAGGAAACCGGCATGTCCTAGAACCAAAAATTCGAAGACATGTGACATCCACCAACCCGCACTGGGCCCGCGTGGTGGATTACGGCCCACTCCCTCTCATTGAGAGGAGGCCTGTGTCCCAGCAGTGGGAACATTATAGGCTGATTATGGAAACAAAAACAATGCTCCTTAGTAAAAGCTAGATTACTGATTTAATTTATAGAGTGTGGCGGACACGGATCTTCTAGGAAAGCGTACCTTTAGTGTCCGCCGACCGCTGCGATGGTGCAGCAGGCAGGCTGTAGGGGTGAAAGGGGCAAGGGTGGACGAAGAGACGTAATCTCGGGTACGGAGAGACGTAAGCGCGGGGACGACGAGCCGTAAGCGCGGGGACGACGAGCACCAACGCACCGCACTGCGGTTTGTGAGCTTGTCCCGTAGCGAGGCGATTACGTTACGATTCCGATTAGTGTGCGTTGCGGTAGGGAGTTTCATACAAAGAATACTGAATGGCTAGAGTTGATACCGTGCCGATCCCTTTCCGGTTTGATACGTGTGCTAATGACCTTAAGGCGTTCGGAGATGGTTCCGCGTCCTAAAATACAGTACATACCTACATTTCTTTTATGTAAGTATCTGTAACTGCATTCCTCATTGCTTCATATGTTCGAAAAATGTGTCTGCTCAACAACGTAAATAAAGCAATGAATGTTGTTGATGTTGAACTGTCAAAATGAAAGCCTACTGCTACTAGTGAGTTACGCAATTATTTCACAGGTACCTATTGTTACCAAGCAAACACACCTAACAATTAATGGAAATGTTCCACCATAATTAATTAATCTAAATTCAACTGTAGGTAAGTACGATACGAACTAAATTTAAATCAGTGATGTCGGAGCAGGAAGCAAGGAGGTCGATTTTCACCTTACAACACCAATTACAATCGAGGACCTCGTCAAAGGAACACGGGTAATAAAGCGATTATATTCCGGCCCTTTGTTAGCATTGTTTGGTAGAAATAAAATATTACCTACAGGGGATTAGGACGCTTGAGGTCCTTCGCCGTTTTAAATCCGGAGGTTTTATATTAAAATTATTATAGGTACGTGACTACGTGATGCAAGTGGGGTCTGCCATCTGGGGATGGACTCTCAAAAAAATGTTTGGCGCTCCTTTTTTATTTTGTCACTAGCTTTTGCTAGCGGCTTTGCCCGCGTGAATGTTGATAGTTATCCCACGGGAACTACACAGACGCCAGCAAATCAAGCTACCAGAAACTGTTAAAATTTCTCAATCAACTTTGAACCTTATGCTTTAGCGATGAAGTTGAAAATCTATTAAAGAAATTTGACAGAATGTAGTAGCGTGATGTGCTTGTCTGTACTACCGGGGTAAATAGGATCCTATGTGTTAAATCCAGAATTAGCCGTTTTTGCGTTTTTATTGGTAGGATTTTCTGCAGAACTAATATTTTAGGTACCTACCAAGTAGATAGATAAATCGTTCGGCTTTTGCAAAAAAAAAAAACACATTTTGACAATGTAAGTACTTATGTAGGTACCTATTGAGCCTTTGTAGTCGCACTATAGGAAAACCCTTTTATAGTAGATAAAGAAACTAACGCAATATCTTCTCGTCCCACATACCGCTGTCTCGAGACGAAAGTCTTGGACCAGTGCGTGTTACCAGTGATGACTTATGGCACTGAAACGTGGTCGCTCACAATGGGCCTTATGAGAAGGCTTAAAGTCACCCAAAGGGCAATGGAGCGGGCTATGCTTGGAGTTTCCCTGCGTGATCGAATCAGAAATGAGGAGATCCGCAGGAGAACCAAGGTAACCGACATAGCCCGAAGAATTGCCAAACTTAAGTGGCAGTGGGCAGGTCACATTGCTCGCAGAACAGAAGGCCGATGGGGCCGAAAGGTTCTGGAGTGGCGACCGCGTACCGGAAGACGTAGCGTTGGAAGGCCTACCGCAAGGTGGACCGACGACCTTGTGAAGGCCGCAGGAACCCGTTGGATGCGAGAAGCACAGAACCGGTCGAAGTGGAGGTGCTTGGAGGGGCCTATGTCTAGCAATGGACGTCTTTCGGCTAAAATTAGGAGTTCAACACCCAGGCAGGCACTTTACTTTGTGTATTTAATTTCGACAAAAGCATTTCAAATATTAATACATTGTTCTCATTTAAATCAGTTCATTATAGCTAATCCATTAAAACTATTAACAGTTATGACATGCATGTGCCAGTGATGCAGCGGATATCCGGATAGATAATATTATTAATTGGAATACTGTATGTAGGTATTATGTTCTAAATCCGCTATCATCATCATCTTCCTGCCCTTATCCCATGTTTACTTGGGGTCGGCGCAACACGTTTTCTTCTTCCATTCGCCCCTGTCGACAGTCACGCTATCATTCACTCCCTTCTCTTTCATATCATTCCTCACACAATCCATCCATCTTTTCTTCGGCCTTCCTCTCCCTCTCCATCCATCAACATGTATATCCATCACTCTTTTAGTCACATGCGTTTCGTCCCTTCTCATCACATGCCCATACCAAGACAAACGATTTCCTTTCAACTTTTCTGTCACTGGCGCCACTTTCAAACTTCCTCTTATATACTCATTTCTTACTTTATCCATTCTCGTCACTCCACACATCCATCTCAACATTCTCATTTCCGCTATAATTGTTTTATTAATTTCAGTGGGAATTGACATACTAATAAGACCTAAAACATAATAATAATAATAATAATAATAATCGTTTATTTGCATGAAATATGGTGCTTACAGATGTCATAATACAATTCATAGTACTTCATATTCCGCCTACTAAATTCAGCATGCAAATTTTTGAATGTGCCTCGATTCATATTTATTGAATTATATTTGTATTCATTAAAAAAAATATGTTAGAAAAGTCATTAAAAAAAAGGAAATTACAAATGTCAAAATAAGAATGCATATTAAAATAGTTAGTAGTCAATCTGCCCAGCTTTTTTCTCAACTGTATTGGGGTTGGCTTGGCTTCCAGTCTAACCGGATGCAGCTGGATACCAGTATTTTACATGGAGCCACTGCCTGTCTGAACTCCACAATCCATTTACTGGGTAATATCAAGGGGTATCCCCTTGATAAGACTGGTTGTCAGAATTTCGGGCTTCTGACTACCCGTAACGACCGTCAAAGATCGAGGAATGACAGCCGGGACCAACAGGCTAACGTACTTTCCGAGGCATGGAAATAAAATAGTTAGTAGTATAAAGTGTAATTATTCCTGCTTCACATGTATTATTTTTGAAGTGAAAACTTCTTTAGGCGCGTTGGGTATTATTTGAGATGGGAAAAAACCATTGAACTCGCAACACTGTTACCGTAACCGACACCGCGCTTGTTTTGTTTATAAGACGATTAAAAAAATACACGTAGTTGTTCAAGTTTTCACTTGTGTCGGCACTGCCGGAGTGCCACTGTTTTTTTTTATTTCTAAAAACACTACTATTATGAGTATTTTCATTTCACAAAAGCTCACTGCAGAAAATAACCCATTTACCGCGAGAAACATCATCTCTGGAATTCACTGGAGCTTTGCAGAAAATTGTTCGAGAAAATAGCGTCGATTTAGCTCAACTAGAGTGTGTTTAAATCTTGAGAAAGAACTTTTTCGTGTGCGCCAAGTATGGAGTTGTCGCCTAAGTTGCGAGGAAAAAGAAAATTGTATGGCATCCATCTTTTCTGCTGAACGGCGTAAGTTTGCCGCTGGAGCGATCTTACTATTACATGCGTCGGATATTGCAATTTTAAGTTAGTCTAGTGTTGTTTAGTTTTCATTGCATGTGTTTGAAGTAATTCACGAAATTATACCTACAAGCATTTCTGTAACGCAAAAAAAAAACGCGGAGGCAACGACGCTTCCAATATGCATCCAGTCAACAAAATAAATATAATTTATAAAAAGCCACATGAGCAATACTAGAAATATACAGGGTTATTGGTAAAACATTAACAACCTCTTAAGAGGTCATTGTACTCATCATTATGAACAACTTTTACTAGAGGTTGTTGATGTTTTACCAATAACCCTGTACAGTCACGAGCACTAATATGTCAACGCTTGGCAACTTTCAATTGCGATTTTTTCGTGAAATAAGGAATGCTACCTCCATACAAAATTTTATCAAAATTGGTCCCGCCGTTTGAGCGTGAAGAAGTAACAAACATATAAACACACACACACACCCCCCCTCACACACTCGCAAACTTTCGCCTTTATAATATTAGTGTGATTCAGAAAATACTGGTATTCAGCTGCATCCGGTTAGACTTTATGCCGATCCCAACACAGTTCGGACAAGGCTACGCAGATCATGAGCGTCCAAATTGACATTTTAAAACGAAATGCATGTGGTATACTGTTTCAGCGCAAATAAATACTATCCGTAAGATTATTGCAGAGGTATTCATTTCGGTAATTTAAAATGAATATTTTCTCGCGAAAATTCTGAATGACGATGAAATAATTATCGGAAAATGTATTGTGCGCTCAGATCAAAAGGCTGGAAAACAACCAGAATTGATCACGGCAATGTCATGTTATTGTAAAAATTCAGAATTCCTTTGACGGCGAATATTTTGTGAAATCATTTTTCAGTAAGTACTTAATATTTTTCAGTTGGAGTGTCTTCCTTTGTTGAACGCTGTAATTATGATTACCAATCCGTGTGCTGAAAGAGAATTTTATCTATAGAAATAAATAAAATTGATGTGTTTGTTTGTAATGTCAAAATAACAGCCTATTACTAAATACATTTAAAACGTTATTTTTAGTATATGCGAAACCTGAATATAGTTTGTTCAGAATAAGCTGCCTATCGTGCCATATTATACTCATAGAACCCACAAAAAACCACTTAAAACGCAAAATAATTTCTAAAAAGTTACGCTTTTGATAATGGAAAAATCACTATCAACAAACTATCCCAACGCAATATTGACGCAATACACAGCTGTCAAAATACACTCAAGAGTGCCGTTTACGCCACGCCAAGCCCGTTCCCAATTCCACTTAGTTCCCCAAAATGGACACCCAATATAAAAATCAATTGGCGCTAGCATCGAGCTCAATAGTACGAAACGTCACAATTCCAATGTCGATCTATCGGAATTAAACTCGAGAGTTAGCACCCTGGTTGGAGTAGTGCGAGCGCGAGTGCCATCCGCTTGAGACACGCGTCTGTGAAGTGCAAAAATGGAGCAACAAAAAAATGGCTTAGCTCGAGTGTCATTTGATAGGTTTAGGTCTAAAACGAATAGAGCAAAATAAATTGTGTAAATAGGGTAATCCGTTTTGAAGTTATTAAGGATTTTCGATTGTGAAAATTAACAAATGTAAAATTTTATGTTTTTGTTCTGTAAACTTTTTGTATTGTTATACTATGTTTATTGTTTTGTTTTAATATTGTAGAATAAGCTCAACAATAAATCAAACAACTAGATACGAGTGCCTCTAGCACGATAGTTTTTTGTGCATAAGCCAAAGTTGACAACCCTAGCGCGACCGCCAATAGCGTAGGTATGAAAATTGAAGTACGTACATGTGATTGCCTTCTGTACTCTCTGTATTTTGTGCCTATAACGTATCTGAAATCATTAATATGGCGATAACCGAGCAATCAATACAGAACATATTGTAATTACATTTAACTGTAATTTGTACATTTAAATCGAGTTAACTATGAAAGCGATTAATTTCATGATTGATGATACTGTTTTAATTGTTGTCCATACTTATAGGGAACTAGTTTTTGGCCGCGGCTTTGCCCGCGTCGGAAATTATCCTACTACAACATACTACCGGGATAAGAAGTATCCTGTGTGTTAACCCAGGTTATAAACTATATGTCATCCAAATCCATAACCCAGTTTAGAAACTATATGTCATCCAAATCCATTCAGCCGTGATTGAGTAACAAACATACAAACTTCCATCATTACTTTCGTATTATAATACCCTTAATAGGATTTAATGACCCATTTATGCGTTGAAATAACAGTAAAGTGGATTTTAATCTGACTACGGACAAAGCGGAGAACGGAAAAATATGACGATCTGTTTAAAAAATCTGCCGATCCTTTCCAAACTATATTAGGGTCGGCTTCCACTCTGCGAAGCGCGACTACCTATCTAACCTCCACAACCCAGTTACTGGGTAACACGATACCCTTTAGTGACACCTGTTGTCAGACTTTTTGGGCTTTTGACGACTGTTTTGTCAGTGCACACGAAGTAGGGGCGGGTCGCTAGTAAAACCACAAGCTCGACATTTAGCCATATATTACGGCTTTCAATGAACCAAGTTTACGAACAATCTGTAAAGCGATAATGCCGTAGAAGTTACCGAGATAAGGGGTTGGGAGGTACCGCGTGTTGAACTATTCACCGCTTGCACTAACCCTTGTGCATAGTTTATTTAAGGGGTTAATAACGGCATGCGGTAGACGTAGCCTTTCCCTCCTATATTGGATTTCTAAGTGAAATTAAAGTTGAGCATATATTGTGTTGGGTACTAGGCTGGTATCATATTCAAGTTGGTAGGTATTTAGGTGTATCCTGCGTTTTTAATTTCGTTTCTAAATACGTAAACATGTGTTTTTGAAAATAAAACCTTGTAGGGTCGGGGACCCCGGAAGGAACGCAGATCAAAATCAAAAACCAAAATGGCGACTCCGAAAATTTAAAAATGACGAATAATTTGAAAAAATTCGCATCCGACATGTTGGATTTTCATTTTGATCTCGCTATCGGTTTCAGTACACCATCGAAAACCATGAAAACCACACCCATGATGAAAATTTGAAAAAGTTCGCGGCCGCCATCTTTGATTTTCATTTTAACCTCACTTATTGGGTTCAGCACCCTCGAAAATCATGAAAACTATCTCTCTCTCTCTGCCTCTAATAGATATAATAAAAAGTTGCATGCGGGGGGTCATAACGCTTTATCGTTACGTACCGATTTCTACCAGTTTATGCCTGTCGCAAGCTTAGAAATTCTAAAACTCAACTTAATTTACACTCTTACAAAGTTTATATTTCTTTATGTGGAAATTACATCAAATATGGAAGCAAGGATTTATATGGAACTAGCTTCCGCCCGCGGCTTCGCCCGCGAGGTATGTCGATAAAAACTATCCTATGTCCTTCCTCGGGATGCAATCTATCTCTCTGCCAAATTTTATCGAAATCCGTTCAGCGGTTTAGGCGTGAAAAGGTAACAGACAGACAGACAGTTACTTTCGAATTAAAATATTAGTACGGTATGGATAGTATGGATTATCTGATGTACCTATAATATACTGTGTGCCTTTTAGTCTGTACAAAATAAATGTATTTTATTTCTTTCTTTCATGTCATATAGCCTGAATACTAACTTCTTTCAAAATAAGCACTATAGTGTACAGACTCAATCAGCAAAAAGTCTGTAATGTAAAACCTACGTATCGTATTCCTCCCCTGTGTACTTTTAACAGCGCGTAGACGGTAACAATTTGACATTGAAATCGCCGTTATGTCTTCCCAGTAAGAACGATTTTCGAACTTCAAGACTACTGTTGACCGTACTTTCAGTAATTTGATAGACCCTTAGCAAGTACTTTGCGGCCTCTTGAAGACTGGAGAGCCCTTTCTATATGAGAGAGCCGAGAGTTCTTAGATACGTAAACTTATAGGTAGTGGTTTTAACCCACTTTTTTAGGTTGAGAGGTATATTTTATTGAAGAGGGCCATTTTTTAAGTGAAACTTCTTGGGCTGGTTTTCGATAATTAGGCGAGGTTTGAGAGTGAGCTTTCAAGGACGCGTTACGTTTGGGCGCAGCGCCTACGTAATGCAGCGAAAAAAGAAAAACACGGATTGTCTTGGCCATATTATGATTCATAATGTTATCCTTTTATGATTCTGCCAAAGTGGCCTTTTTAGGCCCCCAGGAAAGGCTTCGAAAAGCACGCTAAACCGTTTGTCCTGCACCTGATTCATAGTTTAGATAGAAGGCTAATGATTGTCTGAAGAACGCTAATTCTTACGACTGTAATAAAAACTCGAGCAAATCGAGAGAAAAGAAAATGTAAGCCAATGTTTTTACAGCCTTTATTACGTTAAAGCTAGCGATAAATGTTTCTATGTATGCCAGCACATGAAGCTACCCGAAACTGTAAAATTTCCCCAATCAACTTTGAACCATATGCTTTTTAGCGATAAAGTTGAAAAGCTATTAAATAAATTTGACAGTTTGCAGTAGTACTGTGCTGGCGTCTGTACAAATTGTATCTACTTAGGCTCACCAAACTGCTGGCATGCTATGTCTATTTGTTTTAGTCTGACTCAGAACTGTTCATTCTCTTAATGGAAACCGTCTGTCAGTAAATAGTATTTTCCAGGCTAAAGATAAATAGCACAAGGAGTTACCTAACATTAGTCCTTGAGCAACATGTTCGCGTAAAACTTCGGCTAATGCCTGTTTTCACTAACACTGGGTGACATCTAAAGCAGCTGTAATAATATAGAATCATGTAAGTACTGAATCCACAGTAACATGCGCGTCGATGAATGTCACCCTATGGACAAGGCACCATCACCACTTTTGCTTAAAGGCACACATATCAACTCGGAAAAGGATCGGCACCCGTATCAACTCGAGCCATTCAGTATTCTTTGCATGAAACTCCCTACTGCAACGCACACTAATCGGAATCGTAACGTAATCGGCTCGCCTCGGGAGTTCGAGACAAGCTCACGAACCGCGGTGCGGTGCGTTTCTTGCTGTTTCCGCGCTTACGGCTCGTCGTCCCCGCGCATACGTCTCCGTCCACCCTTGCACCTCTCAGCCCTCCCGCGGCCTGCCTGCAGCACCATCAAACAGCGGTCGGCGAGCCGTAAGCACGGCGTCGAATAGCCGTAGCCGAGTCAACGTATCGGAGCTGGTGATCTGCTTTGTTTACGTGCTTACATTAGGTTGACGTCTGTTCGACGGCAAGGCGAAAGCCGATACGGTGACGAATTGACGATCCTTTTCCGAGTTAATATGTGTGCTATGACCTTAAGACGGGTTGCCGATTTCAGACTTATATTAACTTTTTAACTGTAAATGTAAAACTCATCTGAGTTTGCGACTAGATTTGGAATTACGGGAATTGGTCTTCATGAGTGGTTACATAATGAATTTGCTTACGTCGCGTCGTCGACATAACCGAACCAGGCGTTGCTAACTCGACGTTAGTACAAACGAGGATAAGACTCTTTTTTTATTTAGACAAAAGCCTAGCGTGTCTATCCTGCACTGCCTTGAATAATTTACCGAGACATCTTTACCGAGACAAAGTGGAGGCGATAAATTCAAAGACGAATTGCGTTGCTGACGAAATCTGTCTTCAGTTGGATCTTTACATGTGAGCTGTGGGTAGGAATGGGCTATTTATAAAACAAAAGAAAGGCGCCTGAAAAAACAGGATCTACTTTATTACAGTAGTGTTCAGAAATTCGTTTATCCAATCGTTCAGTACTGTAACTCAATCGCGTTTCATCATGGCTGACGTTTTTACGGATGACATGCGTTTTGCATATTTTTAATAAATATTTAATTTTGAATTTTATTCCCTCGATGTCGATACACTATTTCTACGTGTATAGTAATTTGACAGCTGTCATGTAACTTTTCGATTCGAACGTCAGTTGAGTTTAAATTTCGAAAATCGAGCTCTTTTGTTTTCGTTATTGTGTAAGTTTTGAAGCGCATTCATAGTTTCTATACTTAGTAGGTGAGTGTCTTTTAGCTTTACAAAAGTGTAGATTGAACGCGATTTAATTTTTTTCTAAATTCCCTACATTTTTGCCTTTGACATACGTTGTCGCTAAGATAAGATTGCGACTAGATTTTTAACGTTTTTAATTACGAGAATTGGCCTTCTGGTCTGCTATCATTCCTCCTGATAGTTTTTTATGAAAACTAAATTACTTAAACCCATAGCATAGATAGGTCGAGTCACATCCGGGGTTTAAACAATCGTGTGAGATAGATGTTAAGGCTTCGTCGCCGTCGCGCGTCGCGGCGTCGATCGGTAAGGTAAAATGATGACGGTCCAAAACAATTTCGGATCTGCGATAACTTACCGATAGTTTAATATTAGATTTCTTGCTGATGCTGGCCATAAAAAGTTTGCATTCAATATGTAATCTTTTAGTATCGGAACAGACTTTTTTTGGAACGAAGTTTGTTATCGCATGTTATACTCTACACACTTGGCGAATTAGAGCTAGACCAAAAAAAAACCGGGGAAGAGCGAGTCAGACTCGCGAACCAAGGGTTCCGTACCATCATAATTTTAAATTTCCTTCGGCGATGCCTATATTCGTCAGAGAATTTTAACACTGCACGCTGCGGTGTAGAATATTGCAGTTTTAGGTCAGCGTCATCTCTTGACCGATAGTGGAACGAATGTAACTTTCGTTGATGATTTTTGAAAAATTGATTTATGTTTCCTGTAATCTTTATATAAACTTCTATCACATAGAATAATTTCAGATTTTTCTGTATGCAAACTTCGGAGATAAGGATATCTTTCTTATTTGCAAAATAGTTGGGCAAACGTCATCTAAAACTACAGGCTGTTTGTGTATGTGAGTTTAAATGTTTGTAAACGCACCCACAATACAGGAGAAATTCCTAGTGTGGGGCAATGTTTTTTTTTTAATAAAAAAAAAATCTAAAACTACATACATCAACACTTTTGTTATACCTACTTAGTAGGTTTTTTTCGAGGAGAAAGGAGGAAAAAGGGCTTATGGTGAATAACAGCTACGCTTGCCGCTGCTGGTCCGTGGATGGGTGACCATCTTTACATAGCAAAGTATTCTGATTGTGTTTTGTTTTCACTTCTGTCGTCACTCCCCGAGTGCCACTGTTTTTTATTTTTTCATTAAGTTACTCTCAACCGTCGTTAATTTATTTCACTTTTTCGTATACACAGCGAAAGGAACTTCTTCCCCACCGCGTGTCCCTACGACACTTTTCTACTTTTTTTTTTATTAAAAAAAACTTAGTATAATAGATTTTATTATAAGCTTTCACAAATTAAAAACTATGTAAGTACCTACCTAAAGGGAAAAGAAATAAAAATACACATAAAATCTTCTTCAACAAATAAAACAAAACTAATTCTTCTTTTTATAAACAAAAACCAAACAAATTACATTTTAAGTCGTGTCTTTTTTTAAGGCGATTATTTTTATCGCCGGCACATCAAACGTTAAAAAGTTAAAATGATGTTACTGTTAAAAATACTAAACAATAACGTCAAAACAGGAAAATCAAAGGGAAAGAGAAAAGTTTCCATTACACTTATAATTACCTTCATTATACCATCCTACGCATGAGGAAATGTCAAAATAACCGCCTACTAACAAACAATACTGGAAATAAACTCCTTTACCATTACAATATGAAAAAAAAGTCATTAGCCGGTAGATACAGAACCATTTTCACTGAGATTTTTATCACCATTACAACATCATTATTGGACAAACTAACAAGAAAACATTCACAGGATACTACTCGCTATTGTTTTAGAAATAGAGTCTATAGTCCTATCTCTTATTCTTAAATCCTGCTTAAACATTTGCCGCAGGCTGTTTTTCCACGAGGATGTTAAGATGATTGACAGGCGTGTGCTCTCATCCTTCTCTAGGCTGACGTCATCAGAGCCTCGAGATCCGGCACGATAAGGAGGCCCCATTAGCGTCGTAATCTTATGTTTTTGGGCCAAATGCTGCTTAAGGCTTTAGCTGGCCCTTGAACCTTTACATATCAAGCCTGTATTTCACGAATGGTAAGGTAGAGGTGAAAGTACCTACCTATAATACACCCAGATTTGCCTGGTTATGTCTAAGTCCCGTGAAATAAAGGGCTAGTGCCTTCAAACGTGCATAAATTCAGACTCCGGACTGCTACTGAGAAATTGCAGGAAAAACCCTATAACACTTTGCCCGACCCTGGATTCGAATCCAGGACCTCATGATGAACAGTAGCGCAGGTGAACATTAGACGAAGAAGGCATTTGAACCTTTCAAGCGCCAAAAAGGTTCATCTGTTACAAAACGGCAGATGTATCCCACTAACTGTTGCCCGCGATTTCGTCTGCTTGCATCTTGTTTTTCATCACTATATGTATAATATATCCAGGCTGAAAACGAGCCTATGGTATTCTTCAGGTCCCAGGCTTCTATCTTTCTTTGATAACGATGGGTTCAGTGGTTTAGGCGTAAATAGGTACCAAACAGACAAAGTTACTTTCGCATTTATAATATTAGTATTATGACTTTGACGGACAACCACTTTCTGCTAAAATGTAGGCACTTTGTGATGACGTAACCTTGGGACGCGGGACACCCAAGCGGTTAAGGCCATAACAAGTCTTTAATTATGAAATGAAATGATTTGAAATCATTTTATTTTTTGTAAGTAGGTTTGTACAAACACTTTTACACGTCAATCATGTTTTTTTAAACTAGATGAAGTCGGCGTTTCCTATCTGACTACTCTGAGAAGAAAGGCCGAAACAAACTCAGAGGTCACAGTCTCTTTTAAAGTCCAGACATAATCTTGGTCAGGTTATATGAAGACCATGTAGATCGATGTCTGAGGTGGTCTTTTGAGATTAAATTAACCTTTAAACGTCAATTAGGTAAATCTGTTCCCTAACGGCAGATTAACTATCAATTTGACTGACAGCCGCTACTTTGGAACCAAAACTATGAGGGCCAGCGTAGACCTGGCGAAACGCGTCGTAGTTTTCACTGCCTAACCAATATCGACCTTGCATTATGTCTGTACAAATTAAGTTGAAAATAGACAAACCTCATTTATCCCAAGAGCGCATGATAGCGAACAGAGATTTTATTTTTGACTTTTTTTTAAGGTACACAATGTTTATTGTTAGCGATGATGGACGGCTCAGTGCTGTTTTTTAAAAAAGATAGCAATGTAAGGAGGTACTTGTTGTTTATTTTAGATTAAGAATCCTTATTCAATTTACTGTTTGTTTCTGTGTATGTATGTGATAATTATTGTGTTTCTCTACATATTATTCTACAGATAACCAATAGTATTAAGTGTGCGAGGGAGCAGGATCGTGGCGATCCCGCTCGCCCCCACCGCCGCCGACCAGTCGCCCGCGAGACACGACGTCGATGTGACGCCGTGGGGACCGAATCGCCAGCGCGCCGGAGACGTCTGCGCAGCTGCCCCGTGTAGCATTATAATTTCGTAGTTTCCTTTTGACACACAACAGTGCAACGATCCGCTACAAAAGTGGTCATTCGAGCCGGATCAGTAGTGTTCAGTGTAAGGAAGCACAAAACCTGTGTAGCAGGATGCCGTTATTTCAAACGCCGCGTACTGGGAGAACGCGTGCACAATCGAGAGAAATGATGGCTAACGAAACGAAAATGAAGCTAGAATCGGGTTCAGACGTCCAGTACAACAGGAAAAGCGCTGGAAAGATTCTGTCCGACATCGTTGCGGCTCAAGATGGCGGCGTGCACAGCCGCGAACAAGTCGCCACGTGTACGAGCCACGCGTCTTCCTCATCGGCCACGCGGCAAAAGCAGCTCGAATATAAAGCAGCTCAAGCCAGAGCCATCATCGAATTGGAAGAAGCTCAAGCTGAAATGACGATGACTAAAGCTCGCATAGAAAAGGAGTTATTAGAGAAAAAATTAGCCGCTGATTTGGCACACCTAGAAGATTCCAGATGTTCAAAGCAATCTTCGTCGATATCATGCAAAAGTAAAGTAGAAAAGTGGCTGGAACAATCCGTTACCGCACCCGGGTCGTCGCTTGAACGGAACGTGGTCGGCGATGTTTGTGAAAACAGCGCCAGCCGCACACGGCAACCCACAGATCAGTCGGCCGGTACCCAACCTGCAATTGAGGCGCTCACTAACGCTATAAAGGACGCCATCAGTGCTTCTACCTCAAAATCAACAAACCATGAACTGTTGTCAAGGTTAGCTATCTGTAAAGACCTGCCCATATACTCCGGAGATCCCATGGAGTGGCTACATTTCAAAGGAGCCTTCTACGAGTCCACACGCCTCTGCAACAGGGATTCCGAGAATTTATGGCGCCTACGGAAGTGCCTCCGCGGCGAAGCAAAGGAGTCAGCGTCATCTTTACTGATGAGCGCCACTTCACCTCAAGAGATACTTGAGACATTGGAACTTCGTTTTGGTCGACCTGAAATCATAATGAGGACAGTTACGGAACAGTTAAGAAAATTACATCCTCTACCACAAGCATATCATACGGAGGTCGTAAACTTCGCCATCAAAGTAAAGAATTATGTTACAGCTACTCGCACTGTGCAACAAACTGATTATCTACGAAGTCCCGAACTAGTAACCATTGTTGTCTCCAAATTGCCCACCGAACTGATTAATAAATGGGCCGATTACCTATATCAGTATGATAATCAAGACGACACACCAAAATTAGAATTATTATCCAAGTTTCTTCTTCAAGAAGCCAAGAAAGTTGCAATAACAGGAGTGAGCTACGTGCACAGTCAAATCGATTCGAAACCGAGATCTAATACCGAGAAATATAAAAATCGCAAGCAATCAGTGTTAGTGTGTGCGGAGGTCAACAACCCCTCTACATCTGATAAATGTAAATACTGTAAAAAACCTATTCACAAACTAACAGAGTGCAACAGATTCAAACACGCTATGCGCAAAGACCGATGGCGCTATGTTCGCATAAACAAACTGTGCTTCAAGTGTCTCGGAGATCGACATGAAAATCAGTCGGAGTGCACCGCCGAGAACTGCGACGTCGACGCATGTGGTGGGCCGCATCATCGTTTGCTTCACTGGGTGAAACCGCAGGCAGCGCGCCAGGCCGCAACCGAGCCGCTCAGCAAGTCTCAGCAGCCCGACGCGGACGCGGCGCCGCGCGCCTGCACTAGCAGCGACGAACTCGTAGCCCACACGATCGAAACGCGATGTTCCGAAGTGTCCGTCCTAAATAATAACCCTGAAAAGTGTAAAGTGCTTAACGTGTCAAAAATAGTGCTTAAAATAGTGCCGGTTACCATACATGGACCCAAACAAAGTGTTCACACGCACGCGCTGTTAGACGACGGCGCGACGGTGAGCCTTATCGCAGCTGATATCGCGGATAAGGCTGGGTTACACGGTGAGTGCGTCACGATGCGTGCTACGAGTGCATGGGACTCCAGCGAGTTGGTATGTAAAACTGAAATGTTAAATTTGAACATTAGTAACAGTGACGGTAATAAGTTTAAATTACGTGCTCGCAAATTAAAAGAATTGAACTTACCTGTACAATCGACTTCTTGTATGGACTTTAGTGAATACGAAAACTTGTATAACTTTAAGTTCAATCCCTGCAATTGTGATATCATAAAACCTACATTGTTAATAGGTCAAGATAACTATGATTTGATTGCGCCAATTGTTTGTAAAAAGTTTGAACCTCATGGGCCGTTTATTACACAAACGTTGCTCGGGTGGTGTGTGCACGGAGCCTTATTTTATCAAAATGGTAAACAACGTGCGCGCGCACGCTCCTCAAGCGGCGCGAGCGACTCGCATTTACTTACCATCCCCGCGTGCACAACTTACGCACAGCGTCAGCCGCCCACATTCAAACCGCTAGATACCTACAACAGAGATCTTACTACCTTCAAACAAAATAACGATAATATAGATTTACACGAACTAATACGTCGTTCTTTCTCGCTTGACTCTATCGGGATTTGTAATAATTCGCGTCAAAATATCGAAGAAACAAGAGCTTTAAACATACTTAACGAATCAGCTGAGTTAATCGGGGGTCAATGGACAGTGGGTCTTCCCTGGAAATCAGATGTTTGCGCTATGCCCGATTCGTATTCCGTCGCCTTGAAAAGACTGAAGTCAGTCGAACGGAAGATGTTATCCGACTCGGAATATGAATCGCGATATCGAGAACGGATTGCACATTTGTTTGAAAATAATTACGCTAGAAGACTTAGCGAGTCTGAGTGTAGAGCCACGCTCACTAATCGTACGTGGTACTTGCCTCACTTTGGGGTCAGTAATCCAAATAAAAAGAAGTTGAGGTTAGTATTTGACGCCGCTGCTAAATCTAATGATTTTTCACTTAACGATTTTTTACTGCAGGGACCTGATTTATTGAATTCCTTGTACGGCATAATGTTTAGATTTCGAGAAAATTATATAGGTGTAATTGGCGATATAAAAGATATGTTTTTAAGAATTAAAATTAAAAATGATGATCAAAACGCATTAAGATTTTTATGGAGAGAGAAAGGGAGCGATGAGGTCAATAAATACGTCATGACGTCACTCATATTCGGTGCTAATTGTTCTCCCTTTATAGCACAATTCATAAACCAAGACAAGAATGCTTCTCTTTTTCAAGAGCAAATGCCTGACGCTGTTAACGCGATTAAACTTAACCAGTATATGGATGATTATATAGATAGTTTTACCGATTTTAACATAGCTAGAAAAACAATAAAAGACGTTTCCTATATTCACAAACAAGGTGGATTCGAAATGCGTAATTGGTTAAGTAACGTACCGACCGTATTAAGTGAAGTCCCCAAAGAAACCCTTAATGACAAGGCAATAAGGTTCAATATAGATAACCAACCGGAACGAGCACTTGGGCTGTTATGGTTTCCAAGTACCGATATGTTGGCCTTTGATTTGTCCTTTAAACGGATACCGCAAGAGGTATTACTTCTGAAACGGATACCGACAAAACGCGAACTATTATGTATAGTTATGTCCATTTATGACATTCACGGTTACCTAAGTCCATTCACAATTAAAGGGAAAATTTTAATGCGTAAAGTTTGGGAACAGAATCTTAACTGGGATGATAAATTAAGCGATAATTTATATGATTTATTTAGAGAGTGGATTAGTCAAGCTCAGGAAATTAATAATATTCGAATTCCGCGATGGTATTTTTCGACTGACCTAACAAACGATAGTTTAGCGAGTTTGGAAATTCATATGTTTTGCGATGCATCACCGAGTGCGTACGCCGCGGTCGCTTACTGGCGGCGCGAAAGCATCAATGGACGCGTTACCGTATCGTTCATCGCGAGTAAATGCAAAGTTACTCCCCTGAAACCAGTATCCGTGCCGCGATTGGAGTTACAGGGAGCCGTGTTAGCGTGTAAATTAGCTAATAGCATAAAAAAAGAACATCGTTTGCAACCGAATTCAGTACACTATTGGACGGATTCGACTACAGTTTTATATTGGATTAAGAATCAATGTCGAACCTATAAAGTTTTCATTGCAAATAGACTCGGGGAAATTGATGAGTTAAGCAAGGTTGACGAGTGGCACTATGTGCCTACTGACTTAAACGTAGCCGACTTAGGAACGAAGAATACGGATTACGTGCTTAGTAGTGATTCCACGTGGTTTTCCGGACCGTCGTTTTTGTACCAACCGCCTTCTTGCTGGCCTCAGCAACCGGAAATAAAAATAATTACTAGTGATGATAAAATATTAGAAAGAATAAACATTATGTGTGATAATAATAATAAAATAATTTGTGACTTACCTGTACCGGATCCAAGTAGATTTTCCCGTTGGCTGCGATTATTACGTGCTACGGCTACAGTTTTATTATTTATTGAAAAATGTAAGAAAAGGTCAATTTCCTGTATTACCGTAGATTTAATGCATAAAGCCGAGATGTTGTTACTTTCTCATTCACAGTTGCAATCATTTCGTAGCGAAATTAATTTGTTAAAATCAAATAAAGAAATAACGCGTGAAAGTCGTTTACGAACACTTACCCCGATCGTCGACAAAAATAATCTCTTACGTGTTGGTGGACGAATCGGAAACGTGAAAGATGTAGATCAGATGACTAAATTTCCTATTATTTTAGATGGTAAAAACCATATAGCGCGGCTCATAGTGTTGCATTATCACGTGAATGCTGCACACTCGTGTAACGAGATGATAATTAACGAATTACGACAAAGGTACTGGATCGTAAATTTAAGGCCTACTGTTAAAACTGTTGCCAAAAATTGTTTGATTTGTCGCTTTAGAAAAGCTTCACCTAACCCTCCACGCCTTGGTGACTTACCTGAGTGCAGGCTTACCCATCATCAGAGGCCATTCACAATGTGTGGTGTAGACTTGTTTGGCCCCCTGGAAGTAGTAGTTGGTCGACAAAGGGTACGCAGGTACGGTGTACTGTTTACTTGCCTTACAGTACGTGCTGTGCACTTAGAAATAGTTTCGTCCCTCACAACCGACTCTATGATAATGGCTTTGCGCCGGATGGCCGCACGCAGAGGTTGGCCACACACAGTGTTCTCTGATAATGGCACCAACTTACGAGGCGCTGATGTCGAATTGAAGAAGGCATATCAGGAGGTGATTGACCATCAGCCACAACTGGTGACAGAAGCCTTAAATAAAGGAGTCCACTGGGAATTTATTCCCCCTGCTAGCCCCCATATGGGAGGTGCATGGGAACGCCTCATTCGCAGTGTAAAAACTGCCTTAAAAGTTGTTTTGAAAGAACGCGCTCCTAGGGAAGAAGCGCTCTCCACCTTCTTATGCGAAGTGGAGAACATGGTAAACAGTCGACCATTATCTCACGTGTCCGTTGACCCTCGTGACTCGGAGTCATTGACGCCCAACCACTTCCTTATAGGTTCATCGTCAAATCTACCGCAACCTGGCAGGTTTGACGACAAAGATCTTCTTTTACGTAAACAGTGGCGTATAGCTCAGCGGTTGGCCGATTTATTCTGGTCTAGATGGATGAAAGAGGTCCTACCTACCTTAGCTCCGCGTAAAAAGTGGAATCGCGAAGGCGCGCAATTGAAGGTAGGAGATCTTGTTGTAGTGGTAGACCCCGCTTCGCCGCGGAACGTATGGCCGAAGGGCATCGTTCAGAAAATATACCCTGGGCCTGACGGACGGGTTCGAGTCTTAGACATAAGGACAAAAACTGGTATCATGAAGCGTCCAGCATCGCGTATAGCTTTACTTCAGAGTGGTGATGAGTGTCGTAATGACGACACTGAGGGGCAGGATGTTAGCGATGATGGACGGCTCAGTGCTGTTTTTTAAAAAAGATAGCAATGTAAGGAGGTACTTGTTGTTTATTTTAGATTAAGAATCCTTATTCAATTTACTGTTTGTTTCTGTGTATGTATGTGATAATTATTGTGTTTCTCTACATATTATTCTAATAAAAAGGCGGGGTGGTTGCGAACGTCGCGAGACAGATAACCAATAGTATTAAGTGTGCGAGGGAGCAGGATCGTGGCGATCCCGCTCGCCCCCACCGCCGCCGACCAGTCGCCCGCGAGACACGACGTCGATGTGACGCCGTGGGGACCGAATCGCCAGCGCGCCGGAGACGTCTGCGCAGCTGCCCCGTGTAGCATTATAATTTCGTAGTTTCCTTTTGACACACAACAGTGAAACGATCCGCTACATTTATATTTGCTTGTCAGTAAAACCCGCTCGGCGCGGCGCTACTCCAGGTTTGCGTCGGCCCTAATACTATAGAGTCTATAGATACTTTGGAAACTTTGAACAATTTGTGTTCTCAAACCACTTTAGGTCGGTCGTTTAGTAACAAGTACCCTCCGAGGCACAGTAACGAGGCATAGTTCTCGAACAACGATCACATTTGCCTCTAACTACATCTTTTTATTGCCTGTAAAAAACGTTTAGGGAACTCTATTTTGCACTAAGTGTTTGGAAGACATCAGTGTTGCCAGTTCCAAAAAAAGTAATATCTAGTAGTACCGTTTTGATATGATGCGTCTTACTTCTTAGGTGAAATAGGCTTTTTGTATTTAACCGCATAAGTGTCTATCCCGTGGGAATATCGGGATAAAAACTATCCTATGTCCCTTCCCGGGACTCAAACTATCTCTATACCTTTCATCTAAATCGGTTCAGCGGTATAAGCGTCAAGAGGTAACAGACAGACGGACACACTTTCGCATTTATAATATTAGTATGGATTTATGTACACACAATTTAAACAGACGGAAAGGAACGGAAAAAAATACGTACAAAAGTGATGCTTATTTCTAAAGAAATATTTTCCAGCATACCTGCGATATGAGAGTACATAAAAACATATATAAAAGACAAGTGTGTAAGAGTGAAAGGGAAACAAAATACAAATCAAAAACGATTCTCTAATTTAAATATAAACAAAACAATATGAGAATATACCTGCATACATACGAGGGCCCCGAGGGGCTTGTGGCTAAGTAATAACAGCTGCACGGTTCGATCGATCAGGTTAAGCAACGCTTGCCGCAGATGGTCCGTGGATGGGTGACCATATTTACATACGAAGACCCCTCCGTGCTGCTTCGGAAAGCACGTTAAGCCGTTGGTCCCGGCTGTCATTCGTGGATCTTTGACAGTTGTAACTGGTCGTCAGAAGCCCCGAAGTCTGACAACCAGTCTTACCAAAGGGGTATTACGGTATAACCCAATAATTGGGTTGTGGAGGTCAGATAGGCAGTCGCTCCATGTATAATACTGATATTTAGCTGCATCTGGTTAGAGTGGATGCACCTTGAAACTAATTATGACAGCTTAGAGAAAACGTTCATTCATTTAAAACCGATCCATTCAACCAGTTCAATCAAGATCTGATGAGGATTCTCATTCGTTCACGCCAGCTGCGCCACTAAATCTTAAAACCATTAATTTCCAAGACATTTCCAAGTTTAGATTTTCATCTGAATGAAATATGAATCTGCGCAAATCTTACTTTTGAGATACTTACTGATGTTGCTCGTATATTTTATTTATTGTTCTTCTCTCCACATCTGCGAGCTAAATTGAATTGTAATCAGTGGGGTTAAGGTTTAAATTTCTTTGTTGGTGTTTTTTGGAATGCTTTTAGTGTTGCCATTTTCAGAGTAAAAGATAGTGGATTTGGGGTGGGTTGAAATCTTTGGGCTATTTCTAAGCGTGTTGAATTGTTGATGATAAATGACAGTTGTCTTGTTTTTAGTGCGGTGATAATACGCTGTATCACTTGCAGGCCGAGATAAGGAAAAACTTGAATTTATGGGCGTGATGCCAAGATAAGATATCCTGACTGACCCTTATAATCCTACGCATTCCTTTCTAAAAGGGGATTGCTGAGACAGAGGTATACAATAAATAAGGGATGTTTAGGAACGTGATCGGTTTATAACGGTTCACTTAGTTTCTGAAAATGAGCCTTCTATAATACTGTCTATTTTATTGGAAATAAGTTCTTTACTGCGGCTTGCGGGAGGACTATACTCCATTTCGATGCCTCCCACGCATAAGGTTGTAAGTAAGGAATGCAAATCCGTTCTGTTTTAAAATCCGGATTTTTAAGAACGGATTTTTGGTCCAATCCGGATTATCCGGATATTACGGATTTTTCATGAAAATAAACAAATCTACCAATATTAGTTTGTTAATATGATGTTTCTTATATTTGTGTAAATGGATTAAAATAAAAGCACACGAAAATCACGTCAAACTATTTTTTAATTTTTTTGTTATTTGGAATTTTTCAAACTATCATCATTAAATACCATAATTATGATGGTATTGCTGTAATATGTACTTATTCTTATTAAAATATTCAGTCTGTGACTTGCGTGCTAAGTAACGATGCTAAAATAATTCATCATCATCATTTCAGCCGAAAAACGTCCACTGCTGGACGTAGGCCTCCCCCAAAAGCACCTCCACATCGACTGGTTCTGTGCTTTTCGCATACAAAATTAAAGGCTTCAAGGTCTTTGCTAGAGATCCGTCTAATGGGCAGAGCCAGCTTAGGAAACTAAAGACCGATTATGACAGGATCGAATCCGCCAAACCTGTGCTGTTGAGAGAGATGGAGAGGTTCTATGGTCAGTTATACAAATCAACAAGTAACCCCGTTACGAATCTGGCAAACTACCCAAGAACTAGATTGACCCGACACTACACCGAAGACATTCCGGACGTCAGCCTGTACGAGGTTAGGACGGCTCTGAAGCAGCTCAAAAAGAACAAGGCGCGGAGTGATGACGGAATTACGGCCGAGTTCCTGAAGGCCAGCGGAAAACCCGTTCTTAAGGCCCTTCAGAAGCTGTTTGGTTCCGTCGTACTCGAGGGTAAAACACCACAGACATGGAACAGAGGTGTGGTGACTTTTCTTTAAGAAGGGCGACAATGCCCTTCTTAATAATTATAGGCCCATCTCACTTCTGAGCCATGTATACAAGCTGTTTTCGAGAGTCATCACGAACCGTCTCGCGCGCAGGTTGACGACTTTCAGCCTCCCGAACAAGTTGGATTCCGTAAAGGCTTTAGCACCGTAGACCACATACATACGCTGCGACAGGTTATACAGAAGACCAAAGAATAACCTGCCTCTCTGCTGCGTTTGTGGACTACGAGAAAGCCTTTGATTCGATCGAGACATGGGCTGTACTGCAGTCTCTTCAGCGGTGCCAGATCGACTATCGGTACATCGAGGTGCCGAAGTGTCTGTACGAAAACGCTACTATGTCAGTCCGATTCCAGGATCAGACCTCGAAACCTATCCTTCTGCAGCGAGGTGTGAGACATGGGAGACGTTATCTCTCCGAAACTGTTCACCGATGCACTGGAGGATGTCTTCAAGGTTCTGTACTGGAAAGGGGCTGGCATTACCATCAATGGTAAGTACGTAACTCAACTTCGGTTTGCCACCGATATCGTAGTCATGGCTGAGACCATGGAGGACCTCGGTACAATGCTCGATGACCTCAGTAGAGCCTCCGAAGGAGTGGGTCTTAAAATGAACATAAAACAAAGGTCTTGTCAAATGCCCATGTAACACCCACTCTCATAAAGATCGGAGACGCTACACTCGGAAGTCGTGGACGAATATGTTTACCTAGGACAAACTGTCCAGTTAGGTAGGTCCAACTTCGGGAAGCTACGCAATATCTTCTCGTCCCACATATCGCAGTGTCTCAAGACGAAAGTCTTTGCCCGTGCCCAGTGCGTGTTGCCAGTGATAACATAAGGCACTTTCTGAAACGTGGTAGCTCACAATGGGTATTATTAGAAGGCTAAAAGTCACTCAAAGGGCAATGGATGGAGAGATCGAATCAGAAATAAGGAGATAAAATAATTAATAGGTAGGTACAAGCTAATAGAATCTCCGAAGAACCAAAATAAAGACAAATAGACTCCTTGTCAAATTATTAAATATAACATAAGCAAAAGTAACAAAACAATAATTTATCTTCACTTAAATCAACATAAATTTAACAACGTTTTTTTACGTACGTATGTAATTTTTTGGGACATTTAATGTGTCCTCAAAAATAATAAGGCATCTAAAGTGCTGTCGTTTAACCTGCTGCGAATTCGGTTGCACATAATTCCTGCCCCTGCTCGCTTCCCACAGAGCCGATAGACGCACGAACAGCGAACTCGCTCGTTTCGATTTTTTTGTTACAATTTCTTAAAAATTTACTTATTCAAAAAATCCGGATTCAATTTTCAAATCCGGATTTGGAAGTCTAGTAAAAATGTGCGGATATCCGGATATTTCGGATTACGGATAATCCGGATTGCATTCCCTAGTTGTAAGGCTAAAAAGCATTAATATCAGGAGAGCATCTTTTTTTTTATACGTTAACGACGACCTTATGCGTGGGAGGCATCGATTTGTTTACGTAATGAAATAAAGGTTTTTTCTTTACCTTTTATTACCTAAACAAATGGAGTATAGTAGAAATCATCACGTAACGAAAGAGCGTTATGACCCCTCTATGCGACGTCTTTTGGGTATCTCTTTCGAGGGTGCTAAAGCCGGTAGTGAGGTCTCAAATAAATATCCAAGATGGCGGCTGTGTAAACTTTTAAATTGTTCGTCATGGGTGTCGTTTTCGGGGGTGCTAAAGCTCCATCCAAGACGGCGACAACTTTATGAGAGCTTCTAAAACTCATACTACATTGGCTCTGTATGAAAACCGCGTATTTAATTCACACTTTCTCTGTCTCTTTCTGTTTTATGTGTGTGTGCGCATATCGTATAAGGCACCCTGTTTGTAGGTACTTCTTTAATTTTAAATGTAACTGATTCCTATAGAAGAGACATAAAGATAAAAAAAAACTACGTAACTACTACTATTGTGGCAAGCGACATCGTGGCAGGCCCAGACGGAGATAGCGGGATGAGCTGGACTCCTTTAACAAGAACTGGTCCTTAGGCTTTGGACAGAGAGAAGTGTAAAGAGAATAGGGAGGAATTTGTCTCGCAGTCGGACAACACAGGCTAATAATAATAAAAAATAATAATAACTACTACTACTTATTCTCTTTGAAAGTCAAGGCGATATCTATAAAAAACAATCTATTTATAAATCAGCCCACCAAACTAAAAAACACGCAACTTCCTATCCTGTTTTATCGGAACTAAGTAAGGGTTACTTTAAGTCATAAAGTCAAAGTCAAATCATTTATTTCAAATAGGCACCTTAAAGGCAGTTTTGAACGTCAAAAAAAAAAAGAAAAAAAAAACCCTAGATAGTGTGTGTGCTAGGTTATACAGGGTGGGTTTTTGAGAAGGGGTTTTAGCTACAGGTCCTGGCGACTGTCCTTAAGTTTTTCAAGAATTTTGACTGACTTTTCTAGTACTGAAACCTCAGTTTGTTTGGTCCGATTGTTTTTTGATTCTTAAGGTGTCGAATGGCATCAAAAAAGTTTTTGCGAAAATTTGCCACTTTCTTGCTCACTGTGCAATTTTTTCAACATTTGTGCATGGGCAACAATTTTCTCAAAAAAATAAGGTAAGTCCCTTAAGAAAGTTTTAAGAAAATAAAAGAAGAAGAATACTTACGTTTATTTGCGGTAAACATGACGCAGAGAAAAAAAACAAACACAAAAAAGAGGAAAAATATGCGTCACATCCACGCAAAACGGCCATCGCTCCGTTTTTCAGTAACTACAACGGCTAAGGTACAGTCAACAAAAAAGATAAGTATGCAGGATCGTCGGATATAATTGAAGTTTAGTAAGAAACCGATGGCTGTTCTCGAATAAAATTCAATTTTATTAATAGAAAACAAACAGCTCCTTTATCAAATTAAATTTCAGTCGACAACGTCCATCGGTTTCTTATTAAACTTCAACTATATCCGACGGTCCTGCATACTTATCTCTTTTGTTGACTGTACCTACCCTTACTGCCCGTCTCTAAAATCTACCCCGTATAGTGGTCAATCGATGCGGTTACGAGGGCAATAACATAACACTTGAACGAGCACAAAGGTTCAAGTGAAAACAAGGTCATTAGCGCCCGAGTCACCATTACCGAACATTACCTCGTGGTGAGTTGAATAATGTTTTTGTTTTTTTAATCCTTGGTGAATGTCGTGATGGCCCAGTGGTTCAGGCCTCACCTCTCATGTTCGAAGTTTTGGGTTCAACTCCGGGCAAGAACATTAGTACTTGCCCGGAGTTGAACCCAAAACCCCAACCATGTTGGGTCGGCTTCCAGTCTAACCGGATGCAGCTGAATATTTTTCTTGTCTTTAGTAAGCGTGATGATCAATGCAATTATAACCAGCCTATTAGTAGCTCTTATCTCTTCTCAGGCCTGTTACAGGCTGTAACCTTCTTATTTGAAATCGGGCACATAAAATACACAATGTTCCTTACACACACATGTCAAAAGACGTCAGAGGTAGCATATTTTCATGCAGACACACATTACCCTTTCCAATAAACTCCATATTTAACACACGCCACCCTAACAGCGGTAATATAATAGATGATCCAATAAACGCGGTCCTCAACCAAAAACATGAATTCAGAGTATTACCATCATAATGTAAACTTGCTAAGAGGGATTTCGCCAAAGTCCTCTCTAAAGGGTCCTTGGAATCCTTCAACTGTAGTGGTCTTATGGACAGTCTCAGGGCTGAGTACTTGTGATAATACAGTTTTTGGAGCAACCCTGAATGTATAATTTAGTCGCCGAAAATTATGGGCGAGGGTGCTAGTCTAGCCTATAATATTTTAATTGTGGTCTTGTTTTAAGTGACTTAACATCTTAAGGAGTTTGTGAAGTTATGTGGCATTTGACGAGGTCACCTTTAGATAATAACTAGCTGCGCCCCGCGGTTTCACCCGCATAAGTTTCGATCCCGTGGGAATATTGGGATAAAAAGTAGCCTATATGTTAATCCAGGGTGTCAGCTACCTCCATACAAAATTTTATCGAAATTGGTCCAGCCGTTTGAGCGTGATGAAGTAACAAACATATAAACACACACACACAAACTTTCGCCTTTATAATATTAGTGTGATCAAGCTCTAAACCTGAGTCAATGAAGGAAGTTTTCTCATTTTGACTGGCTATCTCGATAATTATCATTGTTTGTAATAAAATGAAATGATTTTATTTTTGTAAGTAGGTTTGTACAAACACTTTTAGACGTCAATTATGTTTTTTTTAAAGCGTTTTTTTGTAGCGTTTCATTAATCACTTATCGAATTTCCGTTCTCGGACGTCAAAATGTAAGTTAAGTACTCTCTCTCTCGTCTTCTCTACCTCTCGAATGTCCACTTCTACTACATACTTCACACTTTTTACCGACTTCACAAAAAGGAGGAGGTACTATGTTCGGATGTTTGTGTTTTTTTTTTTGTTTGTTTGTTCATCGAATACTCCGCCGATTTTCAAAATTCTTTTTTTGTTCGAAAGTAGATAGTTCTGAGGTGGTCCCACTGTCACCAAGTTAGGATCTGATGATGGGATCTTAGAGAAATCGAGGGCAACCCTCAAATTTTATAGGCTCACTTATTGTTTTTCGCGTATCTTGTGTATTTGCGTATGGTTGTCACCATCTCAGGTAGCTGGGCTGATGATGGAAGGTACAACTCCTTAACAGTAAGAAGTTACTCGAACAGGCAAGGACTGTTTTAGTAAACTGTTTTGATGTTTGATAGGGCATTTGCCACATTTGGTCTCATGATCATCAAGTCATGACCTGATGCTGCAGTCAGGTTATGTTTACAGTCAAATTATGTTCGGGTATGTTCACCGATTACTCGAAGACGGCTGGACCTAACTTGAGCAATTGCTCTCGGAAATCATCATTTGGTAAAGTGGAGCTGATGATGAAGACCACAGATAGCCATCGGAACTACTCAATGACAAATATTTCACGGGTTGCGATTAGATTGCTAAGCAATTTATGATCGTCACAATGCGTATGGTGAGTGGTTGTTGAGGAGTTCTCCTGGTTCTTACCAGGAGAACTCCTCAACAATTAACGCCCCAGCATCGGGAAAAGCAATATTTTGTAACATGTGATGAGCAGTTGCCATTAGGCTATTGTAACTTTGATAAATTACAAACTCACCCACAAAAAAGTAAAAAATAAAAACTTTTTTACAAAAAAAAAACAACCGACTTCCAAAAAACACTATAAAGTGAAAAATAACTTAAATTTCGGAAGTCGGTGGCAAAAAAACTAAAATACAAATCCAAAGACACCGACTTCCGAAATTAAAGTTATTTTTCACTTTATAGTGTTTTACTACATCATTTTCTAGTCAAACTCAAACTCAAAGCATTTATTTCAATTAAACCATTTTACAGGCACTTTTAAATTGTCAGTCAGAAAAATGTGAAGCTAGTTAGTCAAAGCTTTTAAAACTTCATTATAAATATACAACGTGCGAATTTAAAACCTTAAACAGTCAATTGATGTGGTAAAAACAAATCTAATTCATTCAATTTAAACGTGTCCACATTCCGGTGCTGACTTAGGACTCAAAGAAAAACACTCCGCCTTTGGTTGAGCAAATTGAATAAATATACGAGGAAGTTTGAACATGTCCCTTTTAAATTAATCCGCCGGGCGAGGGGTCAGAGGTCAAACATTTAACATGAAGACAAATTATTCAAATAAGGTTCCGCACATGTGATGGATGTGACGGAGGCGAAGTAGGCGTTCTGATAGTATATTAGACAGTGCTGTTTGGGTTTTAAATGAAAAAAACTTTTAGCAACAGCTTTTTTTTTTTTTTGCGTATGCGAAATCATCAAATGACCCCCCCGCTTTGGGCGGAGCGGAAGGGAGTGTCAGACTCTTACTGACTAACACCCACCCCCGTGTTCCTTCCTTAGCCCTTTATGTTCCGGGCCAGCGGTAACCCTTTCGGACAATCCCGCTGACTCGGCAGGCTTCGGCCCTAAGGGGGCCCCTCCTCGATGCTGACATCTCTTTGAGGCGCGCGTGGAATACGTACGCGCCGTCCGGCACGGGCCTGGTCCTGATCGGACGGTGAGCTACCCATTACTCTTCGCCCGCAGGCCCGCGCCTACGGTGGCCGGGAGTCGTCACGCGGCTCCCGACAGACGCCCGGAGCGTCTCGCGCGGCGGCTGGGACGGGAGGCTCTCTCCCTGAGCCGACCCGCCACCTCCTTTGCAAAGTTGATTGGGAAAATTTTACAGTTTCGGGTAGCTTGATGTGCTGGCGTCTGTACTTGGAAGCGAGAGTTGCTCGTTTTATTCAAGCTTACAGGATCTCGACAATATCAACAAATAATGAGTTCAAGCTCCGCGCGTACCCTATGTAGTACGATACAATAGAAAATCAATTATGTCTCATTAGCGGAGCTTGAGACCAGTCCAGTTGAAGTCTGACAACCAGTCTTACCAAGGGGTATCGTATTACCCAGTAACTGGGTTGTCGAGGTCAGATAGGCAGTCGCTCCTTGTACAACACTGATATTCAGCTGCATCCGGTTAGACTGGAAGCCGACCCCAACATAGTTGGGAAAAGGCTAGGCAGATGATGATAATGAGCGGAGCTTGAGAGGTCATCACTAGTTTCAGTGGTACCTACATCTGATGCTTTTATAAGCGATTCTATGACAGTCATCTGCCTAGGCTTTTCCGAACTATGTTGGGGTCGGCTTCCTGTCTAACCGGAAGCAGGTGAATACCAATATTTTACACGAAGCGACTGCCTCTCAGACTGACCTTCACAGACCAGTTACTGGGTTACAATACGACGTCGATACCCAAGGGTATCGACGTCGTATTGTAACGCAGTAACTCTGTATGACTGTTCTCAGACTACCCGTCAAAGATCCACGAATGCCAGCAGGGACCAACTGCAGCAACTGCTTAACGTGCTTTCCGAGGGGCGAAGGGGTTTTGATATGTAAAGATGGCCACCCATCCAAGGACCAACCGCGGCAAGCATAGTAAAACCTGATCGATGGACCCGTGCGGCTGTTTTTACTTAACCACAAGCCACGTATACACTCTTATACTCAGCTCATCACAGACTCATCGTGAAACCAAAACAAAACACTCGTTACTCACAAGAATCTTTGAGGAAGTATTGCATCTTGCAATAATTAATCCACAGCAGAGATAGTTAAGATGAATCTTGATAGCGGCAATAAAATAAACAGTTTCGTTTATGTGGGTCGCTTTTATTGCGCGGACATTAACTGAAAGGGTCCCCGAACTGTCCTGAGAGCTGTGTGAAAGACGTCACGTTTGTCCGTGGCCAATGTTTGATGTATATTAGTTTATCGCTCGTCGTTTTCGGGCGAATGAATTCCGAGCAATCAGTCAGCGGATATTGTGCCCCTAACTTCGGCCTCTTGCAGTTCTCCGGACTTTGGCACCACCTTTTAGCAGGTAAAGGGGAAATTGAAATTGTGTGATTGATTAGGAAACGTTTGGGTAGGTTGATGATCTCTCTTCTTCTTACATAATCGAAGAGAAGAATCTTCACTAAAAATACTTAATCAAAGATTTTTCTGGCGTTACAACTACTTACATGAATTAATGGTCTTAAGATTTATATTGAATCCTTTGTATGGCACCATTTTTTCGTGTAAAATATCTTGTCGTGTAGCTGGTCAACATCAATCAATAAACTCAACCCACTGCTGGACATAGGCCTCCGTCTCCCGCATCCAGTCCGTCCCAGCTACTTTTTTGAGGACTTTGGAGGTCGTCGGTCCATCTAGCTCGGGGGCGTCAATGTGTAAATGACACGCGGTCTCTACTCCAGGACTCGTCTGCACCACCTGCCATCGGTCCTTGCCACTTCAGCTTGCTTACTCTGCTATCTCGGTAACTCCGGTTCTATGCTTGTCAACATGCTTGAGATAACAATGGTTGTGTCACGAACAGTAATATCATCAGTACTATATACGTAATTACCTACTTACCGTTTTATTTCTTTGATTTCGTGCGAGAGGTCGTGGGAATATGGCGTAATACATAGGTAATAGGTATGTGTTGAGATACAACGGTAAGCTAGATTAGAAATACATTTCCGTCAGGTGCCACCTAAATAGGTTTTTATTCTGGGTAATTTAATAAACTAGAAGAAGTTGGTCCAGTTAGGGAACGAATTTGTATCGAGGTAGCGCTACTGGTCTAACCCGCAACCGGATTAGGATTTCATGGTATTCTTCGAAACGCACCAAATGAAACGTCTTGACGATATCATTGTTCTTCGTTGATGCATTTCGAGGAATAAAATTATAATATTTTTATTTTTTCAATAAATTTTTTTCCAGGAATAGTTTTGGTGCCTTTCAGCGTTTCAAAGTTGGTGCGTCTCGTGGAATACCCTAGGATTTCGGGTCAGGTTCTGAATAATCCCTTAGCATGAGGTTCTGAGTTCGGGTGGGGGGCAGTGTTATTGGGTTTTTTCCATCTCGAATTTCTCAGTAACAGCCCGGAGTCTGGATGTGTGCCCGGTTGATGGCAATAGGCTTGCCCCTTACTACATGGGACTCAAACATAACTGGCGAAATGTGGGTGTACTATAGGTACAGTCAACAAAAGAGATAGGTATGCAGGATCGTCGGATACGGTTGAAATTTAGTAAGAAACCGATGGATGTTCTCGAATAGAAAACAGCTCATTTAACAAATTAACAGTCGACAACATTCATCGCTTACTTACTAAACTTCAACTATATCCGACGATCGTGCATACTTATCTCTTCTGTTGACTGTACACGTCTGCCTAAACCTTTGGGAAACACAGGCGTGATGTTAGTTTAACAAAAAACATTCAACGACATTCATTTTGGCGGAAAACGAAGAAAAAGTTGAATTATGTAAGGGTATCAACGAAAACACTCAAGATTAATGTTTTAGAAGATTAGTTTCGCAACAAATTGAGCCTGAAGCCCTAACAACAACTGGTATTTATCTCTCCAAGTTCCACACAAGCCGAAAATACAATTTATGTCCATATACAGGCTGATCTTGAAGGGCCCGTGGCTAAATAATAACAGCCGCACAGGTCGATCGATCAGGTTAAGCTACGCTCGCCGCGGTTGTGTGGATGGGTGACCTGACATTTATCTTGACATACCGAGTCCCCTCTGTGCATCGGAAAGCACGTTATGCCGTTGGTCCCGGCTGTCATTCTTAGATCTTTGACAGTCGTTACGGGTGGGTAGTCAGAAGCCCGAAAGTCTGACAAAAAGTCTAACCAACCAGTCCCAGTCAGTACCCAGTAACTGGGTTGTGGAGGTCAGATAGGCAGTCGCTCCATGTAAAATACTGGTATTCAGCTGCATCCGGTTAGACTGGAAGCCGACCCCAACATAGTTGGGTAAAGGCGGGCAGATGATAATGATGATATACGCTGATTGTGTTGTGATGGTCACGGCTTCGCCTCTCGTACACGAGGTTATGGTTATCAAATCCGGGCAAGTACGTAGGTAATGGGACTTTTTCAATTCTTAAACAAGGTGTAACGTTAAATGCGCAAATCCTCCTAAGGGGTCATTGTACTCATCATTATGAACAACTTTTACTATGGGACCCAAGCTGAAATCACGAAAAAAAAAATCAGTTGTTCCTTACATTTATGCTCGCATAACTCGTCAAAATGTACTAAACAGCTGTTTTTTTTTGCGATTTCAAGTTTGGTCCCTTAGTAGATGTGTGGGAGTTCCAGTGCTTTAGGCATCTTCTGGGCACGCTCGTTCCATCATAGACTTCATCCATCTCTCTCCATCAGGCGTGATCGAGGTCAAGAGCGGGACCCATTTAGCAATAAAAAAAAAATGGCTACTCAACTTACACAATCAAAAGTTGACTTCAAAATTGTCCAATTTATTCGGTTGACGTTATCTCCGAAATGACGTCACGCCTTCGCCATCTTGGATGATGAATAGGGTCCGAGCAGTCGAATTACTTACTTACCCAACATTTCCTTAACCTCGTAAGTTAATTCTCAGAGTTTTCCTTGTCCTTCTTGTACTCGTTAACACCTAAATAGGGTTGTCCTAATGTAATTTGTGAAGGAGCTTTTTGTCTTTTCTGAGATCTACATAAGTATGTAATGTGATTAAAATTGGTCCGAAGCTTGACTAATATACTATAGGTATGGATTGTGGGTATTTCTAAGTGTTATCTGCGGATCACGATATTATTATTTAACCTAAGTCAAGGTCAGACAGATACAAGGCAAACAATCAATCAAATCAATTCAGCCTATCGCAGTCCACTGCTGGACATAGGCCTCTCCCAGGCTGCGTCACAACACCCTGTCCTCCGCCTTCCGCATCCAGTCCGTCGCAGCCACCTTTTTTCGGTCGTCCGTCCATCTAGCTGGGGGGCGTCCCACACTATGCTTACCGACACGCGGTCTCCACTCCAGGACTCGTCTGCTCCACCAACCATCGGTCCTTCGACAAACATGGCCAGCCTAGCCTACTGCCACTTCAGTTTGCTTACTCGGCAAGCTATGTCGGTAGCCCAAGGTGAATGATCCTGTCGACGAACAGTGCAATGGCGAATCGGACATAGGCGAATGGTTGCGGAATCAAGGCATACGCTAGATGAAAAATACAGATATTTAGGGACAAGTTTTGTTTTTGAAGCCTATGCTGTCCCACCACCAGGCACACTGCTTGACAAAGAACCCAACTCCTTCAAGTTAACAAGTTTTAACAAAATAAACAGAAAAAAAATCAACGATATTTTTCTTGTAGGTTCTTAATTTCATCACGAATATATCCCTTCATATCTAAAGCTATGCCTTCCTACAGTAGGTACATATTCAATGCGATTCTACATACTAATAATAATAACTGTCAACCCTGCGGATGTGTACGGACAAAGGCTCTCTCCACAGGGATCCATTTTGGGCATGGCAACAATAGGCTAACTTTTCTATACATACCATCAATTCGCCTCCTTATAAGAATAGCGAGTTAAATAAAAGTAATGTGTATTGCGAAGTATTTGCAGAAAGAAATTGTGTCAAGCTGATGTAGGTATGCCATTATGGATAAGTGGACTATGTGCATTGGTTATTTAAACAGTATGTTGTCCAATAGTAGATCTTCAATTTGTGTACGGAACCATCAAACTGATTAAAACCTACTCACGTGTCTTTTATTGTATGTTTAAGATAACTAACTATTTACACTAGATACTAAATTAAATGACCAACTAACTTACTATACAAATAAATACAAAAACAAAGGACACTTACGCGTCGAAGTACTCGTCCGCTAGTTCCCGCTGTCATTCGGAAACGTGCCAAGAAGACTGGCAACATGCATTGCCACGTTGAAGGGCAATGCACTGGGGGCCTAAAAAGGCCACTTTGGAGAATCACAAAAGGATAACATTATGAATTATAATATGGCGAAGACAGTCCCTGTTTTTCTTTTTTTCGCTGCACTACGTAGGTATAATAATAATAATTTTCTTTTTTAAAAATAAATATATTTTTATTATAATCAAAGAAATTGGGATTGGATTTGGAATGGATTGATTGGTATTTTAGCACAGACAAAAAAAAAACTAAATATGCTTCACCAATGGGATTTGATACGATTAACTTAACAGTTAACTGTCCATTATGTTATCCTTTTATGATTCTGCCAAAGTGGCCTTTTTAGGCCCCCTGGAATGAGAAAGTTTATAGTTGATAAGACAGTGATTAAAACAGAAGAAAAACTAGCAGGGTATCGAGGAGGAGGGGTGGTTCAGGGGATCAGAACGGAATAATTTTTCTACGGCGCGGTATATACAAATAACCCTGTTATTTGTAAAACACTAACATCACAGGACCATGAACATCATAAATAACAACTTTTGTTTTATGACTTTTAATACCTAATTGTATTATTGTTTTTGATAATTTAATTTAAAATATTTAAATTGATCGCTTTAAATGCGAACAACTCTACGCGGTACCAAAAGAAAGCACTAAGGCTGGTTTTATAGTCACGCCGCGAAACGCGTAACAATAAAACCAGCCTTACCTCACAGTCATCTCCGAACGCGCGCGCTCCAACAACGCTGCCGAAACGCGTAACAATAAAACTGGCCAAGTGCGAGTCGGACTCGCACACGAAGGGTTCCGTACCACAAGGCAAAAACACCGAAAAAAACACGTTTGTTGTATAAATATTTATTTTATTTGGTTTTTAGTATTTGTTGTTGTAGCGGCAACAGAAATACATAATTTGTGAAAATTTCAACTCTCTAGCTATCGCGGTTCTTGAGATACGGCCTGGTGACAGACAGACGGACGGACAGACAGCGAAGTCTTAGTAATAGGGTCCCGTTTTTACCCTTTGGGTACGGAACTCTAAAAACCAGCCTTTATAAGTGAACGAACAGTGCGTTGCGAATGCAGGGGCGGTACTTACTACAAAATACAGATCTAAAAAGTGTGATTATAAAAAAAAAAAACTTGACACTATTTTTGGTAAGTAAATCTGTTAAGTTTTGTAAAAAGTCATAAGAGCAAAAGTTGTTGTTTATGATGTTACTAATATAGTCCTTTTAAAAATAACCCTGTATACGCCTCAAGACTCAGAAGATATGAGCGAGTTATCATGAGAGACTTGATTAACCACTCTAGGAATAAACCAAGACAAAAGAAAATGCATGAAATCTTAGACGGAAAAACAGTAACCAAACGCATCAAGAACCACCGAATGTGCTACCTCGCACATGTCTACAGGCGCCGCAAACCACATCTACTGCACACAGCAATGCAGTACAAGGCCAAATCCAAGAAGGTCGGCCGACCTATTTACACATGGAACGACAATTTAAAACAGGACATGAAGTACTTCGACAAGGGAACCAATTTTTGGATGGATACAGCGGAAGATAGAAGTAAAATCAAGATCGCTGCTAGCGAGATTTACAAAAAACTGGAAACGGATAGTAGCGAAACTTCCGACGAAGACATTGAAAACAGCAACACAGCAGAACCGAGAAAGCAGAAGAAGCTCGCCAAAAGACGCACCGAGGAAGCTCGACCTGAACCAACCAAGCGGCAAGGTCGATAAAAGATGCCCATCCATAGATAATAATTACCCATCTCTCCACTAGTCCAATGCTTACTCTAGGATGCATATCCGGTAGGCTCTTAAATCCTTACCTATCCTACGGGCACGTCTTCCCTACCATTAACGCGCCCCCCGGTCTATTCCTTGATATGCAATGGTCGCTGTAGCACCATGAACATGAGGCTACAGGAGCTAGTGCGAATCTTGGGGTTCATTCGATTAATCGAGTCTGGTTTAACCACGCTGGGATCGGTGCAATTCATTCATTCATTCATTTAAAAATAACCCTGTATACGCCGATCCGTATAAAAAACCGTGCCGAGTACCTACAAAGGTCGTCGGTCGTGCGATAATTAAAAGGATAAAAAACAGTTTTAACTTTACTGTAGGTACAAATTTTAATTATTAATTGATAACAAAAAAGGAATTGCGTGTTATTGTATTATTGTATAGGTACTTCCGTATGCTAACGAGTAGATAAGTATTGTACCTACTCTTTGTGTGATACCTAAGTACTTATACCTACTCGTGTTGTAACTAAAGCCCATTTAACAATATCATCAAAGGGCTGGTCAATTTTAGGTCATAGAATCAGCAGTGCCATCCAACGTGGCAATGCTGCCAGCCTTTTGGGCACTTTTCCCTCCGAATTTTTTGATGCCCAATGAGCTATTCCATTTTTTTATTCCTTTACATAATTGTACTATATTTTAGTGTTAGATTGAATATTGTAGATACTTAAAATAAATAGTATGATAATAAATCATACTATTTGTTTTTATCATTGGATCTGGGCTGGTCACATCTGTCGCATGCCGGAGGAGCTATGAGCAAGTAATCACACAATGGGTCCCAAACAGCAGTAAACGACGGCGCGGCAGGCCCAGAATGAGGTGGCGGGACGAGCTCGACTCCAGCACTGGATAGGGATAAGTGGAAGGAGGGAAGGGAGGCCTTTGCCATGCAGTGGGACAGAAATGATTGATAATTGACTGGCCTGTTGGTCTAGTGGTCAGTGACTATGACTGCTATGCCGGAGGTCGTGGGTTCGATTCCCACCCAGGACAAATGTTTGTGTGATGAGCATGATCATTTGTTCTGTGTCTGGGTGTAATTTATCTATATATGTATGTATTTAGAAATATATAAGTATGTTTATCAGTTGTCTAGTACTCATAATATAAGCTCTGCTTAGCTTGAGACTAGACGGCGTTGTGTGATAGTTGTGGAATATTATTATTATATAGAAGGAAAAGGTTAAAAGGTTCCTCTCTCTGGAGCCCTGACCGCGCCGCGGTGGGCTACTATTTTTTATATTTTTTATTTAAATGTGTTATTTAATGAAATAAAGGATATAATAATATTAGATATTGCTATCATCAGGAAAAAGAAACTTTATATGTATTTTTATTCATAAATTTTTTTGTTTTGTTCTAGGTAAGGAAAATTGAGTTATTCCGGTCTGATTTTAATTATCAATCCAACGCTACACCACCCTCCAGGCCGCCTGTAAGTCATAAACATGTATGTACAGACGCCAGCACATGAAGCTACCCGAAACTATCAGATTTTCCCAATCAACTTTGAACCTTATATTTTAAGGATAAAGTTGAAAATCTATTATATTCTCTTTGCTAAGGTACCTGCGGTAAATAAGAGCCGGCATAATTAAAACTTAAATATTGAGAAAAATAGGCAACATTGAAATAAAAATCAAGAATGTTATTGAACATTATTTAATTGAGATCTAAAAAAAATGCCTTTAATGCTAGGTTTTAAACATTTTGTGAACAAAAATAAACTTTAAAAAATCCTTTACTAAGGACCTTAATAAACTCAGGTAGTCTATTAAGGTCCGAGACAAAATTAAAAGAAATTAAACTGATAAACCATAAAATAAATGGTTTTCCTCTATAACTCAACATAATTAATATTTTCAGGCAAAATATTTAACATTTTACCATCAATCATACAAAAAAAACATACATTGGCCCTTATAAAACTCAAGGAATAATTATTTTGTAACAAAAAGATGTTATTTAAGTAAAATCAACAAATTTATACTATTTTTAGATAAAAAACTCTTAACCAAAAATATAGGTTTAACAAAAATTAAAAAATAATTGATTATTTTTTGCCCGGCAAATGCCCTGGCCCTTATTAAAATAATGAAATAGTAACAAACTTTTATTCTGCTTAAGGTTCAGTAATGGTATATTATCCTCTGAGTCCTCTGATGACGAACTATCAGATCGTTGCTTTGCCACATTATGTACGTAACTACCGTGGCCGATTCCTTTTTCTGGTTTACATGACTGACCAAAGTGCACGACGTTTCTTAACAAAAGGTTCCATTATTCCAGTCTGTAATAAATTATGTGTTGAAAAATATGATTTTAAACAAGCTTTCATAAAACTCGTATTTTGATCAAAATTTGCCAAAAACCATTAATATACTGTTATTCGCTAAGGAATCCCGTTGTCTACCTTCTGTCTCCATTAACAGATAGTTCGTTGTTACTATAATATTGTATTTTTGTCGAAAGCATGCAAAGATTTAAATCGGGAACACATACAAACCCACACACATAGCAAGTTAAAAAGCTTGTAAAAATGTTTCAAATACATTTAACTCACAATAACATTAATGTTAATAAAAAGATAAAGCTATTTATCTACTAGAAAAGGAAACCAAACAAAAAAAATAATATTTAGACAGGCCAATAAGGGCCGGCCCTTATTTACTTCCTTCCAGGTGGCCCTTATTAGCAATAGCGTCACTTTTTACAAATCTTGATTTGAAAGTTGGCAAATATCAACAAATTTAAATAACTTATCTTGATTCAACAGCTCTAATGCCCACTTTACAGTAATTAGGTGTTCACTTATTGTAAAATACACTATTTTCTTTTTAAAGAATATTCTTGCATCAATGCTTAATCATTTTAATCGTAATAACATCCTACACGATCAACAGTATGGTTTCACCAAAGGACGTTGTACAACCGACGCCGGTGTCACCTTATTAAAACACATCTTTAACGCATGGGAAGAGGCACAAGATGCAATAGGCATTTTTTGCGACCTATCCAAGGCATTTGATTGCGTGAATTACGAAACACTGCTCTTGAAACTTGAGCATTACGGACTAGGTAAACTTGCTCTTAGCTTAATAAAATCGTATTTAAATGATAGATTTCAGCAAGTTCAAATAAACGGTGAGAATTCATCGGGCTTAAAAGTCAAAATGGGGGTCCCGCAGGGCTCAATATTGGGGCCATTCCTATTTTTAGTATATATAAATGATTTACCTCATTTACTGAAAAACCGACCACAAATGGTGTTATTTGCTGATGACACATCACTGATTTTTAAAGTAAGCAGACGTGCACAGGATCTTGACGACGTAAATAACACTATGCTTATGGTTCATAATTGGTTTACTGTAAATAATTTGGTATTAAATGAGAAAAAAACTAAATGCATTAGATTCGCTTTACCGAATGTTAGGAGTAGTGAATGTCATGTTGTATTGAATAGGGAGATACTTGAATTCGTCGAAAATACGGTTTTCCTGGGGATCACGCTTGACTCCAAACTGCAGTGGGGTCCGCACTTAACATCACTGGCAGGGCGGCTAAGTTCAGCCGCTTACGCTGTTTGGAAAATTCGCCAATTAACAGACGTGGAGACCGCGAGACTGGTCTATTTTAGTTACTTTCATAGCATCATGTCTTACGGTATTTTGTTGTGGGGACGGGCTGCAGATATTGATTCTATCTTCATTCTGCAAAAGAGGGCTGTCAGAGCCATCTACAAGCTCAGCAGACGCGAATCTCTACGGGAACTGTTTAAAAAAATTAACATCATGACGGTTCCTTGTCAATATATATATGAAAACATTATGTACGTTCGAAAAAATCTACACCTTTTTAGTAAGATAAGTGACAGGCATAATTTTAACACTAGAAATAGGGACAAATTAGATCAACCGCGTTTCAGATTGTCTAAAGTAAAAACTTCTTTTCTGGGTTACTGTGTAAAATGTTATAATAAAATACCACTCGATATTCTTCAATTAAATGAGAAGAAATTTAAAACATACATTAAACGCACACTATGTAGACAAGCATATTACAAGTTGGATGATTATATTGTAGATAAAAATGCTTGGCTTAATGCTGGTCCTGCTCCACAGACACTTGGACTCACTAGTTAAAATTTCAATATTTGGAAGAGGTGCTTCCCTTTTTCTTTTTAAGTGTTTCTGACATTACGATTTATTTTTTTCTTAATTTATTCAATCAAGTTTAAGTGTTGAATACTTCAATATTAAATATCTCTTCCTGTTTGGTAGGTAATAAAATTCTATTTACCTCTTATATAAATTGCAAACTGTAGTTTTGTATAATTTAGAAGCATTTTTTTTTTTTTAATTTTGTGAATGTAAGAACCATGTTTCCGTTTATTATGATTTTTTGATGTTGACTTGAAAGAGCATGGCAGTTGAGAACGTGTCATGCTCACTTAAATGTCTCACCGATGGTGGCGCGTGTGTTGGATCATTCGGTTCCCTACAAAATGGTTGAGCTGGATGGTGCTGATCCACGCGTCATGTTCGTGAACGGGCGCCGTCGGTTGAGACTGGTCATCTCTTAACTGCCATGGCTTATTTTTAATTTTATGTCTTGAATTGTTTCTTAATTTCTGTCTTTTTTTACATTGTTCTCACATATAGAAGCAACAAGAATAATGTACCCAGGATTTTGTAATATCTTGATTTAAAAGAGTGTCCATGGAGTTTCTTGCCCGTTCTTCTCCATAGAGATCTACGCTTTGGAATGGGCAACTAGCTTCAACTTTCTGACTAACTGACAGACTATTTAATTTTGACAATTCAAAAGTGCCTGTACAAGGTTTAATTGAAATAAATGATTTGAGTTTGAGTTTGAGTTTGAGTTTGAGCATTTTTTTTTAAACTGTGACGCCGACCGTCCACATTGAGTGACTCGGAGCTACTGACAAAATGACGGCGCGCACGGCAACGCGCGCGCGTGAGATAGCAATACTATTGGTCCTTTTTATGTATGCGAGAGATCCAACCTATAAAACTATTGAATGTGTGATATTTATCTGATGGTCCTTAATAGCCGCTGGCCCTTAATTACCGCAGGTACCTTAATATCAATCAGCTGAATAGACTTTATAAACTTAATACTATTTTGACAGATTGCAGTAGCTCGATGTGCTGCTGTCTGTACTTAGCAACTTTTAAACCCGTCATAAACTTCTTCTTGTAAAAAGTATATGAAAAAAGAAAATAGATTGAGAGAGAGGAAAAAGAGAGGGAGAGAGTTTGTAAAAGTTATTGATAACCAGCGACCCGTCGCGTACTTCTCACGGTTTTTCCGACTCGACAAAACATCAAGATTTCTTTATTAAGTGTAAGTTAAATATTAGGTAATGTATTATACTTACAGCGTTCACATAAACCACCCTGAATAAATTCTCTAAACGATAGTGATCGAGTGTGCATCAAAATCCGTTGCGTAGTTTAGAAGAACAACGAGGCTACACAGACAAGAACAGCGACTTTAATTTGTAATATGTATACAAGTATGTATACTAGCTGACCCGGCAAACGTTGTTTTGCCATATGAATTATTTCTAGCTGCCCGGCGCTACTTCGTTTGCGTGGTGTCCTACCTACCCCTTACCCTACCCTACCCCTACCCTACTACCCTACTCCTATACTACTCCTTCTCTACTCTAACCCTACTCCTACACTACTCCTACGCTACTCCTACCCTACTCCCACCCTACTTCTACCCTACTCTCATAGATATATTAAATTTTTCTCTGCATAAGAACCATCCTCGTACTTCAAGGAATATTCTAAAAAAAGAATTTGCGAAATCGGTTCAGCTGTTCTCGAGATTTGCGCTTAGCAACACATTCAGCGATTCATTTTTATATTATACTAGATGTATGTATAAGGAAAAATAACAATAAAGTTCAGTTTACTCTACAACTTCAAACATTTTTATAACTTTTTCAATAGTGCTAGTCACTCTGAAATCAACTTAATTAGAATTAAAATAAAGTTGATATTTGTTTAACTTCAAATTATATTAATTTGAAACATAATAGACTTTAGGTATGTATGAATGTATGAACCATGAATGAGGGAGGTGCTTACGGTGAATGGAAATAACAGAAAGCGTGGGTTGTCTCTAACCCGGTTCGAAGAAAATAACTTCGATTTCCGCTGCCATTACACTTCATATTTTCTAAATTTCCGCTGCCATCGTCTCTTCATATTTTTTTTCTGTACTTTTCCGTTCGTTGGATTTCACCTTGGCAACTAACAGTATTTCGTAAACAGGGAGAAAATACAGGAAAAAGCCTTTTATACAGGGTGACTTGTAATTCATGGAATTCGAGAAAACCCAATTTCAAATTCATAAAAATTGGACTTTTCTCGAATCCCACCTAGGCTTCAACTAGGCTTTATGAAGTGATTAATAAAGCAAGTGGGTTACACTCAGGGTCTGGAAAACGAAATAAATTTCGTTCCTTTACCACTAATGTTATCGTATAACGTTCCAAAATTTGTAACGATACTAAAACCTAAAAATATCAATAACGTTACAAAGAAAAACGTTATAAAATATCATTTTCGTAGAACAATATTATAAGTAACGTTATAGGTGTCAGTAACATTAAGCTTATCTGCTTAACGTTACAGGTGAAACGTTACAGATTCATTTGTAACGTTATTCTTTATACTGTTTCGTCATGAAGCTCAATATATCGTTATACTAATAACGATATATTGATCATATTGTTAGTAAACAGTTTAAAATTTCGTTCCGTTTGTCAGTATCGTTATAGCCAAAGAATTAATTTTGTTACGATGCTGGAGGAACGGTTTAAATTATCGGTACTGGAACTACGCGTAACGTTATTTTGAGTAGCGTTTCAAGTCCTTGGTTACACTATCACTACCTGGAAGGAATACGTCAAATTACAAGTAACCTTGTAGATGCAAGACCAAGAACATTATGTGGAAGCTTATCATCGGGAACACCACCCATTATCATGAATACCAACAATTTATTTCTAGAATTTAAATATCCATTCGTAAGTTCGCTGAACATATTATATCGTTCACTGATAACTAAAGTATGCTGGCATTCAATTATCGCTTCCTCTGGCTAGCAATAAGACCACCAGTTTTTTTATAACGTTGTCATCAGCAGATTCGAGGCGTAGGATTTTTTTGCTGTCATTAACAATAAAGCTTGATTTACACGTTGCGATTAAATCGCCTGTGGCGTGTCATAAGACGAAGCAACAATGCAAGTTGCACCATCTATAAAGCGTTTAGATGATGCGAGTAATTTGTGCAGTCAGCCAGGAAACTAGCATCGTCATGGCGCCGCCGCTCACGACCTCGAGCAATGCGACTTGTCATGTGACGCGACTTCTGATGTGACGTGACTTGTGATGTGACGCGACTTGTGATGTGACGCGACTTACATCAAACGACATCATCTCGATTTCGCTTTTAAACCTGAGACATACAAATATAAAATGCATGCAACAGGCTCACATAAATATTTAAGTACATTAAAAAAAAACTTAAATATAACTGGCCCAATGTGGGTGTACTAGTGGTACACCTCTGGTTCACCTTTCGGGGATTACAGGCGTGATGTTATCCTATGGACAAACGCCAGCACATCAAGCCACCCGAAATTGTCAAATTCTCCCAATCAATTTTGAACCTTATGCTTTAGCGATAAAGTTGAAAATCTATTAAAGAAATTTGACAGACTGTAGTAGCTTGATGTGCTGGCGTCTGTACATACAAATATAAATTGTAACCTGAATGTTTTCATGCATAAACCTGAACATAGCCACAACGTACTTTATAATACCTACTGTAAGTACCTGCGGTTCTCAACCTCTAGGTTGTAGACATTACGGCTAATGGCTATGTACAAACTGGGACTGTACCTAATAGCCTTTTAAGTTCATCAATTATGTGAGGAGGTACACGTGTTTATTTAATTAAGGTCGCAGTAATTCACGCATGAAATCGCCTGAAATAAACGTTCTTAGTGTTTGGCTAGACTGGGGCGAGAGCGCGGGGCGGGCGCGGGTGCGGGAACGCGCACGGGCTGCCTGTCCGCACTGGAGCGCGGCCGCACGCAGAACGCGTGTTGTCGTGTCAAGTGTTTTTCAAAATATAATATTGATGAAGAACACTTATTTTTTTACTTGAAAAAAGCTCGAACTTGTGTGACAACGCCGGTCCCCCCGCCCCCCGCCCCCCGCCGCGCACCCACTGCGGCCACTTGTATGAAGGAGCTATGGCGTGAGTTGCCCGCGCGCTCCCCGCGCCGGGTAGCCCGCGCCGCTCACCGCGCCCGCAGGCCTTCTACGGACACTCAAAGGAAGTTCATATATGTTTGAGTTTGCCGCGTAGCGCCCGCCCCGCGCCCGCGCTGCCAGCCTGGCCAACTCGCGAAAAAAAAATCAGCTGTTCCCTACATTTTGACGAATTATGCGAACATAAATGCAGGGAACAGCTGATTTTTTTTTGCGATTTCAGGTTTGTTCCCATAGTAAAAGTTGTTCATAATGATGAGTACAATGAACTCTTAAGAGGTTTTGGGTTAATTCAATAACACCCTGTATAAACCACTGAGTACCTAACCAAAGAGGTCCTAATTTTGAGTGAGTCGACTCCATAGGCCCACGACATAACCAGGGTAGAAATGTAAACATGACCTTCCCAGTAGGTTGAGGGTCTGAATGAATGTTTGACGGAGCGAGACTGCGACCCACTTGTGAAGGGGAGTGAACGAATGATTTCTGGTGGAAGGAAAATCGGCGTTTACAGCTGAATGAACTATCGTTTGTAGTGTGTAAGGTGAGATATTGACTCAAAGTTGTTGAAGCGATAACTATATTGCCTCCCGGAGGCTGTTTACGCATTTTGAGAATATCTTTATCAGATATTATGCCCTCAGATCTTTACTCAAAGCTCTATATTTATTGACATTTCACAAAGTGATCTTAGGTGGAAGGTTTATAAAGACATGATATGATAGGAGAGAGGAACAGGGCTTTCATCTGACTAATTAATTGATACTTATTACGGATTATGGTACTTATAATTTTACCCCCTTACTAATAAACGTTGTCTAGCGTCTGTATAGTTAGCTCTAATCTAGATAAAAAAAAAATTAAAATCCAAGCAAGAAATGAAATGACATAGTGGGTTTATCAATTGAACATTGCATCGAACTGTCCTGTGTTGAGCTCGGATATCGTGGTTGAGCTAGATCAGCATGTCGTAGTGTGCGTTTACAGAACCCCTAATTATCAGAACTTTTCTGTATTTGAGTCAATAATGGAAGATGTCCTAGCGAAACTTGCATCCAATAACAAAGCCGCAATTATTCGTGTTGATTTTAATATTAATATTTTAGAAAATAATTCAAATAGCAGTAGATTATTAAGCCTTTTTAAATCGTTCAATTTATCTAATGTTTTTACAGAACCGACTAGAATAACTCCAACTTCTGCTACTTGTATCGATAATGTCTTTTGCGATTGAAAAATACTCTTCTTCTTCAACCTCATTACTCGAACATAACTCGATCGCACGACAGCCTATACAAATAGTAACCGTTCGAAATTAGAATCTTTCTTTCAGCCGTATATAGGAAACTTTCCCATTTGTCCGCTGCCAGGTTTGACAAGATTTTCTTATTTAGGAATTCTTATTTCGTAACCTCATCAATCATGAAAGGCTTTCGATATTACTTGGACATGATTGGTACCTACGCGCGCTACGTTACGAGAAACATATTTATATCGAAAATAGAAAATATTTGGGACCATATTTCATGTCTTACTGACCGGGGTTGACCCAAAGGTTAAAGCAATCTGTTTTACTAGTATCTTGGCCTAAACTTCTAGGCTTCTTTTTTACCGCGTACTGGACTTTCGCGTTATAAAAACACCCGAGCGGAAATAGGCTAACGGTGCATTATCATAGCTTAAAATTAACATAGGATCCTAACAAAGACAAACAAACAACAAAGAATCTTTGTAAAGGATTAGTTAAACATATTAAGGGGGAAGCTCTAAGGTGGCCCGCGAAATTCAAATTTTCTTACGTTTTTTGCAATTTGCTGGTCAGTATTTAGTTGTACGTTGATTAAAATATGATTCGCGGTCGTAACAAATATGTATTTACAGAATTATAATCATTAAAGTCATCAATACAACTCTATAAGACCATGTAATCCCCAAATGTCAAGATTTCATGAAATAGTCATTCTTGGGGATTGCAAAAAACCTAAAAAAAAATTGAATTTCGCGGGCTGCCCTGGCGCTTTCACCTTAAGAAGTTACTTTTGGATTAAAAAACGATTCATTTTGTTATTTATAGAACTGTGTGTTATATAAAATAAGTATAAAAATATATACACTGGATGAACTTCCAATACTAAGTAACAATTAAAATAGAATACCATAATCAGCCTTATAATGTTCCCACTGCTGGGACACAGGCCTCCTCTCTTCGAGAGGGAGTGGGCTATAATCCACCACGCGGGCCCAGTGCGGGTTGGTAGATGTCACATGTCATCGAATTTTTGGTTCTAGGACATGCCGGTTTGCTCACGATGTTTTCCTTCACCGTTTTGAGAGCAGAGGTAATGAAAATAATTTACACAAAGTAATGCGCCTGTCTGGGTTCGAACCTACGACCTACAACTCGTAAGTCGTGGCCGTTACCTCTGAGCCACCACTGCTCTAAAAAAATAGAATGTCCTAACCTAACCTAACCTAACTGAAACTAAAATATGGCGTCGCTGTCGCTGCTGTGGGTAAACTGGGTAAAGTATCCAAGAGCTTTCAGCTAAAATTTGATACAGAGAATGATGGAATACTCAACAATATTGTAGTAACATCATCAAATTCACATAAAATAATTATCTTTTCAATACCATTTCATGGACTGACAATGTTGAAGAGAGATGAGTTTACAATTCACAGTAAGTAGCAACACTTACATCAAAAGATTTATGGTACGAGTCTATTTCTCTTGAAATATTCAAATGGATTCTGAACAAATTCAATATTTTACGCAAATTCAGTCATTAGATGTCGGCAACATATCTACGCTATATCCCCATTTTGAATTGTAGATCATATATTTTATTTTATCACTTTTAGATATGAAATCGAATAAAGGTATAATTTTCTTGAAATTATCTAATAAAATAAGGTATAACAGAAGGTCTCAGGTTCGATAGCCATTTCGGGAAAAATTTATGGAACGAAGGTTTTTGTCGTATGTTATACCAACTCAGCACACTTGGAGAATGTGAGCTAGATAAAAAAAAAAGTGTAACATTTTGACCGCCTCGTCACTAGATTCATGGTCCGTTCACAGTTATTTTACCTTTGACAGCAGTAAGCTAACATCAACCTTATTGTAACGACAATAAAGACCACCTAGATTTTGACAGACTTGTCAGTGGCAGCAAGCCAACAGCATCCTTAATAAAATGAGAATAAAGATCACTGTGACGTGAACGACAGTGTTGCAAAATCAGAGGCAAAGTCATTTTGAAAGGACTACTGCCGGTCGATTCTGTAAAAATCTCACCGTGAAAACTTAGGTGAAGTGAGTTTGTTTTTGCTAGGAAATGACACTATTGACAGCTCACTTCACCTAAGTTTTCACGGTGAGATTTTTACAGAATAGCATCGCAGTAGGTATATGTGTTTGTGTGTTCACGCAAGTGTATGTCTTATGTACTTCCTATAGGTATATTACTGAAGTATATTTTTTTAGTGATGAGGAAATCCGCAGGAGAACCAAGGTAACCGACATAGCCCGAAGAATTGCCAAACTGAAGTGGCAGTGGGTGCACATTGCTCGCAGAACAGATGGCTGATGGGGCCGAAAGGTTCTGGAGTGGCGACCGCGTACCGGAAGACGTAGCGTTGGAAGGCCTCCCACAAGGTGGACCGCCGACCGACGAGCTTGTGAAGGCCGCAGGAACCCGTTGAATGCGAGAAGCACAGAACCGATCGAAGTGGAGGTGCTTAGTGGAGGCCTATGTCCAGCAGTGATGATGATGATATTTTTATAGGATTTTTGTTCTGACGTCATTTTAGAAAGTGCTGTATCAATGGTGATTTTATAGATACAAATCTGACATGCACTCAATCCAATACTCAAAATACGAGTATCTAAGTACCTACCACAAACGCATACCATCACAGAAACTTCTATTCCCCATCCACTGTGCCCATATAATCATTCATTGTAATATCTCCTCCTTTTACGCACAACCTAAATACGATCACCATAGAATTACAAGTTATGCGCTTAGTCCATTAAAGTTGGTTCAAGTTCTAATAACGAGTCAAGTATCTCAGATAATTATATAAACCTTTCATGATATGAACTTTGCGCCAAGTTTCTGTAAGCACTTATTAATGGTATTTTTAATTTATCGCTTTTGAAATAAAATCGAATACGAAGTTAATTTTCTTGCAAGTATCTCTAATGGTAATAAAATGGTATAGCAGGATAGATGTCAGGTTCGATACCATGTCGGGAAAAGTTTTCTAAAAAAGATTTTTGTTTTGACGTCATTTTAGAAAGTGCTGCATCATGTTCTGTGTCTTACTTAGAATAAATTTAAATTTTGACGTTGTAATTTCAATTTAATTGACATTGTAATTTTTTTTTTGTTTTTTTTTTGCCTAGTGCAACAAATTTTGTATGCCATAAATGGCAAAACATGTAGCCACCTCATATTAATTATAAGACCTTCATACTGTAGTCATGTTTTACAAAATAAACATTATCTTATCTTATCTTAAGTATTCTGACATTACCCAATCTCCCAGACTCGAAAAACCTTTCACAAACCCATCATCATCAATGTCAACCTTATTCCACTCACTGTTAAGTATAGACCTCAGGACCCTTTTGTGCCATGCTTCCGTGATCTGTGCTAGTCTCAACCAGGTCTTCCTCGCGATCTTCTCTAGGCCGTCCACCACCCAGCTGGCCGACCCATAACATCACAGAAATTCAATGCCCAGCCACTGAACCCATCAAATCATTCGTTGTAATATCTCCCCCTTTTACGCACGACCCAAATACCGTCACTACAGAAATACAAGTTACGCAGTTTCTCCATTAAAGTTGGTTCGAGTTCTAATAACGAGTCAAGTATCTCAGGTATATAAACCTTTCATGTTATGAACTTTACACCAAGTTTCTGTACTCATTTATAACTTATTTATTTGAGAGCCAATGCAATGAACATTATATCTAATGTCTTTCTCAACTTCGGTAGAACTTGTAACTTTAAGTTGAGAAACCAATAAAGTAAGGTATACTTACTACTGCAGTACCTAAAGCAGATGCTGCTTTGATGCAAAGTTACTTCTTGTACTTCTGTACATCTACTGCACTGGAAATACAACCGTATGATGGGTGGGTTGGCTGACCATTCATAACATATCTAGCTAGACCCCTAGACCTAGACTAGACCCAAAGCACGTTGGTCCTGGCTGTCATTCGTAGATCTTTGCCAGTCGTTACGGGTAGTCAGAAGCCTGAAGTCTGATAACCAGTCTTACCAAAGGGTATTGTCTAACCCAGTAACTGGGTTGTGAAGGTCAGATAGGTAGTCGGTTCGTCGGTCGTCCGACCGTCTGTCACAGGACTGTATCTTTTGAACCGTAATAGGTAGACTTGAAATTTTTACTGACTGTATACTAATATGGCCGCTTTAACAACTAACATAAAGTTAAAAATTAAAGGGTTAAAAAATTGGTAGTGTTAAATATTGTACGGTAGTACGGATATCTTCGTGTGCGAGTCCGAATCGTACTTGGCCACTTTTTTCTAAATCTTGATCCACACGCCTTAAGAATTGGTCTCCGCTAGCTTCCAAATCTCTCTGACACGAGACATCCTTTCTTGTCCACTTAACGTCCTTGACTACTCCTGATTAATTTGTCTACAGATACCACTAATTAGTAACACCGGTAACTTTAGTTATCGCTCATGCGCACCATTGTCTAGGGGGACGATATATACATCCCTTTGTTGGGGTAACTTATGTTGGTGTGAGCTCATTATTTCTGTTTGAATTTTGATGTTTATGTGACAAGGGGATGTTCAGACATTGTTGATAGTAATGGAGCTAGGGATTCCTAAAACTGCGGTGGTCGGTACCTAACATACGCAATTTATCGTCGAATGACGTCACCGAAACGTTGTTTATTTTTTTATTGATGAATGGACCCCTCTTGACTTGATGGAAAGCGATGGATGAGGAGGATTCACAATTTCAAAGTACTCAAAATATTTTCAAACATGTTATCAAATTCTGCTTTGATTCAACAGTAATGGGAATTTCGTACACATTCACAGTCCAGTCGCTTTTGACTGCAGTATTTGCATATCCCGGGGGTTTAGCTCCGAGTTATCTCACATGACCTCCTAACATGCGAAATTAAAGGCATTTCTAAATACTAAAGCTAAACGGAAAATGAAGGCATATCCTTTTCCGATTTTAATAATCTTTTTGGGTAGGTAACTAATGAGAGACTATAGCAGATTCTTTTCATCATCATCATCAGCCTGCAGCAATCCACTGCTGGACACAGGCCTCTTCAATTGCACGCCATTCAGTTCGATCTCGGCAACTCATCCAGCTGCTACCAGCCACCCTGCGAAGATCGTCGCTCCACCTAGCCTGAGGGCGTCCTTTTTTTTATTTTTTTTTGTTTTCGGAGGGTAACCTTCAAAAGGCACCTGGACTTTGGGGAAAAAGACTAGGTAGTGGGGGATTCTTACCTCACTAAAACCACCTTGGTGATCACCATCAGCACACAGAGGGGGGCCCGTTACCTCTTAGACCAAGCCTGAGGGCGTCCTACCTTACGTTTCCCGATTCGTGATCTCCACTCAGCAACACTTCTACCGCAAAGGTCATCGGTTCTGCGGCTAATATGACCGGCACATTGCCAATTTAGCTTGTTGCCACTTGAGCTTGCTTATTCTGTGAGCTACGTCGACAACAGCTGTGGTTCTCTGCCGGATGACCTCATTCCGGATTCTATTGCCCTCCATAGCTCGCTGAGCGACCTTGATTTTGTGGCCCAGCCGTACCGTGAGGGTCCACGTTTCGGCTCCGTAAGTCTTAACAGGCAGGACGCACTGATTGACGACTAGTAGTAGTATAGAGTAGTTTAGTCTTTATATTTTATGATTCGTTTCATAGGCCACCTTTAAATTGAGCACTTATGGACCGTCTGAATTTAGGTGCACTGCTCCAATTTGTTTCGTATGTAGAAAAACTGGCAAGAAACTCCATAGGAACTGGAGTCCGACTTAAAACGGTTTTTTTTTCGGTCAAGAACGAAAAGAATATTCGGCTGACTTCCATTTTGGGCGAACACCGAAAACGATTTTTGTTTGTGTTTGTACTGTAGCCAAAAACCGAAAATAAGATAGATTTTTCTTTTAAAAGTGAAAGAAATAATGTCAATATTTTTCATCATTGTGTGTAACCGTTTAAACACTTTTAAAATAATCGTAAATTCGTAATCCTAGACTACTATAATCACACTAATATTATAAAGGCGAAAGTTTGTGAGTGTGTTGGTATGTTTGTTACTTCTTCACGACAAACGGCTGTACCAATTTTGATAAAATTCGATATGGAGGTAGCTGACACCCTGGATTAACACATAGGATATTTTTATCCCGATATTCCCACGGGATCGTAATTTACGCGGGTGAAACCGCGGGGCGCTGCTAGTATTATGTAACCACAACACGGCTAAGCTCACGCACCATATAATGAAACTTCCAACTCCTAATCCAGAACCCAAATTAATCTAACAAAGAAACATCCTAAGAACACATCCAATTTCCATGTTGATACTAATTCCGTCTCAGCCCTGCCCATCTCATTACACTGCTAAGAGACGGCCGCCAAACTTTCCGCATGTAAATAAATGCTCTAGAAAAGGGCCTCCATAACTTGCAGAGATAACAAATACAGTAGAGACGTTCATTAGCTACTCTGTGGCTTTCAGAACTTGGAGGGACTTTAATATAGACTCATTTATATGACGCTTATCTCGCTCATCTCGACTGGCGAGAATGCCCATGCGAGTCTCGTAGAGAGTCAACGGGTGACTATATTGTTCTCATGTGTTAAAGTAAAACAAAATTTACCGAAAAAAGTGTTACTTCTTTCCATAGTTTTATAATACGGTCTCCCTTGTTTCACCGAAAAGAAATTGCCAAATTATCACTTCCCAAACAATTTTCCGCATAATTTCATTTGCCAAATCATTACTTAGCAAATAAACTTTTCACAAAAAATTTTAACGCAAACCTAATGTTTGGCAAGTGAACGTTTAAACAATAACTTGCTTACCAAATAGTACTTTTACCAATTTAAATTTAGTCGAATGTTTCAGTTGGTATAACATATTTTACGCAAAATAAAATAAGCCAAATATTTAGTACCGTCGGGGCCTCTATTTCTGTCTGCCTATGATTTCAGTTGGCCCTGTTAATATGCTATGAGCCAGCCAGTGAGATTTACAAAAAAACCGGAAACGGATATTAGCGAAACTTTCGATAAAGACATTGAAAAAAGTAACATCTAACACAACACAGCAGAGCAATGACATACAAAAGAACCGAGAAAGCAGGAGAAGCCCGCCAAAAGCCGCACCGATGAAGCTCGACCTGAACCAACCTGGCGGCAAGGTCGTTAAACGATGCCCATCCATAGATAATAATTACCCATCTCTCCACTAGTCCAGTGCTTACTCTAGGATGCATATCCGGTAGGCTCTTAAATCCTTACCTATCCTACGGGCACGTCTTCCCTACCATTACCGCGCCCCCCGGTCTATTCCTTCTTCTTCTTCTTCGTGTCGCTGGCACGACTGTATTTTAAATCTTGTTTTCCCAAAACTTTGCCACTTCCACGGCGTTGTCGGTGGCAGCGCAGAGGTCACTTTGACTGCATGTTTTGGGACACAGAGGGCAGGATAGGAGGTGGATCATGGTTTGTGACATAGCTCCGCAATCACACCCTTCTGCCATTGCGTCAAGGTAGCCCCATTTTACTAGGTTGGACTTACATCTTCCCACTTGTGTCCGGAGACGGTTCAGAGATTTCCAAGGTCTATTCCTTGATATGCAATGGTCGCTGTAGCATCATGAAAATGAGGCTACAGGAGCTAGTGCGAATCTTGGGGTTCATTCAATTAATCGAGTCTGGTTTAACCACGCTGGGATCAGTGCAATTCATTCATTCATTCAATCCGCCCTCGTATAATAAATCTGAAGAAAAATATGGTTATAAGGCTATTTAGGCGTTTTTTCTTTCTTCTAGAAAGAAAAAAAGTCAGAAAGAACGCTAAGCGAAAACGAAGTAATAGAGCGGGTGGGCGATCAAATTTCTTTTAAATTAAACAGCTGTTTTAACTACAGGCCGCTGAGACGTTGCCTGAGGTAGCAGCGCGGTACGGGAGGGGTGTGGTGACGTGATGCGAGAGCTCAGTGATTCGTCAACTTGTGACAACTATCACCCCTCCCGCACCGCGCAGCTACCTCAAGCAACGTCTCAGTTAGCGAACGGCCTATAAATATGCGTGAACGGTATACCTCTGTATGAGTTGAGGGTAGTCAGTCCATAACTCCCGGTTTGATTATGTAATTGAAACTGGGAGACTGGGTACTCGTAAAGTAGAACGTGACTTTAATCATGGTTACAAATGGCTTTATTTGGCTTTGTCGGTGGTTATAGGCTTTGATCAACCGAACATACCACGACGCCTGTAACCCCCGAAGGGTAAGGCAGGAAGGTACTGGTGTAGCTACCTATAGTACACCTACATTTCGCCAGTTATGTTCTAAGTCCCATGTAATAGGGGCGAACCTATTGCCACTAAGCACAAATCCAGACTCCGGGCTGGTACTAAGAAATTCCTAATGCAAAAACCCAATAACACTTTGCTTGATCAATATTGCGGATAAAGGGAGTATTTAGAGAAATGCCTGTAAATCTAAAGTAAAAATTGATGATGAGATGGAAAAAATATTAAAGTCGTTTGTGCTGACCTGAAATTTATCATTTTAGTCTTCGCTGCGCTTCAATTTATTAATCTAAGTTCAAAAAAACAATCTGACAAAACAAATCTGCCTTGCATTTTCCTAACTATGTCGGGATCGGCTTCCAGCCTAACCAAATGCAGCTGAATACTAGTATTTTACATGAAGCGACTGCCTGTCTGCCCTCCACAACCCAATTACTGGGTAATACGATACCCCGAGGTAAGTTAGAATTTATAAATCTAAAGTGCTGACATAATTCTCTCTGTGGAAATACAAATTGACACGTTTTTTTTCCAACATCTCTAGAAACAGGAAAGGTAACATAAATATTTACGATCTAGGAAAAGGACCTTCACAACCTCATCTTTGAAATCTCAAATAAAAGCTATAAAAAATACCCTCAAATAATCTGTTTTATTTGAATATACAATTCTGTGCCAAAGCTTTATTTATACTGTAAATCAAAAAGGCTTTACATAATTGAATACAAAAAATGTTTGCACCGAATTCTGCGCCGTCGCAAGATTAATTCTCTTGTAATCACTTCGCACTTATTTGACTTTCTGAATAAGAAGCAAACTTCGTCATATTTCTGTACGTTTGTTAGAAAAAGTTGCGAACTTGTTGAAATAAGTTCTGACGGGGTAATGGATTATCTTAGATTAAATCGCCGAAAGGGTTCAAGACATGAAAGTCTTCAGAATATTAATGCAGTCAGTTCGCTGATTCTTTGAAGCTACTCGTATTGATTTTAATCGCTGTAAGAATGTGGTTGGTTTGCCTCTAGGGCTCTCGTATAAAGATGCGTCCACACTGTGTAACATAACATGTTATTAATCATAGTTATCTAACATGTTTCTATAGAGAAGTTAGCAATGTTAAATTGGACGTGTTATATAACAAAAGTTTATGTGTTATATAACATAATGTAGAAGCACCCTTATGTCGGATAAAGACGGAACGATATGATTTATAAATAAGTCGATGATTGTACATATTTTTGTAGCGATGTATGTATATGTCACGGCTAATAGCCGAAGTGCGGTTACATCTAGTTTTAGCCAGGTACAGTTCGCTGCAAAGTTAAGGTACCCCCCTTGGTATTGACATCAAACCTATTTAAGTTTTTCGTAACGTAACGTAAGTGGCGTGTTGGTCTAATGGTTAACACTGCGGCTTGGCGATGCGGTGGTCACGAGTTCAAATCCGCGGATGAGAAGATTTCTTTTTCCTTTATTTTATTTATTTCTTTCTTTACCCTTTTTTTTAGTTTCTTTATTAGGTCATTTTCGTTAATTATTATTTAAGAAATCAAATGGAGGTTTGTAATAAAAGCTAGGCATTTTGATAAACAATATTCTTTTATTTTTCTAATTACATTTCTAGGACTTCATGGAATCCACTTCCTGGTTGAGTATACAGTTTTCTATCTGTGTTAAATTGGGGTTATTTACAAGAATATTAACTAAACACAAAATAGATACCCTGGATGAGGTTTAGAACGTTTAACATTAGATAAAGGTTCGTTTATATATATATTTCTAGAAACATAACTACAATAATATTTATTTATTTAAAGTTGTGAAAACAGATTTTTTTTATACTTACTTATCGGAAAAAAACCTTTAAAAAAAAGAAATTTTGTCTTTTGTGTCTGTGAATTACAGAGGAAGAATCAACATGCTAAACTATAATAGTATAGCAATATACATCTTTCTCTTTTATCACATTTTCTAATAACCCTTATTTAACACAACATTAGAAAAATATGTGAGGTCAGATGGTGCATCGTTAATACATTATAAGACTACTTGTAAACCAGATTATCTGGATTGATAATAATTATAAAGGTTGTTTGTTTTTGATTAACTACGAGATAATGATCCCACAAATATTGGGAATTATTAACACTTGCTCATATATGTTCCAACGCAATTTTATCAGATACGTTACACAATCAATCTGCCGAGTAAATTGCCTTATAATAACGGAGAGGATGTCACAGTCTATCACTTCTTGAAGTTTTGAAGGGTGCCACTAAATGAACTTTCACAATATTACGTTGTCGCTCCATTTGTATTTTCTCTGGCCTTGGCGATCACATTTCACATCACCCGTCGCTTGATACCTTTGTATCCATCTACGAACTGTTTTTCTCTGCAATGAAAATAATAATATTAGAAATACATAAAAACATCCAACTAGTAAGTAATAATGCAACATTATTGCAACAATAAATAGGTAATATGTGGAAGTATAACATAAATCTTACCGTTATGCCCATAACTCGTGCTATTTTCTTTATGCTTTGTTCCTGTTCCCAGATAACAACAATTTTAGCCTTCAAAAAAGTTGTTAATCAAACCATACCATCGGTTAAAAGAATCAACTGGTCAAAAACTTAATAAATTTGATAATATTACGACGAAGATACACACAAGCGAATCGGCACGAAAACGAAACCATTTAAAAAATAATTATACCCTCAATCACAGTTTACTAAATAAAGCGAAGAAGTATTCTAAATTCAACCTTAACTCGCAGTTCATACAGCAGTTAAGTTTCTGAAGTAAAATGACGGTAGTGCAACAATCGGAATCAACACATTATATTCAACCAAACAAGAAATCTATGCTAATTTCAACCTTATATTTTAGCTAATTGAGGAGTTAATGCGTATTGCATTTTGTAAAACTAAGGTATTAAATATAAAACGACAGTTGAAATTTAAACCTTATTATCTAGAAGATTAGACCGTTAATAACCTTGTTCATTATAAGGAGTAATACTATTCCAATTTTCGTTGAGGTTGACAACTGAGCCAATAGCCTAGTGGTATAAGACATGGTCTCGATGATCGGCTGGCGCCTGGTGATGCGGGTTCGTATCTTAATCGCACGCAAAGTGTCTTTTTGTAAGTAAATTTTGTAAGTTATTCTTGGTATACGGTTCGGCCAGAAGGAAGCCGAAAAAATACCTTAAAGAATTATTAAAAACTTGAATTGAATGAAACTTGCAAATAATATCTGAGGCGGACCGTTGGATGCGCTCGGGCAGAGATGGGTGCGGCGGCGGGGGAGGTAGCTGCTCAAGGCTCACGTGACGCGCCAGCGCCGCCGCGCCGCCGCCCGCCGCGCGCGCCGCTCGAGCGACGAGCGACGGCGGGCCCGAGCGTGCTCGGGCGATAGTCTTTAAGTCTTGGGGGGGTTCCATTTCTCTGACGCTGACTGTACAACTAGGTGCAGCCGGCCAGTGCGGCCACATGCGGTTCGTGTGTACTTCGGGTGACATCAGGTGCATGGTTGAGGTCGTTTGATAGGCGACGTAGGATGCAAGAGCAAGCGAAGGGACCCCGAGGTTAGGTTTGATTAGGTTACTTTAAACCACACACACAAAATAGGAGCCCGTCGAGGAGGAGGGCTCCGTCGACGTTAGGATGCACCTGGTTGTACCCGACTAAAACTAGGTTTAGCCGCACTTCAGCTATTAGCCGTTACATAGCAAACTTCATACCGCCTCAGAATCAATAAGCCATTCCATACAAAATGTATGAGAAAATGAATTAACTTTATTATAATTTTTTTCGTGAATTTTTACCATGTTTTAATAGATATTCTGCTATTCGGGGCCGGACAGATCCAACAAACCAAAGATCATAAAAATTGGTCCAGCCGTTCATGAGTTATAAATGTTTACTTTGTTTAAATATAGGTACATAGATTTAAATAAATGTGAATCAAATCGGTGCAAATTCTTGTCAAATCAATTATGATTTTTATTGACCCCACCATGCCTGAAGTCGTGCTACAATTAACAAAAACTACAGGTTTGTAAGTACACTCAACAAAAGAGATAAGTATGCAGGATCGTCGGATATAGTTGAAGTTTAGTAAGAAACCGATGGATGTTGTCGACTGAAATTTAATTTTATAAATGGGCTGTTTGTTTTCTCTTAATAAAATAAAATTTTATTCGAAAACATCTTACTAAACTTCAACTATATCCGTCGATCCTCATACTTATCTCTTTTGTTGACTGTACGTCACCTCTATTCAATATATCTCAGCATTAAAACTACCGTCTGTGTTCCCTCCGTTTCCATGACAAATGCGTTCAATATGCCAGCTATTGCCTGGGTACGGTCTCAAGTGCCCGCGTCAGGTAATCTGCACGAATGTGAAATTAGACGAGTTTGTTCGAAGCGACGTGTGAGTGATGGCAGCTACAGATAGGGTTGCCAACTATACTTTGTAATAACGTATCCTACTTTATCCATACTTAATCTATATATATAAAAGAAAGTCTGTTAGTTACACCACTTATAACTCGAGAACGGCTGAACCGATTTGGCTGAAAATTGGTGGGGAGGTAGCTTAGGACCAGGAGACGGACATAGGATACTTTTTTTTTTTTTTTTTTTTTTCTTTTTTTTTTTATAGTAGGAGTAGGGTAGGAGTAGGGTAGGAGTAGGGTAGAAGTAGGGTAGGAGTAGTGTAGGAGTAGGGTAGGAGTAGTGTAGGAGTAGGGTAGGAGTAGTGTAGGAGTAGGGTAGGAGTAGGGTAGGGTAGGGGAAGGGTAGGAGTAGTGTAGGAGTAGGGTAGGAGTAGGGTAGGGTAGGGGAAGGGTAGAAGTAGGGTAGGAGTAGTGTAGGAGTAGGGTAGGAGTAGTGTAGGAGTAGGGTAGGAGTAGTGTAGGAGTAGGGTAGGAGTAGGGTAGGAGTAGGGTAGAAGTAGGGTAGGAGTAGTGTAGGAGTAGGGTAGGAGTAGTGTAGGAGTAGGGTAGGAGTAGTGTAGGAGTAGGGTAGGAGTAGGGTAGGGTAGGGGAAGGGTAGAAGTAGGGTAGGAGTAGTGTAGGAGTAGGGTAGGAGTAGGGTAGGGTAGGGGAAGGGTAGAAGTAGGGTAGGAGTAGTGTAGGAGTAGGGTAGGAGTAGTGTAGGAGTAGGGTAGGAGTAGTGTAGGAGTAGGGTAGGAGTAGGGTAGGAGTAGGGTAGAAGTAGGGTAGGAGTAGTGTAGGAGTAGGGTAAGAGTAGGGTAGGAGTAGTGTAGGAGCAAAACAACGTTTGCCGGGTCAGCTAGTAATATTATAAATTCGAAAGTAACTCTGTCTGTATGATACCTTTTCACGCCTAAACCACTGAACGGATTTCGATAAAATTTGGCAGAGAGATAGATTGCTTCCCGGGGAGGGACATAGGATAGTTTTTATCGACATACCTCGCGGGCGAAGTCGCAGGCGGAAGCTAGTTTTCGATAAACATACTTTATACTTGCATATAAAGTATGCAAAAATACTTTATTTCTAATATTTTGTGATGCGTAAAACGAAAGACTCATATTAGAGGTAATTATTGAACTTATTTATCGATAGGTACCTACTTATACTCGTACGTCAAAAAGACAATCTATTCAGATAAAGATTTTTTAGAGAAAAATATAGTTATGCTTAAGACAAACCAGTTGTGCTATACTTAAAATGCATCTGATAGCTTATGTACCAAATGTAAAAACAAAGTATTTCTTATTTACTCACTGTTCCCGCTACTTCAGCTTTCACTGAGTTTTTTCGGTAATGAAGCTCTGCAGTGGTGCGAAGAGAGAAACAGATCGTCCATACATTTAATCAAAATTGAGTTATTTATTTATTTAAATCATAATTTCGATTGTAAAACTAGCTTTGAAACTTTCAGAGACAAAAAAAAATTTGCGCTTGCCAAAAGCGCTCAAAAATATGTTTTATGGGGATAGTAACATACTTAAAATTGAAAAATACTTTTTTTTCTTCCAAATACTTTTTTTTCCTATTCAAAGAATTTGATACGTTATTTTTCTCAAAAAAAGTTGGCAACCCTAGCCACAGATGTTTAGACGTTAGGTGCTGTGCTACCAAATAAGATGTGAGGGTTATAAGCCAATGGGCGACAATTGTAGCGTGTGTATATTTGTCACGAATTATGAGCATTAGCTACTTATGCATGGAATATAGGCGTCTTGTTATGTAAATGCTACTTACGAGTTTTATCACCTATATTCCAAAATGTATTTTGTTGTTGTTGTGTCGTATGAAATCAAATGATAAAATCGTTTGCGTTATTGCTTCATTTTCGCTTAGCTTTCTATCCTACTTTTTTTTTTTTCTTCTCCGGCGTAGCGTGATGTTAAATCCATACTAATGTTATAAATGCGAAAGTAACTCTGTCTGTCTGTCTGTATGTTACCTTTTCACGCCTAAATCACTGAACGGATTTGGATAAAATTTGGCAGAGAGATAAATGCATCCCGGGGAAGGACATAGGCTAGTTTTTATCCCGATATTCCCACGGGATCGACACTTATGCGGGTGACACCGCGGGGCGCTGCTAGTAACCTATATTTCCTTCCTCAAGAATTAGGCTATCAAGTTATTATTATTATCAGCCATTTCTGTCCCACTGCAGGGCAAAGGCCTCCCTTCCCTCCTTCCACTTATCCCTATCCAAAGGTAAGGCTATCAAATGCAATAACATTAGTATAGAACTATAGACCGTGTAGGTATAGGCAAAACAAAACGACGTTTTAGTTGTAGACTTTATTTATTTATGCGAAAAAAAAAACACAGTTTTGTGATACGACAATACGTTGTTCATTTAACTAAGATGATAATGCTTGGAGTCCGCGTATCACTGGTCAGTTTCTCTCAGTCGTCAGTGCTATGGTAGGTGTCAATATTGATACGAAAAGTTTTTAAATAATTGTTAAAATCGTGATCACAAAATACAGTATTTAGTCAAATCTTTGTTCTCCTTTAGCCTTTGTATTTCCATTAGATTTCACTTTAAATAAGGAAATAGCATAGCTATCCTATTTAAACATTTGCTACCCACATCGTCCAAAACTGTAAGGTAAAGTAAGACCAAACCATTTGTTAACCAAATACTTTCATCTCTAAACAATGTTCCGACAGTGCAAGTTGCACGTTCAGCCATTTTGATTTATGTTCCGTTTTCAAATTCAACTGTAGCGGAGTTGTGCTGCTGGCTGGTAAAGTATTGTATAGTGTTGTACTTAATTAATATTTAAATTAGGAACGTTATAATAGTGATGTCACTTAACTGGTCTTAGTTCCTCGAGAACGGTGAAGTGGGAAAATTATTGCTTGTAGTATTTTGTTGTTTCACAGAGTATTAATTATACTTCACGCCTCGTCCTCGAGATTAGTAGTCACAAGTAGTATCGCATAGATGTCGCCACTTCAGCACTAGTTGAGAATATTCCTTTGAATAGTTTTTTTTTTTTTTTTTTGATGTGGGTAGGTACTCATATTACTTGGTGACCGCTATTACGCTGGTTCCTCATTCGCATTTTAGTGCTCGGCCACTCAAGACACTATCGTCCTAAATAATTCAAGTACGATTATTTCGTGCCCATTATGCCGAAACGTAAAGTATCTAGGACGTGTGAAGAAGAGCTTGAACATTTAATGCGCAAGTTGCGTAAACTAGAAAAGAAAATTCACACCAACGATACCGTGGAATCAACCGAGGAATTACCAGGAACCGCTTATGGCGTTGAAACAGGTATGTACTAATATTTGTAAAAGTGAAAGTGATAACTTTATAGCGAGTTGTTATGGGTACCTACATAATGCAAACCAGAATAAGCCATTGGGGCTTTTTTCGTTGCAATTTAAATGTGACGGTTGGCGTTCAATTCATTGGGGATTGTTACCTAACCTGAACAAGATAACGTTTGTTATCAAATATGTGCAATTGTGTAGTTTAAAAAACGAGTACCCATATAAATTCTACGTATTTACGTAGCGATGATAATAAGTGTGTAACCTGAATAGCCATTGGGGCTATTTCACCGCACGCTTAGTGATATAATAAAACCGATTATCATAACCGATATTCGTGTTTTTTTCTAGACCCACCTGATGCGCTAGAGCCATCTGATTGGCTGAGCGATGAACACGAACCGGAAACGTTCGAAATCGTGGACACCAATGTCATTGAGCAATCATTACCAACTAATGATATCCAAAACGACATACTGGCTCCTCCAGAACAGCCTGGCATGTCCGCGCCACCCATACAAGAGGAGGAGGTCACAGTCACAGCGCAGTCTAACACAGGTTTAGACACTGAAGTTCTGGAAATCCTCGGTGAAGACCCTTCGCTAGCGGAAAAACGTGGAAAGGATATCCATGAAGAAATAGCTTCTCGATTTGGACATATAGCCTCAGAGGGCTTAAACAAAGACACCAGAAAAGAGCTAATGTTAAAGTACCCGCCTCCTGGAAATTGTCTTCGTATCGATTCCCCTAAAATAAATCCGGAAGTCAAAGCCGCTATGCAAGAAAGCTTCCTAAAACGCGATAAAGGCATTGAAGCCAAACAAAAGCAGGTGGCAAGTGCAATATCATGCCTGGGTGATATAATCACAACACAATTAAACTCCGAAAATAAAGACAAGGAGTTACTTCAAAAATTGATGGATCTTGGCAGATTAATTTGCGACGTTCAGCACGCTGACTCAGTGACAAGAAGAAACTTTATATTGTTTTCACTCAAAAAGGACATGTCAGAACATCTTTCAAGTACAAAGATTGACGCTTATCTATTTGGGGAAACGTTAGCTGACACGTTAAAGGCAGCCAAGTCAATAAATAAATCTGGGGTCGAGCTTAAAGCTGACCAACCTAACTCATCGAAGCGATTAAAATTCCCTAACCAGAGGAATTTAAACCGGAAGGCTCCCGGTCCGGCTTACAGGCAGTCGGGCCCTCCGCAGAGGAGCCGCGAGCCTGCACCGAGAGCACGCGCAGCCCCGCCGCCGCCCGCGCACTCATCGAGGCCGTGGCCGCGTCAGCAGCCGCCGCCGCCGCCGCCGCCCCCTGCTCAAACTCGACGCCGCCTGTAAATACAGTTGAGTATGCCGGTCGCTTACATCTTTTTAAAACTCAATGGTCACTTATAACAGAGGACCGCACAGTCCTCTCTTGGATTGACGGTTATAAAATCCCCTTCTCAAGTCCACCAACTCAAAACTATATTCCGTCTACCCCAACACAGTCTAATGAAGAAAAAAGACAGTTCAATGAGGCAATAGGCGATTTATTACGTATCGGTGCGGTATCCCTATGTGAACCGTGCGAGGGCCAGTTTATATCAAGCATTTTTCTTATCCCCAAGCCTAGTGGAAAATATAGATTTATTTTAAATCTCAAAAATCTTAACCGCTCCATAAAGACTGATCATTTTAAGCTGGAGGACCTCCGGACAGCTATTAAACTTGTAACACAAAATTGTTGGATGACTACCCTCGACCTAAAGGAGGCATACCTCTTGGTAAAAATTCATGACGACTCCAAAAAATACCTTCGATTTATTTATGACCAAAAACTATATCAGTTTAACGTGCTACCATTCGGGCTTAATACAGCCCCGTTCGTATTCACGAAAATAACCAAACCAATAGTTAAATTACTCCGAACCGCTGGTTTGCTCTCGACTCTTTATTTAGATGATTGGCTTCTATTTGGACGTACCTCTTCAGATTGTATACTAAACCTTGATGTTACCAAAAAATTACTGGTTTCACTTGGCTTCATTATCAATGAAGAAAAGAGTATTTTCGTACCCTCCATGAAATGTAAATTTTTAGGCATGATCATTAACTCCCACAAGCTTACCATAAGCTTGCCCCAAGAAAAAAGGGCACGCATCATTTCCGAATTACAAGCCTTTCAGAAGTTGCGTCGCTGTTCAGTCAGGAAATTAGCTCAATTAACGGGTTTACTTGTGTCAGCTTGCCCTGGAATAGAATACGGGCTTCTCCACACCAAGGAGCTGGAGCGCTGCAAATTTCTTAACCTGAAAAACGATGATGATTATGAAAAAGTCATAAACATCCCCGACTCATTGCAGATAGATATTCAATGGTGGCTTAATCACATTTTGAATTCAGTACGTCACATAAGAAGTGACGACTATCACATTGAAATATTCTCTGACGCCTCAACGACGGGGTGGGGCGCAGCCTGTATGGGCAATACAGCTAGTGGTAGTTGGTCAAACACCGAGCGCAAAAAGCACATCAACTATCTTGAATTGTTGGCTGCTTTTATCGCTCTAAAGATCTTTGCAAAAGACCTGTCCGACTGCCAGATTCTTTTGCGCGTAGATAACTCAACTGCAGTTGCCTATATCAACCGGATGGGTGGTGTTCAGTACCCACACCTTACACAAATTACAAGAGAAATTTGGGAATGGTGCGAGGATCGAGGATTGTACATTTATGCATCTTATATAAAATCTAGTAATAATGTTGTGGCAGATGCAGAGTCACGAAAAAACCACCCAGACATTGAGTGGGAGTTAAACGATCGGGCCTTCGACCACATAACTCATTGTTTTGGCTCACCTGAGATTGACCTATTCGCAAGCCGCATCAACAAAAAATGTGAAGCCTATATCTCATGGCATAGGGACCCTGATGCAGTAGCTATTGACGCCTTCACAGTATCCTGGGCGAAAACACATTTCTATGCTTTTCCCCCTTTCTCGATAATTTTGAAAGTTCTCAGGAAAATAATCACCGAAAAATCTAAAGGTATTGTAGTCGTCCCGTCATGGCCCACCCAGCCGTGGTATCCAGTCTTTCAAGCCCTTACAGTCTCTAAAGTTTTATCCTTTCCACCTCACAAACGAGCTTTAATCTCGCATTCCAGCTCCAGTCGGATACACCAGACGATTACCCTGGAGGCTGCTGTCTTATCCGGGAGGCACTATCAAGAAGAAGCGTATCACCATCCTCACTGGAAATAATGATGGCGTCATTATCGACCAACTCCCTCAAGCAATACGACACTTGCCTGAGGAAATGGTGGAACTACTGTGTAAATACTCACTCCAATATGTTCATTGCGTCTATTCCTACTGTCATACATTTTTTGACCCAACAATATCATCAGGGTGCGCAATATGGTACCCTCAATTCTTGTAGGTCGGCTCTCGCAATTTTATTAGGATCAAACATATCTAAAGATGACAGAATACAGAGATTCTTTAAAGGCGTGTTTCGTCTTCGACCATCTTTACCAAAGTATAGCTACACATGGGACACGAATTGCGTAATTGAACACCTTAGTCAATGGTATCCAAATGAAGAGCTGTCATTTGATAAATTAAGTAGGAAAACAATCACATTACTAGCACTTACAACCGCCCATAGATTACAAACGTTATCAAAAATAAATATCAAGAACATTACTGTTGCACCAAATCACATCACTATTAGAATCCCCGATATCATCAAAACTTCTAAAGCAGGTTCCAAACAACCAATGCTTTACATTCCATTCTTTAGTCAAAAACCTGCAATTTGTCCCGCTGCCACATTGCTCTGCTATACAAATAAATCGACGCCCTTAAGAACATCTGACCTGTTGTTCGTAGGTATAAATAAGCCGCATAAAGCAGTCGGCACCCAAACCCTCAGCCGCTGGGTAAAAACGACACTAAGTGAGTGCGGGATCGACACGTCCGTGTTCTCTGCGCACAGCACAAGGCACGCCAGCACGTCGCGCGCGCACTCACTCGGTGTCAGCGTCGATGCTATCCGCAACACAGCCGGCTGGAGTGGCAACTCAACTGTGTTTGCGAGGTTCTACAATAGAACGATTTTGAACAATGATTGTACATCCTTGGCTCATTCGATTATCAATAACTAAAACACATTTCTTTATTTGTATTAAATTATTTACATTACAATTTCGTAACTGTTACGATTATTATAAGAATAATTTGTATTCATGTTATGTAAGGCAGAAGAAATTTCTTTCATTACAAGCTTTTATTTTTAAGTTGAAGTGATTATTAAAAAAAAAAATTTACTTTGTAAAATTAAAAGAAAGAGGTTTATATACATAATCACTGTTTTGGAAAATAAACTTTCATTTAATTTTTTCAGTTATAAGGTTGTATCATTGAAGATATTTCCCTCACATAGGTACTCTCAAATTCTACTTGTGACTACTAATCTCGAGGACGAGGCGTGAAGTATAATTGATGATTAAACGAACTTACCTGTAAGTGAAGTTCTATCATAATTATACGAAACGCCTCGTCCGAAGAGATTAGTAACCGCCCGCCCGCCCTATCCATCCCGTTACTAATCTCTTAGGAAATACATCAATGATTTATGGATCTCACTCTAAACTAAATGAGGAACCAGCGTAATAGCGGTCACCAAGTAATATGAGTACCTACCCACATCAAAAAAAAAAAAAAAAAACTATTCAAAGGAATATTCTCAACTAGTGCTGAAGTGGCGACATCTATGCGATACTACTTGTGACTACTAATCTCTTCGGACGAGGCGTTTCGTATAATTATGATAGAACTTCACTTACAGGTAAGTTCGTTTAATCATCAAGTATTACAAAGTTCAGACTGTTACATTGTTGTTCCTCTTAATTTGACAATAGTGTAATGGATCGCTTTTAGTACAAATCATTAACAACCTCTTAAAAGTTCATTGTACTCATCATTATGAACAACTTTTACTATGGGACCAAACCGGAAATCGCGAAAAAAAAACAGCTGTTCCCTACATATATTTAAGTTCGTGTAACTCGTCAAAATGTAAGGAGCAGCTGATTTTTTTTCGCGATTTCAGGTTTGGTCTCATAGTAAAAGTTGTTCATAGTGATGAGTACAATGACCTCTTAAGAGGTTGTCAATGTTTTACCAATAACCCTGTATAAATCAAGTTGCATTTTGGACTGCAATGTCTAAAAGCTGGGAACAATATCCGTTTGCATGTTTGCACAACCTGAATCCAAAGCGACAGGCCGATGGTCGCCAGATTACAAGAGATTACCTCTTTGTTGCATAAGAAGCAATGCTAATGGCCGGGAAACACGACACTGCAAAAAATATATCGCCTGCCTAGTTTATATTTTACGAATTATTTTCAAACTGGGCGGTTCCAGGTGTCTTTTGAATTGAAAGTTGTTTCTATAACTTAACTAGCTTCCGCCCGCCAGTTCACCATTTTCTATTTTATTAAGTACTTGTTTACAGGTCTACACTGTCCTGCCATACCTATTAACAGCGTAATTTGAAAATATTTGAGAGCGTTTACGCCATACGGCATTTCATACAAACTTTCAAGCCCTTTTTTTCGAAATGAATGAACTGATTTTAATGAAACTTCATACGCATAAGCAGGATACAAGGTCTAAAAAGTTAGTAAAGAACATTTTCGAAAAATAGTGTTACAGCCAAATTAGACCAATTTTAAATTTTCCATAGAAACAGATATTTCCAGTTATATTTTTTTAAATAAGACATTTCGAAAATGGTCTCTAAATTTGAGAACGGCTGGACCGATTTGGCTACTTTCTGTTTTAAAATGTTCGTAACAGTCCGAATTAGTTTTTTATACAAAAAAAAATAGGAAAAATTGCCCGGAAAATGAAAAAAATCGGGAAAAACTGAACGTGCTATTTCCATAAGATTTTTGTATGAACCCAAGACCATGTTGAAACTTTGACAGGACAACAGCTGCCGTGTCAGCTAAATGTTTGGAATTTTAATGAGTCTGTCCCAATGTTGCATCAATACGTTTAGACAGACAGTACTATGTTGTACATTCACTCTTTTTAAACAATATAGGTTACAATTCGACACGTGCAATGTGCACCACAATCCAATGTTTCATAACTTTTTAGTCGTAACCGCATTGGTGTATGACAATTGTAAAGTGTTACATTATATTGTGCTATTGTCTCCTATGTTATAACATAAACCGCCGTCGCACAGACTATTTGTTAGGGCTGATTTTTCAATAGACATGTAGCGGTTATTCATTATGTAAATAAACAATAAAGAAACATTTTGTAAACACTACACAGTACACAAACACATTGTATCATAATTCATAACCTTACATAATAATTTCTCGTTCAACATGTCAACTGTCACATGACAGTTCAACCATCATAGTCAACGAACGAGAATGCAAGCAAACATTATCTATGGATCTAATCTTGACTAACAAAATAATATATTATATCCACGACAATTATTTATTTACTATATTTACAACAAACATAATACTTACAAACATATTTAGCTATTTTAACAATTATTTACACTTCACATCTATTTAGTTAGATAGGTTCATATGTTGTAAAAAGGAATGGGCATTGAACAAGTGAAATGGATCACACATGATGATTTACTATAAAAGGCAACTTTTGTTTTTCATCGCTCCTTATTCCAACGGTTCGTTATAGCTTCTAGTTCTAGATCCTCCCATTTCTTTTTCCTTCAAGAATATTCTGAATTTTGTTATAAAATTCATTTTTACTCCTATCTATAAATTGAAGCATTGATCTAGTTTTTATAATGTAGTAGTGTGTCGTAACTTTTGTTAGCTTATATATATTGTAAGGAAGTGCCGAGGTAGGCAGAAATACAACCGATTATTTTATCTGAAGTGAGTTTTTATTTGATATACCCGTGACACTTCATTGGTGACCCCGAGAAGAACACAGAAGCCTGAAAGTCCCATCATGTCGACTGGAGCGTCAGCAGAGAAGCAGGACGTCTGCAGAGTCAGTGTAAAGTTGCCGCCATTTTGGCCAGAGGAGCCAGCACTTTGGTTCGCCCAGGTTGAAGGTCAGTTTACGATCGCCGGTATCACTGCCGACTCTACAAAATTTTATACCGTCGTGGGCCAGCTGGACCACCGTTATATGGTGGAAGCTAGGGACATTATAGAAAACCCGCCAGCACAAGACAAGTATGTGAAACTGAAGGCTGAACTAGTGCGTAGACTGTCAGACTCGCGTGAGAAAAGGGTGCAGCAGATCATTACCCATGAGGAGCTGGGCGACCGCAAACCTTCACAGTTTTTACGACACCTTCAGACCCTGGCGGGACCAAATGTGCCAGAGGCGTTTCTGGCCACGTTGTGGGCGAGCAGACTGCCAACCAACATACAGACAGTTATCGCGTCACAGCCTAATCTTGCCCTCCAGTCTGTTGCAGATTTAGCCGACCGCGTACACGAGATCGCGCCAGCGCCCGCTCCGGCGCTCACATTACCTCCCGCCGTGGCAAGCACGAGCACCTGCAGCGAGATCAGCGAGCTGAAACAATGTATAGCAGAGTTAACGAGGCAGGTGGCGGCATTACATACACGTGGTCAGGTACGCCGCTCGCGATCTCCAGATAAGTTTAGGCGTGGAGGCAGGCGTCCGACCCCAAGCCGGCGCAGCAGATCGCGCTCCAAAGACGCGTGGAACGAGGAGTACTGTTGGTATCACAATTGTTTCGGCGATAGGGCTACGCGGTGCACCGCGCCGTGCACGTACGCGGGAAATGCCACCGGCAGCCGGAAGTAGCGGCAAATGGCTGCCCCAACAAACCACGCCGCCTATTCGTGACAGATCGGACCACTAAAACCACATTCCTAGTAGACACGGGGTCTGATCTTTGTGTGTTCCCACGCACGGCTCTACAGCAGCGGCGCAGCAAGACGACGTATCAGCTTTTCGCGGCCAACGGTACCGCCATTGACACGTTCGGTTGGGTCGAGCTCCATTTGAACTTAGGGCTCCGCCGTGTTTTTACATGGAAGTTCGTGGTCGCGGACGTCACAAAGCCCATCATAGGGGCAGACTTTCTAGCACATTACGACCTACTAATTGATTTAAAACATTACCGCCTCATCGACGAGCTGACGCAGCTGTCCTCGTCGGCGGCGCCAGTGACTGCTTCAGCATCAGACATTGCCTCCGTGAAGTCAGTTGGGGGTAACACAGAGTACCACGAGCTTCTTCGGCAGTACCCGGAGATCACGAGGCCTGCGGGGAAGCAAAAACAGGTTAGGCACAGTACGGTACACCATATCCGCACCACACCAGGGCCACCTATCTTCAGCCGACCCCGCCGACTCGCACCAGACAAGCTCAAGGTCGCTCAAAAGGAGTTCGAAGCAATGTTGGCAAATGGCACGGCACGACCGTCCGAGAGCGCGTGGTCGTCCCCACTTCATCTCGTTCCCAAGAAAGACAACAGCTGGCGGCCATGCGGGGACTACAGGGCGCTGAATGCCCGCACTGTTCCGGACAGGTACCCTATACCACATATCCAGGATTTCTCCCATCAGCTGGCCGGCAGCAGAATATATAGTAAAATTGATCTTATTAAAGCGTATAACCAGTTACCTGTCCAGCCAGCTGATATCCACAAGACCGCAATCACCACACCGTTCGGCCTTTACGAATTCCCGTTCATGACGTTTGGCCTCAGGAACGCAGCGCAGACATTCCAGCGTTTTATGGACGAGGTGCTCCGTGGGTTGTCGTTCTGCTACTGCTACTTAGACGATATCCTCGTGTTCTCAAAGTCGACTGCCCAGCACACTGAACACCTGCACCAGCTCCTGAAGCGGCTGTCCGACTTTGGAATCCTGATTAACTCAGCAAAATGTGAGTTCGGGCGGACTTCCATCACCTTCCTAGGGCATGAACTGTCTGCAGAAGGTGTACGTCCACTGCCGGAGAAGGTGCATGCGATCCAGGACTACCCAGCTCCCAAGACCGTCAAGGAAATGCGCCGATTCTTGGGTATGTTTAATTTCTACCGTCGCTTTGTCCCAAATGCCGCTCGCTTACAATCGCCGCTTAATGTCGTCCTCACCGGGCCTAAAACCAAGAGTAATCAACCAATTAGCTTAACTCAAGAAATGCAGAAAGCTTTTGACGCATGCAAACATGGTTTGGCCCAGGCAGCTTTGCTAGCACACCCGGACCCCAATGCTGAGCTAGCTATATTTACAGACGCGTCAGACACCTCAATAGGCGCAGTGCTCCAGCAGAAGGCGGGAAGGTCATGGCGACCACTTGCATTTTTCTCCAGGCGATTGTCCGCGTCGCAGAGGAAGTACAGCCCGTATGACAGGGAGCTCTTAGCCATCTACGACGCAGTACGTTATTACCGGCACATGGTCGAGGGAAGGCACTTTACTATATACACCGACCACAAACCCCTGTCATACGCGTATGCACATAGCCGGGAGAATTGTTCGCCAAGGCAATACCGCTACCTCGACTATGTAGCACAGTTTACTACGGACATCCAGTTTGTCGCAGGCAAGGATAACATAGTCGCGGACGCGCTGTCGCGTGTGGAGGCAATCAAGTTGTCAACGCTCGATTACACGGCTCTAGCACATTCCCAGGAGCACGATCCAGGGCTGCAGGGTCTCCTGACGAGCAACAACACATCGCTTAAGCTACAGAAGGTGCACTTCCCTGATGCTGATACGGAACTGGTTTGTGACATGTCCACCGGTAACACCCGCCCTTATGTTACAGAACCTTTCAGAAGGCAGGTGTTCCAGAAACTTCACCAGCTGAGCCACCCTGGCAGGCAGGCTACGGTCAAATTGATCTCCACTCGCTTCGTTTGGCCTGGCCTGAAGAAGGACTGCAGGGCCTGGACCAGAGAGTGTATAGAGTGCCAGAGAAACAAGGTCTCGCGGCACACATGCTCTCCCACCTCCCCATTTCCTGTTCCTTCCGAGCGTTTTTCCCATGTCCACATGGACATCGTAGGGCCACTTACTCTTAATAATGGTTACAGATATTGCCTCACCGTCATCGATCGCTTCACCCGCTGGCCTGAGGCATATCCCATTGCCGACATCACGGCTGAGACATGCGCCCGCACCTTCATCGCTGGTTGGGTGTCACGCTTTGGGTGCCCACATCGCATCACTACCGACCGGGGCAAGCAGTTCGAGAGCAAGCTGTTCCACTCCATCGCAGCGCTCCTCGGCAGTCAGCATCGACCAACCACGGCGTACCACCCAGCCAGCAATGGCATGGTCGAACGCCTACACCGTCAGTTGAAGGCGGCTATTCGATGCCACACCGACACCAGCTGGTCAGAAGCACTTCCTCTGGTACTGCTGGGCATTCGCAGCGCCTGGAAGGAAGACATAAACGGGTCAGCAGCCGATTTGGTCTACGGGGAACCCTTAAGACTCCCGGGCGAGTTCATCAATCCAACACTCACCGGCACCGTAGACTACACAGACTTCGCGGCGAGACTCCGGCATCAAATGGCGAAGTTGTCGCCAGCTCCATCAAGCCGGCACGGCGAGAGGCCATTTTACGTGCCCAACAGTTTGGCGTCATCAACCCACGTCTTCCTGCGTCAGGATGCCGTGCGCCGACCACTCGACCCGCCGTACACGGGGCCATTCAAGGTGCTGCAAAAGGGCGACAAAACATTTAAAATCGAGGTTAAGGGTAGAGAAACAACCGTCACGATAGATAGGTTGAAGCCCGCTTACCTTAACAGCGAAGACGACAACGCTCACGACTCAACGGCAACATCATCGGCTACAAACACAGTCCCGCCAGCAAGCATCACCGCCGAGAGAAAAACCCGCACCGGGCGAACTGTACATTTCCCGGATTACTATCGCCCGTAATTTTGTAACTACGGTCTCAGGGGGGGAGTAATGTAGCGGTTATTCATTATGTAAATAAACAATAAAGAAACATTTTGTAAACACTACACAGTACACAAACACATTGTATCATAATTCATAACCTTACATAATAATTTCTCGTTCAACATGTCAACTGTCACATGACAGTTCAACCATCATAGTCAACGAACGAGAATGCAAGCAAACATTATCTATGGATCTAATCTTGACTAACAAAATAATATATTATATCCACGACAATTATTTATTTACTATATTTACAACAAACATAATACTTACAAACATATTTAGCTATTTTAACAATTATTTACACTTCACATCTATTTAGTTAGATAGGTTCATATGTTGTAAAAAGGAATGGGCATTGAACAAGTGAAATGGATCACACATGATGATTTACTATAAAAGGCAACTTTTGTTTTTCATCGCTCCTTATTCCAACGGTTCGTTATAGCTTCTAGTTCTAGATCCTCCCATTTCTTTTTCCTTCAAGAATATTCTGAATTTTGTTATAAAATTCATTTTTACTCCTATCTATAAATTGAAGCATTGATCTAGTTTTTATAATGTAGTAGTGTGTCGTAACTTTTGTTAGCTTATATATATTGTAAGGAAGTGCCGAGGTAGGCAGAAATACAACCGATTATTTTATCTGAAGTGAGTTTTTATTTGATATACCCGTGACACTTCAGACACATAAGTTTTAATTCGTGGAATAAAATTGACGTCTGACAGATTTTGTATGGAAGAACTGTCAAAAATTCAAAATTATTCCCCCGATAAAATTATCTGCCATTGGAAAAATCTGTTTTTCATTTAATATCACACTAATATTATAAAGGCGGATTTGTGTGTGTGTGTTTATATGTTTGTTACTTCTTCACGTTCAAACGGCTGGACCAATTTTGATAAAATTTTGTATGGAGGTAGCTGACACCTTAGATTAACATATAGGCTACTTTTCATCCCTATATTCTCATGGGATCGAAACTTATGCGGGTGAAACCGCGGGGCGCTGCTAGTCTACTATATACATATTATTATAAATTAAAGTCGCTTTTCGTGTCTGTTTGTATGACCGTGACAACGGATTCTGTTGCGGTTTTCATCATCATTTAGAGAATTTACTTCGGAAGATGTATAACTATTTACAAAGTACATTTATAAAGGAATATCGATGTTTTGTCGAGGGGCCCGTGGCTAAATAATAACAGCCGCACAGGTCGATAGATCAGGTTAAGCTACGCTTGCCGCGGTTGGTCTGTGTATGGATGACCATCTTTACATACCGTGACCCCTCCGCGCCTCGGAAAGCTCGTTAAGCCGATGGTCCCGGCTGTAATTCGTAGATATATGACAGTCGTTACGGGTAGTCAGAAACCCGAAAGTCTGACAACCAGTCTTATCAAGGGGTATCGTATTACCCAGTAATTGTAATTGGGTTGTGGAGGTTAGATAGGCAGTCGCTCCATGTAAAATACTGGTACTCAGCTGCATCCGGTTAGACTGGAAGCCGACTCCAACATAGTTGGGAAAAGGCTAGGCAGATAGATGATGATGATCGATGTTTTGTCAAGTCGTAAACACTGTGCAAAACTCGGAGACATGTGAAATTTATCAAGCCACACTGGGCCCGCGTCCACGACGCGGCGCTACGTTTTTACGCATCAGGGCTCAAACACATAAACACGTTGCGTCACGGTGCCGTGACGTGGAAATCGACGTCGAGCAACGTAAATAATCACGTTACGACAACGCAACGTGCCACGTTGCACGGCACGTGCGTCGTCGTGACGTCAAATCTCACGGTGCCCTTACGGCCCACTCCCTCTGACAAAGAGGCCTGTGTCCCAACAGTGGGAACATTATAGGCTGATTATGCTTATGGTAACCACCGGGCGTACCAGAGGTGGGTCGCTAGTTTAATAGAAAAATAAATATTTATTTTAGAGAAAATAAATTTTAGAGTAATATCGTAATGTAGTGTGAAATAATAACATTAATTATGCAGAAGCTGTAATAGAACAATAATCTAATTAACGCTAGTAATTAATTCAGTAGTAATTTTCCTAATGACATCCATAAATTAACATAACATAGCCGCATTCGTACTTAGGCTAGTAGCGTCACAGAACATACATTAGTACAATTGTAGCGTGAAGATACTTATATTATACCTATTATATATTTACGATGTACAGACGCCAGCACAACAAGCTACCCGAAACTGACAAATTTTCCCAATCAACTTTGAACCTTATTTATTTATACATTTCAGGCATCAAGGCCCATATAAAACACATACAATACAATATTAATAACATAAAAATACTATAAATACATACAACACGCCAGCACATAAAGCTACTACAATCTGTCAAATTTATTTAACAGATTTTCAACTTTATCGCTATAGCATAAGGCTCAAAGTTGATTAGGGCAATTTGACAGTTTCGGGTAGCTTGATGTGCTTGGCGTCTACGGCTCTTAGCTACGAAAATAGTTGGTATAGAACAAAAATTTTGTAAAAAGGAACTGCTTAAATACTGATGACTTTCTACTATAAATCTCAAGTTTAACTCCAGCATTATCACGATAAAAGAAACCATCTTCACCAAAGTCTGAAAATAAATAATTTTCTTTAATTTATTTAAATGTCCCTCTTGGCAACCGTGGGCCTGAATAGGCTATTTGACTGGTTTCTGATAAACATCTCAGATTATTTAATGGTGTCTAACGAGCCCACAAAAACCTATTACTTCAAATTGCATTATGTATTTCTTTTAAAAAATAGTAAATAAAAATGTACTGTTTAAATAAGCCGCCAAAACGCTATCTTTAACAATATGGCGTCGTGACGTCAAGATTCACGTAAACAAACGTTGAAACGTCGAGATACTAGACAAAAGTCATCTGTTCTGTCAACGATAGACAGAAATTTACTAAATCATGACGTCATCTTAAGTTCAGCCAATCCAGACCGTTTTCGATTACGTGGCGCCAGATTTAAAAAGATGAAGTTTTTTCGGGATTTTTTTTATAAATAATACATTGTATTGTAGTAAAATTAATGCAAATCGATTTTAAAAGCGATAATCTATACGAGTGTCAATAATTATGACCTTATTTTTTAAATTGTCAAATAGCCTATTCTGAAGGGCACCGAAATTATACACAAAAGTTTTAAGTAAAAAGGTCTAACTTTAGGACCTAAGCTGTAATTTAGCCTCGTGATATTTTAAAATGGGTTTTGTCTGACTGAATGGCTGAAATTAAGTCCATTTGAGGACAGGTGTTCTGTTTAGTTTGAAAGTCCTTTTAAAAGTGGTTTGGAGTTTTATTTTGTGAGTTACAAAACTAATCAACGTTGTTGGTTTCATTGTCACCAGCGGAGTAACTGCATAACACACTGACAGTAGACTTAAATTTTGACAGTTCAACAACTTTCATTGCGTCATTTTTGAGCAGACTTTTTCGAATATAGGTAACAAGCAATGGATTAGCAATATCCTTCAACATTATTCAGATTATGATTGATAATGTGTTACGCAATAAGGGTGCTGAGTAGTGTCTGCTGAAAGAAGGCTACATATTTGTATCAGCCTGCTTATTGTAGATAGCCTAATTTTATTTATATTTGACTGTGTGAGGTAAGGCGTTTACTAAAAGACAATACACATGTCGTCAACATGATTTTTGTTCCCGATAATGGAACAAATTAAATACTCAAAAGTTAGGTTGAAATACTTTATTCTCCAAAACGTAAAAGGAAAGATGAGAGCAAAGTTTATTTGGACACAGTTCGTGAAACACAAAATACAAATAACAAATTAAAAAACTGGCCAAGTGCGAGTCGGACTCGCACACGAAGGGTACCACAAGGCAAAAACGCCGAAAAAAACACGTTTGTTGTATGGGAGGCCCCCCTTAAATATTTATTTTATTTTTAGTATTTGTTGTTATAGCGGCAACAGAAATACATTATCGGTCTAGCTATCACGGTTCATGAGATACAGCCTGGTGACTGACAGACGGACGGACATACAGCGAAGTCTTAGTAATAGGGTCCCGTTTTTACAACAATAGAGTGTGCCTCACGGCTGCGCCAAAAAGGTTCATTTCAGCATTGATTCCAGACAGATGCTGTTCAAAAGGGCTACATGTGAATGTAAGTTAACACCATGTAGGGTAGTTACTTTGTAAACTTATTCTAGGTAACTGACACCGATACAATAAAATAGGCTTGAAATTATTTTGTGTTTGAATTGTTTGGGTCACACGTTCAACGGTTTTATTCTCAACTAGAAGCGCCCCGCGGTTTCACCCGCATAAGTTTCAATCCCGTGGGAATATCGGGATAAAACGTATCCTATGTGTTAATCCTGGTTATAATCTATCTGTGTGCCAAATTTCATCCAAATCCGTTCAGTAGTTTTTGCGTGAAGAAGTACATGCAAACACACTCACAAACTTTCGCCTTTATAATATTAGTGTGACTAACGTAACTACGCGGAAGTCTAGTTATTTGGAGCGGCTCTGTGCATTCACTTAGTAGACTGAATACTTGTCAAATCTAAAGAATCTCTAGAACAAATCCAAAGAAATCAATCTCAAAGCGAACGGCGCTCGAGTGACTCAAGACCTGTAGTTCAACAACCCTCCAGCCTCTTCAAGAAGGCGACCTCCTTTATCTAATACCTTACAACCTTTGTCTATTGTCTATAAAAATCTGTCATACTATGTCTAGATAAGTTATCGAACTAAAATCGCCCCAAATTACATTCTTGCACTATTATAGATAACTAGCTGTTCCCCGCGGTGTCACACGCTGCCCGGCTCCTAAGGGTCGTAGCGTGATGTTATATATAGCCTTCCTCGATAAATGGACTACCCAACACTAAAAGAATCATTCAAATCGGACCAGTAGTTCCAGAGATTAGCGCGTTCAAACAAACAAACAAACTCTGCAGCTTTATAATATTAGTATATAGATTAGTATAGATTATATAAGTATTACTAAGTTTGCGTTGGCATTTTTTAATTTTTTGGAGATCAAAAGGAACAATTCTCGTAATTTTAAGAATAATCACAGTCTTGTGATTATTCTTAAAATTACGAGCACTTATGCGAATGCAGTCTCAATCTGTCAAAAAAAAAAACCTCTAATTTCCCTACATTTTTGATAATTGTTTGAAATTGATTGTCGCTGAGATGAGATTGCGTCTGAACTAAACTTGGCCTGTATTTTTTTAGAACTCCAGGTCCCCCATTATATGTATTATATCATACAGTACCTAAAGGTCGTCAACGTGGCACATTTGCGAGTGATTTATGGTGTGTATATGTGTGTGTGTGTATGTACATGCCTTCAGTTATTGTACTCGTATATACAGTCACGAGCATAAGTATGTATACACTTGGCTTTATTCAAAGGCGATGTTCTCCTTTAATTTTGAATGAAATTGTATTTTCTTACGAACATAGTATTTTCGAACCCATAGGTTTATGTAAAGTGTCGTATTTCAAGGTTGCATTCGTTATTTCACGAAAAAATCGCAATTGTAAGTTACCAAGTGTTGACATATTAGTGCTCGTGACTGTACAATATTTCCGCGCGGAACTAGTTTGGCGCGCCCTAGGTGGGGACGGGGGGGTGAGGGCGGCGGGGTTGCCTAGTGTTCCCAACGCACGTACTGAGACATGATAATGACAATGCGCCCCCGCCCCTCCGTCCCACTGCTCACACACCTAAGGCGTGGGCAACTAGTTCCGCGCGGACTATAGCTGACCAGGCGAACTTCGTACCGCCTAAATGTATGAGAAAATGAATGATTATTATCTTTTTTGTGTAAATTCTTCCCATGTTTTAATAGTTATTCTGTTATTCGGGGCGGAGACAAACCCAACAAATCTAAGATCATAGCCGTTCTTGAGTTATAAATGGTGTAACTAACCTAACTTTGTTTTATTATTATAGATGATAATATTTTGCACTACGCATCCCTCATCACATTCCCCCGGCAGAAACCCCAAGACAGAGCAATAAGGGGTTGTTCTAATATAATAAAAATATGCTAGAAGTAGAACGACAATTTATGTTCCATGCAAATGAGTAGTCCACAGAATCTGGAGCGAAACGTCTGAAGCTTTCAGAGCCAAACGATATTAACCCATTTAGCTAAACATAATTTATATGCCCCGCCATACAAGATACACAACACATGTAGGTACACAATTGAAACAAATACACCAGAATAACTCCTAATTTTGTACTCTATATATTATACTATGTGCCTTTTCTGTCTGATTTAACTGTTTGCCATGGAAATGTGAGGGGTGGTCCGACCCCGCGATTTCACGTAGGTACGCGTATACGCACCCGCTGCTGATTTATTACCTGGCTCGTGTAAGGGCGACTGCAGACCGGCGACATTATGACTTTTTGTATCGTTCCCTATAAAAGGTACACAGAATTCGTTGCGAACTACAGAATGCTGATTTGTTGGGAAACGCTTTTGTTGTGTAACTTTTGTACTTCTATTCTGATTTAGTTCCTTTGAACGAGTTAACGAGGTTTTTCCTCACAGCTTTTGTACGTTTTCTGCCTTTTATTGCGAAATGTTTGCCGTGTGGTCGGTCGGCGTTAACGGAAAGAAAATCATTAGGATACAATTAAGCGCAGCTCTTTTGTAGGAAGAGTAGTGGGCCTGAGGTATCGGCGCAGACTTTGTGGGTTCGAACCTTGACAGGCGCTTTACTTTGTGTAAATAATTTCATCACCACTAATCTCACAACATCATCATCTGCCTAGCCTTTTCCCAACAATGTTGGGGTCGGCTTCCAGTCTAACCGGATGCAGCTGAATACCAGTATTTTACATGGAGCGACTGCCTATCTGACCTCCACAACCCAGTTACTGGGTAATACGATACCACTTGGTAAGACTGGTTGTCAGATTTTCGGGCTTCTGACTACCCGTAACGACTGTCAAAGATCCATTAATGACAGCCGGGACCAACGGCTTAAAGTACTTTGCGAGGCACGGAGTGGTCTCGGTACGTAAAGATGGAATTATTGACCTCTAATCTCAAAACGGTGAAGGAAAATATCGTGTGGAAACCGGCATGTCTTAGAACCAAGTTCGAAGACATGTGACATCTACCAACCCGCACTGGGTCCGCGTGGTGGATTACGGCCTACTCCCTCTCACAGAGAGGAGGCCTGTGTCCCAGCAGTGGGAACATTATAGGCTGACAATGCTTTTGTAGAACGTGGCCATACTCGTGATGCAATGAATAAAACCGTCACGTTTTAATTAGGAAAATTGTAGATCGTAAAAACTGTAACACACATACCTTTGATATTGATTGGACAAATATTATAGCAAATGACAGTAAAAACAATAAAACGGCAGTAAAAAAGTTATGGCAGTATATCTATCAAGGCTATCATCTTTATCATGCCGTCGAAGTGCGGGAATCGAAACAGGTGACATGCCTTCACATACATTATTTCATAATGTGATTAGTTTTGCCACAGTCTAAATTTATACAGAAGGTCGAAGCGGTCGTTTTCGTGGAAAATTATGTGGTGGTTCTTGTAATACACTAGCTTCTGTCTGCGACTTATACCGCGTGAAATTTCTTGTTTTAAAATAAAATATATCCAAATATGACACTCAGCATCACCTCTAACTAGCAGCGCCCCGCGTGGTTTCACCCGCATACGTTTCGATCCCGTGGGAATATCGAGATAAAAAGTATCCAATGTGTTAATCCTGGTTATAAACTATCCGTGTGCCAAATTTCATTCAAATCCGTTCAGGAGTTTTTGCGTGAAAGAGTAAGTCAAAGTCAAAGCATTTATTTCAAATAGGCACATAAAAGGCACTTTTGAACGTCAAAAATTACGATAAAAATAGAAATGATTCTAGTCGCCCATTCCAAAGGGTAGTTTTCGTATGGAGAAGAACGGGCAAGAAACTCCACCGTTTCTCTTTTAAAAAGTTAAAGAGTAACAAACATCCATCCATTCTCACAAACTTTCGCGGTTATAATATTAGTAGGAAGTAGGACATAATTAGCATACATTTACCGGTGCTTAAACTTCTACAAATCAAGTAATAATTAAGCGATACCACGTTTTGGTGTAAGTATTAATTATGCCCAGTCATAGATCGATGGTTATATTTCCAACCTGTTTTTTACATTTTCTATATTTCCAACCGTTTTATAAGTCCAGAAGGTGACATTAAAACGACTTTATTATGATGGTGTGACGGATTTATTGCTGTTTTCCAATTTATATTATTGTCAGAACCAATGTTAATGAAAAAAAGGCTTTCAATATTAAAAGCAATAAAACACAATCTCAAAGCATTTACGAAACCAAATACAGACATTAGTCAATTGTCAAGGGGTCGGTCAGTCAGAAAGATGAAGCTCCAAAGCGTAGTGGGTTCCTATGGAGAAAAACGGGCAAGAAACACCACAGACACTCATTTAAATTTATACGAAACACTATAAGTATCGAGAATTTAGTTAGGCTGTGGCACACGAGGAATGACAAATCGTCGTCATGCAACAAGTATTAGGTATAACACCACTTCTATTTTTTATTAGGCATGCAATTCTATCGGTATTCAAGGAAATATGGGCCATTGTCATGTTGCTGACCTTTAGTTCAATAACTTCTTTATGGAAATATTCATGTGCTAGGATAGTTTTAATTATTTTACTTTTCGTCAAGGACAATTCATTATTTTTCAAATTGTCACACTACGACAATTTGCCGTGTTACAGCCAATTCATACAACTGTCAAAGAATGTTAGTTGTGATTCGGATATAAGGTAAAGTTTTGGTAGGCAATTTTGGTAAACAATAAATTTTCCTGACTTAACATCGGTCAGAATCTACCTACCTTTCTTCCAGAGACTCACATCTGTTTTTAGCAAATGCTAGCTGCATATTGTTGTGTTTTGGCAATGCTGCTATTGATAATCTCTAACAAAACCCACAGTTTTTAAGTTTAAGTTCAGAAATAAGTTAGCTCATTTTGTCAAAAGTCTAAAGTCATGGTTTACCAACGTGCAGTGGGGAAAGAAAGAAAGACACAGCCGGAAGGCGTCGCGGCAGACCCCGTAGAAGATGGCCTGGAGAAAACAAACGACCAGTGGTCCACTTTAGTCCTAAATCGAAAGAGCTGGAAGTCATGGGGAGACGCCTTTCCCAGCAGTGGGATGATGCATAGTCACAGTAACATTTTGTGTGATTCGTTTTTGAAATATATTCGAAAATGGACCCCCGTTTTGCATTCAACGGTACGGCAAAGCAGGAGCAAAAAAGTTAAAAGTATCAAATGTGCTTTAAAGGATAAAATCGTAGGTGTGCACCGGCCCATATGTACTGATCTTTATATCTTTGATAAACTGCTGTTACTCTCACGTAACCAATGCGTTTTGTTTTCCAACTGCGGTCACGGGTAGGGGAGTAATGATTTTCACAGTAAATATTGCGGTTAGCGAGTTATTTGGGATTTTTTGTTTTATTTATGTTTTATTCGGAAAATATGGTGATTTATACGTATACCTATGGAGGATTTAAAAGTATACAGTTGTCTCGTTTTAGAGTGGCACTAGCGGTCGTTAACCCACTTACATTTGCTATCTATGGTCCATAACCAATGGCCAATAACGAAAAACCATACATAGTTTATTGTTTTGGTTCCTAAGGAGAAATACAGGGAAAGGGTGGATGACCGCTATTGCCATGGTAAAACGCGGCAACTATAAACGAAAACAGCTAAACATCAAGTTATTATTTATCTATTCAGTTGGTAATTTCTTATGTAAAACCACATTTCAAGAAGTGGAAAAAAAAAAGATCGAGACTGGAAAAAAAAATATGGGGTGTGGCTGTGTCATGGACACGGCCGTGTGTTGTACGTGAATACGTTTACGTAACGGGGTTGATCCGCTCGGCCGCATTTATTCTTTTACGTTCCCGGCACTGCTTGACTCGGTCATATTCTTATGGTGTTTTTTTGGTACCATTCGATTGCTCTTGAGAAGCCCTTTCCAATCTGTATACGATCTCTGTATTTGGATTTGACTTTTTGACGCGTAACTATAGGCCGACATTATATATTTTTTATATTATTTTACTTTTTATTAAAAACACATTATATTCACTGTCACTATTTTACACTAATGTTTTGTATATAATCGATAGTTTTTGACAAGAGCTGACGATTGAAACTTAAACGAACGTCGTAGCTTTTCCGAGTCAAAAGTTATACTAAGTGGAAATCTCGATACGCAGCAAAATGACCTCAAAATGGCTTCCCCCTCCACCGCGTAATGAATCCTCCTCACTTGGCGTAATGAATTCTTTGATCCTTTAGCTATTCAATAGTGTAATTGAATTTAGGATATTATGATCCCTGAGAAAAACAAACTTCGTCATTTGAAATTAGATTCTTTAGGGCCTACAAACATAGTTTGTCTCTTCGGAATAACAATTCTATTTACCAAGGAAACGTCATGCATCGTAAATATGGACTCATATGGACATTCCTTCAATATTATAGTAAGTACTCGAAATATAAACTAGAAAAATACGCAAGCATTTCTATTTTTCGCTATAGCTGGCCACGACATTCAGCCCACTTGCCTGTCATAAATTATGTATGTAGCGCTACCAAAGAGTTGGGTATTTTCCACACATATTATATTATGTGTATGCAGTGGACATAATACGCTTTTGCAATATAGATGACATAGAGAAGCCCAGTTTACTATCTCTAGTAAAAGGGTTTCATCGTCGTTACCTGTAAGCTACAGGATGGCAGGGAAATTCAGCAACCTGTTACCATCGATTCAGTGATACTGAAACACCTTTTTTTTTGGTGCCCGGTGGAAATCCTCATGGACTTCCTCCATCGTGGGGGTGACAGAGGAGCATGACTCTTACCGGCTAAAACCACCGCGGTGTTGCACCTGTACCTATGGCCGGGGGGTGCGGGATTCGCATAAGCATTCACCGCTCCCCCGACAGGCCTCAACTCGCTGTTCCGCAGCGGGTCCCACCTCTCACCACCCACTCTCGAGTGACGTGTGTGGAACACTGCGCCGCCAACTCGGGCCTGTCTGGTCGGACGACGGACGCCCCTAGTCCGCCGCCTGCAGGCCACCCCTCATGGAGGTCACAGATCGTTTTGCGCCCTCCTCGGGCGCCCGGTGCGTCTCCTGCGGAAGGGAGAGAGGATGCGGCTTCTCTCTCCCGCTCGGCCGCCTCCTTTGCACACATGACATCCTCGAAAAAAGAGGCAACTCCTGAAACACATGCGTTGAAATTTTTGTCGGTTATTAAAAAAAAAATTGCTGTTACATACATTTTGACCGTCTATATATATTTATTGCACTTTTCTATTCGAGCAGTTACTACGACCGACACATTTAGAAGACGCCTACAGCCCCATAGACCCAACCACGGGATATGGGCCTCATAGATGCCCAACAGAAGCTAGACATGATCAATGTGAACGTTTCATTAATATGAATTTATGATTTTTTTTTTTCCATTATCTGCGATCAGTCCCAAGACTGAGCAGATTTGTTGTGGGTGGTGGGCGTTTGGCGGGTTCCTTCCAGCGGCAGAACCCCCGTCATATTTTACCATCGCGCCTCCAAGTCTTGGATATTGTGGCGCTTAAGTCGTCTGGAATAGGTAATTTGTGTTAGTACAGAAGCGAGTTCATTTGGGTGGTTTTCAAGCCGGGTTCTGTAGTTGGAGGCAGCCAATGCCACCCTCTTCCTTTACCGTTAATAATTAATGATATGGTCACGGTAATTTATGATATGGTTATCTTTTATTATTTATTGACGACAGTCCTTTATTTCTTGTGCAACCACACCATTTTATTTCTTTCCTTAAACACCACAGTATTACTATCTATAATTATTTTTAAACAAATATTTAATCGATATCTATTTAAATATTTACACACTTCATAAAACTGATTTACATCCGTAAGACGTAGCCTCGTAACATAGGGTGCAGTTGAAAACCAGCGTTAGCCATTAGTAGTCTTATATTTATGCTGAAATGGGCCTATTTGGCGCAGCCGTGAGGCACACAATACTATTTTGAGTATTTTTTTTTGTTGTTTTTGTGTGAATGTTGTGTGCCTTACTTAACCTGGTTCAAATAAACTAATTATTTTTCTTTCTATGAAACTGCTGATTTTTTTTATTGATAACCGACCTACAATTTCTACACAAAAATCATGTGTTGACTTCGTGGTTACAGTTTGCGCGTCGACATCCTTGTCACTCTGTATTTAAGAATAGAATAGAAAGTCCTCTTCGTGCCTTGTCGTACTTAGTTCTAATCTACGCAACAAATTTTAATGCGGTTTTCACGATAAGTAAGAGAATGTATTTCGGAAGAATATTGTGTATAACATATTAATATTAAACTTAAAGATTTTTTTTTTTTTATAAAACGTTGCCCCACACTAGGAATTTCTCCTGTGTGTGTTTCTCCTGTGTGTGTGTGTGTATTACATAGAAATCACGATGTTCTGTCAAGTCATAAAAACCGTGCAAGGTGAGGGCAAATTTTCCAACGCCAGCAACGCCTACGCAGTCTTTAGTCACAAAAGCTGTTTTTACCGTCTTGCTACGCCGTAGCTGATGCGATGACGTAGCCGCTACGCAAGCTACGCTTTCGTAGCGAGCGAGCGCTAATGCGATGGGTCATGTCATTATCCCCTTTTAATTAACTTTCATGGTTACTGGACGTGTATTTTGACTGTAACGATTGATAATTGAATTAGTTATTCAATTATTAACAGTTATTGACTATTTTGAATGGACTTTTAATATTATAACTAGTGATGCTATGTATTAGAAGAAAACGTGTTGCGTCGGCACCAAGTAACATGGGACAAGGGCAGGAAGACGATGACGCTGTTAATGATATACAATAGGCTCACCCCTGTTACATGGGACTTAAATAAACTGGCGAAATGTGAATGTGTATTATAGTGCCTATCCACAGATATACACCTAGATAACGTAAGAGCAACTACTTCGCGTGCCGAAAATCGCACCAGCTTACGTACAAAAATCGTAAGCCGCCACTTTCGCGCTCAGTCACAGGACAGCCAGCAGTACACAGGTACTGCTGGCTGGGTGAGCGTGAGCGCTGGCGCTAGGGCCCGGGGGTGGGGTGAGACGGGAGCAGCACGCGGCGGCGTCTTTGAATCCATCAGTCATAGTAGGTAGTAAAAAAATGGCACGCTTGGTTTCATACGGATCGTGATACTTGCGTTATCTAGGTCTATCTAAAAATCTGTGTGTCTAACCCTTTAAGTACCTAATGTAGGCGTGATGATGATATGTTATGAATGATGCAACATTAAGTATCTTCTAAAAATTAATATGAAGTAGATTATGAACCATTACGTATATTTTAACTCACATTTCTGACTCACTCGCAAAATCGCAATTAACACACAGACGCGTGTCATATTAAAATAGTTCTTAAACAAAGTTCTGTACTAATTCAGTAAAAGTCAGTCCGCGTCAGTGACACATATTCCAAGTAGGAAGGTATTTAACAAAGCTTTCCAATTTAAATTCTAAATTCACTCCTGCACCTACTGAATGCTTTATCTAAAGTTAATCTGTTACTCTGTGCTCATTTATGCTTAATTTTAATTCTGTTTAATTTCATATCGTATTCAGGAAACATCTGCATGACTTTGAATAATCTAACTGTGACTCGTTAATTAATTAGATTAAAGAATTACGAACAATTATGGGGGAAGCGCTAAGCTAGCCCGCGAAATTCAAATTTTCTTACGTTTTTTGCAATTTGCTGGTCAGTATTAAGTTGTACGGGTACGTTGATTAAAATATCATTCGCGACCGTTACAAATATGTATTTACAGAATTATAATCATTAGAATCAGTAATACAACTTGTTAAGTTGTAGAATAATCCTAAAATGTCAAGATTTCATGAAATACTCATTCAGTAGGATTACTTGGTCTTAGAGACTTGTGTTGATGACTTTAATGATTACAATTCTGTAAATACATATTTGTTACGGTCGCGACCATCATACGGGTGTAAGGTGAAACATTTATTCACTGTTCATTACTTTTCTGTTATACGTTCTTGTAGTAACGTTGAGCTCCTTAAGTCTTGAGTTGAGCTGCACGATTTTTGACAAATGCGTGTACTGACTGGACAGGTCCTCTCAATCTGTGTGGTTCTTTCCTCAAAAGACCACCTCAGACATCGATCTACATGATCTTCACCTGACCAAGATTATGTCTGGACTTTAAAAGAGACTGTGACCTCTGAGTTTGTTTCGGCCTTTCTTCTCAGAGTAGTCAGATAGGAAACGCCGACTTCATCTAGTTTAAAAAAAAACATGACTGACGTGTAAAAGTGTTTGTACAAACCTACTTACAAAAAATAAAATAATTTCATTTCATCATCATTTCATTTCATAACGAAACGGCCAAACCTCATATTTTGACTAAGGTGTAGAGTTTGTAGAGTTAGTGCGTGTAGATTTAGAAGCTTGGCTCTACAAGAGATCTGATAACTTTTTGACTCATCTCGGCAACATTTTACATGAAAATGTTTTTGGTGGGATAAGCTTTACCCAAAACCAAAATCAATTAAACCGAACAAAAAAACACGTGAAAACAAATTTCTTTGAACAGTTTGCTTTAAAATGACTTCATGTTGCGTGACTCGCAAGGCGAGCAGTGTTTCTTTCTAATTTATTTCTTGTATCGCTACACCGGGCGTCGTTACCGACTGGAGATAAGGCGTATTAGGTGATTGAATTAATTATTCCGTTGGTTCACTGCCTACTTGTAAGGGAATTGGTTTAGTTAGGATGGTATTTTGCTGCTGAAGTTTTTTTGTGAGGTTATTTTTTGTTTTTTTGGAGATTAAAAGACAATTCAATTTTAAGTCTTATGTTCTCTGTTGGAAAATAGTTAGGACACAAAAAGAAACGCCTTGTACCTACTAAGTTTTTATTTAGGACTAGCCGCGCGATTTCACCCGCATCAGTTTCGATCCCGTGGGAATATCAGGATAAAAACTATCCGACGTCCTTTCCCGGGACTCAAACTATCTCTATACCAAATTTCATCTAAATCGGTTCAGCGGTTTAAGCGTGAAGAGGTAACAGACAGACACACTTTCGCATTTATAATATTAGTATGGATATTTAGTAGTTAGTGACTGAGCATTTGGACAGACGTTTAGTGTGTTTCAAATAGAATCCATTAACACAATTTGTACCACTTATGTGTAGCAGAGGGGCTTGTGGCTAAGAAATAAGAGCCGCACGGTTCGATCGATCAGGTTAAGCTACGCTTGCCGCGGTTGGTCCATGGATGGGTGACCATCTTTACATACCAAGACCCCTCCGTGCCTCGGAAAAAGCCGTTGGTCCCGGCTGTCATTCATGGATCTTTGACAGTCATTACGGGTCATCCGAAGCCCGAAAGTCTGACAACCAGTCTTACCAAGGTGTACCAAATATATTCATTTATTTGCTCAGAATGTAGGGATTTACAATAAGGTGTTTACAATAATATTAAAGAATCCTTGTACAGTCAACAAAGGAGTTAAGTATACAGGAGCGTCGGATATTGTTGAAGTTTACTAAGAAACCGATGGATATTCTCGAATAAAATTTTAGTTTATTAATAGGAAACAAACAGCTCATTTATTAAATTAAATTTCAGTCCAGAACATCCATCGGTTTCTTAGTAAACTTCTACTATATCCGACGCTCCTGTATACTTAACTCCTTTGTTGACTGTACATTCTACCATTTTGGCATGCAAACATTGATGCAGTACCTACATGATTCTGAACGCCCGCAGCATTGAAATTTTTCGTCAGTTATTAAAAAAAAAAATGCTGTTCTAAAAAAGCAAGCATAAAGTAAGCATATTGCTTTTCTAAAAAATAGCAGATTATTTTTTTGATAACGAACGGCCGAAAATTTCTGCGCTAGAATGTAGAATCATGTGCTAAATTCATGGTTTTTGCCACAAATTCATGCTCAGGGCTGCAAATAAAGTCACCATTTCCACCTAATTCCAGCCATCTATCTTGCTAAACTAACGTTAGACAAAATTTTCCGTTTATAACATGTAAAATAGTTCCGGATGTCAGTTAAGTCTCTCAAGAGGTTCCCGGTGGCTGTCGGCGATAAGGTCTTTGTAACTATATCTACTGGGAGGTTTTACATTTATGCTGGCATTGTCAGGTTATGTTGGTTTGATAGATAAAGTTATCTTTTGGGTTTTTTTTAAATTCATTTATATATTTATTTAAATAATCAAGATATATACGAACTAAAAATAACAAAATTAAATCCTAACTTAACTAAAACTATACATAAACTAAAAAACAGCGTCGAAAAATTCATCCGCATCGCTGTAGACTGGTAAAGTACCCAAGAGACTGGCGGCATTACCACGTTGTATGGCGATGCTTAGCCTCTGGGCAAGGTAAAAGCCAGCCCTTGGGTCACGGGAAGTGTCAACCAGCCGTTTCGAAATGTCTTTAAAAAGACCATGAGCACTCGGACCCCACGGCCTGAGGGTTTCAACCCCAAACGGCTCGAAAATATAATTTCCGATGAGGTTATTATATTTTCGCCGCTTGAGGTTTTCCACAGCCGCAGCAGCAGCGCTAGCACAGCATGCCGAGCCAGGAACCACCAGGCCACCTTCCATGGAAATAAAGACATACCGTCCGGTCTCTTGCCATCGTCGCGTGCCAAACCAATTGGGTTCTAATACAGCTGGAACGCCGACGGTGACAAGAGCTCGTCGGATGATGTCATTAATGTTCGCGTGCCGCGCCAAGCGACCCGCACTTCGGCTGCAAGACAGCCCGTGGTGAATAATTGATTAATTTATAGAAAGAAAGAATGAAAAATTGGTTTATTTCCACAGAAATACGTGCATATATATTATAAAAAAAGATAATTTAGTTCAAATAAATGATACATAGTGCCTAATAATACCCTTTTATTCATAAACTTTGCTTAAAGTTTAGTAGTGATTACCGACTGTTTAACCATACATTTTAGACGTTTAAACGTCACTTAACTTTAATTATCATTTATAAATAAACCCCTTAATGATCAGTGGTGGTGGTGGTAATGGCCCTGAGTTACGAGTTGTAGGTCGTGGGTTCGAACCCAGGCAGGCGCTTTACTTTATGTAAATAATTTCATCACTACTGATCTCAAAACGGTGAAGGAAAACATCGTGAGGAAGCCGGTATGTTCTAGAACCAAATCCCGCACTATGCCCGCGTGGTAGATTATTAGCCCACTCCCTGGGAACAGAGAGGAGGCCTGTGTCCCAGCAGTGGGAACAATACATTTGAACTTTTCACAGATGATTTATTTCTGTTGCCACTATAACAACAAAAATAAAATAAAATAAAAATTTAAAGGGGTATAAAAGAAACGTTTTTTTCGGCGTTTTATGCCTTGTGGTACGGAACCCTTCGTGTGCGAGTCCGACTCGCACTTGGCCGGGTTTTTCTTATTTTCGGCCTTATTGCATGGCCTGAGTTTTTACTCAAATCTTTTTGAACTAGTTCAATTCTGGCAAGGTCTACAGTTATGTAGCTAACTAGCTAGTAGCTACATACAATAAATACGTTGCCAAAAACCGAACGTATCTGTTATATCTTTTTAGGGTTCCGTACCCAAAGGGTAAAAACCCTATTACTAAGACTTCGCTGTCTGTCCGTCCGTCTGTCTGTCCGTCTGTCTGTCACCAGGCTGTATCTCAAGAACCGCGGTAGCTAGACAGTTGAAATTTTCACAAATTATGTATTTCTGTTGCCGCTATAACAACAAATACTAAAAACAAAATAAAATAAATATTAAAGGGGGACTTCCATACAACAAACGTGTTTTTTTTTTTGGTATTTTTGCGTTGTGGTACGGAACCCTTCGTGTGCGAGTCCGACTCGCACTTGGCCAGTTTTTTCAATCTAGTCACAATTCTCGTTCCACATGGCACTCGACAATTCCGCATCCGCGCATAAAGCTACATAAAACTAGAAACAGAACGTCTAAAAAGCGGCGTAATTGAGCGACGCGACGTTGAGAAAAAAATTAAAACCAGCGAATGTTCTTTGTGACTGTACCAAACACGTATCTAATAATAGGACATAGACACAAAATAAATATAAGCAGAAGAAGGTCGGGTCCGTACAAGCATTGATACGAAAACGCACACACACATAAACAATCAGTCTGACAGCTGCAACCCAACAGCTACCTTATTACAATAACAATTAAGATCACTGTAATTTTGACAGACTTGACAGTTGCAGCAACCCAACTGCAACCTTATTATCCTGAGATTAAAGATCACTGTGATATTGGCAGTGATGCAAAATCGGAGGTAACAAACTGTGAATGGACTGTAGACGCACTCGCATCCAGCTTTTGTTTGACATTCTATTTAAAGTGAACGTTTACGCCGTAAGTACGACATTTCATACAAACTTTCAAGCCCTTATTTGTCGAAATGAATGAACCGATTTTAATGAAACTTCATATGCATAAGCAGGATACAAAGGTCTAAAAAGTTATTAGAGAACATTTTCGAAAAATAGTGTTACAGCAAAATTAGACCAATTTTATTTTTTCCATAGAAACAGAGACTTTCAGTTATCTTTTTTTAAATAAGGCATTTCGAAAATGTTTTCTACTAACTTTTTAGACCTTTGTATCCTGCTTATGCGTATGTAGTTTCATTAAAATCGGTTTATTTATTTCGAAAAATAAGGGTTTGAAAGTTTGTATGAAATTTCGTACGGCGTAAACGTTCTTATAGAATGTCAAAAAAAAAACTTGGATGCGAGTGCGTCTACAGTCCATTCACAGTTTGTTACCTCCGGTTTTGCATCAAACGTATCAGTTGAAAATGTAAACAAATGGTACAGATTTATAGTGCCACTTACGAGTGCTTCGAGCTTCGATTTGATTACCTCTCTGAATCCTTAAACCCGAGATTCTAATAGTTTTGTATTTGACAATTTTATTGTGGTTAATTTTATAACCTCAATTTCGTCGATGATTTTTCAATTAAAAATGTTATTCAAACAATAATTGTTGGAAAAAGTGAAACACATTTGTATAAATGTGTTACTTTAATCTAAATTCTGATGAATTTATTATCCTTTAGTGAGTGATTGCGTGAATAGTGATTGACCTTCGGGGTAATTGCGTAACACACTAACAGTAGGAATGGCTTTAATTTTGTCAGTTCAACAACATCCATTGGGTCATTTACGTTGTTGAGTAGACGAATTTCCCGTATAAAGCAATGGATTTTCAATATCCTTCAAAATTATTCAAATTGTGATTGATAGGTTTATTACGCAATTAGGGTGCTGAACCGGGTTCGTTTACACTTTGATCAGATACTTTTGAAACCGACTATATGCTTCTAAGTGTGCGTGCGTCTGTTTTCGCCTGTTGTATGGATTCGCCTTCTATCTGTATCTATTCTGTGGTACGGTTGAGTTCCACAGTGCATTACGTATGCGGGTGGTGTCCACAGCCAATAGAGCTTCTTTTCCACCCGAAGGTACCGTTACTGGGAGACTACTTACCAGATTTTATACACCGAAGATCCGTTTTCTGATCAGATCTGGAGTTGAGATCCGGAAAATATGGGAATAATGTTTTTGTTGGTCGTCCCTTGCTTTGTTGTATAAAATAATCAAGAAATCTTTAAATCTCTTCTTTATCTTTTATTATATAAAACATAGCAACACGGAGTCTATATTTGTGCCGGGTTGATGGCAAAAGGCTCGTCCCCTATTACATAGGAAAATGAACGAAATGTGGGTGTACTATAGGTACATCTCCTGGGAAATGGACATTTTGGGAAAGGGACTATTTGAAACAAAGGGACATTTTGGGTAAGGGACTATTTGAAACCAAGGGACTATTTGAAACAAAGGGACATTTTGGGTAAGGGACTATTTGAAACCAAGGGACATTTTGGGAAAAGGACTATTTGTAACCAAGGGACATTTTGGGAAAGGGACTATTTGAAACCAAGGGACATTTTGAGAATCGACTATTTGAAACCAAGGGACATTTTGGGAAAGGGACTATTTGAAACCAAGGGACATTTTGGGAAAAGGACTATTTGAAACCAAGGGACATTTTGGGAAAGGGACTATTTGAAACCAAGGGACATTTTGAGAATCGAATCTGCCCAACCTTTCGGGGAAACACGGCGTCACGCTATTTTTTTATGTTGTGTTTGTTATAGCTTTATACGCTGAATAGTGTGCAATTGGAGGGGCCTATGTCCAGCAGTGGACTGCTGTAGGTTGATGAAGATGTTTATCATAAAGACATTCATGTATCTTTGGATGATATTTACTACTCCCCAATAAATATAAATGTCTCCTGTCAATCCATCAGTCGCTTTCTGTCTGACAGGAATATCAAATTATATCAAATTTCTACTTACGTGACTAAATTCTATTGACACTGCGGTAACCAAATTATTTTCAAACACGTACACTTTTCTGTATCTCATAAATATACGATGATTCAGAACAAATATAATAGAAATAAGCTGAATACTTATATATTTGGTTTTTATCCTTAAAAAGTACCAGGTTCTTAGTAATTGACTACCTACAGTATTTGTCTGTCCTTCCCCTTTTTAATCCATCCAAAGGTTGTCTTTAAAAGATCGCTTTTAGCGATAATACCGCCCATTGTGTCACCCTTTGTACAGTTTCTATAATTATGTCTGTAATTTATATGGTGTACATAATAAAGAGTATTCTATTCTAATTAATTACAATCTAGCCTATAAGACTAATAAGCAATTTTAATCTACCTTAATTATTTACGTGATAATTATTTTAAAACTTAGAATAGTGTTTATTGTACTTTACACAAGTCCGTTCCACTTTCTTAGAGTCTGATATGATGATATAAACACTTTGTTAATGCGTCATTATGTGTCATTGACATATGTTGGAATATTATTGACAAGCAGAAATATCATATTAATATATACTATCGCGTACTACGTATCGTACTAATATAATACAGCTGAAGAGTTTATTAATTGTTCGTCTGAACGCTTATCTAAAACTACCAGTCAGATTTCAAAAAATGTTTTGCTTTGGATAGCCCAATTCTTGAAGAAGGTTATCACGCTACGATCTTTAGGAACCGAGCAAAACGAAAAAAAGTCTGAAAGAACGCTAATCGAAAACGAAGTAACAACGCGGGCAGACGATGCGATGCGACGGGGTGGGTCGGGGGAACAAGAAATTTCACGCGGACGAGGTCGCAGATAAATGCTAGTTGGTCCAAAAAGACGCATATTCACTGTACGACGATGTTACGTAATATACTGTCTGAGAAAATGGCAACCTGTCTTAAAATATCGTTCAACGTCGCAAGAGATAAGTTTGGAAAACTATCAAAAGTCGCTCGACTGTGAATCGCGTTTGTCGTGTCGTGAATAATCAGCTTTATCAATGATTTGCGCTGCAAATGCTTCAAAATAAGCAAGTTTATGCCGTTAAAAAATCATTTCAGTTAAGGTTATTATTGGCGTTTGGTGTAAGTAATAATATCAAGGTAAAAATCGGGCCATATTGAGTGAGAGTTAAAAACGTAGAGGTAAAATGAACAAGGATATATTCCTCATTACACATTTTTCCTCGTTTTTATTAAGTATTATTTATTCATTAAAGTAAAAAAATACTGTACAAAGGCCGAGTTAATGCCTGAGGCATTTTGTATTAAATATACTGAGACTTATTGATAGGAAAGATATGTACCAAAATCAGTTTTGTGAGTGAAATCGCGTCTCAAAATACTTCAAAGTTTGGGCTAGGTACACACGACGTCATATCAAGCTATGCATTTCCAGGTTTAGCTGACCTCGCATTGTATAATGCTTTTCGTACAATGAGAAGTCAGCTTATACTGGAAATGAATAGCTTGATATGTCGTCGTGTGTACCTAATTAAATTATGACGCAAGAACCCATACAAAATATTATTTTCAGCGAATAAACAGCTGCGGAAAAATATTGCTTTATCAATAGATTCCGTTCCTCGTCTCTTTGAAATATACTGTGTAAAGATAACAGTTCCAAGTAATAAAAAAGTTGCTTTAGAAATACTTACAGCTACTTATCTTCCAGGACAACACTACGGCTTATGCTCGACTCCTATAAACAAAAACAAATCGTTTTTTTCTTTATGAATGGGCCCGCTCTTGACCTCGATTACGCCTGATGGAAAGGGATGGATGAGGTCTATGATGGAACGAGCGTGCCCAGAAGATGCCTAAGGCACTGGAACTCCCATACATCGACGAAACACAGCAGGCTGTTTGACGCCGGACTCCGGTGGGGTGTTCGCAAAGCAGGCGGGCGTTAGCCCTACCACCGCAAGGGAAGAATTGGCCAGTCAAATAAGGTGTTGGGTGTGATTCTCCAGAATGCGTCGAGCGCTCGGTTCTGTTGAGTAACTGGCGGAACAAACTGCGCTACACGAGGAGGCTTCTTCATGCATCCCAAAAAATCCCATTGCTTACGAATGGTAGCATTATTTCTTGCCAATCTGGGCATGTACACAGATTTGTAAGCTAATTTTACCTGTGATAGCTACTTCCATATCGGAGGGTCTACTATGCAAAGCTATGAGGTCCTGGCTTCATTATTGGTAAAGATACAAGAGGCTTTTAACCAATAACTGTCCGTAAATTATATGAATCGGCCATTAGCGTTTTTATGGAGGCTTGAAAAAATACTTTTTGTAAAAACTTTGATAAAGTTGTGCTTCTCTTAAGATTTATCACAATTTATTGGCTAATTTAGAACTCCTTCTCTGTTTTTTAACCGACTTTAAAAAAAGGAGGAGGTTCTCAGTTAGTCGGAATCTTTTATTGACATTTTCGGTTGTATTCCTGAAACTTTAACCACTCAATTACAAGGGTTGCTCAAAATACTAGAGGGACAAGTGGTAGTGGGCGCTTTCAAAGCTTTTCGTATTTCTACAAAGACTTTCAACAGGATTTATATGTAACCTTGTCGTTGGCTAATATTAGGTATCCTTCCCATACTTTTTTGACATTTCTATTATCTTTGTTACTGATAGAATGTCACTTTGTCTATGCTGCCCTCTTTTGACGTTTTCAGATGTTTTTCTTGAAACTTCATCAATTTAATTGTTCAAGTAATTTGAAATAGCAGCAATGCTTTTGCAAATCCACACATTTATTATAAGAAAATTAAAGATATGAAACTTTTAACAGTCCCGTTCTAGGGACAAAGAGACTTAAAAAGAATTTTATAAGTTTGTTTACTGCAAAGTTCTTAAAAGTATCTTCCGGCGTCGCGACGCTGCCGCTCTGTAGATAGCGGTAGAGAGCGAATCTCGGTTCAGACGCAATGCGGTAACCGGCAGTCTAGATAGGTCTTTATAGTCATTCATACAGAATATACAACGCCGTATATTTTGTTTTGGTTTTGTATTTATACTGGTTTTTCATAAATTTTTGGGGGAAACGGCTATGTTTTATTGATGTGTTGGGAAATACTAAAACAGATAAAAAATGATATCTGGCCTGCCTATTTTTCTGAAAACAATATTGTAATATTTCACACGGCACATTACAGTTTTTGTCTTCATTGATGAACGAGCCAGCTCACTGATCATAATAAGAGAAATATTATGATCAGTGGCCTGGCTCGGCTGGCTCGTTCTTTGGCCGAAGAATTTATTAGCATTACCATTCAACGTTACTGCCAGTCTTCTGGGCACGTTTCCGGATGACAGCGATGCGGACGAGTACTTCGACGCCTAAATGTTCTTTTGTTTTTGTAATACCTAGTTACTTTGTAAGTCATTTAATTTTAGTACCTACTGTTAATTAATAGTTATGTTAAAAACTGGCCAAGTGCGAGTCGGACTCGCACACGAAGGGTTCCGTACCACAAGGCAAAAACGCGGAAAAAAACACGTTTGTTGTATGGGAGCCCCCTTAAATATTTATTTTATTTTGTTTTTAGTATTTGTTGTTATAGCGGCAACAGAAATACATCATCTGTGAAAATTTCAACTGTCTAGCTATCACGGTTCATGAGATACAGCCTGGTGACAGACAGACGGACGGACGGACAGCGAAGTCTTAGTAATAGGGTTCCGTTTTTACCCTTTGGGTACGGAACCCTAAAAATTGTATCACACTAATATTTAATAGGCGAAAGTTTGTGAGTGTGTGTGTGTGGGGGTGTGTTTATATGTTTGTTAGTTCTTCACGCTCAAACGGCTGGACCAATTTTGATAAAATTTTGTATGGAGGTAGCTGACAAGGTGGATTAACAGGCTACTTTTTATCCCGATATTCCCACGGGATCGAAACTTATGCAGGTAAAACCGCGGGGCGCAGCTAGTGTAAAATAAATGTAGATTAGATACCGTTAATAAATTCTACTCATTTTTCGTGTCCGGAGTATTCTGTTAAAATAAGTAAGTCAAATTCGATGATGTTTTAGCCTACCAAGAACACGTAGTCAGGGATAATAGGGGTCACAGGTTACTTATCGATAAAATGTCGGTTAACACAAGTACCTACACCTACCCTTTGAAGAAAAACGTGGCATAGTGCGTGTTTTTAGGATAAAAACGTGTAACCTGGCGTACATAAGAGGGATCGAGTGGTTATTAAAAGGGTCTATCTACTTACTTATAAACGCATTGAGAGTCGGGGTACCTATAAACATGTTTTGAATGTTAATCCCTCTATTTATACCTGACTGGACCAAAAAAAGTATAAACTACTTATCTACCTATATACTGTGAATTTTTTTTTGTTATCCTGTTGCCATATTGTATGTATCAGAATACTAGCGCTGCGACATTTATTTTTTAAATGTCGCAGCGTCAACGCTTGTCGCGGTTGTCCGTGGATGGGTGATCATCTCTACATACCAAGACTCCTCCGTGCCTCGGAAAGCACGTTAAGCCGTTGGTCCCAGCTGTCATTTGTGGATCTTTAACAGTCGTCAAAAGCCTGAAAGTCTGGCAACCAGTCTTACCAAGGGGTATCGTATTACCCAGTAACTGGGTTATGTAGGTCAGATAGGCAGTCGCTCCATGTAAAATACTGGTATTCAGCTGCATCAGGTTAGACTGGAAGCCGACCCTAGCATAGTTGGGAAAAGGCTAGGCAGGTGATGATTAAACTTACATACAATGTGGTGATTAGGTTACCACATTAATTGAAGCCTCGTATTCTACATAACACGAATTTTAAACATAAACAATTAAAATAATTAATAACATTTAACATTCTAGCCATGAGACCTTGTTTTACCCGACTACGGCAAATCAAAATGGAGGGATATGATTTTGACCGGTATGTTCTCGTATTATGTTGTATTTAACAACGTTAAACTTAATTTGTGATTATTTGGTAACATTACCATAAAGATTGCGTTAAATCGTTGATACCATCGCCCCGCGCGTGTCTAGTGCCTTATTATCAAATTTCGTTATTTTGTTTTAAAAAATTATTACAAATTCATTTTATTATTTTAACTGACTGATAACAACTTGTAATAACCGTTGTACTCTTTAATGTGACAATCTAAACGCCAATCTCTCTGTATATTAAAGATATCTCAATGTTTTGTCAAGTCGTAAAAACCGCGAGAAGCAGGGGTGGGTCGCTAGTAGAATATAAAGTATAACGTAAGAAAGAAAATTTATTAAAAGGAAATGCGGTCGGAGATACTTTTTGAAAAAGCCTAAGTAAAAAGTCATAAATTCGAGTTTTGGCTCTCGCCTATTTTCTCCTCCAATATTGGACCAATTTAAAAGATGTTTTATAAACAGAATAAGAAGGATAATATCGTGAGCTAGTCCCGAGGCGAGGCGATTACCTTACGATTCCGATTAGTGTGCGTTGCAGTAGGGAGTTTCATACAAAGAATACTGAATGCCTCGAGTTGATACGGTGCCGGTCCCTTTCCGAGTTGATATGTGCAGTGCTATGACCTTATAACGGAATAACCTTACAAATATGTAAATTGTAGTGACAAGTCTACAATTTTGAAGAAATGTAGATAGGGGCAATTAAACTTTTATAACGAATTTATTTGGAAAATAAATACCGCTTACCGGCGTTCCTGTCTTCTGTCCACAGCACTGAAAAGTTGACCGGGAAAATTTTAGCCCCTTGCCTAGTCGACTCTGAAGTGCCGTGCTTGACCGACGCGGTGAACGCCTGGAAAGCGGCTTGCCCGGATACAGATCGGCCCGTAAACCCATCTTCCCAGAGACAGTGGGATGAGCCGCTCTGCAGGTTGGTACGGAATAATCTTATTAATACGTCCACCAATTCTGCTGAGCGTGCCCGCCTGCTGGCTGTGGGTGAGTGGGAGTCGGGTCTCTGGCTTCAAGCACTCCCGTCACCCAACATAGGCACTATGCTGGGTGACACCACCTTCCGGCTCGCTACCTGTCTGCGTTTGGGCGCTCCTTGCGGGGCTCCGCATCGCTGTCAGTGCGGTGAAGCTGTCGACTGCCTCGGGCACCATGGCCTATCTTGTAGTAGGAGCGCAGGCCGGATAGCACGGCACGCCAGCATTAATGACATCATCCGCCGTGCTCTTGTCACCGCCGGGGTGCCAGCTGTTTTAGAACCCAACGGCCTGGCACGCGACGATGGGAAGAGACCAGACGGAATGACCATAATGCCCTGGAAGTTAGGCAGACCTTTGGTGTGGGATGCAACATGTGTCGACACCCTTGCGCCATCCCATCTTCCTAGCACGGTGGGCTGTGCTGGGGCGGCTGCTGCAGGTGCAGAAAACCTCAAACGGCGAAAATATTCCAACCTGATTGGGAGTTATATGTTCGAGCCGTTTGGGGTTGAAACACTAGGGCCATGGGGTCCGAGTGCCCACTTGGTTTTTCGAGATATCGCCAAGCGGTTAGTCGACTCTTCACGTGACCAGAGGGCTGGCCTATTTCTTGGCCAAAGAATTAGCATTGCCATACAACGTGGCAATGCTGCCAGCCTTTTGGGCACTGTTCCTGTTGACAGCGATGCGGACGAATTTTTTGATGCCCTATGATCATTTTGCTATTTTTTTTTTTCATATAAATGTACATATTATTATTATTTTAAATAGGTATTAGCATAAATTATGTAAATATTAAATAAAGATTCCTTTGGAAAATTATATTACAAACATAACGGATAATGTTAGCACACTAGATGACAGATAAACAATAGGTAGGTCTAGGTACATAGGCCCTACGCTTTGTGTTACGCTTTTAAAAATACGAATGAATTGATTGAAGATCGTAAATTGTGACATTTGTAACTCATACTTGCGTAATTTCTGTGTTAGGTACGCAATTTTTTCTACAATTTGACAATTTTGTAGAATTGTAAAGTTTTGTGGTGTAGTATATAAGTACTTACCTATTTAATCTTTACTTTTAAAAACTAACATTTACTTGACTAAATATTATTTTCCTGTTCCAGGTAACAAATCAAAACTGAAGTCCCACTTATTTCCTGCAACCAGAACAACGCCCAGTCGTCGGAGACAGGTAAAAGATAAACAAAAAAATGTATAAATAAATTGTCGTCCCGTAAAAGCCGAGACATTCAGCCGGCCGCCCGGGCGCCCGGCGCCCCTCCAAATCATTTTTAAATCCCGGTGGTCAAAGACTTTTAAATATTTATGTAGTTTCAGGAAACAACACTGACTAGGTCTGAATAATTTCTGGCTTTCTTGTCAATCTGTATTACTTAGGAATCGGATTTAATTTGTCTAGTTTGTTTTTATAATGTTACTTTTTAACTCCCGACGCAAAAACGACGGGGTGTTATACGTTTGACGTGTGTGTGTGTGTGTGTGTCTGTCTGTGGCATCGTAGCTCCCGCACGGATGAACCGATTTTGATTTTGTTTTTTTTTTTGTTTGAAAGGTGAATTTTTCGTTTAGAGTTATTCAAGGTCTCGAAAATATCTTGAATCGCTATAACCTTCTAAAGAAAAACATTCGGTTTTCTGATTTTCTCAAGTTTTTGTTACAGCCCTATGAGTTAGCGTTCTTCAGACAATCATAGCCCTCCATCTAATCTAATCCAAGCCGATCTTAACGTAAGGATAAAATTGGGTTAAGACCAGAGTTGTCAAATAAAATTGCGCATGCGGCACCGTACCTACGTGATAGAACTAAAACTTCATAAAGAATAAGATAGATTTATTATGAGAGACAAAGAGAGTTACATCTTTCTTCTCTCGTGTAACGAAATGTGCCCAGACGTGACGCGACCTTGAAATTTCACTCTCAATTCTCTACCAATTATCGAATCGCCGCCTAAGAAGTTTCACTTCAATGAAAAATAACATTTGAGTAAGGGCTCTCGCAGATAGGGGCGATGCGACTATCGTAGAACAATTTCTATGAAAACTTCAATGAAATTGTTCTAACAGAATCGCGTCCCACCATCGCGTCCCGCCTATCTGCGGGAGCCTTAAAATTTGCATATAGCTGTAAAAAAGTATGTTGTAACTTTCTGCCGGTTTTACGCTGCCTCCTAAATAGCTCGATATTCAATAAAAGCTAAAGATAAGTAGCTAAAACCATATTTCGACACGAAAATTTATGACATCTTAACATCTTTACGAAAATGAGTATCAATTTGAGCGTTACAGAGGCCGTTATTGTGATAAATGTGGTGATTTTTGGCCTAATGTGACTTGGAAGGGCACTAAGCGGTGGTCGGAAACTTCAAATATTACGGCGTGACACTAACGATCTACTTACCTCAATGCTTTGTTACAAAGTTCCGGTGCGATTTGCGAAATTGTTCAAGATTTGGACATGTTTAAATGGAGGTTATAAAGTTGTGGGGTGCATTTTAGTATACTTTTGTAATGGTATCAAAATATCAAAATATGAACGTTTTTTTTTTGCAATTTTGAGAAAAAATTAAATATCTCTAAACTCTTAACTTAATGAAAAAAGATTTAATTTTTGGTATACTCGTCTGACCATTTATGAGTTTCTTTATGGGTAATCTTCGAAACTACTGAACCGATTCCGAAAATTCTATCGCCATGATTGCCCATTTTTATAGAGCATGATTTACCTTAAAACAACAAATTTCACACAGACGAAGTCGTGGGCAGAAGCTAGTAATTAAGGCGAAAGCGTCATGGTAGCCCACGAATTCAAATTTTCTTACGTTTTTTGCAATTTGCAGTATCAGGTTGTACGTTGATCTAAATATAATTCACGGCTGTAACAAATTAATATTTAGTTATATGTATAATTATACTTAATCATAAAAATCATCAATACAACAAGTTCATGTTACCCTATTGAATGACTACCACAAAACGGGGTGAATAGGGATGCAGGGGTGAATTGGGACAAAACTTTAAAATGGATTTTAGCGTTGAAATAATACAGTTTGTTGCCGAAAAGGACACTTAATCGTTAATTATAATACAATAAACACATTAGACTCCTTTTTGACAACAAACTATATTATTTCAATGTTAAAATCGCTTTTAAAGTTTCGTCCACATTCACCCCCGGATCTATTCACCCCGTTTGACGGTTTTTCATGAAATCATGACATTTGAGGCCAATTATATCATCGTACAAGACTTTCCTACCCAACATTTCTCATCAGAACACAAACTTGCTTTACCAAAACACTTTACAAAAGAGAATCCAAAACATGCGAACAAGTTACACTTGATAGCAAAATTAATTATTACATCACCACAAGACGCTAGTTTCAACGCCTTTCAGTTTCAGCTATAAATAATATTTAAGATTTACAGCAGTTTCGTATGGAAATGGGGGCTTCCAGCGCCGTCATATGAGACTGTGAGTTACGAGTTTTGAAAGGTGGTTACAGCAGCGGTCACCTGAAACGGGTTTATGAAAAGATGGTGCTTTATATTGGAAGGAAAATGTGTCAGAAATCTTATTATTTTTGAAGTAAAACTTCAGCGGCGATTCGATTCGATTGGACGAGAATTGAGAGCGTAAGTTCACGGACGTGTCACGTTTACGCACATTTCGTTACATGAGAGAGAAGAAAGATATGTTTCTCTCTGTCTCTCACGCTAAATCTCTTTTATTCTTTATTTTTAAAGAGTTTTTTTAACTAGTCTGTCGTTGAGGGTAAAACTGTTTTGGACTACAATGTGCTAATACATTGTTTTTATGGAAAACTAGCTCACGCCCGCGGCTTCGCCCGCGAGGTATGTCGATAAAAACTATCCTGTCCTTCCCCGGGATGCAATCTATCTCTCTGCCAAATACCGTACCGTACAAAATTTCCGCGCCGAGTTGAGTGAGAGCGAAATTTAAAATCCGCAGGGGTGCCGCGCGCGCCACGCGGGCCGCGCGTCGAGGAGGGTCCGCTCGCCAGCAGCACGCCTCAGCTTATATCATAGCTTAGCTCAGATAAACAGCGGAAAAATATTTTGCATTTCTGGCGTCGCATTCTAGCAGTTTCGTTTTTTTAGTTTAGCAATGCAAAAAAGATGTCAAAGAGTGATCCTTGCTTGATTTTGATTTTTTTATAGTTTTTTTTTCAAAAACAGGATTGATTTTAATATCAAGCGGCAAAGGTAACTTACAGCCGTCGACAACGTGCCGCTCGTGTATTTGAGTATGGTGCTCGTGTGTATGAACCCTTAGGGCGACACAAAACAGTAGGCGCATGGTAAAAAAAAAACTTGCACTCCGAGAGTGGCGACAGAAGTGAAAACAAAACACAAACAGAATACTTTGCCATCATTCACTGACATATCGGATATACATTAAAACCGAGTACATCCCGAGGATAGCCGAACACATCCGAAACGGGTATTTTTTTTAATCACACTTCATATTAATATTATAAAGGCGAAAGTTTGTGAGTGTGTGTGTGTGGGGGGGTGTGTGGGGGTGTGTTTATATGTTTGTTACTTCTTCACGCTCAAACGGCTGGACCAATTTTGATAAAATTTTGTATGGAGGTAGCTGACACCCTGAATTAACATATAGGCTACTTTTTATCCCGATATTCCCACGGGATCGACATTTACGCGGATAAAACCGCAGGGCGCAGCTAGTCGTCTTATAAACAAAACACGCGCGGTGTCGCTTACGGTAACAGTGGCGCTAGTTCAATGGTTTTTTCCCATCTCAAAAAATGCCCAACGCGCCTAAAGAAGTTTTCACTTCAAAAATTAAGTTATAGGTACATTAGTTTTAGGACCAATTTCACCGCATAAGCCCATTTAGTTTAGGCGAAAACTACTCGTTCTGAATGATCCCCGTTTCCAGTACCAACGAAAAGACATGAATTTGGAACTCATCGTCATCTGCCTAGCCTTTTCCCAACTATGTTGGGGTCGGCTTCCAATCTAACAGGATGCAGCTGAATACCAGTATTTTACATGGAGCAACTTCCTATCTGACCTCCACAACCCAGTTACTGGGTAATACGATACCCCTTGGTAAGACTGGTTGTCAGACTTTGGGTATCTGACTACCCTTAACAACTGTCAAGGATTCACGAATGCCAGTCGGGACCAACGGCTTAACGTGCTTTCCGAGACACGGAGGGGTCACCGTATGTAAAGATGGTCACCCATCCACAGACTAACCGCGGCAAGCGTAGTTTAACCCGATATCGATCGACTTGTGCGGCTGTTATTATTTAGCTCACATGAATTAGGCACTGTATTATAAAAATCAAGTCGCAAATGTTCTTTTAATTAAAAACCGCGTTCACAGTTAGTGACAGCACCCAACTCCATAATTAGCATTCCTAGTGGTATGCAGGGATAACGTCTGAAGTTTGAAACTTTACATAACATTTACTTGATATTCTATTAAAATTCCCGGCGTAGTAAAGTGCTTTCATGAAAGCAGATATTTAGGTCCTTATTTACCCTCTTCAGACGTCGTGTTTTGTGGGTAGTTGGGAAAAGTGTTAAGAGGAAACGCGATCACGTTTTTGCGTAATTTTTGAAGTGAAAAATTCTTTAGGCGCGTAGGGCATTTTTTGACATGGGAAAAATCCACTGAACTCTCGACACTGTTACCGTACCCGACACCGCGCTACATTCGTATGTGTTCGGCTGTCCTCGGGATGTACTCGGTTTTAATGTATATCCGATATGTCAGTGAGTGATGGTAAAGTATTCTGTTTGTGTTTTGTTTTCACTTCTGTCGGCACTCCCGGAGTGCCACTGTTTTTTTATTTTTTATTAGCCGTTAATATCCCACTGCTGGGCAAAGGCCTCCCTACTCTCTTTCCAGTTCTCTCTGCCCAGAGCAGCCAAGGACCAATCTTTATGATCGTAATTATTTTAATTTTAGAAAAAATAATTACGCCTGTAACAAAACATTAGGGCATGACAGTCGTAATAAACATTATATTATTATCGCGGAATCAGAATACCAGCGCTGCGACACTTAGTTTTAAATGTCGCAAAATCACGCTGATATTGGCTTCCTTCTTTTGGTCTCGTACAAGACTTTCCGTTTTTATTTTCATTGTTTTTTTTTTTTTTTTAATTTTTCTATGAGTATGTTTAGTTTACTTTGTGATATTCCCAATAAATACTTTTTCTTTCATTGATATCGTAAAAAAATATTTGGCCTAGTTATATCATTAACCAAGGAGAGAACAGAGGAATGAGTTAGTATGGAATGAACTCCAACGACCACGTGACCGAGTTTCCTCTTATGATTTATGAAGGGTAGATAAAAAGGCTGTGTGAATTTACTTTAAAACATAAAGATTAATCATATCAAAGTTTACTCAACGTAGTTTTAAATTTTAGTCATTTATTTTGTTAAAAAAACTTTTTAACAAAAAAAAAAAACCGACTTCCAAAAAAACACTACAAAGTGAAAAATAACTTTTATTTCGGAAGTCGGTGTCTTTGAATCTGTATTTTAGTTTTTTGCCACCGACTTCCGAAATAAAAGTTATTTTTCACTTTGTAGTGTTTTTTTGGAAGTCGGTTTTTTTTTTTGTTAAACAGTTTTTTTTCTCGCTTTTTAGTGTGTCTGTTTATAATGTATCTAAGTTACAATAGCCTAATGCCAACTTGCTCATCGCCTTTTACAAAATATTGCTTTTCCCGATGCAGGGACGTTAATTGCTGAAGAGTTCTCCTGGTATTCCACCATCAGCTCCATTTCACCATTCGCATTGTGACGAGCATAACTTGCTTAGCAACCATATTAAAGTAAGTAATCGAATCGCAAACCGGGAAATATTTATTATTGAGTAGTTCCGGTGGCCATCTGTGGTCTTCATCATCGGTTCCACTTCACCAAATGATGCTTTCCGAGAGCAAATGCACGAGTTACTATAAAAAATACCCAAATCGCTATAGGTGTGCCTATAATACTTGAAGAGTTCCTTCGATTTCTCCAAGATCCCATCATCAGATCCTGACCTGATGACAATGGGACCACCTGGAAAGTATACTCTTTCAAACAAAAAAATAATTTTTGAAATCGGTCTAGCCGTCTCCGAGTAATCGGGGAACATACATAAAAAAAAAAAAAAAAAAAAAAAAAAAAAAAAAAAAAAAAAAAGGTTCCGACGAATTGAGAACCTCCTCCTTTTTGAAGTCGGTTAAAAAGAAGTAAATTTGTTTTGGCACATACGTCGTTTTATTCCGAGCGCACGCACATTATAGCCATCTCTCTTCTTTTGCGTTTCAAAAGTAATTGCATCACTTTCGCTCGCTTAGTAGATCAGTCGCTACGATTTATTTTCGAGGTAGCGCCTTAAAAACTATTTGTTAGTAAACCGTTACAAACTAAACAACTAAAAATGGCATGGCCCCCCCACACACATTGGCACGTGCCTCCAGTCCGTACCCTGTGCCTTATATTATAAACGGACTGTCCACTTTGTCTAATAATTAATGTTTTTAATTAATTACAGATATAATTAAAGTAGACTTTTTCAAGACGAGATTATCTTTTTTACGAAATTGTTATCTCCGAATAATTTACATAGGTAATATTCACAAAATTACTCAATCAGCTTACAATTTTCATGTAACGACCAAAAAAGCATCATAAAAAAGTGGTAAATATTTATTCGCTTGCGCATAAAAAATGCCGGTTTCATAGCTTAGGCGAAATGAGTAAAAAGCAATGAATAATTTAAGGGGCAGCTCTCGTAAATATGAAAGTCCGCGAAAGCTCGAGCTGAAGTTTTTTGTTTGCTCAACAGACAGGCGTGGGTTTACTTGACCAATGCCACCGCAATGGCACACGGCTCGAGCGGGTAACATAGAATAAATAAAAGAAGAAGGTCCATAGTGTACGTGTGGCGGCATCTACATCGCCACAAGCGAACTACGCATCATACTGACGTCACGCAAAATCCTGCATCGCACAAGCAGAGTTTACCGCGCAACTAGCTTATTACAACGTCCCGATATCAATCGTCGGGTAGTTGCCCACCAGACACAACACCCGTCCAGTCGGAGGATCCTGCCTTTTATTTATTTATATTTACTTTATTCTACAACAGAAAAAAAACATAACAAAAACACACATACAAAACATATTATGGGTGGCCTTATCGCTTTCTGCGATCTTTTCCAGGCAACCTTGGAATGGACAGTGATTGCGAGGACATAAAAATCGCTTTTCTACGGAGGATGTGTGAACTTTACACCCTGTTCCTCATACCTCTATATAGGTACAATTTTCAGCAAAGCAGTTCAGCCAATCTATTCTGTAAAAGCATCATCGTGAAAACTTAGATGAAGTGTAGTAGTTAGATGAAGTACTCCCTTCACCTCAGTTTCCACGGTGAGATTTTTACAGAATAAAACGGCAGTTATAAGCTATGCTTAAACTAAATTTCTTGTTAAAGCAACTGAGTGCTGGTTGCAACAAAATACTAGACTAGTTGTCATAGTTGTTGTCATGGCATAATGTGGAAGCAGAGAATAGATGGAAGCCGATGAGTGACATGAACAGGTAAATTTTTCCATGTTCATTGTAAACAAATATTGCAGAAGCCTACAAACGCAGCAATTTGTGGGCTTTAGCAAATTCAGCACAACACTAAGGAATGCAAATAAAAATTGTAAATGAATAATATAAGAGAAGGCAGTATTTTTTTGCCACTGGCAGCACTCTAGTTTATTCGCCAATCATGATGATCTCACTTTATAAAGCAGCTATTAATAAGGTTTATATTTATTCGATAAAAGTCGTCAGTCTTAGTGAGTTCAGCCTTCTGTTCAATCATCTCTGTATGACACTTTACCATCCGTGCTAATCTGTGTTAAGTGATCTGTCTAACGAAGGGTTAAACTCGCGTTATGTGGGTTTGACTCCCCACAAGACAGTTCAGTGTTGCGAGGTAATAATTAGTGACCGGCCGAAGGTTCAAAAGAAGAGTAGCCGACGGATCGGTTACGGTTTCGGCTGAAAATCGTGTTTCGGTCGGACTCTATTAATAATGTAGTACTTTTAACCGACTTCCAAAAAGAAGGAGGTTATATGTTCGACTTTATATATGTTCACGGATTTCTCCGTAAATTGTGGACCTATTTAATTATTTTTTTTGAAAGGGTATACTTTTACTTCATCACGCTCAAACGGCTGGACCCATTTTGATAAAATTTTGTATGGAGGTAGCTGACACCCTGGATTAACATATAGGCTACTTTTTATCCCGATATTCCCACAGGATCGACATTTACGCGGATGAAACCGCGGGGCGCAGCTAGTTAAATAATAATAGTATTAATAGTTAATAGTATTTTAACACCATGAGCCCTAATACTGATGCTATTACGATACACTTTCCTCGGCCTTATTCCTAATGGAAAAGAGGGGTACATAAGTATCGTTTTATGGTGAGAAGAATGCCCTGTTTCACCCCAATATTGTATCGGTAAATGTCCCTATATCTGTGATTGTACGGATCCAATGAAAGCTTTAGAAGTTGTTTTAGACTTTCAATTGAAACATGTTATAGGCTGGGATCACATAGGCGCGACTTTATGCGCGTTATGGCACGGTAGGTCAGGTCTCCACAAGCGATTTTCTTATCGCGTACTAGATTTTCAATTATCGGTGTTGAGGCGAGCATTGAGAATCTTAACAGAGTGAAGACAATGCTTCAAACAAATACACTGTTGGATTTTCACCTCTCGGCGATAAGCAGTGCGTTGCAAATCCAATGCGCGGTAAAAAAATCGCCGCGTTAAAAACTCGCTTGTAGGTCCGAAAGCTTATAAATACAACTCTCGAAACACCGCGATTCCCTCTCGAGTCGCGTCCCGTCTTTGTCATTCGGCGGCACCGCAGCGCAAAAATCCTCCTACAACACATTCTTACATTTTATATGAACCATCGTACACTACAGACGGGCCACACTACGCTTTTTTGTATCGGAATGGATGGATGGATAGATGCAGTGCGGTCTGATGAAGCAACAAGAATAATAAAAATAAAAAAATAAACGAAAAAGAAAATTAATTGAATTCAAGTAAAAAGACTCATATACAAACAGATACATAAAATGATACAGACAGGATAACAAGCACAGACAAAAACGAACACTCACAAGATAACAATAATGTTCCCATGACTTAGTAATATAATAATAATTCATTTAAACGAACGATTTTTTTGATGCCCTTTGATTAGTTCCCCTCCTTTTTATATACTTTTACATATTATTATTTTATGACTTAGCTTTTTTAATTATGTAAACACTTTAAATAAATACATAGACACAATAAAAGATTTAAAAGACCACTCTTTGGAGAAGAACGGACAAGAAACTCCAAGAACACCAAGATCTACGTTTTGAAATGGAAAACTAGCTTCAATTTTCTGACTAACTGAACGACACTCTGACAATTCAAAAGTGCCTGTAAATCAATGATATTATAAGTGTAAAATACCTTTTTACACTTATAATATCATTGCTGTAAATGGTATAATTGAAATAATTGCTTTGAGTTTGTAATTTACAGTATACTTTATGTAAGAAAACACCTACGCCCGTAATTTGTATGTAGCGTAATGAAATTGTTAGGAACGTTAGCAAAATCGTAGATTAATAAAATTATTTCATTACCATGCAATATGTTTGATCTTAGTTTGAAAGCCAATTAAAATGGATCTGTTGCCATTTTGAGAATTAGACCTTCTGCGCCTAAACCGGTTTTAGCTCTCCTCAAAGAGAATGGTTGATTTATTTTGTTCTGAGTACTTCTGAGGTTGTTTTAATGCCGATGCTCTACTGACTGTATTAATACTTTCATCAGGCTTTTAAGAAAGGAAAACATTTCTGTATTATTTGTCTGAAAAAATATTGTTGTTAACATTTTAAATGTTCATATTATAAGCTAAGGTTGACTGGTAGAAAATGCCTCAGGCATTAAGTCCGCCTTTGTACAGTATTTCTTTTACTTGTGCATAAAGTGTTAATAAATAAATATTATTAGAGTAATTATGAAAACTAGTAAAGGCACCATCTATACTAATATTATAAATTCGAAAGTAACTCTGTCTGTCTGTCTGTACGTTACCTTTTCACGCCTAAACCACTGAACGGATTTCGATAAAATTTGGCAGAGAGATAGATTGCATCCCGGGGAAGGACATAGGATAGTTTTTGTCGACATACCTCACGGGTGGAGCTGCGGGCGGAGCCTAGTCTACTAATAATAAAGCTGAAGAGTTGGTTTGAACGCGCTAATCTCCGGAACTACCTGTCAGATTTAAAAAATATTTTTGCATTTGATAGCCCAATTCTTGAGGACGGATACATGTTTATTTAACATCACGATATGGTCCTTAGGAGCAGAGCACAAGTAAAAAGAGTCAGGAAGAACGCTAAGCAAAAACGAAGTAATAACGCGGGCAGACGATGCGATGCGACGGGGTGGGTCGGGGGAACAAGAAATTTCACGCGGACGATGTCGCGGGCAGAAGCTCATAAACAAAAAAAATCTGCTGTTTCATACATTTTGGTCTACCTATTAAACTTTTGTATGAAACAGCAGATTTTTTTTTGTGATTTCAGAGTTGGTCCCATATTCATATTCATGGGTAGAACACCCTGCAAAAATTTTAATGGTGATAAAAATATCTTACTGTATAAACATACAATTTTACCTCTTTATATTAAGTACATATTTTGTAATGTATAATTTATCTTGGTTATCATAAAAGATTTTGAACATTGTAGAATAATAAAACTCAGTAGAACATGTTATCATAATTCAAAATTTGTGGGGTTCTCGTCAACTTTTCCATTTTAGTTGTTTCCACATTAGTTTGAGAACAAGCTGTGGACTTTGTCCGTTTCGTTACCAACTGCGGTTGTTAAATGTTCGCTTTTATTATTTTATTCACGTTTCGCATGTGGACCAGAGCTAACGAGTTGTCTGGATGTGTAGCATCAGTTGCATGTGAATAAAAGATCCCCTCGCCTGTTTCCGACGCATTTGCGGGATCAGAGTTTGTTTTCTTTGTATGGTTTTGCTCTCTTGTTCATTCCGTCCATTTGCTGCCCAAAAGGACCAAAAAATCTACGTTTTATGTGCCTCATTTCCGAAGGGGTCAGCCGATTCGTAGAAACAAGTATGACTATTTTCATTTTACCTGTCTAGTTAGCAATTTATAAACTATCGACTTTGTTATTAGGGACTGTCCTTCATTTCGCGGGGAGGCTTGATTGCTCCATCATCTCCCACTGTTGTCAGCGACATGTGGCAGGCTGATGTGAGTAGTTAACCTCATTTTATTTCATTTCATTATATTTTTTTGTGTAATTAAAATGTTAATTTAAATGTGATTATATGATTTATTAGGTATGTGTTATGTATGTTATTTTGAATTGTAAATGTATTGTAATGTAATGTGACTGCATGAGTGTATTATTATTTTTATGAGTCAATGATACTCGAATTAAAATGAAAAAAAAAAAAATATTACGTAAGACAATTCTTACCGCTTTCTGACCTCCCTTTCCTATGTAAGAAAAAATAAGACGTGGATGAACCGAACCCCCTTTCAATCTTACGTAAGATCAGTTTCTACCAAAATTGCAAAGAAAAATCAGAAAAATAAATAAAATAAATATTTAAAAAAAAATTTGCTTACTTACTTATGTGATCTTATGTAAGATCCCAAACCCATAAAAAAAACCGTCCAAGTGCGAGTCGGACTCGCTCACGAAGGGTTCCGTGCCATTATCTATAAAAACGGCAAAAAATCATGTCTGTTGTATGGGAGCCACCTTAAATATTTATTATATTCAGTTTTTTTAGTATTTGTTGTAGAGCGGCAACAGAAATACATCATCTGTGAAAATTTCAACTGTCTAACAGCAGATACAGCCTGGGGGTCTACTCCGAAACGGTTAACTACTGTATCGGCCGAATGTTCGGTCATTTTCTGATTCGAATATTGTTGTCCTACTACGAATTTAAAATAAAAAAAGGTAAAAAAGGGTTAAGGGTTCTAAAAAGGTTCGGATTGGCACAGGTCGGGACCAATAGTCAATAAGTATAGGAAATTAATGGTAGTAGAAAATGACCGAACATTCGGCCGATACGGTGGTTAACCGCTTCGGAGTAGACCCCCTGGTGACAGACGGACAGCGGAGCCTTAGTAATAGGGTCCCGTTTTACCCGTTTTTTACCGACTTCAAAAAAAAGGAGGTTATCAATTCGATACGTATGTATGTAATATTATTGGAATTGCATTATATTCACATATGACAATCTACTAAGGCTTCCAAACAAATATACAAAATTTCATAGACGTATGTATGTATGTATGTATGTTTGTATGTATGTATGTATGTTTGTCCACGCATATCTCCGTAACTATTAATCGGATCGTGACCATTTTTTTTTGTATTAGCTTACATTTACTTCAACTTAGGGAACAGTGCAAGTTTCATCAAAATCGGTTCAGTAATTTTCGAGATATGGACTAATACGTGAAAGTGTGACGGCCTGGCGTATTGATACGAGCTACGGGTGTAGTGTCAAAGGGAAAACATCTCAAAACCTTGGTCAAATTCTAGTGCAAAAACTAAAAATTACGAAATAAAAAGTAATTTAAAAAAATTAAACCGTCTTCAAAAAGAAATCAACTCAAAATTATGAAATAACTTTAATTTCGGAAGTCGGTGGCAAAAAACTAAAATACAGATCCCAAGACACCGACTTCCGAAATTAAAGTTATTTCATAATTTTGAGTTGATTTCTTTTTGAAGACGGTTTAATTTTTTTAAATTACTTTTTATTGGGTACGGAACACTAAAAACCAAAAAAAGAAAGAAATAACGACTAAGCCTTGTTCGAACCCCCTCCTCCGTCAAATCGTCTAACGTAATAAATGAGCAGTCCCATCAGCTTGTGGAAGAAGATTAAGTATCAAAGCTATCATTATTATACCGCAGAACGTTGACAGTGACACGCAAAACTATTCATCAAAAGAAAAGCAGAAAACTGAAACTGCGCTTCCCAACATTTAAATCCAACAGGAAATAAAAAACAAACTCGGTGCCGAAACTAAGCGAGCATTCGTCCTGAACTCTTCCCTTTACAACAATGGATCATTTGAATCTCAAACGGAAAAGAAGCGGGTATTACGACAATGTTCCGAAGTAGTCCACGTAATTGCGTTTTATCCAATAGAACCTATTGTTGGGCCAATGTTTGTTTGTCCAAGAGGAATAAGGCCCCAGGGACTTATCTAGCGGCAAATGGTCAAGCGGGAAACCTTTTATTTTCAACATGTTTTTGTAGTAAAAGTTTGTAAAGAATATTTTAGGATGTGTGCAGACTTATTCAAGATTGTACACTCACAAAAATACAGTAATATTTCTCTCATGTCAATGTTGACAAATTAATATAAACCTGATGGATTGTGGCAATTAATATAAACATAACCCCCTTACTAATGAACGTATTATATTAATTGAATAGTTACACACCGATTTCTCTCTTTCAGTAATTTGACTTTCGAAAGAAGAAGACAAAGCGTGGTGTAACTATACAGACGCTATACAACCTTTATTAGTAAGGGGGTTAATTTTCCTGACTAGAATTTTACTCTGTTTTCACACAAGACTAAACTACTGTCTTCGATACACAAAACTATTTTGTTTCTAATGCGAGCGTTGTCTTATTGTGATCAAAACGTTTGATTTATTTTCATCTTCTATATTTTTTTTTATTATTTCCGTGTTCTTGTAAAACCTATTGTTGGGCCAGTGTTTGTGTTTGCCCAATACGGCAGAATTTGAACTCTCTGGCTCTATCGAGCGGCAAACGATTCGTGAAGCGAGTGATACTGCAATTGTTTGAGTTCGATTGGTATTCCTAAGATGTCTTTTGGGAGGAAATCTTTCGAGAGAGATGAAATGTTTCAAAATTGTCACTGAATTAGAAGATAGACATGTTATTCAGAGAGCAGTGGGGACTCAGTGGTACCGGCCTCGACTTACGAGTTGTAGGTCGTGAGTTCGAACCCAGGCAAGCACTTTACTTTGTGTATTTAATTTCATCAACATTGCTCTCAAAACGGTGACGAAAAATGCGTGAGGAAAACAGCATATCCTAGAGCTAAAAATTCGAAGACATGTGACATCCGCCAACACGCACTGGGCCCGCGTGGTGGAGATTTATGGCCCACTCCTCATAGAGAGGAGACCTGTGTCCTAGCAGTGGGAATGGTATAGGCTGATTAATTGATTATGGATTTCATTGAGTCGATGCTGACAATATTCTGTCTGTTATGTATGTTGGAAATTCATCTTTTTTCTTGGTCCAAAAAATCGAATTACGATACGATTCGTTACACTTTAAGCTTGCTCTTTTTTTGCGAAAAGACACAGAAATGGTACAATTACTCGTCCTGATAAAAAATTACACACATTTCTTCGCATAGGCCCAAATCAAACACAATTTGGCGTCGTATGTGTCGCCAACGAGAATCAAAAAGCTTAGCAACAGGCGTAATTGGTGATTGTGTCCCGATCAAATGGCGGTAGATAATCAATTCTCGATGAATTTATTCGATACCGCACCAGATAGGTCTCCGTTTGAATTGCTAATGAACAGATCGCCCTCTGTTTGTGAGGTTCGTGTTCCGATTTCGATGGGAAAGTGAGCTATTTTGCATTTTTCTTTGACCACAAGGAAGAAATAAATCTACTTTTGATTTATTTGACTTACTATATCTATTTTTCTGAATACTGCGTAGCCATAAATATGGCTATATCTGTCTGTCTGGGATTTTTATCTTGTCAGGCTTCTTTACTGGGTATGCGATAAGCGACAAGGCCGCCCATTGTATGATTTGTATTAATAATCGTATTTTTTTTTGTTGTGTTTTCTGGTGTACAATAAAGTTTATATAAATAAATAAGAAGAGCAGCGGTGGCCCAGTGGTAACGGCCGCGACTTACGAGTTGTAACAGGTCGTAGGTTCGAACCTAGACAGGCGCTTTACTTTGTGTAAATTATTTCATCACCACTGCTTTCAAAACGGTGAAGGAAAACATCGTTAGGAAACCTATATCTTAGAACCAAAAATTCGAAGACATGTCCAACATGTCTGACATCTACCAACCCGCACTGGGCCCGCGTGATAGATTATAGCCCACACCCTCCCGAAGAGAGGTGGCCTCTGTCCCAGCAGTGGGAACTATGTAGGCTGATTATGCTTGTAAATAAATAAATACTGTACCGATTTCGACGAATGGGTTTCTATGCTAAGTGACGTCATATGAAATTCAATATGGCAGACCATTTACGTCATATACCTATATACTAATAATAAAGCTGAAGAATTGGTTTGTTTTTTTGTTTGAATGCGCTAATCTCGGGAACTACCAGTCGGATTTGAAAAAATATTTTTGCATTTGATAGTCCAATTTTTGAGGAAGGCTATAGGCTATTGAACATCACGCTATGGCCCTTAGGAGCCGAGCAAAAACAAAAATAAGTCAGAAAGAACTCTAAGTGAAACCGAAGTACAGGGCGATGTGATGGTCGGGGCACAGGAAATTTCACGCGGACGAAGTCGCGGGCAATTTCTATACATTAATTCGTTTCTCAGTACTTACTTCTAATTAATTCTTTTATTTATTTTCTTAAGCTTCTTGAGACTACTAATAGGGTGTTTTTTGTATCAAATATAGGCGGGGCAAAGATATTGAGAGCTATTTCTGTATCGTAATGAGTATAAGCCTCTTTGACGTCAGCACCCAAGTTCTACGTAAGTACTGCGGGGGAAGGAATTATTTTGTCTGGTTGTAACTATATAAATACCACTATTTATAATGTAGACGTCTTATCTATTTATAATAATAAAGCTGAAAAGTTTGTTGGTTTGTTTGAACGTGCTAATCTCTAAAACTACCAGTCGGATTTGAAAAAAGCGTCTTGCATTTGATAGCCCAATTCTTGAGGATGGCTATAGGGTCTATAGCGTTCCACAAGAATTGGGCTATACATAGTATAGGCCAGGCAACGCGACGCGATGCTACACCCGACAAATGTCCTACGTGATTTTGGTCTTTACTTCTCGAATCATAGAGAACTACAGTACAATTTTGCTTGAAAGTTTATGTTTTTTTGTCCCACAACAATCTTTGCTCACGCACTGCGGCGATCAACGCTTTTGAATCAACTATTTCGTAGTTCGTGGTGTCGCGTCTGGTCGCCCTCAAAACAAGTACGCGTTACGTCGCGTCTCGCCGCAGAGCGCAGACTGCCACATAGGCCGCAAGCAGGGTATGCCGGCCGGTTGAGTTGATCGCGTTCGTCGCATTCGCAGCGTCGCCGCGTCGCGTCGCGTCGTATTGTCGCTCACGCAGGACACCCAGTAAGCGAAAACGAAATAATAGCGCGAGCAGGCGATGCGATGCGACGGGGTGGTTCGCGGGAAAAATAAATTTCACGCGGACGAAGTCGCGAGCAGAAGCTAGTAACTTTATAAGGGTGACTTATCTATTTTGTCCATTTTGAATAATGTTTATGATGTGTAATTCTAAGAGACAAGTTATTTGATTAACCTTATAATAAAAATAGGTCTATTTTTGTTTATGTTTATAGAATAGGACTTCATGGTATCATTTTATTAGATAAATAACGTTGTTTTGATAGTCCCTCAACTGTAAAACAAACTTTTATTGTTTATTATCAGAAAAAATTGTTATTTACAAGTTTTTCTGATAATAAGTAACGCAGTGATTGTTGTTGAACTGTCAAAATGAAAGCCATTGCTACTGATAGTGTGTTACCCAACTACCTCGCTGATTTAGCCACGCGCCAAAGATTCCTGTAGAGCTTTACTTCTAAATTAATTTTACCATTATTTCGAATCTAAACATTTACTTAACATAATCCCGATAGGTACTATTACTTCAACTTATCTCCAAGCTCCTCAGAATCTCAGATGTTGGAATTATGTTAAATCTCCGTGTCTGGCACAGATTATTAATATTTATAGTCTGTCATTCAGCAGTACGTTATGCATGGCGGGCAAATGAAGCGAAAACGCTGGAGATTCCACAAGTCACGCCGTGATCGTGAAAGTTACGCGTCGGTAAGCATATCTTCTAAACGCACATGATTTTAATGTATTAGGTCTTTACCTATGAAATTGCCGTTTTACATAGAAAAAATGATATTTTTTTAAGATTTTTTTTTGTTTCCTTAATCGAAGTATTGGTCATTATTTCATTAATGAAGATGTACTTTTGCCATTTTAGTGGAAGTTCTTTGATGGTTCTGCTAAAATAATCCTGGCGACGGGAATCGATGAACTCCGTAGAGGCGTTTTTCACCGCGTTGTTGGATTTAAAAATTTTCACCTGTGAAAGGAAATTCCGAATAAAAATGGGGATAAGTTGGACCAAGATCTGGTGAGTATGGTGGGTGACGGAGTTTCCACTTGTAACTCCTGTAGTTTTGAGACGGCTGGTTGTTCGGTGCTTCGACGCAATTTGTTTTTGTTCAGCGAGTTCAATACGGTACCCACTTTCCGAGCGTTTTTATCTTTCCCATTTGAAGGAAATGAATCGGTATCGATTTATAACTTACGTTGAAGGCTGCTGCAAGTTCCAACATGATTTGAGATGAATCTGCGTCCACTATGGCTTTCAATTCATCGTTGTTCCGGTCGGCCACGGGGCTCATTGTTCAGATCAAAATTTCCAGAATGGAAGGTAAAATTAGCTTACGAATCTATTTATATGACCAGTTTGGTAATAAAAATATACATAATATATATGTATCTTTTTTTAAGCTTTTATTTAAATGCTCTAAAAAGAAGAAAATAAACTTTAAATTGAAACAAACCCATCAATTTATTACATTACACTTATATGATATAAAAGCTTGTCACGAGATTTCAAGATCAAGTTAGCTACATATTTATTACATTCTTGTTTCTTTCTTCTCGGCAAATCTTTTCATTTGATACTGATCGCGACGATAGGTCGTGGTGGAGTAAAATTAAATTAGAGTGGACTGTATTAAGGGCCCCTTTTCCCGAAACTTTAGGCATTTTACGCGCTGAGTCGGCTTGCGCCCGCGTTGCACAGGAGCCGTCGCGGTATGAACTCCGGTGACCTATGGCGGCGGACGAGCACGCCACAGTACAAATAAATCAGTAGTACAAATATTACACTAGTTTACAAATTTTTATTTTTTTTCGTTCACAGGACAAAACCGTTGGATTTGTTTTGTGACTACCTTCTAATCAGTAAAAATAAATGTAAAATGTTTTTATCAAGTCTGGTTTTTTTATAACACTCACAAGAAGTTTTGGCTTAATCTGGTTACGTAGTGATCAATTAATTGTCTTAAACTCAAAAAGGAAACATTTAATGAAATTCTATTTTTACCGACTTCACAAAAAGGAGGAGGTACTATGTTCGGGTGATTGTATGTTTTTTTTTTTTTTTGTATGTTTGTTCATCGAATACTCCGCCAATTGTCGACGGATTTTCAAAATTCTTTTTTTGTTCGAAAGTAGATAGTTCTGAGGTGGTCCCATTGTCACCAAGTTAGGATCTGATGATGGGATCTTATAGAAATCGAGGGCAACCCTCAAATTTTATAGGCTCACTTATTGTTTTTCGCATATTTTATGAAGTATCTTGTGTATTTGTGTATGGTTGTCACCATCTCAGGTAGCTGGGCTGATGATGGAAGCTACAACTCCTTAACAGTAAGAAGTTACTCGACCAGGCAAGGACTGTTTTAGTAAATTGTTTTGATGTTTTATAGGGCATTTGCCACATTTGGTCTCATGATCATCAAGTCATGACCTGATGCTGCAGTCAGGATAGTCTGCAGAGTACCTAACTTCTCGACAAGTAACAGCAGATATATCGTGTTTAGGCTCATTGAAAAGGGCTCGATGTGTGGATAAACGTACTGTTACTGAGAAACACCGAAGACCTGATGCTGAAGCCAGGAGCATCAGAAAAAGTACAAACCTTGAAATTACAGCACCGTACTCGTATTTGGGCTCATTTTAAACAGGACTAATTTTAAGTTCAATGCAATGTTGACATAAGTCTGGCCTGATGCTGCAGCCAGGATTATCAGCATCTAGTCTAAAAACTAATAAAAGGAGAACTCCTCAACAATTAACGTCCCTGCATCGAGAAAAGGAATATTTTATAAAAAGGCGATGGGCAAGTTGACATTATTCTATTGTAACTTAGATAAATTATAAATAGACCCACTAAAAAGCGAGAAATAAAAACTTTTTAACAAAAAAAAAACCGACTTCCAAAAAAAACACTACAAACTGAAAAATAACTTTAATTTCGGAAGTCGGTGGCAAAAACTAAAATACTGATCCCTAAGACACCGACTTCCGAAATTAAAGTTATTTTTCAGTTTGTAGTGTTTTTTGTTGAAAATGTTTTTCAGACAGTGCAAATTAGATCATAACATTTTTTGTTTTATTTACAAGAAAAATATGTAGTAAAAAAAACAGATCGGTTACAGAAGCTATAAAAATGGATGAACTACTTTATTTAACTTCAACTTTCGGTAGCAAATTTTAATAAAAAGGGAGCAAGTAGCAAGTAGAGGAGGAGGAGGGGGGGGGAGTAGTATTTAGATTGTCAATTTTGTGGCAAGACCTAACAAATCACGAAACTAGCTGTTATTTTTGCCTAACTAAATATGTAGCCTTTAAAAACCAGAACAAGTGGTGTTACATACAATATAATGATGACCCATGGGTCAAAGAGTGTGGTACTTAAGATAGAAACACGTTTGTTTGATACAACTACATACAGAAAGCATGGCTAATAGAAATCTCTATTCCTAGACAGCTCGTTTCGCCGAAAACTTTGTTGATAGAAAACATTGTTCGTAGATATCTCGGTTCATAAGAAGCACTTTTGACAGAGATCTCTGTTCATAGATAGCATTTCTTGTCGGAAACTTTGTTCATAGAAACCACTGTTTCACCTTGGTTCACAGAAAGCACCTTTGGTTCACGGAAACCAATTAGATCATTATTTTTTAAGTAAGCTGTATTCCTATTCACTCGCTCTTGCATCCTATGTCGACGGAGCCCCGCTTGGCGGGGCTCCTATTTCTGTGTAAAGGGTTTAAAGTAACCAAACCGAACCTCGGGGTGCCCTTCGCTCGCTCTTGCATCCTATGTTGCGCTTTTTTAACCAAGGGAAACAGTGGTTTCTATGAACAAAGTTTACGGCAAGAAGTGCTATCTATGAACAGAGATCTCTGTCAACAGTCCTTCCTATGAACCGTTATATCTACGGACAATGTTGTCTATCAACAAAGTTTTCGGCGAAACGTGCTGTCTAGGAATAGAGATTTCTATTAGCTGTGCTATCTGTATGTAGTCGTATCGTACAAGCGTGTTTCTATCTTAGGTTCCACACCGTGGGTCAAATCCTATGCTACATTCGAAAAGAATGCCTTACCCGATGTTGCCTAGTAGTTTCAGTCAATAAAACGAAGCAAAACCCACAGAATTGGAGGCAGAACCAAAGACCCCATTTCGAGCCAGATGTAGGTATGATTTTGATTTCGAAGTCAAAGTCAAAGTCAAGATTTCTGGTATAAAAAAAAGTTAGCAGATTACTGTTGGTCTAATTTAAGAGATACTGATACAAATCTGAATTAAAACAGAGTAAAATTTGCAATATGTAATACTTTCACTAAATGGTAATCTTAAAATTAACAAAAAAAAAGTAAAAATTTTGAAAACTAGACGATCTAAATTTTTTCCACTTCAGAATCTCATTAAGCATTTTATCCTCTATGCAAACACATGGTTTTCATCTCATGAACAAAAACGCTGTAAACTAGTGTTATTGGCGTTGGCGACAGACACATAAATTCAGAAGATTTAACGTGAGAGATAAAAAAATAAATTAAAAATTTTAAAAACCCCCGACAAAAATAAAATTAAGGAATCCCTACAAAAAGCACGAAATAAAAAAATCACACACACACACACGTTAAACTTAGAACACCCCGTCGTTTTTGCGTCGGGGGTTAAAAATTAGATAGGAAGCATTGTATAGTGTTTCTTAAGTTCGTGGTTCTCTTTGTGCTCTTTTTGAAGGTTTCACGTGTGAATTGCACACATGTTTTTTTTCATACACTTTCAAATTTCCACGCGAACGAAGTCGCGGGCAACAGCTAGTAAATAAATAAATATCGTTGGCTTGTGTCGTGGACACCAGGTAGTTGATATAATAAATATATACTTTTTTTGTAAATACATAGGTACCTACTTCTTATGAACAAACATCCATGACTCAGAAACAAAATAATGTCCATGCTCATCACACAAACATTTGCCCCTACCGAGATTCGAACCCGGACCCTAAGATCGTAAGGCGGCCTCACTACCGCTGCGCCATTCGGATCGTCAGTTTATGTAAAAATATGTAAAGGTGAATGTTTCCATTAAAAATATTAAAGATTTAAAACTCTAGTCATACTGACTTCGCTAGTCTGTGTAGAGAACCACAAGGTTTTCTTCACTTCAGATGCCCTTTTTTTCTTAATTTGTTTTTTTTATTTGCCATTTTAATTACTTCTAATACAACACGTTTTTACTCAGGTAAGTAGGCACTATTACGCGCGCGAAGACGATAATGTGGTTGCGAGCAAAAATTGCATAGGTCCTCCCTCGATGACGTCCGGCAGGACACTGGCGCGGTGCGCGCGACTCCGCGCGAGTCGTTTTTCACGCATTTATTTTATATGGAAAAAAATAAGCGCCATATTAAAAATCTATCCAATAATATCCCTGTTAAACCTGATTAGTAAATGAAATGTAAAATTTTCATAAAAATTGCGTTCCCCCAAGTCTCATACAACTTAAAATCCTTTCAAAATCGACTTTACTTCTGATTTTTTTTTTGTCGAGCAAAATGTTAAATATTGTGTTTTTAACCAAAAAAGTCACTAGATTAAACATGTATCTGTACTATATATTTTTTTGCGAATTTAAATATGGTGATTTCTATGAAAACAACTCGATCTAGAAACGTAAATTTCGGAAAAGGGGCCCTTAACAAGCTGACCCCCGCTGTCCCCGCACCCCTCGTTCACTGCCGCCAGCGCGCGGCGATGTTGAGTGGAGCGCGACCCGTCTCAACAGATACCCTTACCCATATCATGAAAGTGAGCAAAAATAACTATTCCGCCATCTTAGCCCGTCCGCCATATTGAATTTAGAATGACATAACTTAGCTAACCATGCATTGTCATCCAAGCTAAATGTGTGTGCAAAATTTCATCTCAATTGGTTGACGATAACTACTTTAAAATTCAGTTGCAAGATTTGACCCTAACATAGGTACAGTCACGAGCATAAGTATGTATACACTTGGCTTTATTCAAAGGCGATTTTCTCCTTTATTTTTGAATGAAATTTTATATTATTAAGAACATAGTATTTTCGAACCCATAGGTTTAAGTAAAGTGTCGTATTACAACGTTGCATTCGTTATGTCGTGATAAAATCGCAATTTAAAGTTGCCAAGTGTTGACATATTAGTGCTCGTGACTGTACATACATTGCAAGTTAAATAAAATCTTTTGAAAATGCTACCATTGGTAAGCAAACACCTTGGTTTTTGTTTAGAAGAAGAGAGATTCCAGTTTATTCAAATTCCAATTTGTATGTTGATAGTAAAAACTACAAAGTAAATATCTATAGCCGAGATATTGCTATCGGATTTCTCTCTGGTAAAAACTGTGTTTATCTCTACGGTTTTCACACCGCAATCCCTTACAAAATGGTGTGAATATTATCATTTTACGAGGCAAGCTGTGCCTCGCAAGGTATTCCTCTAGCAGTGTTGTCAACACAGCTATTTACAAGATACGGGTGTGCACTGGAGCTTGAGAATCCGACTTCTTTGAAACATTAAACGTGAACAACTTCGTAAATACATAAAGTAACAAGATGTTAACTTGCCTTTAGTATTTATTGATAATCTGTAGTGTTAGGGGGCTCGTAGCTAAGTTATAACAGTCGCACGCTGCACTCTTAACCTTCGAAGATGTTGTGGAGGTGATATTAAGCTGCATCCGGTTAGACTGGAAGCCGGCCCCAACATACTTGGGAAAAAGCTAGACAGATAATGATGAATGAATCGTCGTGAGACATTTATTTAGCAAAAGTCACAAAAGTGTTCCTCGTATAATCACACTCCCGTTTGAAACGTTTTGTACTCAGCATTCCGAAAATTGAAAGATTCATTGATTGTAGATTGTTGTTTTGTTGTTGTGGCATCAGAAGCTAATGTATAAGCAGCTTTTCAGTACCTAAATGTGGAGAACTGAAAGATGTGTGAAGCGAAGCGGATGGTTCATGTTCGTAAAACACTTACGTCAAAACCACGGAATAGATAAATAAGGTTGGAATGGTAATGTGGGCGGGGCAAGCGCGCCACAGTTATGATTAAACAATCATAACTCGACCGATTCATACATTCACCGCGTTCAGTGCGCGTCGGAATACTTCGGAGAACAGAACTCTTAATAATGCCGTGTTGTGCAATTATAACATGTAAGACAAAAAGTCAGACCTCAGGTATAAAGCGAGGAGGTATATCTTTCCATCGGTAAGTCCAAAATAACATTTAATTACAATATTATGTGTCAAAAACATAAAAATATACTGATCATTATGAAGTACCAAACATTAACAACATTATTACAACAATTTACAAAAAATATACATTGCCCGCTGTGTACTCGCTCAATCAACACAATGACCAAGTACGCGTACAATGTACTGCATGCATTGCGTCCTCTACACTTCAACCGTTGACGTTTCGTCCTTTGCTCTGATTGGCTGTGATGCACGGCGCATGTTTATCGATAGTGAGGTAACCATGTGGTTAAATAAAATCATCGATAGAATTCTCGACTATATTTACGTTTGACAAAGATAATTTTTGGATTATTTTATATTTAATTAATGATTGTATATTTTTATTTAGACGTATTTTGAGTAGGTAAATTAAATATTATATTAATCATTGAATGAATCCTACCGAATGTTATAAAGGGACTAATCTCTGTTTTTTTATTTAAGTTTATGCATTATTTTGTTTATGTATTATATTGTTATATTTAAATATTTACGTTTATATTCTTAAAACTTTTATTTAGGTACACCATTTAGTAAAATTAAATTGAGGAATTTGAATTATGCAATAAATTATAAATTATGCCGACAAAGACGAGTAATAAATTCGTTCGCAATTAATAGCAAGCGCCAATTACCTAATAAATATGTTTTATTCCAAGGTCAGTGATTATTTGTAATTAATCAAAATAAAATAAAATAATTTCTTAATATTTATTTAATGTTTCATTTTTCCCCATAAATTCATCAGATAATTTATCGACAAAGAATATCGGCTTTGTCAAGCACTAGCGTGTATGAAAAATTTTATTGCATTTATGCATGTTTGAGTGTCTATGCCTACGGGAGCTTATTGCTAGTGGGCGAACGAATATCTGCCCTGAGATTTATGTGTGTGTGATTTAGTTGTGTGCGAAATATTTGTAAACATAGTATTGCGTATGTGTAGAAATTAAAATAGTGGGAGTCAAGCGGCGACACTGGTCCTAGTACAAAATTGCAGCGAGGGCCTTTCCAACCTTATTTATCTATTCCGTGGTCAAAACTTTCGTATATCCATCTCGGCAAGTTCCCTTGTAGCAACAAACTGTCTAAAAGAGGTGTTTTTCATTATCGCTTGAATTATTATCATCATTATCATTCATCACTTCGAGCCTCCCGTTTTTCACTTGTTCTTTTTTGTGTTGTTTCCTGCAAATAAACATATTTTTTTTATTTTGCCATATTTCCCGGTTCTGCGCGTCCCTTATCTAGGTGTTTCCCGCAACTGCTGCGATATCACCAACCCAACGCGCTATTGGACGACCCTGGTGTCTTTGTCCTAACCTTGGCCACCATTCGGTCAAAGCTTTATTCCATCAGCCATTTCCGCGTTTAGCCAGTATCCGCATTTCAAATGCTTTTTTTCCTAATAAAATACAGCTCATTTCACGCTAAAATGTTCAATAAAACTAAATAAACCTTTTTACAACCAACATACAATTTTTTCGCTCTATATCCGCTTCTTAACGTGCCATTTGTGCTTAATTATATCGTGTCCGCGTAAACGAAACGCACCTTTACATCGCCGATGTGATTCGTTACGACGTCAAGCATCATTGGCCTTAACTGCTTTTTTTTGGGAATGGCATCTCGCAGTCCAACCTATTAGGTTGTCGTCTGCCTAACCGGGCTTGCCTGTGGATGCCTCCATTATTTAATTAAGGCCTCCAGCCAGGGCTTAAACAACTTAAAAACTAAGCGACTACACGCTAAGGGAATCCCCTATAGGGTACAGACGTCGGCTTAGGGCGTCGCTGAGAGGGCAGCAAGGGACGGGCTGGATCGGAATTAGGTCTTAACTGCCAGGACATAACTTCTTTTATACCGACTTCTCGGCAAGTTAAGGCACCTTTGCCATCGCCGGTGATTAACGAGAAGCGGTTAAAGCTAGCAACTAAAAACGGGTTTGCGAGCAACGAGTGCGCGACACACGTTCGCGGCGAGCGGTTACTCGCTGGTAAGCGAATGTACAGACGCCAGCACATCAAGCTACTACAATCTGTCAAATTTCTTTAATAGATTTTCAGCTTTATCGCTTAAGCATAAGGTTCAAAGTTGATTGGGAAAATTTGACAGTTTCGGGTAGCTTGATGTGCTGGCGTCTGTACCAAGCGTGGGTCTCTCAGCCAGTGCTCTGCCCTCGAAGCGAGTACTCTCTATGGCTTCTCTCGCAAACAAATGAGTACTAACGAAAAGTATGGCGGGTTGAACAGTCAGCGATCAACTGGTATCTCTCATACTTATATGGGACCAGCGGTGCTAATCTGTAAAAATCTCACCGTGAAAACTTAGGTGAAGTGAGCGTAGAGTGAGCTGTCAATAGTGTCAATTCCTAGCAAAAACAAACTCACTTCACCTAAGTTTTCACGGTGAGATTTTTACAGAATCGACCGGCTGCAATCTTTTGTATGTTTCCTGAACGAGAAAATCGTTAATAACTAGTCGCTTCCTCGTCTAGCCGTAGGACAGGTGTCTCTAGCGTACCTGACGAAGCGAAAGCGGTTAAGGACCTGAATTTCCCGCGAATCCTAGATTCCGGTATCAAGGCTTCAAACTTCGCGACGGTGATCAATGACCTGATTTTTAGAATTTTAGATTTAGAGCAATTTCATTTCAGAAATGGGTAGCCATCTTGGTATTTCAATATTACAAGACAGTTGAATCAATTGTTTTGATTTAAAGTTGCGTCAGAAATAAATTTCCCGGAAAATATGATCTGAGATTAATATTATTCATCTTTATTAGCATCAAGTTTGATTGCGAGTAACAAGAACTCCATAGTTCGGGTACTTCTTTGCAGTTCAGCCCGTATTTACTTTGACTGAACTGTGGATATACTGAAAACTAAAAGATATCTTTTGTCTTTTGCTGTGTTCATCTCCGCTCGAATTTGAACTAATTCTTGTAACTTTCTTTCGTTCATCTCTGCAACACTCTACATTGCTTCTATATAATATACATACCTATATCTACACTCTGTAGTCATCTCTAAAACTATGCTATTTCTTGAATCTTTGCTTTACTAATAATAATACCAATTCAAACTACGCTACTTCTAGTGTATCCTCGATTCTCTCATCTTCGTTCCAATGTACGCTATTTCTCATATCTTTGCTAAATTTCCATTGAAACTTACCTACCGATACAACAGCCCATTGTGTCACCGTATGTAAATTTTCAACATTTATACACATCTGTAATCTATATGGTGTACAATCACGAGCATAAGTATGTATTCACTAAGGCTTTATTCAAAGGCAATTTGCTCCTTTATTTTTTAATGAAATTCAATGTCATTACGAACATAGTGTTTTCGAACCCATAGGTTTAAGTAAAGTGTCGTATTTCAACGTTGCTTTCGTGTTTTCACGAAAAAATCGCAATTGAAAGTGGCCGAGAGTTGACATATTATTGCTCGTGACTGTACATAATAGAGAGCATTATATTCTATTCAACCTCTTGTTGTTGTCTGTCTACTTAACTCCGTTTCACATTACACTACTTCTCGTATCACTCATCTCTGCTCCGCTCATCTCCGCTCCACTCATCTTAGTCACAGTAAAGATATGTAACTGTCTTAGTTCCGCTTTCCGCATCTCTGCGTTTATATAGACTTGATCTAATCGAATGTGACTGAGACCTCGTTATGTTTATATCACCGTGGTGTATATATAGGCAAATCTATTATAATAACTCAATTTTATCCCTTTGTGTGTACTGTTGATAGGATAGGTGCCCATAGTTTGTTACATTTCGCGAACGCGCGTCGACCGTTGTAGTTTAAACTTTTTGTCAATGTTCATTGTCAACACCTATATTTTGGAAAACCTTTTTTAACCCTTCTATCCCTTCAAAAGCAACTAGTTTGCAGTCCTTTATTAATATTTTCTTCAACATGTTACTTTTATTTGATTAGACGAATACATTTAAGTCAATAAGAGAAAGTAGGTATGTAATTACATAGGATTTATCTAAAGTTTTCGAAACTTGGTCCATTTCAGTTAAAACTTTTGGATTTAGTTTGTTTTTACGTTCGTTTTACTTAGTCGATCACATTAAAAGAGGTGTGCGGAAAACTTTCGCCTTTTCACTAAAGTTTTTTAAAGATAACGCTGAATACATCCATTGAAGTTTCAATCTGCAACTTCGTCTTTTAGCGAAAATCTGAGAAATAGTGGATGCGTGACTTTTTTTTATTATTTAATAATCTATGTAATTTTCAGGGGAACAGAAAAGGCACACAGGGAAGAGTGGAATGCTATGAGAGTGGGCTTGGCCCAACAGTAGTAGCCCAACTTATAGTAATTATAATAGAATTTCCAAAACTTCAGTAAGTACCTACTTACCTACACGTTACATCATTGAGGTCTCGACTGCACTCTAATTGCGTAACACACTATCAATCACAATCTGAATCATTTTGAAGGATATTGCTAATCCATTGCTTTTTAAGTTCGAAAAATTTGTCTGCTCAACAACTTACCTAAATAACGCAATGAATGTTGTTGAACTGTCAAAATGAAAGTCATTCCTACTGTTAGTGTGGTACACAACTATCCCGCTGGACGAGGATACAGAAAAAAACAAAGGGGAGGTACAGTAGGGTAATACAGATTTATTTATTTTTAAAGTATACTAATTTAAATACCATGGCTCCTCAGCGTCTTTCGATGCAGTTTATTAACATTTTTTTACACCAAAACTTGTTTGTTTAGAACAATGAAGTTGCTCGGCTATCACTTATCCCCTAAAGGGTTGTTCACAAGTTATATCTTGCGGTATCGTCCGTTCAATCTGAATAACAAATAGGCTGGACCATTTACAGCCTCTGGGTTACTTAGTTATAATATAAGAGATGAGTTGTGGCTTAGGACGACAAGGCCGTAATATTGAATGAATAAATATGATCGTGTTATTTGCTAGAATAGGTACCGGTTGAAAGATAAAGCTGTTTTACTTAGATTGTTAGAAGGTCATCTAGATTCTAGATTGTCTATAACTCTTTGTCTTTACGTAAGAAAGAATCTAACAATGGTGATACTAATCTATCATTAATATTTCATACTAGCTTCTGCCCGCGACTTCGTTCGCGTAAAATTTCACCCTCCCCTATTCACCCTCTTAGGGGTTGAATTTCGAAAAATCCTTCCTTATTCCTTGTCTACATTATAAAGGGAACCTCTGTGCAAAATTTCAGCTTTCTAGGTCCAAGGGTTTGGGCTGGGCGTTGATGAGTCAGTCAGTCAGTCAGGACTTTTCTTTTTATTTATATAGATAGATTTTTCTCAGTTAGTAGGTTTAGACAAATACATCGAAACTACTCTTAACAATGACACATCATCATCATCATCATTTCAGCCGAAAGACGTCCACTGCTGGACATAGGCCTCCCCCAAGCACCTCCACTTCGACTGGTTCTGTGCTTCTCGCATCCAACGGGTTCCTTCATAGTTATTATTCGTGGATCTTTGACAGTCGTTACGGGTAGTCAGAAGCCCGAAAGTCTGACTGACAACCAGTCTTACCAGGGGGTATCGTATTCAGCAGTAACTGGGTTGAGGAGGTCAAATAGGCAGTCGCTTCATGTAAAATACTGGTATTCAACTGCATCCGGTTAGACTAGAAGCCGACTCCAACATAGTTGGGAAAAAGATGGGCAGATGATGAAATATCTACATAATTAAATGCAAATGTAATTCTGTGGATGGACACAATTTTCCGTCTCGCAAATCCCAATATTTATTAACGAATTCAAATCCCTAACCACAGTAAACCACCACCGCTGCTTAACGTCATCAAATTACAAAAATAAACAATCGGCGACAATTTGTCTAAAACGCGAAGCAATGTTAATGTAAAACAATTCGGGGAGATGAAAAAGGCGATGCAAATCGACGCAAACGCCGCCGACCAGAACCAATTTGCATGAAGAAATTTAAAAAGTTGCCATTGGCCGCGGGAGAGTTTTATTACAAATGGCAACATTTTAGGGAAGCGTCATTCAAAATGGACGATTTCCCATTTTCTTTTATTCCGTAATCTGTAATTACGTTTGTCATAAATTTTGTGAACGGAATTTGAGAACGTTTTAATTTAGGTAGGAAATGTTTTGGCTGAATTAGGCGGCACAGGTGTGCCGAAATATGGGGGAATATGTATGGTTTTAATTATGGTAAGTCGTATTCGTAATTGGTAAGTTTGGAAGGTAAACATTTAATAAAACGTCTATTGATCTTTTAAACGTTTTTCCTGTTACACACCTTCATTATCTGTATTCAGTTTAAAAATAAAATTAAAACAAATTTTATACCCATTCTATTTTATGAGTAGTCAATTGTATTATTCATGGGTCTTTGACTGTCGTCCATTGTTTAGGGGTCATTAGCACTAAGTGAGCTAGTAGTAACCCTTACACTGTAATCATTGTTTAGGTCAACATAATAGTTAACTTACTTATCAGCCATACCCAAGAAATTGTCCCTTCCTTAATTAGTCTACCAAATTACCAGATCATTACAAGCGTTTACAAATCTACGGGCAGCTGTCAAACTGACAAGGAAGAGAGTGCCATAGACCAGACGATTTTACATTGACAGCAAAGCAGCGGCTAATTAAGAATCTGTCAAACCCTCTTTCAATCTTGTTCGTGTTACGATTTGACGTTTAACTTCAAAAACTTCTTTCATTCAATATTATGTGGCCTTGTTAGTTTGTTGTGTAACTGAGTGCTCATTATTTTTTTAATGTTTAGGTGTTTTGACCTCAAGGTAAATGTTTGGTAAAAAACGCTGAACATTTTCCTCAATTTAATTTTGGTAGGTACTTTACCTACCTGCACAATGCTTTTAATTAGGTATAAGGAAACATACACTAATTATACAACTGGATATTTTTGTCATAAAATGAAATGTGTCTTGAAATAATTTCTACAGATAAATCTAATAAATACGTGACTTTTGCAACCAACGTCAGACATTGAACCTACAATATAGTTATTAAATAGTTGTCAGTTTTCCTACTCGTTTTATTGCGAAAAGTTATGTAATAAACTATCCCAATAACAATATGGCACATCGCCAAGCAATGCACAACATTTTCACAATTACAATTTACAATGCAGGCTCAAACGAATCAATTTATTTCCGACGATAAACAATTTACGATTTTATGTAATTACTACGAAAGGGCCACCTTTTAATGAGTCTTGTACACAATATCCATTGTTTTCTTCTTTTATTGCATTCACTCATTTACTGACGTATTTAGTGGGGATCGATCTGTGAATGGGGCAAATTGTCTACTCTGAAACAAAATGGCGTATGTCTATCTTGTCTATACGTTACATTCGCGCCAAAACATAAAATGGAATTTACACAAATAAAATCGTAATCACATAATATTTAATAATTAAATAAGTATGGATAAATAGACATACACGGACGTATCAACAGATTAATGATGGTAAAATAAATAAACATTTTATTTAAACAGTTCGAAAGAATAATTTATTCAGCGGTTTCGGCCAATGTAATATGAACCAAATCCGGAATAAATTGGCTTAAATACAATGATTTACACATTTTAGCAAACAGGCGGGTTTTATGTGCGTTGTTATCAATGCAAACGATATCGATAATGATTGGAGAGAGCTTTAATATCGAATTCGCGCCCGTCCAAGCTGTTATCACGAGCGAAGTTTTTATTAAATTTCGCCAGAACATAATTTATGCGAAACTTGCTCGGAATGGATGTTTGCTTTATAAATTGGACCCGATCCAATAAACAGCAAATTAGAAATTGAATTACGCTGTTATTGGTTTAGGTGAAATGTCGCTTTAATAAAAGAGAGCAGTCGTGGCCCAGTGGTACCTAATAGCCGCGACTTACGAGTACCCACCGCTGTAGGTGGGTTCGAACTACTTCGAACTCAAGCAGGCACTTTACTTTGTGTAAATTATTTCATCACCACTGCTCTCGAAACGATGAAGGAAAACATCGCGAGGAAACCGGCATGTCCTAGAACTAAGACTTCGAAGACATGTGACATCCACCAACCCGCACTGGGCCCGCGTGGTGGATTATAGCCCACTCCCTCTCACAGAGAGGCCTGTGTCCCAGCAGTGGGAACATTATAGGCTGATTATGCTGTGACTTTAATATTAATAAGTAGCATTATTATGTAGAATAATTTAATTGAATTGTAAAGCGGATGTTACATGAAATCTAGAGTTTAAATTACGCTATTATGGGTGTTAGTAGACATTAAAAATCAAGAATCAACTACCAAAGACAAGACTTCGACGCAACTTTGCAACAGGTAACTAAAATTAATCACGCACAGACAATCACAAACCGTTATGCAATCTCGTTGCTCGACAACGTCCTGTCTATGGTAAATAAAGCAAGTTCATTTGTATTTTGCGGACTGGCAACTCTGCCGATATCATAGGCTGGCTTAGCTGTGGAATCGCAGGATATTGGCATTATTGCTGCTGATGACGTGTGCGGGTTAGGATAACATGGCTCACTGTAGATTGGCGTCGGGTTATGAGGGACTAGATACGTTGTTAATATAGGTAATGTTTGCATTCATGATTTGTATTGGGGGATTTTGATTAGAGGTGTATCTTCGGATAGTTCGAAGTAAATAATGTTTAGTCTTCATGTGTTTTGTGTTGGGTGTTGATATGTGCGTCACAGTATTTTACTTTAGCAGTTATCTTCGTTTCTACTATTAAGTATTTACACTGTTCCTAATAAACTTTTATTTAGTGTTTTATTTTTTAATTGTGAAAAAGATGCTTATGGCGGATATATAGGTTCAGTTTTTAGGTAATACTGTCTGCTTTCATGGCCCTTCTGTTATTTGGACTATTTATAAAAATACAATTTTATGGTAACCAAGCCTGAAATCGCGAAAGCAAATCAGCTGTTTCCGACATAAAATTTATGTTCGCATAAGTCGTTAAAATGTTAGGTTTGTGCTGATTTCCCATCCGCAAAAAAAAGGTATGTGCTGATTTTTCAGTTTTTCAGGCAGTTCAAGTATCTTATTAAACACGTATAATTGTGTAACAAAGCTACCTCTATTCTCCAAAAATATAGAATTTATGTAAAATTTAAATACAACATCATATAAATAAATAAATTTTTATTCAAGTATAATAAAGTAAAAATAGGGTTTACTTACATTCATTACAATCTAGGAAAAATTAAATTCTAACTGTAATGTAGACCTGCCTGATCTAGGTTTATGGAAAACCTGTGTTTTAGGCCATCAATTTAAACCAAACATTTAAAAAATAAAAAAGAAGACAACAATAAATGTATTAGAAGCTAAATTAAAAAGAAGGTATTTGGGTATATTATTTTAAAACTTTATTATATAAAATAATTATTTATATATTTATATTTTTTATTTATTTTCTTTTCTTTCTTCTCCTTTCTTCATTCTTCTTTTTTTCTTTATTTTTTTTTTATAATAAATTCGAAAGTAACTCTGTCTGTATGTTACCTTTTCACGCCTAAACCACTGAATGGATTTCGATAAAATTTGGCAGAGAGATAGATTGCATTCCGGGGAAGGACATTAGATAGTTTTTGTCGACATACCTAGCGGGCGAAGCCGCGGGCGGAAGCTAGTTACATATAAAAATATAGAAATTTTACAAAGGGTGACACAATGGGCAGTCTTATCGCTAAGAGCTTTTAAAGACATATAAGGAGATATTAAGAGTCTGAACTATATTTTAAGAAAATGGAGCTTAAACTTCTTCTCTTAAAATACAGTTCAAGTAAACCTCCCAATACGTGAATACGAAATCATGTAACAAAAGCACAAAGAGCTAATTAACATTTCACATCCTCTGCGGCTGGTCGAACAAGCTGTAAGAGTTAGCCATTCCCACGACGAGACTGCTGAAAAACTTATGAGGCTATCGAATCCGCATTAATTTTATGTGGTCGGATTCTGTTGTAAGATCGGGGTTTATTATTTTATGGGTGGAGTTTCACAGGAGGGGCCCGTGGTTAAATAATAACAGCCGCACAGGTCGATCGATCAGGTTAAGCTACGCTTGCCGCTGTTGGGCTGTGAATGGGTGACCATCTTATATACTGAGACCCCTCCGTGCCTCGGAAAGCACGTCCTATCTCATTTTTTGGCCGATTTGGGTTGGGACAGCTACATTTTTCTATTCGTGATTCTTTAAACTTTTCGCTAACCGTCGAACCTCTACCTACTTATGTTATTTGGATCTCAAAATATAACCATTTTGGAATGCAACAAAATGTAAAGAATCACGAATGGAAGAATGTAGTCGTCCCGACTCAAATCGGCAAAAAAATTAGATATGACTTTTAGTCATGCGAGCGACGACATAGGGCTCGTACACAAAACTGCGAATCGGTGCGATGCGAATTCGCAACGCAGAAAACTGCAACACGAATTGCTGCGATGCGACGTCGCATCGCAGTTTTGTGTGCCTACAAGCCCTAAAGCCTGATCTTAAAACCGGGCAAAATCCTGCTGTTCCACATGAACATGTCCGTCCTAAAAATTAGAAGAAAACTTTCTTCGCTACAAATATTATATCATACCTATACCTACGTAACAGAAGGTTTCCTCGTAAAAGGATTAGTTAATAAATGGGTTGAAGACGCCGCAATTTTTAAAACTATCTCCGCCCTCGCTATAATCCCGCCAGATGAGATTGATAATAAATTATACTCGCCTTTTGTTATTTTTGATGTTAGGATTTAAGACTTTAATACGTTATACTTAAAGACATAATCAGCTTGAGAATAGACCTTCATTCTGGGACTTTCATGGAGATTTTAGGAAAGAAACTGTTTGTTGGACACAATGATTTCAAAAGTAAGGATACGCCCGTCTGAACATTTTACATAGAAGTTCTTCGTTCGAAGTTCGAAGTTCGCGCGCACCACTGTCAACTGAGTCGCGTTGGCCCTAAAACCGTCATTTTAGGGCCAGCGCGTTGGTGCCATTTAGTCGCGCCGTTAGCCCGGTCCTTACGCTAGTAATATATATGTCAATGGTTGGACATAATTGACGTCACCCTTGGCACAAAAACACGGTGATTGCAGTATGTTGGTTGATATTAGACATCCTATGAAATGTTAGAAGATAAATTATATGATTTCTGGAAGTAGATTTGCACAAACACTTTTACACGTCAATCATATTAAAAAAAAAACCGGGCAAGAGCGAGTCGGACTCGCGCACCGAGGGTTCCGTAACATAATATGTTTTTAAATTTTCCTATATTTGTCAGAGAATTATGTTAAGTGTTAAATATTATAAAATTATATAATATTTAACACTTCACTTTTTTTTTTGTGGAAGAACCCAACTACCCAACCAACCCTTTTTTTTACGTGGAGAAATGCTCATGCATTCTGCACTACCACGGGGAGATAGTGCAGTTATGTGGGACTCTAACCCACTAAAACTCCACGGTGTCCTCCTCTGCCGATTATGGCGGGAACACGGGCACGCTTTAGCACTCATCCGTGAACCCGCCGCGGCTGTCCGTCACCGGACCCTCCTCCGGGGAGTAGGTACTCCCCATCACCGGCGCACCAGAACACATAGCACGCCATGACCACCCCAGGGACCAAACCAGCACATGGGCGCCAGACGACCCCGTGTCTGCCACCCTTGGTCCCCCTGCGACGGTTCAGGTCATTGGCCCCGCCGCCTGCCAATTTTCGGCCGCAGAGGATAGGGAGAGTGGCCAACGTCATACCAACACTCCTCTTCCCCTGGCGTTGTATGGCAATGCTAATTCTTTGGCCAAGAAATAGGCCAGCCCTCTGGTCACGTGAAGAGTCGACTAACCGCTTGGCGATATCTCGAAAAACGAAGTGGGCACTCGGACCCCATGGCCCTAGTGTTTCAACCCCAAACGGCTCGAACATATAACTCCCAAACAGGTTGGAATATTTTCGCCGTTTGAGGTTTTCTGCACCTGTCAAAACAGCCTACTAGTTAAATGTTAACAATGCTAATAAAGATTAAAATAAACCTTTAAGCCTGCCTACTAAATGTAACTGGCACTAAACTTTACAACCTCGAGATGACCGAGAAATAATGCCGCGTTTTAAAATGTATCTTAGACTCAATAGCAACCTTATTGTTACGACAATAAAGGTCACTGTGATTTTGACAGTAATGCAAACTCAGAGTTAATAACTATGAACGGACTGTACCTGTCTTATTCTTTCTTTCCTTTTTTGTTAAATGATAAATGATTTTATTTTTGTAAGTAGGTTTGTACAAACACTTTTACACGTCAATCATGTTTTTTTTAAACTAGATGAAGTCGGCGTTTCCTATCTGACTACTCTGAGAAGAAAGGCCGAAACAAACTCAGAGGTCACAGTCTCTTTTAAAGTCCAGACATAATCTTGGTCAGGTTATATGAAGACCATGTAGATCGATGTCTGAGGTGGTCTTTTGAGGAAAGAACCACACAGATTGAGAGGACCTGTCCAGTCTGTTGTCTATTTGTTTCTCTATCTCTCTCTGTTAAAAGATAAATATTGCGGTAACATTGTGATTTCTGAATTTATTCATAATCATCATCATCATAATCAGCCTATAATGTTCCCACTGCTGGGACACAGGCCTCCTCTCGGTGAGAGGGAGTGGGCCGTAATCCACCACGCGGGCCCAGTGCGGGTTGGCAGATGCCACGTCATGTCTTCGAATTTTTGGTTCTAGGACATGCCGGTTTCCTCACGATGTTTTCCTTCACCGTTTTCAGAGCAGTGGTGATGAAATAATTTACACAAAGTAAAGCGCCTGTCTGTGTTCGAACCTACGACCTACAACTCGTAAGTCGCGGCCGTTACCACTTGGCCACCACTGCTCTCTGAATTGAATTTATTGTGCAATGGAAACTACTAAAACTTAATTATCGATGAACAATGAATTAGAAACTTTCTCGTTTTAATCTGTCTCAATCTGTCAAAAATACCTCGTAATTTTCGTACGTTTTTGGCAGTGATTTTCGCTCAGACGAGATTGCGACTAGACTGAACGTTTTTAATTAGGTACGGTAATTGACCATCAGATACCTTCTAACTGAAGAAAAAAAATGACAGACATATTTTCTACGCTACGCAAAAGCTGTCAAATCGCCATATTCTTTCCTCAGATAAAAGTTGTCTAGCTATTGAAAAATCAACTCTAAATCGTCATAAAGGGCTGATTCCCAGACGACGTTAAATTTTCATGACGCACGGTTTCCTGTCGTAAGAAGACCACTTTTGAGAATCATAAAAGGATAATATTATGAATCGTAATATGGCGAAGACAGTCCGTGTTTTTCTTTTTTTCGCTGCACTACGTAGGTATAATCAAAGAGATTGGGTTTGGATTTGGATCGGATTGATTGGTATTTTAGCACAGACAAAAAAAAAACTGAAAAATGCTTCACCAATGAGATTTGATACGATTAATTTAACGGTTAACTGTCCATTATGTTATCCTTTTATGATTCTGCCAAAGTGGCCTTTTTAGGCCCCCTGATATTATAACTTTCATACATTTTTATATTTTTGATAGACTCACCTTTGACCAAACCCCACCTACCTATGATACCTACAATTCGGCGGACGAGAGAATGCGTTTTTGACACCTGCAAGTTTCATAAAAACGAATTATGTGTTTTGCGATTTTGATCTTTATTAAATACTAGCTGCGCCCCGCGTTTTCACCCGCATAAGTGTCGATCGTCGATCCCGTGGGAATATCGGGATAAAAAGTAGCCTATATGTTAACCCAGGGTGTCAGCTACCTCCATACAAAATTTTATCAAAATTGGTCCAGCCGTTTGAGCCTGAAGAAGTAACAAACATGTAAACACACACACACACCCCCACACAAACTTTTGCCTTTATAATATTAGTGTGATGTGACTAGAATTGTCGCACAGACAGGTATCTGAAACGCATTCTCTCGACGGCCGGACTGCAGAAAGTAACCTTTACAAAAATTTTACCGAAACCTATGAAAAATTAAAAACTCAGGAATAATTAATGACACGCCTTCACGTAGTAAATTGGAAATCTAAAATCTCCATTACCGTTAACCTTTGCATGAGTATCGAGTATCGACAATAGCACATTAGTGAGTCAGTGCAGGAAGCCAGACAGACTGACAGACAGACAATCCAATTGGCCTACATGCATTATTTACAAGCGCATTTCGAATTGTAGGAAACTAGATTACTCGGTGAGAGCTCGTTAGCGGTGTAAAGCTTGTGTAAAGGTTAAGTTTTATTGTGTCGGAGTAGAGAATAGAGGGTTGTGTCTATGGTAGTGACGGATTGTTTTGTAGTTCTGTGGGAGTGTTTGTGGTGTGACAGAGACTATAACTAACTAGTAGCGCCCCGCGGTTTCACCCGGGAATATCGGGATAAAAAGTATCCTATGTGTTAATCCAGGAAATGGTCTATGTGCCAATTTTCATCCAAATCTGTTCAACGGTTTACGCGTGATTGAGTAACAAACATCTTCACAAACTTTCACATTTATAATATTAGTAGGATTATTAAGGTGAGATATATTGTTGTTCCTTTGTTTTGAATTTTACCTCAGCAACTGAAATGGTATCGGTTTAAAAAAAACTGGCCAAGTGCGAGTCGGACTCGCACACGAAGGGTTTCGTACCGCAAGGCAAAAACACAAAAAAAAACACGTTTTTTGTATGGGAAGTTTTTTTTTCTTTAGCGTGTGTTTGCCTTAAAAAGTAAATGATGCTGCGAAATTTGAACTATTCTGTAATTTTTAAAATGGCACTTATCAAGAGCATTGAAAGACGCGACCATCTTGAATCCACGTGTCGGCTCAATATTGTAGTTTTTATCTTGTAAAATTAATCTGCCTAGCCTTTTCCCAACTATGTTGGAGCCGGCTTCCAGTCTAATCGGATGCAGCTGAATACCTAAGTCCAGCTTCTCCGTATCAGATCTCCACTACCCAGTTATTGGATACGATACCCCCCTTGCTAATACTGTTTGTCAGACTTTTGAACTTCTGACTACCCGTACGTAACGACTGTCAATGATCTATGAATGACAGCCAGGACCAACGGCACAACGTGCTTTCCGAGACACGGAGGGGTATGTCTTGATATGGTCATTCATCCACGAACCGACCGCGGCAACCGTATCTTTACCTTTATTTAGCCCCTCGCCCCTCGCAGGCAGTGTAAAAAAAAATCATGCTGTTAAGAAAACAAAATCTTAAAACTTCACACTTTACAGTTTCGCAACAAAATTCATTTGTCGCCTTTATTTCTAACTAAGCAAACACTCGTTCTGAAAGCTTGTCGTCTAAATCAAAGTGGGGGGAAGAAAAACTTCAACAGTCCACTGTAACGTTTTGAAACAAGGGAGAAACACGTTATTTTTCCACCATTGTGTCTTGTAGCCGCCCGAGGTCTTTGCCCGACATTCATTGTGTGCTATGAGTAGTCTTATCGTTAAAAATAGTAAGTTTTAAGGTACTCGGTTTGTTTTTTATTGTTGAGAAAATTGTTGTGGTTTTTGTTGTAAATTGTGTAGTTTCTATCTGGGAAAATTAAGAGTAATTTTTTTAAATACATAAACTAAATTAATTATTTACATAAACGTCGTATATTATTGAGAGTCAATCAACTCAGCCTATCGCAGTCCACTGCTGGACATAGGCCTCTCCCAGACTGCGCCACAGCACCCTGTCCTCCACCTTCCGCATCCAGTCTACCCCAGCCACCTACTTTAGGTCGTCCGTCCATCTAGCTGGGGGGCGTCCCACACTACGCTTGCCGATACGCGGTCTCCACTCCAGGACTCCACCGGCCATCGGTCCTTCGACAGACATGGCCAGCCCACTGCCACTTCAATTTGCTTACTCTGCAAGCTATGTCGGTAACTCCGGTTCTTTTCCGGATAATTTCATTCCTGATTTTATCCTTCAAAGAGACTCCGAGCATAGCTCGCTCCATAGCGCGCTGAGCGACCTTGAATTTGTGGACCAGCCCGACTGTCAGTGTCCACGTTTCAGCACCGTATGTCATGACGGGCAGGACGCACTGGTTGAAGACCTTAGTCTTCAAACACTGCGGGATAGGCGACGAGAAGACTTGACGAAGTTTTCCAAATGCTGCCCAACCCAACTGGATCCTCCTGTCGGCCTCTTTCTCAAAGTTGTGTCTACCGAGCTGGATGACTTGGCCTAGGTAGACATAATCCTTCACAACTTCGAGAAGCGACCCTTCGATATGGATTGGACTCGGCAAGACGTGGGAATTGTACATGACTTTTGTCTTGTCCAAATTCATGCCGAGGCCAACCCGCCGGGAGGCTCCATTTAGGCTGTGCAACATTTGGTCTAGCTGTTCCAGCGTCTCTGCCATTATGACGATGTCATCGGCAAACCGAAGATGTGAGATATACTCGCCGTTCACATTGATACCCTGTCCAGTCCAGTTCAGCGTCTTGAAGACGTCTTCCAAGGCGTTGGTAAACAATTTAGGGGATATTACATCCCCCTGTCTCACCCCCCTGAGCAGTTGGATAGGGCTGGTTTTCTGATCCTGGATCTGGACAGTCATCGTTGCAGCGTCATACAAACATCTCAACACTTCGATGTAACGCCAGTCAATTCGACATCGTTGCAGAGAGGCCAGAACTGCCCATATTTCGATGGAGTCGAAGGCTTTCTCGTAGTCCACAAATGCCATACACAGCGGCTGATTGTACTCCTCGGTCTTCTGTAAAATTTGTCGAACAGTATGGATGTGGTCTACGGTACTGAAGCCTTTTCGAAAACCGGCTTGTTCTGGCGGCTGGAACTCGTCAAGTCTCCTAGCGAGACGGTTTGTGACGACCCTCGAGAACAGCTTGTATACGTGGCTCAGAAGTGAAATGGGTCTATAGTTCTTCAGCAAAGATTTATCACCTTTTTTGAAGAACAGAACCACCGCACCTCTGCTCCACGCCTCGGGCGTTGTACCCTCTTGGATAACGGAATTAAATAGACTCGCTAGCTCTTTCAGGACTGGAGCCCCGCCCGCTTTAAGGAGCTCTGTCGTTATTCCGTCATCCCCAGGTGCCTTGTTGTTCTTTAGCTGCTCGAGAGCCGCCCTAATCTCGCATTGGTCGATATCCGGGATGTCCTCCGTGTAGTGGCGTGTTAATTCGGCTCGATGGTCATCTGCACTAGGCCCCGCTGGTTTCGTCGCCCGTGTTGAGTATAGGTGCCCATAAAAATCCTCGACTTCCTCAAGAATCTCGGACTTCGAAGTCACGATTCTGCCATCCGCAGTTCTTAGTTTCGTCAGATGAGACCTCCCTAATTGCTGAGCGAACACTTTCGACCCTCGGTTTTGCTCAATCGCGTCCTTAATGTCGCGGGTGTTGGAGCACCGAAGGTCGCGTCGCGTCAGCTTCCTAATTTTTAGGTTTAAGGTCCTCTTATCTGACGAAGACTGCTGCATAGATATAGAGTAAGTATGTTAATTTAATAATATGAAAAGCTTTATCTTTTTATAATTATCTTATATTTTTCTTAGCAATAATGTAAAACTAATACCTACGAAACGAGCACACAGCTGACTTGACCCTGCTGTCAAATCATTCCCTACCACGGCAATTTTCTTTTAAAAATAGAACATTACGTTTCTTTTAAAGGCGGCTGAAGTAATGATGAACAATATAATTTTTTTAATCTTAATTATAAGTTTCATAAATTAAATTATTTAAATGTTTCGTCTGATGACAACCCCATGTTCCGTCAAATTGGTAGTTTCAATTAAATAACATTTCTTTTTTATACGTCTGCGTCGCATTAAAAAAAACATTTACAATAAATTACCTATACCAAATTCAATTTCCAATACACAGTTAAGCGTTCTGCAATTGAATAATAGATAAGGATCGCTTCTATGTAGCAACTTGTAAATCGCGCAGATGGCGCCACCTGCCACCTTACCCGTAAACTATTTGTCCAACATTCATTGAAATATTATTATGTACCTACGACGTGCTTAGTTTTTCCCACGGTACCTAGATACACACATCAAAAGTGTCTAGGGATCAACATATATTTTTGCAATAACTTTTCTCCTGATTGATATTAATTAAAATTTTCTTTAAGGATTCATCAAATAAAGTGTTTTCGTTTGTCACAGTAACGATAAACCAAGTCACCTTTGCATTACTAAAGAAATTTGCCATTTTCCTAATAAAGGGATTTTTGACATTTGAACCACTAACACAAAAGTTCGAAAAAAAGACTGAAATAACAGTTTTCTTTAAAATTTTATTGGGTAACTTAAACAATTAATAATCCGTGTTTCTACCGCGAACACTAACAACACAAGAACATCGGTTTGGCATACTCAAAATGAGTTCATCCAAATCACGCTGTGGAATGGCCGCCCATGTTCGTTGCAACAACAAAAAAAGGTCTTCTTGCGACTGGATACCCTCCATATTCGGCAGAGCTCTTCTCTGTAGCATATCCCATGCATGCTCAATCGGGTTCAAGTCTGGCGACTGAGCAGGCCAGGGCAGGACATTGATGTTAGCTGCGGCGAGAGTCTGTCTTACAACTCTTGCGGTGTGCGGTCGTGCATTATCATGCATTAACTGAAATAAGGGACCGATTTGCACTTGTAGAGGAACGATGACGTCTGATACAATCGTCTCAGCATAAATTTGAGCGTTGAGGTTGCCTCTGATCCAAATCAACTCAGTTCTTCCGCCGATATAAATACCCGCCCATACCATGATGGTTCCACCACTATAAGGATGGACTTCCTGGCAGGATTTTAATCGCTGTTGGCGTCCAGGGGTTCTCCAGTGTCGTATACGTCTTGTATCCGGTCTCATACCAAAACGAGACTCATCAGAAAAGCACACGAAACGCCATTGTTCTTCTGCCCAATTTCTGTGTTCAAGAGCCCATTGATATCGAATCCTACGATTGTGCATTGCTATAAGTGGTACCCGTAGCGGTCTTCGGGAATGAAGGTTCACTTCATGCAAGCGGTTTCTGACTGTTTGGTCGCTAATTAAGTTCCCTGAAGAGTGATGAAGCCTCACGGCTAACATCATGGCGGTTATTGTTGGAGCTCTTCGAGTTAAGATTTGAATGTATCGGTCTTGTCTCCGTGTGGTGCAGCGATACCGTCCTCCATGGCGCTCAGCCACGGTACCAGTGCTTCGGTAACGTGTCCAAAGTCGACTGATAACACTCTGACTTGTATTCAGAGCTAAAGCCACAGTACGTTGCCGGGAACCAGCTTCTATCATTCCCACGGCTCTGAGCATTTCTTCCCTGCTTAAATGACGTCGCCGCTCCATAATAACGTTGGTTTTAATCAGTAGTAGGGAAACAGTAGCACTAATAATGTCTTCAATGCGTTGTATGTTTTTATAGGGAAAATATTGACAGCTGATTTTCATCTTTTACTCGAATTTGATTCACAGTTCCTGATTCAAATTATGAAATGCACCAAAAAGGATCCATATAAATTTATAAAATCATAAATTTATTACAAAGCCACATCTCAATCTCAAGAAATCCGCATAAAAATGCTTGATCCCTAGACACTTTTGATGTGTGTACTATGGTCGTACACGTGCTAGATCAATAAAGTATGAAGGTAATATGTTTTTCCATAGAATCAACATTTTTGTCGGTTTGCTAGACATAATTAAAACGACTGTCACGAAAATCTGTCATTTTCACTTGTATTTGGACGTTAATGTGTCAAAAACACTCACGTTCACCGCTTTCATAGGATACCAAATCTTAACCTAGGTAGGCAGGTACTATTACTATAAGTACTATTATCTTCCAAAACAGTTTTTATTTTACCAAATCAATTCAGAACATCATCGATGTGTCTATTTGTATAATAATAAAAAGTAATTTAAAAAAATTAAACCGACTTCAAATAGAAATTAACTCAAAATTATGAAATAACTTTAATTTCGGAAGTCGGTGTCTTATGGGATCTGTATTTTAGTTTTATGCCACCGACTTCCGAAATTAAAGTTATTTCATAATTTTGAGTTAATTTCTTTTTGAAGTCGGTTTAATTTTTTTAAATTACTTTTTATTTCGTAATTTTTAGTTTTTGCACTAGTATTTGACCAAGGTTTTGAGATGTTTTCCCTTTGACACTACACCCGTAGCTCTTATCAATAAGCCAGGCCGTCACACTTACACGTATTAGTCCATATCTTGAAAATTACTGAATCGATCTTGATGAAACTTGCACTGTTCCCTAAGTTGAAGAAAATGTAAGCCAATAAAAAAAAAATGGTCACGATCCGATTAATAGTTCCGGAGATATGCGTGGACAAACATACATACATACATACATACATGCATACATACATACATACATACATACATACATACATACGTTTATGAAATTTTGTATATTTGTTTGGAAGCCCTAATAGATCATCATATGTGAATATAATGCAATTCCAATAATATTACATACATACGTATCGAATTGATAACCTCCTTTTTTTTTTGAAGTCGGTAAAAAGAGGTACATCATAGTGGTTTAATTTACTTTATTATACTGAATTAATCGGCTTTCAAGTAGTTACCTGTAGCATTGTTCATTAGGTTTAAAACCTTGGAAAGATAATAAGGTACTACTGAAAAAAATAATACGACATGAAACTTTTGCAAGGAAATAAACGATGATTAAAATTAAGTGACGTTCAAATGCCAAAAATGTTTGGTTAACACTAATCACTAAAGCCTAAAGCACAGTATAAAGATATACAGTATTTCGACTTCATACAAACGGACGAAACGCGAGCTATACCTACGCGCCTCGACCTCGGCATGCGCTTGGCATGCAGACAGTCGCGACTGTGCCGCAGTGACGAACGGACGGTGTGTTGTTTTTTTTAACAATAACCGCGCAAAATAAATTGAAGTACATATTTAATATGACGAGTAGGATATATTGTGCTGTTTTTGGTTGCATGAATTCGTCAATAACGCATCCAGAGATAACTTTTTTTAGATTACCTGGAAACTCTGAAAGGTAAGACTATAAAATAATTTTACTTACTAGTAGGTAGGTACATAATGTGTGTCTTTTTAATTGATAAATATTTCCTTTTATCTCCCGAAAAAAAAGATGTCTGGATTAATAAATAAAGTGAATAGAGTAAAGGAAAGTGATAGACACGAGTGAAATAGGTAGTTATAGGCGGTTCATGAATCATTATACGGTAGGTACGCTTGTGTTAAAACCTCGGGCATGTGTGTTTTGTTTTGTTAGTTTGTAAAATTCAAAGTAAAGACTTGGTTTTTATTATTAATATTTATGTACACACAGTAAAATACAATAACAAAACTAAATGGAAACACAAAGTAGGCAAATGTAATAAAATGCTGGAGGCGGGCAGCCCTATCGCATGTTTACGTACCGCGCGGCTGTAGGCATTTATTTCAAGGTTACGGCCGAGTTACAATACTGTATGATCTTTATACTGTGCCTAAAGGGATTAGTGCGTTACTGCGTAGTCGTGTAAGTTTATTATAATACCTGACATATTTATTTTTCATGACAATATACTCTTACGTAATCTTATTGCCGCTAAAAATCCACCCTAAAGCCCAAATAAATACCTTCGTACTCAATACTATTTTAATGAAATACCAATCTTTATTGGTCTCCAACGAGAGCAACAAGAAGCCATTTGAAAACAAACTCTGTCATCTTCCATTAATGTTTAGTTTCTCTTAGCTGTTGTGTTCGCCAAGGAAGACCACCACGAAGATCTTGCTACAACAAGCCATAAGAAAATAAACTCTGTCTTTTTCGTTTAAAGTTTAATTTGCTTTGTCAGTTTGTCAGAAGTGTTTCAGACATTTTCATTTGCGAATTCCATGTGTATCTCTTGTTTTTGTTCGTGATTGATAGGTACTATAATGTTTTAATGAGATTCCTTTATTGTTGAAAGAAATGTAGGGTAGGGGTGTGCAGCACTGCGCACTTTTACAACTATGTTATCTAAAAAAAAAACAAAGCAGTTTAAAATCAACGTAAGTCTTTATTCATTTACCTAGGTTATCTGCCTAGTAAGAAAACTTTAAAAAAACAATTTAAAGGTAACGATTTAGGAACTATTAAAAAAAATTGCAGCATCCTTAATGCGCACTAGACATGTGCGCCGATGGTCATTTGAGCGGCGGCGGCGTCTGACGTTTAAATTGTCGGCGGCGGCGGCGTCATCGGCGTAATCGGCGTGGATGGTCAAAATAAGTAGAATAGCTGAAGACGTCTCAATCCACATTCAACTTTTTATTTTCTTATTATAATCAACATTATCCGCTTGGGTGACCCGCGTCCCAAGGTTACGTCATCACAAATTTTTTCCGGGTCTAGTTCAGGACTGGGTCAAAAAGCGGATGTGCACACGAGGCAGAATCGGGGACGCTCTCACCGAAGCGGTTATAGAGATTATTAGAGAACAAATAAATCATATTTTAAATTATGACAAGATTTATTTGTTTATCTTATCTATAGGTACTAAATAAGTAAAATTATAAAATCAAAATTTCAATAACAAAAAAACTTCTATGGCAACAAATAACAATCAAACTAGTACAAAAAGAGAGAAAAGAAATAAAATTTTATGAGCAAGATGCAAGTTATTTTAGCTTTTGTCATAATTATCATGTATAAATATAATTTTGTCTACGGCAGTAGGACTTAACCACAGTATAAAGATCATATATATATGATCTTTATACTGTGACTTAACCGTGACTTTTTTGCCGTAAACGTTAGTCCTGCGACTGAAGAAAGTCGATCGCTGGGCGTGCTTGTGGCAGGTACCTACGCTCATGATAGTTGAATAGCCAAGGATATCTGTTCTTCTTTTCCTTCCAATAACGAAGTATATTTCCGTCGAGCACATCCTTGGGGTCGCATCCACCAAAGTATTTTCAACATTCGACCACCACAGGATCATCAGCCACGTTAGTGTTACTACCAGGAGTTGTATACTTCTGGGGCATAGAAAAAAGAAAGGTAGAGCCGGTGGAGGAGACTGACTCACTGGGATCATTCGCTGGTTCTTGTAAAATATCAGAGCGACTGACGTGTTCTGTCACAAATGCAGACATAAAGGAAACTCTCGTTTCTCTTCTTTCCTCAAGGTATTTGTCAATTACTGACATTCCTTGGAAACGGCAATCGAGAAGAGCAGTCGCCACAGTCAATTTATTAATGGAAAAGCGGTGATTTAATTTCGCCAACATGTTTCTTTTCATGCGGCTCATTATAAGAACCTCGTCGTCCTCAGTTTGTTTCAATGCTTGTTCTACTTCACACTTAAAAACCAGTGCAACATTGATTGTGACTGAGTTTGCTGCAGTCGTTATATTAACGGCATTCCAAAAATGTTTCAAAATTATTATTAAATCGCCCAAAATACTACTTTTGTTAAATAATGTGCGTTATTTAATCTAGAATATTATTTGGATTTTGACGCCGATTACGCCGATGAAAAATCCGGCGGCGTCGGCGTGGCTAAAATGACCGGCGGCGTGCGCCACGCCGATCGGCGCACATGTCTAATGCGCACTTTTGCACAACATATAAGGACAAGAGTGCGCAGCCAAATGTGCAAGTTTGCGCACGTATGTCAAGAGTGCGCATCACTCACAAATGGCACATTTGAAGCTAAGAAGAAGAAGAAGCCTACGTATGCTATGCATTTTTCGTGCCACTAGTTTTTGCATAAAATACATTCGACCCAGTCTTCAATAATTGGATCTCTCTCTGTTCACTTCAGAGCAACCTGAACATACGTAATTTATTGTTTTTGGGTGCAATTGCTGGCTTTTTTGGTTTAACAGTCTTGCTCTTTTTATGTAAAGGTTTATCATTCTTCTTTTTAATATGTTTTTCTTCGAGTATTCTTTTGTATGGATAGCTACATAAAATTTCAGACCTTTTGCTTTTCTTAATATAGGGCCGAACGACAGATGACTTTACGAGCTTCTTCGATTACACTCGAATCCACATTTATTCTCTCCGTTGTTCTTTGTCTTCTTGACATTCCAAACACATCAATAATTAGTTTATTAAAATAGCAGGAAACACATGTCACGATAAAACACATAATATCTTAAATGAACGTCTGATACAGCGTACAAGACTGCGCGCGCAATCTTGTACACAATGGCTATGCGCACTCTTGCACATAGAGCACCAAAGGCTTTTGAAAGACCAGTACTACCATCTTTTGGCCAGGACGTCGTATTAACTCGAGTGAAACACGTTTCGATAGTAATTTGATAGAAATAAACACATAAAAACATCTTACCTGGATTACATTTAATACAATCACATTTTCAAAACACCTAAATATTGTAACATAGGTCTCAAATTTAGTTGTTTTCGGATAAATCTTCGGAAATGGTATTAAAAACGAAAATTCTTTTTTTTCGTTTAAAACGTTGATGATGCGCTGTCAACTGAAGTTGGCCGCAGAAGACCGTTTCCTGATTCGAGAATCGCTTTGCGCATTCTTGTACACTACGCAATCTTGCACACCCCTACCCTAGGTACCTCCAGATGTGATCTGTTACTTCTATTGTTGGACTAAAAACTGTCAGAGATTCTTTGTAATTCGAAGTTTGAGTGTTTATTTGTAACGAAAACAATATGGCCGCTAAATTGTGATTTGTTGTAATTTTTAGGGTTCCGTACCCAAAGGGTAAAAACGGGACCCTATTACTAAGACGCCACTGTCCGTCTGTCTGTCTGTCACTAGGCTGTATCTCATGAACCGTGACAGCTAGACAGTTGAAATTTTCACAGATGATGAATTTCTGTTGCCGCTATAACTAAAAACAGAATGAAATAAATATTTAAGGGGGCTCCCATACAAAAAACGTGTTTTTTTTCGGCGTTTTTGCCTTGTGGTACGGAAACCTTCGTGTGCGAGTCCGACTTGCTCTTGGCCGGTTTTTTTTATACAAACAAGTGCTACGTCTTGACATACAGTAGAAGGTTGCGGCCAATTCTTTATGACTATAGTTTGGGTGGTGACGTGATTACTCGTGTCACCAACATAAATGATTTGGGATCGACTTTCGACCATTGTCAGACTTTTAGGGATCACGTTTCTACCCTTGCGAAGGAATCTGTCAGGCGCATGGGATTTGTTTTGCGAAATACTCGTGACTTTCGCAATCCAAGTGTTGTTAGGCTGTTGTATTGTACAGCACGTCAAGCTACTACAATCTGTCAAATTTCTTTAATAGATTTTCAACTTTATCGCTACAGCATAAGGTTCAAAGTTGATTGGGAAAATTCGAGAGTTTCGGGTAGCTTGATGTGCTGGCGTGCTACCCAACCAACTATTTTTTAGGGACGATGGGCTTTAACTCGTTGGAAGTGTTGTCGTTGTGTGTTGTGTTTTGTGTGTGTTGTGTTGTGTGGTTGACTGGTAGAAAATGCCTATGGCATTAAGTCCGCCTCTGTACATTTATGTGCTTAAAGTATGAAATAAATAAATAAATATGTCACGCACAATGGTCCACTGAAGGACTAAGTGCGGAAACCAAACCCCTTAACATAGAACATATTATGAAATAAATAAGTGTGTGTGTGGTCTTGATCAACTCACTGTGTAGCCTATAAGACCTTACGGGGACATATCGCCTGCCCAGAGCTCCATGGTCTTTTCTGCCAACTATTTGTGCCCGACAAAATATATATGACACCGTCAGAGCCGCTGTTCTGAATCTGTTTGCGCAACTGCCAGCCAAAACTGTAGCCGGATCCGAATCCGAATCCCCAGTCTGTCATACTCTAAATGTGCTGAATGCCCTTCTGGCTACCAACGCTGAATGTGATGACTTTTCGGATGAATGGATTAAAATTATGCGTATATGTCTGGTGTTCTGTGAGAGAAAGTATGCAAGGGATTCCACTGTTCCATGTTAATTTTAAATATTATTGTCAACGTAATTATTGTCCCTATGTTAATTAATGTACAGTTCGCGTCAAATAACTTTGCCGCTCTGAAGTAGGCAACAACTAACAAGTCACTGCGCAGTAGTTAATCCTGTGAATACAAGAGCAGCGTGCATGGCGCGGATTGGCGCGGCTAGGAAAGAGCCTAGCTTCAGAGCGGCAAAGTTATTTGACGCGAACTGTAATCGGTGTTGTACCTATACTAACTAATTTCGATGACATGTTTTAAACCAAAATACACTGAAACAAAACGAACGTAAGTTGCCTTAACTAAACCAGATTTCCATTCTTTAAAAAAAAAAATCCGTTTGTGTAATTTCATTTTTCTATAAACAGTGTTTAAACGTCAGACCAAAAGAACACCATCTATTGTTTGAAAAGGGAACTAAATTCGCAAACGTTGCATTTTCCAGCTCTAAGGAGGTCGATTGTCCTTCAGACCGGAACACTGTAATGCAGTTTTATTTGCCTGTAGACTTGCAAACGTAATCCTTGTGTTGCCAGCCAGCCGGATCTGATCTCATTTTACTGCTTACTGTGTCCTACAGTTCAAAAGAATTTGTGTTTAGTTTTGAATTGTGATATTTGCTTGAAAAATTTGTTATGATAACGTACTTAGAACTTTGTAGAATGTTCTGGTCTTTAAGCGAGGAAAAATTTGTGACTTTAAAATGTTAACACGATAATTGCTTTATTTAGGTACTTTTGTGGTATAAAAAAAATAATAATATATTGGCCAGGTCACAATCGTCTAAATGGCTTTTCCAAAAAACCCGCGGTTCTAAAAAAAAACGCAAAAGGAAAGGTGACAACAATATCATTCTGAATTCAAATGTCATGTGAATTTTGGCGGCCTTTCAACTTTTTTTTCTCGTGTCAAGGGAAATAAGGTCATTCAGCCAGCAAGTTGCCAGAACGTGACCTCCGCTTACCTGGACTTAAGATATACCTACCTGTAGGTACTTTAGTAAAGTTCTCCTTAATGATGGGGTTTCCTACTAATTGGAGTTCCTTGTTGTGTCACTTTCAATTGTTTTTCATTGTTATTTTGGGTTGGAAATGTATTGTTCGATTTCTAACCTTTTGTGTCTGGTTTAATGATATTGCTATTAATTTACTAATTAGTTTCGTTCTTTGTTACAGGTAAGTCAGCGTTATTTTGACAAAAAAGGAAGATTTCAAACGACTTAAAAGTACAATTTTTACAATGCCTTCAACCTTCGTAAGTAACTCTTAAAACAGCAACGAGCTAGAAATTACAACTCAAAGCGTTCTTAATAAACGCTACCGCAGACTGGCGCGACGCTATAGAACCGAAACGCTAAAAAACCGAAAACTTCTTGGAAATTGTTCTATCTGAATCGTGTCAAACCGTGGCGCCGCGCCTGTCTGCGGTAGCCGTTCTATTTACATACCTACCAAAAAAATTATAGGCATTAAAATGATTAAATTATTTATAAATGATATATTAAAATTACACGTTAACGTAAGATTAAGTTAACAAACGGTTACTAAAACTATATTCCAAAATAAGGCTTCCAACGAACAATACGACAATTGCAGCTCCCGAAATGTTCAAAGTGGAAACCGACAATGAACACGCTCTAAGCCAGGCTCACCGACATACCTATCTACCTAGGTACACACAGTTCCATTAAGTAGTTACCCCACCAAAAGACATGTGCGTTCAAATCCGTGAAAGGCCCAAGTTGGTTTTTGTATTTTGCAAAAACATTTTATTTTAAATAATGTATTGTTTTAGTGAATAAATAAGTTTAAGTAAGTATTTTTTTTTTAAATTCTGTTTTTATTATTGTTTTGTTTCAATAAAACAATACTTTTGCGACGACAAGCAACAATAATAGGGTTAACATTTACGACAACTTATTCATCGTCTAAATAGACTGGAGGTTTCAAGACCGCTTACCGTGCATAAGATTGGAAGTTCAAATCCTATATAGGCACGAAATGTGCTTTTTGTTCATTATATTATTTTGATATATTTTTCTATTTTGTTTTAAGTAGTAATTATTTATAAAGAATTAAAAAATCAAGAAAAATAAAATACTTTATTAATCATTTATTAATATTTATTATTGCTATTATTTAACAAAACTATGATCTTATTTTACAACAAACAGAAGAACTATTTTAGTTCTCATAAAATCAGAAATCATTTAAAAAAATAATTGATAAATAGTAGTCGTTTACTCTTCGCCGTTTTAAGTGAACGTATACAAAGTTCTAACTTGAAGGTATGGATTAATTTTATAAAGACAACGTAAGTAAGTAAAATTAATGGATACCCTCAAATTATAACATCTTTCGATTAGACAGGGACCTAAAGATATAATGACTCAGCCGATAGTAGATAACAATTTCATCGCAATTCGTATGGGCTCGCTGGCTAGTTCGTCAAACAGCCGGTATGAGTATGACGACGTTCGGTGATGCGATGGTTCGAATCCGAGTCAACACAATGGACTCTTTTTGAAGTATTCTTTAGATTATTCGTAAGGAATTCAATGTTGTAGCAGTGTAACATTTTAAAACTTGAGGGGTTAGGACATAGTGACGCTTTCTGTACATACATAAGGGACTTGCTCCTCCGCCGGCGATTAACCAAAAGCGAGTAGGTACCTAGAGCTAGCAACTAAAAACGAATTGCCCCTGATTACTCGCTGGTATGCGTATCATAACCAGGGCCCGATCTATGGGCAGCCGGGCAAATGCCCAGAGCGGCAAAATTGAGGGCACCGGGCGGTTGCACGGAGTCCTTAACTTTCTCACTAGGAGAGAAAAATCTTACACAAAATTGCCATGCTCACCGACAAAGAAGTATTTTTATTGGTTTTTCTTTAAAAAACAATGCTATTTTTGCTGTCTCCCGAGACAATTATATTTATAATACAGCACTAAGCAAGCCAAGTCGAAAGAAAGAAGAAGAAATATTCGCTATGTCATATTAGTTATTCTGTGGCTATCTTATAATTTTTGAATTGATATATGGAGTTAGTGTAAAGGCGGGTATTTTTTGCTTATCATACCAGCACCCTAATGGCGTAACACACTATCAATCTCAGTCTGAATCATATTGAAAGATATTGCTAATCCATTGCTTCATATGTTCGAAAAGTTGTCTACTCAACAACGTAAATAACGCGATGAATGTTGTTGAACTGTCAAAATGAAAACGATTGCTACTGTGAACGAAACGAGTGTTACGCAATTACCCCGCTGGCGTGAGTCTCTCAGCGAGTGCCCGCCAAGCGAGCTTCGGCATCGCCGAGCGGGTCGCTCGGCTCGCTTGGCTCTCGCAGCGGGTGACAGGTACATCGACGTGCAAACTCAAGTATCTCTTTTACCTACACAGGACCTCCAACCTTTTGTACGTTTCTCAAATCAAATCAGATCAAATCAAACGTTTATTTGCTAGAAATACATTGTTTTGGTAAAGGTAAGATCTTATAACCTAAGTGTGAGAGAAAGTCGTTGGTAGCTAGTCGCTTCCTCATTGGCAGTGGGACACGTGCCTTAGTACCTAGAAATACTGGCATTCAAGTACTTCCCACGTAATTGTACCATCCGTCCGAACCCGTCGGAAACCGTCTAAACTTCACTAATAACTTTGATACGCTCTCTAGTGCACATCAGATGTTATGCCCGGGTTACACGGGACTAGTTTTTTAAGCTAGTATAACAAGCAACTAAGCAAGTAATGTCCTGGGTAGTTACCCAGGACATTCAGGATAGTTATCCTGACTAGGCACATGCTAGAGCTGTTTACACGATGATAGTAAATTTTAAGCAAATAATTTGATGCAGATAAGGTCTTCTGTGTGACCAGCAGGGTAATTGCGTAACACACTATCAGTAGCAATGGGTTTCATTTTGACAGTTGAACAACATTCATTGCGTTATTTACGTTGGTGAGCAAACACATTTTTCGAACATATGGAGCAATAGATTAGCAATTTGCTTCAAAATGATACAAATTGAGAATAATAGTGTGTTACGCAATTAGGGTGCGGGTTTGCAAGACCAAATATGGTTTTGAAAGTCATCACAAAACTCACGAAAGGATTAAAAATTAGTCTGGGTCGCTATTATATCGGTGAAGAACTTCTGATCGAAGGTGAAGAAGACTATAATATACTAGCCTAAAAATGAGGATAATTCTGCATAATAATATATGTCACCGTATACGTATAATTATGAACATAACGATGTTAAGTTTATAAGTAATTTATCTCGCGAGATTATAAACTATCGAAAAATTGTGAACTGCAGCAAACAATTTACTAACGCATTATTTTTCGTTAGTTTATAATCCGGCCATGGCAAACCGACAAATTGTTAACGTTATAAGTATTGTAAGCAGTATGGTACAGCGGTGCTATTCTGTAAAAATCTCACCGTGAAAACTTAGGTGAAGTGAGCGTGGAGTGAGCTGTCAATAGTGTCATTTCCTAGCAAAAACAAACTCACATCACCTCAGTTTTCACGGTGAGATTTTTACAGAATTGGCCGGCAGTTCACAATTTATCGACAGTTCACAATCTCATGAGATAGATTTTAAACTAGGTATCGGTGTTCACAATCATACCATAGCAACAGTGTTCATAGGCTAGCTTCATGTCACATGTATAGACGCCAGCACATCAAGCTAGTACTACAATCTGTCAAATTTCTTTAATAGACTCAACTTCTACTACAATCTGTCAAATTTCTTTAATAGACTTTCAACTTTATCGCTAAAACATAAAGTTCAAAGTTGACTGGGAAAATTCAACAGGTACATGAAGCTAGGGTGACCAGCTTGCTAGCTTACTAGCACTATTTTACTATCCTAGGTTCGTGTAACTTGGGCATTACGGTTTGTGCGAAATCTAGTCCGCCATGTCTTTGATGTTGATGAGTTCATAGCTTCTATTAAATCCTATATTATGTGATAATAAGCGGAATGCTCTGGTATTCAAATTCATTTCAAATGTATTGCGTTTTACTGGGCGATGGGTTCTTGGTAATGGAAATGAAACTGTTTTAAGTGTTACAACATTGCACTAAATGCAGTCTTTCGAGATAAATCTGAAATAAGACTGATGCAACTGGATACTTTGTTGCGATTGAAACGGGCTGAGAGGCATTTTATTCTTTAAAATCTATATTTAATTAATTGGCATGTTGTACTGGTGTCAATTTATTATATCTAAGTACGAGTATATGTATATAAAAATTAAATGACGTTTGTTAGTCTCGCTAAAACTCGAGAACGGCTGCACCGATTTGGCTAATTTTGGTGTTGATATATTTGTAGAACAGAACAGAATACAGAACATTCATGTAATTTGAATGGACACTGATTTGAATTATGAGAAAAATAAGTTTTCTATAGAAATTTGAAATTCCTGATATCTCGTCTATATATCAGAGTCCTTTCAAAATATATATTTGCGAACCTAGATATTCTTTAATGCAATCGGAATAAATACACATTACATTAAGTATAAGTTTGATTCACAAACTATTTTGGTATTACGTTTGTATGAACTACGCATTAGCATGCGTAGTTCGCGGGCCCTTAGACTGCGGGGCAATTGCGTAACACATTATCAATCGGAATCGGTTTCATTTTGACAGTTCAAAAACATTCATTGCGTTATTTACGTGTTGAGCAGAAAAAAAAATCAAACTTATGAAGCAATGGATTAGCAATTTGCTTCAAAATGATTCAGATCCCGATTGATAGTGTGTTATGAGTTACGCTATTAGAGTGCTGGTCTTTGAAGACTAACCCTGTATAGACCTCTTTAGACTACATGACTACAGTATTCAGGGCTCTGAATACTCCTTACGGCTTTACCCAACGCTATTAGCATCACTGAACATCCTGTACAGTCACGAGCACCAATATGTCAACACTTGGCAACTTTAAATTGCGATTTATTCATGAAATAACGAATGCAACGTTGAAATACGACACTTTATAAATACCTATGGGTTCGAAAATACTATGTTCCTACTAATATAAAATTTCATTCTAAAATAAAGGAGAAAATCACCTTTGAATAATGCCAAGTGTATACATACTTTTGCTCGTGACTGTACACGGCGCTTACCTCAAGTAAATAGCACAAAGCGTAAACCAAACACAGTTCTGTGCCTAATGTGCCGTAATGACGTCAGCAAGGCGAAGAGTGTGTTGCCATGCTCCTTCAGCCAAATCCCCCTATTGTACTGAGTTAAACACCCGTTTATATTGTACATTTTAACCGCGGTTTGCGCTGAGAGTTTGAAGAAGAGATGATTATTTTAAAGGCTTTTTTAAACATTACCGGTTGTTTTTTGTTGAACAGCTTTTTTAGTTTATTAAATAACGTAGGAACTTAAAATTGTCCGTTTAATGAAAGCTTGTTCAATTCTCAATCCGCATAAGTTTCGATCCCGTGGGAATATCGGGATAAAAATAATATGTTAATCCAGGGTGTCAGCTACCTCCATACAAAATTTTATCGAAATTGGTCTAGCTGTTTGAGGGTGAAGAAGTAACAAACATATAAACACACCCCCCACACACACCCCCACAAACTTTCGCCTTTATAATATTAGTGTGATAAGGGGTAAAGATTGCTGACGCATCGTTGATAGAGCAAAATTGCGAGACAAATGTAAACGTTCCTTAACTCATACTTACTTTGGTTCGTTAATTAATACAATACCAACATTACCAACATTATTAGGACAATATTTGCGCCGCCATCTTGAGTGTAACTGTTGGTGTACTTATTAATTGAACTACTTATGCTATGTGCCGATCCAATTGCTTTTATGTACGCTTTACCGATACTACAGTGTCCTAATAATTGTTTGCTGCACCGGACGACGTCAATACGTCGACGCCGGCTGTCGCTGAAAACTAGCGCTGGGGCTCTGTCTTGCATAGGGTCGCAGCATAATGCTGGGCGATAGCCGTTTTACGTGGATGTGATGCATGTTTCCCCCAACCTTCTCTTATTTTTTTTGTGTTTATGTTCTTTTTTGCGTCATGTTTACCGAAAATAAACGTTTTTTCTTTCTTTCTTTTACCTCATTCTTAGTTCTAGAAAAGATATTACCTAGCTGTTGCCCGCGGCTTCGCCCGTGTGGATGTCGAAAATTATCCCACAGGAACGTGCTACCAGGACAAAAATTACTACGACGAAAAACCTACTCCTTATAAAATCAGCTATCTGCCAATAGAAGTCCCGTCAAAATCGGCCCAGCGAAACGGCTGGGCCGATTTTGACGGGACTTCTGAGATTGGAACAAATTGTATTTATTTTTTTATATTAATGAATTTGTAACACATTCATCTGTTATTCGTTTTCAACCTTGTATCCGACCACTTTGTCCAACAATTATTGTTTTTGTTTGAATAACATTATTAATTTGTAATTCGCAAAAACGCCTTCAATTTTATGACATAAGGGTTTATTTATAACCGATGATTAAAGTTAAGTGACGTTTAAACGTCAAAAAATGTATGGTGAAACGGTCGCTAATCACTTCTTAACTTATGCAACGTTTATGAATAAAGGCGATAAAGGCGCTGTCGAATTGTTGCCGACTTGCGGTTAACTGTACCTATTTATTTCCTACCCTGAATACACTCAACACTCAAAGTGCTTAAATCCGCTAAAAAGCGTAGAAAAACCCGTTTAAACCCTCGAAACTTGTGATCGCGCCAGCAGGCACTAGCAGCAAATTGCTGAATTCTTCCAATGCATGTGGGTCGTTCGTATTTCGTAAGCGACAGCTGCGACTTTTAATATAACTTAGTGCAACGAACACCGGTGTGTTTCGCTTTGACGCAGCGCTGTAATCCCTTTGTAGGTGTCTAGTGGATAGAACAAAGTGGGCAGCGCTTTTTTGGCTGTATTGGCAGATTTGGGGTTCTCTTTTTTGGCTGGGCCTTTTGTGTGAATTTTTGGAGTGCCTATCGACAGTGTTTTGTTTGTTGAAGTTCTAGCATTATCGTGCCGCTGGAATCGGTGCGGGCGGTAGTTTTCATTTGTGAAGGCTGTTTTTTTTTAATGTGTGCAGTAATTCATTCAAAGTAACTGTCAGTTTTTCTGCTGGAAAGTGTTTTTAAGACCAACTAACGACCGGTTTCTGATTTGAGAACTTAGGGGCAATTCTCGTAATTTTCAGAACTTTCACAGTCTGATCTCAGTCTCAATCTGTCACAAATACATATAATTTCCCAACATTTTTGACATTGATTGTCGTTGTCGCTGAGATGAGATTGCGACTTGAATTTGAACCTTTTTTGTAAGTAGGAGAAATGACCTTCTGGTCAAACTCTACTAGGTAATGAATTACTTAAAAATAAAAACACAAATTCATAATTTCTATGCATAAATCTTGAGATTTTGAATTTTGCGAGCTACATTGAAGGAATTACCTTAAGATAAGCTAAAGTGGAGTTTGAAAAGATATCAACTTCAAAATCTCAATTCACAAACAGGGTTATTAAACTCCATAAAGCCAACCAAGAACTTCAAGAAACATTCTTAGTCCTAAACCCACCAAACCGCCATACTAAAAGCCACAAGACATGACTCCAGGACATCAGCAAATACAATCACACTCGACGTGCTAATTATCCTCCTCCAAGAGCTTCAAAACTAAGTTCACTACAATGCAAACGTAGTCAAAAGTCAACAAACTAACGTAACTTAACTTGCTGTAACTTAAACTTGATTCTGAACTTACAAAGCATGATGAAGTGCCGACACGATGTTCTCTCTTTTCTTAGTTTTTCGTGACTTCGATTTAATGAAATAGCGACCCCGCCCCTGCTGCGCTACGGTTTTTACGATTTGACTAAACATTGAAATTTCTTTTTATATACATAATCCGTCTATAATGTTCCCACTGCTGCAGTGCGATTCTGTAACCATCTCACCGTGAAAACTTAGGTGAAGTGGGCGTGGAGTGAGCTGTCATAGTGTCAATTCCTAGCAAAAACAAACGCTTTTTTTAAACAAACACAGTTTTCACGGTGAGATTTTCACAGAAACTACCGGCTGGGACACAGGGGAGTGTGTGTGTATAGATTCTGACACGTATTGCACGACTCATTTAGAGAGTGCTTTACTATCGAAATTTTTTTTTGCCTCCTTTCTGCAACTGATTCTATTGTTATACTCCTGCTAGTACACAGAGCCTACTTAATTTATATACCATTGTATAGATAATTTAATGGAGATTAATTCTGTACTTTTCAAAAATTGATCTAGTTCAGTAGAAACGAAAAAATTCGTTTCACTCATCGTCTGAGGAACCCTATTGAATTCTATTTAGTTGTAATTTTTGACGTTCAAAAGTGCCTGTAATGTGCCTATTTTTTTTTAATTATTATTTTATATATATTATTTTTGTTTATGTGAAATATGATTTGACTTTGACTTTGGCGATCGACTCGCTCCCATGCAACAAAAACATAACTGGTAAAATGTCCGTACTAATCTCTCCCTAGTCCCCATGACATGAAATACAGGCGTAATGTTATATAAAGCACGTTACAGGCAGGCCAGACGCCTTCTCAATTCATAGTTTTTTTACAACACTTCTATTTATATTAGAAAGATTTTTTTTGTTTTGACGTAATATTTTTTAAGAAAATATTTCTGGTACAAAGTGGAAGATAGGTACCAGTTTCAAGCCCTCAAAACTTTGTCTTGTAAGGACGTTTTTATAATGTGAAGCTTCTTTTTGCGAGGCTCTTAGAGACACTTATGTGGGTTGATAAATTACTTTTTTCTTTGTGGACGCCATGTGCTTTGGGAGAGTGGATTGAAATCCTTTTCAGACGTTTCTTTTTTTTTTTTTTGAGTTGTGATCGTTGAGTTTTTTTGACAAGACGTTCCTTTGTTGTTATCACACTAATATTATAAAGGCGAAAGTTTGTGAGTGTGTGGGGGTGTGTTTATAATTATGTTTGTTACTTCTTCACGCTGAAACGGCTGGACCAATTTTGCTAAAATTTGGTATGGAGGTAGCTGACACCCTGACTACTTTTTATCCCGATATTCCCACGGGATCGACATTTACGCGGGTAAAACCGCGGGGCGCAGCTAGTTATCTAACACAATATCGGAAAAAACACGCATCACTTGGTGATTGTTTTAAACCTTTATAAGTACGAGGTTTTTTCTCTTACTACAATTTTTGTTTACAGTAAATTATACTTAAGTACATTATACAGGATAACACTGAAACATAATTATATACAAAATTAAAAAGATATATATAAGAATCCATACTTCCATACTAATATTGTAAATGCGAAAGTGTGTCTGTCTGTCTGTTACCTCTTCACGCTTAAACCGATTTATATGAAATTTGGTATCTATAGAGATAGTTTGAGTCCCTAGAAAGGATATAGGATAGTTTAATCCCGATATTTCCCTGGGATCTACACTTGTGCGGGTGAAACCGCGGGGCGCTGCTAGTAACAAATATCAAGAAAATAGAATCAGATTTACTCCATTATTCAACGACTACCAGCACCTCGCGGTCGGGATACCTAAATACTATCCTATGTCCTTTGCCGGGACTCAAACTATCTCTTTACCAAATTTCATCTAAATCGGTTCAGCGGTTTATGCGTGAAGAGGTAACAGACAGACAGACACACTTTTGCATTTATAATATTAGTATGGATTTACGTTACGGAAAGTTTGCCAAACCAATTAAATTAGAGGTTGCCATAAAACTTTATTAAACGTCGCTTAATACCTCTCCATGTGGTTTTTAGGACCAATGAAAATAGAGTCGGTACGTAACGGTCTCATTTACGAGATGAGTTTCAAGAACTAATAACGTGAAATGTGTGGAAACTTCGAAGACTACGTACAGTCCCGAGCATAATATACCTTACACTACACTAACGCAATATTCAAAAGGCGATATTCTCCTAAATATTGATAGAAATTGTATGGTGTTATGAATATAGTATTCTGGGTACGTATTTGAATATCGAAAATTAAAATATCGACTGTTAAAATATCGATGTTCAAAACATCGAAAATTTAAATATCGATTGTATCAAAATGTCGAAAATTGTTATACCTACGCTTAAAACGTCGAAGATTGAAATGTCGAGTGATTAAAATTTCGAATGATTCAAAATATCGAATGACATTATGCCTAAGTTCAAAATATCAACATTTAATACATCGAAGTTCTTAATATCTACGTTACGTTACGTTTGGGTTTTTATTATGTAAAAATAATTAAAGTACCTACATTACATGAGGTTTTCCTTGTTTTTTTTTTGTAATCCACCTGATTTCCATCTAGCAAACAAGCATGCAGCAATCATGCAACATGCAAGCAAGCATGGCTTCTGTCACGGCTCCGGCGCTGCAGGGCTCCGGCAGTCCCACGCGAGCTTAACGTCGCAGATGGTTTAAACGCCCACCACCGCAGCTTCGGCTTGTTGGCCGGCTTCGCCGGCCAGCCTCAGCTGCGGCGGCGGGTGTTAAAACCACCTGCTCCTCAGCTCGCGGGCTGCCTCGCCCCTCCGCGACTACGCGATTCTAAATTACACTCTAGGGGTAGGGCAGACAAGACTACGTGGAGTCGGTTTTGCAGCGATACGTTTCTGTCACTAACTTTAGTAGCACAACCTGCACAACATATTGACTTTCAAGAAAATATTTTAATTTAAATAATACCTTCACGATTGACCTAGGCTTGTACACTGGACACTGATTTTCATGGATAAAATAGGTCGAAATTGTTCCAAAACCGAATTGGGGCACCCCGAATTTACGTAGTCTTTTGGCTGTTACCCCTAGAGTGTATATAAAAATCCGGAGGCGCGAAGGGAGGGCAACCCCCGCCCGCTGTAACAAAGCATAGGCACCCGTGGGAACCGTAGCGGCTGAGGCTGGTCGCCGGAGGCGACCAGCAAGCCGAAGCTGCGGAGGTGAACATGGGTGCCTATCCTTTGTTACGCAAGGGCGAAGGGGTTGCACTTCCCGTAGCGCCGGAGACGTTGCAGAAGCAACCTTTTTCCACTCATACTACTTTATCAAAATTTGTTCGATATTTTAACTTGTACGTATTTTTAGGGTGAATGAATGAATGTATTAAATGTTGAAAATTAACTCATTTTTACACGTAGGTATATTAATTTTCGATGTTCAAATAATTACCCATCGATATTTAGGACGTTCGATAATCTGTATTTCGATATTTAGATCTTTCGATGTAACTTTTGTAGATATTTAGATTTTAGATATATTGGACGTAGGATATTTAACCATTCGATAATATAAACTTTCGATATTTTAATTTTCGGTTATATGATCGTTCGATATTTCCATTTTCGATGTTTCGAACATCGATATTTTAACAGTCGGTATTTTAATCTTCGATATTCAAATACGTACCCAGTATTCTCCAAACCATACTATAATGGAATAGGTCATTACTCAAAATTGAATTCGTTATTTCACGGAGAAAATCGCTTTTGAATGTTGCGTCAATGTAAGTTATTTATGCGCGTATCCACCTATTGTTATTCAAATTCAGAACTAGTTTCGTAGTTACCAACTTTCTGCTACGAACTTACAAGTTACGTACAGTCACTAAAAGGATTAAGTACCCTGCCATGAAATTGGTTGCGTAATATCTTTTATTATATAAAAAATATAAAACTAACTCAGACTAATAATGTCTAAGTACTGAGAAGTACGCACAAGATGGTTAAAAAATACTTATAATATTTTGTTGTATTTTTTATGTTTTTTTTTTTTAAGAACTAATAGGTAACCTGAAATGTGTGCCTTCGCAAACTACGTACCTACTTACATATCTATTGTTATTCCAATTCATAACTAGTCTCTTAGTTACCGATTTTCTGCTACGAACATACTTAGGTACAGGCCAACAGGGTTAAGTAACCATGAAATTTCTTGCATAATAACTCTTTTATTTTCTCGACTACGCGACCTCAAAGACTGGGTAATATTTTTCACGCGTATGTTTGTATCTTTTTACACATTAGACTAACAATGACTAAGTAGTGAGCGCACGCAAAAGAAGGTTAATAAAAAATAGTTATCTCCCTGGTAACTTATCTCTTTTGTTGTCCGTACCCGTACCTACGTTTATTGAGTATGGGTAGGTACCTACGTTGTAGTGTCATAATAGGCGATTAAGGGATCATATCAGGGGTATGGGCAGTATTATCCAATATCCGGCTAGAGGTTACGAAACACCTACACCTAGCGCCTGGTAGTTATACCTGGGATTAGTAACGATCAATTCGCATAATTTACTGACCCATAATGTAACACTGATCCTTTGGTATGCGTAAAAGATAGCAGTTTTATCTTAATTACAATCGGGAAAAGAACGGTCGCCCGGCGGCGATGCGATTTTGAGTAAGGGAGCAACGATTTGTCTCTCACATCAAAGTTACGGGTTTGTATGAAAGTGAGCTGGGTACCGGTAAGGTTCTGGAGTGGCGACCGCGTACCGGAAAACGTAGCGTTGGAAGGCCTCCCACAAGGTGGACCGACGACCTTGTGAAGGCCGTAGGAACCCGTTAGATGCGAGAAGCACAGAACCGGTCGAAGTGGAGGTGCTTGGCGGAGGCCTATGTCCAGCAGTGGACGTCTTTCGGCTAAAATGATGATGATGAGCGCATGTAGCGACGCGACAGCTGGGAGACTTTTTGTCCGCGGCTTTGGAGTCAGGCTGGCGACGCAACTGTCACCCGTCTATAGGTTGTAATACAAGTGCGCGCACGGCGACAAAAAAGTTGCCGGTCAGCCAGTTGCCGCTCAAAATTTTACGAAAAAGTAGCGTTGCTGTTGCTCCCGTGTGCGCGCATCTTCCAAATCTCGGCAAGGAGACAGCGACGGACACAAAAAAGTTGCTGGGCAACTAAGTTACTCGTGGGCGCTCTACCTAAATTGCCTCGCTTGACAAAGCAATGTTAATTGTGATCGCATATAATAATTCTAAGCGACACCTAAGTCTAATACCTGAATAAAAATGCACAGACGGATTTCCAGCGTTAGGCTCAGCGCCGAGAGTTGAAAATCCAACAGTGCAATAATATTTAGACAACATTACATTAGCTATTCTGGTGTCTCAAGTCACGATTTTTGATAAATAATACTAAAACTCGTAGGCGTAGGCTGTATAAGTAAATTGTTCCGATACAGTACTTAGACGGGATCGATTTTATTACTAGCAATTTGGGAAACTATAAAATCGTCGCCAAAGTGTGTCGATAAAATATTATGTAAGCGTAAACCTTGGATAGGTTCATATCTGGATTTATATGAAACGTGTTTTGACAATCTATGTATACAAAGATTTCGATACACTTACTTTAGGCTCGGCTTATTTAGATTTCATACTGTAAGTCAGGCATTTAGATTTCATACTGTAAGTCAGTCATTTAAACGTCTAGAGATTTTTTTTTTAATTTCTGCAGCGAAAATGAAAATGTCCAGCTCTTGAGTAAATAATTAATTATTTGACGACTCTTTACAAAATGACCTCACTTATCGACGCGAAATCGGCTTGAGCCGAACACGGATCACCACACTTGTTAAATTCGACGCGGTATCCAGTCGCGTCGGCGTCGTCCGAACCGAATCGAGACGAATGACATCTATTTCGCCTTTTACTCATCATTATGACCAACTTTTACTATGGGACCAAACCTGAAATCGCGAAATAAATCAGCTGTTCCCTACATTTTGACGAGTTATACGAACATAAATGTAGGGAACAGCAGATTTTTTTTCGCGATTTCAGGTTTGGTCCCATATTTAAAGTTGTTCATAATGATGAGTACAATGACCTCTTAAGAGGTTGTTAATATTTTACCAATAACCCTGTATAAGGAATAATTTGGTTTTGTCGAAGCACTGCCATGTTAGCAAATTATTTAAGAAAAACAAACAAACAAACCGAGAGTCCTGTTTTGAGTTTTGAGGTTAGGTTTGTTTTTTTAAACAAACCTAACCTCAAAACAGATACCAGACAACCATCGACAATGTTATCCAAATTGCTCTAAAATCTACCAACAAATAATTGAGGCAACATAAATTAAATCCGCCCGTATTTTAACTAACCACAATAATAAAGTTCTGCAGTAGTTTCGAAGTCGGCTATCAATACTGGTTTCAAACTGTTCAGAATCAGCCCCGGTTTGGTTGTGCTAGTCATACTTACTAACTGCGCTCCGGTTGGAATTGCTAAATCAATTATAATTATCGAATTGGTTTTGGTAATAGAACTTTGTCTGGGATTTCGAAGGAGGTTTTGTAATCCAGGGTTTGGTTGAAAATTGAGATAAAGTTGTGTACCTAATTGAGTGAAAATATCTAATGTCTCGAGATTATAGTTTATTCGTCAAGCAGTGTATTAGGTACATTTTTACTAACACTTTGTTTCACCGTTAAAAAAAATAATTGAAAAATTAATCTAATCAGAGACTATAAATTAAATTCTTGTTTATAGGGTCGTTATTGTTTCCTTATCGGACGAAGTTCCTGCAATATCTACTACCAGGTAGGTAGTAGATATTGCAGGAACTTTAATAATAAACCTCAATGAACTCAGCCTATTGCAGTCCACTGCTGGACATAGGCCTCTCCCAGGCTGCGTCACAACACACTCGGCCTTCCGCAATTCCAGTCTGTCCCAGCCATTGTTTTGAGGTCGCCTGTCCATCTAGCTGGGGGGTGTCCCATACTACGCTTGCCGATACGAGGCCTCTACTCCAGGACTCGTCTCCTCCACCGGCCGCCATCGGTCCTTCGACAAACATGGCCAGGCCGCTGCCACTTTAGCTTGCTTACAATACTAAACCTATTACTAGTCAACTTCTCACTACTCCCAAATATTAGTCATTCACATTGAGATTTCTGTGAATATAGTCTAGTTTAAATCCACTAAATTTTAACTGCAACGTAATTGCCTCGACAACGTCACAACTCCTCGTTTTACCAGCTCTACTGAAAGACAAAAGCACTTAATAATAAACTTAAATGAGCACGGATGCAAAACACACAAAACATTAATGTTAATGGGTCCTATACTCGAAGCGGTTTAGTTATTTTAACACTGCGAGCGTCCGCAGCACCGAATCGCGGTGCTCCGTCGCGAATATTTATTTATTTATTTAATACTTCAAGCACATAAATGGGAACTATATTTTCTATCACCAAAATTTATATTTGTCATCAAGTTGTATCACCTAATAAATAGATCTATCGCCACGAAATATTTTCGTTCTCAGATAAACAAAAATTGTTCCCAGGTATGAATTATCAAATTAATGTTAATATATGTGTAAAATAAGAGATCGATAACCAATAAAATTATATTGCATTACATGAATATAAACTTCGTTCTTATAATAACAGTTTTGTTACTTGAAATGGACATTATCGAGAACCGAATTAGTTACGAGGTTAATTATTTAAAAAAAAATGCTTAGGTTAGGTTAGGTTAAAACTGTGACCTCCTACGCACGAGCCGAGCGAGCGAAGCGAGCGGTGCCGCGGCAGCGGCCGGCGAGTGCCAGAAACGACTAAATTTTAAAGAAAAAAAATATGGAAAAAGAGATTATTTAAAAAAAAAATATTATAGACCTTATATCTCAGGATTTTAGGTGATTTATTGTGGAACTGATTTTGCATTGTTTGGTGACTACATTTTGGTGACAGATCTACTATTTGGAGGACAAACCCTATTATTTAAGAAACACAAAACTAATTAAATTGGTGATAGCTTAAATGATACCCCACATAAATGTACAGAGGCGGACTATGCCATAGGCATTTTCTACCAGTCAACCTTTGGGTGATGTAGAGACAAACAGTGGTAGGTGCAATCATGAACATTGAGGAATGAATATTACGAATAGTACGGGATCGCAGTGAATGCAGTTGTGACGTCATCGTTGGCAAGCGTGCGTTGCAGTCGGGCTAATCTCTAGTGTAATGTTTTACATAAATTGGTACATGTTGGGTATTTTTTCAGTTGTATTTTGTTTCTCCGCAAGAAAATTTCAATCTCTCTATCTATACTTATTATAATAATAAAGAGATAAATTAGTGAGCATGTGTTGTTATCTTCGGAACTACTGATACGATTCCTAAAATTCTTTAACTCACGGGAAGCTTACGAGTATTTCCGAGTTGTTGATCAATTTTTATTAAAACAAGAAATTTCACGCGGACGAAGTCGTGGGGAGAAGCTAGTGTTTTCAGAAAGACAGAAGCTTCAGAAGCCCTTCATATATCAGGTTTTGTTTTATTTATTGCGTTTAGTGTTTTCTTACTAGGTGTTATGTTTATACCTTTGGCTGGCTGGCCTTGATTTCAGCGGCCTGGAAAACAATGGTTAAACTCTAGTGCTATTTTTAGAGTCCACGTATTGTGTTTTCGTGTTCATAATGTCTAGACTTTTGAGGCGTGAGTGACTATTACGTCATGGAACTTATGAAGCCAATTTTTTGCTACTAGATACATAACATACCTACTTTTCAAAGATAGATAACTTTCCTTGTTGCGCGTGCGACCAAGCAAAAGAAGTATAATTTTATTTTATTTATTGACACCAAAAATATGTACATGACAATCACCATATTGGGTTAAAAAAATTGTGGAATATAATGAAAATAATACAACATGGGGGCATCTGCAACCGAACTAGGTGAAAAACCTGTATCTCGACATATAGTTTAAATGTACAATACGACCGAAGTAAAGACCAAACGAAAATAGAACCCGAACAAGAACATAATTTTCTTGATATTCTTGACCTTTTTTATGAATAGACTAACGATAGACTGCTCTATTCCCTATCAGTACAAAGGGATTTTGGTAGAGTTTGGTTTAGTTGATCTAAATCGACCTTTAAAGATAATCGTGTCCCTGCCCTTGTCCCTTATTACTTGGGGTCGGCACAAAACGTTTTCTTCATCTATTCTCCCCTGTCAATAGTCACGCTATCTATCACTCACTTTTCTTTCATATCATTCCTCTCACAATCGATCCATCTTTTATGTAGTCTTCCTCTCCATCCATCAGCATTATATTTATTTAAACTTTTCGTACAAAAAGGTACAAAGGCGGACTTAATGCCTTAGGCATTCTCTACCAGTCAACCAACGGTGGTGAAGAGATTAAATGGCAGGTCCTTTGATATTTGTCACTCATTTAGTCACATGCGTTTCCTCGCTCCTCATTACATGCCCACACAAAGCCAAGCGATTTCCTTACAACCTTCCTTTCTGCAAACGTATTAAGATATACGTAGCTTATCAAGAGGTATCGTATTACCCAGTAACTGGGTTGTGGAGTTCAGGTAGGCAGTCGCTCCATGTAAAATACTGGTATTCAGCTGCATCCGGTTAGAGTGGAAGCCGATCCCAACATACATAGATGGGAAAAGGCTAGGCAGCTACAGATATCGACTCCTCCACAGAGCCCTAAATCCACTCACATTCGACTAACAACTAGAATCGAACACAGTAACTTTGTAATACCCAGTATTACCCAGATTAGAAGACATAACAGGCTACCAACCAATGTTCCTGCATTTGAAGCTTATACTAATTCCGCTATGAAACCCGCAGAGGATTGGCACATAGCCAATAGAAAATATATATGAATCAAATTACAGATTTTTTGTGTAGCCAGCCAAGTCTATCCAGCTTTCAAATAAATATTTGCCAAGTAAGCGTAATTTGTTGGTTTTTGTCGTACGATAAAATATGGCGTCTATTTTGTAGGATAATTTATTATGGAGTTATCAGAATAATGAGTCATGGAATAATATTATTAAAAATAAGAAATATATATTTTTCTGGAGACAAAGAATGTTTGTAAAAGCAAACCAAATTATATTTGGTCAGCTTTTAATTTTTTTTATCGTGTCTACAAATAAGACAAATTGCTGTTCTAAAATAACAGGTATTTGCTTTCACTCCCCTTACTATTATTCTTTCTTTCTTTCCTTTTTTTTTCTTTTCTGTTTTTATTTTATGGCATGTAAAGCCGATATTGACTATTCTGCCAATGTCAAAAGTGAATTGGAAAAGCAAGCGTGCATTATTTTAAATTAAAATATCATCTAGCCTTTTCCCAACTATGTTGGGGTTGGCTTCCAGTTTAACCGGATGCAGCTGAATACCAGTATTTTACATGGAGCGACTGCCTACCTGACCTCCACAACCCAGTTACTGGGTAATACGATACCCCTTGGCTTACCAAGGCGTATCGTAAACGGGTAGTCAGAAGCCCGAAAATCCACGAATGACAGCCGGGACCAACGGCTTAACGTGCTTTCCGAGGCACAGAAACGAACGGGACGGTTCTTTTTTGAATTAAAAGATAAAACGATAAAAATCTTAGTTGATACAGTTGAACTTAATGTAGAACCCTGACCCTTCCTTACTAAGTATCAATTAACCTCTTTCAAAGTCAAAACATTCATTTCAAGTACGCCATTAGCGTGCGCACGGCCGAAATAAGAAATAATCGTTTGCCGCCATCTTGACGTTTATGACAAGTATCAAGAGAGTGTGCTGTATAACCTGTTTTCCATCCCATCACACTAATATTATAAAGGCTAAAGTTTGTGTGTGTGTGTGTTTATGTTTGTTACTTCTTCACGCTCAAACGGCTAGACCAATTTTGAGAAAATTTGGTATGGAGGTAGCTGACACCCTGGATTAACATATAGGCATAGGCTAATTTTTATCCCGATATTTCCACGGGATCGAAACTTATGCGGGTGAAACCGCGGGGCGCAGCTAGTAGTAAATAATCGCCATCATTATGCTGAAAGTGATTAAAAGTGCTGAGGTATAATCTTGAATGTCAAACAAACGTCGAGCGCAGATTTATCTTGATTGAACCGATTGAACTATTTATAACTTTAATAACTATATTGATTATAGTGTCTCTCCGAAACGGTAGAATCGTATGGCGTAGGATGGGAAAGAAACTGTATTTCGGCTTTCCACAAAAAGAAGGAAGTTTCTTTTTCGCCAAAATATTGCCTCCCCGACGACATTTCCAGGACCGCCTGCCTACATTAATTTCCTCATGTCTATTATGGAAGGTTGCCACCCTTGACGTCTGTCGCAGCAATCGGAAGTGTTAGCATTGACGGAGCCGGAAAATAACCGGACACGGAGTTTTGGACTTACGCTTTGATGCAGAGGAACTTACAAAGTGCTCACAGCACAGTACTCGTAACATAACTTAAAATCAATTAAGCCTTGTTAAGCCGATCCGTGTAACTGGAGAATCCTTGACCCCTGTCATACAGGATGTTCTAGTTCAGGGGTCCTCGACCTCATTGATGTAACGTGTACTGAAGTTTTGCTAATAAATTACTATTACTGTCACGCCTGTGTTTCCCAAAGGGTTAGACAAAGGAGTACCTATATTACACCCACATTTCGCCAGTTGAAACAGGGGTGATTCTATTACAAGTTAAATTAGTTGACTGGTAAGGGATGCTTATAAGTGACATCTACCACATTCAGCACATCACAACACTACACTACACTACTCAACACAACACTAGAACTTATATTTGTCCTGGTATTAACCCTTTAATTTGCAGAACAATCATTCATCAAAATTTTGTTTTTGCCACCATGAGTCAATTTTCAGTATACTCGCTTACAAATTTAGTTTTTATCAACGTTCAGCCGGCTTCACTCTGCCAATTTAAGGGTTAACTTGAGAACCCTGACACCCATAACACAAGTTCAATCGTAGCTTGAAGTGTCAGAGGTTTATAACGCTGTATAAACCTACAATTTTATAAGACAATATTTTTAATGGTATGATAAATTAAGTGGTAAATGTAAATTGTTAAACTGGAAAATAAAGATTTTATTATTTTATTATCAATAAGATACAAGGCAAATAAACAAAAAAAAAAAAAAAAATTAATCTACTTAATATAATATAATTAATTATCTTACGCCTTTACGGCTTAACGCCATTCTTTGATTGTAAACGCCCTACTTTACACTTGGGGCTCTTGCCAGCATGCCGCACTCTGTGATGTAACTTAGGATAGCTGAATTGGCAAACGCAATGTGGTTACGGGCCCAACTTTAGCTAACTCGACAGACTGACTAGCTAGGGCTTGTGAAAGCCTATTCAATTAAGCTCTTGTCAAATCACATGTCTTATCTGATTGGGTTGTGATATTTTGGTTAGCCAATCAGTCACTAACATGTCTGTTTTAGCAGCTGCGGTTTTCAGAAACTGGAAGTCAAAGTCAAATCATTTAGGTATTTCAAATAGGCACATTAAAGGCACTTTTGAACGTCATTATAACAAAAGGTAAAAATAATTAAAAATAAAGCAATGACAAATCAATTATGTGATAGATACATGGTACTCACATATTTACAAATATTGTAAATGTAGATGATTTTCCTTGAATTTTAACAAGTGTGTGTGTGAGTTACAGAATGTAAAAAACATAGGGTATCATTTAAGCTATCACCAATTTAATTAGTTTTGTGTTTCTTAAATAATAGGGTTTGTCCTCCAAATAGTAGATCTGTCACCAAAATGTAGTCACCAAACAATGCAAAATCAGTTCCACAATAAATCACCTAAAATCCTGAGATATAAGGTCTATAATATTTTTTTTTTTAAATAATCTCTTTTTCCATATTTTTTTTCTTTAAAATTTAGTCGTTTCTGGCACTCGCCGGCCGCTGCCGCGGCACCGCCCGCTTCGCTCGCTCGGCTCGTGCGTAGGAGGTCACAGTTTTAACCTAACCTAACCTAAGCATTTTTTTTTAAATAATTAACCTCGTAACTAATTCGGTTCTCGATAATGTCCATTTCAAGTAACAAAACTGTTATTATAAGAACGAAGTTTATATTCATGTAATGCAATATAATTTTATTGGTTATCGATCTCTTATTTTACACATATATTAACATTAATTTGATAATTCATACCTGGGAACAATTTTTGTTTATCTGAGAACGAAAATATTTCGTGGCGATAGATCTATTTATTAGGTGATACAACTTGATGACAAATATAAATTTTGGTGATAGAAAATATAGTTCCCAAAAACATAAAAATTAAAAAAATAAATGTAATCCTCTTTGTATTATCATTGTTTATAAAGCAGTACGATGTCTATGTGTAATAACGTTAGCAACATTGCCTTCATCCCTATGATTTCAATCTTCGACACGCTAAGAGCGAATTTCACAAAACTTTTTTATCTAGAACAAGTCAATTTTTGACAGTTTTTCCATACTAGAACTGTCAGACGTCAATTTTATTCCACAGATAAAAAATATCTGTATTTGATAAAATCAGCTCTAAGAAGAACATTGTCAGCGTGTCTATGACAAATATTGTTTGGAAAAAGTTTGTTTGGTTTGCCCCTGTACTCAGAAACGCTATCACGCAGATACTAATTAGGTCCTCACCTGTACGGGCGACATGCGGCAAAAAATGACATGGTCTTTATTTCCATTATGGCAAATAAACGATAACAATATACAAGGTGGATACCACAATACGACAGTAAATTCAACTTCGTCATATCAAATGGCGTTCCCAGTCTGCACACCAAAAATCATGAAAATATAACCAATAGCTTAGTCACTATAGCTAGTCAAAGATTTGCAAAACCCATAGTCGGCACATCACTATTATTTAGTTGTTTGGAAAAAATCCCTTTTTAATTTCAATGTTAGGATGTATTTAATGAGTAGTTCCAAAATACTCTGAATTAGTATTGCTTTGCCAGTGATTTCATTTGTTGCCGTCTCCACATTGTATCGTTATGATACCCAGCAACTATTAACGCTAGATCCCTACCGTATGTCCCTACTGTATAGTGTGTTGTGCGGTGAATATTCTGATCGGATTAGGCGAGCGATAGTTCGATAGGCTTACGTTTACCGCTGGGGAATTATAAACCCCACATTTATCGGGCATACCCCTAAGCCACAGCTTTCCAACTATTTCAGGAGATGGGTTGTTGTAATCTTGACTAATCTGGATAACTTTCACTATATAGGGTGAAATTGAAAACATGCGACAAATCGAAATGGGAGATTGTACTCATCATTATGAACAACTTTTACTATGAGACCAAACCTGAAATCGTGAAAACAAAATCAGCTGTTCCCTACATTTATGTTCGCATAACTCGTCAAAATGTAGGGAACAGCTGATTTTTTTTAAACCTACTTACCCGAAACCCGAAGTAGCCACATTCATACTCATAATTAGATTTAAAACAATAATTGGTAGTAATTATTGTTTTACATATAAATTATTTTATGATTTTCTGAAGGAAACGTTTGAGTTTTCCTCTAACGTTTCCTTCAGAAAATCAAAATAAATGAAAAGTTTAATTTGATATTAGGGGAAACCGACCTAAACACTAATATTTAACATAATTAGGAAAAACGAAAATTTAATCAGTTTAGGATAATTTATGAACAGTCACATGTCGCGTATGAGTGTTGACTGAGTACACACGTACCTAACGCTTACTTCACTTTGCTCCCAGCACTGAACTTGATGGATAAACATCCGCCATTTTCAAAGTACAAACACACTCGGAAGTCAATTTATAAAATTGAAATACGTAGCTTTCAATCCATTTCAAACCATTTAATTCGGGTGTCTCGCATCACTGTTCACTGAGCGGTGGTAACGGCTGCGACCTCCGAGTTGTAGGTCTTAGGTTCAATAATTTCATCACCACTGCTCTCAAACCGGTGAAGGAAAACATTGTGAGGAAACCGGCATGTCCTAGAACCAAAAATTTGAAGACATGACATCTACCGACCCGCACTGGGCCCGCGTGGTAGATTATAGCCCACTCCCTCTCGAAGAGAGGAGGCCTGTGTCCCAGCAGTGGGAACATTATATGCTGAATACTCATCACTGTTTGATCTACACGCTTTCGACGAAAACCATACTCAATATTTACAAATATTTAGTTTTACATCTTAAACTTTAACAAATTGCTGTAAACTATCGGGAATTCAGTGCAAATCCCGATAATGTATAGCCGCAGTGCTTTCAAACTAGTATAATTATTGTGGGCCACGATCTGGCTGGCTGCCAGCGAAACTTGCTCTGAAAACTGTCCCGGTGGTAGGTAAACGAGAGATAAGGGTCTTGTCACCATCTACCCGAAGCATAGACGGAACTCAATAGTTTTGAGTTCTAGAAGTGAAATTTCCGTCTTGAAGAATAATCTTCATAGTTTGTTAGCTGATCCAATTTTATTGATTTAGGGCGGATTTCTTGAGCAGCATTCAAGGGACAATATTTTGCGAAAAAAAATTGGTTAAATCTCTTTTTTTTTTTGTAAAAATTAATTATCTATTAATAATAGTCTACCTCACTATTTATTTTAATAACCTTGAGGGCCAATTGCACCAAATAAATTGAACGCTAGACCGCGTTCAAGACAACCTGAAATTTAACCTAGTATAATTTCTTTGATTCTTAAGTTTTTTTTTTAATACAACTTGCATTGGACCTGCTATAATTTCTTTGAACCTTAAAAGTGTGCAAGCTATGAAATTGAGAAAATAGTTATAATTCATTTATCATTCAATTTGGCCGTAAATAAGCAGTTTAGTTACAATTTTGAGAATTTTCGAAAAAAAAATGTAAAAATTAAATTTAAAAAATATGGTAAGACTTCGACTAAGACAACTATGGCTTAAATGGTTCTAAATTGTCTGTACTATCTTCGCCATAAAGCTTTGCACAGATCTTCCAATCACCCTGTATATTTACAATTCTGATGACAAAGACCATGTACCTTTTAACTATAAAACCCAAATATTCCTCGCGGCTACATTTGTATTAAATCATTCATTATTCCAAATTGACAGATGTCCTGTTTTATACGAACAAATTCAATAAATCAATCTGGATTTTCTGCTTCAACAAAATCCAAATAAAATTCTAAAGATCAAAGCTATCCATCTAAATAAATTGTTTTCTAATACTTACTAATAAAGGGAAATCAGGTCGTCCCTTCGTTTTTAGCTCGAATAAATCTTAATAACGGATTGGCATAAAACCTTCGTCTTCAGTTAATAGAGCCTTTAGAGATCCTCCATCTTCGTTTTTTTTTGTCTATGGCAACCGCTACGGCTCCCAATGTAAAATAGGAAGACAATGTTTTTAGTAGTCTTTCAATTTTAGTTTTTTGTTTATAAACCCTGACAGTACAAGCATTATGTTTGTTTTTGACGTGACAACGTCTTAAATTAGGTTGCGACTGGGAGTCACTTATGAAAAAGTGTAACGCTCGGTAACGTTACGATGAGTCACCGAACGAGAGAGAGGCCCGCCGAATGCCTTGCGTCTCTCTCCCACTCAACTATGATCGGATGATCGGTCGTTGTCACGTAAAATCTTCGCCCGTAAAACCGACTTTACAGGCAACCATTTTTTAGGGTATACCATCCATACCCAAAGGGTAAAAACGGGACCCTATATCCACTGTCCGTCTGTCTGTCTGTCTGTCACCAGGCTATATCTCATGAACCGTGATAGCTGCTAGACAGTTGAAATTTTCGCAGATGATGTTTTTCTATTGCCGCTATAACAACAAATACTAAAAACATAATAAAATCAATATTTAAGGGGGGCTCCCATACAACAAACGTGTTTATTAGGCGTTTTTGCCTTGTGGTACGGAACCCTTCGTGTGCGAGTCCGACTCGCACTTGGCCAGTTTTTTTTTAAATAGTTTTTTGTTTATAAACCCTGACAGTACAAGCATGTTTGTTTTTAGGGTTCCGTACCCAAAGGGTAAAAACGGGACCCTATTACTAAGACTCCACTGTCCGTCTGTCTGTCACCAGGCTGTATCTCATGAACCGTGATATCTGGACAGTTGACATTTTCAGAGATGATGTAGGTATTTCTCTTGCCGCTATAACAACAAATACTAAAAACAGAATAAAAATAAATATTTAAGGGGGCTACCATACAACAAACGTGTTTTTTTCGGCGTTTTTGCCTTGTGGAACCCTTCGTGTGAGAGTCCGACTCGCACTTGTCCAGTTTTTTTATTTATTTATTGGTAAGCCAAGGAAATTTCACCAATGAAAGTGAACGCGATCAGCATACTAAATCGTGTTCAAGAGGTGTTATTGTCAACATTCTGTAACAATTATGACACTGACGTGTTGATCGCGTTCAGTTTCATTGGTGAAAGTCGCCATCAATAATTCTTTGCTGTGGGGTTTACGTCATGCGTCAATCTATCTCACGAACTTACGCTTGGCAGTAAGCGCCATTACTGGTCTAAATAAAGCCTGCACACTCAATTATTGAGAACAGATAATTACGAAGCAATATCGCAACATCGTCTCCTACATTTCCAGCCATTTCCTGAACTATTAATATCCTCAATGTATTGACTGTTCTAATGGATCACCTGCAGACTCCTGCGGAATCGGAACTGTTCGTACGTGATCGATGGAGCTCGGAATAGCCTCAAAATCCTACACAATCTATTCGAAACCGATGCACTCATAGATTAGTGTTTGATCGCTGGTTCGAAACTTCGAATTTCGATTCATAAACTGATGCCGAAATAGTGAACGCGATTTGATGAATGTTCGAAATTCGAAGTATTGTTTGTGTCAATCTGTGTCGATGAAAAGCTGATGAAGTTTTTAATCTGTGGTGCGTTTGATGCCGTGACGTTTTAAAATGGTTTGGACTTGAAAGTAAAAGCTTTATAAATAAATGGTTCGGTTATTTTGTTGCGAAACATTTTGTCATTCCTATTTTTATGCGAAGTGGAAAGTAGGAATAATAGCTCTTTATATAAATAAATGCACGATAAAATATCAACTTTTTTGTTGCCACGAAGATTAATTATGGAGAACTTAACAATAAAAGAAAGAAGAAAATGAAAGTACCTACGTAAAAACTGGGACCACCGCGCTAAATCATTAATTGGAGATATGACTCAAATCGTAATAAAACATACAAAATAATAGTTAATTGTTTAAACCAAAAATAGGGGAAGGGCGTCGCTCCAGTAATTAGACAATTAATTACAATCGTACCAAGATCCGTTATTTAGGGCGACACGATTGGTAATTAAAGCAAACCAAAACACTGCAATTTATGGCAACACCGACACATAAATTAACGCGAACGACCGCCCGCGACCTTTGTCAATGATGAAATGTTGCCACATTTTAAATCCCGAATTCCCGGAATTGAGGCTTTATTTCCTTTATTATGTAGTAGGTACCTACCCACATTTTAATTGGTCATTTCGCTTTATATGAAATGTCCGTTTTGGGAAATAAATAGGAAACCAGCGCTTTATGAAGTTAACTGCGGTTTTATCTTTATGGATGTAATTGTTTGGAAAGAATAGAAGTTTTTTCGCAACCCCGTTTTTGTTTGTGGTAATAAAAGCGTTACATTTAAAAGTTCGTAGCCGACTGCAGAAGACAGCAGCAGGCGACATGTCGCCGCGACACTACTGGTTTCTGTGAAATACGTGGCAGACGACCTGTCGCTAGCTACGGATAGTATTTCATAGAAATACATAGAAACCAGTATGCAGTAGTGTCGCGGCGACATGTCGCCTGCTGCTGTCGTCTGCAGTCGGCTACGAACTTGTTCCTTTACATGTAACGCTGTACTCACCCTTGCTTGCTTTCTTGTGTCACCCTTTGTATTGTTTCTATTATTATGTCTGTAATTTATATGGTGTACATAATAAAGAGTATTCTATTCTATTCTACTGTACTGTACTGTTGTACGGTACAGTACAGTCTACAAGCCAAAATACGATGACAAGACAAACGCTACAGTATAATTGTACAAATCAATTATGGTCAAAGCGCGGTACAGTTTGATAAAGCTGTAGAGTATTAATATACAACGCACTCGTGTCCTTGTTGTTTCTAATCAAATTCAGCCGCAGCGCGCCCCTGTGGGACACAGAGCCAGAATGTTCACTTCATGCAACCAGTGAAATTATAGCATCACTTCGCCCATGGAACATATCCATTTGCTGCTAGCTGTGTTCCAATCACGTAAATAAATATGTGTTTTTTGGTAAAACAACTTTAATTGCCACACATAAAAGTTCAGTTTGCGCTGCAACTTCAAACATATTTATGACTTGTACAGACGCCAGCACATCAAGCTACCACAATCTGTCAAATTTATTTAATAGATTTTCAACTTTATCGCTAAAGCATATGGTTTAAAGTTGATTCGGAAAATTTTACAGTTTCGGGTAGTTTGATGTGCTGGCGTCTGTAGGTACAACAGCAATCAATTTAATTTACATTCTCATAAAGTTGATATTCGTTTAAGTGGAAATAACATCAATTGGAAACAAGAATTTGAATTAATAGACTCAGGATACCTACCCAATATTTTTACCAATGAATATTTATAACCTCTATAAGCTTCTCAAATGAAACTTTTCCAGAAACGTTCATCTTTTTCAACGATCCTATGGCTTGAGCGTCGATATTGCACACTACATCGGCAATTCTGCCCATCTAAACCAATGATTTCAAAAGTATGTACGCCCGTCTGAACATTACATAGAAGTTCTTCGTTCGAAGTTCGAAGTTCGCGCGCACCACTGTCAACTGAGTCGCGTTGGCCCTAAAACGGTAATTTTAGGGCCAGCGCGTTGGTGCCATTTAGTCGCGCCGTTAGCCCGGTCCTTACGCTAGTAATATAAATGTCAATGATCTAAACACTTTAAAATTGCATTCAATTTCCCGAGGCAGCGATATACAATGTCCAATATCAGTGGCTCGAATAGGTCTCGAGATATTGAGCTTGAATCGATCCAGTACGGTAGAATCAATTCCGCCATTGTATTTCTATGTTGGCTTTCGTTTAAAATGTCTATTGCGAATTTTTCTCTATGGCATTTTATTAGTGGCCTGTATTATCCCGCTGTAGGGCCTAGCTAAAAACAGTGTAGGAAAACATCGTGAGGAAACCGGCCATGTCTAGAACCAAAAATTCGAAGACATGTGACATCTGCCAACCCGCACTAAGCCCGCGTGGTGGATTACGGCCTACTCCATCACTGAGAGGAGGCTTGTTTCCCAGCAGTGGGAACATTATAGGCTGATTATGTTTTTATGACAGTTATACAATATTCATTGCGTTTTTTACTTTGTCGAGCAGATGAATTTTTCAAACTTGTGAAGCAATGGATATTAATCCTTCAAAATCCCTCTGATAGTGGTTGAAAGTTAAGTTACGCAATTGGGGTGCTGGTCGTGCATTTAGTCTATTTTATCGTCTGACATGCGGCGGATGTGTTCAGCAAAACAGCCCAATTCCATTTCGATGTGGCAACTTTCCGAGTGACATCAGCTAGATTATCTATATTATTTATTTTCCGCTTGTATGTTATCAGCTTTATTTATCGTCCGTATGTAATGTTTCTTTCTTTGTTTGTTCTGCCTTGTGGTAATTTTGTTGACACTAAGGTTCTGCTTCGGGATATGATCGCATGAATTATTGTGTGTGTGGTTCTTCTAAGGAGAAAGTTTTGTAGAAAGTAAGGGCGGTTTTTCACCAGTGAAGTTTAGCACATCTAAACCGCGTTCAAGAGCTGTTAGTGTCAAAATTTCACAACAATGATGACACTGACAGCGCTTGGACGCGGTTTAGAAAAGCTGATCGCTTTTAGTTTCATTGGTGAAATTGACCCCAAGGGGTTATTCCAATCACCCTGCTTTTGCGCCACAGCATTTGTCGGAATCATTTTTGCAAATGGCAGAAAATGACAATTTTACTTTGACATTCGTGAAGTAGGCAAATACACAGCGGGATTGTCCGAAAAAGTTACCGCTGGCCCGGAACATAAAGGGCTAAGGAAGGAACACGGGTGGGTTTTAGTCAGTAAGTCTGACACTCCCTTCTACTCCACCCAGAGCGGGAGGGGTCATTTGATAATTTCCCATCCGCAACAAAAAAAAAAAAGTAAGCAAATACAAAATACACGTCAACAAGACATGAATCGTTATACTCGGGCTAATTGTTTCCGGTCGCCTAATCTGTTTTTGGCGATTTGCACTGATTTATTTTTGAGAGGGTTTTTGAAGTCACGAGTTTATGACAACATGGTTCAGACTCCTGAAGCCTTCAAAGAGAATATCCGTCAAGAATGCGAGGAGAAAATGTCATAAACCGGGCCCGAATGGTGATCAATTCTAGCGGCGGCCACTTAGCCGATGCAATTTTCTCGACTTAATGGTAAACAAATTAAGACATCAAATAAACATAATCTAAAACCATAACCAAAGATTTTCATTCATAAAAAAAAATACAGCCAAAGTACTGGACAACTGGTAGACTGGCGTCTGTACTTTGGCTGTATTTTTTCATAAAGCTACCCGAAACTGTAAAATTTTGCCAATCAACTTTGAACCTTAATCTTTAGCGAAAAAGTTGAAAATCTATTAAAGAAATTTGACAGATTTTGTCTGTACATCAAGTGATAACTTTTGCGCCACCTTGTATGGTGAAGTTAGATAATATTAGTAGATAATTCATTTTTACAAAAAAAAAAAGAGATTTAACTAAAACTTTTACGCAAAATATTGTACGAAGAACAGTTGAATAAATGGCGTCATTTCCTCTAGCTCTCTGTGAACTGTACCGTGATCAAAATAATGCAATAACGAATAGGTACCTACAGTTATTTTATATTGTGCAGAATGTTTCTTCTATGCAAGTTTATTAAAAAGGTTACGAAAAAAAAAATATTATTACTATGCAGAAACTGACAATAATTAATGTTAATGGTAGAGGGAACAAAGCTTCTAGCTAATTGTTTTAACTACAAATTTCTTCTTATAGAAAAGCCTTGTGAGCTCTTTGGTCATGTTGATATTACCTAAAACACAATACTGTAGTTATAGAAATCATCATCTGCCTAGCCTTTTCCCAACTACTTAATTAAAAAAAAAAAAAAAATTGGCAGAGAGATAGATGCCATTCCGGGGAAGGACATAGAATAGTTTTTATCGACATACCTCGCGGGCGAAGCCGTGAGCGGAAGCTAGTAAACTATATTTCCGCAAAATAATTGCAACGAGACATTGCAATTATTTTATCTCTCATAATTTCTAAATACCCCCACAAAATATCCACAAATGCCATCTTACCCTGCAGCTTAAAGGGCTGCCACAAAATCACGTTTTATCAGCGCGGAACTCTGCAGCAATTACTCAGGGAGCTCCGATAGCATTTAACTTAATAAATCTTCTAAAACCTCGCCACCCTTTTTAACCCCAAACAAGCTGAAAGGTCATAAGTGAACGGTTTATTGTGCACTCTATTGACTGAGCATTAGAGGTGATTCTATAAATTGGTGGTTGAGCTGTAAAATTTCAACTTAGCAAAGTGGTAACCCTGGTTTAGGGTGACGGGGGACTACCATTAGATTTTCGTTTTCTTTTTAAATACCTACAGGTTTTTTCTTGTACTTTTTGGATTTTTCTTGGACATTACTGACATGGTGAAGGAAAACATCGTGAGGAAACCTGGGGGCCTAAAAAGGCCACTTTGGCAGAATCATAAACGTATTTTGCTTTTTTTCGTTGCAAGAGATTGGGATTGGATTTGGATTGGTATTTAAGCACAGACAAAAAAAAATAACTGAAAAATCCTTCACCAATGGGATTTGATACGATTAACTTAACAGTTAACTGTCTATTATGATTTATAATGATTTGATGAATTCCTTTTATGATTCTGCAAAAGTGGCCTTTTTAGGCCCCCTGATGGGCGATACTCGCAAATTTAAGAACGTTCACAGTCTGATCTCAGTCTCAATCTGTCAAAAATATCTCTAATTTCCCTACATTTATGACAAATTTTTGACATTGGTAGTCTTGTCGCTGAGATGAGACTACCGACTAGATTTTGAACGTTTTAAATTACGACAATTAGCCTTCAGGTTTCCTCACGATATTATAAAGTAATAACATTTTTTAAACTGTAGAAATTAAAAACCAATTTGATTTAAGTATAAAATGTATTCCATTACAACTAGCTTCTCTGGCCAGACGATCGGCTTCTTCATTTCCTGTTAACACCAAGCCTCTCGTACAGGGCCACCGCCCTTTCAAAATTTTCCCGCCATTCATGGTGACTGACAGATGACATTAGTGACAGCGCTACGTCACTACTCGTACTTGTGTGAATAAGACAGTGTTTACATACCTATCTATTAAAAAGATACCTAGACTCAAAATCTACTTAGCCTTTTCCCAATTATGTTGCGTCGGCTTCCAGTCTAACTGGAGTTTTTTTGACATGGAGCGATTGCCTATCTGACCTCCACAAACCAGTTACTGGTTAACACGATACCTCTTGGTCAGACTTTTAGGCTTCTGACTAGCCGTAACGACTGTCAAAGATCTACAGATGATAGCTGGGGCCAACGGCTTAACGTGCTTTTCGAAGTGAATATTTGGTAATGGATGGTCACATTGGTCACCAATCCATGAACCGACCGCAGCAATCGTAGCCTAACCTTCGATCGATATATGCGGCTGTTATCAGTTAGCCACGAGCCCCATCTCGTAATATACAGGGTTATTGGTAAAACATTAACAACCTAATAAACCTATAACAACTTTTACTATGGGACCAAACCTGAAATCGCGAAAAAAAAACAGGTGTTCCCTACATTTTGACGAGTTATACGAACATAAATGTAGAGAACAGCTGATTTTTTTTTCGCAATTTCAGGTATCGTCCCATAGTAAAAGTTGTTCATAATGATGAGTACAATGACCTCTTAAGAGGTTGTAAATGTTTTACCAATAACCCTGTATACACGGCAGCCACGTTAATGTAATATGTTACACATTTGCAGTTGCAAACAATAAATTAATTAAACGGACATGTATGACAATTAACAGCTAACCAAGCTTGTTAATGATCATTGCTGATAATTTGTCATCGTAAAATATTATGCGTTTATGTATTTTGTATACATTACTATGCATGTATGATTATTTGATTAGTAGGTACCTACATAATGCTATGTACAAACGCCAGCACATCAAGGTACCCGAAACTGTCAAATTTTCCCAATCAACCTTGAACCTAATCCTTTAGCGATAAAGTTGAAAATCTATTAAAGAGATTTGATGACATATTTTATGAATATGATGACAATATGGACCAATAAAACTATTGAATTCCTATATTCAAGCATTTTTATTTCTATATCCTATCAATACCTACATTTAGCATGACCTACCTATGTAATATTATTTAATTGGGATCATCTATTGATTTATTGGAACTGTTTTCTGTTGTTTTATCTGATTTCAAATCATATTATTGTAAAATACTGTTTTTTTGGTGGAAGGTTTGTTACAAAACTAACCTCAAAACTGAGCAGAAAATCAAAGAACAACAAAAACGAGATCGAGATTTATGCGGGTGAAACTGCGGGGCGCAGCTAGTAAGTAATAAAAGCTTGCCAAAATCACTTACAAGCAAACCTGGCCACTCAATCAACGTGCACAACGTGCTCCAAATGATAACCAGCCGGTTTCTATTCGCCCTCCATCTCCCATCCCCCAGGAATACCAAACAAAACAATAAAAGCGGACATTATTATATTACATTATTGCCAAAGCAATCAGGAAGTTAATGCTAGCGCAGCAATACAATTAACTAGCTTCTGCCCGCGATTTCGTCCGCATGAAATTTCTTGTTTGCCCGACCCACCCCATCGCATGGGATTATCGCTTAAAATTCTTTATCTTTTAGTTCGGCTCCTAAAGGTCATGGCGTGATGTTAAATAGCCTATAGCCTAGCTCAAGAACTGGGCTATCAAATGCAAAAATATTTTTTCAAATCCGACTGGTAGTTACAGAGAAACAAACAAGGAAGTTAATGCTTACAGCAACACAATTAATAATAAATATTATTACTCAATTTATTAATAAAACACAATTAACTCTTCTTATATTGAGTCTCGATTCAGCGAGCATTAATTAACATCGATAAAAGTCAAAAAGCAAAAGGTTTATGTTTCAACTGGACTGGAAATTGCGTAGGATTCGTGCTGGATGAATAGATAGCTATTGTTTTCAATTTAAACGAGCCGCCATTTTCTGGCAGGCGTTTTGACAGGTGATCACATCAATCTAATTTAATAAAAAGGTTTTATTTTGTCTCGACGCATTTGGTTTCGATTCTGAAGTCGCTGATTATGATTTTTTTTTATAAAGTCAATTATATCTACACTGCTACACGGATATTTTGGAGTGATATTTTGGAGTCACAGATATTCTCGAATGACGTTGACAAGACAAGAGCGTTAGTTATGTACCTATTTAGGTACTGTTAGACAGTTATGTACATTTTAGAGTAGTCTGCCGAGCCTTTTTCCAACTATGGTGGGGTCGGCTTCCGGTCTAACCGGATGCAACTGAATACCAGTATTTTATATGGAGCGACTGCCTATCTGACCTCCACAACCCAGTTACTGGGTTATACGATATCCCTTGACTTCTGACTACCCGTAATGACTGTCAAAGATCCACGAGTGACAGCCAGGACCAACACCTCAACGTGCTTTCCGAGGCACGGAGGGGGCTCCGTATGTAAAGATGGTCACCAATCCACGGACCAACCGCGGCAAGCGTAGCTTAACCTGATCGATGGACCAGTGCGGCTGTTATTACTTAGCCACAAGCCCCTCAGGTCAAAGTCAAGTCTGACGGTGAGATTTAGCAAGTCCTTTGGCTCAACATTACTCCTGTCACTGTCACACAACTGTCAAACTACAAATGCAAGACTGAAACGGAAACATAACTAAACCAACAAATGCACGTGCTAAGTTAAATTTACAAATATCGACCCGAGACTCCAACAAACTTGTAATGCATACCCAAGTGACCGGACTTTTCTCAAGCTCCGCCGGCCGGGGTCTTCAAATTAAAATTTTTCATACCCTAATTATGTCTGGAAGTCAAAGAAGCGCCTGCTCCAGCTCATTTGAAGGTTTTATACCCTCGTTTGCTTTACGAGCGTCATTTACGACTCGTAGTCTTACACGTGTAGGTGACGTACTGATCACTTAGATTTTTATGGGAACACGTAAATTGAGTCGACTTGGTGTTATATTTTCAAGAGTTATATGGGGTATAAAAAAAATTGCTGAATGGGCCTGCTCTTGATTTCGATCACGCCTGATGGTAGGCAATGGATGAGGTCTATAATGGAACGAGCGTGCCCAGAAGATGCCTGTTCACTCTTGCTTTGAAGGCAGACGGGGTGATGTTGATTGTCGCTCCATATAAAATACTGGTATTCAGCTGCCTCCGGTTAGAAAGGAAGCCGACACCAAGGCTTATTCCGTTTATCCACCCTAAAACAGCCACCCTAAGGTGGATAATCGGAAACGCATGTCCAAGAATCCACCCTAGGCTTAGTTGGATAAACGAAAGTTACAGGCTTAGGGTGGTCGCCGTCCGGAAGAACCAGGCCCGGGTCGACGGCGCGTTGTGTTCCACGCGCACCTCAAAGAGATGTCAGCACTGACTGACGGGGTCCGCTAGGGCCGATGCCTGCCAGGGTCGCGGGTTGTTCGAAAGAGATACCGTGGCCCCTGGCACAGGCAACTGAAGGAAAACGGGCGGATTTTAGTCAGTAAAAGTCTGACACGCCCTCCCGCTCCGCCCAGAGCGGGAGATATTATTTGATAAATTCCAATCAAAAAAAAAAATTACCAAGTGCGAGTCGGACTCGCATACGAAGGGTTCCGTACCACAAGGCAAAAACGCCGAAAAAAAAATGGTTGCCTGTAAAGTCGGTTTTACGGGCGAAGATTTTACGTGACAACGACCGATCATCCGATCATAGTTGAGTGGGAGAGAGACGCAAGGCATTCGGCGGGCCTCTCTCTCGTTCGGTGACTCATCGTAACGTTACCGAGCGTTACACTTTTTCATAAGTGACTCCCAGTCGCAACCTAATTTAAGACGTTGTCACGTCAAAAACACGTTTGTTGTATGGGAGCCCACCTTAAATATTTATTTTATTCTGTTTTTAGTATTTGTTGTTATAGCGGCAATAGAAATACATCATCTGTGAACATTTCAACTGTATAGCTATCACGGTTCATGAGATACAGCCTGGTGACAGACGGACAGCGGAGTAATAGGGTCCCGTTTTTACCCTTTGGGTACGGAACCCTAAAAAGGGTGGCTGTTTTAGGATGGATCAACGGAATAAGCCGACCTCAACATAGTTGGGAAAAGGCTAGGCAGATTAATTGAGGGGTGATATCGATTCTTTCCGTATTTTGTCTTCTCGCCTATCTCGTAAATGCGTTATCCTTTGTGACAACAATTTCCACAAATAAATAAAAAACTAAATTGAAACTTTACTATGGTTGAAATGATCTAACTGTCACGTAATCAAATATCTAACCTTGGCCCTAATTCACAATGACCACTTAACGGTTCCTTACGTCGAAAACACGTCAATTCCTTACCTAATCACCACATCTGCTAATAACGTATTCTCTATGACACAACAATGGCGTCTTTGAACTGCCAATGGCCAAAATACATGTTGTCCGTACGTTTGACATTTCGATTCCTTGCCACACTGACAAACTTTCGCCTTTATAATATTAGTGTGATTAACTGATTAGTATGGATTACTGGGGTTTGATTTTTGTATCATGTAAAAATGTATGAAAAAAATTTTGTAAGGAAAGTTTTGAGTAGGCGGCATGTGTGTAAATGTGCAGGGGAAGACCTAAGGAACGATAAGAACGAAGAGATGACGACTAGTAGAGGGTAAGATAAGGGCAGGAGAAAATATACAAACTAAAAAATATGTATATAGTTTTATATTTGGATTAATTTTAGTGAACATGGTTCTCGTAATTGTTTTCGTCCCAACTCATAAAGGCCAATTTACCAAAAAGCTTTTCTGTTTTGCCAATAGCAAATCTAGGTATGGAATACAAAAAAATGCTGTGTAGTCACATGTGTTTTTTATGCGAGCGAGTTTTAAGTCACTAGGATATGAAATGTTGGTGTTTTACCCGACCGTTTTTACGGTAACATTCGAATTTCCCAAAGATTCTCTGAGATCCCCTGAGTTGGTTTTGCCTAATCGAGCGGAATGACCTTTTCCATACACAGTTTTCTTCCTCATCTACTATGAAAATTACTCTCATAAGACTTAACATAATGGAACACCCAATAACCATTTATCCCGCTAATATTTTCACCGGAATCCGACTGTAAGGAAAGATAACACTAATAAAGACAGCCTACCAGCTTAATCGAAGAAAATTAGGAAAATTACAGATAAAAATATCCGCCCACTAAATTCAGGGGCTCTTTTATCCGATAATGGCTCCCATGTTGACGTCAAATTGAATAGTCCAGTTTATTTTGCGCGAAAATATTTGCATCGTTTTGTTTTGACGATGTTTTTCAACCGTTGTTTGACCTAACTTGTGAGTGACGTTTCTTGGTATCATATGAGATGGAAAATAGAATAATATTTTAGTAGAGGACGTATTTTTTGGATATTTTAGAGCTTCAACTTTGACGGTGAATTTTTCGGATATTTTATCGTATAAACTTTGACGGATAATTGGTAAATACACTCTAAACTTCACTTAATCCAAAATACACACTAGAATCAAAGGGCAAATTGGAATTTGCCTTCCACTCTTCTTCCGCTTATTGCGTCCAGAACTAAATAGATCCTCGTTGATCAACTCGGAAAGTTATGGAAATTTTAACACAAACCCACTTGATCAGCCTGATAAATTTAAAAGTTTAACAGTCCATTTAATCTGTGTCCTGATTGAGTTCATCAATTTTTGTCCTAGTTCGCACGAATTGAGCGATTGAGTCGAAAAGCGTGGTCGTTGCCAATTAGGACAACGGCTTCGGCATTTTGCCAAAGGCTGAATGCAATGAATGAATGTGATTCTTTATGTTTCTGTATGTTGGCAGTCTGGTTCACTGGAAACATATATTAATCCATTATTTAAATCGGCGACCTATTTGCTCAGACTTAGCGTCGTTATCTCTTTTTTATGAAAACCTTTTTTTCATGTAAGCTGTGTTTTCTGCTTCACATTATTTCGTTGCACATCAGCGGTGCCATTATGTAAAAATCTCACCGTAAAAACTTAGGTGAAGTGAGCGTGGAGTGAGCTGTCAATTCCTAGCAAAATCAAACTCACTTCACCTAAGTTTTCACGGTAAGATTTTTTCAGAATCGACCGTAATTTAAAACGTTCACAATCTAGTCGCAGTCTCATCTCGGCGACAAACAAATGTCAAAAACTTGTCAAAATGTAAGGAAATTAGAGGTATTTTTGACAGATTGAGACTGAGATCAGACTGTGAACGTTCTTAAAATTACGAGAATTGCCCTTAACGATTTTCAGTTCACTAACGATAATTGACCCACATAATGGATGCCATACATAATGGCCCGAGTTACGCACACTTACATTAAGTAAATAACTTTTGATGGACCTTGTTTTAGGCGTACAAACCAAAGGTGTAAGATTTATCATCATACATCATTCTCCTGTCCTTATCCCAATTGCTTTGGGGTCGACGCAACATGTCTTTTCATCTAAAAAAAAATTGGTATTGGCATGGTGATCTTTGTTCATGGAGACCTAACATTATGCCAAAATTCGTGCCTACATTGCATAGATCTCCATAAAAATCCTCTATGACAGACGAACAAAAAAGTGATCTTACAAAGGTTCCTTTCATTCTTTACGGCCGGAACCCTCAAAAACCTTTCAAGACACTGAAAATTACTTACGGAAGTACTATTGAAAATTCAGATGGTGTTCCAGAGTAACTTGCTTTTGACAACCACAAATTTTTAAGCTGGCAACAAAAATAAAGTCTGTTTTAATAAAGTCTCCAAGGAGGTGCATTAATGAGTCGGGACAAGTCTGCAGAAAGCCTTCCCAGGCAACTTGAACTACTTAGCAAGGTTGGCAACCTGCCCAGTAAAAGACGACATTTTAAAGATGTCCAAAGCTAGTAAGGTACTAATAATTCATTGCTAAATCAATACCCTTTGTAGCGTCCTTTTGTTATTGCTCATGCTCCTGGGTCTCGTATTCCGTACAGCAATTTCTTTTGACTGGATTCTCTTTTATTGCACGGAGTTTATTAATGTTTTTATTAGCTGTTTTTTCGTTAGGCAAGTCCACTTTTGTTATTCATGGATCGGATAGTGCCGTGTCACTTAATTTGGTTTTGGTTTGAGTCTACATTAAATCAACAATAATACTACGGACTATTATAGTCTAACTAGCAGCGCCCGCGGTTTCACCCGCATAAGTGTCGATCCCGTGGGAATATCGGGAAAAAACTATCCTATGTCCTTTCCCGGGACTGAAACTATCTCTATACCAAATTTCATCTAAATCGGTTCAGCGGCTTAAGCGTGAAGAGGTAACAAACAGACAGACACACTTTCGCTTCGCATTTATAATATCCATACTATAATATATTATTATTATATGGATTTACTACTCGTTGTTGCTCTTTCACGTCCAAATCAATGTGCGGACCGAATTATTTGGAACGCTCTAAATCATTTAACATCAATGTAATTAGGCCGAACATCCAATGAAGCATTTTGTGGCTAGCATTAGCAAATGTAATGTCGGGAACCATAAATTGAGCTAAGCGGCGTGAATAAGGGCATTGCTTTGTTGAAATATTCCGGAATTTCAAACTTGCTGTTAATACGTATCGGTCGCTGTATTTACCCATAAAGTGGCTTTCAAATCGTACGAAATAGTCGCTTTTGTGCGAAAAGTGGCTTACTATTTCCTATTATGATCGCATTAAACTAGAATTATTTTGAACTGAATTTCTGGTGTCCAGAATTTAACCGACACCCGTTGTTTGAATGTAGAACAGTAAATATAGGTCCGGTTCACATCGACGCCGACGCGATCCCACGTCCAACCATTGACAGATTACTAATTACTCTGATGGACCTCTCTTGTATACAACTGAGTGAATGACGGGCGCTTCGACGGCTAACTGGCAGCGAACAGCTCATTGGCTATTATTCAATAGTGTAGGGTAACACAATCGTATACCTACATAATATGATTTCATTCTTACAATAAGATCCGGGTTTGGACCCGGATCTTATTGTAGCCCACATCACACCTGTGCATGTGGGCCACTGGTGGCCCACATTATTTTAGGCTATCCCAACGTTACATATACTATTCTTACCACTTTCTATTTTCTTAAGTACCTGATACTTGTTGATAGGCCTCTACACTGTCCTCCCATACCTGTTGACACTGTAATTTGAAAACATTGTGTAAGTCAATTTTCTTTTTTAAGACTAACCATGGAGTTTCATGCTGGCTCTTCTCCATAGGAAACGACCAATTGGAACCGTGCACCTAGCTTCCAGTGCCCATTTAATAACCGACGAATAATTTCAACGCAGGAGGTTTCAGGAGGTTAAAAACTTACCCTGCTGTAGAGTTCGAAAAACATTGAATGACATATAATTAAAAATATTCATCAGGCTAGATTTACTAAACAAATAAGCAGAAGCACCTGAAACGTGTTTTGAGTCCCAAATGTAATAACAAAGATTGGACTATAATTACGTATTCCAGATATATTCCCGCGTACGCCACATTCAACAAACATGGCGGATTGCATACACGGACGCACCTGGGACGCTGGATTGCCGCCAAAACTAATCCCCGTACAAAGATATACCGCCATTAAATGCGGCTCAGATGAGTTTTATTGTTTTATGTTTTTATTGGTTTTGAATATATTGATATTGAAATCGATGAACTCATCCTAGATCGGTCTGTAGATTTCATCAGTTTGATAGAAAAGTAAATACTTATTTATTACAAAAAAAAAAAAACAAATAACTTTGGAGGCCACTGTAGTTATCCAAAACACACTCTATTCAGTAGGCTGTGTCCTCAATATAGTATCAAAACACTTTATTCAGTAGGCTGTGTCCTCAATATAGTATCAAAACACTTTATTCAGTAGGCTGTGTCCTCAATATAGTATCAAAACCCACTTTGTTCAGTAGGCTGTGTACTCAATATAGAATCAAAACCCACTTTATTAAGTAGGCGTGTCCTCAATATAGTATCAAAACACACTTTATTCAGTAGGCTGTGTCCTCAATATAGTATCAAAACACACCTTATTCAGTAGGCTGTGTCCTCAAATAGTATCAAAACCTTATTATGCTAAAAAATACGGTACTTTTAGAGGTTATCGTAGGTTGAAAGAGACCCTTTGAAGTATCGAGTACGTAACGCGTCCCCCTCCTCTCAGAGACGCTACCTCAAAGTAAAAGTACTAAGTGCCGACACACATTTGTGAAAACATGTTTTTTCGATATCGAGAGCCGATTCTTAGCGTTATTTTAATGGATTTCTGAAGCTATATTTAGGGTCTCTTTTGGAATCCCAATAACTGGGGCTCTATGAAATTGAGTAGGTTTTTATTCGAAAGGAAATACCGTAACTTGTAACCTACCTACCTCCATTCCATGTTTCTTTACCTATTGTAAATGTAAGGTTGGTTACTGCTCCGTTGGTTTCGTGGTCGCAAGCGCGACTGCTGTGCATCGGGTCCTGGGTTCGATTCCCGGGTCGGGCAAAGTGTTATTGGGTTTTTCCATTAGGAATTTCTCAGTAGCAGCCCGGGGTCTGGAAGTTGGTGGTGTGATACCCCCGTGCCTCGAAAAGCACGTAAAGCCGTTGGTCCTGCGTCTGATCTCTCTCCGGTCGTGTCGGATTGCCGTCCCATCGGACTATGAGAGTAAACAACAGAGAATGCACCTGTTTGCGAATATCTTCTGCGAACTGGTTAATCTCCGTTGAAATTGGCTACCGTGACCGAATTCGGTCGGGGGATTATTATTATTACTAGCTTCTGCCCGCGACTTTGTCCTTGTGAAATTTCACCCTCCCCCATTCACCCCTCTTAGAGGTGGAATTTCGAAAAACCCTTTCTTGTTGGATACCTACTCTTCACAAAGAACACATCCTCCAAATTTCATGTCTCTAGGACCAGCGGTTTAGGCTGTGTGTGCGTTGATATATCAGTCAGTCAGGACTTTGAATTTTATATACAGGGTGTCCCTGGAAGTATGGATCAAATCGAATAGGGGCGTGGATAAGGTCGTTTCAAAACTTTTTCACCCTGAAAATGTCGATGAATCTTTTTACGGTTCAAAAGTTATGACCAATTTTTTTGGATTTTTTTCAATCACCTCGCATAGTGCTTAAAGAAAAAAAAAACATTAAAAAATAAACTATCAGGTCTATCAATTTAATTTTTTTAGATAGCTCTGATAGTTTTTTTGACCTACATGACCATATTCCATAATTATGATGCATGTGAAACCGCAAGCAATCGCTAGTCTTAAATATTACAAGAACCTCCTCATTGCAGTAACGAATGAATATTGTACCACGAAGTTCGGTACTGCAGTTAGCCAGCATGTCGGCAAAGTGATTACATTAATTTGTTATAACACCGCATAAGAACTCCTTTGAGGATAGTACGCGGTAGAGGGAGGTTAATAGAGTAACGACTGACTCCCTTGTGGAGTCATTAACTGTAAGGAAGAGAATATGTGAAAGATTGAGTTGAATTGTAGTGAAAAGGGAATATATCATGTATAAAAGAAACTATATTATTACCAGCTGCGCTCCGCGGTTTCACCCGCGTAAGTTTCGTAAAAATTCTGGAGAGGGCAAAATCAAAAATCAAAATCAGTCATTGAGAGGTCTTTATACCTCTTGGTGATAAGGGTGGCCACCCTTATCACCAAGAGGTATAAAGACCTAGGGGCCTAAAAAGGCCACTTTGGCAGAATCATAAAAGGGTATCATTATGAATCATAATGGAGAGTTTTGTCTGTTCTAAAATACCAATCAATCCAAATCCAATCCCAATCTCTTTGATTATAGCTACGTAGTGCAGCGAAAAAAGAAAACCACGGACTGTCTTCGCCATATTATAATTTATACTGTTATCCTTTTATGATTCTGCCATTGTGGCCTTTTTAGGCCCCCTATTCTCAGACCTACCAAATATACACAAAAAAAAAAACATAAAAATCGGTCAAACCGTTTCGGAGGAGTTCGATAACAAACACTGTGACACATAGGTACACAACACACACACACGAGATCAGATCGGAATAACTCAAAAATTTATAGTTTTCTTATCTAACCTACAACAAACCAAAATGTCAAACAAATGCAATGGTTAAAACAAAATGCTACATCAAAGCTACAAATGGCTACGAATTAGCTTAGCTTTTCCAGTACTCATTCTACAACAAGGACAGAGCTACCTGCAATGCCTTATCGTGAACAAGTTTCAGAGTACTTAGTATAGCATGGCTACTGCAATTTAAATCTTATAGGAATAGTTCGACTGACTCAAATGGCTATTGTGAAGGTAGTCGTAGTTCAACGTCAATGCTGCAGTAGTTACTATGTGTAAATGGAGCAATGTAAGGCGAAGTTTGGCTAACTTGCGACGTTTTAAGTATTTGAATATGGTAAACGCGGAATTGGAAGCTGCTGATTAGTTTTCTAAAGCGTGTGCCTAAGCGTGGATAGTCTGCGTTTAGTGTGCACACACGTACAGTCAGCCGTACATTAGTGGTAACTCTGTGCCAGACTGCCAGCGCGGATCGGGGAGAGGCGCGAGTGCGGGAACGCGCGCGATCTGCTGCCCGCAGTCGAGCGCGGCTTTGTTCTGAGTGTTGTTGTGTCAAGTGTTTGTCAAAATATAATGTGGATGAAGAAGACTTATTTTTACTAGAAAAAAGCTCGAACTAGTTTGAGAACACCGGTCCCCGCGCGAGCCGCCTGCGCACTCACTGCGGCCAATTTTTTAAAATACTCGTAAATAGCAAGTGTTTGCCTGTGTGTGCCTGCTGATTGATTTTGGATGATCAAATAAATGTACAGACAGACGCCAGCAAATCAAAGCTACTACAATTTGTCAAAATTTAATAGATTTTCAACTTTATTGCTAAAGTATAAGGTTCAAAGTTGATTGGGAAAATTTGACAGTTTCGGGTAGCTTGATGTGCTGGCATCTGTATTAGTATCCACATGCACATATATACATAAATGTGTGGCAGGAACTACTACTTGAGTTCATGTAGGATGTTTAACAAACGCTTAAAACGTCACGTCCCTACTATCCCCACGCCTAATGAAAACCTCAAACATCCCACTTACAGTTGTTACCAGATTAACCCAGTTCCAAAACAAATGAATAACTTAACCACCACCAACCTCAGAAGACGACTCCCAAGACCTCAACCGCTCCAACCTCAATTACCCTAATTAGAGAAACTGCCCTCTACACTAATTCTTTCACCGTGTTTGAATTATTAATGTAGGTAAACCAGTTTTAATTGAAATTATTCAGTAATTAAGAATGATTAATTATCTGATGAAATTCAGTTGGTAATATTGAAAATTGGATTATTTTGTTGTGGTCATTAGGAGGCTTTAAAGAGCAGTCGTGGGCCCAGGTGGTAACGACCGCGACTTACGTGTTGTAGGTCGTAGGTTCGAACCGCAGTGCTATTCTGTAAAAATCACCGTGAAAACTTAGGTGAAGTGAGCTTAAAGTGAGCTATCATTCCACCTGATTCTAGGGATTGACACTATTGACAGCTCATTCTAAGGATTGACACTATTGACAGCTCACTCTAAGCTTTCATTACCTCAGTTTTCACCACGGATATCGAGGGATGTGTCATGGTGGCGTGGCACATGTCGCCTACATCCGATCAAACTGACCAAAAATTTAATTGCGTACACACAATCAGTAGCAATGGGTTTGGTCAGTTCAACAACATTCATTGCGTTATTTACGTTGTTGAGTAGACACATTTTTCGAACATAATTATGAAGCAATGGATTAGCAATATCTTTAAAAATACAGAGTGAAGGCATATCTCTCGGATATCTATGGTTTTCACGGTGAGATTTTTACAGAATAGACCGGATGACAGGCGCTTTACTTTGTGTAAATAATTTCGTTGCCACTGCTCCCAAAAACTGTGAAGGAAGGAAATTTCATTGTGAGGAAACCGGAATGTCCTAGAGCCAAAACATTCGAAGGCATGTGACATCTACCTACCCGCACTGGGCCTGCGTAGTGGAATACGGCCCGCTCTCCCTCACAGAGAGGAGACCTGTGTCCGAGCAGTGGGAAGATTATAGGCTGATCATGCTGGTGGTCATTAGCCTAGAAATTTTCTTCGAATGTTTAGTTTAGGTTTTGTCAGGATATTGCTGGCTATGAGTTTTTTTTTACCTTATTTACCTAATAGGAAAAGACAAATTTCATCCAGAATGCATAAATACTCAAGTAAACAATTGTGTGATATAATATCTACGTCTTTCAGCAAAAAAAAAAACATGTGCGGTCGGGGGACCCCCATCAGGAAAGAAGTTCCTTACGCGATACACGCACACACTCGTATACAGGGTGTCCTAGAAGTCGACGTCAAGCCGGAATCGGGTAATAGGCCAAGTCATACATAATAGTTATCAGAAAAACATTTAAAAAAAAACAAAGTTGTGTGAGTATTTAAAAAATTTAGGCATTTAACAAAAATCGAGAAAATCTGCACTCTGTGACAGTCTTTTCACTCCTGTTGCTACAAATCTTTACTTTAAAAAAAAATTATATGGGATCCTGAGTAAGTAATGTTTCTGTAAAATCTTGCCTAAAAGGTAAAGCTTGGCAGAAAATGTCACTTTTTACCTAACCAAATATTTAAAATTAATACTTCGCCCAACTATAACTGACCGACTGTAAACAAAATGTACTGTGCTAGTTTGGCAAGTAAGTAGTGAGTTGTTTTTTTTTGTAGTATTTTTCTGATAACTATTATGACTTAGCCTATTACCCGATTCCGAGTTGACGTCGTCTTCTGGGACACCCTGTATAATAGAAAGAGAGAAAAAGAAAGTCGCATGACGCGTTTTCCTTACGTGACAACTTCTACAGCAAGCCGCGTTAAGGATCTTTGTCCCAAAAATGATTCCGTAGGTACGTTTTATGGTGACTGGTCAATTAATTATAATAAATAGAAGACAATCTTTCATCGCGTAGGAAGCAATGACTGTAATGTCATGCAAATTCGTAGCTAACTGACCTTGTTCCACTAACGAGCGAAATTAACGCGAACATCCCAATTACCAGCACGCAACAGACAAATTATATAAAAGTTGTAATAAATTTAGTATTAATGACATTACCTGGCCGTAAATACGACACATTGAGGATTAGAAAAAGACTGTAACGGTATCTACAACGCCACATGCAAACCACGCGTCATACTGATGTCACGCAAAATCCTGCATCTCGCAAGCAGAGTTTACCGCGCAAATAGCATTTAAACAACGGCCCGACACAAATCATCGGGCAGGTGCTTGCCACACACGACACCCTTTTGTCTGAGGATCCCTTTTCTATGGAGGATGAGTGAACTTTACACTCTGTTCCTCATACCTCTTATAAGACTATAATAATATTAATGACGCTATACTATAACTGTTTCGTTGCTGCTATACTATACTTAACTGTTTCGTCTAAGAGTGGTGCCCGCATAGTGACGGTTGTCATGAAAATAATGGCAGCGGGGACTGACTTTATGGTGTCAAAAAACACTCTCTAGGAAAACACATCAACTTACTCTCATCATAAACTAGCTGCGCCCCGCTGTTTCACCCGCATTAGTGTCGATCCCTTGGTAATATCGGGATTAAAAGTATTCTATGTGTTAATCCTGGTTATAAACTATCAGTGTGCCAAATTTCATTCAAAACCGTTCAGCCGTTTGTGCGTGAAGAAGTAACATACATACAAACACACTCACAAACTTTCGCATTTATAATATTAGTGTGATAACGTTTCAGTGACGTCATTCGCCGGTAGATTGCAGAAGCTAAGAGGTGGCAACCGCTCTTCTAAAAAAGCGACGATGCTCTACGAAACCAAACTTTTCCGAAAACTCGATGTGGCGTGTTTCGGTGCTATTCTGTATAAGTCTCACCATGAAAACTTAGGTGAAGTGAGCGTGGAGTGAGCTGTCAATAGTGTCAATTCCTAGCAAAAACAAACTCACTTCACCGAAGTTTTCACGGTGAGATTTTTACAGAATCGAGCGGCAGTAGTATCTTTAGAAGAACAAATGACTAACTTAGCCGAAATAGTCCACTAACAGAAAAAGTCCGCAATAATTTTATGAAAATTTTGACACGATATAGCTACGACTTCAAGACTTGATTGACAATAACATCAAATTTTAAGCATTAAATAGTAAAGTTTAATATTCTATAACAAGCAATCAGAGGTAAAATTTCAGACCCCTTTATGAAGTTGTCCGAAAATTAAGAAACGAAATTCGTAGAAATGGGAAATATTGAAACTCAATAATAACAACTGTGTTCCGTTTCATTGTACACAAAATTAAATGAAGTATTGAAATCGGGATTTGTTGATTCCCGAAATAAGATAAATAACAAGATTTCCAGCGCTAAAAATATATAATTTCCTCTTATAAAATTTATAGCCGCCCAGTGAGGTTTGAAAGTTAAATCCGACTTCAAAACTGTCTTGGATAGCTAAACTAACTATGACACTAAATCCACTATAATAAGTACAAAACCCATAATTTACTTTAACAACGAGTTATAAAGGCTATTAGAACCTAGAACCCTCATAAAGTTTCATTATTTTTATTAATACTTAAGAGGAATGCACTAGGTGTCCCGCGAAATTAAAATTTTCTTACGTTTTTTGCTATTTGCAGGTAAGTCTCAGGTTGTATGTTGATCTAAGGGCTGACACTCCCTTCCGCTCCACCCAGAGCGGGAGGGGTCATTTGATGATTTCCCATCCGCAAAAAAAAAAAGGGCTGATTTTTCAATAGTCGGTTAACTATTATCTGAAGAAGAAAAATTACAGTTTGATATTTTCTATACAAAATCTGTCAAACGTCAATCATTATTCCTTAGATAAAAGTTATTTGACTATTGAAAAATCAGCCCTAAATACGATTCACGGCGGTAGCAAATATTTATTTATAGAATTATAATCACAAAACTCATCAATAGAACTCTGTAAGTTCATATTACCCTATTGAATGGCTGTTTAATGAAAATATAAAATTTGAGGCCAATTCTAACTGAAGGAGTTGTAATGCTGATTGCAAATTACAAGAAACGTAAGTAAAGAACTTCGCGGGTTACCTTAGCACATCCCCCTTAACGTAATTTCCTAAAGGTGTTAACCCGTAAGGGTTGACAATCGAGAAGCGGTGTTGCCAGACGTAACAAATACTAAAAGGGATATAACTTTTACTGGCTCATAAATTACGTCAGATATTTATGGTGTTATCATTTCTTTAATAATTTATTGCTTTTTGTTATTACAGGTAACGTTGGTGTTTTAGGGGATAAATCGATGTATTGATTGCTGTGGCAGTAAGTGATAAATAATACTCTTTTATAAAGCTTGGACTTATACTCTATGTAGTTCTGTATGAACTAATAAGTTGATTAACTTCGTCATGAATTTTCAATGATTCTAGAATGTATTTTCCAAAGTACAAAAGTTTTAACGGTTAATCATGATTTCACTTTGTTGATACTTTATTCTCGCTTAGTTGAGAAAGATATAACTTAAATTGACTTCTCCTTGGAGTTTATAACATATTAAATTTGATAACAAATAACCTAGTTCGCTAAAATGACCTCAAAGTGGAGTGGATCTTTGGAATTCAAGGACTGAACTGAACAATAAGGCTCATTAAATATTCGTCACTTTCAACATTTTATTTACTAGCAACATTCCGATTCCAATTCCAATTTTTCTAATAATGGCTCCATCGTTTTATCGATGATTCTGCCAATGTCAAGGTTGAAGGAAACAAAGTGTATTCGATAAGATTGACCGGTTCTACTGCCTTAAGAACGATTACAACTGGATTACTAGCAACATTATTCTAAAAAACAAAATGGCAGCTGTCAAATGTGACATTTTCATGCGCGCCAAAGTTTCGCCCCAGTTTATATAACAATATCGCGACATAGAAATACCTGCACGCATAGTTAGTTTTAATTAAAACCCCTTTGTCGTGTGCCAACGCTTTAATCATTTAACTGAGCGTTATAAACGGCTTTTCATTTACGACAGACAACACACACATGATGGGATTATCAAAATTTCATTTTTGTTTTCATTGTGCACGTGCATACACGTTTTAATATTAATATGTATTTTTATTTTTTACGTTACAGCTACGAATGACCAGGGGGCCTAAAAAGGCCACTTTGGCAGAATCATAAAATGATAACTTAATGCACAGTTATTCGTATCAAATCCCATTGGTGAAACATTTTTCAGTTTTTTTTTCTGTGCTAAAATACAAATCAATCCAATCCAAATCCAATCACAATCTCTTTGATTGTACCTATGTAGTGCAGCGAAAAAAAAGAAAAACACGGACTGTCTTCGCCATTATAATTCATAATGTTATCCTTTTATGATTCTCCAAAGTGGGCCTTTTTAGGCCCCCAGAGTTTTTCATGGGTTAGGTTATCCCAACTGCCATTTTGTTTTTGCAGTTTCATAACTAGTGATAAATAAATTGGTTACTTATTACTTAAAAGCTCTCCTGACTTTACTACAGCTAATAGACCACTCAAATAATTTCGGTCAATTTGCATTCTCAGCCGGTTTCCGGTAAAAAACAGTTTCCTTTTCGGCAAAAGTTTCCAAATTCGAAAACTGGTATATTAAAACCCCCTTCATTAAACTTGGGAAAGCTTTTACAAAGTTCTACGGCCAATTCTTTTACTCTTAGCAGTCATGAAACACAACATAAATTATTATTAAATATCCTTTCAAAACAGCCAATAGGGTTCTGAGGTAGAAAATATTAACTTTCTGAATCGTAGTGAAAATGTTTCTTACAAAATCTTTTATCAGCCGGTTACTGCTTCGCAGACAGTATAAATTCTAATAATATGTCGAAATATAGTAGTATTTACAATATGGATACCTTCTTTGTGGCCAGTCTGAGAATTTATTGAGTCATTTCTATTCCGAGCTAGCTCAGTCTGGGAAAATCCATCTTTTGTTTTCGTTTTGTGAGAGTATCAACTACTTGTCATGCTTCAGTTTTAAGAGCTTATAAAACTGGCATAATTGATTTATGTAATATCTACTGGTATTTACGATTTTAACCAAAAATCAAGACGAATTCAAACGCTCAACAATGTTAATTAACGCAATGAATGTTGTTGAAATGTCAAAATGAAAGCCATTCCTACTGTTGGTGTGTTACGCAAATACCCCCGCTGTTTATTGTGGCACTAATGGCCAGTTTTACCACCGTGTGTGCTTCAGTTAACTTGTTTGGCAGATAATTTCATACAATTATTGTATCATTTTTTTGGGGCTGAACAATAGACCCTAAGACCCCAGAAATATACGGTATAGGTATTTTGATTACCATTCAAAATGTGTTAAGTGATATTTTTGATATCGAAACCTTAATTTAACAAGCTTCCAAGAAATTAAAACCATTTTCTAGTGACCTCCCAATGTTTGTTACTACTAAATTTAAAAATACTCTGTCTACGACATATTTGTCTTTAATCCTGAAACAGTTGTACAACTAAAATTATTATATAAATAATAGTTAACTACGGTCCACAATGGCCGTTTGTTCTTGGCTCAGCGGTCGTTTGCCCGTAACACCTATCTCTGAGTTAATTGTGCCACAAACTAGTCGTTACCGCTAGCCGGTCCCAGCTGCATCTCTTTTATTAAACCCAAGTTCCATGTTTCTTGCTTATTTTGCTTTGTATTGTATTAAAATGTTTAATGTTAGCAAAGACTTACCAGAATTTTATCTGTTTGACCCTATTTTTAACCGACTTCATTTATATTTTACTTTTTAAAATCCGGTTAGCTATTCCAAGTCCAAAAGCTATTTCCAAATTCAAAATATAACGTTCTCGCTTCGAATTCGCTTTTCAAATTTAAAATTAAATTCGTCGTTCCATTTTCGTTTCATGTCAACTGCTGTTTTCAGCCAATATTGTCGAAAAGCAGAGACATTGCCATTCGTTTTCCGACCGGCATTGGAAACAGGCTAATTTGTGTATCAGTAAAAATTCCCAAGGGGGCCGTTGAGAACGGTGCCATTTAAAAGTTTGCATATTTTTTTCCTCTCGTCCCTTGGGAGCCACTGCTCTTGCCCTCGGACTTTGCTGCTTGACAATTAAACTTTTTATCGGCGACAACTTAATTCGAGCAAGAATACATTAAGCACAAATCACAATGGGTAAGATAAGATACTGTCAGGAAAAACGCTGTAAATAAAAATATTAAAATTGTACATCTATCTATCTATATAAATAAAAAGAAAAGTCCTGACTGACTGACTGACTGACTCATCAACGCCCAGCCCAAACCCTTGGACCTAGAAAGCTGAAATTTTGCACAGAGGTTCCCTTTATAATGTAGACAAGGAATAAGGAAGGATTTTTCGAAATTCAACCCCTAAGGGGGAGAGGGTGAAATTTCACGCGGACGAAGTCGCGGGCAGAAGCTAGTAAATAGATATACAGACTTAAAAGAACCTCTTATAAAAATAGCATATCTAGCAGTATATTTACTTTGATCGAAATTAAAGCATCGGCAACTCCTTATAAGTTTCTAAAGGGCAGACTACAAAATATAAGAAACCTTTAATCTAAAGAAACCGTTAAAAATAGACCTCTTTGAAGTCACGAGGATCCAATAATTGCCTTTCTACTGTTTAAAGTAAGAAACCTCATTTCAGTAAATCCTGAGCTAGCGATGTTCTCCGAGCGAAGTACATTTATTTTATATGGCTTACTTTTATTTCACTGTTATAGCCCAACTTAGCTACTTACTGTAATTTATATTTAAATATTTACAAAGTTTTGTTTACCCTTTTTGATTAATAGGACATAAACTGCGGAATTCAAGTCTAGAGCTTACTTTTACTACTATATTTAATAGTTTTCATGTTCACTTTAGGAAGGATTTCTCTACGTTTACGATACATAGTTGCGTTTAAATGTATCTAGATAGTAGTAGTCTTCGCGACTTGTGGGTGATAAAAGTGGGATTTGATATCGAAACTTTTTACGTCTGTCCGTCTTTTTTTACACGACGAGTAAAACCATGGTGTAAATATTGACGCATCAAAATAACCGAATAAATAGTTATGAACGAGAAACATTTGCCAAGCAGCTGACCAAAACCTTCCAATATCGCTTAAAACATGTTTTATCCCCTCATTTTTTATTAAAAACAAACTTCGTGGAACCAATTTTCTATCAGCGACTCATCCAATCACTTCAGAGATAGACTGCCAATCGATCACACGTCAACGAGCCTGCCTACCTTATTATCATAAAAAACCTTCTTGTAAATCTACTTAACCTTTTTAAGTATTCATGGTCGTAGCCTACATAGTCCATTTTCATTAGCGTCTAATAAATATGTACCAAATCTTAAGGTTGAAAAAAATACCAATGAAAGCTTCGAGGTTTCCAAGAAATGAGGGTATGTCATCTATTTCTTTGCACAACTTTATATGAAGGTGTCAATGGTGGATTGTTTGAGGGACTGTAATAAAGACGGCATGACGCCTCGACCCTCTAATGGCTGTCATATGAGCATGTGGTGTGTGTTATAAGTTAAGAACGGCTAACGTTTTGTTTTACTTCGTAGTCGTTAACTAAAAACAAGTCAGCGTAATTTATATTCGCAACACATTTAAATAATGGCGCCCAGAGTGGGACTTTTGTTTGTATAAAACATTTACAAAATACGAAGAGATAGATCTATATTTAAATAACTACAACATAATTTCTAATTAACAAATACTGCGAAGGAAATTTGACGTGGCAATATTGCAAATTATCATCATGGAAGCTTATTGGCGCCCAGCATGGGACCTGACCCGCCTATAATTTACACCGGACAGCCTCAATCCATTGTCAAGGGAAATTACCTAGACGTCGTCCGGTCACATCCACTCTGTCATGCGTCACGAACCTAGAGCCTTCGGGATACGGAATCAGATTGACTCCGCAAACCTCAGCTGATCGATTAACCTAATGACTTGCTACTCGTACATCGCGATAACGTTTAACAGGGTAATTTATTATGTTATAGTGTATTTTGTATTGTTTATTGATACTTAAGCTAAGCAAAATTAAAAGTTATGTCTTAGGAATTAAAAATAAGTTATCCCAATGAAGAGGCAGGGTGTAGATGTTTGACGCGTGTTGGAGCGCGCTGTTGAGACTCCTTTCATTCTTGGCATAGTTTTATAAAATAAAGACGTTCATGGAACTACACAATTTTAATTTATTTGTAAACTTGAAAATGATAACACATTCCCTACACGATCTCCCAAAACAGCTTACCATAATTTAATCCTCAATTCGATCAAGGGCTGACTTTCGATGAAATAAATTTTCCGCTTTATTCAGGTAGGGTGGGTAGTTCAATATAAATTGTCCGTCAACAGCGCCCGAAGGATACCCGGCTGTTGCGATTACATGTCCAAACCCGTTTCTATTATTATGTACTACACTTATCAAGGGTATTTGTAGCCGAAAGGTTTCCGGCGAAGGTCTGAGTTTAACTAAAAGCGTTCGTATGTCGTTACAAGTTTGGGAACAGTTTTTGTTGGATGGTAGTTTCGTTTAGCGCTGATTGAAGAAAGTTTGAAGGGATTGAGTTAAGCGTGATTGATTTATATTCTGTTACCCAGACAGATAGTCTTGAGGGACGCTTATATTAAATAAGTTAAATTGCAAACATCTATATAAAATTAAAATAAACCAATCTCCGTGAAACGGCAACAGCGAAGCTATCATTGCCGTGTTGATTACAGGTGTCGAGTAGCTCGGTTTGGGGTCGAAATAAATCAAAACAGGAATGAATAGATATCAATCTAATCCCCCAAGCCACCCCACAATACCGTGCGGCGAGTTTCAGAGAATTTCTGCTCAATTTTGATAAATGTATTCCACCGTTAACTGATTCAGTTCTATAGAATTTGTATTAAGGCCGTAGTTAGCTAAGCGAAAAAGATTAACTGTGGTGGAATATACGAAAAGAATAAAAAGAAAAACTCGCCGTTTAAAGGAAAAAAGAACCAGAGAATTGTGCTTTTTTTATTGAAAAAAAAGCACAATTAAAATTAATTCCTTGTTACGTCCATACAATTTGTACTTAGCTAACACTTTAGAGTCCGACCATGTACAGCTTAGCAATTATTTAGTCCGTACAATTAGGGAGTTATACGAGTGGAATAAGTAAACGTTACCTTTACGCTACTGTGACCCTGGTAAATCCCAATACAGGCCTGGATTACAGAAAATCCTGGCGCTCTACTTTGATTGACCTTTTTTCATTCCACGGTTCTGTTCTACGCTTATAATAAAAGCTCTTGGAAGCAGAATTTTTGTGTGACCCCACTTTAAAATTCAAAGGACGGTGACTCGGGTCCGCATCTATACATGCAGATGCAGGGTTGGGTTTTTGAAATGGAAAAAACTGGCCAAGTGCGAGTCGGACTCGCACACGAAGGGTTCCGTACCACAAGGCAAAAACGCCGAAAAAAAACCCTTGGTGTATGGGAGCCCCCCTTAAATATTTATTTTATTTTGTTTTTAGTAAGTATTTTTTGTTATAGCGGCAACAGAAATACATAATTTGTTAAAATTTCAACTGTCTAGCTATCGCGGTTCTTGAGATACAGCCTGGTGACAGACAGACGGACGGACGGACAGACATCGAAGTCTTAGTAATAGGGTCCCGTTTTACCCTTTGGGTACGAAACCCTAAAAATTTTTAATTATCGACTTAGATCGTCGACATGCTGTGAATTGAAGTTGGAGCTAGACAAAGGACAGCCGGGAGCAGTTTCGGTCGATTGGTTTTGGATGGCGTTGCGACCGAATTGTTTGCATGCCTTTCTTTTAAATCCAGTTATGAAACACGTTCAGTGCCGCCTTTCAAAACTGTTATCGACGGAGTTAAAGCTTTGCCCTTTTTAAAATCTTCTACTGAACTGAACCCGTAAAAAGGATTTTTCCAACTTTGAATAAAACTCAAAATGTATTCCAATATTGCGAATTGGAAAAGTAAATGTGCAAAGATTTGGGAATAGCTTATATATTTCAGCGTCATAGAAACTCTGAACATTTGTGATAACTTGAAAAGACCGTTATCTAATAGATACTATGCTACTAACTTCATGACATGTTTGCATACTTTCTTGTTGTCATATACTCGAATTTGTAGTGCATTATATTTTATACACACACACGGAAATACAACGTATGGCATATTTGATGCTAGTCATGTGCCCTCGCATAAAATGGCCATCATAAGAAGAATTTGTTACTGTTATTTATGAAGGAATATTTTCATCTCATTTAGTTTTATGATGACTATTATTGTGCTCTGGTTATGAAGTCTGTGTTTTGGTTGGATCCATTTTTTTTTGTGAGTTTATCTGGTTAATTTAAGCAAAAGGAGTATGTAAAAAATCGTAGCAGGTGGCGTTCTGTAGATTCTACCTAGCCCCATGGGAAGAAGGCGTAAGTTTAATGTATGTCGTGTAGCGCAGTTTGTTCCGCCAGTTACTCAACTGAACCGAGCACTCGGCGCATCCTGGACAGTCACACCCAACACCTTATTTGACTGGCCAATTCTTCCCTTGCGGTGGTAGGGCTAACGCCTGCCTGATTTGCGACCATCCCACCGGAGTCCGGCGTTAAGCGGCCTGATGTGTTTCGTCGATGCGTGGGAGTTCCAGTGCCTTAGGCATCTTCTGGGCACGCTCGTTTCATCATAGACCTCATCCATCGCTTTCCATCAGGCGTGATCGATGTCAAGAACGGGCCCAGTGAGCAATAAAAGAAAATGTAAGTGTGTCTGCTGTACGTAACGCTTTTTTAGACAGAACCAATTAATTAGGGTAAATTTATTTGAAACCTCATAATCACTAACGAAAATGAAGTCGGAACTATATCCCAATATCCTTTGTTTCATTATTTTAAAAGCTTTTCTTTGTCTCCTAACACAACAGAAGAAAGTAATTAGTTGAGCGAACAAGCCGCTTCCGATTGACCTCGCACTTGAATAGTCTATGGTCCAATAAATTAACACGCTACTTAAATGACACAATTACACGATGGACAAACATGCGATATTGGGGAGTGCCTTGTTTAGGTTGGCCGAGGACCCTTCACACAATGGCGTTTGCTGGTTTAGTGGTAGTAACTGATAGTATAGATAGACGGAATAATTTTACTCTATTGTACACCAATACCAGAAATGTGTTTATTTTTTGAAGTGAAAACTTCTTGAAAGATGAGATGGGGAAAAAACCATTGAACTCGCGCCACTGTTACCGTATGCTACACCGCGCGTGTTTTGTTTCAAAGTCAAAGTCAAATCATTTATTTCAAATAGGCACATTAAAGGCACTTTTGAACGTCAAAAAAAAACTAAATAGAAATGATTCTAGTCGCCCATTCGAAAAGGTAGGTTTATAAGACAATTAAAAAAATACCCGCATCTGATGTGTTCGCCTCGGGATGTACTCGGTTTTAAATATATCAGATATGTCAGTGACTGATGGCAAATTATTTTATTTGTGTTTTGTTTTCACTTCTGTCGGCACTCCCGGAGTGCCACAGTTTTTTTTTTCTTTATTTGTTTTTGTGGTGTTCAATAAAGTATATAATATAAATAAATAAAGTAGGTTTACCCTACCGAAACTATAACAAGGCCCAGTTTCCGGACATATGAGCTGACTATCTCCTTTGAAGAATTATTGATAGCTTTGCAAACAAACAAGTGATATAAATAGATGCAATGGATCTTTAGGCGTCGGTTTTTACCGTATCCAGTCCTCAAGACGTCAGATACACCCCCAGGGACAGATTACGTAAGACTGATGTCTTCGGGAGCACCCGCGTAACAAATATCTTTATCTGACAGACTATTATTCATCTGAACAACTGTCTGCCTTCAAAGCAAGAATAAACAAGCATCTTCTGGGCACGCTCGTTCCATCATAGACCTCATGCATCGCTTTCCATCAGGCGTGATCGAGGTCAATAGCAAGCCCTTTTAGAAATCTATCTATCTATCTATATTCTATCTATCTATCTATATAAATAAAAAGAAAAGTCCTGACTGATTGACTGACTCATCAACGCCCCGCCCAAACCCTTGGACCTAGAGAGCTAAAATTTCGCACAGAGGTTCCCTTTATAATGTAGACAAGGAATAAGAAAAGATTTTTTGAAATTCAACCCCTAAGGGAGTTAAATAGGGGATGAAAGTTTGTATGAACAATCTTATTCCTTGAGTTAATAAAGTTGAAACTTGGCAGGAATACTTATCTAAGTAAATTATGAATATTAGCATTTTTCGTTTTTCTAAACTACGCCTTATACAAATTTTGACATCCCCCAATCCCCCTTGGATTGGGGGATGTCAAAATTTGTATGGAAGAATTTTAACGCACCTCGAAACGCTGTATTTATACTTAAGATCAAAAATAAAGAATAACGTGTATCAGGGTTTTTCGAAAATCTACCCCTGACGGGGTGAAAGGTGGTAGTTAATTATACATGGGAAGATTTTACTGCGTGGCTTGATTAACTCAAAAATTCGTATAAATAATCTTTGAGTCAAGTAATGAACATACCCCAAACGATTCGAAATTCCACCCCTGTGGGAGTGAAAAGCGAGAATACAGTGTATATGAAAAATCTTATTCATTTGGTTAATAAACTTAAAACTTGCAAGAATACTGATCTAGGTAAATTATGAAGTTTGGCATTTTTGGTTTTTCTAAACTACCCCCGAAAGGAGGATTGGGGGTGTAAAAATTAGTGTGAAAGAGTTTTAACACGCGGTCCGAATATCGCGAAACTTGGTATTGACCTATATAAAATTCAAAGTCCTGACTGACTGATATATCAACGCACAGCCTAAGCCGCTGGTCCTAGAGGTTGAATTTTCTGTGAATAATTTCCGACCTCCACGCGGGCGAAGCCGCGGGCAAAAGCTAGTAAAAAAATAAATTTAAAAAACTGTACATCTGTTAAACGTATTCTGAACTTTTCAGATTTATTCAACTTGTTAGTGAAGTTTTGAAAATGGTTGTTTTATTCTTCGTGGAAAAGAGAAATGTATACCATAAATTTCATTCTAGTAGGGACTATCTTATGCCCGCCCGCCCCAAGTCAGAAATGACTACCTCTAAAAACCTCGAAATCGTACTAAGCGAGCGAAAGTGAAGCAATTAGTTTATTGAAACGCAAAAGGAGAGTGATGGCTATAATGTGCGTGCGCTCGGAATAAAACGACGTATGTGCCAAAACGGATTTACTCCTTTTTTAACAAAATAAATGAATTAAATTTAAAACTACTTTGAGTAAACTTTGATATGATAATTCTCTATGTTTTAAAGTTATTTCCATTGAATAACTCGTACCTATGCGTTACGCCGCCGCAGTGATGTCGAAAAAAGTAAAAAAAATAGATATTAGAATAGAATTTTCCAGCTTACGTACAAAAATCGTAAGCCGTCACTTTCGCGCTCAGTCTGGCTGGGAGTGTGAGCGCTGGCACTAAGCCCCGGATGTCGGACAAGACGGGTGCCGAACGCGGCGGTGTCTTTGAATCGATTTGATTTTCCCATCATAGTGCTAACACACAAGTATTATCTTGTGACGTCATAGTAGGTAGTCAAAAAATGGCACACTTGGTTTTCATACAGATCATGATACTTGCGTTATCTAGGTCTATTTATATAGGTAATCTGTGGTGCCTAGTGTGCCTACCCAGTTAGTATTTTCTTAAGCATTTTCAACTCGATTTTCTTATCGAAGCTGATTGGACAGCAATTCTATTATCTACAACAGCGCAAATCTCCTGTTAATCTCTTAGGAAATAGGAATTTGCTTTCCCAATCGGAATTAAGAAAACAACGGCCGATGAAATTTCCTACCTCGCTGTTTTTAAACGCAAAGAACGAGGGTAGGTAATATCGTAAAGCCAATCGTACGGACCACGGAACCCAGGTACAATTCCGTTCTATTGGGGCAAGTGGCAATCTCGAATGTTCCATTTCTAACTTCGAGAAATTGGACTCGCATACAGTGCGAAATAAATTCCGTATTATATTTTTATGGTGCCTAATAGCAGCCACTAGTGGAATTAAGTTATTTCTAGACATTAATAGTCGACATTAACCGAAATGTGTGTGGACGTTAAAATGACAAGGATTTATTGTTTTAACGCTTTGCAGACATTTTTTTCCTATAAATAATTATGAAAGCTATTTAGGGTATCGTATTACCCTATTAACTGGGTTGTGGACATCAGATGGGGAGTCGCTCCATGTGAAATACTTGTATTCAGCTGCATCCGGTTGGATTGAAAGCCGACCCCTACATAGTTGGGAAAAGGCTAGGCTATGATATAGCATTGAATTGAACGCTATTTTTGTTTCAAATAGTGTTCTCCGGCTATTTTAAATATTGGACATTTTCGATGTACAGACGCCAGCACATTAAGCTACTACAAGCTGTCAAATGTCTCTAGATTTTCAACTTTATCTGAACTATCCGTGATCTCGTGAAATACGTATTTTATTTTATCGTACTTATGTATATTCGAATACATTTGTACATACATATTTTGTAGATAATTCAGCTTTTCACGAAAGTCCACTTTATCTTATAAATAAGCTATAGTTAAAAAAACACGACTTCTTTAATCTATAATTCCGTTGTCGAAATGACTAAAATAAAATAGTTTTTTAGACGCAAGATATTTCCAATATTACTTATGTCAAATGCAAATGACAGACATTTTTTCGTTAAACATTTTCACTCGTATCTGTTCAATATTGTCATTAGAAAAGCGAATAAAACGTTGCCACCGAAAGAAAAAACGAAACGTAATATTTGCTGAATTGTCCTCATTTCGACTTCGCGCCAAAATATTCGCCCATAAAAAAATGGCGGCACCCGTAGACTCATTTCTCGCGGTAAGTGCTAAATTCGCGTTTACAACATAAATTAATTAACGTGGCAGGCAGGCAGGTAGAAACTTAACGTTTGTTATAGAAATATGTCGACGTAGTTTACTGAATTATTTGATTACGTATAGACGCCAGCACATCAAGCTACTACAATCTGTCAAATTTCTTTAATAGATTTTCAACTTTATCGCTAAAGGATTCGGTTCAAAGTTGATTGGGAAAATTTTACAGTTTCGGGTAGCTAGTCTGTACGTATTCAGTAGATTTTTTCGTAAAAGCCTTGATTTGATCAAAGCATTTCACTTTATTTGCCCCTGTGATTGCTGTTATTCATGGATGGCTGTGAGACTCTTTTGGGCGTTTCCTTTGATCCTTTTTGGACTTCCATTATGATTAAGAGGCATTAGTACTTGAGCAGTCTGTCGGTGTGTGTGAACTTGAATTGCCTACACATTATCTGTAATGTTCCGATATTTTTTTACCTTTTTTCCTTTCAAATCTGCTGCACGTTTGCTTGAGCAGTCTGTACCCTAATTGCGTAACCCACTATCGATCTCAATCTAAATCATTTTAAAGGATATTGCTGATCCATTGCTTCATATGGTCGAAAAATGTGTCTGCTCAACAACGTAAATAACGCAATGAATGTTGTTGAACTGTCAAAATGAAACCCATTGCTACTGACAGTGCGTTACGCAATTACCCTGCTGGTTTTTCCATTAGGAAACTTATACAACACTAGCTTTTGAAATTATCCCACGGGATGCCCCATTATCCTATGCTCGCGGTTGCAGTTTCGAATCCAGGCAAGTACTTATGTGACTTTTTCAATTCATAGGTACTTTCTGAGTGTATCTTGGACATTACTGACATCAGTGAAGAAAAAACATCGTGAGGAAATCTGGACTTATAGTTAACTAGCAGCGCCACACGGTTTCACCCACATAAGTGTCGATCCCGTGTGAATATCGGGATAAAAACTATCCTATGTCCTTTCCCGGGACTCAAAGTCTATACTAAATTTCATCAAAATCGGTTCAGCGGTTTAAGCGTGAAGAGGTAACAGACAGACACACTTTCGCATTTATAATATTAAAAGTATAGATATAAGTCTGAAATCGCTAATCCGTCGGTGATCAATGCTCGTGCCTTCTCTGTATGAGAAGAGGCCTTTGCCCACCAGTGGGACAATAATAAGCTGGTATTATTATTATAATTTACTAGCTGACTCGACAGACGTTGTCCTGTTTTTGATTCGAAAGACACGTGGCGCCATCTATTATCATTATAACGTTATTGTTGTTTTCCTCGGGAACAGCACTTTTTTTCGACACGACATACCCTATGTCCGTTTATGTACACCTGACAACGTATATGCAAAATTTTAGGATGATCGGTTCAGTGATTTAGGCGTGAAAAGGTAACAAACAAACTTACTTTCGTATTTATAATATTAGTCAGGATCAGTGCCGAATTAAGACTACTTGATGCCCTAAGCAATCCACGCCTGTAGGCCCTCCTATCCACTAGTCACCTCATAGTTTTTACCGACTCAAAACAACGACGAGCTATTTGTTAAGATTGGCGCACATCGGCATCAGAGTTTTATAATCTTGCTGATATAGGTACAGCCTTGCCTTTCATGTACTACTGTAAATACTGTTTCGGTGCTGATTCTGCCTTATGGTGCCCCCCGAGACGAGATGCCCTAACCATAACCATAATCAGCCTTTAATGTTCCCACTGCTGGGACACAGGCCTCCTCTCGGTGAGAGGGAGTGGGCCGTAATCCACCACGCGGGCCCAGTGCGGATTGGCAGATGTCACATGTCTTCGAATTTTTGGTTCTAGGACATGCCGGTTTCCTCACGATGTTTTCCTTCACCGTTTTGAGAGCAGTGGTGACGAAATTATTTACACAAAGTAAAGCGCCTGTCTGGGTTCGAACCTACGACCTACAACTCGTAAGGCGCGGCCGTTACCACTTGGCTACCACTGCTCTCCCTGATGATGATGATGATGAGATGCCCTAAGCAATTGCTTAATTTGCTTATGGGCTAATCCGGCACTGGCCAGGATGTTCAGACATATAATCAATCCGACAAGAAGAAAGGCATTTTGTTTTTGTTCCCGTTCTACATAAAATTCCAAATGACACGAGTGAATCAGTGGTCAAATACCAATTGACACGCTCAATCTCTGTATGACCTATGTGGACAGTTTTTTTGGCCAATTGACCGACTGCTCGATTGTAATTGAGTGTCGAGTGAGTATCTGAACGATTCACTGACAGCCAAACGATTGACAGTCCTTCCCAAGTATTTATAGACTTTGTTTCTTTGGTTTTATGTCTGTTTCTCGTGAATGGTATGTTCCAATGGCTCAGAATACAACAACTTACGACTAGTTTTACCAATTTTTTTTTTTTGCTTTTGAATACGATTCTAGTAAGGCACCATCCCACAGACGACAGAATCCTTGCCTTCTGATTTTGATTTGATGCCTTCAAATGATCGCCTCGTGGAGATTGTTTCTATTGTGAAGAGTTTCTATTGAGTTATGACACTGCAAGACTATCATCGCGATTTGATGACACGGCAATTTAATCCACAGGCGTGAACATCGCATCGGATATGGCGCCTTAGTTAAAACATACCAATTTCAATATTTCTTGTTTGCTTTGGTAAATTCTTGTTGAAATATTTTTAAGTGAATAGAATGTTCATACCTAAAGTAATTCAGTAGTGTTTGTAAGTAATTATATGCGAAACGAATCAGGTAAATGATAATAATGATTATTATAATTTTACTTGACTGCCAAGAAGGGTTTTGCTTTTATTTTTTGGAATCTGTGTTGATCTTATAGAGGTACGAGGAACAGGGTGTAAAGTTCACTCATCCTCCATAGAAAAGGGAGTATCCTCCGACCAGACGGGTGTTGTGTCTGGCGGGCAACTGACCGATGACTCATGTCGGGCCGTTGTGTATATGCTAGTTGCGCGGTAAACTCTGCTTGCGAGATGCAGGATTTTGCGTGACGTCAGTATGACGCGTTGTTCGCATGTGGCCTCCCTCACCAGTGGGGTAATTGCATAATGCACTACCAGTAGCAATGGCATTCATTTTAACAGTTCAACAACATTCATTGCGTTATTTATGTTAATGAGCAGACAAACTTTTCAGAAATATGAAGCAATGGATAAGCAATCCAAACTAATATTATGAATTCGAAAGTAACTCTTTCTGTCCGTCTATCTGTCTGTCTGTATGTTACCTTTTCACGCCTAAACCACAACGGATTTCGATAAAATTTGGCAGAGAGGTAGATTGCATCCCGGGAAAGGACGTAGGATATTTTTTATTCCGATATTCCCACGGGATCGACACTTATGCGGGTGAAACCGCGGGGCGCTGCAAGTATCCTATAAAAGGATTCAGATTGAGATTGATTACATAATTAGTGTGCGGGAACTTTCACTTGTAATGTTCAGCGGGGTAAATGCGTAACACAGTAGCAATGGGTTTCATTTTGACAGTTCCACAACATTCATTGCGTTATTAACGTTGTTGAGCAGACAAATTTTTCGAACTTATGAAGCAATGGATTAGCAATATCTTTCTAAATGATTCAGATGATTGATGGTGTGTTGCGCAATTAGGGTGCTGATTCGTAAAACTATCGTTTATAATAATATTAACGTATAATCTTGTGGAGCACAACTTAACGTGCTTATTTTCTGCATTTTCATTCTAAAATAAAAGAAATAGGTAACCAAACAAACGATGAGGGCGCTACTGCGCGGTCGGCGCAGCCTTAAGTAAGCAGAGAAAATAAAACCATCCGCCCTAACACACAATGGTTAAAAAGCTTTAAATTAAAACACACGATCCGGAAAATGATGCTCGTATCGAAACTCGATACCAAAGTGGGTAGGTACTCTTCCTTTCTTTCATTTTCACGGGGCCGAGGATAGGACCCCCAGGGACTCCATAAAAACGTTACTCGCCACTAAACCTTCATGATATAGCTCTATTCTATAAATCATGCTTCAATCGCCTTTGTTATGGCGACATTTTTAGTACAAAATCGTATTTTATTGAATACTAGCTTCTGCCCGCGATTTAGTCTGCGTGGACTTCAGAATTGGGTCCAGAAGTATCCAATGTTTTAATCCAGGTTATAAACTATGTCCAAATTTCATCCAAATCCGTTCAGCTGTTTTTGCATGATTGAGTAACTAAGATCAAAACATCCACATTTATAATATTAGTAGGACTATTCAGCGATCCTTAGTCTCTCGAAACGTGTCTTTGGATAGCATCTACAATAGGTACCTACCCTGTCCCTAATGAAAAGCATTCTTATTTCTTTTGGTAAAAATAAAAAATATTGTTACTTAAATATATTTTCTAGTCTTTTAAAACGTGTCTTTCGATATCAGCTCTTATTAATATTTGTTTCCTCAAACAGTTCCTAACGTACATCAGTATAAAGCATATTTTTGTTCAAAACAAATAGTCAGATACCTACATAATACAATACATTTTCTAATTCAAAAGAACGAGCCGTCACAACTGTTACGTTAAATAAATACTTACACAAAATGAGCAAAAGCAAACGGCGAGAACACTGCAAAACAAAGCATTTTGCTCAAAGAAAAACAAACTTCAACACACAAAAGAAAATGTAATTCTTATTGAGTCTTACTTACCTTTTATATTTCACACCTTAATTCGTCATCTATCCTTTCCAGCCTTAATAAAGATAAAATCTGAAAGATAAGGGTAAAAGAAAAAGGTACGGTCCGAAAGATATACGGATTGTTGGCCGTAAACAATCGGGGTGGCTGGCCATTTATTCAGATATGTGTGAAAGATACATTTGCGTGGGGTAAAATTGTGAGAAAAGAGTTCGGATAACGTTTGTTTGAGTTTACTGTACCGTGTAAGGTAGTGTATTCTTTTTTTGAAATATTTCCATGTATTATTTGAAGGCACGTTGCTAATAATTTTATTCTTTAAGGAGAAGCGCTAAGGTAGCCCGCGAAATTTAAATTTTCTTAAGTTTCTTTTGCAATTTGCTGGTTAGAATAAAGTTGTACGTTGATTAAAATATGATTCGCATCCGTAACAAATATGTATTTACAGAATTATAATCATTACAATCAGTAATAGAACTTGTTGAGTTAGTATAATCCTAAAATGTCAAGATTTCATGAAATAATCATTCAGTGTGATTGCTTTGTCTTAGAGAGTTGTGTTGATGACTTTAATGATTATAATTCTGTAAATACATATTTGTTACGGCCGCGAATCATATTGCAAAAAACGTAAAAAAAATGGAATTTCGCGGTCTACCCTGGCGCTTTCGCCTTAATATTATGTACTTTCGAGTACTTTTGTATTCGTTTTAAAATACACATTGTTTACAATTCAACCGTTTGTAAAATGTAACTCCTATTTTAGGCTATAGAATAAAAAGTTTTCCCTTCAAATGGAAAAATGTTAGCGATATTTTTTAAATTCATTCTGTACCTAATTCCAAAAACAACTTCCATAACCCTACTTTAAATTCTGGACTCTTTTAGTTTGAATATACTAACTAAAGCGTATTCTGGCATTCGTATGACATCCAACTGCATGAAACTTTCACACAAGTTACTTGGAAAGTCACGCGTCAGTCACTTTTATCTCAAAAGCTGAATGGAGAGAGAAGAGAGAGTAGAGAGAGAGAGTAGAGAGAAAGTTTTAACTGAACCTCTAAGTTCTGTGATATGCTCGCAATCGTATGTCATGCACATACTTTTTACAAGGTATTATTTAATTTCACTTGAAAAATTAATGGTGGTGCTTGTAGCTAAGAAATAACAGCCGCTCGGTTCGATCGATCTTGCCGCATGTATTCCTATTCTGCATTCGCGAATTATTTGCCAAAATTGTAAACAAATATGAGTTTATGGAAAATTAACTTTAATTCCTTCCCAATAAAGTGCAGTTTACGCTACAACTTCAAACATTTTTGTAACTTTTTCAATAGTGCTAGTCACTCTGAAATCAACTTAATACCATTACAATAAAGCTGATATTTGTTTAACTTGAAGTAAAATTAATTTCAAACACATATTTGAATGCGGTTGGTCCGTGGATGTTTGACCATGTTTACATACCAAGACCCCTCGGTGCGTCGGAAAGCACGTTAAGCCGTTGGTCTCGGCTGTCATTCGTGGATCTTTGACAGTCGTTACGGGTCGTCAGAAGCCCGAAAGTCTGACAACCAGTCTTACCAAAGCGTATCGTATTACGATTCCGGTTAGACTGGAAGCCGACCCCAACATAGATGGGAAAAGGTTAGGCAGATAAAATTCTAAATAATGACCTATAGCATTAATAAAAGCTTGTCTTCAAAAATCTCTATGAATTCTTTGGTCCGAAATAAAAATCATAATTATTATTAAAAAACTTTTTTTTTTTAAACTACAGGCAGAAGACGCAGATCTTCCAGAAGGTATATATCAGTAGGTATAGGATCTACGAGTAAGTCATCATAAGAAGATTATTAGCCCTTAAACGTTTTCTACTGAAGAAGGGGATTTCGTCCACTTCTGGATCGTTTTCGTCTTCTTCTGCCTCCCCCAAGCACCGCCACTGCGACCGGTTCTGTGTTTCTCGCATCCAGCTGATTCCTGCGGCCTTCACAAGGTCATCGGTCTTGTCTTCCGCCCACTTAACTAAATACACATGTAGAATTTATCTCTATCACTAAGATACTTTATCTCAATCAGGTACCTCACCGTTTCACACAAAGATACTCGTAAATTCTAGTTAAGGGCCCCTTTTCCCGAAACTTTAGGCATTTTACGCGCTGAGTCGGCTTGCGCCCGCGTTGCACAGGAGCCGTCGCGGTATGAACTCCGGTGACCTATGGCGGCGGACGAGCACGCCACAGTACAAATAAATCAGTAGTACGAATATTACACTAGTTTACAAATTTTTATTTTTTTTCGTTCACAGGACAAAACCGTTGGATTTGTTTTGTGACTACCTTCTAATCAGTAAAAATAAATGTCAAATGTTTTTATCAAGTCTGGTTTTTTTATAACACTCACAAGAAGTTTTGGCTTAATCTGGTTACGTAGTGATCAATTAATTGTCTTAAACTCAAAAAGGAAACATTTAATGAAATTCTATTTTTACCGACTTCACAAAAAGGAGGAGGTACTATGTTCGGGTGTTTGTATGTTTTTTTTTTTTTTGTATGTTTGTTCATCGAATACTCCGCCAATTGCCGACGGATTTTCAAAATTCTTTTTTTGTTCGAAAGTAGATAGTTCTGACGTGGTCCCATTGTCACCAAGTTAGGATCTGATGATGGGATCTTATAGAAATCGAGGGCAACCCTCAAATGTTATAGGCTGACTTATTGTTTTTCGCATATTTTATGAAGTATCTTGTGTATTTATGTATGGTTGTCACCATCTCAGGTAGCTGGGCTGATGATGGAAGCTACAACTCCTTAACAGTAAGAAGTTACTCGAACAGGCAAGGACTGTTTTAGTAAATTGTTTTGATGTTTGATAGGGCATTTGCCACATTTGGTCTCATGATCATCAAGTCATGACCTGATGCTGCAGTCAAGATAGTCTGCAGAGTACCTAACTTCTCGACAAGTAACAGCAGATATATCGTGTTTAGGCTCATTGAAAAGGGCTCGATGTGTGGATAAACGTACTGTTACTGAGAAACACCGAAGACCTGATGCTGAAGCCAGGAGCATCAGAAAAAGTACAAACCTTGAAATTACAGCACCGTACTCGTATTTGGGCTCATTTTAAACAGGACTAAGTTTAAGTTCAATGCAATGTTGACATAAGTCTGGCCTGATGCTGCAGCCAGGATTATCAGCATCTAGTCTAAAAACTAATAAAAGGAGAACTCCTCAACAATTAACGTCCCTGCATCGAGAAAAGGAATATTTTATAAAAAGGCGATGGGCAAGTTGACATTATTCTATTGTAACTTAGATAAATTATAAATAGACCCACTAAAAAGCGAGAAATAAAAACTTTTTAACAAAAAAAAACCGACTTCCAAAAAAAACACTACAAACTGAAAAATAACTTTAATTTCGGAAGTCGGTGGCAAAAACTAAAATACTGATCCCTAAGACACCGACTTCCGAAATTTAAGTTATTTTTCAGTTTGTAGTGTTTTTTGTTGAAAATGTTTTTCAGACAGTGCAAATTAGATCATAACATTTTTTGTTGTATTTACAAGAAAAATATGTAGTAAAAAAAAACAGATCGGTTACAGAAGCTATACTTTCGGTAGCAAATTTTAATAAAAAGGGTTTTTCAAGTGTAGTAGATGAAAAGTACTAACAAATTCGGTAGCAAGAAATAAAAAATACGTGCAATTTAGATTGTCAATTTTGTGGCAAGACCTAACAAATCACGAAACTAGCTGTTATTTTTGGCTAACTAAATATGTAGCCTTTAAAAACCAGAACAAGTGGTGTTACATACAATATAATGATGACCCATGGGTCAAAGAGTGTGGTACTTAAGATAGAAACACGTTTGTATGATACAACTACATACAGAAAGCATGGCTAATAGAAATCTCTATTCCTAGACAGCTCGTTTCGCCGAAAACTTTGTTGATAGAAAACATTGTTCGTAGATATCTCGGTTCATAAGAAGCACTTTTGACAGAGATCTCTGTTCATAGATAGCATTTCTTGTCGGAAACTTTGTTCATAGAAACCACTGTTTCACCTTGGTTCACAGAAAGCACCTTTGGTTCACGGAAACCAATTAGATCATTATTTTTTAAGTAAGCTGTATTCCTATTCACTCGCTCTTGCATCCTATGTCGACGGAGCCCCGCCAAGCAGGGCTCCTATTTCTGTGTAAAGGGTTTAAAGTAACCAAACCGAATCTCGGGGTGCCCTTCGCTCGCTCTTGCATCCTATGTTGCGCTTTTTTAACCAAGGGAAACAGTGGTTTCTATGAACAAAGTTTACGGCAAGAAGTGCTATCTATGAACAGAGATCTCTGTCAACAGTCCTTCCTATGAACCGTGATATCTACGGACAATGTTGTCTATCAACAAAGTTTTCGGCGAAACGTGCTGTCTAGGAATAGAGATTTCTATTAGCTGTGCTATCTGTATGTAGTCGTATCGTACAAGCGTGTTTCTATCTTAGGTTCCACACCGTGGGTCAAATCCTATGCTACATTCGAAAAGAATGCCTTACCCGATGTTGCCTAGTAGTTTCAGTCAATAAAACGAAGCAAAACCCACAGAATTGGAGACAGAACCTAAGACCCCATTTCGAGCCAGATGTATGATTTTGATTTCGAAGGATCTGAATTGAAGGATGGCAAAGTCAAAGTCAAGATTTCTGGTATAAAAAAAAGTTAGCAGATTACTGTTGGTCTAATTTAAGAGATACTGATACAAATCTGAATTAAAACAGAGTAAAATTTGCAATATGTAATACTTTCACTAAATGGTAATCTTAAAATTAACAAAAAAAAAAGTAAAAATTTTGAAAACTAGACGATCAAAATTTTTTCCACTTCAGAATCTCATTAAGCATTTTATCCTCTATGCAAACACATGGTTTTCATCTCATGAACAAAAACGCTGTAAACTAGTGTTATTGGCGTTGGCGACAGACACATAAATTCATAAGATTTAACGTGGGAGATAAAAAATTAAATTTAAAATTTAAAAAACCCCCGACAAAAATAAAATTAAGGAATCCCTACAAAAAGCACGAAATAAAAAAATCACACACACACACACGTCAAACTTAGAACACCCCGTCGTTTTTGCGTCGGGGGTTAAAAATTAGATGGGAAGCATTGTATAGTGTTTCTTAAGTTCGTGGTTCTCTTTGTGCTCTTTTTGAAGGTTTCACTTCTACCACGTGTGAATTGCACACAATATGTTTTTTTTCATACACTTTCAAATTTCCACGCGAACGAAGTCGCGGGCTGTTGCCCGCGACTTCGTTCGCGTGGAAATTTAGCTAGTAAATAAATAAATATCGTTGGCTTGTGTCGTGGACACCAGGTAGTTGATATAATAAATATATACTTTTTTTGTAAATACATAGGTACTTCTTATGTACAAACATCCATGACTCGAGAAACAAAATAATGTCCATGCTCATCACACAAACATTTGCCCCTACCGAGATTCGAACCCGGACCCTAAGATCGTAAGGCGGCCTCACTACCGCTGCGCCATTCGGATCGTCAGTTTATGTAAAAATATGTAAAGGTGAATGTTTCCATTAAAAATATTAAAGATTTAAAACTCTAGTCATACTGACTTCGCTAGTCTGTGTAGAGAACCACAAGTTTTCTTCACTTCAGATGCCCTTTTTTTTCTTAATTTTGTTTTTTTTTATTTGCCATTTTAATTACTTCTAATACAACACGTTTTTACGCAGGTAAGTAGGCACTATTACGCGCGCGAAGACGATAATGTGGTTGCGAGCAAAAATTGCATAGGTCCTCCCTCGATGACGTCCGGCAGGACACTGGTGGACACTGGCGCGGTGCGCGCGAGTCGTTTTTCACGCATTTATTTTATATGGAAAAAAATAAGTGCCATATTATAAATCTATCCAATAATATAATAATAATAATAATAATAATATTCCACAACTATCACACAACGCCGTCTAGTCTCAAGCTAAGCAGAGCTTGTGTTATGAGTACTAGACAACTGATAAACATACTTATATAATATCCCTGTTAAACCTGATTAGTAAATGAAATGTAAAATTTTCATAAAAATTGCGTTCCCCCAAGTCTCATACAACTCAAAATCCTTTCAAAATCGACTTTACTTCTGATTTTTTTTTTGTCGAGCAAAATGTTAAATATTGTGTTTTTAACCAAAAAAGTCACTAGACTAAACATGTATCTGTACTATATATTTTTTTGCGAATTTAAATATGGTGATTTCTCTGAAAACAACTCGATCTAGAAACGTAAATTTCGGAATTCGGATTCTACTGCTTTGTGAAAAGTTTCTTTATTTGCTTTCCCCATATCCTTCTCAACCCAACCCTTCAGTTTCCGTCTATACCCAATTTAATTGAAAACCAAAGCACAGCCCTACTGAAAAGGTTAATATTCCAAGCCGTTGACGCGGAAGGAATTTCATTACACAACTGGAAAAGCCGAAAGTGTTGAAAAAATCGACTAAAATATAAGAGGGAGGGAAAATTAAAATGATTTAGCAGTGGAGGAGCTCTTCTACGGAAAGTGCTACCACAATACTTATTTTGAACCGACTTCAAAAAAGGAGGTTCTCAATTCGGTTGGTTCTTCTTTTCTTTTTATGTTTGTTACCTCAGTACGCCGTCATTTATAAACCGATTTGCAAAGTTTTTTATTTATTTAATAGGATATACTTCCAGATTGGTCCCATTTTTATCAAAATCCAGTTCTGGTGATGGGATCCATGAGGAATTGCGAGAACTCCTCAAATATTATAGGCACATCTATAACGATTTGGATATTTTTATAGTAACTCGTGCATTTGCTCTCAGAAACCACCATTTGGTGAAGTGGAACTGATGAAGAACACCACAGATGACCACCGGAACTACTCAATAATAAGTATTTCACGGGTTGCGATTCGATTACTTTAATATGGTTGCTAAGCAATTTATGCTCGTCACAATGCGAATGGTGAAATAGTCTAACCAGATGCAGCTGAATACCAGTATTCTATATAGAGCGACTGCCTATCTGACCTCCACAACCCAGTTACTGGGTAATACGATACCCCTTGGTAAGACTGGTTGTCAGACTTTCGGGCTTCTGACTACCTGTAACGACTGTCAAATATTCACGAATGACAGCCGGGACCAACGGCTTAACGTGCTTTCCGAGGCACGCAGGGGTCACGGTATGTAAAGATAGTCACCCATCCACAGACCAACCGCGGCAAGCGTAGCTTATCCTGGTCGATCGGCCTGTGCGGCTGTTATTATTTAGACTCAGGCCCCTCATCTTAGCGATAATCAATATCAAAAATGTAGGGAAATTGAGAGGTATTTTTGAGGTTGAGACTGAGATCAGACTGTGAAGGTTCTTAAAAAAAAAATACGAGATTACCCCTCTGGTCTTATAGTTCATGTACAGTCACAAGCATAAGTATATATACACTTGGCTTTATTCTTTAGTTTTGTATGAAATTTTATGTTTTTACGAACAACGTATTTTCGAAGCCGTAGTTTTGTGTAGTGTCGTATTTCAACGTTGCATTCGTTATTTCACGAAAAAATCGCAATTGAAAGTTGCCAAGTGTTGACATATTAGTGCTCGTGACTGTAAGTCGGAAATCCCCAACCCGTCTTGGGCAAGCGTGTTGATCAATCTCTTACCTACTCTGTCTGAGACGAGACCATTTTCCCAATCCACGTTGAACCTTATGCTTTAGCGATAAAGTTGAAAATCTATTAAAGAAATTTGACAGATTGTAGTAGCTTGATGTGCTGGCGTCTGTACAATAGTGAAAGGATATAATAATGTGGAATACCATATTCTTTAGCGGCCATGACGATCAATTTCCTTTTAACCCTAATTGATAAGTTGAGTGCTTTTCTGTGGGATATGGTTTAGATGTAGGTAATCGATAATAATGTATGTATTGTAGGTTGTAATTGAGTTACAAAACCTGAAATAACTGGATTAACTGGAACATTTTTGTTATACAGGGTTTTTGGTAAAACATTAACAACCTCTTAAGAGGTCATTGCACTCATCATTATGAACAACTTTTACTATGGGAACAAACCTGAAATCGCGAAAAAAAACCGGGCAAGAGCGAGTCGGCCTCGCGCAACGAGGCCGCGAGGGTTCCGTACCGTACCATCATATGTTTTTAAATTTTCATCGACGAGGCCTATATTTGTCAGAGAATTTTAACACTGTGCACTGCGGGGTAGAATATTGCAGTGTTATGTCAGCGCCATCTCTTGACCGATAGTGGAACTAATGTAACTTTTGTTGATGATTTCTGAAAAAGTGTGCTATTTAGAGACTGCGTTTTATTTTTCCTATAGGAGTTTATGTGAAGATTACCTTCACATAAACTCCTATCACATAGAATAATTTCAGATTTTTCTCTTTGCAAACTTGAAGATAGCGGGGGGAAACAGTATTTTTTTTAACATTTTGCATCAAAAGTCGAAAAATAAGCAGCCTAAAAAAAGAAAAAAAAATTGAGAATGTGCAAACTGCGCTCTTTCATATGATACATGGCCCTACTGCCCTAGTAGCCCCACTTCAAAATTTTCAGACCCCCCTTTCAGTCCCTGTTGCAAGAAATATACGAGTACCTACATATATTTTTATTTATTTATTATTTGCAAAAAAGTTGGGCAAACGTCATCTAAAACTATTCCAAATTTCAAGTTCATTAGTAGTTCTTGAGATATCCAGCTGTGACAGACAGACAGACAGACTTAGTCTCACCGTAAGGGTTCCGTTTTTACCATTTTGGTACGGAACCCTAAAAAGAAAAAATGTTTGAGAATGTGCAAACTGCGCTCTTTCATATGATACCCCACATCGAATTTTTCAGACCCGGTTTTTACCGGAGCAGTGGTGGCCAAGTGGTAACGGCCGCGACTTACTAGTTGTAGGTCGTAGGTTCGAACCCAGACAGGTGCTTTACTTTGTCTAAATTATTTCATCACCACTGCTCTCAAAACGGTGAAGGAAAACATCGTGAGGAAACCGGCATGTCCTAGAACCAAAAATTCGAAGACATGTGACATCTGCCAACCCGCACTGGGCCCGCGTGGTGGATTACGACCCACTTCCTCTCACCAAGAGGAGGCCTGTGTCCCAGCAGTGGGAACATTATAGGCTGATTATGTATGTTATGTATTTATCTGCTGTTATGAAGCAAAATAATATTATAATATAGGACATATCCACAACGTTTGCGGGTGGGTGGGCCATACAGAAGTAATTTATTTAGCCATTCTGAAACCCACGCAAGTACTTACATAAAATAATTTCGTTACGCGAACCCATCGCCCACGGTGCGTTGAGGTCTCGATGTTTTAGGTTTTTGCTAAAAATAACTTGATAGCGGAAGTTTGTGGGAAGTTGGTGACGGTATTTAACGTTGATGACGTACCTACACCTTAAAAAGCCTTATACCTTTTTTTTGTGGGGAAATCCTCATGAAATCCCTCCGTCTGGGGAGGACGGAGGGTTATAGTTGGACCCCTACCGACTAAAGCCCCCAGTGCTCATTCTACTACTATAAGTCGGGGGTCCGGGAGATACTTGTACAGACACCAGCACATCAAGCTATTTTCTTTATTAGATTTTCAACTTTATTGCGAAAGCATAAGGTTCAAAGTTGATTGGGAAAATTTGACAGTTTCGAGTACCAAGTGCCTACCTACCTTAATCCTAATCCTAACTAATATTATAAATACGAAAGTGAGTTTGTTTGTTTGTTACGCTTTCACGCTAAAATGGCGGAACGGATTCGAAGGGAACATAGGCTTCTTTTGATCCTGGACCGCAGACGAAATCGCGGGCAACAGCTAGTGTTCTTATAAAGCTTGGCTTTTGGCGAAGCTAATGAGAAAGAAGTACTGCCGATGTATCTTACAGTGCATGTATACATAAGAACGTACTTTTAAAATATAATAGCCATTTCGAGGAAATTGCCCATAAAAAAGCCTATTAATAACCATACCAAGTATAATGCGTTCAATGCGTTCATTACGATGCAGAGTAAAAAGAAAGATAATAAATATTTAGTAGCATAATATCATAATCAGCTTTAAATGTTCTAGTAAGAGAGAGTAAGTCTCAAGTCACTCTGAAATCAACTTGATACCATTACAATAAAGTTGATATTTGTTTAACTTGAAATAACATCAATTCGAAACATATATTTGAATGCGGTTGGTCCGTGGATGAGTGACCATCTTTACATACCAAGACCCCTCCGTGCCTCAGAAAGCACGTTAAGTCGTTGGTCCCGGCTGTCAATCGTGGATCTTTGGAAGTAGTTACGGGTCGTCAGTGAAAGTCTGACATCAAGTCTTACCAAGGGGTTTCATATTACCCATAACTGGGTTGTGGAGGTCAGATAGGCGGTCGCTCCATGTAAAATACTGGTACTCAGCTGCATCCGGTTAGACTGGAAGCCGACCCCAAAACAGTTGGGAAAAGGCTAGGCAGATGATGAAGAGAGAGTAACAGAGGAGGCCTTTGTCCCACTGCTGGGACAGACCACTCCCTCTCACAAGAGGAAGTGGGCTGTAAACTACCACGCAGGCCCAGTGCTGGTTGGTAGATGCCACATACCTTCGATTTTTTTTCGTTCTAGGACATGCCGGTTTCCCCATGAAGTTTTTCTTACCGTTTCTAGTAGCTATGTGTAAGATCAAAAACTTGGCATCAATCGATATTTCGACGAATTATTCGCGAATATTTAAGGTTAGAAGTATTACATCAGCCTTGCGGTATTTTATCACCCCAAATAACTAAGAACACCATCACTCTAATATTATAAAGGCAAAAGTTTGTGAGTGTGTGTGTGTTTATATGTTTGTTACTTCTTCACGCTCAAACGGCTGGACTAATTTTGATAAAATTTTGTATGGACGTAGCTGACACCCTGGATTAACATATAGGCTACTTTTTATCCCGATATTCCCACGGGATCGACAGTAATGCGGGTGAAACCGCGGGGCACATCTAGTAATTAATAAACCGAAAAGCTAACTTAATCACAAAAACCATTAAACCTCCAATACTATAACAATCGAGATATCGCGCAACGATTAATCGATTACTGTCCAGTACATTTAGCCGATTTTTCAGCAACACTCATCGAGTAATGAATCGTTAAGGCGAGTGCGAATGACGGGGTGCCTTTGACGGGGTAGAACATTAATCAGGGACGTAGTACCGGGTAAGTAGTGATACGGGTTGGTAGGTATCACATCCGATCCGTTTCCTACATAAATTCCTTGGACGTGAATTGTAGTTATTCGTTAAGGTAGAGGCTATCTTTTGTTTTTGAAGTGAGACTTCTTAGGCGGCGATTCGATAACTGCAGTGCTATTCTGTAAAAATCTCACCGTGAAAACTTAGGTGAAATGAGCGTGGAGTGAGCTGTCAATAGTGTCAATTCCTATCAAAAACAAACTCACTTCACCTAAGTTTTCACGGTGAGATTTTTACAGAATCGACCGGCTGGACGAGAATTGAGAACGGCATTTCAAGGACCCCTCACGTTTAGGCACATTTCGTTACATGATAGAGAAGAAAGATAAATAAATATCTCTCTCTGTCTTTCAAACTAAATCTCTCTAATTATTTACTTATTAAGAATATTACGTAGACCGTACTGCACGCGCAATTTTTTTCCTTTATTTTTTTAATCTTGAGTCTATTTTGGGGTTTAATTTAGAAGGGCAATTTCCAATTTTCTATTTAGAAACTCAATCTGACGAAAATACCTACCTGTAATTTACCTAAATTTTTGACAAGTTTCTGACATTGACATTTAGTGTCGCTGATATGAAATTGCGACTAGATTTTAAACGTTTAATTGGCCTTCTCATGTAGTTATTGTTTCCTTACAACAGCCATATCATTATAAATCAAAGTTTAAAGGTTATTATATTTTATTGTTAAAAGGTTATTATTCTATGTATGTATTTTTTATGAAAATACGTCCTCTATACGAATGAATATATTATAAAAAGGAGACCATGTAAATAACTTTTCACTGAACCCATAACAATTTCCTACAATACTTTTACAAGCGATCTTTATACAGCTCACACACAATAGAACTGCTGAAATAGAATTGCCAATAGACTTACATTTATTACCATTTGCGGTAATAACGTCTTATTGAATATAATTCAGTCGCTGTCCGGATAAAGCCGGGTACGCCCACCTTTTTATATTCATGCCGGAATTATACGGGAATCATTCAAAGCCTGGGTTGGTTCGGATAACAGGGATATGTTTAGATTGCGTTTCTACCATTACGACGTGAGTTTGTGTGGAATGGGTGCTTTAGTTTTGTTTGTCTTTTTAAAATACAGGATTACGGGAGGATTTACAGAGCCCGGATAGGCAGCACAGAGCCCTTATAGGCACTATTACCGAGTTAATTAACAAATGGAACAGAGTTTTGGGTGAATTTTTCTGTCGGATAAGTTAACGGGAACTTATGAGGACTTCGAAACCAGGCTATATGTAGGATCGTACTATGTAATAAGCAAGAATGTGCTATTTTTGCAACCAATATAAAGACAGATTGTTTGCCAACGACGTGTTTTGGTACTTACTCCTTGCTACTGACTGCAGAGTCAACAAAACAACACACACTAAGCAAGTTAAGTATAAGTTATTTTCCTCGGAAATTACCATTATTTCGCCTTGTTCTTCGTAGCGTGTCGATAGCAATCTAAATAGCCTCGGCCAAGAATTCGGCTACGTGTTTGGCGCCATCTCTCTAGCGTCCATCAGTTCCTGTAATGTGCAGCTGACAGGACTACGTGTCCTGTACACAGGACATGATATGATATTAAGTATGCCATCGTTTGTAGAATAGCACCACATTTACACTCCAAGGCGGTGTCGTCTATGAATCTCCACCTGAACAGGTTTTCCTTGTTTCGGCCATCCTGGGTTTGGAGTCTGTTAAGTCTGTTTAAACACTTCCAGGTTACCCAATGCAACTCATGTCCAGGTGGGGGATCGCCTTTTTGAGCAGTTGTAAACATCTAATAGCTGCATATTTACGTTACCAATTAAATAACATACAGACAGAACCGCAACCGTATTGTATTTGCTCGACGTAGAATGGAAGCTCGCTCACATCCGCACCTCAACATTTCTCTCTAATGAATAATTAGAAATAACTTGGCACATTTTCCGATAAACGTACGTTTCGTACGTTGCATACATTACGTGCTGACCGGGTCTATTATATTTATTCAAGAGATTAATTAAATTAGTGTCCGTGCTCCGTGGAAAGTCAATGTTTATTGGCTAAACCTAATTTGGCAGGAATAGGGGAGTATTCGAAATGCAGGGGTAGTGTTTTTACAGTAGCCTGGCGTTAATAAGGACCATTGAGCTTTAGAAGGAGAATGTAGCACAGGTATGAGTGAAACAGGTGATGAACAACTTTTTAAAAGCCTGTCTTCGTCTATACTAATCCTTACTAATATTATAAATGCGAAAGTGTGTCTGTCTGTCTGTTCCCTATACATGTTTAAACCGATGAACAGATTTAGATGGGTATAAGCATAGTTTGAGTCCCGGGAAAGACATAGGGTAGTTTTTATCCCGATATTCCCACGCGATCGCAACTTATGCGGGTTAAAACGCGGGGCGCTGCTAGTTATAAATAAAAATTAAATGTTGTTGGTTGGTAAGCGCTTCACTTGAGAACGGCAGAACCGATTTGGCTATTTTTCGTTTTAAAATGTTCGTAATGTTGTTTGTTTTTTTATGGAAATAAATCCTTTTTTCTATGGGATTTTTGTATGAACTCAAGACCATAATTATTTGGACAGGATAACGTCTGTCAGGTCAGAAAGAGAATAATGCAGTTGTATAAAAATATACGTTTGGAATTAAAAAACCTACCTTCTATAAACTTTGTTTTAGTTCAAGAGTTTATTTACTTTTAAAACAGGTAAAATGTTTAGTAAAGTTTCAATTGAAGCATTTGCAGAGTATGTGCTGTAAACTTCTCTTGTTCAGAACTAACTTTATAAAATAAGTAAATAATGTGAGTGCAACACTATAAGTTCAAGTACTTAACTCGTAAGTTCGAGATTTCTATGTATAAGATAGTTTTCGTACCAACACGAGTTGCTTACTCGTACAATTTCTTGAACAGAAGTACTTTTTGGGGTTCCGTACCCAAAAGGTAAAAACGGGACCCTATTACTAAGACTCCACTGTCCGTCTGTCTGTCTGTCACCCACCAGGCTGTATCTCATGAACCGTGATAGCTAGACCGTTGAAATTTTCACAGATGATGTATTTCTGTTGCCGCTATAACAAAAACAGAATAAACTAAATATTTAAGGGGACTCCCATACAACAAACGTGTTTTTTCGGCGTTTTTGCCTTGTGGCCACTTGGCCAGTGTTCGGTCTGTAATCCGTTAATATTAATTTCTTCTATGTAAATTACTTAGCGTCGCGACAACTAGACGAATCCAGTGGTCGCGCAATATTAGTATAGAAACATAGATTAAGAAGCTCAGTCATAGAAAAATAAAACAAGCACCAAAACATAAGTAACGTAAAATGAGAAAACCCAAACTTGACACGTTTTGGTCTCGTAAATAACTGTAACGAACGACTCCGGCCTGTTCCAGGTAAACAGCCGCCATTGTTCTCTTTTATAGCCCAGTCTAGAACGGCAGGGAACGTATTTTGTACGGAGACATATTGCTAGTTTCGATTCTAGAACATTTTTATGGATGTCAAACTTGGGAAAAGATTTAAGTTTTAATCGAAACGAGTTTGAATGTCAGTACCTAGTAAACTATTTATGTTATTTTATTTAGGCCTGATTTTTCAACAGTCAGATAACTTTTACGCGAAGAATAAATATGACTAGAGATGTACGGAAACTTACTTTCTATAGAGCTATACATATGTATACTTTCTGTAGAGAAAAAGGTAAGGGAAAAGAAACATTAAAATCTTCATTTAAATGCTGTGTTTTCATCCGGGCGCTGTTCCCTCGTAGCTCGTAGCATGGCATGCTACGTCATGGCTACGGCGTAGCGTGCACTGTGCTACGAACGAACGGTAGTTGACTACGATGACGCCGCCGAACGGACGCGCGACCGTCGGCTACGGAAAATTTTACTTCAAAGCTTTTCTTGTGTGAAAAACGTTAAAAATAAATAGAGCAGTTGGTTTACATATATTTTTAATAAACTGCTATATGAAAATCAAAACAAGTATTTTTTTTTTATTTCAATGTAAAATTAATAATAATAATAATAATAATAATATTCCACAACTATCACACAACGCCGTCTAGTCTCAAGCTAAGCAGAGCTTGTGTTATGAGTACTAGACAACTGATAAACATACTTATATATTTCTAAATACATACATATATAGATAAATTACACCCAGACACAGAACAAATGATCATGCTCATCACACAAACATTTGTCCTGGGTGGGAATCGAACCCACGACCTCCGGCATAGCAGTCATAGTCACTGACCACTAGACCAACAGGCCAGTCAATTGATATCTATGTGTATCTGACTTGAAAACAAACTTCAATTCAACACGAAGCGATAAATATCCGTATCCGTATCCGTATTGCTATTGTCACGGTATTCCTTCTCAAACTAAAAACTAATTATCAAAGAAACTAAAGGAAAGTTATAGTAATAGTTATTTAGTAGTCGTCATCTGCCTAGCCTTTTCCCAACTATGCTGGGGTCGGCTTCCAGTCTAACCGGATGCAGCTGAATACCAGTATTTTACATGGAGCGACTGCCTAACTGACCTCCACAACCCAGTTACTGGGTAAAAACGATACCCCTTGGTAAGACTAGTTGTTAGACTTTCGGGCTTCTGACTACCCGTAACGACTCAAAGATTACAAAGGCACTAAAGGGTCTTGATTTGTAATGGATGGTCCCCCATCTACAGATCGACCTTGGTAAGCGTAGCTTAACCTGTGATCGAACCGTGCGGCTGTAATTACTTAGCCTCGAGCCCCGCTAGATAATTAGATTAAATAACTAACTGGAATTCTTAAACTATCAGGGATCCAGTATTAAAAAAAATATTTCCGCATCTGACCGGAATATAAACATCAAATCAACTATTTTGACGCGTACCCATGATTTCAACCTAAACCTTTTTTGCAAACCTTCGCGACTACTAAACTAACCCTACTAACATCAATCTTCAAAAGTAAACCACTTTGTCAATTTATCGACCTCGATCAACTGGCACTATTAAATAGTATCAATAACGCCTTATGCACCCTTTTCTACCCTTTTCTTGGGGATAGTGACGTCATATACCATCCCTTATGACTTATCACCTGTCCCCCCCAGGATTTAGCCCCCAGGAGGTTATTTATGGGGAGTCTTGCCCCACAAAATTGCTGATTTGATTTAGCGTACTCATATCTTTGGGAAGTGCATAAGTCGAAGTATATGGGTAAAGTCGTATTTTATGTGTCTCAAGGTCATTTCGACAGTCTGGTGAAAAGAGCAGTGGTGGCCCAATGGTCACGGACACGACTTACGAGTTGTAGGTCGTAGATTCGAACCCAGACAGGCGCTTTACTTTGTGTAAATCATTTCATCACCACTGCTCTCAAAACGGTGAAGGAAAACATCGTGAGGAAACCGGCATGTCCTAGAACCAAAAATTCGAAGACATGTGACATCCACCAACCCGCACTGGGCCCGCGTGGTGGATTACGGCCCACTCCCTCTCATTGAGAGGAGGCCTGTGTCCCAGCAGTGGGAACATTATAAGGCTGATTATGGTGAAAAGAGGAGGGTCCTGTAGATATTTTAGTGGAATGAAAACATAAGGTTTAGTGACGTTACCTACGTCCTTGGTGCGCAGCGCAGGGTGCGAGCCAGTTCCAACAGCATCCTGGGAGTTATTGCTGATAGGCTGAACTGCTGTATTATAAGTCATTGCTCCAGTATCTTAGCTGGAATGCGGAAGCAGTGATTGTTTTGTTGTGTGTGTTTCTGTAATTGTTGTTGTAATTGTATCACTAACATAGTTGTAAGTTTATTTTATTGTGACTAACACTGTATGAGTCTCATGGTTACTCGCAATAAAGAATTTTATAAAAGTCAACATTAAACTACATTTCAAAATAATGTACTTATGAACTTTATCTACGTAAAACATACCGACTAGGTACTAAAAGCAATCCTATTAGGTACGCGTCACCGGACACGTAAAGAAGATTTAAATATTATATTTGCGTTAAAAACCGCAGCGCACGTGTTTCGTGACAGCAAACACTGGACTGTAAGTTTGTGGTCAATATTTACTTTTTGGGTACGTACATCCTTTTGGTATATTACGTGTATTAACACCGGTTAGACTGGAAGCCGACCCCAACATAGTTGGGAAAAGGCTAGGCAGATGATGACGTATATTAACACATTGAAGGACAATGAACTAGACACAATAGAAGTTTTATTGTTATTACGTCGAGGGACGTTGTCCCCAAAGTGTTATGTATTGTAATCTGAGGTTAAGGATTTGACTATTTATACGCCACACGCATCACGCATCACGCCTGTAATCCCCAAAGGCAGGGCTATTATACAGTGTGAGTCTTCATAATGTGCACATAACGAAATAAGGGAAACATAGCTTAATTTTATCGACGGATAAAATATTTGAAAAAATTAATAAAACATTAAAAGGATCTTTACCTGCTAAAGTATGCTTTAACAGTTTATAGGAAATGTTGTGATTGAGTTATAAACATGGTATTTTTACGTTTAGAAATCTGATACGATGGAGAATTATTTAAAGTAATCAAAAAGGGTAGGTAATCGGGCTTTTATTGAGTAATTTTACAATTATTGTAAAAATTGATGAAAAATATCAGATTTTTGTTAAAAAAAAACATAATTCTCAATTGAGGGGCGATTGTTTACACAGGGGTCACAGCAGCGAAAAAGAATTTAAAAAATGCTACAAATTTTTATTTTTTTTATTTTTCAAAGTATTTTTTCCGTCGATAAAATTAAGCTTAGTTTCCCTCATTTCGATATGTGCACATTATGAAGACTCACACTGTATACCTATGGTACACCCAAATTTCGCCAGTTATGTTTAAGTCCCATGTAATAGCGAGCCTATTGCCATCAACCAGGCCAGTGCCAGGCACAAAATTGCTACTAGCGCCGATTCTGTTGTTCACAAACTAAACTAAATTTAAGTTCAGTGCATCTTTTTCTTTCTATTTCATTAAGAAAAGGACTGAAGAAAATTTTAGTTCAGTCCTGTCAAATTAATCAAATTAGCAGCGACAATGTGGCTTTCTGTGACCAAAGTAGGTAACCAAGAATCCTTCGGTCGTAGTTGAACGTGGATAATGCCTCTAACCTTTTATTACGCAACTCTAAAAAGGACAACGAAATAATTAGATACATGCTATCTTTAATGTAATTACAATTTAGGGAAGATAATTATCTACCCTAAACCCAAATGACAACCGAATCGGAAAAATCCGTCCTGTCCTTTTATAGGTGTATGATTAACATTATACCTACTTACTTTGACAACAAAGGGGTAGTAGTACCTAATTATCCTTTTCTTGTCATCCTTTTTCACTGATATCTCATTACTGGGGCTCGTCATGTCAACCATGACGAGCCCCAGTAATGAGATATCAGTGAACAAGTATCTATAGCTACTTATGTAGGTAAGTGCGTTTGTAGTTTTAACAAAAAGAGTCCCATTTCAATGTACTTAAGGGAATCGGAATTTCTATTAAGGGGCTTACAGGACCTAATCACAAAAAACGCAAGTTTTTGAAACATTAAAAGTATATGATCGACTACAGTAAACAAAATCAGAAAAATATATGATACAACTAATTTGATACGATAGAAAAAAATCATGACCGCCATCTCTTATGGAAAAGTGTTAATGGTAGAAATCTAACTTAGAAAGATGTATTAATGATTCTAATGATTATAATTCTCAAAATATGTACCTGTTAATGTCGCGAACATTTTGATCAAGATACAACCAGACACGGACCTGCAAATGCAAAAAACGTCAGAAAATTTGCATTTCGCGGTCTCAACGGTACAAGTTTGTAGCCGACTGCAGACGATAGCAGCAGGCGACATGTCGCCGCGACACTACTGGTTTCTATGTATTTTTATGAAATACCTTCCGTAGCTAGCGACACGTCGGCGTCGTCTGCCACGTATTTCATAGAAACATCTAAGTACATAGAAACCAGAAGTGTCCGCGGTGACATGTCGCCTGCTGCTGTCGTCTGCTGACGGCTACGAACTTGTACCTTTAATCGCTTAATCACCGCTAATGAGACACAATTGATTTTCTATTGTAATGGGCGGCAATGAGCCCACGCCGGGACGGAGCGACTAATATCTTGGAAACGTGTGACACTTTCGGGGTTTGGAACTGTTCTTAGAGCAGTTCAGATTAATGTTTTTTCATTTTTATTTACTGCTTATTTCTTTCAGTGTAGATACCAAAGTCGGGTTATTTCGTCTTTTAGTTAAGTGTATTTTAATTATATATTTTTTTTAATTATTAGCCTGTGATGTCCCACTGCAGGCCAAAAGCCTCGATACTCTCTTTCCACTTCTCTCTGTTCAAAGCTGCTAAGGACCAGTTCTTGTTGAAGGAGTCCAGCTCATCCCGCCATCTCCGTCTGGGCCTGCCACGATGTCGCTTGCCATTAAGAGGGACCCATTGGGTCGTAAGTGTGGCCCATTGTAAACGTACTGCAGAATTGTAAATAGGTCCATAAACTTTTGACAAGCCGAGGGCAAGTTTTTTATTTTTTTACGTGTGGCGGTCAAAAGGTTAAAAAGGTACGTATTATTTTCACGGATATTTTCATTGATAAATTCGCGAAAAACCCTACTTAAAAATAAATACAACCCTGAATTTTCTGACCTTTTGTCCCTACAATGGCGCTGAACCCTTTCGCGCGTGAATTTTTGACCCTTCCGGGGTAATCAGTACCATTTTTCGGGTTCGGTCACATTTTCCGCCGGAAATCAATTGTTGGCTTAGGAAATGTTTTTGTTTTTGGCGTTTTCAACCCTTTTTTGGAAGTCGGCCATGTCAAGCCGTAGTTAGCGGAGGTTGCTTGTAATTTTTAATATGTAACTACGAACTCGTTTGTAGAAATCACACGCACGTGCACGTGCCCAGGAGTAATAGTGTTCTGTGTACGTGCCTCCACTGAAAGAAGAAAAGAAAATTAGGTTTATTTGCTTGTGGAATACACATTCCAAATTTGAATATATGTCGGGCAAACGACAAAAAGACGCCAATTTCAGTGATTTAAGTAACACATTATAAGCTGTCATTTTACTGCAGCTAATTAAAACTCGGACTATAATACTGTAGCGGTATCTACAACGCCACATTGCCAACAACGCGTCATACTGACGTCACTCAAAATCCTGCATCGCGCAAGCAGAGTTTACCGCGCAACTAGCACAGATACAACTAGCAACTAGCATAGATAAATACCTCCTCCCTTATGTGCCATGCTTACCTGAGGTCCAATTCTCGAAATTAAAACCATTTAAAATCTAGTTGCGATCTCATCTCAGCGACAGCGACAATCACTGTCAAAAATTTAGGGTATTTATGACATATTTCAATGTCACAAAATTTGACAAAAATGTAGGGAAATTAGAGGTATTTTTGGCAGATTGAGACTGACATCAGACTGTGAATGTTCTTAAAATTACGAGGATTGTCCCTCTGATCTGTTCATCAAAACAACGCGATCGTATCCTTAATTTCCATCGTTTTCTAACTAAAGCACGATATACACGGTTTAAAACCAACATCTTCTCCTGCCACTGGTTTGCAACGCAGGCCTTTCTACCAAGGACGTTTAAAGGTCATACGAAATTTGGTTTCAAACCACTGTCTACACTGTTTTAATCTTAGGTTTGAAACCACCGTTTCAAACCGTGTATATCGTGCTTAAGTTTTACACAAGGCAAGACCATAGATATCCGTGGGCAAGACCCAAATAAATATGTCCTACCCACATTATAGTCCATTACAAGTCCTACGATAAAACAGCATCATCGCTTACGTCAGCAGAATATCTATGCCTGCTTAAGGCTAGCGCAGATTGAGGCGGGACGCAACGCCACGCATTGCAAAAATCCTCCTTCGTTTCTATAATCCAACGTACACTACAAGCAAGCCGCACCGCACTTTTTCGTACGGAAATGCGTTGCGCTGCGGACCGTTGCGGCTGTAATGTGCGCTTGGCTTTATACAACGCGCCAAATATCAACATTAAGGCGTCGAAGCACGTAGCGCACCATTTTTTCTCATCAGAAATAATTGCGTTTTTTTTTAATAACGTTAATTATTGTACTTTACCTCTTTGTTCTTACCGCTCTTTTGTTTTTAATGGGAGGTTCGTACTGAATCTGTAATTTTCTTTTTAGTTAGCGTTACGTTACTAAGGTACAGACGCACATCAAGCTACTACAATCTGTCAAACTTCTTTGATAGATTTTCAACTTTATCGCTAAAGTATAAGGGTCAAAGTTGATTGGGAAAATTTTACAGTTTCGGGTAGCTTGATTTGATGTGCTGGCAGTCTATACTCTGAATGCCTACTACGGCAGCGCTTGGCGTCTTTTACCGAATATCGTACTTATCCCAATCTATTTGGGATCGGCGCAACATGTCTTTTTCTTCTATACTTCTTTATTAGTCGTTAAAAGGTTACATGCTCTGTGTTAGTCGTCTTAAAGGTAGTCACCCCCTTTCCAAATATCTGATGCTATTATCAAACACATATTTGTTATGTTAGAAAATAATACTAGCTATGTATAAGAAAGGTGTGGTCATATTTCAGGGTGTGGTACAGATTATCAGACTGAACAACTTTCTCCATGGCACCTAGGTACCTCGTAATCTCGAAAAAAAAAACTGTCCCATACAAAACTTCAATACAACCTACTCGTCCCAAATGTATGGGACCACACCTTCTTGAAATAATATGCTGCATATGTACAGGCGCCAGCACATCAAGCTACCCGAAACTGTCAAATTTTCCCAATAAACTTTGAACCTTATGCTTTAGCGATAAAGTTGAAAATCTATTATAGAAATTTGACAGGCTGTAGTAGTTTGATGTGCTGGCGTCTGTACTTAGATAAAACCCTGCCCGACAAGGATATTTTATTGTCTAATTATGTCGTGTTATCCTAGAAGAATAATGTGAAGGGCACGACCCTCGCTATAGTTACAAAAACTAGATTACACTAAAAACAGCGAAGTGGATTGAAAACACCCACAATTCCACGTCAATCCTAACAAGAATCACCACAACCCATAAACATTAGATTGGATACTTTTATTTCGATTCGCAAACGAAAATTCATAAAAAGAAGCATAAAACCAATTACCTGAACTTTGCGCAAAAGGCTGCGCAGAAAGATTTTTTAGGAACCAAATGGTGACATGAGGCGAGTGCGAGTGAGAGAACATGCGCGAAAGTTCTTAGTGCCTATGTTCAGGCCCGCCAAGTTACGTCGGTCGTATTGTACAGACGCCAGCAGGTCAACCTACCCGAAACTGTAAGATTTTCCCAATCAACCTTGAACCTTATGCTTTAGCAATAAAGTCGAAAATCTATTAAAGAAATCTGACAGATTGTAGTAACTTGATGTGCTGGCGTCTGTACTTAACTATTTATTATTTTAGGCTATTTTCGTTTGTTGTAACACCGATCCGTGGTTAGATTTCTTCATAAACAAGAGGGTCGGTAACACTATAAAAAAAACAATGTCTCGATAAGTCAGGTTAAGTGTCCATATAACTTCAATGGCACTATCAATTAATATTAATTAACGCAATCTTCAGAGCAAAGGCCTCTTCTGCTACACAGATACTTAGATGTAATGTCATCAATCACCACGCTTGATAAGGGATGACGATTCCATCCCAATAAAAAAAACTGGCCAAGTGCGAGTCGGACTCGCACACGAAGGGTTCCGTACCACAAGGCAAAAACGCCGAAAAAAAACACGTTTGTTGTATGGGAGCCCCCCTTAAATATTTATTTTATTTTGTTGTTATAGCGGCAACAGAAATACATAATTTGTGAAAATTACAACTGTCTAGCTATCGCGGTTCTTGAGATAAAGCCTGGTGACAGACACACGAACGGACAGACAGACGGACGGACAGACAGCGAAGTCTTAGTAATAGGGTGCCGTTTTTACCCTTTGGGTACGGAACCCTAAAAAAGAAAGAAAGAAAATACCTTTTTTTGCGGTAAATATGACACAGAGAAATAACACAAAAAGAACAAGTTGGCGGAAAATATGCGTCACTTCCACGCAAAATAGCCATTGCTCAGCATAATGCTACGTTAAGTACTTATGGATTGTTGTATTAACAAACTATATTTTCCTTTTTTCAGATTAGACGGCGGCTGTAATGGCGCATCATACTAGTTGGCATTGAAAAGAATGGGACAATTTCACCGGGCGCCTTCCCTGCACATCACTTCAGCTGAGGTTGGTATTTCTTAGAACAGCCCCATGAGCACCGCCAGGTGGTGAGGTGAAGGGGCTGGATTTCGAATTGGTGACAGCGTCCATTGGGCATTGATAATATCGTGCTGCGAAAATATGGGTTTCCTTGAAGACATTTACTTGGCTTATAGAATACTCTTTATTATAAACTAACAACGCCCCACGGTTTCACCCGCATAAGTGTGGATCCCGTGGGAATATCGAGATATACCTAAACTATCGTATAAGTCCTATCCCGGGACTCAAACTATCTTTTACCTCTAAATCGGTTCAGCGGTTTAAGCATGAAGAAGTAACAGACAGATAGACGGACAGACCGACAAACAGACAGACACACTTTCGCATTTATAATATTAGTATGGATTAGTATGGACTTAAGAGAATCTATTAATGATTCTAATGACTATAATTATGTAACTACAAGTCGCGAATCATATTTTGATCAAGATACAACCTGACACTGACCTGCAAATTGCAAAAAACGTAAGAAAATTTGAATTTCGCGGTCTACCACTGCGCATTCACCTTAAAGAGGGATCATCCCCAGTATAAAACGCTGAAATTATGCACTAATAACAATTAAAAACATGACATGTGATTATAACCAAAACCTTTGTTTACCTCATACCCGTATCCCGTTCCACACACGTGCACTTAAAATAAATTAAAAACGTAATTTAAACATTTGTTTTCGACCACCTCTACATACGAGTTCAGTTACCGAATTTTTATTTTGTTGGTACGCTGCCGTCAAATCGGGTTCGTCCGCAGACCGTTGGGAAATGCAAAAAAAATGTAAAATGTTTCCCCCGACCGACGCCCTGTGCAAGACCTTTTAATTATTTTGTTGTTTGTTCGGTTTGTTTACTTCCATTTATAATCGAGTATAAGCTAGCAGTCAGACACCCGGTTTCCTAATTGAGAATTTAAAGTTGAGATCTTGTCAAACTCCATTTTAGCATTACTAAAATAGCCCGCGAAATTCAAAATATCTTCCTTTTTTTTTTTTGCTGTGACATGAATTTCGCTGACCACATTGAAGAAATCACCTCAAGTAAAGCTAAAGTAGAGTTTGGAAAGTTCTCGTTTTGATATCCTCAGAAACCGGGTAAGATCTTCCACAAATATCGTGGCGCGTCAGGGAAGTGACAGGACCGTAGGCGTTTTTCATATTTACTGAAGTTCCTGCGCTGGCACACGTATTGGAACGGGTACACGCGCACCTATATTTCTTTAACCCCTGACTACATAACTGAGCTGAGCTAACTGGAGTGGACAATACGATCATGTGAAGAATAGGAGCGATAAATAGGTACCATCGTGGCTCCTGATTACCTACTTCAAAAAAATTTCGCCTAAATCCTGCGGCGGCGCCAAGCCACGCGCCCTTAAAGTTTTCGCCTATTAGAAAAGCGATAACGCAATTAGTTGCAATCTGCACTGCGCAGCTTAGTGGCGCATCATGAGAACAGTCATCATCATCACCATCATCATTTCAGCCGAAAGACGTCCACTGCTGGACATAGCCACCCCCAATATATATATATATATATATATAGGCCTCCCCCAAGCACCTCCACTTCGACCGGTTCTGTGCTTCTCGCATCCAACGGGTTCCTGCGGCCTTCACAAGGTCGTCGGTCCACCTTGTGGGAGGCCTTCCAACGCTACGTCTTCCGGTACGCGGTCGCCACTCCTGAACCTTTCGGCCCCATCGGCCATCTGTTCTGCGAGCAATGTGCTGCCACTTCAGTTTGGCAATTCTTCGGGCTATGTCGGTTACCTTGGTTCTCCTGCGGATCTCCTCATCCCTGATTCAGTAAGAACAGTCAGCGATTAACTATTAATATGCATCTCTTTTACTTACACGGGTTATACAATCTTTTGAACGTTTCTTGAGCGAGAAAATCGTTGATAGCAAGTCGCTTCCTCGTCGACAGTGGGACAAGTGCCTAAAGAAAGTTGAAACCCAGTGGTTAGCTATATGGAGTTCAACGGAAAATAAAAGAACATTTTCCTCCTAAAGAACATTTGATTTATACCCATTAACGAGGGAAGTAATTTAGGATTAAGATATGTTATCGGAACATTAATTACATTTGGTTCTAAGACAGTAACGAGTTAACGACTATCGATTAAACGCTCAAGTAGGGAGCTGTTTTTTTATTCGATACCTAGTTTTTGCACCTCTACTATATGTATATGACGTCATCATCTGCCTAGCCTTTTCCCAACTATGTTGGAGTCGGCTTCCAGTCTAACCGGATGCAGCTGTATTTTACATGAAGCGACTATCTATCTGACCTCCACAACCCAGTTACTGGATAATTATATACCCCTTGGTAAGACTGTTGTCAGACTTTCGGGCTCCTGACTACTCGTAACGACTGTCAAAGATCCACGAATGACAGCGGGGACCAACGGCTTAACGTGCTTTCCGAGGCACGGAGGGGTCCCGGTATGTGATGGTCACCCATCCACAGACCAACCGCGGCAAGCGCAGCTTAACCTAATCGATCGACCTGTGCGGCTGTTATTACTTAGCCACGGGCCCCTCCCACTCCCAGTAGGAACATAAAAATCTCACCGTGAAAACTTAGGTGAAGTGAGCGTGGGAGTGAGCTGTCAATAGTGTCAATTCCTAGCAAAAACAAACTCACTTCACCTAAGTTTTCACGGTGAGATTTTTACAGAATCGACCGGCTGTAAATAAAAAACTCCCTTCAGTTATTATTTACCTTCACTAGAAATTCAGTTTCACGAGTTAGTGGACCGATTTTAAGCGTATCAGATTTGCCAGGGGAAAATCCGATCGCGGGAAACATCACCCAGTACCCTTTGTAGGTTAAAATGTGACGTCATCTGACAGGCGTGACGTTAGCTGTCATGTACAGTCGGAAAGTAAATTAACTGGGTATACGTCGTACGTCTACAGGTACGCACGGCTACACATCAAGCTATATACATAACCAGTAAAACCTGACTTCTGAATGTACGAAAAACTTAAACAATGCGAGTTCAGCTAAAATTGGAAATGTATAGCTTAATATGTAACCGTGTGTCTGTATACCTACCTACCACTTTCCCGCGGGGAATTCTACCACAAGGATGTTTATTGAGATTGGGATCTTGTCCTTATTTGCATTGATGTAGGTTCAGTCCAGTGCGGGTTGGTATTATGTCATATGTCTTCGAATTTTTGTTTCTAGGACATGCCGGTTTCCTCACGATGTTTTCCTTCACCGTTTTCCGCGTGGTAAATTGCGGCCCATTCCCTCTCACAGAGAGGAGGCCTGTGTCCCAGAAGTAGGAACAGTATAGGCTGATTATGTAGGTTGGGTCTGGGAGATTTATTGCTAGCAATGCTAGCCTTCCTATACCCGCACAAGGCTAAGGAAGCTCCTCCCACAATGGATGACCGCCTCACGAAACAGGTTCTCCGTCTAACTAAACAAAAGCTGCGTACAGTTACTGCAGCTTTAACTGGCCACGGGTCATTTAATAGACACCTCTTTGTCATAGGAGTAACAGACAATCCGCTGTGCAGGGCTTGCATGGAGGATGACGAGACAGCGGCACATGTGCTTCTAAACTGCCCGGTGGTCGCCACGTACAGTGGCCGGCACGTAACTTGGCAAGGTTTTGGGGTAGTGCGAGTAAGTTAGCGCATGTACACTTAGTGCAACAAGAAAATGGTCACTTTTATTGTTTGTCATTATACTATGATTATTGCCATCGATTATTTTTAAATATGTCTGTTTACAAGAAAGTTAAAAAGAAGAAGAAGAAAGGGAAAACGCATCTAACGACTCTTGCCAAGTTACGTGCCGGGGACTGTACAGACGCCAGCACATCAAGCTACTACAATCTGTCAAATTTCTTTAATAGATTTTCAACTTTATCGCTAAAGCATAAGGCTCAAAGTTGATTGGGAAAATTTGACAGTTTCGGGTAGCTTGATGTGCTGGCGTCTATACAGGGCAAAGTACTTCGGTAACCCAGGTACCCTAAGTGAGTCGGTCAGTAACATCAAGGCGTTGGTTTTGCTAGCGTTGCGTCATGATTTTTTTCTACCGTATCAAGTTAGTTGTATTATGTTTTGAACAGAGTATCTATCTAGCATATATCCTGAAGAATCACACTAATATTATAAAGGCGAAAGTTTGTGAGTGTGTGTGTGGGGGTGTGTTTATATGTTTGTTACTTCTTCACGCTCAAACGGCTGAACCAATTTTGATGAAATTTGGTATGGAGGTAGCTGACACCCTGGATTAACATATAGGCTACTTTTTATCCCGATATTCTCACGGGATCGACCTTTACGCGGGTGAAACCGCGGGGCGCAGCTAGTAATATATATTTTTTCGGATTTTGTTTACTGTACGTAGTCGATCATATACTTTTATTGTTTCTAAAACTTGCGATTTTGCGTTTAGGTCCTGTAAGCCCCTTAAGCGGTCAGCCTATAATTAATTGTCGCTCCCCTAGTTTGTTTTATTTCATAAGAGCAGAACAAACATTGTTAAAAGTTAAACATCTTCGGAGACTGAATAAAGTTAATTATCAATCATTAAAATTAAGCTTTGTTAATTTAATTAAATCTTGGTTAGAATTTACTTTCCCGTTCCTGCCTTCCGTCGTTAAATTGCGGGGTTTTAAAAGGCCACGTTTCCTTAGAACTAAGATCTATTCAAATGTATGTTTCCAAGTGATGTTATTTTTATGTTAACCAAATATCAACTTTATTTTAGTGGTCATTAAGTTGATTTCAGAGTGACTCTCTATTCAAAAAGATATAAAAATGTTTGAAGTTGTAGCGTAAACTGAACTTTATTGTGTGGGCATTAAATCTATTTTTCCAAATACTCATATTCGTTTACATGTTTGGCAAATAAATCGCGAATGGTGGGTAGACACTCGATCAAATTGTTTACTGACTTCCTATTCTGTAAACTTTTAATAACGAAACGAACGATTAACGAAGTGTTGGCAAAAAATATATAATAACTTATTTGGCAATCCCAACTTTTTGCCAACACTTCGTTTGCTTCATCGATTCCGGCACGTGTCAGTGGTGTTTTCGAACTTTCACATGATTCACATTCAACTTTTACTGTCGTCAGCAAATAGCAGTCGGTATAAAAAATTTCATGTTAGGACCGAATCATGCCGAACCGAATATATTGCGGCAAAATCGAACATAATTGTAGATATAAGTAGGTATGTATGTTCGAGAAATAGGTACGGCTTAGCTTGAATTGTGAGAACCAAATGAAACCCAAACGTGTAGTAGGTAATTGCTTCGGGTCAGCTTTGTTGCTCATCAAATACTGGTGAATGGAATGTACTGACCCGAACAGACACAAAAAAAAAACAAATATAAATAAAATATTATGTTGTTACCCCCCTAAATAAATTGGGATTTAGGCAGGAGCGTATTGATGATGATATTGTTGCAATGAATAAATTATTACATCAATGTATTGTTGTTGTTACAGGGGTCTATGCTCACGCGCCAGCACCGCATGCGTTGATGGGCGGCGGCGCGAGCGCGGGCGGCGGGCGGGCGACTCGCGCCCTTCGCCTGCTTCTGCTGCTCGTGCTGGCCCTTGCGGCCGTGGAGTACCTGTTCGGGTCTATCCTGGACGCGTCTCCCCTTAGGACCTATCTGTACACCCCGCTTTATAACGCCACTCAGCCTACACTCAGGTACGAAAGAAAAAAGTTTATAATTTAAACTCTTCACAACTATTTATACAGGTACCCACTGGCATTAGGTCCACAGCTCAGCATAATGTCACATGGCAGCACTAGGTATTATTACCACTTGAAGCAGATTCTCAGCTCTAACTCAGGAGTGCCATACGCTCAGATCTGGTATATGTATAAATAACTCGTATATGACGTAGACGATGTGTGGGCGCAACTATTCTTGCCTTTTTTGTTTAACATAATCTATAATCCATACAACAAACGTGTTTTTTTCGGCGTTTTTACCCTGTGGTACGGAACCCTTCATGTGCGAGTCCGACTCGCACTTGTCCAGTTTTACCCTTTGGGTACGGAACCCTAAAAAACGAAATGATGAAAAGAACATCATACCCAAAACATTGCCGTATTGGTCTTGGGCTATAGAAACTAACTTTTTAGGACACAATTTCTGTCAGTGTGAAAATATTACATTCAAGATGATATTGAGCGGTATCTATAGTTTCCCTAACACGAAATTATCTTTTCCAGGAACGCCGAAAAAATACCAGCTTCTTTAAAAAGGATCTCCCTAAGGGATCCTATGAATATGAATTATGCCGAAGGCTATACGGAAAGTCCAACTTTTAATTTAACTAGAAACCAGACTGTAGCAAACAACGTGATGCGACGACCCATCGACCTGAACATGACGAGAACGAAGTCTGTGGAAGACATGAACCTTCCACAGAGTTCTGCACAAAATGAGACTACTCCGACTTCGATGCTGATCACGAAAATACTTGATGGGATTAAGAACGGGAGTGAAGTCGTGAATAAAAGTGATTCGGCTCCCGTGACCCTGCCGGTGTGTGAGAGTATGAGTGATTTAGGTAAGAATAAGAACATTGGTTTATTAGTGTATTTGATTCATTGCTCAGATCTATTCAGTAACTCGTCAACAAATCGTTTCCTCCACTAACTACTTTTAAATGAACTGAAGAGCCGAATGCTTTTGATATTTCAAACTGGCTTGCTGACTAAACACTTCGTTCTCTTGGCTACGTGACATAATCAACCTATAATATTTCCACTGCTGGGACACAGGCCTCCTCTTTCTTCGAGAGGGAGTGAGCCACTATCGTCCACGCGGGCCCAGTGCTGGTTGGTGGATGTCGCATGTCTTCGAATGTTTGGTTCTAAGACATGCCGCTTTCTTCACGATACTGTCCTTCCCTGTTTTGAGAGCAGTAGTGATAAAATAATTTACACAAAGTAAAGTGCCTAAGTGTGAAGGGAGTGAATGATAGCGTGACGGTTGACAGGGGCGAATGGAAGACGAAAACGTGTTGCGCCGACCCCAAGTAAACATGGGATAAGGGCAGGAAGATGATGAAAGTGCCTGCTTGGGTTTGAACCCATGACCCACAACTCTTAAGTCGCGGCATTTACCACTGGGCTACTATTGCTCGATACATCAAAACTCAAATTTAATTTTTTCTCTTTTACAATTTATTTTTGTATTTTTATTTGGGGAAATCCCCGTTATCTTCCGTCTGGAGAGGGTTATGTCGGACTCCTACCGACTAAACCCCAAGGTTCCTCCTAATGCGACACTGGTAACTCCACAGGTCCCGTTCCAGCCAACACAACCGACATGGAACTAGATGACGTGGAGAAGAAGTTCCCCGAGGTGCAGTGGGGGGGTCGCTATACCCCGCCCAACTGCACTGCCAAACATAAAGTTGCTATTATTGTGCCATACAGGTATGATCAACATTTTTAACAGATATTTTTTTTACCTTGTGTCGGAAGGCGTAGCGTGGTAACTTCAGAAGGTGGACCGATGACCAGGGGGCCTAAAAAGGCCACTTTGGCAGAATCATAAAAGGATAACATTATGAATCTTAATGGACAGTCAGACAGACAGAGGAGCAAATAAAATTTATTTATTTCTTTCAGTTAACTGTTAAGTTAATCGTATCAAATCCCATTGCTGAAGGATTTTTCAGTTATTCTTTTTTATCTGTGCTAAAATACCAATCAATCCAATCCTTATACTTTGATTATACCTACGTAGTGCAGCGAAAAAAAGAAAAACACGGGCTGTCTTCGCTATATTATGATTCATAATGTTATCCTTTTATGATTCTGCCAAAGTGGCCTTTTTAGGCCCCCTGGTAACGGGAATCCGCTGGACGCGATCACGGACTGGTAGTTGTGGAGATGTTTCAGGGAATCCTCAGTCCAGCAGAGGACGTTTTTCGCCCGGATTATAATGTTTTTTTTTGTTCCTGGTTTGTGGTTTGGCCAAAGAAACAATGGCTGGATTGTTTGAAAGATGATTTGGCTAGAAAGAGGGGGGAGACTTTTAAGATGAAGATTAATAAAGTAAATATTTAATTTATTTCCAGAGACCGCCAACAGCATTTAGCAATTTTCTTAAACCACATGCACCCCTTCTTGATGAAGCAACAAATTGAATACGGGATATACATTGTTGAGCAAAAAGGTAAAGTTTTTTAATTTCTTCCAAAACTTCCTGGGTATCAATATCAAGAGCATCAACTATATGATGGCAACGCACCTGTGGTGCCTCGGGCATTGTACAGACGCCAGCACATCAAGCTACCCGAAACTGTCAAATTTTCCCAATCGACTTTGAACCTTATGCTTCAGCGATAAAGTTGAAAATCTATGCTTGATGTGCTTGGCGTCTGTACATGCCCAGATGCAGCGCGCAGCGGTGACGTTATTTCCACTTATACGAATATCAACTTTATCCTTGTGTAACTTAAGTTGATTTCAGAATTACTAGTTCTATTGAAAAAGTAATAAAAATGTTTGAACTTTATGTCTGGGATTGAAAGTTGTTTTTCCAAAAGCGCATTTTTTACATGTTTAGAAACAACATTGCGAACGCAATATACAATCTAAAAACGTTTCTAAAATATTTATTTTTAAATAGGTATAAACTATCTTATCTTCTTATTTTATACTAGCAGCGCCCCGCGGTTTCACCCGCGTAAGTTTCGATCCAATGTGATGTTAATCCAGGAAAATAATGGTCTATCTATGTGCCAATTGTCATCCAAATCTGTTCAACGGTTTACGCGTGATTAAATAACAAACATCTTCACAAACCTTCACATTTATAATACTACTAGTAGGATTTTTATCTAAGTAACATAAAGCTAAAAGCCGTGACTGTCCCCAGGTACGAAACAGTTCAATCGCGCGAAGCTGATGAACGTGGGTTTCATGGAGAGTCAGAAGTTGGAGCCAGGAGGGTTCCAGTGCTTCATCTTCCACGACATCGACCTGCTGCCGCTGGATACAAGAAACTTGTACTCCTGCACGCGGCAGCCTAGGCACATGTCAGCTTCTATAGATAGGTTTAAATTCAAGTAAGTTTACTTTGACATTTTTTTCAGGAGTTAAAATAATTGGGTAACACGGAATACACAAGTCAGGGCACGTTCCCACTATGTCGTGACGATTAATTTATCGTTGGACGACTGTCGTCTCTAGCTGTTCCCATTATATCGGCTGTTTATCGTCACTGTGTCGTCGAAATATTTTATCGTTGAACGACTGTCGTATCTAGCTGTTCCCATTGGATCGTGACGACATTTTTGCTGTTCACGGCAGTCGCCTTGTCGTTTGTATGATACGTGCTACGATTGATAGTCGCAATAACGACACATGATTTGTCGTCACCATAAGTCGTGACGTTTTTTATCGTTTTAGGACTGTCGTGCTAGCCGTTCACATTGACTTGACAATCTGTTGTGACTGCAAAAAAAAATCGTGGACGAAAGTTCCTATATGTGAACACCTCCATTTAAATACACAAGCCACGATGCTTTAAACGACACGATAATCTGTCGTCACGACATAGTGGGCACGGGGCCTTTCCCTGTGTAAGTAGGTACTTTGAATTTTTCAGCCATCTTTTAAAACGACTGGTTATGAATAAACTTGCAAAGACCTAGTTTAACCTAATACTTAATACTACGTGCACAAAACTGCGGTGCGAGATCTTCACTATTTTTTTCGCAATTTTGCCTATGATATGAAAAAAATATGGTCATTCTTCTGGGCTTTGATACAAATAAGTGTCTAAATAGCTGCATAGCAGCCTTGAAAAGCTGGTCATTGTTGGCAATACCGAAGGAAGAGATCACGAGGCCGGTCACAAACACAATGGTCTGACCAAGTAAAAGAAGCTACGTCCTCGAGCAAATTTCAACAGGTGGTGATGGCAACTTTGGACCGGAGTCGATGGAGGCAGATTGTCGGCTTAAAGGGGTCCAGTGGCCACGATCCTCAGTAATGAGGGACCGATTGGAGAAGAGAAGAGTAGCGTTTAAAATATCAGTGTATTAACCAAAATACCCGACCTGTTCCAGGTTACCATACAGCGCTATATTTGGAGGAGTATCAGCCATGACCCTAGAACAGATCCACACGGTCAACGGATTCTCCAACAAGTACTGGGGCTGGGGCGGAGAAGACGATGATATGTACTATAGGTAAGCATTTCTTTTTAACTTACTACCGTCTGTCTTAATGATGTTCCATACGTATGATACGGGGAGTTTTTGTCAAAAGTGGTAAAGCTATTATTTGGTCGACGAAACATCCACATTTCGCCGGTTATGTAATAGTGGGCGAGCCTTTTGCCATCAACCGCACACAAATCCAGAATTAGGGTGGAAAACTCCTTTAACACTGCCCAACTCGGGTTCGAACCCAAAATCCCACGCTGTGGCCCTTGCAACCACTATAGCAATGAAGCAGTAACTGCCATAACAGTGGGTCCGCAAAATTGATTAATTACTCTAATATCCTGTTACAGATTACTCAAAAAGAACTATCATATAGCGAGGTACAAGATGTCTATCGCGCGCTACGCCAGTCTAGAGCATAAGCGGTCCACGCCTAATCCAAAGAGGTAAGCCATTGTTGATTTTGAACTCATTAATAAGGCAGATTGAGTTTTAACCATTGATTTAAACTTAATAGAAACGTATAAACTTTATTCATGTTGTAACACAATGTTTTTACAAAAACATTTTGTTTTACAAAAAAAATTTGTTTTTACAAAAGCATTTTGTTTCTATAACTTGCATTTCAGCGTAACTTTGACTTAACTTTTTTGACTTTAACTTTTAACTTTTTTGAGAATCAAATACTTAATTTATTATTGTTACGCAATGCATTACGTCCTAGAATCGAAATTCGAAGATATGTGTCATCTACCAACCCGCACTGGTCCAGCGTGGTTGATTACGGCCCACTCCCTGAGAGAAGGCCTGTGTCCCAGTAGTGGGAACATTATAGGCTGATTATTTATTTATTAAAACTTTATGCACAAATGAAAAAAAAACACTGTACAAAGGCGGACTTAATGCCTGATGAATTGCATTACTTATTTATACAAATCTAGCAGCGCCCCGCGGTTTCACCCGCATAAGTGTCGATCCCGTGGGAATATCAGAATAAAAACTATCCTATGTTCTTCCCCGGGATGCAATCTATCTCGCTGCCAAATTTTATCGAAATCCGTTCAGTGGTTTAGGCGTGAAAAGGTAACATACAGACAGAGTTACTTTTGAATTTACGAGTATAATATTAGTATGGATCATGTGTGGGCCACAAACCAAATGTTGACGGCGGCGGCGTATCACACGATATAAATCTAACACCAAAACAAATACTGATTTTCAATTAACTTTTTTTCAGGTACCAGCTGCTATCGCAAAAAGGAAAAACGTTTGGCAGGGACGGTCTGTCTACCCTCAGATACGAAATAGTGCAAGTGATGCAATACCATTTGTACACGCACATCCTAGCCAATATAGACGAGCGTAGCTGATGGACATATTTCGCCAAGCTCTTGTTTGGCGATGACCGGTAACACCAGCTAAGTGCAGAGACACTTCTAAAAGAAATACAATCGTTACCCAGTGTTGTTGATCTCTTTCGCATTACCGAGTGACAGTTCACTAGTGTTGCCAGTGTAAAATACTAACGAATGTGTATGTTTGAAATGTGTTTCAAAAGTACTGGGTGATTTTTTGTATGCTACGGTTTTTATTAAATGTGTGAGGAAGCGAAGGATGTCATTAGTCTTCTCATTAGTCAATTGTTATTGTGCGACAATTATTATGATGTTATAAATATAAAACTATAATAGTTTCAAGTGGTGTCAAAATTGTCTAATCATTCCATGATTATTGATGTCTTAACTTGACTTGTACTTTGTTCCCTTTTTTTTAATGTATGGCAACACTAGGGATTTGTCAGCACTACAATATAGGTGCATATTACAAAATATTTATATACCTGTTAAATGTTTCATAAATGTCTGTATTAATTTATTTATGCAAATTAGTATCTAAGCTTGAAATGATTTCAGAAATTATGTATTTTTAAATGAAGCATACCGTTATTTTCTTGATATATCTGTTATATACCTTTTCAACACACTTGCTCGTAAAGTGGCTCTTATTGAACCGCTTTTAGGTCCATAATGGAGTGTATTACGAACGCGTGCTTTTTCTTTACTTTAATCCACATGTTCTGTAATACCACAGATAACTATTTACTAGTCGGAGACGCGCGCTTTTTTAATCTCATCAAACCCTGCGTTCCGAATTGGGAAATAATTGATGTGTTCCGAATTGGGAAATAACCGAATTAGCGTGAGCTCGATAACGATAACGATGTCCCGTGAATCGTCATAGATGACGTCATGACATTCGCCATCTTGCGATAATGCCGACCATGCCCTAGAATAATATCACCGTGAGCGCTGTCAAAAATGACAGTGTGTGTATGAGGTTGTGTCAGTGTGTGTTTTGTTTTGAGTTGCATCATCTTTAAATTAAACTAACGTGGCATTTTTGAAATTGTGCTTCTGGCTGACAGTCGCCACCTAACCAAAGAAGAAGAACTGAAGAAGAAATGTGATGTTTATACAAATAAATACTGTAATAGTATCTTTTTTACATTGTGTAAGCACTGTCATGTGAGCGCGTTCACGAGTGTTCCGAATTGTTGCCAGCTCTCAGCAGTCATAATAGTAATGTCTAAATCGGAACGCATGTGAGATGATGCATGGACGTAATATTACGTCCATGGAGATGATGTGAGCGATTATAGCTAATTCGGAAAGCGCCCAAAGAGACTTCATGCCAAAAGAAAAAATCCGCGGGCTATATTTCAATTTTTTTTAAATAGTCTGTATTGTCCTTGGTCGCAAAATGAACTCGCAGGGGACTACAGACAATTTAAGGTGAATGCGCAGTGGTAGACCGCGAAATTCTTAGGTTTTTTGCAATTTTCAGGATTGTGTTTATTATATTTTTTCTATAGGCTGTTTAGCGGTTTTGTTTGTGCCATAGATTAATATATTTAAAATGAGTCAATGTTGCGCGCGCATCGCTAGTGCTGGCTAGCATGGCGCGCGGGAAAACAAAACCAGCGCGCCATTTTCCATACAAGTTAATATTTAACAATACAAGTCAGTTTTTTTTTCCTCGCAAGTGTGTTGAAAAACGTCGTATGAAACGCGTGTGCATTAATCAATATACACTCGGCTTTCTTATCGCTCTCGCCTGCGGCTCGCGCGATAATATCGCCTCGTGCATAATGATCAACTTAGCACACATGTATCATAATGTACTATTAATATTTTAATTTGTTTATTGATGTATATTACCGCTCGTAGATTTTTTATGATCAAGGTTCTTATGAATTTTCAGTTTCATATTTTTATGTTTTTGACTTGTTTATTGATCATCGCCGACTATTACCTATATTCATGTAAACTTAAGATCAATTTGATCGTTTTTCTGTAATTTTTAAACCTAAATGTATAAAATGTAAACTATCGGAAACTGTAGATAAATGTACAGACGGCCATTTTATTGTAATATTTAAAGTACAGAATGACAATATAGTACATAAAATCCAAACTTAGTGTTACTATTGCGCTGTGAGCGTTCATTATTAAAGTACAGTTAATACTGATTATTAAATTAATAATAGTAGTATAATAATTCTCGTCAGCATGCGTTAGAAATACATGTAGATCGGTTACTAAATGAAAATAAAAGCTAATTAGGATTTTATATGAGGAATTCGCGGCCTAAGCATCAAACATTTTAAATAATATCGAAGTTTTTTATAATCATTTTCTTCCTGATCATTTTGACAAAGATTTTTAATTTAAAAATCTACTTTCTCAATTCGATAATGACATTTTTATTAATAATATTATATTTATTTAACATACTCATTAAAATTTAAGGTCACAAAATTATCATTTTTATTATATTATATTATACAGACCGCTGTATTTTTTTTAATATTACTTAAAATAAGAATCTCCAAAACTATTTTGTATGAAATATCAATTAAATACTGACTAGTATCTAGGCACTCAAGTGCTCAACAATATTCCATATGGTGTATAAATGTTTTATTATAACTAATAATTATGTACTTACTTACTACATAAATACAATTGTAAATAGCTTTTGTAGCTAGATAGGTAAACAACTTATACATAGAAATAAATGTCCTTGCTGTTCAATGTTTTGTTTAACTATCTTTAATGTACGTAAGATAGTTTATTTATCTCTAAAATACTATTCAAGTATATCCTTATAATTTTTCAGTATATTAATTATTATATGGTTAACAAAATGCTTAAGTGCTAAAATGATTATGGTCATTCGCCAAGTACATTCATATGCGGCAATATTGACCAATGAGTATTCAAGCTCAAAAAAACATTGATGCCAAAAACAGCGAATCAATATTATTCATTCTCGTTTCCATAGACTCCTTGAATAGTTGAGTTTTAAAACTATGTTAAGGCCCAGACAATATTATCAATGCGATGCAAAATAATGTGACATTTTCTAATTTCGGAATATGTTGTCATTTTCTAATTTCGGAATATGTTGCAAGTAGAGATGGGGTTAAACCCAGTAATGGGATTTAAGTCCAGTAATCGGGCTTAAACCCGATTTTTTGCCCATCTCTAGTAGTAACGATGAAACATATACCTAGTAGTGTGTCAGGTCCCTCCTCTGTGTAAGCTTTTTTATTTCTTTGTAATTTTACTTTTTGAATTTAGTTTTAAGGGATACAATGTGATACATCTGTTTATGAGCGAAAGATATAACCATTGCTCTGATACAGTAAGTTGCTCAAAGTCAAACCTAATGAATGTTGAATAATTTATAAATGTATATGATCATCTTTTATTTTCTTATGTTGTTACTCTATTTTGTGATAATGGTAAGTTAAATGACCATTTTAATTTTAACTGAGCAATGGAGTATCTTCCGTTAGGCCTAACGATAACCGAATACTTGAAACAATATGTTTATCCTACATTTAAGTCTATATTATTTTGATTATTCTATTTTTGTTTATTAATTTTTAACTGAAACGCTTTATTATTTACATATTTTGCAATTTAACTCTAAACATTCTCTTGACAAAAACCATTTTTTACCCAAATTTGTTATACTTAGGTATTTTTAAAAACGATGCTTACCATAAGTACATAATTTACTTATTTTACTCTACCTGTCATAGATTTTCTTTAGTAATTCAATTAGCAAATTGGAAGTTAATACTTGTGCTATTTCGTACGATAAGAAGTAGAATTTGTATGCCTACTTTTATTAAATGTATGCGCGAGAAATACCGAGGCCTATAACTTACATCACAATAATAAAATTATAAGCTATTAAGAGCGTTTACGCCATACGGCATTTCATACAAACTTTCAAGCCCTTGATTTTCGAAATGAATAAACCGATTTTAATGTAACTTCATACGCATAAGCAGGATAAAAAGGTAGCTTTGTATCCTGCTTATGCATATGAAGTTTCATTAAAATCGGTTCATTCATTTCGAAAAACAAGGGCTTGAAAGTTTGTATGAAATGCCGTACGTCGTAAACGCTGGTATACTATTAATATTTGCTTAAGAATTTCAGTACTCGCGTGTACAGGGCGGCAGGGATGTTGACGTGCAGCCTGTTACCAAGGTTTCAGGACATAATTCTAGACAAGAGTAGAAATAATTCGTCGGTTATCAAAATAAAAATCTGCTGTTTCATAGAAAATTGCAATACCTCATCATCTGCCTAGCCTTTTCCCAACAATGTTGGGGTCGGCTTCCAGTCTAACCGGATGCAGCTGAATACCAGTATTTTACATGGAGCGACTGTCTATCTGACCTCTACAACCCAGCTACTGGGTAATATCATCCTTGGTAAGACTGGTTGTCAGACTTTCGGGCTTCTGACTACCCGTAATGCTGTCAAAGATCCACGAATGACAGCCGGGACCGACGGCTTAATGTGTTTTCCGAGGCACGGAGGGGTCTTGGCATGTAAAGATGGTCACGCATCCACAGACTAACCGCGGCAAGCGCAGCTTAACCAGATCGACCAGGCTGTTATTATTTAGCCTCGGGCCCCTCCCTCCCTAGAAAACTGCAATACCTACGCAGGCTAAATGTATGATTTTTTTTTTAATAACCGACGACAAGTTTCAATGCAGGGGGGTTCAGGAGCATGTAGGTAATTACTGAATCCATGGTTACAAATTGCATGTCGATGTCCGTGCCACCCTGCATAAGATAATTTCTTATAAGCAACATAGATTTCTAGTGTAAAATCCGCTTAGGCATCACAGGTCGTTATAATACATTAGAGAACTATAGCTTAGACCATGAGTTACTTAAAGAAAAGTGATATATATTAGTTTTTCTTTTGTCAAAATTGTTTTAAATAAAATGGTTTGTTTTATATAAGCGGGGTTGTTTGATTTCAATTCTCTTATCTTTCCACAACAGAGCAAATAGGTACATCTGGGTTTTCGTGTGAACTTGTCGATCATACATCATCATATCATCATTAACTGCCTAGCCTTTTCCCAACTATGTATGTTGGGGCCGGCTTCCAGTCTAACCGAATGCAGCTGAATACCAGTATTTTACATGGAACGACTGCCTATCTGACCTCCACAACCCGATACCCCTTGGTAAGACTGGTTGTCAGATTTTCGGGCTTCTGACGACCCGTAACGACTGTCAAAGATCGACGAATGACAGCCGGGACCAACGGGTTAACGTGCTTTCCGAGGCACGGAGGGGTGTCCCGTGTCGGTGTGTAAAGATGGTCACCCATCCACAGACCAACCGTGGCAAACGTAGCTTAACCTGATCAATCAACCTGTGCGGCTGTGATTATTTAGCCACGGACCCCTCATACATCATCATAATCAGCCTATAATGTTCCCACTGCTGGGACACAGGCCTCCTCTCTATGAGAGGGAGTGGGCCGTAATCCACCACGCTGACCCAGTGCGGGTTGGTTGATGTCACATGTCTTCGAAGTTTTGGATCTAGGATATGTCAGTTCCTCACGATGTTTTCCTTCACCGTTTTGAAAGCAGTGGTGATGAAATAATTTACACAAAGTAAAGCGCCTGTCTGGGTTCGAACCTACGACCTACAACTCCCGATACCACTGGTCCACCACTGCTCTCTCTGAACTTGTCGATGATACCAGGTAGATAATATGAAAGCAAAATGAAAGACAATCGTGGCTTTTAGTTAATGTTTTAACCATCACAAAATATGGAAAGATAACTGTCACACAAAAAAAAATAGGAGCACACTACTCACACTTGACCACATAAAAAAAAACGTTCACGAATCACGGTAAGATTTAAAAAAAGTTGCACAAAAACGAGGGAAAATGTACACTTATCACTGTAAAATTTTAAAATGGACGCATAACGTCCTGGGAGTGTACGGCTGGGATTTTAAACACAAAGATAGGTCTATTGCTTAGCTGGAGCGAGGCTCGGAGGCCGGCGGCCAGTTGTCGCGGCAAGCCCATCAGGGGAGGGCTTTCGCGCCATGACGTGCGCCGCAAATACCAAGATGGCGCGGGTGTGCACGCTAATGTCAAGTCCAACCAACTTCTTTCAGCTTCAAACTTGGTCCTAAAAAGTTAAGTAAATGCTGTAGGGGAGTTCTCATATCTTTTTCTAGTCGAAATACAATTTGGGATCTAGATACTTGCGCAAGGAGATGTAGTCTATCGAGGTAGATGAAAAGACGAGTCAAGTGGCCATCCAATTCACATTTGTAAAATGTTTAAAAAATACTAGATTCTGCCTACGGCTTCGCCGGCGTGGATGTCAGGAATTATCCCACAGGAACGTGCTTCCGGGACAAAAAGTATATCCTTAACCAGGATACCATCCTTGCCAAATTTTATCAGTTCAGTGGTAGGTATAGGCGTGAAAATGTAACTTAGAGAGTTACTATGGAATTTATAATATTACTAGCTGCGCCCCGCGGTTTCACCCGCATAAGTTTCGATCCCGTGGGGATATCGGGATAAAAAGTAGCCTATATGTTAATCCAGGGTGTCAGCTACCTCCATACCAAATTTTATCAAAATTGGTCCTGCCGTTTAAGCGTGAAGAAGTAACAAACATATAAACACAGACACACTCACAAACTGAAGTATGGATATAGTAAGTAGGTATATCTAACACATTATACTCTGTTCATAAAATGATGATTTTGGTGGTTAATTAAAATTTTAGCCCTGTCAACCAACACCGACTGTGTAGGTACCAACAGTTCATATAATATAACGACTCACTTCTCTATTTCTCTCTCCTTTTCTTTTTCTTTGCTCCGCTTTGGTTTCCGAGTCGGGGTTGTCGCTCTGAACCTATAGTATTTCGGCATCTTTCAATATAAATTTTGCAAAAAATGTTACGCGAACAACATTCACGATGATCCCAAAATGACATTACAATTCTGACATAAGTAATAAATAGCTTTTGCTTTTTATGAAGTTTTTGTATGTACATTGGCCAGGATGCATTCAAAGTTTCTGGATAATTTCAATAATCTGTAACTACCTTCAAAAATTGTAGAACTCTGTCATAGTGTCATACCCACACAGAATTGTCATTTCTGTACGCATTTTTGTACGCTTTTTTTTATATCTTTTTTCTTGGGAGTTTTTTCCTTCAATTGAACTTAAACAAGTTAAAATAATATGGCGAATTTTTCACTCCGTTTGTTGACCGTGTTCCTATTCTCTGCAATTGTTCTAAATGTCTCGAATTATTTTTTTGTGAGGGTTTACAACGCGGCTCGCCAGAGCCCGTACAGAATTATGAGGTAAATATGCATTTATAGATTTACTTTTCGATAAAAATGATATACCTAGGTACTTATCCACCTACTGGGGTGCATTGTTGAATAAATTTCATATGTTGTAGGGAACAGTGGTTTCTTAAAAATGGGTAAGCACATGAATAAATAATTACTTTGATACTAATTTTAGATGTTGCTTTAACTAAGTATGCGAATGTTGTGTATTCCTGTAATTGGTCTATATGTCGCAGCCAACTCGCTTAAAAATTAGCCTTTAAGTTAAACTGCGTCATTCAACTAGCGGCCTGAATGATATTTAGCCATTCAATCAAACAGCTAGGCAAGTGACTTGAATCGCTAACGTTTAACTACTTGCCTAGCCTAGTATAACATTGAAATTGGCCATCGATTGATTGGTGATTGACTTAATCGCTTAATCACCGCTAATGAGACACAATTGATTTTCTATTGTAATGGGCCGCTATCGGGCCGCGTCGGGACGGAGCGATTAAAAAGCGGCAGTTGTTCAATGCAGTTTTGAAAAATATATAAATTACTTAATGCATGTTTATTAACAAGTTCGACATATACACATCAGAACGTAAACCTATGATACTCATTAGCATTCATTTTTCTTCTTGGACGTATCGATGACATCGACAACATAAGATCGGAGACTGACTTGCAACGTTTGTTTGTAATGTATCTAGTTTTTATAACGCGTTGTCAATGAAGCGAGCCGAGCTACTCGATGCGAATATTGCGAGCTTTAGCAGGCCATACACGCTAGGGTGTACCTGACAGGTTTACCTGCACAGTTCAACTGAGGGCTTACCATCACCTCTTAAAGCAGGGCAGAAGTTGAACTGCACTACTTTTTTGTATGACGTCTTAGTACAAAAAAGTAGTGCAGTTCAACATCTGCCCTGCTTTAAGAGGTGATGGTAAGCCCCCTGTACAGGTAAACCGGAGCGTGTATGTTGCACAACTGTGCAGGTTTCCACGCCGGTACAGGCAACCCAAAAAAATATGAATACTTATATTTTTTGCCCGAAGGTATACCTACCTGTGCAGTTTAAATGTGCAACAGGTTTACTCAGGTACACTCTAGCGTGTATGGCCTGCTTCATCAAACAATTCAGTGCAGGTCACCCAATATCGTTTTGTTTTTTTCTTCTGCCAATAACAATATCTAAATAAAATTAATGAAGTACACACAACCACTATGTCCGCCATTCTGAATAAAAATGGAGCGCGCTTGAGTCAAGTGCTCGAGCGTTCGCCACGTTTAGTGTAAGTATCGCCGTTTTGTAACAAGAAATGGAGCGCACTTCAGCCACGTGCTCGAAGCGAGCGTTCACCGCTACTTGTGTGTCGCCGTTTTGTAACCAAGCTCGCCTCGAAAGATACATTACAAACAAAAGTTGCAAGTCAGTCGAATTGGCCTGCCAACGCAAACCGTATGACACAATTATATCAAAGTAGTATACAGAACAGAGTGTCAGGGATATCGGTGCGCAAACTGTAACGTCTATACCTACCCATGAATTCAGCACATGATGTTATTAGATACCCTAATGAAAAAAAAAACTGCTGTTTCATAGACAAGTGCAATACCTACGCGGTCAAACTAAATGGAACAACAATTTTTTTTTAATTAAGCGAGGAATGTGCCTGCCTTCCTGTATTTGCTTAGAAGACGCAAAAAATTAAAAATAACTGTAATGTTTGAGCAGTAAGCTATTAATTGCAGCATAACCACAGTAGATCCAAAGTACTGGTCAGCAGCGATAATATGCGATGATAAAAACTCGTCATGCGCAAATGGCATAAGCGAATTAGATTTAACCACCTACTCTGCTTATTATTTGATGTCTAAAAACCCTGATAGCACTGCTGTGAAGGAAATGGAGAACTGCCCCGAACTACCTCCTGGCCTTGGTAAGAAATCCGACAAAATTCTTTAAGAAAGCAATGAACCCACGGGTTCGTTGGACATAGAGTAGGTATAGGTACAGACGCCAGCACATCAAGCTACTACAATCTGTCAAATTTCTTTAATAGATTTTCAACTTTATCGCTAAAGCATAAGGTTCAAAGTTGATTGGGAAAATTTGACAGTTTCGGGTAGCTTGGTGTACTGGCGTCTGTACATAGAAACAAAAAGCTGCCTCATTGCCTGATTCATTTGTTTATGGGCAGAAAAGTGTGGTAAGAGCCCCCACATAGGAGTAGGTAGTTTTTGAACGTAAAATTTAACTTTTTTTTTGCAAATTCACTCTTGCTTGTGTCCCATTCAAGGACTGCATCGAATTATCAAACCTCCTGTAGATGGGTGAATTTCAACAAGAGATTTTTATGTATCATTTCGGTGGGATTTTTTTATTTCAATGCAAGCTATATATTTTTAGTGACAAATAATACTTTAGTCTATTTTATAACATTGTGCGTGAGTGGACATCAAATATTATCAAAACTTACATAAATATTTAAGGATAAAGTTTTAAGAGTCCACTGAAATTAAAAGTGTCCACCGAAATGATAAAAATTACCACCGAAATGATAAATCCACCGAAATGATACAGCTAAGAACAACCGTGCCCCCAGCCAGGGTTCCGTACTTTGTTAGGTTTGATTTCCACAAATTTTAGATAAACACTGAGACAGGACAGTACACAGTTTTTTTAATATCATCATTAATATACAGATATTACAGTTAGTATTATTACATATATCATTCTTTGAGGTTACAATAACCTCAAAGAATGATATTAATGTAATGTAATGTTTATTATGATATGAATGAATAGTTTCTTTACTTTTATAACCTTTGGTAATTTTTGTGGTTGTTGTTGTGTGAAAATGTTGGAAAACTTTATCGTAAATGCTGGTAACCTTAAATAAATATTTTTGCTTGTTTATGTACTAATACTAATTTACTTGATATATTTTCAAAAGAATCAACGTATCGCGATTAGAAAGCTTAAAGTTTCTGATTAATATGATGGTTGCATTTGTAAGTTATGCCATTAATAGTAATACCTAATGTCTACCTATTGCACTAAGAGAAAAATGCTAGGTATAATTTAGTTAAATTGGTAACGAGAGGAGAATAGTGTTTCTACAGGTATATCAGTAAAACTTCTAAAATTAAATCAACTCTTATATTTTTAAAATACAATAAATGAATAAGAAACATTATAAAAATATCTTAGTAGTAATAGCTTAGTACTTTTAATCCTTTTACATAAACGTATGAAACATAACAGAAACCTGAGATTGAGATCACTTTATTCTTAAATTACTACAACAATAGAGAAACGTACATATCTAAATAGAACAAAAAACAACAAAGTTTTGTTCTACCTATAACTATAATTCGCAATTATGTATAAGTAATTCTTATACCTAATGCGAATTATAGTTATTCCAATAAAACAGTCTTTCTGGGTACGTATTTACGAGTAGGTTCAAGTATGTAGCTTAAAGATTAATTTTTCATCATGTCACTTTAAATCACACAATTATTTCTCAAATTCACTAATCAGCCTCTTTTCATGACTATAAATATAGGTTTTTAATTTAGATATGTACCTAATAAACAAATCTTCTTTAATTATCACACCACAGCACGTCTTTACTATAATTATTATAGTCATCAGTCTTCTTTAATAAGTTTAACTTCCTACCTAAAACAAGTCATGCCATTAAATGACAGCAAATATTTAAAAAACTAAATATACAATAACAAAAATCAAAAAATATTCAAATCAGAACTGGACGAAGACGAAGATAATCTTCTTACTTTTCTCTTCTTGGCTGTAATCATGATTTCTTCTTCGCTGTCAATATTTCTTGTCCGTTCATACTTTTCAATAATTTCAGTATCATTGTTTTCAAAAAATGAACACGATGGAGTGCTAAATTCATTGAAGTTTTCATATTTTTCGAGCAATGATTTGGGTATTATCGATGATTCCTGCTCATTCTCTCCTTTTTGATTATTCATTCCATCAAAGGAATGGGATGTTGAGGGCTTAATAATTGATATTTCAATGTTTGTGATTGAGTGTGTGTGTGGTTCATGTATGAAACTATTCCTTTGTAATTTTTTGGAAAGATTCTTTTCATTGAATGGCTTGGGACGTAGTACTAATTTTTCTGACAGTTGAATTGGACGCAGATGTGCTATATTTGTATTATTTGCAAAATTCGTTGATTGAATCCCAGTGAAGTCATGAAAACCTAAATGCTTGCCGTGAGGGCACCTAATAGTTTTATTTAGGCATTCTCTTTCAATACAGGACAGATGTCGAAGTGCCAAACGGTTTCCTGACTCTTTAGACCAAACAACTTGGTGAACTTTCATAGTTCCCGGAAAAGTCTTTAAGTCTTTGGGCAAGAGCCAATCTTTTTCTGTCACCTGATAATCTTCAACTGTTTCAATTTTCACACCTTTAACATAACACTGTAGGTTTTGTACCAGCGATTCAATATTGGTAATATCATGTTGATATGAGACTTGTTTATCTAGCGTTCTCTTTAATACTCCACCCACTCCATCTGCTGCGCTTTTTCCATGACCACACTCACAATAGTTCCAAATTATGTGGGTCAGCATCGGACAATAGGAGGATAACTGAGTTATTATACAGGGTTATTTGTAAAACACCAGCAACCTCTTAAGAGGTCATTGTACTCATCATTATGAACAACTTTTACTATGGGACCAAACCTGAAATAGCGAAAAAAAAATCAGCTGTTCCCTACATTTATGTTCGTATGACTCGTCAAAATATAGGGAACAGCTGATTTTTTTTTCGCGATTTCAGGTTTGGTCCCATAGTAAAAGTTGTTCATAATGATGAGTACAATATCCTCTTAAGAGGTTGCTGGTGTTTTACAAATAACCCTGTATATAATATATTTTTATTCCTGTATTGCGCAGATGGTGAGTCAGAAATAACGTAAAGTTTACGAACCAGAGGAGCAGTTATCTCAATTTCTTGCAAAACAGGAATGAGGTGTGCCCATACTGCAGCAGCATCATGCCTTAAAGAGGTACTTACAGTACAAAATGACTGAGTTTTGCAAGTTTCGTTGTCGAGTTTGAAATATATTACGACAGTATGCAAAGTGAACTGTTGTCTGCTACCACCAAAATGAAGGGATTGAATTTCGGATCCATATTTGGCATTATAATTTTCACTGAAATCAATTTGTATAATACAGTCTTCCGTAGTCATATTTTCTTTTAACGTTTTGAAAGCTTGATTTTGATTTTTATTATTGACGCAATGTTTAAGGAATGGTTTCAGGCTATCTTCGAATTTTTTTATTAAATCTAGTGGTTTCACCCAACGCCTTACTTTTTCAACTTTAATAGCAGATTTTTCTACATTATTTTTGACATATATGCTTTTATTCTTCTCCCAACCCCAATACGCTATGTTCACTTCATTATTAAACTCTTGATAATCAATGTGTCTATTTTTACAACTTGAGCATATTCTTTGCAGACAATCGATGTTATCTTTACTACAACATAGGCTACTTAAAACGTCGGATATTGTATTTTCTTTGATAAGGTGGTTTCTTTTCATAGATTCAATCAAAAGTTTCATATTTTCGTGCTTTTCACATAGGCATGTATTTCGTGTATTCACATTTGGTTGAGTGACCCAGAAAGGCTTCATTCTTGAAAATGTTGAATAGCTTATCGGTGGTTCTCCTGATCCCAAATATTTCAAGTGTAAATTTTTAAGTGTGTCTGTCAATAGTCTTTTTTGTTTTTTTAATCCATGTCTAGATATGGTGTCATTTTTTCCAGGACACAGTGTTGAATTTTCATCATCTTCTAAAAATTTCACCACCCTCCTGAGAATTCGATTTTTTTTTTCATCAGGTTTTATGACTTCTACTGCTGGTTTTTCTCCTTTTTGGGTACTTTTCTTCAAAATCATATAATTGCTTTGTAGTCTGTTACACCTTTTTTTGAACATTTCTTTTTCCTTAGTGACCTGTAATAATTTGTTTTGTAATTCTGTTATTAGCTTAGTTTTAGTTTTTTGATATTTTCGAAATTTGTCTTTAAGTCCTCGCTTGAATTCTACAGATGTAATTGACGAGTCTGAAACAGGGCTGTTGGGGCATAATGTTGACTCGATACTACTTAGATTTGATGGACATGTTATTCGTTGTACGCCACTTGGTTGTACACAATGAGTGCCAGTTACTACATTGTCATCAATATGATGTTGAATATTGGAACCAATTGTACTATCGCTATTCATCGGCAAGCAGCGCCGAGCCGAAGATGGATTCCCTTGACGAGAAGTGCTTGGACCAGGATTGCTATAGTCAAAATTTACAAAATTTTGATGCGTTGATAGCAGGGTTTGTCGTGGACTGCTTGTGTATACCCGATGAAAGCTTCTAGCTTCTGTAGTATTAGAACGTTGGATTTGGATATTCGTACTAATACTATTGCTGTTCAATCGTAAGCTGCGCCGTAAAGTAGGCAAGAAGGAACTGTGACAGGAAGTGCTTAGTCCAGGACCATCACTTTGATCCCCAATTGTCTCATCCAGAGGGTTAGCACGAGCCGCTATAGGAGCTGGAGCTGCTCTATTTTTTTTTCTTTGGTAATAAGCAGCAGCACTTATTTTGTTTTTTCTTCTTAGGATTCTTAATTTTTTAGGGGTCATTAGATGCCTTGAAACAATTAATCCCGCTGCTTTTTTTCTGGCATACCTTTCTCTGTCTTTTCTCAAAAACTCTTCGCGTGAGACTTCATTGCTCTTAATTCTCTCTTTTCTTCTTCTTTCATACAACCTCCTTTTTTCCAACCTTTCTTCTCTAGTCTGTTGCTTAGGCCGCGGCATCCTAAAATCAAAATACACGCTTTTCAATTTTCTTCTTTCTCATATCCACAGACATACATTCATACACACTATACTATGATCCTATAAAATACTATACCTTCAGATACACCACGCGCTCACACACTAGCTCTCTTGCATTGACTCAGACAAACACTCTCACAGGCAATTTCTCATCACATAGGTATATATCTTTTTTTTTCATATAACGTTTAAATGCTCTTTAACTTATTTGTTATATCTTGTAAAATTAAGAAATTTTGTAATTATATCAAATATTATTTATTATTGTTATTTACTCGTAATAAATGATATAAAAATAAAGGTAAGTGACTTATATTGAAGGTAAACCCTCGAAATAATTATTTTGTTGACAATTAGTAGGTATAATAATCTACACTGTGGTGACCCACACACTCATCACATTTTCGTTGAGCCGAACAAATGTGTATCTAAAGTATAGTAAACATGTACTAACTACATAGATATATGTATATATTATATATCTTAAGCACAAATATTACACAACAAATACACCTAAATAATCTAATCGACACTCTAGGTAAAAGTAGGTACATTACAAAACTATGACTTTGTATTTGACACCAGGATCTCTAAAACTTTATGTTTTTATCATTTCGGAGATACTTTTAATTCCGGTGGACTGTAATTGGTATAACAGTCCACCGAATCCACTGAAATGATAACACTGAGATGATAAAATAGAGGTTAGTTCTACATTTAACTCCGAAAAAAAATTATTTAAAAAATATGAACACTACTCAAACAAAACAGTACTTACTGCGAATTTAATACACAATTTTGAAACAAATTAAACAAATCTAGCACGAGTTATAACAGCCACCGAAATGAAACTATTTTTGTCCCCATATTACTGAAATGATAAACTTACTTTTTTGGCGGGAAACCGCAAGACGTTGGGACCGGTGCGTTCGCCGGACTGATCCGGAGTGAGAAAAGGTGAAAGGGGCGTAACAACGCAATGTTGATGTGGCTATTCTACTAAAACTTACTGTCCTCTGAAATGATAACTTTTTTCCAGACAAAAGTTGACTGCCTGTCAAATCCATGAGAAAGAAGATAAACAAACAAAAATTGTTTTATTTGATCGAATATATTATAATTTAATGATAACAAAATCAATTTAAATCCATATTACGAATGTATTTGCAGGAGAAGGTATGTTATGAGCGGAATTGGGTTCAGGACAGGTCACCGTGATGATAAAATAACACTTTGTAATTTTTTTTTTGGGTATATTAGAGGGTAGATACCAATGATTTTTTTTGCCAAGGTAGAGAAATACTTACGTTGTTGAGAAAAAATATATAAAATTAATAATCAGCACATTGCACTACCGTTCTCAGGTTTGCCGTGTATTTTTTTGCTTGGGCAATTCACCCAGATATGCAATTTAAAGTGGCAAATCTTAGGAGTTAAATTGTAACCCGGCAGACGCTTTACTTTGTATAAATAATTTCATCGACACTGCTCTCAAAACGGTAAAGAAAAACATCGTGAGAAAACCGGCACGTCTTAGAACTTAAAATTCGAAGACATGTGCTAACTACTAACCCGCACTGGGCCCGCGTGGTAGATTACAGCCCACTCCGTCTCGAAGAGAGGAGGCCTGTGTCCCAGCAGTGGCAACCATGGCAACATTCTATCACATTCTATAATGTAGCAACAATGAAGTAACATTATAGAATGTTGCCGCTGCTGGGACAGAATAATTACCGATCGGTAATTATTTTTTTTTTTTTTTCGATATTGGCACCTTCTTTTTACATTATATTAATGTAATTTGTTATCATTTAATTGTGCTTTCGTGTGTTGTGCTGTCTTTTGTGTGCACTATAAACGTAGTTGTATGTATCTATTGATGAAATCAGTCGTTAGATTCCACTAAAAGTACCTATTCTAACCCTATCAGGTCCTGAACAAGTAGATCCGTCACTAATCGCTACGAATTTGTACTATTCGAAAGCCAAGTTGGACGATGTAAAACCGGGTGGTATATACCAACCGCCAAACTGCAAATCTCTACAAAGTGTTGCTATTATTATAGCTTACAGGTAAATATTGTAAAAGTTTTTGAATTATCATCGATGTTCCCCCACGTCGTCGGCACCGGTGCCTGTATACCTATAGTGATCTCGAAGCGGCTTCCTTTGCTGTTTCGCGGCACACGCCTCTCGGTAGTTTTCAAAGGATGCCGCTAATTAGGTAAGCGGGTGGACTATACTTAATAGGTAAGTAGGTATACCTATGCCTTGAATAAGAAGCCATATTATTTAAAGTGAACGTATTTTTATTTCAAATACAGAGGCTGCAAAAGTTACCTCACTACTTTTATGAATATCTTACATCCGTTCCTGATAAAACAACAATTGGATTACCAAATCTTCGTGGTCGAACAAAGTGAGTGGATTCTGTTTTTCAGTCACCAAGTAACCAGCTGTATTTTATTTTCTAAGAATTGTTGAAATGGCATAATTTTATCTGTTACCTTTTCACGCCTTACCTTTTGAACGGATTTAGATAAAATTTGGCACGCTCTTGGGCCATGACCTGCGGGGCAATTGCGTAAAACATTATCAATCGGAATCGGTTTCATTATGATAGTTCAACAACATTCATTGCGTTATTTACGTGTTGAGCAGACAATTTTTTTGATCTTATGAAGCAATGGATTAGCAATTTGCTACAAAATGATTCAGATTCCGATTGATAGTGTGTTAGGTACGCAATTAGGTTTCTGGGTTAGGTCATAGGACTCTCTCTATCCAGTAGTACAGTCACGAGCACCAATATGTCAACGCTTGGCTACTTTAAATACGATTTTTTCACGAAATAACGAATGCAACGTTGAAATACGGCACTTTACAGATACCTATGGGTTCGAAAATACTATGTTCCTACTACATAATACAAAATTTCATTAAAAAATAAAGGAGAAAATCGACTTTGAATAAAGCCAAGTGTATTCATACTTTTGCTCGTGACTGTACATACATTACCTAATGTGCGATAATTTCCGATCTTGCGGGTTAAGCCGAGGGCAAAAGCTAGTACCTTATTAATAAATTATATAAGCATAGGTAATGCAAAAATAGCGATGAGGTTTTTTATTATCATTGTTGGGTAAGTAAAAAGTATATCTACAGAATGCCAATATTTCTGCTTCGCCAAAGATCACCCGATAGGCATACCTAAATTTTACCTACCTAATTAATATTCTTTACTTGAAGAAATAGGTAAACACTTACAAAACTTTTTCCAAGGTAACAAGACCCAGCCGTACAACCGCGGCAAACTTCTGAACGTTGGCTTCGCTGTAGCCAGCCGGTCTCGCAAGGACGGGTTCCGTTGCATCATCCTACATGAGCCCAACATTGTGCCTCTAGACACCAGGAATCTGTACCGGTGCAGCTGGTATCCGAAACAGCTCGCCACGGTCGTTGAGAGGCCTGTGAAGTATGAATTCTGTATCCAATATCTTTTAGCCCGACTGTCGTCAAGCGCGGCCCTCTCCTGAACTAAAATTGGTAGGCATCTACTTTTGCAAGAGGGTCGCGTTTATGGTTGGCAGCGCGTATTTTAACACCCATACCCAAACCTAAACTGCGCTAGAGTCCGTAACAAGTAATAGCCGCAGCCACAACTGTACCGTTTCGTGACAGGAATGATGCTATTAGATGTACCTCTCTTTGACACAGACAAATAACGTTATCTGTAGTGTAGTTCTATTGATTATAGCTTACCCCGGTAGATGTTGCGATATTTTAGCAGTCTTTGAAGCCCTTGCAGCATGTTTAAAATTATAGATACGAACTATATTACAGGTCGCGTCAAATAACTTTGCCGCTCTGAAGTAGAAACAAATCACTGCGCAGTAGTTAATCTTATGAATAAAACAGCAGCGCGCATGGCGCGGATTGGCGCGGCTAGCGAAAAGCCTAGCTTCAGAGCGGCAAAGTCATTTGACGCGAACTGTTAGATTAATGGAGCGCGAGCTTAAGTTAGCGGTTTTCTTATTTCCCAGATCGCCATACCGACCCTTAGTCGGAGGTGCAATCGCTTTGACGCCGGAGCAGTTTCTCAAATTTAACGGATTTTCAAATGCCTACTGGGGAAATGATGCGGATTATTACGATTTGTCTAACAGGTAACAAATGTCTTTTCATTGCCAAATATTAATTCCGGAAGCCCATGAACAATTTCTTGGGCAAAATCGTGCCTACTCTGTATTTTAAAACTTATAATTGGCATTTCACTCCCAGGGAAATCCCGTACCTACTAAGAATTACTAAGATTGCGAACAACCACGCAGTACAGTACATTTTGTGCACGGTAGCGCATCACTAGTTCACCCCCTAGGTACAGACGCCAGCACATCAAGCTATTACAATCTGTCAGATTTCTTTAATAGATTTTCGACTTTATTGCTAAAGCATATGGTTCAAGGTTGATTGGGAATATCTGACAGTTTCGGGTAGGTTGACCTGCTGGCGTCTGAACATACCTTTCTTTCTTTCCAAGGTTGCTTGTATTACCAACAACAAAAATGAATTATAGGGAACATCTGCGGTAGCACTTGTATGTAAATTTACATCCCTATTTTCGTTTTCAGAATAAATGCATCAAACTATTACGTTGAAAACAGTTTCCCTCTTGATGTTGGCAAATACAAAACGATTAGAAAAGGTTTAGCTTTATGGCATAAGTAAGTACAGCTGCCATTATAAAGCAATGTATTAAGATGATCTAAATCTTACTTTGCTCATTCCTAACTTGGAACAAATTTTTATTTGATTTATTTTTTCCCACAGATCAGAATATTTGTCAACCCCTTCTCCGATGTATCTATTAGATGGCCTAACATCTCTATCGTATAGTGTGGATAGTTTTGAACTGAGGCGTTTGTTTACGTACTTGCAAGTGAACATTGATACAATGGATAGAACAGAAACAAGAGCTAAAATGTATAATAAACTAATAAATCCGGTTACATACAAAACTACATCATAAATGAAACATTAAGACATGACATGAATAAATAAATTTGCCAATTAATTACGCCTTTCATTGGTTTGGTTCAATTTTGTAAAAGTGCTTTCTTACCCGTTTAAGCCTATGTCGATCCTTCTATTAGTAATTTGTAGGATAGGGCAAGTCAGGGGCATTCTAGTCTAGTCAAAACAAAAAGCTGGGATGACGAAGCAACTCTTGGCACATCTATTATTGTGTTGTGCTTACTGCGCTGCGCTTATAAGTGTTCGCATCGGCTCTGCTACTTTATTCAAATAGTGGAAACTTGGGAAAGCCAAAATTACTACTAATGAATGATGTCGGTGGTAAGATTGACCATTTTGAGCTGACAACATTATTTTTGACATCGACATTTGACATGAGTCAGCGGGGGAGGTGTTTCCATATTTCTTACACTGTTTCACGATTAATTCTGTATTTTTCTTTTTTATTGTTTTGTCACTGTTACTCTCAGGGAATAATCGGATATCTGTCCTTTTTTTACACGAAAATTAACTAACTTGTAAGCGTGTAACAGAGTGAAATATTGTGCTTCAGTTCAGCTGTCAGCAAATGATTATTGTAAAAAAAGTACTGTGTATAGTTTACATCTTTTTTAAGGAAAACGCTGAACATTGTTAATTTCAGTAATTATATCGATAACATGATCAGTGCGTGAACTATAGATACGATAACAATGGCTTTTTTGGAGGTAATTAAAAGGACATTGATTCTAAAACTAACATAGCGAATGGTTGTCTGGTTGATCTTTGAATAATTGCAAAAAAATCCTGATAAAGTAGTACCTAACTTGTTGATTTTATTTACTTCATGAAATTAACCTTGAATAGCTTACCAGCAAGCCATAATGTGTGAAAATATGAAACCTCTAATCCCTATATTTACTTCACCAAATGTACTTAATTTACAGTGGCGAAAGTTTTCATTTTTCGACATCCACAAGAACGTTGACAACGGGAAAGTAGCTGAATGTTTGCAAGTAAGTTCTATTAGTTCATATCTGTATGCTATTTTGTATCAATTTAATGACACCGCTGTGTAAGTATATAAATTATTGGTCAGTGGGTCGTCTTAGGGATTTCCTTTCTTGTTATTTTTGTTACTGTTACCTTGCATCGTCCCACTGCTGGGCAAAGGCCTCTCCCCATGACTTCCAGCTCTTTCGATCCAGGGCTAAAGTGGACCACTGGTCATTTGTTTTCTCCAGCTCAACCAGCCATCTTCTATGGGGTCAGTTGTTTTTGTATCACATGAATTTTAAATGTATAGTGTATTATAAATGTATAATGTATTATAAATCTTGTATTAGTTTTACTGAAAAGGCTTGGCTCTTGGATTGAGCAAAAGCTACACTCTGTCTTTTATCATCTGTTATATTATAAATTAATTAATTTATTTCTATATTTATACTTAAATATAAAATGGCCATCAACCAATTACGTTAACTAAATATAAATTAGACAAAAGTTTGACACTTATCTCCCAGAACTCGATACATACTGACATATTCATCATAATATTAGTCATGCTCCCATTGTAACTAACCCACTACTCTTATCCTTAAAGATTCATTAGAAAACCAGTGTCAGACAGCATCTGTCTGGCATTAATGCTGAAATTAACCTTTTTGGCGCAGCCGTGAGGCACACACTATTGTTGTTAAAACATAAATTTTATTTTGTTAATTTTGTATTTTGTGTTTCACGAACTGTGTCCAAATGAACATTTTTCTTTCTTTTCTTTCTTATCGCCATAGCTCATATAACTTGTGTTATCCAACATTTGTCACTTTCAGGATACACAAGTGACTGCTACAACTAGCGGCAATGGTCATGTTGTGCTGTGCGACTATACGGGCTGGGCCCACCTCATCTCCCGTTCCTGGGAGGTCACCTCTTTCAAGGCTTATGAGCTGACAGTGTCACTCGCTCAGCAGCTACCGCATGACCCTTATCTCGTTACTATTGGTGTAAGTATTTTTTTGTTATAGTTTCGTCTTTAGAAACTGAACCAGTTGTTTGACTGCTAATGCCAGTTATCTTTTTTTTAATAAGCTAATTATTGTTAATGTTTTATAGAATATAATTTGCATATATGTATGAATAACAAGTGTCAAAGCCTGGAATCACTAACACTCCCTGTCATTGTGATTATTTTCTTGTACTGGACTGATACCTGAGACATAATCTGAGGGGCAATTTTCATAATTTTAAGAACATTCACAGTCTGATCTCAGTCTCAATCTGTCAAAAATACCTCTAATTTCACTACATTTTTGACTTTGATTGTTGCTGAGATGAGATTGCGACTAAATTTTGAATGTTTTTAATTATGGGAATTGGCCTTCAGGTTACAGAGATATTGAAGGTCAAAGTTCAAATTTTTTTGTTTCACAAAAACAAATAACTTTAAATACCCCCCCACAACTCCTGTACTGCTGCATGCACCTATAAGCATAATGTTTTGAGTGTGTTACATTGCATGCTATGGTTTTTCACAAAAGTCAACAATAATTTTTGTTAAATGTATCTTGGTTAGTGTTATGTACGAGTATCATAGAATATAGACAGAACATGCATAGATATAACTATGTGATGGATCTTTTTACACCCTGTATGCATACAGACTCATACAATCCAAACTAATTCCAGGATGACGAAGCAGGCACGAACCCTCTGATCAAGGTATGGGACTGGTCCCGCAGCGACCGGCATGGCAACCCGACGTGCGCAAGAGTGTCACGGGCCGTGCCCTCACACATGAGACCCACACCGGCTACCGCGCTGGCCGTGCACGAGAATAAGGTACTTCATTTAAGAAAAAGCAATGTTTGTTAGCCCACTTCCTAGTGCTTTCGCATGGAAGAAGAAGTGGCGCAACAAACTCCCCAGTAGCACAGCAGTCTGTTCAGTTAGAAAAACTGCTTCTATACAATAGTAGGTATGCAAAGTATTTATTTATTATTTATTTAAAAAAAAAAACGTTGCCTCACACTAGGAAATTTTCCTGTATTGTGGGAGCGTTTACAAACATTTAAATTCACAGACACAAACAGCCAGACCCGGAACAACTACATGTAGTTCATACAAATATTTGTTCCGTGCGGGAATCGAACCCGCGACACGCAGCGCAGCAGTCAATCGCTTACGAGCTAAAGTACATTTGCCATATATGTCAGCTAGCCACGCCACGATATGTCGTCATGTGTAGTAAACAACAACTCTGCACACCTGCTTAGAAAGTAGAAACGTGATGTTATGTATCCGTTTCCAGAGTCTCCTGGCCGTTGGTTTCTTGGACGGCTCAGTGTCGTTGTTTCGCGGCGTCATTGCACGACAGCGCAGCGGGAAAATGAGGACCTTGCCGGTACCAGGTACCAGTCCAATTACTGGACTCGCTTTCAAGTAAGTCACCATCCTCATGTCCTTATCTTAAGGTACTCGAGGTTGACGCTGCATATCTTCATCTTATCATTCATCTCCATTAGCCGTCATCTCAGTAATCACTCACCCCCTTTCAGTTTTCCCATTCACGTAAATACTCTTAGAATAATAGCAATAATTTCCTTAACTGTGTGTTTTCAAGAGAGGCTTGTGGGTAAGTAATAACAGCCGCACGGGTCGATTGATCAGGTTAAGCTATGCTTCCCGCGGTTGGTCTGTGTATGAAGGACCATCTTTACATACTAAGACCCCTCCGTGTCTCGGAAAGCACGATAAGCCGTTGGTCCCGGCTGTCATTCGTGGATCTTTGACAGTCGTTACGGGTCGTCAGTAGCCCGAAAGTCCGACAACTAGTCTTACCAAGGGGTATCGGTATATATAACCCAGTAACTGGATTGTGGAGGTGAGATAGGCATTCACTCCATGAAAAATACTGCTATTCAGGTGCATCCGGTTAGACTGGAAGTCGACCCCGACATACTTAAAAGCTAGGCAGATGATGTTTTGTGTGTGTTTTCAGTTAAAAAAACAACAAAAAATGGGTTTGTTTATCATGCACACTTTACCAAACACAAATGTAATTAAACCTATGCGTATATTTTTCCTTTTCACTATAACCCATTGCATTGTCCTCCTTTTCCTTCTATCCTAAACATACCTAATATCTAAGTCATGTGGTTACACATTATTGGTATTAATTGTTTCCCATATGCAACTAGATTGCGGTCGATCGGTTTTAACCGACTTCAAAAAAAGGAGGAGGTTCTCAGTTCGTCGAAATCTTTTTTTAAATGTAACTACTTACGGCGATTATATAGCTATACATTCCAGCTGACTTCTCATTGTACGAAAAACCTATACCTACAATGCAAAAACTGGAAATGACCTGCTTGATGTGTCGCAGTGTGTACGTGCCTCGATTAATATTTTAATCAACATAAAACCTGACACTGACCTGCAAATTGCAGAAAAAAGTACGAAAATTTGAATTTCACGGGCTAGCTTAGCGCATCCTCTCCCCGCGTACATACTGGGGGTCTACTCCGAAGCGGTTAACCACTGTATCGGCCGAATGTTCGGTCATTTTCTACTACCATTAATTTCCTATATTGACTATTGGTCCCGACCAAACTGTGCCAATCCGACCCTTTTTAGAACCCTTAACCCTTTTTTTATTTACCTTTTTTTTTAATTCGTAGTAGGACAACAATTATATTCGAATCAGAAAATGACCGAACATTCGGCCGATACAGTGGTTAACCGCTTCGGAGTAGACCCCCTGGTACTTTATTTTTCATGATTAGTTACAGTAACTTGTGACAGTAACTTGTGTACACTTACAGTAACTTGTGTTCATTTGACAGAGGTGCAGACAAGTTATTCGTGGTATCCCGCGCATGCGTGATGGTGATCTGGCTGGGCTCGGAGCGCTGCGTGACGCTGGACGCGATGGGAGCCGCGCCCGCGTGCAGCGTGCTGGCCGACAACCATCGCCTCACTGTGGCCAACAACGAGGTTAGTGCCATACAACGACAGAAATAGATGATAAAGACATGACATACACACTCACATATGACGCAAAACGCTCTAAGAGCGATGCAACACGGGCGTTCCTAATGCGTAGCATCGTCGCTGTACAGTGATTTCAACGCAGTGAGTGCCATACGAGCGCTGCGATGTCGCAAAGCAACGCAGCTTATATCGACGTCCACCTTCGATATTCTAAAAAATACTGCGCTGCGCTCAGTTGTCGCTTCATCATCTCACCCCAGCACACCTCACTGCTTCGTCTCCCTGGCCCCTTGTCCGATGCGCACACGTTTCTCGCCGTACGTTGTTTCAACGCACCATATGGCATGACGCTCAAATTTATATGTAGAACTGCCGACGCAACGCATTCGCAATGCCCTTGTGGCATCGCCCTTACTGAACTCAATAATGATTGAAGCTCGCATTTGTAAACGCACAATCAATCAGAACAATAAATAAAAAAAAAATAATATACGCTGGGCCCTCGTGATTGATTGGGTCCCGTTAATTCTAAGAGAAAAGGCCTGAGATCCAACACTGGGAACATATAGGCTGGTTATGTGGATCGACACAATTATCAAAATGCCATTAAGTGTGCATACACATGTGCGACACGCGACTGCGACAGAGACAACTGCAACAGCCGACGCGTGTCCGTGTGCCACGTGTATTTGAGTACACGTGCCGCTCGTATATTTGAGCACCGTACTCAAATACATTAGCGACACTGTGTCCGCCGACGCGTCGCCGGCAGCTGCCGATACGCGTCTTCGGTTGCAGTTTCCTCGGTCGACGACTCGTGTCACTCATGTGTATGCACACTTATTTAGTTTATTTACCATGAATATGAAACTGAAATAAATAAACGAATGATTAGTCAAATAAAATTAGGTAGAGAATCAGTACTTTTTGAAGATCAAAATTGACAGATGACTGTCTCCCGAGCGTCACCGTGTCCTATGATTCTTTTATCTCCTAGAATTTCTTTTTTCCTCCAAGAACAACGCTAAGACCATCATAACTCCACAGGCTCTCTACTGCTACACGACCGAAGGCCGGGGTCCGTGCTACGCCCTCGAAGGCGAGAAGGTCCGTCTCGACTGGTTCCGTAGCTATCTGGTCATTACCACCAACGAGACACCCAACAAAACGGCCGCCTCAACCAGCACTGCGCCTGCGCCGAAATCACACCACATCACAATCCTAGACATACAAAACAAATTCATAGTTTTCTCAAAGACTTTTGAGGAAATCGATGCAGTTTTGACGGAATGGGGGTCTTTTTACATACTCACGAAGAACAAGGAAATGATCTATTTGGAGGAAAAGGATTTGCAGTCGAAGTTGACGCTGCTTTTTAAGAAGAATTTGTATGATGTCGCCATTAGGATTGCCAGCAGTCAGCACTATGACGAGGCTGGGCTGACTGAGATTTATAAACAGTATGGTGATCATTTGTATAGTAAGGTATGTTTCTTTCAATTCTATGTTTTTCTAGGTACTCAAAGATTCCGTACCCAAATAGTGCCGACTAACAGACGCCAGCACATCAAGCTACTACAATCTGTCAAATTTCTTTAATAGATTTTCAACTTTATCGCTAAATCATACGGTTCAAAATTGATTGGGAAATTTTGACAGGTTCGGGTAGCTTGATATGCTGGTGTCTTTACAGTACGGGGTATAAACCGCGCCGTAAAAACAACGTGCCGTCAACAAGCTTCCATAGTGATACATATGTTAGGTTTGGGAGTTAATAAAACAACTGATGATAGCTTTTCTAACCTTTATTTCCAAAATAGGCCTGCTTACATAGTTTTGCTATTAGTACAAGTCGTGAAGTACAAGCTGCGTGTACTATCTCATCAGCCAATAGGATTCATCCAAAAGCAAAACCAAAATTGTGTCGAAGACTCATGATCGGTGGCGGCGACCTCTGGCGAGGAATGCGTGCGGGTAATCTACCCGTCTCGCTCTCTCGCACGCGCGCGCTCATAGTAGCGCGGCCTGCTTGCACACTATAAAGATCCACGGTCGCTGCGCGGGCTCGCAGTACAGTGACCAGTTGACTCCGGAGCAGACGTGAAGCGCGTTGATGCGGCGAATGTTTCTGTGTATGCCACATCACTCCCCCCTAAGCAAACCGAACAACAGGCTTCACGCTTCTTCCTGATCTTGTGATGTACGGCTTACTGGTATGGTCGGGGATAGCATTATCCATGGCTTCTTCTGACTCATCAAGAATGTAGGCGGGTTTGAGCCTGTCCAAGGTTACTACTGATGTCCGTAGCGGTAATTTTATCTTGTAGTATTTGTCGTAGCGCTTAATCACTTCGTATGGTCCGTCGTATGGCGGCGTTAGCGGGGAACGAACGGTGTCGTTTCGCACGAAAACATGTGTGCATGTTGCGAGGTTCTTGTAGATGAATGGCTGTGTGCGACAATTGTATGTTTGAGGTGCGCTTCTGATTGATGCCATAGTTTCTGTGAGGCGCCTTACGTAGTCGTTCTCATTAATATCTGACTTTATGGGTAAGATGAAGTCCGCTGGTAAGCGGAGAGTGCCTCCATACGTCATCATTGCTGGGCTTAGATTGTTATTAGTGCGTAATGCCGTTCGTAAGCCCAATAAAACGCTAGGTAATTCCTCTGTCCATTGTGTTGTAGTACCGCGTGCCATCAGTGCTGCCTTGAGAGTTCGGTGCCACCTCTCTATTTGGCCGTTCGATTGCGGGTGGTATGCCGTGGTCCGTATGCGTGTAATGCCAAACTTCATCATTAATGATCGGAATAGTGATGATTCAAATTGGCGTCCTTGATCTGTTGATATCCTTAGGGGGCAACCAAATCGCGCGATCCAGTTTTCATAAAATGCTTGGGCGATGATCTCGGCGGTGATCTCGTGCACGGGAACTGCTTCTGGCCATTTGGTGCAACGATCGATAATTGTTACACAGTATCGGAAATCGTTAGACAGTCGCAATGGTCCGACGATGTCGATATGCACATGTTCGAAGCGTGCCGACTGTGGGAAATCGCTAAGCGGGGTTACGACGTGGCGATGAATCTTTGACCGCTGACAGTCGATGCACGCTCTGGTCCAGTTGCTTACTTCCTTGTTCATGTGTGGCCAAAAGAATTTTGAACACATCTGCCTTCTCGTGCATTTGACACCTGGATGACATAAACCGTGTTGAGCTTTGAATGCATCATAACGGTACGTAGTCGGTAAGTATGGTCGTGGTGTTCCCGTAGATGTCTCACATGTGATTGGTCGACTGATTCCAGTCAATGTGACGTCGGTGAACGTCAAGTTGGATTGTTTTCTTAGTTGTTTCAGGACTGGATCCTTCTCTTGCTCACTGGCTAGCGCAGCGTAGTCGATGTTAGATGGGCATTGTATGTCTTCAATACGTGACAATGCGTCAGCCACCGGGTTTGCTTCTCCTTGTACGTGTTTAATACTTGTGCAAAACTGACTAATAAAGTGCAACTGCCGCTCTCGACGTGGAGTATCGGTGGCACTCGGTGGGCGTGACAGGGCGTAGGCCAGTGGCTTGTGATCCGTAAATACGGTTACGTCACCTCCTTCTATTAGTCTTCGAAAGTGCTTGACAGCCGTGTATATCGCTAAGAGTTCACGATCATATACGCTGTAGCGGCGTTGAGTTTCACTCATGTTTTTCGAGAAATATGCTAGGGGTCTCCACTTGTTCTCTATTTTCTGTTGTAATACAGCTCCAAGGCTGTAGTCTGAAGCGTCCGTCATCAGGGCGAGGGGGCTTCCTGGTAGTGGATGTACCAGGTCAGTCGTTTCTAGAATGCTTTGTCGGCATTTCTCAAAAGCTAATTCGGCCTCCGGTGTCCATTCGATGGGTGTTTTATCATTACGTTTCTGATTGTGCAGATATTTGTTAAGCTCGTTTTGTAAGTCGGCTTGGTGCGGTAGGCAGCTGCGATAAAAATTAAGCATGCCGAGAAAACGGCGCAACTCGGCGATCGTCTTGGGTTTCGGGTAGCTGGATATCGCTTTCGTTCGTTCTTCCGTGGGTTTGATGCCGTTTCTCGATACTTCATAACCAAGGAAATTGATTTCGTTCTTTCCAAACTCACATTTTTCTAACTTCAGCATGACACCGTACTCTTTAAGGCGCTCCAATACTTGACATAGAAGTTGTTTGTGTGTCTCTTCATCTTCTGAGAACAATAATATATCATCCACATAGCAGAAGCAGTTGTCTATTACTCGCAGCACTTGATGCATGAACCGTTGAAATGTTTGGCTCGCGTTGCGCAAACCAAACGTCATGCATTTGAATTCAAACAGCCCGAACGGCGTAATAATGGCTGTTTTTTTGGCGTCCTCTTCTGCGATTGGGATCCAGTAATATGCCATTTTGAGGTCTAACTTCGAATATATTGTCATATTGTGTAGCTGGTATGTAAAATCTTGTATGCGAGGTATGGGGTAACGATCTGGCTGAGTAACTGCGTTCAACCTTCGATAGTCCCCACATACTCGAAGTCCTCCATCTTTCTTCTTTACAATGTGTAGCGGACTTGCCCACGGACTCTTTGACGGTATGCATATGCCCAGTTCCATCATGTGCTCGAATTCTTCCCTTGCAACCTTGTATTTATCCGGCGGTAAGGGACGGGCTCGGGCGAAGAGTGGGGGGGTACTTGCTGTGTCTATCCGGTGCATGATATCGTGTTTCGGTGGTTCCTTGAGCGTCATAGGGCGAAGCACTTCTGGGTATCGCTTTAAGATGTCATAATATACTTGGTCGGAACTTATGACATGTACTGTTTCCTCGCTTGTAGCAACCTCGAAGGCGTCAATTTCTAAGTCGGTAACATTATCGACAAGCTTCCTTTTGTGGAGGTCAACGAGCAGTTTGAAATGCCGTATGAAATCCGCTCCCAAGATAGAGGTCTTCACATCAGCCACGACGAATTTCCATAGAAAACTGCGACGTAAACCAAGATTCAGCCTTATGGTTTTTTCACCGTAAGTGTTGATTGGTGTGTTGTTTGCGGCATATAAACGGTAGGCGCTTGCAGTCGTTATTTTTCTTTTGTTTGTGGCGGCCAAAACTGAAATGTCGGCGCCCGTATCCACGAGGAAACGCTCTCTAGTGTCTCGATCGAAGATACAAAGGCGGTTGGTAGTGCAAGGGACATCGACGTCCGCCACCGTCGATGTCGAAGCTAGTTTAACGACGTTTGATTCTTTCTTCTACAACACGGTGACTCGCAGCGTTTCGCCTTGTCACCGAAACGAAAGTGATATCTGCATTCCCATGTCGGATCTCCGGGTTTTACTGAAGTCTTGTTATTCTGCCGTCGCCGAGAGTGTGACCGCGAATGTGACCGGAACGGGGGTCTGCGGCGCTGCGTCGAACGTCCTCGTAGCTCAGCCACTTCTAGGCGTAATTTCTCCATTTGTTTTGATAGCAGTTCTAAATGTGCGGACATCACTGGGTCTTGCGCGGATGTGGACACTGTAGCAACAGTTGCCGGTTCTGTATACTCCACCATCTTGTCGGCCATCGCGGCGAGGGTATCTAGCGATGACTCCGTGTTTACCGAAAGCACGACGCGCACTTGTGTGGGTAGGTGATTGAGCCATTCTATCTTCAATCCTTCGTCTGTTATCATGCCGCTTCCCAGTTCTCGCATTTTTCGCAGCAGCTGCGTGGGTTTTTGATCACCTAACTCCAGACCACTGATTAACTTCTGGAAGTTCTTCACGTCAGACTTGTCATACGCGGTGAGTAGGCGGTTCTTCACAGCTCCGTACTTGTCCGTTGACGGTGGGTTATATAAAATATCTGTGATGTGCTGCAGATCGGCGGCTTGTAGCTGTTGTAGGACATACCGAAATTTCTGGTCATCAGAAGTCTTCAGAGGATCCACGACGGCTTCGAACTGAATGAACCAGGCTCGTGGAATCTCTCTCCAGAATGGTAATAATCTTGATTGGATCGAAATTGCAGATAGTTCGGATTCCGACTTCATCGTTTTACTGTCTTCGCTCGTGTTCTCTAGCGACATCACGTCGGGGTCACCAATGTTAGGTTTGGGAGTTAATAAAACAACTGATGATAGCTTTTCTAACCTTTATTTCCAAAATAGGCCTGCTTACATAGTTTTGCTATTAGTACAAGTCGTGAAGTACAAGCTGCGTGTACTATCTCATCAGCCAATAGGATTCATCCAAAAGCAAAACCAAAATTGTGTCGAAGACTCATGATCGGTGGCGGCGACCTCTGGCGAGGAATGCGTGCGGGTAATCTACCCGTCTCGCTCTCTCGCACGCGCGCGCTCATAGTAGCGCGGCCTGCTTGCACACTATAAAGATCCACGGTCGCTGCGCGGGCTCGCAGTACAGTGACCAGTTGACTCCGGAGCAGACGTGAAGCGCGTTGATGCGGCGAATGTTTCTGTGTATGCCACACATACAACACTGACGACCGTGCCTACACACGGCAATTAACCTTTTGAACGCCATTGTCACATATACGTTACAAGCAAGCGCGTGCCCTGTACGCCTGCGACACAAATATGTGACAAAAAATGCGGTGCACTTTACCAAATAAACAATTAAATCATTACTTTTGTGTTTTTATTTGTATACCATAAATATTTAAAATTGTGGCTTGGTGTGGAGGGTACGCGCGTGCGTTTATGCTCTGGCGTTCAAAAGGTTAAACGTTAGTTAGTTATTCACGGCAAGAAAAACGTGTGTTAACAAAGGCCCTGTCCTTCGTTGCCGGTCTGTCAAAGGCGGGATACAAAAATCATAAGTCTAAAGTCAAAACTCAAGAAAAATTGTTTGTTAATTTTAACGTTTTTTTTTTTTTTTTTTTTTCATTATTTTTGTAGTAAGTACAGAACTCTTGGTGCGGAAGTTCGACATTCGAAATGCATGACAAAATAATTATTTTTATTGTGTATTTTACATTAATTTATCTATCCATGAATACTGTTGAAGTGTTGATCATATCAATGATTGAATATCAGTAGGATAATTCAGTTTTTATCCTGAAGCTTAACAGCTTCTACTATTTTTCAGGGCGACTTAAAAGGTGCTATCGACCAATATGTAAAAACTATTGGCTGGTTAGAAACCTCATATGTAATCCGGAAATATCTGGAATCTCGTCACTTGGAATCCTTAGTACAATACTTAGAAGAACTCCATAAGAAGAAGGGCTGTGCGACTGAGGACCATACTACTTTACTTCTAACCTGTTATATGAAGATTGACCAGCATGATCAACAAGGGAAGCTGAAGGAGTTCATCAATTCAAAGGATAAAATCATTGATTTTGACGTTAATGTCGCTATTAAGGTTGGTTTTGGCTTACTATAGTTGAATTCATAATCTCAGATAATTTACATCCCACCACTTAGCATTATGAAAATTTTCGTTGCAATGAAATTTGAAAGGTTCAAATTTCATCATGTCATGAATGACATTGAGTTTGTTGTTCCAAAACTTTTTCGTTTTGGATTCGGATCTGAAAAAAAAGCCGGTGGGTGACATTTTTTCAAAGGACTTTGTAGTTCCATGGCATGTTTGTTGATCACGCGACTCAATCATCAACTTTGAACGTTAATAACTCGGAAACATGACACTTTACGGGGTTGGTCTTTTATGTCTCATGCGCAGCCGCCATTTTCAAAATGACGCGACAGTATGCCATGCTCCATATAAAAATCTTCAAACCCATACACCATACATTTTGTTCCATAATATTGTAAGTATCAATGTAGCCACAAAACATATTTCACATTGGGTCCTTAATTGCTACTCTTTGAGACACTATTATGGAACACAAATTGTGGACAATCAAATGAATTCTTGTCGACAAATACATCTTTTTGAGGTACCCCACCACGTAGGTAGTCCAAAAAGCATGAATAAGAATCAACTCTATAGCCACGATAAAATCCTACACGCCATTTTGATCAACCCTTATCTCTAACTAGCTTCTGCCCGCGACTTCGGCCGCGTGAAATTTCGCCCTCCCCATTCACCGTCACAGGGGTGGAATTTCGAAAAACCCTTTCTTAGTGGATACCTACTCTTCACAAAGAACACACCCTCCACATTTCATGTCTCTAAGACCAGCGGTTTAGGCTATGCGTTGATATATCAGTCAGTCAGGACTTTGAATCTATATCTATACTACTAATAATAAAGCTGAAGAGTTTGTTTGTTTGAACGCGATAATCTCTGGAATTACCGGTCAGATTTGAAAAAATCTTTTTGCATTTGATAGCCCAATTCTTGAGGAAGGCTATAGCTATGACCCTTAGGAGCCGAGCAAAAAGAAAAAAAGTCAGAATGAAATTTAAAAAAGAAAAACGCTAAGCGAATACGAAGTGCTGCGACGGGGTGGGGGTACAAGAAATTTCACGCGGGCGAAGTCGCGGGCAGAAGCTAGTTTTATAAATATAGATTCTTACAGGTGATGCGCCAAGTAAGCGTAGACGATGCGTTATCGCTAGCGGCGAACCACAAGCGTCACGACTGGTACCTCAAGATGATGCTGGACGATAAGAAGGACTACCGCAAGGCTCTGGACTATATCGTAGAGCTGGAGTTCGATGACGCCGACCAGTTCATGAGGATGTACGGCCATCGGCTCATACAGCATGAGCCAGAAGAGAGCACCAAGTTTTTGAAGTGTGAGTTTGTCAATAGGATGATGTATTTTTTTTATTTTAAACTCAAAAAAATATTGTTTGCAAATTGTGAAAAAAATACTACACAAAGTCTAAAAGCTAAAAAAATTCAAGTTATAAATGTTTTAATAAGTGCTAGACAAAGACGGCACTACCATAGACGTGACGTCACAACTATGTAACTTTCTAATATTAGTCATCACCCCTAATAAGTGTTTATCTATTTTCATAATTATTATTTAAAGGGGGGCTTGTGGCTATGTAATAATAGTGGCATAGGTCGATCGATCAGGTTAAGCTACGCTTGCCGAGGTTGGTCCGTGGATGGGTGACCATCTTTACTGATATGTAAAGATGGTCACCCAAACCCCTCCGTGCCTTGAAAAGCACGTTAAGCCGTGGGTTCCGGCTGTCAATCGTGGATCTTTGACAGTCGTTACGGGTCGTCAGAAGCCCGAAAGTCTGACAACCAGTCTTACCAAGCGGTATCGTATTACCCAGTAACTGGGTTGTGGAGGTCAGTAGGCAGTCGCTCCATGTAAAATACTGGTATTCAGCTGCATCCGGTTAGACTGAAAGCCGACCCCAATATAGTTGGGAAAAGGTTAGGCAGATGATGATAATTATCATTAAAAACTACTATTTTTGATACTAGATTGATATTCGATTCGATTAGCTAGCTAGATTTTGGTTTAAGTATCATAATATAGACAATACTAAAACCAAATACTTGAGTTAATTCCCACACCCTAATTTTGTAACACACTATCAATCACAACCTGAATAATTTTGAAGGATATTGCTAATCCATTGATTCATATGTTTGAAACATTTGTCTGCTCAACAAAGTAAATAACGCAATGAATGTTGTTGAACTGTCAAAATGAAAGCCATTGCTACTGTCAGTGTGTTACGCAATGGCCCGCCGATATGTTACAGTTTTATAAACTACTATAAAATTACAGGCAGCAGTTGTAGCTATGAATTTTCGTAGGGATTTGGTCTCCTAGGAACTGCAGCGAGCTAAGATTGCATATTTTAACTAGATTTTATTAGGGAATCCGCCTGTTGAGGAAAGTTTTGAATATGAATGTGACTGGCTGTAAGAGTAAAGGAAGACCAAAGAAGTGATGGATGGACTGCCTGAAAGAAGTTATAGCTAGAAAGGGGGTGACTACTCAGATGACGACTAAAGAAAAGAAATGAAAAAAAAAAAACATGAAATTAAGTTTTTTTATTGTGCGGAAAACTGTAAAAAAAAAAATAGAGATTACTTTTTTTTGTAAAAAAATAATAATCTCTAAAATCACACATTTTTCCGTCTCACAGTACTATGCACAGACTACAAACCCCGCAGCAAGCCGTTGGTCGACGAGATTTCCCTTTCCGGCGGCGTCAGGGAGCCAATCAGCGCCCTTCCTGACGACTACATTCCCATGTTCCTGAGCAACTCCGAGCGGCTCATAGAGTTCCTTGAGCACATGACGCAGAAACAGAAGGACTGCTCCAAACTTGTGTTCGATGCGCTCATAGAACATTATATTCATGTTTGGTAAGATAGATGCTTATATGTAAATTTTGTATGTAGTTATTTATGTATCTATTATACAGCATTATACATGTATATATCTATGTATCTATTATAGTATGTTATTTTGGCACCACTGACAACCCCATTTTTTTTATATTCACGCAATCACTGTCCATTCCAAGGTTGCCTGGAAGAGATCGCAGAAAGCGATAAGGCCGCCCATTGTATGTTTTGTATTAATCGTATTTTTTTTTTGTTATGTATTTTCTGGTGTACAATAAAGTATATATAAATAAATAAATAAATAGATGTGATAACGTGATCGGACAACTGACACTGATCCTATTTTAGTATCACACTCGACCATGAATCCCGAAGCAAATTTAATCGATTTCTTAGTAGTTAACACTCAAATGTGAAAGAAAATCGAGTTTCTAACAGAATACCGGTAACATTACTTCATGTATGAAAAGTTTTAGTTCCACGAAGCGGATTTGTGTTTCAATGGAAAAGTTGTTCTAATCAGAGGTAGAATCATCCTCTTGCAAAATTCAGGTGACTAAAGTATCACCTTGTCTAATATATACAAATCTCGTGTCATAGTGTTTGTTATCGAACTCCTCCGAAACGGCTTGACCGATTTTTATGAAATTTTTTATGTATATTTGGTAGGACTGAGAATAGGTTGTAGGCATTTTTTTTATTTTTTGCAAAACATCGTTTGCTGGGTCAGCTAGTATATGAATAAAATACTCAAAATAACTAGCTGAACCAAATAATAATGGTCAGATTATTTTCATTCATCAGGGCAAAATCTCCAGAAAGCGAGAAGAAGGAATACGAAGAAAAAGTACTATGCTTACTAAAGAAGCCTGACGCTAACTATGACAAGGATCAGACTCTGATCATCTGTCAGATGCTAGGCTTCCAAGCGGGCGTGCTGTATCTCTACGAGGAGAACAAACTGTGAGTATACTCTACTATGTCATTTCTAAAGGACATGAACAGACGCCAGCATATCAAGCTACCCGAAACTGTCAAATTTCCCCAATCAACATTGAACCTTATGCTTTAGCGATAAAGTTGAAAATCTATTAAAGAAATTTGACAGATTGTAGTAGCTACTAGCTTGATGAGCTGGTGTCTGTACAAATTTTGTGTCCAGCACAAAGAGTTCATTACTATATTTAAAAAAAAATAACTGATAATATTTTAAATCCCACCACAGCTTTCGTTACTTGAACTTTATGGTAATTGGGAAATCATGTCCCAATTACCATAAAGTACCATAATAAGCATGTCCCGGACATGCTGTATAGCTTTAGCATTTTGTTTTATTTGTGTTCACCTCGGGGCCAAACTTGTATGGGTCCGATATCCATCTCCTTTGCGGAATACGGCTCGATGCGATGATGTTATATTAGAGTTGCTGAAATATTGAAGAATAATTAGTCGCTAAAACAAAATGAATCGTTAATAAGTTAGTAAAAACCCCGACCCGACCTCCGATGCTAAAAGCATCATGTAGGAGCAGACATACAAAAAACAAAAAAAAAAATTACCACCAAACATATAACACTGTTTTTAATAATTTCCCCCTAGTTGGCGGTCCCAAGTAGCAGTCCACCTGCGCAGCGGTGACGCGGAGGCCGCACTAGCTGTGTGCCGGCGGCGCGGCCAGCAGTGCCCGCGCGTGTGGCTGGACGTACTGTGGGCGCCGCCCCCGCCGCACTGCCTGCCCGAGCTGCTCAACGTCATCGGTCAGTACACGCAGTAGTAGCAAGTAGCAGTGCGCCTGCGCACACGCGCGGCCAGCAGTGCCCGCGCGTGTGGCTGGACGTACTGTGGGCGCCGCCCCCGCCGCACTGCCTGCCCGAGCTGCTCAACGTCATCGGTCAGTACACGCAGTAGTAGCAAGTGGCAGTGCGCCTGCGCACACGCGCGGCCAGCAGTGCCCGCGCGTGTGGCTGGACGTACTGTGGGCGCCGCCCCCGCCGCACTGCCTGCCCGAGCTGCTCAACGTCATCGGTCAGTACACGCAGTAGTAGCAAGTGGCAGTGCGCCTGCGCACACGCGCGGCCAGCAGTGCCCGCGCGTGTGGCTGGACGTACTGTGGGCGCCGCCCCCGCCGCACTGCCTGCCCGAGCTGCTCAACGTCATCGGTCAGTACACGCAGTAGTAGCAAGTGGCAGTGCGCCTGCGCACACGCGCGGCCAGCAGTGCCCGCGCGTGTGGCTGGACGTACTGTGGGCGCCGCCCCCGCCGCACTGCCTGCCCGAGCTGCTCAACGTCATCGGTCAGTACACGCAGTAGTAGCAAGTGGCAGTGCGCCTGCGCACACGCGCGGCCAGCAGTGCCCGCGCGTGTGGCTGGACGTACTGTGGGCGCCGCCCCCGCCGCACTGCCTGCCCGAGCTGCTCAACGTCATCGGTCAGTACACGCAGTAGTAGCAAGTGGCAGTGCGCCTGCGCACACGCGCGGCCAGCAGTGCCCGCGCGTGTGGCTGGACGTACTGTGGGCGCCGCCCCCGCCGCACTGCCTGCCCGAGCTGCTCAACGTCATCGGTCAGTACACGCAGTAGTAGCAAGTGGCAGTGCGCCTGCGCACACGCGCGGCCAGCAGTGCCCGCGCGTGTGGCTGGACGTACTGTGGGCGCCGCCCCCGCCGCACTGCCTGCCCGAGCTGCTCAACGTCATCGGTCAGTACACGCAGTAGTAGCAAGTGGCAGTGCGCCTGCGCACACGCGCGGCCAGCAGTGCCCGCGCGTGTGGCTGGACGTACTGTGGGCGCCGCCCCCGCCGCACTGCCTGCCCGAGCTGCTCAACGTCATCGGTCAGTACACGCAGTAGTAGCAAGTGGCAGTGCGCCTGCGCACACGCGCGGCCAGCAGTGCCCGCGCGTGTGGCTGGACGTACTGTGGGCGCCGCCCCCGCCGCACTGCCTGCCCGAGCTGCTCAACGTCATCGGTCAGTACACGCAGTAGTAGCAAGTGGCAGTGCGCCTGCGCACACGCGCGGCCAGCAGTGCCCGCGCGTGTGGCTGGACGTACTGTGGGCGCCGCCCCCGCCGCACTGCCTGCCCGAGCTGCTCAACGTCATCGGTCAGTACACGCAGTAGTAGCAAGTGGCAGTGCGCCTGCGCACACGCGCGGCCAGCAGTGCCCGCGCGTGTGGCTGGACGTACTGTGGGCGCCGCCCCCGCCGCACTGCCTGCCCGAGCTGCTCAACGTCATCGGTCAGTACACGCAGTAGTAGCAAGTGGCAGTGCGCCTGCGCACACGCGCGGCCAGCAGTGCCCGCGCGTGTGGCTGGACGTACTGTGGGCGCCGCCCCCGCCGCACTGCCTGCCCGAGCTGCTCAACGTCATCGGTCAGTACACGCAGTAGTAGCAAGTGGCAGTGCGCCTGCGCACACGCGCGGCCAGCAGTGCCCGCGCGTGTGGCTGGACGTACTGTGGGCGCCGCCCCCGCCGCACTGCCTGCCCGAGCTGCTCAACGTCATCGGTCAGTACACGCAGTAGTAGCAAGTGGCAGTGCGCCTGCGCACACGCGCGGCCAGCAGTGCCCGCGCGTGTGGCTGGACGTACTGTGGGCGCCGCCCCCGCCGCACTGCCTGCCCGAGCTGCTCAACGTCATCGGTCAGTACACGCAGTAGTAGCAAGTGGCAGTGCGCCTGCGCACACGCGCGGCCAGCAGTGCCCGCGCGTGTGGCTGGACGTACTGTGGGCGCCGCCCCCGCCGCACTGCCTGCCCGAGCTGCTCAACGTCATCGGTCAGTACACGCAGTAGTAGCAAGTGGCAGTGCGCCTGCGCACACGCGCGGCCAGCAGTGCCCGCGCGTGTGGCTGGACGTACTGTGGGCGCCGCCCCCGCCTGCCCGAGCTGCTCAACGTCATCGGTCAGTACACGCAGTAGTAGCAAGTGGCAGTGCGCCTGCGCACACGCGCGGCCAGCAGTGCCCGCGCGTGTGGCTGGACGTACTGTGGGCGCCGCCCCCGCCGCACTGCCTGCCCGAGCTGCTCAACGTCATCGGTCAGTACACGCAGTAGTAGCAAGTGGCAGTGCGCCTGCGCACACGCGCGGCCAGCAGTGCCCGCGCGTGTGGCTGGACGTACTGTGGGCGCCGCCCCCGCCGCACTGCCTGCCCGAGCTGCTCAACGTCATCGGTCAGTACACGCAGTAGTAGCAAGTGGCAGTGCGCCTGCGCACACGCGCGGCCAGCAGTGCCCGCGCGTGTGGCTGGACGTACTGTGGGCGCCGCCCCCGCCGCACTGCCTGCCCGAGCTGCTCAACGTCATCGGTCAGTACACGCAGTAGTAGCAAGTAGCAGTGCGCCTGCGCACACGCGCGGCCAGCAGTGCCCGCGCGTGTGGCTGGACGTACTGTGGGCGCCGCCCCCGCCGCACTGCCTGCCCGAGCTGCTCAACGTCATCGGTCAGTACACGCAGTAGTAGCAAGTAGCAGTGCGCCTGCGCACACGCGCGGCCAGCAGTGCCCGCGCGTGTGGCTGGACGTACTGTGGGCGCCGCCCCCGCCGCACTGCCTGCCCGAGCTGCTCAACGTCATCGGTCAGTACACGCAGTAGTAGCAAGTAGCAGTGCGCCTGCGCACACGCGCGGCCAGCAGTGCCCGCGCGTGTGGCTGGACGTACTGTGGGCGCCGCCCCCGCCGCACTGCCTGCCCGAGCTGCTCAACGTCATCGGTCAGTACACGCAGTAGTAGCAAGTAGCAGTGCGCCGCGCACACGCGCGGCCAGCAGTGCCCGCGCGTGTGGCTGGACGTACTGTGGGCGCCGCCCCCGCCGCACTGCCTGCCCGAGCTGCTCAACGTCATCGGTCAGTACACGCAGTAGTAGCAAGTAGCAGTGCGCCTGCGCACACGCGCGGCCAGCAGTGCCCGCGCGTGTGGCTGGACGTACTGTGGGCGCCGCCCCCGCCGCACTGCCTGCCCGAGCTGCTCAACGTCATCGGTCAGTACACGCAGTAGTAGCAAGTAGCAGTGCGCCTGCGCACACGCGCGGCCAGCAGTGCCCGCGCGTGTGGCTGGACGTACTGTGGGCGCCGCCCCCGCCGCACTGCCTGCCCGAGCTGCTCAACGTCATCGGTCAGTACACGCAGTAGTAGCAAGTAGCAGTGCGCCTGCGCACACGCGCGGCCAGCAGTGCCCGCGCGTGTGGCTGGACGTACTGTGGGCGCCGCCCCCGCCGCACTGCCTGCCCGAGCTGCTCAACGTCATCGGTCAGTACACGCAGTAGTAGCAAGTAGCAGTGCGCCTGCGCACACGCGCGGCCAGCAGTGCCCGCGCGTGTGGCTGGACGTACTGTGGGCGCCGCCCCCGCCGCACTGCCTGCCCGAGCTGCTCAACGTCATCGGTCAGTACACGCAGTAGTAGCAAGTAGCAGTGCGCCTGCGCACACGCGCGGCCAGCAGTGCCCGCGCGTGTGGCTGGACGTACTGTGGGCGCCGCCCCCGCCGCACTGCCTGCCCGAGCTGCTCAACGTCATCGGTCAGTACACGCAGTAGTAGCAAGTAGCAGTGCGCCTGCGCACACGCGCGGCCAGCAGTGCCCGCGCGTGTGGCTGGACGTACTGTGGGCGCCGCCCCCGCCGCACTGCCTGCCCGAGCTGCTCAACGTCATCGGTCAGTACACGCAGTAGTAGCAAGTAGCAGTGCGCCTGCGCACACGCGCGGCCAGCAGTGCCCGCGCGTGTGGCTGGACGTACTGTGGGCGCCGCCCCCGCCGCACTGCCTGCCCGAGCTGCTCAACGTCATCGGTCAGTACACGCAGTAGTAGCAAGTAGCAGTGCGCCTGCGCACACGCGCGGCCAGCAGTGCCCGCGCGTGTGGCTGGACGTACTGTGGGCGCCGCCCCCGCCGCACTGCCTGCCCGAGCTGCTCAACGTCATCGGTCAGTACACGCAGTAGTAGCAAGTAGCAGTGCGCCTGCGCACACGCGCGGCCAGCAGTGCCCGCGCGTGTGGCTGGACGTACTGTGGGCGCCGCCCCCGCCGCACTGCCTGCCCGAGCTGCTCAACGTCATCGGTCAGTACACGCAGTAGTAGCAAGTAGCAGTGCGCCTGCGCACACGCGCGGCCAGCAGTGCCCGCGCGTGTGGCTGGACGTACTGTGGGCGCCGCCCCCGCCGCACTGCCTGCCCGAGCTGCTCAACGTCATCGGTCAGTACACGCAGTAGTAGCAAGTAGCAGTGCGCCTGCGCACACGCGCGGCCAGCAGTGCCCGCGCGTGTGGCTGGACGTACTGTGGGCGCCGCCCCCGCCGCACTGCCTGCCCGAGCTGCTCAACGTCATCGGTCAGTACACGCAGTAGTAGCAAGTAGCAGTGCGCCTGCGCACACGCGCGGCCAGCAGTGCCCGCGCGTGTGGCTGGACGTACTGTGGGCGCCGCCCCCGCCGCACTGCCTGCCCGAGCTGCTCAACGTCATCGGTCAGTACACGCAGTAGTAGCAAGTAGCAGTGCGCCTGCGCACACGCGCGGCCAGCAGTGCCCGCGCGTGTGGCTGGACGTACTGTGGGCGCCGCCCCCGCCGCACTGCCTGCCCGAGCTGCTCAACGTCATCGGTCAGTACACGCAGTAGTAGCAAGTAGCAGTGCGCCGCGCACACGCGCGGCCAGCAGTGCCCGCGCGTGTGGCTGGACGTACTGTGGGCGCCGCCCCCGCCGCACTGCCTGCCCGAGCTGCTCAACGTCATCGGTCAGTACACGCAGTAGTAGCAAGTAGCAGTGCGCCTGCGCACACGCGCGGCCAGCAGTGCCCGCGCGTGTGGCTGGACGTACTGTGGGCGCCGCCCCCGCCGCACTGCCTGCCCGAGCTGCTCAACGTCATCGGTCAGTACACGCAGTAGTAGCAAGTAGCAGTGCGCCTGCGCACACGCGCGGCCAGCAGTGCCCGCGCGTGTGGCTGGACGTACTGTGGGCGCCGCCCCCGCCGCACTGCCTGCCCGAGCTGCTCAACGTCATCGGTCAGTACACGCAGTAGTAGCAAGTAGCAGTGCGCCTGCGCACACGCGCGGCCAGCAGTGCCCGCGCGTGTGGCTGGACGTACTGTGGGCGCCGCCCCCGCCGCACTGCCTGCCCGAGCTGCTCAACGTCATCGGTCAGTACACGCAGTAGTAGCAAGTAGCAGTGCGCCTGCGCACACGCGCGGCCAGCAGTGCCCGCGCGTGTGGCTGGACGTACTGTGGGCGCCGCCCCCGCCGCACTGCCTGCCCGAGCTGCTCAACGTCATCGGTCAGTACACGCAGTAGTAGCAAGTAGCAGTGCGCCTGCGCACACGCGCGGCCAGCAGTGCCCGCGCGTGTGGCTGGACGTACTGTGGGCGCCGCCCCCGCCGCACTGCCTGCCCGAGCTGCTCAACGTCATCGGTCAGTACACGCAGTAGTAGCAAGTGGCAGTGCGCCTGCGCACACGCGCGGCCAGCAGTGCCCGCGCGTGTGGCTGGACGTACTGTGGGCGCCGCCCCCGCCGCACTGCCTGCCCGAGCTGCTCAACGTCATCGGTCAGTACACGCAGTAGTAGCAAGTAGCAGTGCGCCTGCGCACACGCGCGGCCAGCAGTGCCCGCGCGTGTGGCTGGACGTACTGTGGGCGCCGCCCCCGCCGCACTGCCTGCCCGAGCTGCTCAACGTCATCGGTCAGTACACGCAGTAGTAGCAAGTAGCAGTGCGCCTGCGCACACGCGCGGCCAGCAGTGCCCCTTAAAACAAAGAGGAACATTATTAAGAGCACTTTTATAATGAATTAATTTCAAAATAATTTGCATATTAATGTAATAAATCTTGTCCACAGCTAATGAAAAGTTACTGTCACCTATTCTTGTCATCGACTGTCTCGCTAGCACACCTACATACACATTAGGAGATGTTAGAAAGTAAGTATAATAATTATGTTAACCACCTTTATTTTGTATGTATTTATTGTTTTGCAAGTAGAAATCTAATAGAATTATTCGCAGTGCAGTTTTCATTACAAAAATCCTCCTACATCACTTTCGTACATTTTCTATAAACCATCGCACACAAAAGGCAAATGAAGACCAGTAGTACCCCAGTGTAACGGCCGCGACTTACGATTTGTAGGTCGTAGGTTCGAACCCAAACAGTTTACTTTGTGAAAATTATTTCATCACCACTGCTCTCAAAATGGTGAAGGAAAACATCGTGAGGAAACCGGCATGTCCTAGAACCAAAGTTTGAAGACAAGTGACATCTACCAACCCGCACTGGGCCAGCGTGGTGGATTACGGCCCACTCCCTCTTACTAAGAGGAGGCCTGTGTCCCAGCAGTGGGAAGATTATAGGCAGTTTTTTTTTTTTTTTTTATTAGCCTGCACTGTCCCACTCCTGGGCAAAGGCCTCCATCCACTCCTTCCATCTCTCGCGAGCCCGCACGTCCTCCTTCCAGTCTTTGTGGAACCTATCCAGCTCGTCCCGCCATCTCCTACGTGGTCTGCCACGACCCCGCCTCACTGTCTCAGGGCACCAATTTTGCGCTATTTGGGCCCACAGTTTGTCCCATAGGCTAATTATGCTACAAAAAAGCGGGCCGCACCGCACTTTAGATTTTAAAATGCGTTGTATTGCGGCCGGATGCGGCTATAATGTGCGCTTACCTTTAATATTTGAAATTCCAAAACCGACTTAGCTTGCATGCTCTATTTGTGCAGCTGTATTTTTATATAAATTTTGGTATTACAAAAATAATCTTTAAAGGAGCAGTAGTCTCAGTTTTTTCAGTCACGTTCGATTGCAAGCGCGTTAGAATTTTGTAGGGAAAAAAGTTAAAGCGCCACCTGGTGGTCACTAGGAGAAACCTAATTTCCCATACAAAATTCTAACGCGCTCGCAATCGAACGTGAGTCGAAAAAACTCACACTAAGGCCACAGTAGTATTTTCATATAAATTTTGGCATTACAAAAATAATCTTTAAATAATTATCCTCTTTTTTACCAAGGTATCTAACAGACGTCCTAAAATCCGAGAACGAAGTTATAACCAGAGAACAACAACTTTCATCTAAATACCGCACCGAGAGCGAGAAAATGCGTGAACAGACCACCGTGCTACAGAGCCAGCCCGTCGTGTTCCAGTCGTCACGCTGCGCCGTCTGCAACAAGCCGCTGGAACTGCCCACCATGCACTTCTTATGTCAACACTCCTTCCATCAGAGGTGAGCTATCAGAGCGGGCTGCAGAATTCTTTGTAACTGTAAACGTGAAAAAAACCGGGTGTATCGCGTCTAGAGGGTCAATTTAAATTAACTAGAGAAACTCCACAGTTGGAATTTTCGGTATCTAAACAGGATAAAACAAAAAAATAATCGACGTTTCTTATTGGGATTAACGACCGCAGGTGAGAAATATCATTAAAAAAATCTGTTCTTTTTTTTTAAACTTCACAGATTCTTAACACGATACAACACAAAAAAAAACAGTGGCACTCCGGGAGTGCCGACAGAAGTGAAAACAAAACACAAACAGAATATTATACTTTGCCATCACTCACTGACATATCGGATGTAATCCGATATGTCAGTGAGTGATGGATAAAACTTAGTACATTCCGAGGACAGCCGAATTCATCCGATTTCTTTTTTTGAATTATTGTCTTATAAACAAAACACGCGCGGTGTCGCTTACGGTAACAAAGGTTTTTTCCCATCTCAAAAAATGTCCAACGCGCCTAAAGAAGTTTTCATTTAAAAAAAACAGATTTTCTAAACTCATGCTTCAAGTAAACTACCCAACCAGTCTCGAGATATTTTTTCTTATTTTGTTGGATCTCTTTACCTACCACATCTGCGGAGTTTGGCTAGCTAATTTAATACCACATTGTATACAATCTTAATCTATGTCATTGTCTAACATCGAAACTACATGATGTTTACAAACACTAATAGTTATTTTGTTTTCAGCTGCTTCACAACATACACGGAATCGGAAAATGAATGTCTGGTGTGCGCGAGCGCCCGACGCCGACCTGACTCACAGCCACACGTCGCTGAGGCGTTACATGCAAGACTGCACAACGAACACGACCCGTAAGTACTACACCTGTATGACAAATATCAACTTTATTTCAATAATTATTAAGTTGATTTCAGAGTGACTAGCACAAAGACAAAGTTATAAAAATGTTTTAAGTTGTAGCGTAAACTGAACTTTATTGTGTAGGAATTAAAGTTATTTTTCCTTAATTTTTTCAATTCATATTTGTTTACATTTTTGGCAAATAAATCGCGAATGCACGGTAAATTTAATTATTATAAGAATGTCAGATAATTATCAAGTCTTAGAAAAATAAACTCAATGTCTTACATTATAAAGTTCAAATTCCATTGCTACCAAAATTTATTTAGGACTTCACTAAAAAATCAACTTTCGCTGATAAAGTTAATATGATGGCAATGAATGTAGATGGCTCTAGACTGAATTTTAGTAAAAAATATTGCGAGTACGTACTCCGAGGGTTGAAAATCCAACAGTGTATTTTTTTTTACGCCCTGGTATGCGCTCCGTTGGATTCTCAACGCTCGGCTCAACACTGAGAGTTGAAAATCCAGTGATCTATAAACTTTGGGTGCGTTCCGAGTTGGGAATGTAATCTATGTAATCGATTTGAGCGTGCTTAAACCCGTACCGAATTAGCGTGAGTGCGATAACGATGTCCCGTGAATTGTCATAGATGACGTCATGTCATGCGCCATCTTGCGATAACGCCGGCCATGCCTTATAATAATATCACCGTGAGCGCTGTCAAAAATGTCCAGTATGTGTGTGAGGATGTGTCAGTGTGAGTTTTGTTTTGAGTTGCATCTTAACTTTAAAAAAAGCTAACGTGGCATTTTCGAAATTGTGCTTCTGGCTAACAGTCACCACCTAACCAAAGAAGAAGAACTGAAGAAGAAATTTGGTGTTTATACAAAGAAATACAGTAATAATATCGTTTTGACATTGAGTAAGCACTGAGCGCGTTCACGAGCGTTCCGAATTGTTGACAGCTGTCAGCTGTCATAATCGTAATATCTAAATCGGAAAGCAGGTGAGGTGATGTGAGCGCTGTGAGCGATTATAACAAATTCGGAATGCGGCCTTTATATATATAGCTCGTGCTTTGACTTAGACATGTGCCCGTCTCTACCTTGCACTTGTAGTTTGACAGCTGTGCGACAGTGACAGGAATAACGCTTAGCCAAAGTACGCTCGTAGATCTAAGCTAAGTACCTCACATTCTACACTGCGGAGACTCACAGTTTTCGTCGCTTGTTATACTGGATATTATGCCACCGAGACTCTGCACGAATGTGACCCGTACCTAATTGAATGATTACTACTCGCGTAATTGGTAATTCAACGCTATTTTCAGAGTAATCAAGGAAATAGTCCATTCACTTTTAAGTATCCAGTATGCGACAGTTGCGAACCACTTTTCGGCCACTAGTCGAGGTCGTTTCTTTAATGAATTCCTTTCTTACCTTTCTGCGTCCAATCACCAGCTGTACAAACAAAACTGACACTTATTTCTTACGCGTTCTTATTGGCCTGCTGGGGTTATAACTTCCTCGCCTACTAATTGGATTTGCCGGACGGGGTCCATAATAAATTTATCTAAACATCAAAACTAATATTATAAAGAGAAAAAAATTGATATTTTGTATGTTTGTTTGTTACGCTTTTACGCTAAAACGACTGAACGGATTTCGATGAAATTTGGCACATGGTCCAGGACCACGATCTGGATTAGGACGTAGGTACTTTTATCCCGATATTCCCACGGGATCGAGACTTATGCGGGTGTATCCGCGGGGCGCAGCTATCACACTAATATTATAAAGGCGTAAGTTTGTGAGTGTGTGTGTATTTGTTTATATGTTTGTTACTTCTTCACGCTCAAACGTCTGGACCAATTTAGATAAAATTTGGTATGGAGGTAGCTGACACCCTGGATTAACATATAGGCTACTTTTTATCCCGATATTCCCACGGAATCTAAACTTATGCGGGTGAAACCGCGGGGCGCAGCTATTATAATAAAAGTTTGCCACACATTATGAAAGGCAATAACTGATTGAGTATTAACTTACTCTTAAGCTCTGCTTGCAACACATATCACTAAACGCATTTAGCGCTAAGTGAATTTAAAACATGGTTCTAATTCTGCCAATCACTTGAAGAATACAGAGACAAGATGATGTGGGGCTTGTGGCTAAGTAATAACAGCCGCACGGGTCAAACGATCAGGTTAAGTTAAACTTGCCGCGGTTCGCCCGTGGATGGGTGTCCAATGACCATCTTCACATACCAAGACCCCTTCCTGGCCTCGGAAAGCACGTTAAGCCGTTGGTCCCGGATGTTATTTGTGCGGATCTTTGACAGTCGTTATAGGTTGTCAGAAGCCCAAAAGTCTGACAACCAGTCTTACCAACAAGTTACCCACTGGGATGTGGTGGTTAGATTGGAAGCCTACCCCAACATAGTTGGGACAACGCTAAGTAGAATACAATAGTTGTATTCTACTTAGCGTTGTTGTTGTGGCGCCAGCAAGCCATAGAAGCGACTGATTGACTCAACATTTATCCAGGCCCTTAGAGATCCTATAATAGAAAGAATAGCCAGTACGATTGTTTCAGCATAAAAGTATATTACATTTGTATTGCATTCCAACATTCTACAGAATATCAATGAATGTTTCTATGAAAAGTTACTATTGTATCACAACAATCCATTGATGTCACTGTCTCGTCTTGCTGGCTATATTACCAAGTCCTATAGTTCTATTAAACTTCGTATTAAAAAGGTAACTGCAATAGTTACTCGTTAAGTGAAGTGTAATAAATCTCGAAAGGTTAACAGACATGGATTTTTTTACGATATTCATGATCGGTTTGAAAGTTTTGACGTTTATATTTATTAAGATATAAAGGGATAAAAATAAAGGGATATTACTAATGTATTTTGTAAGGATTAAAAAGAACAAATAGGGGTTTAATGGGAGGAATTTTGAGGTTATTTTTTTTAAACAAGTCTCTTCTTTACTTTTGAATCTGATTTATTACATTTCTTAAAGAAAAACGGAAAATCGATACTAAAACGTATTCTGTGTACACCTGAGTCACCTGACGCAACATTGATCGAAGTTAGCCAGTCGGTTGGCTGCGCGCACGCAATCATGTCGTCTTATCGACGCAATCGCATTTAATTCACCACAATATTAACGCGATAACGTGAAACATAGTGTTCAAATTAAAAACATGTATTTATCACTGATCAAATCTATCACAATTGCACCGTTTTCGTGGTGTTTTCCTAATAATACGGAAGAGAGGTATGGGTGAGTGAGATTGTATTATTGTAAACGTAGTTTCTTATTCTGTTTAGATTATTTTGTAACTAGTAACCCGCCCATGCTTCTCATGGAAGCGATTTACAGATGCGGCCACATTTCAAAACATCAAGATTTCTGTGTAGTTGAGACCGCGAAATTCAAATTTTCTTACGTTTTTTGCAATTTGCAGGTCAGTGTCAGGTTGTATCTTGATCAAAATATGATTCGCGACAATAACAGGTACATATTTAGACAATTATACAATGCGTAACATAATGAACGCAAGACCTCATACACCCCAATTAGAGTATTGAGTTAAAAGCATAATACAATGATCAAAACAATTTTTTTTTAAAGCTAACTATTTTTATTAATTAAATTGTGTTGACCCTATCATTACTTAATGCATTCAAAATTGAGTCTTATTGCCTTGACATAAGATTTAATTTTCTTTGGCTCAATCGGCGATCAGTATGGCAAAATACATAATTAAAAAAAAAAAACCTATCTTAAATGTTACCGAAATTGATTCAGTAATCAATTATGAACGAACTACTTTCAGGACTTGCGTTTATTCTGTTACACCTTGTATAATCATTAGAATCATTAATACATCTTTCTAAGTTAGATTTGTACCATAAGAACCAATCTCCTATGGAAAAGTGCAGGTTGTATCTTGATCAAGATACAACCGGACACTGACCTACAAATTGCAAAAAACGTAAGAAAATTTGAATTTCGCGGTCTACCACTATCCATTCACCATAACTTAAATATGAATGTCTTCTACAGATAAACCTTCCGGATTAAATTCTCTAAATGATTTTGAAGACTACATAAAAATTCGTTGTGCAATTTAGAAGAATTAAGCCATCACACAGACAGACTCAACACACTTTCTGATCTGTTATGGATAAATTGTATAAAATAAAAAAAAATAAAAAAGTTTCATGGTAAAAATCGTGTGTTTAAATTAATACCTACAGATACGTTATCGAAAAGATTTATGATTTTATCACCCTTCAAATTGAATCTTGTTTTTAGTTAAACGTTTCCATGTAAAACTGCTTTGATAGTAAAACTATTTTGTGATAATTTTAAAACCACAATAGAAGCCAATAACTTTACTAATCCATACTTTTATACTATACATATTATTTTAATATATTATATTATGTAATATTCACACTAATATTATAAAGGCGAAAGTTTGTGAGTGTGTTTGTATGTTTATCACTTCTTCGCGCACAAACGGCCGAACGTATTTGGATGAAATTTGGCACACAGATAGTTTATAACCAGGATTAACACATAGGATACTTTTTTTCCCGATATTCCCACGGGATCGACACTTATGCGGGCAAAATCGCAGGGCGCAGCTAGTAGTATTATAAATGCGGAAGTAGTATAAATATAACACAGTAGTATTATAACACTCTTTCTGTCTGACTGTTACCTTTTCACGTCTCAACTGCTGAACGGATTTCGATGAACGGATCAGAGGTAGACCATGACCTGCACCCTTATTGCGTAAAACACTATCAATCTCATCTGAATAGTTTTGGGAGGATATTGCTAATTCATTACTTCTTTAGTTTGAAAAATTTGTCTACTTTACAACGTAAATAACGCAATGAATGTTTTTTAACTGTCAATAGTGTGTTACGCAATTACCCCACTGGGTTTAGGACATAGAATATGTTTTTCTCCCGGTAGTACCTACATGCCCGTGGAATGATCTCCGAACAACACGCAGGCGTAACCGCGGGCAACAGCAAGTTACTTCTAATAAGGCATAATTATAACTACTGACCATGGTTTCAAATTGGCTGATTTCTTCTATAAAAAAACAACCATCGCCCTTCATCCATAAAGGCTGTAATAAAAAGTTGTTATCGCTCACAGTAAAAATCGTCATAAAAAACATACTTTTTGTTTATCAGTACCTACCTGCTATTTAAACATAGGCACAGCTGTATGTAACAGTAAAATGCATTTACAATAAAACAGGCATTCACAAGCCCTTTTGTTTCTCATGATCATGACCTATGCTTGCGTCGTCTTCACATACGCTAAGCCTCACCATCCGCATAGAACAGACCGTCCGGAACCGTTTCCTCAGAAAGGTCACGGGAGCCCCCTTCTATGTCCGCAATGAGAGTCTACACTTAGATCTCAGAATGCCCACCGTCCAGCAGTTCATGAAACGCCTTTCCATGCGTTTCTTTGATACTGCTATAAAGCACCCCAATTCCCTGACTCCCTCCCGCGTAAGTAGGATTCGCCGACCGAGGCATACCCTTACCGCATTCCCGATGACGCCACGATCCTCCTACGGGAGAGTAGTAAGGCCACCAGTACTCTCAGAAAGTACAAGTCCCGACAGCCGTCCTTCCGTCCTCGCCGTTGAGGCCCGTCGCGACGCCCCATACCATGTCCGCCCCGACCTTTGTTCCGAGCCAGTCCGCGCCGCTGAGCCTGTAGTTTTAAATCCGTCCCTAAATAATTCTGATCCAGCTTGTTCTTGATGCCCTCTCCCAAAGACGCCCTAAGCCGAGGTCCGTACCCCACAAGGGGTGCCCTTAGCGTGTAGTCGCTTAGTTTTTATGTTTTTTAAGCTCTGACTGAAGGCCTTAATTTTTTGAGGCATCCACAGGCAAGCCCGCAACTTCTAGGTTGAACTGCGAAATGCCATTTATATAAAAAAAACCCCTTTTGTTTCATTACAATTAACTAAACATTAGATATATATAGAGAACATTTTCGTAATAATATAATGTCATATAATGTCTTATTTAAAAAAAGATAACTGAAAATCTCTGTTTCTATGGAAAATTTAAAATCGGTCTAATTTGGCTGTAACATTATTTTTCAAAAATGTTCTTAACTTTTTGGACCTTTGTATCTTGCTTATGCGTATGAAGTTTCATTAAAATCGGTTCATTCATTTCGAAAAACAAGGGCTTGAAAGTTGCCGTACGGCGTAAACGCTCTTAATTGGGATTACCAAATTTACAAACACGCCGTGAATATGTGTGTAAGTACAGGAGCTCTCGGTACCGTCCGAGACAATAGCTAAGTCGGAAGTGTGGTGCTGACGCTACTCGTCTTCGCGCACACATTCACAGCGCATTTGTACACTTGGTAACCACAAGTAAAGTGCGCGTCGCTTCGTAAGACTGAAACACTATATTTTATATGAACCATCGCACACATATTATTGATCAACATACAAGACAACAGTACTACCTAGTAACTGTAGTACCAAAAGTAGATATCAGACATAGTAACTGTGACATTGAAGAAGTTAAAGTAGCAAAATTCTTAGGTTTATTCCTTGATAACCAGCTTAACTGGAAGGCCCACATAGATGACCTAAGTAAGAAAATAAATAAATCAGCATATGCACTTTTCCAAATTGCTAGAAAAATAAATATGGATGCACTACTAGTTGCATATCACGGCTTAGTAGCCTCAATTTTGAGATATGGTATTATTTTCTGGGGAAATTCTACTGATAAAGATATCATTTTTAAGGCACAAAAAAGATGCATAAGATCAATGTGTGGTCTGAAAACTGACGTTAGCTGTGTACCATTCTTTAAATCGCTGAAAATACTTACCTTACCCTCATTATATATTTTTGAAATTAGTGTTTTCGTCAAAACAAACATGAGGTTGTTCGAAAAAGTGTCAACGTTACGAGATGTTGCGATTCGTAGCCAATACGCAAACTCTCTAAGCAATCAGCGCTGTAAGACTGCCTTAGTGAGAAAGAGCGTTTTAGGTATGGCACCGCGCATTTACAATAAATTACCAGATGTCATAAAAAATTTGAATGTTACACAATTTAAAAAAAAATTAAAAATGTTATTAATTGAAAAATGCTATTATACGACTGATGAATTTCTGAATGATGTATTAATGTAGACTTATTTATTTATTTGACTGGAGAAACAAATTTTAATTGAATATTGTGACTAATTGTAATTTGTGATTATTTATTTATGCATTAACTGTAGAAATTATTCCATATTGTTTTTATTTAGCATGCAACCATATTTGTACGCCTCTTGGCATAACATAGCGAACTATGAACTTTAATTTAAGAACTGTATTGACTACCTATGTTACACAAATAAAAAATGATTATGATTATGATGATTATAACATACAAACGTAAGAAAATTTGAATTTCGCGGCCTACTTTATCACATCCCCCTTAATAGCCCGCTAAAATTCAGTACCTTGTGTTGTAACCAGCCATTGTCTCTTAGAAGAGTAAACAACATGAACATTTCGGCCTCCATGTTTTAGTAAGCAAGCCATCGTTCAAGTCAGGCCTCATTCTGGCAAATGTTGTGTGACACCGTGTTTTATAAACATACTTGATACTGACAATGGTTATTGTTAAATGCTTTGGGAAATATGTTTTATAAGAAGACACTATTATATTCAATCTTTATTTTAAGGGGATTTTTTTTTAATTCGAATTTTCTTACGCTTTTTGCATTTTTTCAGGTCAATGTCAGGTTGCATAATGTTAATATGATATTGATAATATGACTTTACAGAATCATAATCATTAAAATCGCTCTAAGTTCCCTATTGAATGACCTATTTCATGAAATATCAAAAAACGTAAGATTTGAATTTCGCGGGTTACCTTGGCGCCAGAGAGGCCTGTGGCTAATTACTAACAGCCTAACAGCCGCACGGGTCGATCGATCAGGTTAAGCTACGCTTGCCGCGACTGGTCCGTGGATGGGTGACCATCTTAATATACCTAGACCCCTCCGTGCCTCGGAAAGTACGTTAAGCCGTTGGTCCCGGCTGTCAGGGGTGGATCTTTTGTCAGTCGTTACGGGTAATCAGAAGCCCAAAAGTCTGACAATAACGTTAAATGCCTAATAACTTCCTCAAAAATTGGGTTACCAAATGCAAAAATATTTTTTCAAATCTGACTGGTAATCCCAGATATTAGCGCGTTAAAAGCAAACGAACTTTTCAGATTTATTTTAAGTATAGATATCATCGGCTATTTTCATCATCATCTGCCTAGCCCTTTCCCAACTATTTTGGGGTCGGCTTCCAGTTTAACCGGATGCAGCTGTTTACCAGTATTTTACATGAAGCGACTGCCTATCTGACCTCCACAACCCAGTTACTGGGTAATACGATACCCCTTTGTAAGACTGGTTGTCAGACTTTCGGGCTTCTGACTACCCGTAACGACTGTCAAAGATCTACGAATGACAGCCGGGACCAACGGCTTAACGTGCTTTCCGAGGCACGGAGGAGTCACGGTATGTAAAGATGGTCACCCATCCACAGACCAACCGCGGCAAGCGTAGCTTAACCTGATCGATCGACCTGTGCGGCTGTTATTATTTAGCCACGGACCCCATCATCGGCTATTTTCATTAATCAATAATCTTTCATCTTCCAGTTACGCAGTAGTCTCAGAATACTACGGACGCGGCCTGTTCAACAAGCTGACCGTAGTAACAGAGAGTGGGGCAGTAGAGCCTCCCACGCCGGTCGGGCCCGCTCAGCCGGCACCGCCCGCGCCGGCTCCCGCGCCGCAGTCGTACGGACCCGGCGCTGAGGCCAAGCTAAGGCAAACGGAGGGACAGAGCAAGCAGGGTGAGTTGAACTAAAGCCGTATTTTTACGACACTTAGAAGAAACAAGTGCGTGTCGGACCACGCCCAATGAAGGGTTCCGTGGTTGGAATGAATTTATCCCAAGAACAAACTTAACATTGTAGTTGAAAAACATGTTCTCCCATACATTCCAACTGAAAATTTAAGTTTGTACGCACAATATTGAGAGATTTACCATGTTGTTTTAAGAGAACAGACTTCTTATAGGTTTTCCTGTAATCTATAGGTATAGAACTATTAACTGTATTTTTTTTTCAAAATTTTAGGCTCAGTAGTTTCGGGGATAATGGGGGAAATGGTCAATTTTCAAATTCAAATTTCAAATTCATTTATTGCTTATTACAGGTGTATGGTCAGTTCTTATAATTATTTGTTATAATAGGTATCTCTGTAACATACCCATGGGGTGTACAATGTTTCAAAATAATAATAATTTATCAAAATGAAATTAAATACATCACTGGTCATAATTTCGTCTTATTTTCTTAAATAACTTTAATACAATTTACTTTAAAATTATGACAAAAATATATTTTTGATCCTCACAGTAAGCCCCTTTCATTTGATATGTCGCACGGTACAGATTGCAAAACTTTTATTTTTTATTTTAATAGCAACCTTATTGTAATCATTATAAAGATCACTGTGATTTCATCAGTCATGCAAAATCATAGGTTAAATAACTGCAACAGGACATCATCTACCTAGCCTTTTCCCAACTATTTTGTGGTCGGCTTCCAATCTAACCGAATTCAGCTGAATACCAGTGTTTTACATGGAGCGAATGCCTATCTGACCTCCACAATCCAGTTACTCTATGTAAAATACTGGTATTAAGCTGCGTCCGGTTAGACTGGGAACCGACCCTAACATAGTTAGGAAAAGGCTAGGCAGATGATGATCCATCTGATAGAGATCTCTGTATTTAATCATATCAAACCAGTATCTCTATTTTAAAATATATAGCTTAATGTCATCAACATCGTTATTTCACGTACGGAATTATGAATAACATTTTAAACTAATTCTCCAGTATTATCGACTTCATGTCATTAATTAATATTCCCTTATCAAAACCCAACGAACTTACCATTAAAAACATGGCCATTTCTATTTTTAATTCAATAATATTATTATTATCATTAATAATGACCATGGAAAGAAGGCGTGAGTTTATGTATGTAATCTGCGTTCGCGATTTATTTGCCAAAAATGTAAACATATATGAATTAATGGAAAAATAACTTTAATTCCTACACTATAAAGTTCAGTTTACGTTACAACTTCATTTTTATAACTTTTTCAATAGTGCTAGTCACTCTGAAATCAACTTAATTGTGATTGAAATAAAGTTGATATTTGTTTAACTTGAAATAGGGTGGGGGTGTACAGAACTGCGCAGTTTTACTATACAAACTAACGACGTATTATTATTATTATTTCCAGTATTCGTATCAAACACAGCAAAACAAGTGGCACCGAAAGGCACCACAGTGGTTCCCGTCCCAGAGGGCAGAATGAGGCTAATCGAGCAACAACGATACAGCTCGAGCCTCGAGGCAAACCTGAACAAACTCGAGCCACCGGTTCACAAACTATCCCCATACTCCTCACCAATCACGGCTAAGAAACGATTTGAGGAAAAACCCCGAAGTACTGGAGTCTCACCCGTCGTTCATCATAATATTTCTGCAGCCATAAGTAATGCGTCAAACAAAAATCCTTTCGAAGATGACACCTATGATGAAGCCAAAAACCCTTTTGCGGAAGAAGCTACGGAACCAAAGAACCCTTTTAACGAAGAAGATGATTATGACAGTAATTACAATCCGTTTTCATGAAGCGAATGTCGGTTGACTTGTGCGAAACTTTAAAGTGATCGGGCTCACTTGATGAGCTAAGAAGTTGTACTGAGTCGTGATTTACTAAAGTTACGAGAAATAGCAATGACAAATTGTAACACAATTTGTAATCACGTTTGTAATCCCCGAAAGGTTATGCAGACGTGTACTTGTAGTACACCGACATTGTAGGCAATAATTTGAATTTTTGTTTTGTATTTATCCGTAACAATTTAGCCACACTATAATCCAACTTATCGTCCGACCATAGTGTTAAATTGTCTTAAGAATGATTTTCCACCAAACGGCTCGCATCGCATCGGATCGGAAGGGATACGAACGGATGCGGTGACAGCCGATCGCGTCCGGCAGGATCTCGACGCATACGATCGGCTCCTCACCGTCGCTTGTAAACGTTTCTGCGCCTAGTCAAATAGTTTCATTCCTACCGTGTTGACGTGTTCTAATTTTTGAAAATGGTTGAAGTTGACGTAGTATTGTTGGCATTATAGAAAAAACCATTTAGGAAGAAAATAATCATAAAACACAGAAGAGGAAAAGAAAAATTTGGACGACAGCCGATCGCAAGCATACGGAGCCGATCACGCGTCGCAGCATACTTTCGGCTACGATCGCGTGTCGCGGAAGACGCCCGCGTTCAAGCTGCTGTGCGAGGCTTGGTAATATAGACTTTAAAAACTGTGTACACGATTTAATATCGTTTAAAGATTGTAAAATCCGTTCCGATCCGATGCGGTGCGAGCCGTTTTGTGGAAATCATACAATCAAAGTGAATCAATTTAGTTGAACTGTGTAATGTATATCTATACTTAAAGTAAAGTCGCTTTTCCTGTGTTTCTCTGTGTCTGTCCGTGTGACCAGGTTGTTCTTCTAAATTACGGACGCAACGGGTTTCGATGCGGTTTTCACTATCATTTACACAATTGATGAAGAAATCTCGATAGTAAAAGCTGTGCGAAGCCGGGGCGGGTCGCTAGTATTGCCATAAAGCTTATCTATTTAGAGAAATGTGGGCAAACATGCAAAGGCGCTAGTATTTTAAATTTATTTATTTTCTTGCAATGAGAAGAACTACAGGGTCAATTTAAATTAGTTAGCGAAACTCCGCTAACATGATGGATATCAATATCTAAACACGATAAAACAAAACTGATTTTCTAAACTTATACAAAACTAAACGCAGTCGCTGACCCCAAAAAATTCATCAAATACTTTTCTGCCTGATTTATCATGTTTAGGTACCGATACCCACAGGGGCCCGTGGCTAAATAATAACAGCCGCGCAGGTCGATCGATCAGGTTAAGCTACGCTTGCCGCGGTTGGTCTGTGGATGGGTGACCATCTTTACATACCGTGACCCCTCCGTGCCTCGGAAAGCATGTTAAGCCGTTGATCCCGGCTGTCATTCGTGGATCTTTGACAGTCGTTACGGGTAGTCAGAAGCCCGAAAGTCTGACAACCAGTCTTACCAAGGGGTATCGTATTACCTAGTAACTGGGTTGTGGAGGTCAGATAGGTAGTCGCTCCATGTAAAATACTGGTATTCAGCTGCATCCGGTTAGACTGGAAGTCGACCCCAACATAGTTGGGAAAAGGCTAGGCAGATGACGAGGTATCGATACCCATTACGTCAGCGGAGTTTTGCTAGCTTATTTAATTTGACTCTGTATATTAGAGTTGCGCATGGCGTGGTATTAGCCGTGTGATCAATTTACTGCTGCCGCTTCGCATTCGAATCGTTAAATAAATCCTTCCTCGAGGCTATTTCAATGCAAACAAACTAGGTGATCTAAAGAAGTGTAGTCTCATATTTAAAACATCATTCTGTTTCGGTCATCTTCAAACGATTGGCCGAAACCAGGCCAGGCGCACTCCGCATTTTAGGTACAGTGCTTGCGCGTTGGCGGGGAAGTGATTTTGTAGGGTATTATAAAAGCGGCTTTCTTCATGATCAAAGGAGTGCATCTTCTGTACGTTAGTACTAAACGTTCTTTTTTGCCGAAACAGAACGATGTTTAAATTAAGGGGGAAGCGTTAGGGTAGTCCGCGAAATTAAAAGGAGATTGAAGATTTTATATGGAGCCGATACCTACTGTCTAAAAGTAATGAAAATGGCGGATAGGTAGGTGAGCCACGGGCCTTTAAAACCCTTTCTGATAGATAATTCAAAATGTCAATCAATAGGGTTCTATGAACTTAAGAAGGTTGTATGTTGAACAAAATATGATTCGCGACCGTAAATTTACAAAAAACGTATGAAAATTTGAATTTCGCGGACTACCCTGGCGTTTCCTCCTGAAGTGATTTGCGATGCGAGTGGGCATAAATGCCTGTGACATAATGATGGTGCCCTTATTCAGAAATGAAACAGAACTTAAAAGGGGGATGCCATCACTACTGCAAAACGTCATCGTAATTTTGATTTTATATTCTGCTGTATGTACACTTACACTTTCATGCAATGAAAGAAACGCTAAAAGACTGCAATGGATTTTTATAGCAATAAAAACGTTATGTCAACAAAAAAGTCGAGAGGTGTCGTAACACACCCGGTTGGAACGAAGTTCATTTCGCTGCATATCATCTATTAAGCCACCGCGGTCACACGGCGGTGTCCGCCGACAATAGATTTTCTATTGTGTCAGTTGTCTGGCATTCAACGTGTTAAATAACAGACAAAATTAATTAAATTAACAACGTTTGATACCTAACTAAATGAAAAAAAAAAGTTTTGTGGCCGTCTCGTAAAATGTTACATGTGCGTGTTGTTGTTTCGGACAAAATGTTTACACTTGTTTCGAACAAAATGTTTACACTTGTTTCGAACAAAATGTTTACATTGTTTCGGTCAAAATGTTACACTTGTTTCGAACAAAATGTTACACTTGTTTCGAACAAAATGTTACACTTGTTTCGAACAAAATGTTACACTTGTTTCGAACAAAATGTTACACTTGTTTCGGTCAAAATTTACCACAGTCAAAATGTTGTTTTGGTCTAGCTCTCATTCGCCAAGTGTCCGGAGTATGTGTGCGTTAAGAAGCTTTGTTCCAATAACATTTTTGTTTCCACACAATGCATGCTTTTACTTATCTTACTGGAATACTATTGTCGTAATATATATTTTTTTATGTAAATCATAGGGGCTGATATTTTCCCTAAAAATAAAAATTGTTTGTAATCAAATTATTTTTTACCTTAATTTTGACTTATACCCAAACACTAGTCAAAACAGTAAATATGATATTCCCTTATATTTTATTATAGTGTCTCAAAATGTATTGTACAATATTAATACATTCCTTATTTAGACATTCATTATTATTTCATGTATAGACGCCAGCACATCAAGCTACTACAAGCTGTCAAATTTCTTTAATAGATTTTCAACTTTATCGCTAACGCTAAAGCATAAGGTTCAAAGTTGATTGGGAAAATTTGACAGTTTCGAGTAGCTTAATGTGCTGCCGTCTGTACATAATAATTATAAATGTTCATGGAAACTACATAATTATGTATTCTTTTGTAATCTATATCCATTTTGTATCATGATTGCATTATGATAATAAATATATAAATTAAGTACCTATGCTTATGTTTTTCTACATAATACTTTTCCCGCCACCTGTAAATATGCTATGCACTTACCACCAGAACAGAAAACCCGTGTCATATATAAACCCTTATATCTTATGACCAGTGACCGACAAATTTTGATATTTTAGCGACAATTTTTTTGTGTTATCTAAATTAAAATCCCTGATGGTGGCTCTGCCAGAGTCAGTGACACTTCGTTAAGGGTAGTCTATTCTAGGGTTGTTCGTTAAGTGTACTTTGCTGTCCTGGGAATCGAGCCCAGAAACATTAATCATATTCGTTGCTCTTTAACTATAGAAACAACATTGCTCATGCATTTTGAACATCAAATAATCAGGACTATTTTGAGTTTTTTCTCACATCGTAATTAAGATGTTTATGTGTTTGGTGTGGGATAAGTCAAAGAAAACAACGATTTGGAAATTTTCAAAGCATTTTATTTATGACCTTTAACACTGTGTATAATATATTTTGATAGTACATTTAGAGCAATGAGTAATATTACCAATCATTACATTGTTCTTATTTTCATAAATTGAATGAAATTCATAAATTATATATAGAATATATAATTTTTTTCAATATCATTCTCGCCCAACAATCAACAATCACTATCATAATCACAAGAGCGGCGCCGGCGCAGCCGCTGTGACGTCACAGGCGGCCGCGCCGCGCACCACAGAACAACGACGCATACCAAATAAATTAGTTGAGAAACAAACCAAACGTAATCAAAACAACAGCTAGTCCTATAAAAATAGCAGTAGGTATAGCTTAAACAGTATACTCTATAAAAAAATATAATCCAGCATCCAGCTGCATCTCTAATTTGAAATGTTTTGTTTCCATAGAATTACAATAATATAACAACTAAACGCGAATTAGCAAACGAAACGTCAAAGGAAATAAAAAGCTATAAAATATATCTTTTCAGCCGCCTCGACACACGCGTGGTTTTATCATTCTGCTCGCTACTACTCTACGTAAACACCATTTTGCTATGCAAAATACATTACCCTATTTATTTCAAAAAAAGGAAATAAGTAATATACAAACTTTGGAATGTAATGTAAATACAAAAAAAATAAAAATGACTAGAAAAGAAAGGTATTAACAAACATGTCATTCAGCTTGAGATCTCGTTCACCCTTTATAACACACCTATTGAAGAAGTTACACAAATATTAATTTTGGTGAAGAAGTACTTGGACATAGTATTCTGTTAGATCCTTATATTTGTAAGAGCGTTTCGTGTTTCAATAAAGCACACCGCCAAAGTATTGAACCAGTACACGAATGAAAAATAAATTTTGCAACATTCGACGTTGTGCTATACAAACTGAAACGGTATTTAATCATTTTATAATCTCGACGACAATTGTATTAATTTCAATTTCAAGAAATATTACCTATAACACACAGCATGTCTAAATTTTGGATAATACTTTTTGTTCTTATAGCTACGTTATTATACGCTAAATTATTATCAGGTTATCCTCTAGTGTTAGCCGAATATGTCATGTCTACAGTTAGTGTGTAAGCCGGTGTGACTGGACTTTTAACAGGAGAAAGCTATTTTTTTTTTAATAATTTTCTGTAACCCATGTAAGTACCAAACGAAGTAAAATATTTACAAAGACTAATAAGTCTTAAGCTTACAAGTTTGTTATATAACTATGTATGCTCGATTTCGAATGAAAAATAGTCACCTAGAAGCGATAGTATAGTGACAATTATTATATTTATTCCACATTTATCAAAGCGGTAACAAGAGTAAACAATTGCTCGGCCTTACAACAGTGTTGGAGATAAAAGTAATGTATATAAAGATCATCCATATAAAACTACAGTCACATTCATTTTCTACCTACGATGATATTGATGTATCTGTATAAATATATGTAGTACTATGGACTGGTGAGACGACGGGGACAGAGGGGGAGGGGGGGAGGTAAGGGACAACGTAACACTGAAACACGTATTAACACACTACTTTGTGATTGTTCGCAGCACAGCATGGGGCTACTCTACCACATACATGTACCTACACGGTATATGACTAGAACGTACGGAATGCTCCGAACGGAATCATCGGTAATCGAGAAATTATCGAGATATACCTGAGTAACATCACATTAACCTACTTTATACATCCCATATAAAGAATTTGAAAGAAAACATCGTTACACAAAACAATATCAAGTTAAATGATATTACCAACTACATCGTGTAGCGTAAATGATTTATAATGCATAGTCTACATTTAACTACAAATATTTAATGTATTTACAATCGATACTAAAACGTGAAACGATTACGTACGACGACATACGAGTTCGGACTACCGCCACCACGGCCTTTTGAGCCTCAAAATATAATTTTATACTACCGTTCGGGTCATACGTATATACAAGGTAAATTACATTAATAATGTATCCAACTTTAGAAGAAAATTTATATAGTTCAGTAATTTGTCTTTTCACAAGTACAATGTTTCTTTTTTCTTTAAATTCTTATGTATAGTCATTTTACAAATGGAGTCTATCACACACCGTCGATATTATTTGTGCGTAACACAATTATCGTTTTTATTGCACAGAAGTTGTACGTAGACATACGCATTAACATTTTCTACAAGTTGGCCGATGGACCACGATAGGTAGATTACATAAATGCTGGTATTATACTCTTAAGGTGTCGTTATTATATATTTTTGACTATATATTTTAATGGAACTATGTTAGATCGTGGTCCAAAGTTGCCATTACAAGATAGATTAAAAGAAGAGCTTTAAATAGGCCTTGAAGACATTGAAACAGCTCGTAATCTCAACTACACGTACATAATATAGTGTACGTATTTATAATCAATGTAAATATTATCTTTACCCCGTTCCTGTTATAATCAGTGCACCGGTTTGGTCCCGACTCGTTCGACCCTCGCACTAAACTATAAAATTCTAAACCTCAGGATTAATTGACCAGTTTTTGGCTAGATATTTGGCACTTGAATATTTTTGGTTAAAATAAATAAAATCTCTTTCCACGAGTATAATATTACTTTGTAATATAAATAGGAATTAAGCTACATCAATATTGTATAATTTATAAAGACACTTTCTTGGTTTAATCAGAAATATGTAAGTCCAACGTCAGTGCCAAAGACTGGTTATTTCATCCAATTAGCAAATATAATAAATAAAATATATGCACATATATTTATTTACGTATATATCGTATATCGCATTAAATGCAGCTGCTTCATATAATACTGATAATCAAACTTAGATATGCTAAAATAATTGATTTATTTGCGTGCCCTCTGACTTTCTTCGTTCTTTATTATCTTGTGGTCCCAGAGTTGACGGAAAAAAAAAAAAAAAATTTATAGAAATAGTTAACTTCGTATAAAAAGTATGAAAATTCTCACTTACTAGTGATGGTTAAAAACATCGAGTCTTATCCTTCGTCATTAATTTTGGCAACTTTGAATACGAAATGAACTATCTCACTAAATATTATATAAATGGACCACAGTAAATAAAAGCTCTTCGTTGAGCGCACAGTGACTATAGAATGACTATGCCCCACCAAACCAGTCACGGATATATTCCTCCATTAACGATTAGTTCACTCGGTCTTTGGAATTAAACCTTTATTATCAATCACATAACGGATCTTTTACAATATCTAGATATTTGATTGTATGCAGCTAAAAATCCGTTTTAGAAAATACCGTTAACTCATTCCAATCTTCGTGCATATCGTATATTGAATTCGACATAATACTTGCAACTGTTCGCACAGTGCGATCAATGATGATAAATAAATGTTGTTAAAATCAGCCTAAAAGTACTTTAATTATACTTTTTGTGTACTACCCTAACAATACGCTAGCGTAGTCAGTCTGAATTTTAACTCTTCAATATAAGATATGCAGAAAGACATATTTCGCTGAACACTTCTGAAACACAGTGAATTTAGAAACTTCATTTTCTCTTAAGTAATATTACAATAGGTATTAGTAACGAAGAACGAACGAACGAGAAGATTTTAGAAGTAACTTTAATCGTTTCAAATTCGTACTCGTTTTGAATTCACAATAACTCAGAAGTCTTCATTTTATCACCGACGTTGCGTTTACATAGCTGCCTTTGTTCCTAACATTTACATAACAATTTCAGCACTCACTTGATCCCAAGTTTAATTCCACAAACCGAACGTCCGAGCGGTTTCAATACCTTTGCAAGGCTTTGTGAGCGAGCGTTCCGTCGGAGACGCACTTAAAAAACGAGGATAGACTCCATGATGAGGGCGTCTCATGGTGCCCCGGCCGCCTTGTCGCCGCGTCGCGCCGACCGCGACCTGACACGACACAACTTCACACGTGTATATTGACAGGCCCGAACCAACTAACCCACTTAAGGGGGACACGCTTAGGTAGCCCGCGACATTAAAATCTTCTAAAGTTTTTTGCAATTTGCAGGTTGTCAGGTTATTTATGTTGATCAAAATATGATTTGCCATCGTCACAAATATCGATGTATAAAATTATAATTATAAACTCTCTCAGTTAGAATTGGCCATAAATGTCATGATTTCATTAAATAGTAATTTGAACTTTGAGAGTTGTATTGATTTTAATGATTATAATTCTTATAAATACACACTTGTTACGGCCGCGAATCATATTTTGATCAACATACAATATAAGTATTATGTTGTATGTTGATATTGACCAGCATGTTGCATAAAACGTAAGACAATTTGAATTTCGCGGGCTACGTTGGCGATTTCGTCTTAACAATAGGGAATTTTTGACACTATTGGCTGAATGGGCTTAATGCTTTTGCCTTAAAAAAGTGGCTGTAAGGGAGGAGTAGGTACCTATGCCTAAAAGTTGACAGTAAAGGTATTACCTTTGGCTGTAGGGGTTGGTGCTTTTGCCTCAGTGGCAGTATGGCTTGGAGTCTTAGCCCAAAAATGAAGAGATAAGCAGAATATGATTATTTCGTAATAGTAAATTTAAGAGGTAAATTCAAGATTCTTACTAGGTCAGGTCATGCATGTTATTAATTATGAATGAAGAGATAGTGAATGTAACAGAGAAGGTCAACTCACCTGATTTGTCCGGCGAGCAGTGGGTTGATGGCGTACAGCCAGTCATGTACTTCCTTATCGCCGAGTGTTTGCAGCAAGTAGCCGCGTTCCTTACTCACCACACTATAACGAAAATATATGGCAATCGTTTATAAATAAACACAGTTACACTTACAATTTTTATTCTGTTTTGTAGCAGTCTTCCATGGCTGTGGAGTTGCGGACACCAGCTCGTTTTACTAGTTTAATAATTTTGAGGACCGTTGTGATATCAACAACTTTGAAGCGATTATCTATTAGCTTTATTTCACCACTACCCTTCAAATTGCGTTTGAGGCATGCGCCTGCGCAAGTGGACGTAACAGCGTCATCTTATGAATTTTTTTTATTGCATTACCACATAATAAGGCAAACGTCTATTGTCTTAACGACTCGTAGGTGTGACGTCACGTACCTGAAGGTGTTGGGCATGCGGACCATCTGCTCCTGGTCCTCGGAGTACTCGACGTGCGCGTTGGCGAGGTTAATGACCGCGCGCTCGATAGGGTCGCGCTCGTCACGGTATATGAACACGTAGGGTCGTCGGACCACCTAGAAATGAGAAGTTTTAGTTTGACTTCGCCGTAGTCGGTAAAAAGGTAAAAATTCTTCGTTCTTGCATTTTTTTTTCTGATTATAATCATTTTGACTTAATTTACAACGAATTCATTATGGAAATATGTCAATGTTTAATCAATCATCAATTTCACTGACTTATGAAAAAATTCCTGATGAAGGATAGAATTGGCTTAAATTAATATAGCATTAGTTTTTTTTTTTTTTGGCATTAGTATTTTTATTGACTTAGATAATTTTTGTTTTTTTTTTTCAGTAATATAACAATCAATAACCAATCTAATCATCATTAAAAAGTTACAGTATGAACATACCAGCCAACGCTTCTTCCAGCCATGTGTGCCATGCTGCAGCACGTTGAGATGTCCCCGGCGCGCCACGGCCGCCGACACGCGCACCTCCTCGCAGTCCGGCACGTACAGCGCGGGCCCCAGCGCGCCGGGGCCCATGGCGCCCAGGGCCCCGAGCGCGCCCAGCGCGGCCCCGTGCGAGCCCGCCCAGCCGGACATCGACTTCTCTAGTAAGCCGCGCTCCGGGGAGCAGAGTCTGGTGAAGTAATGTGAAAATTATAAATAATAAACAGACTAAACAAATGAGGTTGACACACCAATTACAGCCTGATTCAAACTTTATGTTGGCTCGGAACATGAGGCGAGTCGCCGCGCAGTAACAAATTCACATGTCAGCGGGGTGAGGGGTGAGGTACTGCGCAGTGAGTAGCGCACTTCAGAGCAGCCATAAACTTTGAATCGGGCTGTACATAGTGACGTCATATTATATTCCTACTCGCCCAAACCGAGTTGAGCGTTGCCATCGACATGCAAGGTGTAATTGAAATAACTCAAACTCAAGTTTTTAAGAATCGAGAGTAAATCGATTAACTCCTTTTTATTATCAGGTCGTATCGATTAGAACAAGTTCGACACCAAAAAAATACTAATATCTCTTACAATAACTTTATGGGACATTGGCAAAACACGTGTCAGCGGGGGTGGCAGGTGAGGTACTGCGCAGCGAGTAGTGCACTTCAGAGCCGCCATAAAGTTTGACGCGAACTGTAGATACTCACTCGAAGCTGCTAGCACTGTGTATGGATGACAGCAGGCTGGGGGTGGAGATGTCTGCGGAGACGCCCTCGTCCACTGGCGTGGCGGGTGATGCGGCTGCCTCTACCTCCTTGCCTGAGGAGCCTATCCTTCCTGCAAAAGATACAAAGCATTTAGTTGTAATTCTACTTCTTATCTTGGGGACAGCGCAGCCCTGTCAAGGCACAATGCTGTTGTCGATGCCAAACAAATATTAACAGTTTAACCATTGCAATAAAGCCGAAAATAAATATATCGTAGCGTTGACTTTGTCAGGTCATAGGGCAAAAACCTGGAGCTGTATTATGAAGACTATTAATGCCATCATTATTCCATTGCAAAAAAGAGATGGCGCTATCGGCTTTCTATAGCTCCGGCTCTCTCTCACACTGGAAAAATGGTGGCATTAATGTCATAATACGGCCCCTGGTCTCTTTTCAGTTTTTTTTTACTATGACACATTAACAAACAAGCGGATAACGCTACTATGTCCTGGCAGTTTCATTAAAATTCAGAGATTTAACTGTAACACGATCACATTTTTTTTGTGTCATAGCGATTATGAACATTGCTTCATTGACAATAAGAGCGATAGTACTTTATCTATTATTAGCTATTGCCCGCGGCTTCGCCCGCGTGGAGGTCGGAAATGGTCCGACGGAAACGTACTACCGAGATAAAAAGTACCCTATGTCCTAAAAAATGGTTATGATCTACCCATGTGACAAATTTCGTCTAAATCCTGTCAGCCCTTTTTTTAGCGTGCAACAAAAAAACTCACTTTCGCATCTATAATATTAATTAGTTAGGATTACTTAGCCTTACCTTGTATAAGTTTGATGTATTTGGTGGAGAGTTCTTTCTCGCGTGACGTCATGTCCCACGGCTCGTACAGCGACTCGTCGCGCGCGCAGTCCGCAGCCGCTTTAGCTGCCATATTGCATACCTCCTGTTTAACAAATATCGTTATCAATTTAATGTTCTAGGATAGTTATGTTGAGTTGGCCTCCATCAAGAGCAAACCCATTTCAAATAAAAAAAAAAAAAAAAATCTGTTGTTTTTGTACAGCAGATATTCTTATTAAATAAACAAAATTTATAGACTGGACCATTTTAAATTGGTCTGTGGGTACACTAAGACCAATCAATGATCGTACGCAACATTTTTATCCAAATAGAACATACATTGTTTTTGTCTTTTCTACAGGGTGATTGCATAACACTAACAGTAGCAATGACTTTCATTTTGACAGTTCAACAACATTCATTGCGTTATTTACGTTGTTGAGCAAACAAATTTTTCGAACATATGAATCAATGGATTAGCGATATCCTTCAAAATGATTCAGGTTGTGATTGATAGTGTGGGTGCTGGTCTTTTTGAACCAAAAAACTAATATTTTCCGGTTTGCAAGTTTTTTATTATGTCCTGACGTATTTTGTATTTTTTTTAGAAATTTGTCTTATACAAGTAAATAAATGATTGATAAAAGACAACCAACTTCAGCATTAATTCAGGTCGTTTTCCTTGTAAACAATCCGAGCGCATGTGTTAGCATAATATCCTGTACCTTCTCTGTTTTGGTGAAGTCGTTGGGCGCGACAGTGTTCTCGTGTCCGTGCCGCAGCCGCTCGCGCAGCGCCAGCAGATGACGTGTGCGACCCACCATCTCCAGGCGGGTCATCTTCTCTAGCTCCCACTGCGGACAAGCAAGGGTTATTTATTCATCATAATCAGCCTATAATGGCACAGGCCTCCTCTCGGTGAGAGGGAGTGGGCCGCAATCCACCACGCGGGCCCAGTGCGGGTTGACAGATGTCACATGTCTTCGAATTTTTGGTTCTAGGACATGCCGGTTTCCTCACGATGTTTTCCTTCACCGTTTTTGAGAGCAGTGGTGATGTGATAATTTACACAAAGTAAAACGCCTGTCTGGGTTCGAACCTACGACCTACAACCGGTTATTTATTATTGAAAGGAATTAATGAAGGCTTTTGCGGTTATTAAGGTTCCGTATCTGAAGAGGAAACATCCCGTCTTTCATTGAGAACATTTTTATTTTAAGGCCCTACCACATACAAAGCGCGAAATCTTCAAAAAGTTGGCTTTTACAATGTTTTCAAACAACAGAGTACAGAGGACAAGCCTACACTGTCCTCACCACCAACATTATTGGTTAAGTTATCTATTGTATAACAGGCATACTGAGGATTAAGAAGCAAAAGTCCATACCTGGTGATCAAATATGAGCGAGTCGCCGCGCGGCCTCCAACCGTGTAGATTCTCTTCTCCGCGGACATATGTGCCGCTCGTGTCCAACACACGACGCTGGCGACGTTGAACACCTGTTGTTTAATAGAATAAAGGTTAGTAAATACGTTACGTTATAGTTAAATATAACCGAATCCAACCTGGCATGACTTTAGGCAACGTCAGATGTCAAAACCCCTGCATGACCAAACGCGTGTTGGGCAGACGACATCGTCAAAGTTGCGAAGGGTTGATGTGGGGAGAGATGCAGCTAAACAGGGCGTATGTGTATCTTTTTTTTCACTTTAAAACTCTGAATTTGCCGGCCCCTTGGATTTTAAGCATTAAGCTCTTTTTGCAACGCTCACTTGGTGACTTTGTACTTGAATTAGGTACTCGTGATGATGATGTACTGCTACGCTACAGTACCTGGCTCCAGCGCGCGGTGCAGACTGAGCTCGTACACGCCGGTGATGTGGTCGGCGCGCGCGGCTCGCGAGCCGAACAGCGCGCGGCGCAGCGAGCGGCCCGTGCGTGCCTCGCGACCTACCACTACCAGGGAGAGGTCCTTGGTTATGATGGCCGGGCGGCTGCAGTTGTCCACCTGAGGCAAAAAAACACCATTACAAATGCAACGGGTGTAAAAAGACGATTAACGAAGCATTCATACGGTGATATTTAAGGCCAAAGTTCCAAAATTTTTTTTTTTTTCACGTAAACTGATTTTAAATGTTATAACTTCAATTTGAATACCACCACAACTCCCGTACCGTTACATGCACCCATAAGCACTGTTTTGCGTGCGTTACATTGGGCGCTGCCGTAAACCACGATTTTTCACACCAAAAATAAAAGTTTTTTTCCCGCAATAACTTTTGCATACTGTTAATTAGTTTGGCTTTGTGATGGGTCTTTTTACACTCTGTATGCACTGTGACTTATCAATCACCAGGCCTGCTATTGATAGAGAAGTGGCCGAAACAGGTGACTAAATATATGCAGTTTACAAATCAATTTCAATGACGTTATTTTAATAACTATCTAAAGGAATTCACGGACATGGACAAGTTCATAAAGGACTCATTTTGGTAATTGGACTCCGACTAAATCCCCAATGTAAAAAAATAACTCTTTTAAGAATGCTCTTTACATGTCGTATTCATTTTTTTTCTGTTGCTGAATGTACTGACCTCTAAGTAAGCGCTAAGTGTGATGTACACGACTTCTCCATTGGCGCTGACCCTGTTGAGTAGCGGGGATCCGTGCAGGCTACTGTCCCAGGCCGCTTCGAACCTAATATCACCAAATATATTTTATATTCTGTGGCAATAAAAACTTATTTTTAAAGATGATATCAGATGCTTCACTTTTTGTTAATTCCGCATCATTCACTTGAAGAGAAACGTCAGAACACAAAATGAATCAAGAGAAAACTGAAGTCATTAGTGAACCTATCTAACGTTGTTTGATTCGGCCTCATCTTTCACTCGCATTCCGAATGAACAAAACATTTTATGAAATGAGCACATTATCGTTCATTTCCAATTAATTTCATCGGTGTCGGGGAACGTCGAATAAAAAAAAAAACAGTATTTACTTGAGTGAAGTATCTGATATCCGCTTCACGAAGTTTCTTTCAGTAAGTATCGAAATCATACAGTTCAAAAATGGCATTCAGTTTTGTCATCTATTAATTCTTACAATTTTTACTTAAAAAAGTTCTGAAGTTTTTTAATGACTGAGGGGCAATTCCCTGATTTCAAAGAACGTTTGCATTTACATTTTTAATGTTTTTAAGTACAGTCATTGGCCTGCTGAAAGCCAAAGTATTTTCATGACTATGGTGACAATTCCCTACCTAAATACAGCCCTGTCGTCAAGCGTTGGTCTCTCTCCAGGGAATAGTCCAAGAGACAGCGCGCCATCTTCATCGCCGTCTGTCGTGTCTTCATTCGCTTCGGGAGAGTTGCGGATGCGGCCTGTGACATCACATACTATTGTGACAAGGTATTGCATAAGTGAAAAGTTATACAGAATCTGGTGTGACATGGAGCTGGACTGAATTAATTCTGAAGGTAATTTCAACGCCCAAGTGTCCTTTTGTTAAACAATTCATTCACAATTGTAAAAACAGTTTTTATTTTTCACTTTTTAGTTGTACAGTCAACAGCAAAAGTAGATGATCAAAATGAGAAATTCTATAGGAATCAAAACTGATCACGAATATATGGCAGCTGTACTAGTAGTAAATGTTTGGTATAATTTACAATCACATACTTTTGAAACACTTCGACGCCACACAGTTCTGACGCGAACTCCGTACATTAGTATTGAATTTCTGATTTTGATCATCTACTTTTGCTGTTGACTGTATCTACCTACCCCCCCCCCCCCCCCCCTACAAATTCATATAACACTACTTGCTATTTGAATATCAGTGACAGGAGAGAACTTCCTCCTTTTTTGAAGTCGGTAAAAAATGTTAATCATTAGTGGTGGTTATTTTATTATTTTCGACAGAATTGGTTCTGTTTTTCTTTTGAATTTAGAGCGCATTCGTTGTAAGAACTGTCATATTCACATTCGTGGTCTTTTCAGACTCCAGACTTTATAAAGCCCACCGAACTGCTATTTCTCAGCACATTTTTTAAAATAAATCTATTTTTGTCACTGTTGAAAAATCTAAATTTGATTTATAACAATAGAAATTCAATTGTGTCTCATTAGCCACAGTTGAGCTAATAAGTAGAGCTACGAGTATTAACACTAAAATATGAATAAAAATGTTTTTTTTTTTTACAGTTCCTCGGAACATTCTTCGCTTCAACCCTAAGTAAGTAACTAAGTCCTAAGAAACACATACCAACAACCAGTTCCCTGACGTCAGTCCACTGCAGGTCCTGCGAGGGCTCGTGCAGGATGGTGATGCGGATGCGGCGCTGGATGCCCTGGTGCAGCAGGAACAGCCCGCGGCAGGGCAGCTCGTCTGAGTGTTCTACCACCTGGAGGTGTAGAGGTAAGAAGTTTTATAGTGTTGTATTTAATCGCTCCGTCCCGACGCGGGCCTCTGGCGGCCCATTACAATAGAAAATCAATTGTTTCTCATTAGCGCGGATCAAGCGATTAAAAATTTTTAGTCTTAGGGCTGATTTGAGTAAAGTCATTTACTAGTCAGTCACTCTATCCCGTGCGGATAAGCGAGCTAATGGAAGAATTAAATTAATTTATCGTAAGAGATACTCACGGCAGGCACGTACTCGCCGCTGGGCGCGAGCTCGCAGATCTCGAACCACACGAGCAGGTCGTGCTTGGAGTGCAGGTGCGAGCTGCAGCACGGCGCCGCCACCGCGGCCGCGCCCCACTTGGGGCTGCGCACGGGGGCGGAGATAGGGATCGCGGGCGGCAGCATGCGGCGCGGCGGCGTGCGCCCGCCCACCGGCCCGTCCTGCTTCGCGTCCTGCGGGAACACATTTTAATGAGCGAAACTTGCTATATATTGAAATAAATACAATGTCTCGGTTTGCAAGTTAGTCGTCGTTTTATTTCTATCCTAACCCAACTACATTTCAAATCAACTCGGTCAATTTAACAAAATATCCGACTCGAAGGACCAAAATGAATAGTTATCCGGCTCGAAGGACTAAAATAAATAGTTATCCGGCTCGAAGAACCAAAATAAATAGTTCTCCTGCTCGAAGGACCAAAATAAATAGTTATCCGGTTCGAAAGACCAAAATAAATAGTTATCCGACTCGATGGACCAAATAAATACGCGACCCGACTGTAAGGACAGAAATAACCAGGCAGACTAGAAGGAACAAACATTCAATTATTTAACGAAGTACGACTCAAAGGAAACTATTATTTTTAGCAAAGTTTCTCGCTCTAAAGACCGCGATAAATTAAAGAAACCTGCATTAATTTGATGTAAATAAAAATGATTAGAAAAATATACCTACTCCAAGAATATTTAGAATCCGAATACTTGTATCATTTCTCTCCCATCTTCGAATTCACAAATCCCCAAGGCGCTAGACATAGCTTCTAACATTGATCTCTCGTTTGAAGGCTTTACGAAGCAGACGGGACAACAAAGTACAATATGATTATGTTAAAACTTTGCACACTTGCTCAGCTCACCCCTCTCTGCTTCGGACAGCCGGTCTTAAATGATAACCAATACTTGCAACTTTGTAAGGTTCGCATACGCTTATAGTGTTCCTATCCCCCCCGACTGATTGCCCCGTCGGTCTCGTGGTTGCAAGCGCGACTGCTGAGCGTGGAGTCCTGGGTTCGATTCCCGGGTCGGACAAAGTGTTATTGGGTTTTCCATTAGGAATTTCTTAGTAACAGTCCGAAGTTTGGAAGTTGGCGGTTTAATACCCCCGTGCCGCGGAAAGCACGTAAAGCCGTTGGTCCTGCGCCTGAACTCTCCCCGGTCGTGTCGGATTGCCGTCCCATCGGACTATGAGAGTAAAGGATCAGAGAGTGCACCGGTGTTAGCGCACACACTTGTGCACTATAATATCTACTGCGTACCTGGCTAATCTCCATTGAATTGGCCACCGTGACCGAAAACGGTCGGGGAGGCTATTAGAGTTCCTATCTGGGTAAACTAACATCGAGACACAATAGAAATCTTATTGGTATGTTTATGTGTCCGTCAATGCGTTAAATTCATTTTATATCTAAACAAATCATGCGGACACACAAAATTAACACAATAATAGTAAAATGTTACGTACAATTGAGCTTACCTTGTGGAGGGGGTGTTGTTGGTAGTGTCCGAACACTTCGAACACGATCGGCTGCGTCTTTATGTACTCTACGAAGGATTTCGTAATGGGGACTGTGATCTGTCAACAAAATAACAATATTTTAGATAAAATATGGCAAGTACCAAAATAAATAGGGTTGGCAGCTGGAAGGGTCATAAAATATACAAGGTGTAATTGAAATAACTGAAAACCTGAAAAATAATGGTTTTTCTAATTCTCTATTTCAATTACACCTTGTTGTAATAGTAGGAAACTAAAAGGAACAAAATAAATAGTATCTGACTGGAAGGAAAGAAAGAGAATTTAATGGCATAAACTGTAATAGAATGGAACGTAGCACGAGTTTCAAATTTGCCGCATTTGACAGATATAAACGTCAACACTCAGGTTGCATAAACAGCCATGCGTCCTATGCCCATGGTTAAGAAATTAGAGTGTTAAAGGACCTTGTATTGTCAGAATAGCTATAGGTTCAATACACCAGTAACAAACTATGATAGATCCTAATTTCTGTACTCATTTAAAAAAAACTCTAGCAAGAAATCTAGAACCACCTAACCTTTTTTTTTTTTTACGTGTAGAAATGCTCATGCATGCTGCACTACCACGGGGAGATAGTGCAGTTATGTGGGACTCTAACCCACTAAAACTCCACGGTGTCCTCCTCTGCCGCTAATGGCGGGAACACGGGCATGCGTTAGCACTCATCGGTGAACCCAACTCTCCATCACCGGCGCACCAAACCTAACCTAGAACCTAGTTAAGAAATAGAAGGGAGGTCTTTGTCCTGCAGTGGTTCGAAATATGATAGAATAACGAATAAAAATGGATCCTTACATTCTGCACATGGTAGAATCCTAGCGGTGTGTTCTTTCCTGCATTCTTGACGGGCTCTGTCGAGAAGGCATCTTCGTTGCGGTGTAAGAAGCTGAAACAAAACACAATCATTTAACTCACGTTCTGAAACATCGTGTCAAAAAGTACTTGTGTTTTTAGCCAAAAATTTCACAAGATTTGCCCTAAATTACGTCACTGTTTAGTTATACACACATTGGATTCCATCTCTGGCATATTTATGCCTCGAATGTGTTTGAAATTTTTGGCTAAAAACGCATGTCATAGGAATTAAGCACAGTGAAGGTGAACTCTGTCGAGCGCAATTTTCGGGAATTAACTTCTGCAATTGCCAAGCAACTTTTAACCTAATTGCAACGAGGGTGGCAAGTTATTACGAACCTTAAGCCTTCAGATTTAAAACTCACTTGAACTGGCAGAAGACATCGGCATAGTCGGTAGACACGCTATGTGCCTGCAACACGGTGACGCGGAAGGTGAACTCTTTGCCAAGAGTCAGGTGTTCAGGAAGCTCTTCCTCCTTTAGTTCCGAGGCGAGGGAACTGTCACCGCGACCGCTGTCAGCGTCGCATTCGCCCATTGCCAATTCTGTTACGGATGGAACAAAAAATAGACATACATTTTCAATTATAAGCAATAAAAGCTAGTCAGCAAAATCCTGTAATTTTGTCTGTATTTTGCATATAGTAAATATTTAATTTTTACTAAAATCCATGTATTATCTACCCATATATTTGTAAAAAAAAAACGATTATGATTAATGAGTTAATGACCTTCAATCTTAATATTAGAGTCAGGCACATCAGTGATGCGCTCGTCGAGGTTGATGGCGTTATTCTTGTCAACAGCAGAGAGTTTGTTGCGGCGCGCCGGCGCCACGTCGTCGTCGAACGAAATCTTGGCCGACTGCTTCACGCCCGCTGCGAATTCTGCGTTGTCTACAAAATCGTTTGAAGGCTTCAGAATAGGAAAGGATGAGATTGTATAGAGGGGGTTTTGGTTGGGGGATTTTGGTTGGGAGCAAGAGTGAGTTAGAAATTGGGACAGGTAGATTCTTACTTTAAAATATTATTTTACATGTGATCACTTTGTGTTTTGTAATGTTAAAGAAAATATTAATTGAAGTACGGCAAGATATGCAAAGGCAACAAGTTAAAGTCAGGAAAATTAATTGACAAGTCATTTTAAACAACTTTTAACGAATGAGTTTTAAGAATTTAACTTGATAGTGGATTTACTTGACATTATTTATTTCCCTGACTTTACATTAAACTGTCCTTTATCGCCATGATCTAATTTTGAGTTAGTATTTTTATGTAAATAGGTCGGGTAAGTAATTTTTGGTCCTATGATCGATAATTTCAAATCCATACTAATATTATACTTGTCTGTTACCTCTTCACGCTTAAACCGCTGAACCGATTTAGGTGAAATTTGGTATAGAGATAGTTTGAGTCCCGGGAAGGACATATGATAGTTTTTATCTCGATATTCCCAAACTTATGCGGGTGAAACCGCGGGGCCCTGCTAGTTCTAAATAATTTGAAAGTTCTTTTAGTTTTGGTTCAAAGGCAAAAAGACCCAAAAGTTTCGTTATCTCTTATCCATAAAGATGATAGATGTACTCACTCTTCTCAGCGTCGATAACAGCCTGTACGGCCACCCGCAGGTACCCCTTGACGTCTCCTTTCTCGTTCACAATGGCCACTTTGTGAATGAGCGGAACCGGGTACAGCAGGTTCGATAAGTATACGAAGCTCCTGTGAACATATTGCAAGCGTTTAGACCAAGGAATATTATTGTATTTTTTAGAATGCATGTATAACGATTAAAAGGATCTTTAGGCGCGTGGCCAAAATCGGAACTAATCTTGTTTTTTCAATTTAATTTCTGTTACAATTTCAATCAATCAAATCAATTTAATAATCAATTTAAATGTTTAGCAACAACAACGTCCCCTTGTCAATGTCATCCAGGTAAGCGTTAAAAGATCCCAGTTGTGTGACTTTAAATGTGAATTAATTAATTAAATTAATGTGTGTAATCTCGAAATTGTTCCTTCGGCTAGTGTTGGCACGTATAGTTGTAGTTTTAAGCTTATGTTGTTAAAAACTGCCCGATTTTGTCAGAAGTTATACTTTAATAACTATTTAATAATGTGCAGCTTTCACAAAATATGGTATTTCCAAGAGATGGTCAATGTTTTTAACTTGCTAACGTGGGTCAACGCGGTTTTAAAGAAGCCTGAAAGTGCCTTATGCTTAAGTATTTTATAATTTATGAACTTACCGTCCAACTAGACGGAACCACGGGAATCTGTCGTAGAAGGGATCGCCTCCGGTAACAGACTCGATGTTGTGATCCGGCGATGTGGGAGACAACTCGGCCTCATTGTGGTACATCTCGCGCATAAGCTCCAACCTTTGTCTGACGAATAAACACGGTATGTTAGGGTTTATGATGTTTTTGATAAGGGTGAGAGTTGTATAACGTTGCTTATTTTTTTGTTGAATTAAATACGTGAATGTAGACTGTAGTTTCGGGAGATAACTTAAAGCTGGAAGTTGAAATTGAAACGCGATATTAGTTATTATTGTAGTTGAGTTAAGATTGAAAGTTGTTAAGCTTAATATTGCTTAATCCATCGAAGACTGAAGACAGAAGCTATTAGTGCATGTGCGGGAATGACATATACAAATACTAAGCTACTCTTTGTGCAGCAGTTGTGTCACACGCCATTTTGAATGCTAAGTTATTAAGTGCAAGGTTCATAATAAGTGGAGCTAAAGATACATGTGATGGTAGGATCCAAGTTTCGAATAAAGTTGTAATTTCTAAAAGGGGATAGTTTTTTTATGTAGCTCCATATTTTAATATCATACATGCAATACAGGTATACAATATAGGTACATTTATAGGCGTTAGCACATTGCAAGCAAGAAAACAATTGAACTCTCGAAAAATATTGTAATCGTTCAGCAAAATAATAGTATACAGAAGATAATAGTAATAATCACATCTAGTGCTATATTAATGTGGATTTATCAAAATTCAAAGTGTTTACAGGTATAAAAAACAGGTTTCACATATTACTATACGATCAGAATAAGAATGGGTATTTATCTATTTATGTACTCATTTTCCGTGGATGAAGAGGACATCCTTTTACTAATCTTACCAAAAGCAATTCATGAATTTCGTTTATATGCTGAAAAATTTCAATACAGGAAAAGTAATTCTTATTTTTATCGCACAGTAAATAATTTTAACAATCATTCCAGTAATGTTCTACAAGTTATGTGGACAACCGGTCAAAATGACATTTATTGAACCAAATAATTAAATAAATAGCTGCAGCGTTTGTAACGACCTCATCCAGTTTTTAATACATAGGTTATTCTTGACTTTGTTTTGTTTTTTTGAACTAATTTGCTGAATTATATAAAAAGGTTTTTTTTTAAATTATTTAACAGGACTAAATATTATTTATTATTTGGGGCCGGTTTTTCAGTCGTCAGATAACTTTGAAGAATAAATATGGCGGTTTGACAGCTTTTGTATAGACGATCATAATTATGTCAAACCACCATATTAATAGGCTATTTGACAATGTAAAAAATAAGGTCATAATTATTGACACTCGTATAGATTATCGCTTTTAAAATCGATTTGCATTAATTTTACTACAAAACAATGTATTATTTATAAAAAAAATCCCGAAAAAACTTCATCTTTTTAAATCTGGCGCCACGTAATCGAAAACGGTCTGGATTGGCTGAACTTAAGATGACGTCATGATTTAGTAAATTTCTGTCTATCGTTGACAGAACAGATGACTTTTGTCTAGTATCTCGACCGTTTCAACGTTTGTTTACCTACGTGAATCGTGACGTCACGACGCCATATTGTTAAAGATAGCGTTTTGGCGGCTTATTTAAACAGTACATTTTTATTTACTATTTTTTAAAAGAAATACATTATGCAATTTGAAGTAATAGGTTTTTGTGGGCTCGTTAGACACCATTAAATAATCTGAGATGTTTATCAGAAACCAGTCAAATAGCCTATTCACCAGATAAAAGATGGATAAAAGTTATAAATCGGTCCTTAGTCAATCGTCATTTTAACAGATTGTCTTCTTACATAATTACAAAGGCGACAAGTAATCTATTTCCTCATTTGGTGATGTATTTAACAGATTGGTAGGTACTTATGGAATGGGAATGGCATTTAAGTTCTCCTATGATACATTTAGACAATTCTACATTAATGTTTGAAACTAAGCGTGAGGCCAGACTAACGTTATTTGGGCGAAAAACGTTCTCTGCCCACTTAAACTTTTTACAAATTAATTTGAGGAGAGTCGCGTAATTTGCATTGCGCAAATATTTAAATTACTCTAGTATAGCTTCACCCTGAGTATAATTTACGTGACAAAGGCACTATATTTCAACTACATTTCACAACGAGTCCAAGCTACATGAAAAGCGTGGCGTCACCAAATAAAATCTTGTATTTTTCAATACTTGGGAGGCATGATAAATAACTTCTGTGATGTTAAACACAAAGCTATCATAACCTTCGCAAACATAGCTGCTGCAGTTCACATTGATATTAATCATTCAAATTTAAACCTTATGTCACTTCTTCTTCTTCACTTCTTACACTCGTAACATGCAGCAACTATATTAGGTATAAATACACATAAGTGGGAAGCTTCGTAAGCCTTGTAAATATTGTACAATTTACTTTGAAAATACACATATTTCTCAATTATACAGCCACAGTCCATCTGTTTGTGTGTATGAGTAGGTACATGTTGCAAGCTGTCAGTGCACGGCACGCGTAAATCTTCAGTGCAACAACACTGCTATGGCACAGGCGTCCTGCGCGCGCAGCCTAGTCAGTCCTAAGCTCTGTGTCCCTGGTCTGTCTGTCTTTGAAGCCCACAATGACATCTTGATTGAATTTAGCGATTTAACTGGAGAATTTTGCCATTATACCTTCCCTGAAGTGTGGAAGAACAGTAAAGAAAGATTTGATTGTTCGTTAGAAATCCCGTTTTTTAATACTTCTTGTTTTTTTATTTTCTTAAAAACTTCTCTGTCAATTTATGACTGCGAACAGTTTTATTGGACTGTGAGAGCGCACAGAAACATCACTTTACACAGCTAGATCGCTATTAATAATCTCGACGCGAATAGGGGCTTAAGCGAGGCGCAGGTCGACGTTCACAAACCTGGAGGGCAGCAGGTTGGCTAGCGAGAGGCGTGTCTGCTGCGCGCACGCAGATATACAGTGCAGTATGTCGGCGGGCGGGGCCTGGCCAGCCTGGCCCAGCGTGTGGCCGGGGATGGCCGGCAGTGGCGGCGGGGCCAGCACCATTGGCGGCGCTGCATCGTCCTCCGGGCATGCGCTCTCGTTCATGTTGTATATCTGACGCATGAGCTCCAGCCGATGGCTACGGACAATACAGCCATGTAGCCCGCCGCTGCCCTACCCGACCTATCTTTTGACCTATGGGGCTTTTGAGAGGATATGCCTCCCTGGTATGTGAGGTTCAAATCCTCATGGAGCTCTTCCCAGATTTTTTTATACGAACGGTATCTAAATAATAAAAGAAACTAGAAAATTCTAACACATATTTCTATATTAAAAGTTGAAAAATTATTGGTCTTTCTACGCTAATCTCGTAAGGAGTAGGCATGGGCATGCCTACTCCTCTCATTTTGATCGAGCAAATGATCAGAACTTCATCATGCGAACTTCTCTTGGGTTTTACAAAGTGAAAGGACAAAAAATATGGTTTAATAAAAAGAGTATTCATTAGTTCGTTGTTACTAAGCAAAAATGTATGACAAAAATATGTAATGAATTCTTTTCATTTGCTAACGCAATGATTTCGTAAAAATGTAAACTAATCGTAACATTATAATTATGTAAATAGCACGTTAAAATGAGAAATTAAAATAATAAAGCAGCAAATAAAACAAGCGCTATTAGAAATGAGATAGACATTGCAACTATACATATAGTCCTATTAAAAGAAAGTGTACTTACCCACCCAACCTATATACAATGTCTATAGTACATATATATAACCAACCTTATATACAATTACGTACATAAAGAAAATTCTCAACACAGCACCAGCAAAACAGGTTTATTTTCAACTCTCGAGGAATACAATATTCGGACAAAAAGACCAAAAAACAAAATGCAACAAAATTAACGAAACAATGAGTGTGAATTCATACATATACATACTTTTTAAACGAGAAACCAATAAAATGGAACTTAAAATAACTTTTAAATCACCAGAATAATACATAAATGATTGCAGTACCTAGGTATATCGGTATAGGTCGATAATGTAAATAATATGATAAAATTCATTATTACCTTTGTACTCAAATTGTAATTATGTCATATCCCTATGTATTTTACTGTGTGTACCTAAATTATAAAATAAATAAATAAATATTAAATAAAGAATAGTATTTCAAATTCAGATAAGGTTCACTTCACTTGAAATAATGAGAATTAGTAGATTGAAGTATTTCAATTCTAATCTTCTCCCTATAAAACTTTCTTTTAAAATCTAGGACTTTTCTTCAAGACGTTTTTCTAAATAATTATAACTGTTTTTGCCTACCTATCTTAAACAATGTGTCTTAATTTCATCCAAGGATGGTTATTATACCTTGTGAACAAATCGTTAAGATTACTCTAGCTCACATCTCGCACGTAGTTAGGTCTTTGCTGATGGTAATCTTTATCTTCCCTAGTTTATTTTTTTCTAAACACTAGTGCTGTTCTCTCTTCTATTTCTCTATCGATATCCCAACCATTTCCCCCACTTACCGTAACTTCTCAAGTGTCCAGTAGTGCGTGGCTCCATTCTTAGTGTCAGTGACCTCCACAGCCACGACTGTGGGAGCCGAAGGGCGATACTCGTCGTCCGCGTCGTCGCGAGGGGCGAGTTCAGCGGGGAGGGGCGAGTAGGGCGTGTCCGTCAAGAGTGTGAACTGGAATTGGACCTTCTTGCGAAGTTCTACGGAGATCGCGTTGGCTTCCTGTGGGGATGAAATGATAATATTGTAAAAAAAAAACATTTAGTACTTCTGAAATCACAGACCTCAGGTTTTTCGACGTTTTACATTTGACCTTCAAAAGTTCAAATTGGCAGTCTTCAAAAGTGTAGATGGAAGGTTTAAGTGCCGTTTGGCTAGTTATATTTCTTCTGTCAGTAAGGTGACTGAGGGTTTCAGCCCACTAGATTACCCTAATACCGTCATGCTGCGATTATAAATCATATGGGGTTTATTTTAAAAACGTTGTTTAGAGTTAAGTAATAATTAGCGCCTGTTTAGCCATACATTTTTGACGTTTAAACATCTCTTAACTTTAAGCATCGTTTATAAATAAACCCCATGGTGTTTATTTTTTTTTATGTAATTATGTTATGTTCATTCAAACTTCCATGTATTCAATACATAAATGTCACCATGTGTGGTCGATTGATAAACATGGTGTAACAGGAGATCTGTGTCCAATATGGAACATAAACGAATGGCTATCGCGAGCTTACCTTGAGGAAGATAGCGTTGCCCCACAGGTCGTCTCTCAGCGAGGTGAACTGATGGTACTTCCACTTGCGGAACGCCCACGCGGCCAGACCCACCTCGCGGGCCGACCAGCATTCTGTCTCGAACAGTGGGTTCACTACACAAATAATTTTAATATTGAAGAAATGTGGAGATTGCGATTTGGTTTGGTTTGATACTAGGAGTAAGGGAATCAAATCTAGACATTTTATGCAAAACAATATAGGTTAATCGTAACACATCATCATTGCATTGACATTTAATTTTAGTTCTGTGACCTTTCTAATTTGTATTCATTAATTTATTTTATTTGTAGGCATTGAATTTTTACTCAGAGCTATGAGTATTCAGTGGCAGTAGGCATTGTGATATTTTATGTAATATGGGTCTTGCCTGAATTAAATGAATTTAATTTTATTTATTTATATCTGGATTCAACTGACTGAATGGTGAATGGTAACGTTTGCTTCAATGGCGTCGGGATCAGTTCCTATAGTTGTTGCAAATCACGAGCGCGCGTTGACTTTTGTGACCACATTGACATATGATTTAAATTAGTATTATTATCGCGTGGTCATTCAACACGACATTTATACCAACCCGCTTCATAATACTCCATGGCAGCATCTTATAATACCTGCTGCATTTATGACATTGTATCTTCAGTAGCAGAATTAAAGTGGAAAGTTTGACCACCCAGCCATGCCGGCTTAAGAAATACTCACCAAATATGTCCTCATCGTTATGGAAGTCTTCAGGCGTGTATGAGCTGTACATAGACATGGTGACGCTCTGCTCTTCGACCTGACGCTGCAGGGCGTCGATACGGGCTTCGTAGTTCTAGAACAAGAATTTGTGAATGTAGAATTTGATAGAACTCAAAGATCGTTCGGTTGATAGGATAAAAAAAGGAAGAAAGGAGTAAAAGAACCAGACAATGTCGGAAGACCGGAAAAAAAATGTTTTTTTTTTGTTAAGTTAACCAAGCAGAAGTTTAGTTACGTCCACGGATTCATCCTTGTATTATTATTCTCTATGTTAAAAAAGCACCCTTTGGCTCTGTTTGTTTGCCTAAAATTATTTTGTTTCTATGTACAGAAGCCAGCACATCAAGCTACCCGAAACTGTCAAATTTTCCCAATCAACTTTGAACCCTATGCTTTAGCGATAAAGTTGAAAATCTATTAAAGAAATTTGACAGATAGATAAAACGTCTGTACCAAACTCCTTGAACATTTATCTTGTTATTTGTCACTAACAGACGTCACTTTCAATTTATTAAAGTGAGGGGGATCTACTACACAAAATGTTAGTTTAGAGATAGCATGCAAATTTCACCTTGCGCTGTTCCTCAAACTGCTGGTCCGCATGTTCCTTCTCTCTACGGAACTGCTCCTCAAGGGCCAGCAGTCTCTTCTGCATCTCGGCCTTCAGGTCGATGCCCTGCTTCTCCAGCAGTTCGCACTGCGCGTAGTCCCAGTCTACATTTTTACCGTCCGCGTCTGTACTGCCGGCTGGAGTGGAAAGTTTAAAGGTTAGATAAATTTGCGGTGTTATAGGTAGATAAACTTGAGGGGGGGTAAAAATTGTAAAGGTTCCTGATCATGTACGAGTTACATATGCGACGCGGTGTGTCTGTGTAAGTCACTGGACATTTTGACGCGGTCGTTTATACGATGGCTATTTAACATCACGCTATAACCCTTAGGAACCGAGTAGAAAGAAAAAAAGTCAGAAAGAACGCTAAGCGAAAACGAAGTGATAGTGCGGGCAGGCGATGCGATGCGACGGGATGGGTCGGGGGAACAAGAAATTTCACCAGGAAGAAGTCGCGGGTAGAAGCTAGTCGTTTATAAATGTTTGACTGCTTCAATTCTTCTGACAGCTTGTCATGACTATATACTAATTGTACATACATAATTATTCATTCTGTTATATACTTTAGATTCTTATTTATCTACAGCAGCGTACATTAATTCATCTGCCTAGCCTTTTCCCAACTATGTTTGTTGGGGCTGGCTTCCAGTCTAACCTGAATACCAGCTGAATACCAGTATTTTACATGGAGCGACTAGGCAGTCGCTCCATGTAAAATAGTTTTTATTTTAATTATCATTATATAATTATCATTTTAATGATAATTATCATCATCTGCCTAACCTTTTCCCAACTATATTGGGGTTGGCTTCCAGTCTAACCGGATGCAGCTGAATACCAGTATTTTACATGGAGCGACTGCCTATCTGACCTCCACAACCCAGTTACTGGGAGATACCCCTTGGTAAGACTGGTTGTCAGACTTTCGGGCTTCTGACTACCCGCAACAGCACCGTACATTAAATTGAATGTAGAAATCATTGTTTTGCTTAGCTAGCTGTCGAAAACCTTAGACACGTGTTTCCTACCCGGGGTATGGCATATTAAGGCAAAAGCGCCAGCGCCAGCGGGTAGCCCGCGAAATTCATTTTTTTTTAATGTTTTTTGCAATTTGGTGGTCAGTATAGTTGTAGGTTGATTAAAATATGATTCGCGACCGTAACAAATATGTATTTACAGAATTATAATAATAAAAATTCATCAACACAACTCTCTAAGACCAGGTAATCCTACTGAATGACGATTTCATGAAATCTTAACATTTTAGGATTATACTAACCTAACAAGTTGTATTACTGATTCTAGTGATTATAATTCTGTAAATACATATTTGTTACGGTCGCGAATCATATTTTAATCAACGTACAACCTAATACTGACCAGCAAATTGCAAAAAAACGTAAGAAAATTTAAATTTTGCGGGCTACCTTAGCGCTTCCCTCTTAAGGACGCGTTTACGAATTGACGCGCTTCAATTTTAGGTATTGAGTCTCACTACTACACGTGCACGGCTCACACACACAGCGACATGCGCGAAGCGGTGAAATTATGAGTAAACTGACACGACTTGATACTTGAGCCTAATTTTATTTAATTTTTGCCATGTATTTTTTTTAAAGCTTACGTTGATTTGTTTTCAAATAGTTTGTAGGTAATGTGAAGTGTTCATAAAAGTAGATGCTATTTACTTAATTTCACTGGACAGTGATTAATAAATAAATGACTAGAATCATTTCTATTTAGTTTTTTTTTGACGTTCAAAAGTGCCTTTAATGTGCCTATTTGAAATAAATGATTTGACTTTGACTTTGAATCAAGTACTTGCCAAAGTACGTACCTATGTATTAATTGCGAACGAGCATATTGAAAACAAGCTTAGAAAATATGTTTATTTGGCACATACCCTTCAAGGCACACATTACCAATGCTACAATATTCATCACACTAATATTATAAAGGCGAAAGTTTGTGTGTGTGTGTGTGTGTGTTTATATGTTTGTTACTTCTTCACGCTCAAACGGCTGAACCAATTTTGATATAAAATTTGGTATGGAGGTAGCTGACACACTGGATTAACATATAGGCTACATGTTTAAAAAAATCGTTAAAAATTCGTAAAACAAATACAACGCAATGGATATTGTTGTACTGTCAAATTGGAATGGATTGCCATTCCAAGTTACGCAATTATGATAGCGTACTAAGCAGTGGCGTGCATTGCATATAAGCAGTGCCTACCTCGATAAATCACCATAAGCCTGTCAATTACATTTTAGTTTATGTAAAGAAACTCACTAAATTATCATACTAACAAAAAACAAAATCTTCATACATTTACGCGCGGCAGTAGGCAGTCGCCAGACGGCCTGCCTACTTTAGGGTGATAAATTGCGAAGGTCGAATAACCAACCGAGTATGAATGTTAAAATCGTTCGTAATTTAGCCGTGCGAAGAAAGAAAGTGACGGATATTGAGATCGCCGATAGTGAGATAAAAATGAAAATCCAATATGGCGGCTGTAATTTTTTTTTTTCATCATGGGTATCGTTTTTTGGTTTTTAAGGGCGCTAAAGCCGATAGTGAGGTCAAAATGAAAATCCAAGATGGCGGCTGTAATTTTTTTATATTTTTTATCTAGTTTCTTACCAGAGCCTTTCCCAAACGTCTTAGGTCTTGGCCTAAAATCACAATCGAGTTAAAGAGTTAAAAACTATACACATTCTTATCAGCTAGTTCTACTTGTGTATCAGTTCAAAGAAGCAGTCTTCAAAGTACACCTTCAGGTCACTCCATCCAGTCCGGAGGTAAGGTCTCAACATAACTACCAAAAAGGGCCGAAACTCGGCACACCTACCTCAGCTCGGCTATTAGTTCCAGTAGCAGTCTTCCAAGTACACCTGCAGATCACTCCATCAAGTCCGGAGGTAAGGTCTCAACATAACCAACGAAATGAGCCCAAACTCGGCACACCTAGCTCAGCTCGGCTATTAGTTCCAGTAGTAGTCTTTGAATTACACCTGCATATCACTCCATCAAGTCCGGAGGTAAGGTCTCAACATAACTAACGAAATGAGCCCAAACTCGGCACACCTAGCTCAGCTCGGCTATTAGTTCCAGTAGCAGTCTTCGAAGTACACCTGCAGATCACTCCATCAAGTCCGGAGGTAAGGTCTCAACATAACTAACGAAATGAGCCCAAACTCGGCACACCTAGCTCAGCTCGGCTATTAGTTCCAGTAGCAGTCTTCGAAGTACACCTGCAGATCACTCCATCATGTCCGGAGGTAAGGTCTCAACATAACTAACGAAATGAGCCCAAACTCGGCACACCTAGCTCAGCTCGGCTATTAGTTCCAGTAACAGTCTTCGAAGTACACCTGCAGGTCACTCCATCAAGTCCGGAGGTAAGGTCTCAACATAACTAACGAAATGAGCCCAAACTCGGCACACCTAGCTCAGCTCGGCTATTAGTTCCAGTAACAGTCTTCGAAGTACACCTGCAGGTCACTCCATCAAGTCCGGAGGTAAGGTCTCAACATAACTAACGAAATGAGCCCAAACTCGGCACACCTAGCTCAGCTCTGCTATTAGTTCCAGTAGCAGTCTTCGAAGTACACCTGCAGATCACTCCATCAAGTCCGGAGGTAAGGTCTCAACATAACTAACGAAATGAGCCCAAACTCGGCACACCTAGCTCAGCTCGGCTATTAGTTCCAGTAACAGTCTTCGAAGTACACCTGCAGGTCACTCCATCAAGTCCGGAGGTAAGGTCTCAACATAACTAACGAAATGAGCCCAAACTCGGCACATCTAGCTCAGCTCGGCTATTAGTTCCAGTAGCAGTCTTCGAAGTACACCTGCAGGTCACTCCATCAAGTCCGGAGGTAAGGTCTCAACATAACTAACGAAATGAGCCCAAACTCGGCACACCTAGCTCAGCTCGGCTATTAGTTCCAGTAACAGTCTTCGAAGTACACCTGCAGGTCACTCCATCAAGTCCGGAGGTAAGGTCTCAACATAACTAACGAAATGAGCCCAAACTCGGCACATCTAGCTCAGCTCGGCTATTAGTTTCAGTAGCAGTCTTCGAAGTACACCTGCAGGTCACTCCATCAAGTCCGGAGGTAAGGTCTCAACATAACTAACGAAATGAGCCCAAACTCGGCACACCTAGCTCAGCTCGGCTATTAGTTCCAGTAGCAGTCTTCGAAGTACACCTGCAGGTCACGCGATCTAGTCCGGAGGTAAGGTCTCAACATAACTACAAAAAAGGGCCGAAACTCGGCACACCTAGCTCAGCTCGGCTATTAGTTCCAGTAGCAGTCTTCGAAGTACACCTGCAGATCACTCCATCAAGTCCGGAGGTAAGGTCTCAACATAACTAACGAAATGAGCCCAAACTCGGCACACCTAGCTCAGTTCGGCTATTAGTTCCAGTAGCAGTCTTCGAAGTACACCTGCAGGTCACTCCATCAAGTCCGGAGGTAAGGTCTCAACATAACTAACGAAATGAGCCCAAACTCGGAACACCTAGCTCAGCTCGGCTATTAGTTCCAGTAGCAGTCTTCGAAGTACACCTGCAGGTCACTCCATCAAGTCCGAAACGAAATAATAATATTATGAATTTATAATCCCTACTTACTTCTAGAAAAATTATAAGACTGTGAATAAAATCTCTCCTTGGGTAGTAGGTACATTATAGAATGCGTGAAGTATCATGTTTGGTATGTCAAATATTTTGTATCCGTACAGCGATCTTTTTCAGCACAAGCTGCTGCTTACAAGCGACACAGAGTCCACTCACGACGGCGGCCGAGCGCAGACTAATATTTCATTACAAATTTTTGTGCAATAAACCAAGACAGTGACCAGTAAAATAACCCTTATTTCAATCCAATAAGATTCACGCGTTACAGCGAAATATGTGAAAAAATAGACTCCGATTTTAATTTTTTTCTGAGCCTATTTGTAACATTTTGATAGTTCTTTTTGCTACCTTTTTGAATTGAAAATGTCTGCTTACATAAAATATTTTTAAATAAATAAATTTATGTTATTAAATAGAAGAAAAATATCTCCAAAGTCAGCACGATATCGTCGATTTTGTGTGAAGAGGCAACGGAAATTATTTATTACTATATTAAAAACCAACATTTTTTAATGAAAAATAGCTACCATTTGAAGATGAAGGAGTAACCTATCTGTGGTAATTATTAGTTACATTTGGTTTAGTCTCATTTTGCTGCAAAATGCCTGTAAAACTACTTATTTTTGTCAGATTCGTAAACGCGTCCTTAAGGTGCCACTAGTCGATATTTTTTCCATACAAATTTCGGGAGAGTATTACTCCACTGTTTGACATTGAGCACCCAAAGTTAAACATGTTATCATTTTAACTTATTGTTAATTGTGTCTGTACGGAAACAGAATAGTAAAATAGATAACCATTAAAAGGTATGAGCCTACAAAGATGCTATTTTTAACGTAACTTTGGGTGTAAATAAGTAATAAAAGAACTGTAAAATCTTAAAATCCAAGTCCGTACCGACAAAGATCAGTTATCGAGAAGTTCAATAAACTTTATTTATAATTGATTCATGCAGTGGGTTTTTCATAAAACTCGATTTTCCAAAGTACTTTTCGAATTTTTTTACGCGGCTATCAGTTCGGAACGGTGTTTGTGTGCGTGAGAACTAGACGTTGTGTGAACTAGCGTCGTCGTGAAAACTAGCGTCTAGCTACTCATCACTGATACTAGCTCTGTCAGACATGAAGTCAGGTGAGACAGCGTGCTTTTTGGCCATGACCACCAGTGAGTTCGAGCTCGCGACTAGTTTACTCTTAAGAAGACTTGATACTCACAGTCGTTCTCAGCATTGCTGGCAGTATCGGTCAGTTCTTTGTTCTCCTTGTTGATGGGTTCCTCTCGCGGCTGTCCGGGGTGCGTGAAGCGGAACACGTGGTTCTTGCCCAGGATTACGCGGGAGCCTGACTTCAGGATCACTGGTTCGGCGAGCTAGGAAAAAAATTTATCAGTGATAAATTGGTTTTACTAGATGGAAGAAATCAGAAATACGACTGGATCTTGCCAACCAAGATCCAGTTGTTTTTCTAATTACTAGCAATGCATTATTTTTATAGTACGCAACGACAATGAATGCACCCAAGTCCTATAAGAGTGGGAAGATTTTCAATTTGCAATAACGAGTGTGCTAAAATTGCTAGTTTTTCCAATTAAAAATATGACACAAAAATCACATCGAAATTCATGTAAAAATGATTAATGTTTAACCGTATCCGCTTAATTATTATAAAAAAGGCGTTTTGTAGCTTGTTTTTGTTTTATTTTTTCATGAGTTTCTTTTACCAGCATTCCTGAAGCCACAGACAGATATTGACTTTGCGGACAAAAATCTACTTATGCTTTATAAACTTTCAAAGTAGGTTCATGTGTTTTTCACTCGGTATTTCCTTACCTCCCGGCCATTGACATAGATGAGCGCGTCTCGATGAGGGATGAGCAGTATGACGCCATCAGTGTTCTCGAAGATGCAGTGTTCGCTCAGGATGTGCGAGCCTGACAGCTGGATGTCTTGCGGAACGTTAGCCTCCGATGTACCCACACGGGTCACGCCTGGCGATTGAAAGATATTTTAGATTTTTATCCCAAATATGATTGAGTACTTCGAGGAGTCGCGAGAGTAATGATTTTTATTAGTTTTTTTCTTCAGAATTGCCCTGAAAAGGCAAAGGAATTAAATTTCAAAGTTTGCTTGCTTACAAGCTGTTAACTCACGAAGATTTAAGGTGACCAGCATAAGAGTTATTTCTTGGTTCATTCTTTCTTTCCAGAAAGTTCAGATATAGTGAAGTCTATCCTCGATAGATTACCCCGTCACATATTTTTGACAATACAATGCCTAACTAAGCCCTGTGGATCTGCGAGGAGATGGTGGAGACTCTGAACAGAGATCCGTGGGGGCGCCCTTATAAAATGGTACGGAATAAACTCCGCACCTGGGCCCCCCCGCTGACGCAGAGTCTCCGCCCCCAGCTGGTGGAGGAGGTGGTGAGCGCTCTGTTCCCTTCACGGGGGGAGCACACCCCCCCGCCCATGGCTCCGCCAATTGCGGTGCCCGAAGCGGACCACGCGGACGACGACGACGACATCCCTGAAGTGACCGGGGTAGAACTGAGAGCGGCGGTAGGAAGGCTGAAGGCCAAAAATACCGCCCCAGGACCCGACGGCTTGTCGGGTAAAGCCTGGGTCCTGGCCTCGAGGGCTCTCGGGCCTCGACTGGAGGCGCTCTTAAGCGCATGTTTGGAGAGAGGCCAGTTTCCACTCCGTTGGAAGACGGAAAAGCTGGTCCTCATTCGGAAGCCAGGGCGCCCTGCGGACTCTCCGTCCGCATACCGGCCCATCGTGCTGCTCGACGAGGTCGGCAAGCTCTTTGAGAGAGTGATTGTGGGCCGCCTCGTCGGGCACCTGGTGAGGACGGGGCCGGATCTTGCGGACAGCCCCGCAAGGGGCGCTCGACGGTGGACGCCATCATGCGCGTGAGAGCCCTCACGACGGGGGACGCGGTGTCCCAGGGTGGGGTCGTCGTGGCGGTGTCACTCGACATCGCTAACGCGTTCAACACCCTGCCCTGGAGCTGCATTGTGGAGGCACTCCGGTATCACCGGGTGCCGCCCTACCTCCGTCGAATAGTCGAGGCGTATCTGACGGACAGAGCCGTCAGCTACCCCGGTCGCGATGGGGAGTGGAACCGGCGAGAGATGTCGTGCGGTGTCCCGCAGGGATCGGTCGTGGGGCCGTTCCTGTGGGACATTGGCTACGACTGGGTGCTGCGGGCCGACCTCCCTGATGGCGTCAGCGTGGTTTGCTACGCTGACGACACGCTGGTCCTGGCGCAGGGGAGGTCGCATCAGGCGGCGGCCGACGCGATGACACGCGGGGTTGCGATAGTCGTGGAGAGGATCCGGCAGTTGGGTCTCGAGGTGGCATTGCACAAGTCCGAGGCCATGTCGTTTCATGGGCCCCGGAACGCGCCATCGGGATCCCAACTAACGGTAGGAGGGGTTCAAATCGGCGTCGAGACAACGATGAGGTACCTGGGTCTCGTCCTCGACAGCCGGTGGAACTTCGTCGAGCATTTCCGACGTTTGGCCCCCAAACTGGAACGGGCCGGGGCCGCCTTCAAGCGGCTCTTGCCCAACCTGAGGGGGCCAAACGCCTCCTGCCGGAGGCTTTACGCGGGGGTCGTGCGGTCCATGGCCCTATACGGGGCCCCGGTGTGGGCGCGTTCACTGCGGCGGCGAGCCGCCCACTACCTGAACGCGCCCCAGAAGGTGGTAGCCGTAAGGCTTATCCGGGGCTACCGCACGATCTCTGGCGAGGCGGCAAGCCTCATTGCCGGACTGCCGCCATGGGATCTGGAGGCGATAGTCCTCGCGCGCGTGTATGAGTGGCGCGCGGAGGCACTAAGCCGGGGGGAAGTTCCGCTTCCGCGGCAAATCGCTGCGGAGCGGACTGAGCTCCGGCGCGATCTCATGGCGACATGGAAAGAACGACTGTCGCAACCCAGCGCAGGGCACGCCGCGATAGCGGCGATAAGACCCCTCTTTGAGGAGTGGCTAGAGAGGCGCCACGGCGCCCTCACCTACCGCCTGACGCAGGTCCTCACCGGACACGGAAGCTTCGGGAGGTTCCTGCACATCATCAGGCGGGAGGAAACGCCCGGGTGTCACCATTGCCAGGATCGCCCAGAGGACACGGTGGAGCACACGGTGGAGGTCTGCCCCGCTTGGGCGGAGCACCGCCGTGTCCTCGTAGAGGCGATCGGCAGCGGCGGCGACCTCTCGCGCCCGGCCCTGGTGCAAGCCATGGTCCGGGGCGAGAGGGAGTGGGAGGCAGTCACCTCCTTCTGCGAAGCAGTCATGCTAGCGAAGGAGGTGGCGGGACGGCTCAGGGAGAGAGCCTCCCGTCCCAGCCGCCGCGGGAGACGCTCCGGGCGTCGGGAGCCGCGCGACGACTCCCGGCCACCGTAGGCGCGGGCCTGCGGGCGGAGAGTAATGGGTAGCTCACCGTCCGATCAGGACCAGGCCCGTGCCGGACGGCGCGTACGTGTTCCACGCGCGCCTCAAAGAGATGTCAGCATCGAGGAGGGGCCCCATAGGGCCGAAGCCTGCCGGGTCAGCGGGATTGTCCGAAAGGGTTACCGCTGGCCCGGAACATAAAGGGCTAAGGAAGGAACACGGGTGGGTTTTAGTCAGTAAGAGTCTGACACTCCCTTCCGCTCCACCCAGAGCGGGTCATTTGATGATTTCCCAACCGCAAAAAAAAAAAAGCCCTGTGGATCTGGCTCTTGTGATACAGGACCTCCTAGTACAAGAGCCAGGGCCACACTGATGTTTGTGTCTTGAAATGAAAATAAACAAATGATTTAATTATTGGATAAGCCGCAAACAACTTTTCTAACTGGCATATATTTCAACCACCGCACAAGCTGTTATCACCCTTATAGCTGACACAAGAAAAGAAGAACCTGGAATCACGACTGCCAAACAGGACTCAACGCGGAACGCGCACCAGAATGCAGGTAAGGCAGGTAAGTATCTATTGAAATTATGGCTAACGTAGAAATAAATGTCTTTTTTTTATGTTGGGAGGTTAAAAAAAAATTCGCGTTTTTATCTATTTTAACTAGTCCACTCATGTACTCACCATCCTTAATATAATAGATGAGACACTCCGACAGATTCGGATCTTCATTCAAGTTGACCAGATGCGGCGACTTCTTGGGCGAGTAGATGCCGACAGTGACGCCTCCGTCCCTCACCGCGAGGCCCATCTCCGCGAACACAGCCTCGCGCTGCACCCGGATCTGTTCGGTACGCTTGAGCTTCTCCTCCCATGTCTCGTTTAGTTCTGTTGGTGAAAGGAAATTTTTAGGTATATGAATTTGGTTTAATCGCTGATCAATGCTGCATTGCTCAGTCTTCTGAATCTATTTCATTTTGTGGTTTATTCGGTTAATGTCGATATGATTATCTGGATTGGACACAAATACAAGCACACGGCGTGAGTGTATGTGTGTGTTATTTTTTACCCGACTACGGCGAAGCAAAAAGGAGGGTTATGATTTATGATGTTGACCGGTATATACCGGTCATATACATACATTATGTATGTTCATCTGTTCCCTCGTGACTACTTATAATAATTTGACAAAAATGAGGTATCGTTAGAAGCATCCTGACCATCCGCTGGTTATAGGCTATGTGACTTTACACTAAATTCAATATGGCGCCCTCTAAAGGACATAAAGTAATGAATTTAAAAATAAATATTTTGTGATGGTGCCTTGTTGGGTATCAAATGAAAGGGCTTAATTAGCACATTTCAAAAATATAAATATTACTGAAATAAGCCCCAAATGATTAAATAAAAAATAAGTTATATAGCTTAACAGTATGTTAGTACAGCAGCATGCGATCACGGAAAAGCACTTTATTGTTTCACTTTTTTTCAGTTTTCGGGTTTTAGTTTTTAAACTTATTTTTTTCCCACGTGGTAAAACAGAAACTACAGAACACAATCTATAATTTATGGAATTGGTGTCATGTTCTTTAAACGTTCAATATAAATCTTATGCTCTGCCTTATTTCCTTTTTGTACTAGCTGAATTTCGAAGATTTTTTGCCTTTACTGAAACGGAAAACAGCCCAACTTGAGGAGTCCAAAATAAGGCTACTGTCTATTGGTATTAGGACAAGCCGATTTCCTTACGATATTTTCTTACATCATTAAAACGATGAAAGAAATTTATCACCATAAAACATAGGCATATAATCAAGATATTTCATTGTACATAGGTAAACCTGCATGGGCACTTATGAAACGTCAGAAGCCAGGTGCACAGCACTGTTACTCTTTTAAAAATAATTGTTTTTTTTTTAATTACAGTGTTGATAGGAGATGGGGATCTCCAAACTGTCTCCATAGTACACAAACTCACCAGCAATAAGTTTCTCGGAAGCCTGTAGTTGGTCGACGGCCTCTTCGGCAATGGTCGTGGCTGCTCGGGACAACTTCGGGGACAGCACCTCTGCCTCGCTCTTCTTGCGTTGAGGCGAAGAGTTGTTCTCCTCTGCTGTTATAATCATAATGTGAAGGAAGGTTAGCCTTCTAGATAAATAGAAACTTCTAGATCTTGGGGTAGGCTCGATATTTTTTTTCATACCAAATCGTTTTAATACTTTTTTATGTTAGCGGCTATTTTTGCTGTTACTCATTAATTTACTAAATAGAGGACTGCACTGTATTGTCATCTGATCGATATATTTTTTTTTTATTGTAGCATCATTGGCTCTCTTGGTTATCTTGGACACATAACCTTGAAATCACGGGAAGCCCATGATATTTATGTCTTGAATCCAAGACTAAGTTGTATTTCAAGCATGCTTTTATGATAATTGGTTAAATATTTTCGATTTTCAAGTCGAAATCTACAGTTTTCTATTCTAATTTGATACCTTTTACTAAACTATGCATTATTTATTTTTCTCTAAAACACCTTAATTTTGCACTAAGTGAGTTAGTGCAAATTAATGTGCAAAATCACGATTTTTATCATTGTGCAAACTATTGCACGAGTAGACAAAAGTCTACGATAAAATTTATTTTAAAAGTGATTATAGGTAGTACTACACAAAATAAATATTCGACATCAACATTATCTGACACAAATATAATGGGAAAACATGCAAGGCTTCTGAAGCTAGGAAGCTTTTATTGTAGCAATGCAATATATTCACAATATAATAAATAACCGTTTAGCGACCAAATTTTTTTTTTTACCAATATGCCATTGTTTGTGATATGGCCGCCAACGGATGGTTTGACAATCGATTTTGAAGATTTGTTAACTAAATTGCAACAAATTGAAGAAGTTGGATCGATATCGGACGACAGCAAAGAATTTGCCTTGCTGCCAAGGGATCGCGGAATCAAATGTTATCAATACGATATAAAATCGAATACGATAAATCGATCGAATACGATAAAAAATGTTATCAATACGATAAATCGAGTATCTGATCGTTCAATCAAAATCGATTGTTTTCATAATGCGGGACTGAGCATTATAGAATAAATTGATAAATACATTTTATATACGATAAATAAAATGCTCAGTAAAATACATAACAGCACACCAAGTATTATTTACTACATACATACACTATCTGTATATAACCATGTTCAATAGTGTTCCAGACCAACACCAATAGAATATAGTGATAGATAAGCGCAATTATATATCTATAATCATAAATATTTTTGGTGTGACCCACACCAAAGTTCATATAATATTCGTATGTATTCGTGAAGTGATATACTATATATTTTATGCCTACAAACGCCACAAGCGCTGGACAAGGTGCAAAATAAATTGCTCTTTTTTCATTAATGTGTCAGGCTGCCAGATCATTGACCGAAACTTGTGTGAAAAAAGTTTGCATATTTTTTCGAGTCTGGCAACCCCGATTCAAAATGGAGGCCAAGCGTACAGGTGGGGTGTACAGATGCAAAAATGCGCAAGCCTCGTTATCGTTGTTACTTACTGGTGGGCTCTTGTTTCTTTTCATAAAGGACTTTACCATCTGGTCCTAGTTCGTGTGGATTTTGGAAACAGAATCAAGTTTTAGTATCAGGAATAGGAGACTTAATTCAATGGTTATATTCGTAGCGTTAATCGTAACTGGTGCGGCTTGTTTGCTAAGAAACGATCACACAAGACGGTCTATCATCACAAGACGTCTAAACATCCTAACTTGCTGACAAGGCCGAGAATAAGCTATCATGAAGGTCGATGGATAAACTGATAATTCAATCTTTTTAGGGTTATCCTTAACGTTCAGAATACTCTAGTACTGATTCACCTATAAATATACATAATATTACAATTTATCAGAATTATCACACCGTCTTGCCTGAAGAAGAAGCTAAAATTACAGCAAAATACCTCACTAAATTCAATACTACATCTTCTGCAAAATTCGTTCAGTATTTACCTACCGTTTGTCTTTATACGAGCTTTATCGCAACGTCTCTGTCTATCTCTCTCTGCGAAGCCTAATCCCATTACATTCTGATTCAGACTTCCCTGTATAGCTTATTGTCGGTTTCCAGTCTAACCGGATGCAGCTGAATACCAGTATTTTACATGGAGCGACTGCCTATCTGACCTCCACAACCCAGTTACTGGGTAATACGATACCACTTGGTAAGACTGGTTGTCAGACTTTCGGGCTTCTGACTACCCGTAACGACTGTCAAAGATCCACGAATGACAGCCGGGCACGGAGGGGTCACGGTATGTAAAGATGGTCACCCATCCACAGACCAACCGCGGCAAACGTAGCTTAACCTGATCGAACGACCTGTGCGGCGGTTATTATTTAGCCACGGGCCCCATTAGCACTTTAACGTAAATTATTTTAACATACTCAGTTTATCCATCGACCATCAACATCCACACACTCTTGGCCACATCCACAAATACAAAGACCTACCTTCTTCAACCTCGATGCCCTCTGCCTTGAGTAGTTCCCGTAGCTTGAGTATCTCTTCCTTGAGCTCCCTGATGAGCTTCGCGTTGGCATCCTCGTTGACGACCGCCTTGCACACGATCTGTTTGGCGCGGTCGGCGTATCTGTGGGAGGTAGGGGTGTTTAGGATCCATGCTAATATTATAAATTCGAAAGTAACTGTCTGTCTGTCTGTATGCTACCTTTTCACGCTTAAACCACTGAACGGATTTTGATAAAATTTGGCAGAGAGATAAATTGCATCCCAGGGTAGGACATAGGGTAGTTTTTATCGTCATACCTCGCGGGCGAAACCGCGGGCGGAGACTAGTTGTGTTATGAAATTTAATAGTAGAATCAATCGTATTCGTGTCTTGCTGTGAGATGTAATTTAGAAATTAGATGGTTACCTAATAGATTAGAATAGTATCTTTTAGAAGATTCATAGTCGCTCCGCGTTATAACAACCTACACCATTTTCTTCTTTTGTTCGAGTTGATGGTAGTTTTTAAATTAGTTTTGCCCATTGGGACACGTAATTTCGTAATGAACCAGTAATCATAATGGCTTTAATTTTGCCAATCCCATAATAGGCACTGCGTTGAGACGTATCTTTTTAAATTTGGGTGCAAGAGAACCACCTCAACGCGTTGTTGAACTGTCAAAATTAGTGTTATTATCATTGCAAACGCAAGTGATCATGAAATAAATGGAAGATTTTTTTTCAATTAGCTCTTAATATGCTCTAGTCAGGTGTTGATCTCTCTGCCTTTACGACACACATTTTTTTATGAAACAACGGCATGTCATGCATTCTTACCTGAGTGTACTAAGAGTCTCATCAAAGTTGATATCAGCTGGCGAGATAGCAGCTATCATAGCCGTCTTGGAGTTGCCTCCGAGGTTCTCTCGCAACAGCCACGTCAGCACGGAGTCACGATACGGAATGAAGTCTGCTTTCTTCGACTTCTTGCTCTTCGACGCCTGTTGGGAGAAGATTATTGTTATGAAGCACAGGTAGAAGCAAAGCTGGTGAAAGCTATCGGAAGATATCGGTGTAAGACCAGCCTGAGATTGGATACGATGTCCATTTTGTATTTCTTACGCACGACAACGCAACGAACGTCGGAACAACCCGCGCGAATACGCACGATTAACTTTTACAAAGTGTGCTTAGGAGTTGGTCGATCGGGATCTTTCGTGCGTTTTCGTGCGTATTTGCAATACTCAAATTCGTCCGAGAACGCGTCCCAAGTGCGGCTAGCCTAATTCCCTAAAAAATATCTAATTAAGCCTTTAAGAATTTTGTTTTACTATTCAGAGAGAAGATAACGCAGATATTTTTCGATAACTTTTAATACGGATAAGGCATGATCTAAGTTACGTGTCTTGACTTAGATCAAGCAGTCTTAAGCATTAGGCCTCGTACAGACAATTGCGTGACGACGCACATTTTTAAAACCTGCCGAGTTTTACTAAAGCTTATGCTTTTATAGTGTGCACTTGCACAAGTTGCAAGTCTGACAACCAGTCCTATTAATGGGTATCTCCTGTTACCCAGTAACTGGGCTGTGGAGATCAGATAGGCAGTCGCTCCATGTGAATTGCTGGTATTTAGCTGCATCCGGTTAGACTGGAAGCTGACCCTAACATACTGGGGAAAAAGCTAGGCAGCAAGCCACCTAGCCTTTTCCCAGCTATGTTGGGGCCAAGACTTGCACAAAAAGCATAAAACTTACCATCGCACGATCATCTGAACTAAGACGAAAAGCCAAATATTGCAAGTGAACCAATGATATTAAAGAAATTGGTTTTCTAAATTTAAATTTTCCAAATGTGTATTGAATAGAAGCAACAATAGCCGATTGGCTAAGGCGTTGGTTATGCAATTTTTAGGCCCTGAGTTCAAAGCCCACAGTGCAGTGAACCCACTCTTAGCACAAGCATATTTAGCTTAATTTGAAGCGAGTGTTCACACTGGGTCGTAAATCGTAATACAAAAAAAGAAAAATAAGAATGACGTCAACTTCATTTTGACACTACAACACAACCCACTGCTTCGTATGTTTGGACAAGTCATTTGCTGGACGGCTAAAATAACGCAATGGATATTATTGAATTGTCAAAATGACAATTGTGTATTACGCAATTAGGGTGGAGCCGAACTATTAAGTATGTAAAAATCTTACCGTGAAAACTTAGGTGAAGTGAACTTGAAATGAGCTGCCAATAGTGTCAAATCCCTAGCATCAAATGGAATAACAGCCCACCCCACCTTAGTTTTTACGGTCAGATTACGGTCACAATAGACCGGCAAGATGACTACCTATCGTCACACTAGGAACACTCGCTAAAGGGGTTAACAAAATATTAGTAATGTGCACACACACTCCTAGTATTCTATTATAAAAACCAAACTCACCGACTATATTATAATTTCCACGGAGATACGGGGCATTAAAACAAACGTGAATGTTTTGTTAGTTTAGCATACATCTACGGATAAAGCACGGTTCACTAGCATGATTAGTTGCACAAGTATACTTGCACCACGGACTTGCACACTAAAGTTCCGAGTCAAGGTGACGTATTGAGAAAGAGATGGCGCTATACGTCCTGTATAGCGCCATCTCCTTTTCGCACTGGAACGCTGACTTTGAAACTTTCCTGCAAGGCGCAGGGTCTTCGAACCCTGATATGAAGAACCACGGTGCAAGTAGGTTATGAAAGTAAACTTGCCTAATGAAACCTACTAGTGCAAACCGAGCTTCAGTTGGATATCTAGAAAATAGCAACAATTAATCAAAATTCCAAAAATCTTGCGGTCCGTTGGAAATTATTGTCTTAAAACTATGTAGGTATATACAGTAATCTAAACACAACACCCACTTTAAGACAGCCAAGTCCATTATTTATTTAAATACCTTGGGATTTAGCTAAAAAGGCTTTAGTGCCAACTTTGGCTGTCTTTGATCAGCCAGTCAGTTCTGCCACCAAGCTCCGTGACGTGTTAACGCCAACATTGTACCGTTGTGAAAAAAGAATAGCGCTATTCATCCTGTATAACTCCATTTTTGTGTGACACTGGAACATCGATTGGTTCAACACGTCATAGTATTACTACTATTACCTGGGTTACCCCAGGGACCGGATTATAAAGTAAGGATGGTGCTATCGGTCATTTATAGCTCCGTCTCCCTCTCGCATTTGAATTAAGGCTCCTACAAACAGGCGCGACACGCGACGCGAATCGTGCGCGACACAAAGGCACCGCAAGTCGCGCTACGAGCGGTGCCTGTGTCGCGCGCGTGTCGCGCCTGTTTGTAGGAGTCTTTATGACGGCATTAAAACGTCACAATACGCCACTAGCGCTCCCGACTGACTGATCTTTTATCGCGGCATTAGCTATACTATCATTCTAGTATAGCTAGTGCCTACTATGTCGAAGATACGTCAACCGTCAACCATACAAGATAACTAGCACCATTTAGTTTAGATACTCTTGGTAGTACCAGAACCGTCATCCAACTCAAAAAAAAACTTTTTTTAGTGATGACACTCATATTTTGTGGTACAGTCAACAGCAAAAGTAGATGATCAAAATCAGAAATTCAATACTAATTAACGGAGTTCGCGTCAGAACTGTGTGGCGTCGAAGTGATTCAAAAGTATGTGATTGTAAATTATGCCAAACATTTACTACTAGTACAGCTGCCATATATTCGTGATCAGTTTTGACTCCTATTGAATTTCTGATTTTGATCATCTACTTTTGCTGTTGACTGTACCAAGAAGTTTTGTCACTTTCCACCGCTAAGTTGTCATCTATCTCTGTCATTTAACTTGAACTTCTTTTTTAGAATGTCATCACTGTAAATGTTAGTCAATGAATAGACATTTTCATCTACGTTGGACAATTCTTCGAAAATCTTTAAGAGGTTTTTATGCTTACGCGAATTTCGAAGTATAATGAAATAATACTTGCCGAAAGAAAACTGGGATGGCCAGGCAAAAGATTATTAGAAGTCATTTTTTTTGTGTCTTTACCGAGATAAACTTACGAGGCTCAATGATGGCGAAATCAATGTTTTTCTAAAGAACTATCCTCTAAACACAAAACTACTCTACTACCACCAAATATAACAAAACAAAACACATAACAATAGACTCACAATCTCAGCGAGCGCAGAGATGACTTTTCCGAGGGTAGTTAGAGATTTGTTGATATTCGCGCCCTCCTTCAAACGGGTGCCTTTAGCGCCAGTCGAGTCAGCTCGCTCGGATCCTGCTAAGTCCACTAGGGAGATTTTGGACACCTGAAAGAGAGAAGATGTTAAACCAAAAGCATTCTCTTCAATTATCCATTTACAGGACTCTTGAGTAGTAAGGAGTCGGTCAGTCAGAAAGATGATGCTAGTTGAACATTTATTTTCAGGATAGGACTTATTCTAAGTATAAAAGTTTGGTGAAATTCGCCCTAAAGGCAAAAAACAGTTTCTCCAAGATTTTTGACTCAGCAGTAATCTCCAAACACAGAAGTCATCAAAGATATGAAAGTACAATGTTTCTTACCTTCTCCGACATAAGGTTGGTGGTCTGGTCATGCCTCTGCTGTGTGAAAAATATGGTGAAGACAGCATGAGAACGGGACGAGGTCTCGTTCATGTTCGTAGCTGCCACGGTCCTGTCAAATGTTACGTCAAGTGTTATCATTTAGAACGCTACAAGGATCTTTTTCAGCGTGGCCAAAATCGGAACTAACGTCGTCGAAGCAGCAACAATCACAGCAATGTGAAATATAAAAAACGTGTGGAGTCGGGTGACCCCCGGCAGGAACTAAGTTGAAAATGAAAATCCAAGATGGCGGCTGCGAAAATTTCAAAATGACACAAATTTTCGCAGCCGCCATCTTGGATTTTCTTTTTGACCTCACTATTGACTCAGCACCTTCGATAATCATGAAAACTATCTCTCTCTCTGTCTCTTTCTATTATATGTAGTAAAAAGTCGCATGAATGTTCGTTCGTTACGTTACGATTTCTACCAGTTTCTTTAACTTCGTTCCAAAAAAACTTTTTATCAACACAAACAAAATTCCTGGCTGGAAAAAAGGCAGGTACGAATAAAGTTTTCCTCACCTAGCCTTGTTGCCCTCATCAATGAGGTCGTATATGTCCTGGTATGAGGTCACAGCGAGTTTGCTGAGGTCTTCCACGTAGGGTCCAAGTGCTGGATGTTCGCGCACCCTAAGGTTTCCTTTGTTCTTAGGGTTGAGAAGATCTCGGACTCGCTCGCAGTATATCTCCATGTAGGATACTTCCACCTGTTTTTTTGTAAAGAAAATATAATGTGTTACAAATTAAAATAAAAGATTTGTGATGGCTTTCCGCTATAACCTTATCAAGCTGACCATCTGATGAGGTATGACCATCAGATAGGTTTAGGTAACTGTTCCCTTCTACTAGATACTATTAAAAAACACATTCAAGGGTGTAACCATAAATGTATTCTTTCTCCTTACAATAACAAACTCGCAATCACCATATTTGTTTTTTTTTATGTAGTTTATTCTCTCTATCTTGGGTATGATGGCCAATCTTTCAAGAGTTTCAAGCAATCCTGAGAAGTCCATTCAGAATTACACAAAGAGATAATATAATCAAATAAAACACAGGGAATTCATGATTAACATAAATCTACAACTCTAAATATAAGATCCTTTTGTTCTAATCACCGTCACTAATGTAAGTTTACTCATGACAAATAACAAAAGGTCTAGATTATTCAGGGAAAACAGTTTCTCTCATTTCTAAAATACTAATTACTTAAAAGGATATTTCCTTCTCGTATTTCGGAAATGTTATTAACCTTAAATAAACTCAATTTGAATTGCTAACGACATAATTAGAATGAATATAAATATTCATGCTGGAATCCTACTTGCTTCACGAAGAAGAACCGTTCATATTTCGGACTGTTGGAAACATCTGTCGTTTGGAATAAAAACTTTAATTACAACAAGTAAACTGTGCTGTGTTAGGGATCTGCATGCCCGTTAAGGGAATACAGGGGTGCAAAGTTATACATAATTCGTTGGCATCGTTGGCAATCCAAAGTAAATAAATAAACCACAGTCCCACAGTCTAACTACCTACGTCATACAGTGCTCTGACGTGGGCGTTGAAAAGGAAGGTGGGTGGCGATATTTCTAGACCCTTGCGTAACAATTTTAAAACCGTATTGACAGTACACTCACGCAATAGGTTACTTTGTGGTTTCAGATATAGAGAACACTTTCGTGCCTACAAAAAACGTTTTAGTGCACATTTGTCTGTGTTACTAACGAATTCTCTAACTTCACGTAACTTTACAATGTGTCTTTCTGTCGCTACGTTACACTTTTTAGGGAGAGGCTAAGGGCGAGATAAAAAAAAAACAAATATTTCAATTAAATTACTTAGCGCGTAGTTTGGCTAAGCGTTATTCCTATCACTGTGCACTGTAACTGTCAAAACTACAAGTGCAAGATAGAGACGGGAACTGTGTAAGCTCAGCCTTAGACTTAATAACGTCTTAAAATTGAGTTTTGCATGTAATCTACTGCTACATTGTCGTGATAAAGCGAACTACAATTTGCGCGCTCTCTGTTGTACAGCGGGACGTCGAGCTGTGTGCGAGAGAGAGCGCGCGAAGTGTCGTTCGCGTATTCGGCCGTTTGCCTTATTCTAACTCGGCCTGCATTTAGGCCTAGGCGGATTGAAGGATCCAACTAAGATATCTATCAGTTTAGTTTTTCCATAACTTATTCATTTGCATGACCATTTCAGGCTAAAAGTCTACTAAGTACTTACATCACGCTATACGGCCCTTTGGAGTGTACAGTCACGAGCTTAGGTATGTATACAATTGGCCTTATTCAAAGGCGATTTTCTCCTTTATTTTTGAATTAAATTTTATATGATTAGGAACATAGTATTTTCGAACCCATAGGTTTATGTAAAGTGTCGTATTTCAACGTTGCATTCGTTATTTCGTGAAAAAATCGCAATTTAAAGTTGCCAACTGTTGACTTAAGTATTAGTGACTGTACTGGTGTAATAATAATTCATTTGTTTTTACTTTGGTTTGTTCCATTATCGGCGAAGGCTTCTTATTTCTATTAGATGCCAGATTACTATACTAATACTGACCGAATATTTGAGATCATCGGAGGAGGTCTGTCTGATGCGCCTGAAGAGGTCCTTGCAGATCTGCGGGATGATGCCCTCCTGGCCATCTTTGCCGGTGCCCATCATGGTATAGGACTTGCCCGCGCCGGTCTGCCCGTACGCGAATATGCATATGTTGTAGCCTGTGGAACAATTGATATTAGTACTTAGTCCGTTATAGATAAGGTAGAATGTGAATTGTTAGAGCATGTTTTGTAAAGATGCGCTTTTGTTTTGGCAAGAATACTTATTTAGCGGAGCCGAGGAGCCTAGTTTTGTGTGGAATGCAATTTTTTTTTATTGGAATGTATGCATTCTTATAAGTTTCTTGCATCGATACCTACTGTTCCAAGCCCAAAATATAGCTTTATTCTAACTTACAAAGTACTGAGATATCAATCGCATTTCGGCTCGAAGCTTGAACAATTGAGAAATGGTTTTTTTCACGTAAATCCAATATCGATTTTATACCTATCGACAGTCGGAATCACCTGAATGTGTAATTGACGTTCCTACAATTTAGAGGCAAAACGACATTTTAATTGAAACCACTGCGTGTTTCAATTAAAGTTTATAAACTTTAATTGAAACTGGTAGGTACTTCAATATTTTTTTTGAGGAATCAAGGCTTGATACTATGTTATGTTATTTCGAAGATACGTATTACTTTATCCTCATCACACCTCCACCAAATTAATTCAAACTCATTTAAAAACATATCCCCAAAAGTAGATTACAAAGATACGCAGACCTGAGATGCACAGATATGGCAATTCGCGAAAGGAAAGCGTGTTTACTAATGTGTAGTAGGTGAAAGTAGGAAGGAAAGGCGAATGGTCGTTACCGTCGAAAGCGTGTTGCAACATCTCCTCGCCGATGTCTTTGTACACCATGATTTGTGAGGAGAACTGCGGGTCACTTTGCTGTAACAAAAATATTGGTTTAATTAGTCAGAAACGACAAGAAATGTAAGTGTCTCTGTTCACATATGCATCATAGCTGTAGGCTGTAGAGCAAGAAATTAGAAATAAATAATAACCGGTTATTTATCATTTATTTTAAACATCATTTCTTAATTTAGCGCCTATAGGCGCCTGTGCATTTGTAAAGGAGTACCTATACAAATAGATAGCGCCTATTGGCGTTAAATTAAGAAATTATGTTTAAAATAAATGATAATTTCCAAATCTAGTTATTATTTATTTTAAACAGCATTTCTAACTGTTTCTGGGTATAATCCTTGCAACTTGGGACTACCTAGAGAGGAACGTAGGTACGTACCTACCGAAAATTACAAACCAAATATATAGTTTTTTCAAACTACATACTGCTTCGTAGCTACAGCCATTTCAATAAGAAATGGCTGTATTTGATAATCCTATGAATACAACAAACTTCTTAACCAAATTAAGATAACAATTCGAAATGAGCATAACTAAGTAAACTAGATTATCACAGCAACATCTGTGTCTACAGACTCACTCGCAGACGCATACATTTGTATGAATTAAACTCATCCCCGAATACTCTCGTTAAAATTGCTAATTAGGTAAATGCCGCTGCTCTTTGCCTCTAACTTTGTTTAATGTATGCGACTTTTTTTTAATGTTTGCTAACAAAGCTTTTCTTTTTAGATTCTGAACTGAATTAAATGTTTATTTCTGAAAAATTTCTATTTTTAGTAGGTGTTTGATGTCGTATGAACATTATAGCATATTTTTCCATACCAAGTTTAAAAAAACATAGGTTAGGTACCGACGCGTGAAAGGCAAAATTGACTAAGGGCTGATTTTTCCAACGCCAGATAATTACAAATTGTTATCAGCCTAAGGTTGACTGGTAGAAAATGCCTCAGGTTTGTACCAGTATTTCTTTTACTTGTGCATAAAGTTTTAATAAATAAATAATTTTATCCGAGAAATAATTTAGAATTTTTGACAGTTCTTCGTAATCGGGCAAAATCGGGCAGAAGAACAGTTTAATGTTTAAATTTTTAGAAAAAAAAAAACAAAATTCTAATTCAGCTGATAAAATAATATTTCCAAAACAGTAAAAATTTTGCCTGTAGGATGATTACAAGAATCTACCTAAATGATTTTATTTTTCTGAAAATTTAAACTTTAAACTGAGGGGAAATTCTCATAATTTTTTAGACCGTTCACAGTCTGATCTCAGTCTCAATCTGTCAAAAATACCTCTAATTTCCCTACATTTTTGACATTTATTTGTCGCCGAGATGAGACTGCGACTAGATTTTGAACGTTTTAAATTACGAGAATTAGCCTTCTGCCTAACTATTCACAACCGCTCGATACGCTTCCGTACCGTATCGAACATCAATCAATGTTATCGTAGGAGTCCTCTAAACGCTGTTTACAAGTCCAAAACCCGACAATTTTGTCAGTTTAAATCAAATAGACAACCGCTATTCTTCCGACAGCTGTTTGCTGCCGGGGGCAAGGCAAACCAGGTTATCTAAATGTGTAATTTTCGATAATCGTATCGAAAATGACACATAGCCAGGTCAGGCTATCTAGCCTGTCGGATGGTTGTGAATACCTAACTGGTCTCCTGTAAAGTTAGCCCTTTGTCGCTTAGTCAATTTTGCCTTTCAAGCGTCGATACGTTTTCACTTACGCCATAAGTCATTTATTCATTTGTTGATGATAGGTACAACAATCACACTAATATCATAAAGGCGAAAGTTTGTGAGTGTGTGAGTGTATGAGTGTGTTTATATGTTTGTTACTTTTTCACGCTCAAACGGCTGGACCGATTTTGATAAAAAAATTGTATGGAGGTAGCTGACACCCTGGATTAACATATAGGCTATTTTTTATCCCGATATTCCCACGGGATCGACACTTACGCGAGTGAAATCGCGGGGCGCAGCTAGTAATGGTATATAAAGATAATAAGGAGTGCGCTATGTTATGCCAGAGGGCGTACAAATGTTTGTAATTAAGTAATCAAGCCAGTCAAGTGTCGATAATAAAATAAAATTGTCTTGTGATTGTGAGTGATTGAACTTGATTGACATGTGTACTATGTGTAGATTGTAGATAAGATAGGTAAGTTTATTATAATATGGATTGTACCTTATCATTAAACCGAAACCAATAAAACAAAGTTATCTATAGTTTGGCCCCCGTGGCCTTATTACTGATCGTAAATGTATAACATAACACACATCCTTCGATCATCCCCCAATGGTTATGATTGCCAATATCAAACCATGTGTCGTAGTGAGATGAGACCACAAACCGAGGCACCACGATTGGCCACGATTGCGCCCGAATTGTACAAATTAATCATCACGGCGCAATCTCCGTGCTACCAAATGGACGTGGTTACTGCGGTTGAACGTCATTTGCGAACAATTCTGATGGTTGTGTGAGTTTATGTATAATTATTTGGTAAAATACAAACATTGTTGTGTTATGTTATCAAGTATTTGATTGATTATTAGGGATCCGTACACAAAGGGTAAAAACGGGTCCCTATTACTAAGACTCCACTGTCCGTCTGTCTGTCTGTCTGTCACCAGGCTGTATCTCCTGAACCGTGATAACTAGACAGTTGAAATTTTCACAGATGATGTATTTCTGTGGCCGCTATAACAACAAATACTAAAATCAGAATAAAATAAATATTTAAGGGGGGCTCCCATACAAGAAACGTGTTTTTTTGCGAGTGCGAGGCCGACTCGCACTTGGCCAGTTTTTTTAAATATTGGTCCAAAGTACCACCTAATGCTTGCGGCCCGATGTTGGAATAAACTAAAAGTTATTTTCTTCGCAATATTGCAGTGTCCGCATCGCCTCGTATACTATAATAATAGTTTAGTATATTATGGAAATTCTTTTATAAATACTATAGCAGCATCCACAGACAAAACTGTCTAGTCTTCAAACAATACTGGCCAGCGTTACTAAAAGCTAAGGTTGGCATATAAAACGGTCCGTTACTGGCCATGGAAACCCGGCAAAGAACAATAGGTAATTTTGTATCGGCCCCGTACCAAAAAAAAAAACATGTACTTATATATATTTTATTCCCTCAGGGAGTAGTTTAATTAATCCTAAGAAAGTATGTCTGAATTCACTTGAAGGAAAAGGATATGTGAGGAAGTGAGATTCATTTAATTAACTAAACTCTAAAAACTTTTCGATTACTTAATTAAACTACTCCATGAGAGCAACAAAGATCGACATACTTCATAATGCTACAATTAACTTTGTGTCTGGGTACGCTCTTATCCATTCTTTCCTTTTAGTACCTATATTTGAGAACCAGCTTTGATATTTTTACGGCATCACACGATCACACGTGATCACAATAATATTATAAAGGCAAAAGTTTGTGAGTGTGTATATGTTTGTTACTTCTTCACGCTCAAATGGCTGGACTCATTTTGATAAAATTTTGTATGGAGGTAGCTGACACCCTGGAAAAAATAGCCTATATGTTATATAGGCTATTTTTTATTCCGGTATTCCCATGGGATCGAAAGTTATGCGGGTAAAACCGCGGGCGCAGCTAGTAATAAATAAAAACGACCGCAGCATTTGGCAAATTCCAAATTAATCTACACGAAAATCCTATACCATAGCCAATGGACTATTAATCCGATAACAACATAGCCTGCACCCAATATGGCTGCCGTCCAAAACAGAACAAGTAATAACATTGGCGGACAATCGCGTTACCAGTCGGGTAGCCGTTAACATCAGAATTGATCGATTATCATGATGATGGGGCTGTAAAGTAATAAGGGGCTTCATTATCGTTTTTACCTATGTCAGCAAGTAAACGCCATATTATCACTATTTATTCTGTGGCCATAATATGCTGAAGATGGGTACCTATACTAATCTTTACATCTTTCATCTATACTGAATTTGAAGTGTCTGTTTGTAATGTCAAAATACCATACCATACCATAATCAGCCTACGGTGAGAGGGAGTGGGTCGTAATCCACCACGCGGGCCCAGTGCGGATTGGCAGATGTCACATGTCTTCGAATTTTTGGTTCTAGGACATGCCGGTTTCCTCACGATGTTTTCCTTCAACGTTTTGAGAGCAGTGGTGATGAAATAATTTACACAAAGTAAAGCGCCTGTCTGGGTTCGAACCTACGACCTACAACTCGTAAGTCGCGGCCGTTACCACTTGGCCACCACTGCTCTAATGTCAAAATAACTGCTTTTTATTAATTGCTTAAGAAAGTAACAAGTCTGTCTGTCTTTTTGTTGCGGCTAATCTCCGACACGGCTGGACTGATTTTGATGGGAGTTTCACTGGAAGATAGCTGATGTTATTGGTAACTTAGGCTATTATTTTAGAAGAAGAATAAGGGCGCCGCGCAAAAAAAAAAAAAAAACCTATGAAGTGTCATTTGTTTTCCAACAGACTCGCGAACGAAGTCGCAGGCATAGTTGTACCATAAACCTAAATTATTGGTCCTTAGGGAATAGGTAGGTCTGGCCATACACAGAGCAAACTAATTTTGTAGTTACTTAGTGCATTTCGAAGATTTGTAAATGATTGCTGCTGTCGCCTTCCGTGCGTTACTAACAGACAGGGCTGATTTTTCAATCGGCAAATAATTTTTATTCATAGAATGTTAGAACTGTCAAAAATGTAAAATTAATCCTCCGATAAAATTATCTGGCGTTGGATATAATTATTATTTTTATCTAAGGAATAAATATTGCGGTTTGACAGCTTTTTTATAGAAATTTTTACATAATTTCTATACATATTTATTATATTGTCATATTTATTCTTCAGATATAAGTAATCTGACTACTGAAAAATCAACATTAAGTCAATAAACACGGAAAATTGGTTTTCACGAAATAAGATATTAAAAAGCTCATTATCACATGTAATTAAAATGTGTGTTTTGTAGGTAGGTACTGTTTAGTTAAAGAAGCTACAAAACGGATCTACAATATTGTGAAGTTCTTTGTTATAGAAATGAAACGTTATTAAACGTACTTAAATCAAAGGCATTACTAATGACGCTGTTAGTAGCTATCGATCCACGAAATAACATAGGACTCTTCCACGTGTAGTCTACACGCATTAGGTAGGTACTCGACTTAAATATAACTGGCCAAATGTGGATGTACTATAGGTAGGTACAGTCACGAGCATATGTATACACTTGGCTTTATTCAAAGGCGATTTTCTCCTTTATTTTTGAATGAAATTTTATATTATTAGGAACATAGTATTTTCGAACCCATAGGTTTATGTAAAGTGTCGTATTTCAACGTTGCATTCGTTATTTCGTGAAAAAATCGCAATTTAAAGTTGCCAAGTGTTGACATATTAGTGCTCATGACTGTACACCTCTGTCAAACCCTTCGGGGATTACTGGCGTGATGTTATGTTAAACACGACAAAAGACTTGGATGCAATTTATGCAGACAAATAATTTCGATGTAATTTAGCAGTAGTAAAGATGTCTGCCCAAAGTCTTTGTTATGTGTATAAAACATTCCACCAGTGACCACAGCACGACATGCCGTCAATGTTTGTTGTCATATCTACAGTGCATTTTTCTTTACATGTCTATTTGGTAAACAAACACGGTACGAAAACTCTTGAGTTTTCGCATCATTGCCTTGATCCTTGTTAGAAATTTAACCAGTACCTATTATGTAATTACATAAACGAATGCAGCGAATTAACCATTTAAACACATTAGTTTTCTCAAAATTCAAATTTCAAGACGCCATATTTGTTTATCAAAACGGAAAAGTCAATAAAAACACACTTTACGTAGTCTCTGGCCAGTGCTCAGTTTATTCATCCTCCATCTAACTAAAAATAGACGACTATTTCGCCACTTGTACATGTGTAGGTAGTTAGGTTGTTACTGCAAAACCAATAGCTATCAGAATCTCGGACTTTGATTAACTGTGGCATCGCATCTCCGGTGCAAGGAAACTGGAGCCATGGGGAGCCAATCTACTTACTATTGATCCAACGGCTACGCGATTGGTTCCACGCCGAGTCTGTTTGAGCGAGTTGCTGCGTAAATGTTTAATGTAATATCGATTTTGAGGTTATATTTGGCTGAGAGTGTGATTTATTTATTTATTTTTTTCTTCGTATTAAAGACAAAGTTTTTACTGTTTTGTTCGCGTGTTTGTTCTTTACATTTGCCTCCGCATCAAAGTTGCGACAAACAAATACGCGACAAATGTTAGGGCGACAGTCATGACAGTACGATATGTCGACCATCAGTGGTGCGACAACAATCAGCTCAAATGTAATGATTTATTTCAAAATAATTAATTAATTATTTGTTTGTAAGAAATGAAGGAAAACTATTTGTACTTAATATTTTTCCGGAATGTTATTTATATCCTGAAATCGAATGCCTATAACACGCATTCATTATGAATACTATAAGTACTGGTACTACCTAATTATGGTAAATTCAAATTTCCTTTGAGTATTTCATAACGTTGGTTTTGCATTGAATATAGGCCGGAACCCAGCCTGAGTTCGAGATAGGTATAAATAAAAGAAATGGTCCAAAAACTACTTACATTGTGCGACCAGTATGAGAAGTCAAAGTTGAAGCTCTTGGCGCCATCCTTGCTGCCAGGGGGTGCCTTCGGGTTTACTATCACTGGAACAAAAGAAAATCGACATTTTAGTATGAATTATTAAGAGCTTTATGCCCTTTGTACAGTCAGCAAAAGAGTTAGGTCTGCAGGATCGTCGGATATAGTTGAAGTTTAGTAATAGGTAAACCGATGGATGTTGTCGAATAAAATTTAATTTTATTAATAGAATAAAAACAGCTCATTTATCAAATTAAATTTCAGTCGACAACATCCATCGGTTTATTACTAAACTTCAACTATATCCGACGATCCTGCATACCTAACTCTTTTGCTGACTGTACACGGCACGGTTTCTTTACGGTACGGCGTATAAACCGCGCCGCCGCGCCGTAGAAAAAAACGTGTCCGTCAACCAACTTCCGTAGTTGATCCACACGACACTGACGACCGTGCCCTATTCACGGCAAGAAAAAAAACAGTGGCACTCCGGGAGTGCCGATAGAAGTGAAAACAAAACGCAAACAGAATACTTTGCCATCACTCACTGACATATCGGATATACATTAAAACCAAGTACATCTTGAGGACAGCCGAACACATCCGAAGCGGGTATTTTTTTTTTTAATCTGTTTTTATTTAGGGGTTTTTATCCAACCCCATCATACCCTTTTACAATATATCTACATACATAGAATCTACATATACCTAGGTACTAGTAGTTCAAAGAAAGTGAATCACTCAACCGGTACTGTCATGGGTATTTTTTTAATCGTCTTATAAACAAAACACGCGCGGTGTCGCTTACGGTAACAGTGGCGCGCGTTCAATGGTTCTTTCCCCATCTCAAAAACTTCCTAACGCGCCTAAAGAAGTTTTCACTTCAAAAACGTGTGTGTACAAAGACCCTAAAGCCTCAATAAAATAGGTAGGTATTGTTACAAAGGAATGTAAAATCCATTCGCGTTTTGTTAGTCAGTTGACATCTCATACAAAATAACATAAAATTCCTTAAACGTTGTTACATCGTAGATGCGCATTCGGCCGCATTCCACATCTCCGTTCAATAACTTGACATTACATAACATAACAAGGACAACATGGCCATTATCCTTTGTAAGAAACAGTCAATACTAAACATAATAGGTACAGTCACGAGCACTAATAAGTCAACACTTGGCAACTTTCAATTGCGATTTTTTCACGAAATGACGAAGACAACGTTGCAATACGACACTTTATATAAACCTATGGGTTCGAAAATACTATGTTCCTAATAATATGAAATATCATTTAAAAATAAAGGAGAAAATCGCCTTTAAATAAAGCCAAGTGTATACATACTTATGCTCGTGACTGTACGTGCCCATTGATGTTGGACTACTTGAATCGACCCTTATATCACGCAGTGCTTCATGAAAAATTTGTGGTCACCAACAATTATTTATGTATTAAAAGTACAAATAGTCTTATTTCTAGAGTTACATAATGTTATGTTGTCAGTGCCGGATTAAGACTACTTGATGCCCTAAGGCTTAGGGCATGAGCGGCGGTAGGAAGGCTGAAGGCCAAAAATACCGCCCCAGGACTCGACGGCTTGCCGGGTAAAGCCTGGGTCCTGGCCTCGAGGGCTCTCGGGCCTCGACTGGAGGCGCTCTTAAGCGCATGTTTGGAGAGAGGCCAGTTTCCACTCCGTTGGAAGACGGGGAAGCTGGTCCTCATTCGGAAGCCAGGGCGCCCTGCGGACTCTCCGTCCGCATACCGGCCCATCGTGCTGCTCGACGAGGTCGGCAAGCTCTTTGAGAGAGTGATTGTGGGCCGCCTCGTCGGGCACCTGGTGAGGACGGGGCCGGATCTTGCGGACAGCCAGTTTGGTTTCCGCAAGGGGCGCTCGACGGTGGACGCCATCATGCGCGTGAGAGCCCTCACGACGGGGGACGCGGTGTCCCAGGGTGGGGTCGTCGTGGCGGTGTCACTCGACATCGCCAACGCGTTCAACACCCTGCCCTGGAGCTGCATTGTGGAGGCACTCCGGTATCACCGGGTGCCGCCCTACCTCCGTCGAATAGTCGAGGCGTATCTGACGGACAGAGCCGTCAGCTACCCCGGTCGCGATGGGGAGTGGAACCGGCGAGAGATGTCGTGCGGTGTCCCACAGGGATCGGTCGTGGGGCCGTTCCTGTGGGACATCGGCTACGACTGGGTGCTGCGGGCCGACCTCCCTGAGGGCGTCAGCGTGGTTTGCTACGCTGACGACACGCTGGTCCTGGCGCAGGGGAGGTCGCATCAGGCGGCGGCCGACGCGATGACACGCGGGGTTGCGATAGTCGTGGAGAGGATCCGGCAGTTGGGTCTCGAGGTGGCATTGCACAAGTCCGAGGCCATGTCGTTTCATGGGCCCCGGAACGCGCCACCATCGGGATCCCAACTAACGGTAGGAGGGGTTCACATCGGCGTCGAGACAACGATGAGGTACCTGGGTCTCGTCCTCGACAGCCGGTGGAACTTCGTCGAGCATTTCCGACGTTTGGCCCCCAAACTGGAACGGGCCGGGGCCGCCTTCAAGCGGCTCTTGCCCAACCTGAGGGGGCCAAACGCCTCCTGCCGGAGGCTTTACGCGGGGGTCGTGCGGTCCATGGCCCTATACGGGGCCCCGGTGTGGGCGCGTTCACTGCGGCGGCGAGCCGCCCACTACCTGAACGCGCCCCAGAAGGTGGTAGCCATAAGGCTTATCCGGGGCTACCGCACGATCTCTGGCGAGGCGGCAAGCCTCATTGCCGGACTGCCGCCATGGGATCTGGAGGCGATGGTCCTCGCGCGCGTCTATGAGTGGCGCGCGGAGGCACTAAGCCGGGGGGAAGTTCCGCTTCCGCGGCAAATTGCTGCGGAGCGGACTGAGCTCCGGCGCGATCTCATGGCGACATGGAAGGAACGACTGTCGCAACCCAGCGCAGGGCACGCCGCGATAGCGGCGATAAGACCCCTCTTTGAGGAGTGGCTAGGGAGGCGCCACGGCGCCCTCACCTACCGCCTGACGCAGGTCCTCACCGGACACGGAAGTTTCGGGAGGTTCCTGCACATCATCAGGCGGGAGGAAACGCCCGGGTGTCACCATTGCCAGGATCGCCCAGAGGACACGGTGGAGCACACGGTGGAGGTCTGCCCCGCTTGGGCGGAGCACCGCCGTGTCCTCGTAGAGGCGATCGGCAGCGGCGGCGACCTCTCGCGCCCGGCCCTGGTGCAAGCCATGGTCCGGGGCGAGAGGGAGTGGGAGGCAGTCACCTCCTTCTGCGAAGCAGTCATGCTAGCGAAGGAGGTGGCGGGACGGCTCAGGGAGAGAGCCTCCCGTCCCAGCCGCCGCGGGAGACGCTCCGGGCGTCGGGAGCCGCGCGACGACTCCCGGCCACCGTAGGCGCGGGCCTGCGGGCGGAGAGTAATGGGTAGCTCACCGTCCGATCAGGACCAGGCCCGTGCCGGACGGCGCGTACGTGTTCCACGCGCGCCTCAAAGAGATGTCAGCATCGAGGAGGGGCCCCATAGGGCCGAAGCCTGCCGGGTCAGCGGGATTGTCCGAAAGGGTTACCGCTGGCCCGGAACATAAAGGGCTAAGGAAGGAACACGGGTGGGTTTTAGTCAGTAAGAGTCTGACACTCCCTTCCGCTCCACCCAGAGCGGGAGGGGTCATTTGATGATTTCCCATCCGCAAAAAAAAAAAAAAAAAAAAAAAAAAAGGCTTAGGGCATCAAGTAGTCTTAATATAGGATAGGAGGGCCTACAGGCGTGGATTGCTTAGGGCCTAAGCAATCCACGCCTGTAGGCCCTCCTATCCACTAGTCGCCTCGTATTTTTTCAAAACAACGACGAGCGATTTGTAAAGATTGGCGCACATCTCTAGCTAGAGTGACTTTTGGGTCTTGTAATATCTTGCTGATAAACAGCCTTGCCTTTCATGTGCTAGCAAATACTGTTTCGGTGCTGTTTCTGCCTTATGGTGCCCCCCCCCCCCCCCCCAAGACGTGATACCCTAAACAATTGCTTAATTTGCTTATGGGCTAATACGGCACTGTATGTAGTATGGACACAAGTTACCGAGATACAATAATTACAAGAAGTTGGAACACTGTGAAACGACTATATAGGTACGTACGCTACGTGAATCCGTACTATCGCGACCGAAATCAGTGAAAATTCCTACATTTTGCAGCAAAATATAGGAATATAGCTCTTCTAGGATTTTAAAATACGGCATAATTTTAAAAACAGTGAGTTTGATCCTCTAAGTTTATTCTAGACACATAAGACAGGATTACGGATGCTCCTTGCCTCATAATTCTATTCAAGTTCGTCATTAACCAGCTCCGTCTCCCACTAGACGAGATACTCAGGCTCGCAACAGGTACTACTTTTATCACCGCTACAACAACGAAAACCAACCTTGCTGCTTCGAAATTAAGGCGCTGTCAAAGTTGAATTGTAGCCTTGGACGTGCGGTTGCCTGTACATTTCACATTTCGCACAAATGTGAGTAGCCTAGGCGTCGCGACGTATCGACCGTCGACGTCGTTGCCGCGGCGCCATTCGCTTGCATTCAGTAAGGACTGGTGCACACGAAAGAGTGGCGCTTTGTAAAGATTGCGTCAGTGTTAGGATTGCTTTGAATGCCTTGATTGCTTGCATTTGTGTTGTTTTCGGTAATCACGTTTCAGCATTGAAAAGGTTGTTTTTAATTCCATAACGTTTTTAAGTGTGCGGTGTGGAATATTTGGTCGCTGCATTTAGCTTTTAAAAAGCGGCTAAATCGCCGATCGCTGACGCTAAAAGTAGCGAGTGTGCTTTGGCCCTTATTGATATTAAATATTTCAGACAACAGACAATGTTATAAATGGCCACCTGTTCTCATAATAAATTCTGCTCTAAATATAAATGAAATTCTAAATAACCAATGCCAAACCTTAGGTAACTTAGCCTATCATGTTCTAACATACCTAATGTTTAGAACAGACAGAAAGGGTTAATTAATTCTAAAGCGCTACTTAAAGTTGCGATACCGTCTATCTATTCACTTAGCCCCGACTTAGGACCACTTAAGAGTTGGGTTGAGTTCAGCCAAGTACGAAGTTAAAGGCAATTGGATCAGGCGTCTAACTTGAAAGACAATTAGTTTATACTGTAGGAATCTAAATCGAATTCTCTTCAGGAAGCTCGTAGTTTGAACAAAAGAAAATACTTTTGATAAACGTGTGCGGTCGCGATACTCGCAAAACGACACCCATTATGAAATATTTGAAAATTTTCGCAGCCGCCCTCTAGGATTTACATTTTGGCCTCCTTATAGGTTTTACGCTTTGGAATGGGCAACTAGCTTCAACTTTCTGACTAACTGACAGACTATTTAATTTTGACAATTCAAAAGTGCCTGTACAAGGTTTAATTGAAATAAATGATTTGAGTTTGAGTTTAACACCCTCGAAAACCATGAAAACGACCCCCATGATGAAAAATTTGAAAATTTTTGCAGCCGCCATCTAGGATTTACATTTTGACCTCACTATAAGTAGGCTTTAGAACCCTCGAAACCCATGAAAAAAAAACCCGGAGAAAGTCGCATGGATAACGCTTTTTCGTTACGTGACGATTTCTACCAGTTCACACCTACTACAAGCCGCGTTAAAGTATTTATTCCAAAACATTTGAGATTGTCATCTTCTACATGGCTGCCATCTTTAAATTACAAAGCCAACTAATATGACCTTAGATAAATGCATCCAGCATCCAATAACGTTAATCCCTAATAGCACATAACCCGCAAGCCATCAAACGTCCCCACAATACCTAATTTAATAAACCTCCCCTAGCATCATAAACTTCAACCGTAAAATAACGTATGAGTCAAGTGCGCTTCACCGCCGCTCTTCTGCACCGGGGTATATGAGTCACAGATGCAGCGTTGCGATATGTATCGTGTGCTAAAACAATCTACTGAGAGCTACTGTCTAGGTCTTGGCTGGCTGTACTAAGCCGAAATTATGCAAAAGAATTGTGAAGTAGGTACTTATCAAACAAAAGAATATTTTAATACACAACAAATGACATAAGGGCCATATACAGGACAAATATTAACACCCGTAGCATAGACATTTTTCGTCGGCGATAAAAAGAAATTGTTGTCCATACATTTTGATCGCGTAGGTATTGCACTTTTCTATGAAATAGATTTAGAACAGATTTTTAGAAAGGGTTTAGAATCATTATGCTGAATTCATGGTTACAGTTTGCGCACTGGTTTAAATAATTTTCTGTATGCACCTAATCCGATTTTAATTTCAACATACAAATTATCATGTTATGAATTAAGCGCGCTTCACCGCCCGCGCCTCTCTCCTGCACTGGGCTCTATATGAGTCACAACTCACAGATGCAGAGCTGCAATATGTATTGTGTGCTAAACTGTCTGGCTCTTGGCTGGCTGTATTAAGTCGAAATAATGCAAGAAGAATGGGAGGTACTAAGCAAACATGCAAATTATTTTAAAACAAAACGAAATGTACTTATATGAAATAAGAGGGGCAATACCTCTATTTTAAGAAAGTTTGCATTATAATCTCAGTTTCAATCTGTCAAAAATAGCTATAATTTATAAATTATATAAATAGGTAAATTAAAGCTATTTTTCTTTTTAACATGGATCGTCGCTATCCTCATGTCAATTGCGATTAGATTTGGAACGTTTTTAAATACGGGAATTGGCCTTAAAGCCTCAAGCGCGCTTCACCGATCTTCTACACCGGGGTTTATATGAGTCACAGATGCAGCGCTGCATTATGTATTGTGTGCCAAAATATAGGGTCCCAGTTTATACAATCTACGGAGACCAACTGACTAGGTCTTTGCTGTTGGCTGTTGCATAATTTCGGCTTAATACAGCCCGTTGTTATTCAAGAGGGATATGAATTACTGCAGAACATATTGTTGGAAATATGTACGATAAATATTAACTTTAATAAATTCATTATCAGTGGTTTTGTTAGCACCAGCACGCCCGTGTTACAAATGACAATCTAACACTTCAGTTATTCGGCTATTGTCGCTTCAACCATCAAAACACGTTTGTGTACAGTAAACAAGTGCTGTGAATCCAACGCGCTTATTCATTGTCTGTCTGTTCTCTGCTTTACATAAAACTATGAGTCACAAAACTGCATCGTTGCAACCAGACAGACTGGGTGCCAGGGAATAGTTCCGTCTTAATGCTGGCGCGGGGAAAGCAATATTTTATAGAGCAATGTTATTACTCTCTTTGATTCCAGATGTATTTTTAAGAAAATAAAAAGTTCTCTTCATATTTATAAAAGGATCGTTGTCGAATATAATAGTCTATAAGTAATCTTTTTTATCTATAATAATTTCTGAGAAAATTTTTGACAGTTTTCCATACTAGAACTGTCAGACGTTAATTTTATTTCACGGATATAAGATATCTGACTTTGAAAATCTCCTGTATAATCCTAGCCTTACTTTATGAGTCACAAATGCATCGCTGCACTGAGATACAGTGTCCGGAGATACAGTTGTTTTACTGTCCCTGGCTCCCAGGGGTGAGCAATCACACTGAGAGCAATGTCGTTATTATTTATTCTTTGCTTTATGACGCTGTTTTATGAAAAGGAAATAGAGCATTCGTTTTGCTTGGAGATGGCGGCGTGAGTCAAGCGCGCTGCTAACGCGATATGCAGCCGATCGATTCTGTAAATATCTCACCGGGAAAACTTAGGTGACGTGAGCTGTCATTCCACCAGCCGGTCGATTCTGTAAAAATCTCACCGTGGAAACTTAGGTGAAGTAAGTTTGTTTTTGCTAGGAATTGACACTATTGACAGCTCACTCCATGCTCACTTCACCTAAGTTTTCACGGTGAGATTTTTACAGAATAGCACCGCTGATGCTATTAACATTGACACTATTGACAGCTTTCACCTAAGTTTTCAAGATGAGATTTTTACAGAATAGATCGACTGTTCCCGGTTTTATATTAAAAGTGAAACTTCAGTACTATGTCTACCTACAGTGACTCATCGGCCATTAAGGCGCTGAATAGACCCAAATAGGCTTGTCTCCAACAATTTTTTAGCCAAATCTATACAGTTTGAGACAGCGGAAAAAATATATGTTAATCTTGAACATATTTCCTAAAACTTCGTTGTTTTCAAAACACGTTTATGAAAAGTTTTCTCGATACAAAAAAATGGTAAACTAACCTCCTAAACTGATCTTCCAACAAAAAAATCTGAATTATTTACCAACGTACGTTGGTAAAATTTATAACAATAACGTATCATATCAAAATACAAAACTTGGTTGTCTAATATTTTTGACAACTCAACTTATTTTTAAGTAATTAATTATTTGGTGGTTTGTAAAAATGTACGAGCGTCGCGAAATCGCGCTTCTCTTTCTTATGTACGCAATCCGACAGTGATCGCTTAGGCGCGCTGCTAGACGGACGTATGTCGCTTTGCCTCGCAATCCGTTCATTTCATATTATCATCAAACAAAAATGTCGAAGGCCAGCAAAAAATCACTTCTATACTAACAAACCAATACGTCCCATGGAAGTAGTAATATAAGTAATTTTTATATTGACAAAACAAGTACACGAACAGAAAAAATGAAACTCTAAACAAATAGTTACTAGGCTATTTTGTACAACGCATTGCGTAAATTCATCTATATATATAAAAGAAGAAACTGACTGACTGAATGAATGAATGACTGACTGACTGACTGACTGACTGACTGACATATCAACGCACAGCCGAAACTACTGGGTCTACGAATGTGAAATTTTGCACACGGCTTCCTTTTATAATGTAGGGGAGCACTAAGAAGGGGTTTTTGGAAATTCAACCTCTAAGGGGGTGAAAAGGGGGGATTTCGTTTGTATGAAAAATCTTATTCCTTGAGTTAATAAACTTGAAACTTGGCACAAATACTTATCTAAGTAAATTATTAAGTTTGGCATATTTTGTTTTTCTTAACTACCCCCTAAAAGGGGATTGGGGGGTGTCAATGTTTGTATGGAAGAATTTTAACGGGCTGTCCGAATATCTCGAAACTCAGTATTTATACTTAAGACCAAAAATAGAGAAAAACGTGAATCATGGTTTTCCAAAAATGTACCCCTAACGGGGTGAAAAGAGGTAGTTAATTTTACAGGGGAGGATTTTACTGCGTGGCTTGATTAACTCGAAAATTGGTACAAATAATCTTTGAGTCAAGTAATGAGCACATCCCAAAGGATTTTTCGAAATTCCACCCCTGTGGGGGTGAAAAGCGGGGATACAGTTTATATGAAAAATCTTATTCATTTGGTTAATAAACTTGAAACTTGGCACGAATACTTATCTAAGTAAATTATGAAGATTGGCACTTTTTGTTTTTCTAAACTACCCCCTAGAAGGGGATTGGGGGGTGTTAAAATTTGTATGGAAGAATTTTAACGCGCGGTTAACTCGAAACTCGGAAAGTATTTATATTTAAGACCAAAAATAAAAAATACCACGTATCAGGGTTTTTCGAAAATCTGCCCCTAACGGGGTGAAAAAGTGTAGTTAATTTTACAGGGGAGGATTATTCTGCGTGGCTTGATTAAGTCGAAAATTGGTATCAATAAATCTTCGAGTCAAGTAATAAACACATCCTAAACGATTTTTCGAAATTCCACCCCTGTGTGTGGGGGGGGGGGGAAAGCGAGGATACAGTTTCTAAGAAAAATCTTATTCATTTGATTAATAAACTTGAAACTTGGCACGAATACTTATCTAAGTAAATTATGAAGTTTGGCATTTTTTGTTTTTCTAAACTACCCCCTAAAAGGGGATTGGGGGGTGTCAAAATTTGTATGAAAGAATTTTAACGCGCGGTCCGATTAACTCGAAACTCGGTATTCATACTTAAGACCAAAAATAAAGAATAACATGTATCAGGGTTTTTCGAAAATCTACCCCTAACGGGGTGAAAAGGTGTAGTTAATTTTACAGCGGAGGATGTTATTGCGTGGCTTGATTAAGTCGAAAATTGGTATCAATAAATCTTCGAGTCAAGTAATAAACACATCCTTAACGATTTTTCGAAATTCCACCCCTGTGTGGGGGCGGGGAAGCGAGGATACAGTTTATATGAAAATCTTATTCATTTGGTTAATGAATTTAAAACTAAAGGGAGATTGGGGTGTTTAAATTTTGTATGGAAGAATTTTAACGAGCGCGTCCAGAGTCCAAAATAAATAATAAAGTATTTCAAAGTTTTTAGAAAATCTACCCCTAACGGGGTGAAGAGGGATAGTCAATTTCATAGGGGAGTAGATTTGATTGAAAAATTGGTATAAATAATCTTTAAGTCAAACTATAGTAACATCCCAGACGATTTTTCAAAACCCTTTAGGGATAAAAAGAGGGGATACAGTTTATACGAAAAATCTTATTCATTTGGTTAATAAACTTGAAACTTGGCAATATTTGGCTCAGTATATAATAAATAATGTCACTTTTAGTTTAAAAACATACCCTCACAGAGGATTTAGAGGGTGACAAAGTTAATAAGTTAGAAAAATATGTAACCCGCTGTCGGATTAACTCTAAACTCGGTAAAAAAGTAGGTATGTGTTTTAGGGTTTTTCAAAACTCGGCTCCTACCAAGGTGGAAAAGGGTAATAAAGTTTAAGGGGTGGATTGCTGGGAAATATAGTAGGAAATGCTGTATCCACTAGCAGGAATAGCGCCTCCAGTGAGTGTTTCGCAGAGCACTGGCTTCAGCGAAAGAGCCAAAATGGTCTCCGACACACGACCCTTTGCATGACAACATCCTTGTGCCTGTGCCACAAAGGCTAAAAAGCCGAAACAGTTTTTTAAAGTGTGTCGTCCCACTCACTGGTGAACCATCACAAGAAAGACTGAAGCTGTGGCGAGACAGTCCTTCCTTACCCAAACCCAGAATTTTTAGAGGAAAGTACTAAATACACGCGGACGAAGTCGCGGGCAAAGTGCTAGTCGCTTATAACAAGGCTCGCTTGGTCGAGTGGTTTTTGCATAGATTCTGAATAGCGAGTTATCGGGTTCGAAACCAAGTTGAGTCTTATCAGGGAATTCGTATTGGTTTTTTAGTTTTATGATATTATCATTGTTTTTTTTTAGTCTTAGGATATTTTTATTGTTTTTTTTTTTATTTATTTTGTATATTTTTAGAATAATTATTAAAGTTATTTACAGTAAAAAGAGACGTTTGGCGAACAGTTCAGAAGCGAAGCAGACGCGCGAATCCGCTTGCGCGACGAGACAGTTGCGCGACAAAGTTGAGGAAAATGAGATTTCTCCATAACATCACGCATGTATTCTTTCAAAGGGTTGGGCAGGAGTGTATAGTACACCCACATTTCACCAATGCTTCATCATGGATATCGTTTATGATTTTCGAAAGTTGTAAAGCCGATAGAAAAGTCGAAATTAAAATCCAAGATGGCGGCTGAAAAGATTTTTCAAATTTGTCATCATGGGTATCGTTTTCATGGTTTTCGAGGGTGCTGAAGCCGATAATGAGGTAAAATTGAAAATCCAAGATGGCGGACGTGAAAAGTTTCAAATTTTTCATCATGGGTATCGTTTTCATGGTTTTCGATGGTGCTGAAGCCGATAGTGAGGTCAAAATGAAAATCAAAGATGGCGGACGTGAAAAGTTTAAAATTTTTCATCATGGGTGTCGTTTTCATGGTTTTCGACGGTGCTGAAGCCGATAGTAATGTCAAAATGAAAATTCAAGATGGCGGACGCGAAAATGTTCAAATTTTTCGTGATCGGTGTCGTTTTCGTGGTTTTCGAGGGCGCTGAAGTTGATAGTGGGGTCAAAATAAAAATCCAAGATGGCGGACGTGAAAAATTTCAAATTTTTCATCATAGGTGTCTTTCCCTGATAGACTCAACCAAGTCTTTTAATCTTATTGAAGCTTGCCCATATCTTGGACGGCTATTTGTGTTTTGAGCCACTTGACAAAATTTGATAAATTTTTAGCTCTCGGCTTTTCTGCTGACGTAATCCGTCTAAAAACTTCCATTGTCGGCACGGTTGGCGCAGTGGTTAAGCGTTTCGCTACCATCACATGGGCGTAAGGTGAAAAATTTATTCACTGTTCATTACTTTTATGTTATACAATAGTTCTCGACTTCTCGTAGTAACGAAACGGCCAAGCCACATATTTTGACTAAGGTGTAGAGTTTGTGAAGTTAGGGCGTGTAGAGTCAGAAGCTTGGCTCTACATGAGATCTGATAACTTTTTGACAGTGCGAGCCATATGTGGTCTCGTCTTGGCAACATTTTACATGAAAATGTTTTAGTGGGATTTTATAGTTACTTATCAGTTTAAGTTATAGGTATTTATATTACTTATTAGCTAATAGGCTAGATTGTAATGTAAATAAAGTATCACCAACTGTGCTACCACAAGGCAAAAACGCCGAAAAAACACGTTTGTTGTATGGGAGCCCCCCATAAATATTTATTTTATTTTGTTTTTAGTATTTGTTGTTATAGCGGCAACCGAAATACATCATCTGTGAAAATTTCAACTGTCTAGCTACCGCGGTTCTTGAGATACAGCCTGGCGACAGACAGACGGCAAAAACCCCGAAAAAATTACGTTTTTTTGTATGGGAGCCCCCCTTAAATATACATTTTATTTTGTTTTTAGTATTTGTTGTTAAAGCGGCAACAGAAATACATCATCTGTGAAAATTTCAACTGTCTAGCTACCGCGGTTCTTGAGATACAGCCTGGCGACAGAAAGACGGCAAAAACGCCGAAAAAAACGCGTTTTTTTGTATGGGAGCCCCCCTTAAATATTTGTTTTATTTTGTTTTTAGTATTTGTTGTTATAGCGGCAACAGAAATACATCATCTGTGAAAATTTCAACTGTCTAGCTATCGCGGTTCTTGAGATACAGCCTGGTGACACACAGACGGACGGAAGGACGGACAGCGAAGTCTTAGTAATAGGGTTCCGTTTTTACCCTTTGGGTACGGAACCCTAAAAAGGTTAAAAGTTGGACACCAAGCGACACTAAGTAGGTTATCCAATCTCCGCGCCGAACGGCCGAACCGACCGTATCCGACCATAGAAATTGACGAGAAGCTGATGGTGATGCAGATGACAGGAGTAGTTGACGAGAAGGATGATGGTAGTAATAAGGGGGCACGTTGATGGAAGTTAATTAAAATAGGAGAGGGTAGATTAGAACAAAAAGTATCTTCGTTGGAACTCATATTGATATGTGGCTGTTCCCCTGCGTTACCGGGTAGGCTACCTTGCCAAACACAAATATATCAATAAAGACAGCAACACTATAAGCCCGCAGGCGTGAATTTGATGGGAGTTTTAGCCAGACATAGGTCCGCTTCGCTTGCACCATAAATAACATTATTCAGTCTCTGTCAACTTCAAGAAACTGAATAAAATTGCAGGATGTTTTAAATTCGTTTAGCGTCAAATGTATTTAGTGATTTGTGGTGCAAGCGGGCCTCATACTGTTACCACCTTCACCGCTTGGAGGTACTCCCAGATTATGCTATTGCTGTTTTTATTTCATTTAGCCAGCAGCTTTGCCACAACAAAAGACATAGCACAATGCAGACATAGCCGTTTTGTTCGCGCTACTTTCACTCTAGTCTTTCGCACTTTAGTGCTTTTTACACAAGTATCTTTTGCGCAAGTGTCTTACGCTAATATGTCTTACATTATTGTCTTTTGATGAATGACAAATTTTGAAAAATTTGCACATTTTTGCGTCCGCCATATTGGATTTTCATTTTGACCTCAATATCGGCCTCAGCACCCTCGAAAACCATGAAAACAACAACCATGATGACAAATTTGGAAATCTTTTCAGCAGCCATCTTGGATTTTCCTTTATACCTCACTAATATCGGCTTCAGCACCCTCAAAAACCATGAAAGAGACACCTATCACGAAAAATATGAACATTTTCGCGTCCGCCATGTTGGATTTTCATTTTGACCTCATTATCGGCTTCAGCACCCTCGAAAACCGTGAAAACGACACCCATGATGAAAAATTTGAAACTTTTCACGTCCGCCATATTGGATTTTCATTTTGACCTCACTATCGGCTTCAGCATCCTAGAAAACCATGAAAACGACACCCATGATGACAAATTTGAGAATCTTTTCAGCCGCCATCTTGGATTTTCATTTCGACCTTTCTATCGGCTTTAAAACTTTCGAAAACCATAAACGATATCTATGATGAAGCATTGGTGAATTATGGAAAAATCTCATTTCCTCAACTTTGTCGCATAACTGTCTCGTCGCGCAAGCGGATTCGTGTAAGTGTCTTTCGCGCAAGCGGATTCGTGCAAGTGTCTTTCGCGCAAGTGGATTCGCGCAAGTGTCCTTCGCGCAAATGTCTTTCGCGCAAGAGTATTTCGCGCAAACGACCATTCGCGCAAAAGTCCATTTGCGCAAAAGTCTATTCGCGCAAAAGTCCATTCGCGGAAATGTCTTTTGCGCAGGTGTCCCAGATCCGTTTCTGAACTGTTCGCCAAACGTGTCTTTTTATTGTAAAGAACATGATTATATATGTATTCTAAAAATATACAAAATAAATAAAAGAAAACAATGAAAATATTCTAAATATATACAAAATAAATTAAAAAAACAATGATAATATCCTAAAACTAAAAAAACCAATACAAATTCCCTGTTATGACTCAACTTGGTTTCGAACTCGATAACTCGCTATTCAGAATCTATGCAAAAACCATTAGACCAACCAAGCCTTGTTAAAAGCGATGAATTTACGCTATGCGTTGTACAAAATAGCCTATACGGAACTATTTGTTTAGAGTTTCATTATTTCTGTTCGTGTACCTGTTTCGTCAATATTACATTATAAAAATTACTTACTTTACTACTTCCATGAGATGAATAATAATATACTAGAGCGCCATCTATTGGTTCATTGTTAATTATTATTAACCGCGTCACCGTGCCTGACTCGGTAGTTCACTGTATCACCGCCCTTTAAGAATGGCGCTAGGATATCGGAGAAATAGTGGGCGTGGCTAAAAATACCGAAACATCGGAACTCAATTTCGGGTGACAGCCCCTTAATATAATGTCGTTACATAAATGCAGTTCTGTGGAAAGTTGTTGGTTTAGCCGACGTTCGCACGAACCGTATCTAAACATATCTCGGCGGGATTTTATCGCGCACTGGTTTTTCAACGCACTGCTTAGCGCCGAAAGTTGAAAATCCAACAGTGTGCTTTTTTGATGGGCTGGGATGCGCTCTGTTGGATTCTTAATCCTTGGCTCAACACCGAGAGTTGAAAATCCACTGCGCGATAAAATTCTGCTGCGATATGTTTACGTCCGTACGAACTTTGGCTAAAACAACAACTTCCCATGAAACTGCATTTATGTAACGGCTTACATCCCCTTTTTCCGAGACTCAGCAATCAGCTGAGAGCAATAACATTACCATTCTCAATTAATCTGTTAGCTATGTTAATACATTATTAACTAAAAAGATAGTTAGGTAATAAACATTTAAAATATGATAAAAGTTTATTTTGACTTGTGCATCAAAATATTATTTACCCGCGTCCTGCCCCTGCTTCGCACGGTATTACGACTGAACAAAACATTGAGATTTCTTTATTGTTTATAAATATAAGTATGTTATATACAATCTTTCGGAATAAATTCTATACAAATGATACTTATGGTGAGAACTGAGAACCCAATTAAAACCCGTTGCGAAGTTTAGAAGAACAACGCACGCAAAGACAGACACGAAAAACTACTTTAAATTGTACTCTGTATAGAGTATTCCCTATCTTCCTGTATGGAGTAGGAACGTGGATGATTTTGGCCCGAGAAAGACAAAGGATTGATGCATTTGAGATGTGGTGCTGGAGATGAATTACGCGAAGGCGCTGAAAGTTTAGAAAAACTGATTGTGGTTGGGAACACCGAAGGCTAACGATCGCGCGGTCGTTCACCAACACGATGGATCGACCAGGTGAAGGAATCATGGTCCTCTTAATTCTACACGGGTGGTAAGGGATGCGCTGGACAGAAAGCGGTGGAGATGGAGACGTGAGGGACCGGCTACAGAGATATGTATAGATCATGGTACAAATTAGTCACTTTTCGTGATAGATGTTTCAGACGTCCCACCCAACAACTTCGAAGAGAAAATAAGTATAAAAGAAACTATCCTTCACCTAGTCAACACAAACACTTCTACTACTATAGGTATTAGATTGCAACAAGGGTAAATCGGCCATGTTGTCGGCACGGGCGACAGGCTTCCGGCATCGGAAGCCAGCCCGCATCGAACGTTGCAAGGTCGACGAACAAAGCATTCGATTGTCACAGCAAAACTTGAAGTATATGGATAGATATTGTGACTGGAGGACAATGTTCTTTGTATTTATGTATCGAAACTATAAGTGACTAGCTTTCGCCCGCGACTTCGTCCGCGTGAAATTTCACCCTCCCCCCAGTCACCCTTTTAGGGGTGGAATTTCGAAAAACCCTTTCTTAGTGGCTACCTACTCTTCACAAAGAACACACCCTCTAAATTTCATGTCTCTAGGACCAGCGGTTTAGGCTGTGCGTTGATATATCAGTCAGTCAGGACTTTGAATTTTATACATATAGATAGTTGGTCTAGTTTTGCAATGTGTTATATTAATGGGACATGGAGCAGAGATACTGAAAATACTTGGGTAACTATATTTTCAAAATGAACATTTTAGATTACTTACTACATATAATCAGCCTATAATGTTCCACGAATTTACCACGCGATCCCAGTACGGCTTGGGGGTAGATACTAGTTTAACACATTTTATAGAAGGGTGCTAAGCCTATGCGCTACGGAAAGGTCGGCTTAGAGATCCAAAAGCGGATGCACATTCTACCCCTAATTCCCTACTTTACCAAATTATGTTTGTGTAAACAAGGTCAGAGCATTCTTCATTCCATATCAAAATGTCATTCATTCCATATCAGAATGCTCTTGTTCGATTTTAGTTTGATCTATAAGTAGCCACTTTTAAGGCAACTACAAGATGACAATCAAAAAAATACATTCAGGGCACGAGGTCGCAAGTTACAAAAGTAAGGCAACTGATGGCAAAAAAATATACAATAACATCAAAAGAAAGAACATTAAGTATAGTTCCTGTATCAAAATAAACAATTTATCACCACATTCACCACAAAGTAAGTCGTAAGTCAATGAACTGTACAAAAAACATGAGCGTCATGAACTTCGCATAACGGCCAATAATTGGCTGTACCATTTTATTTTACGAGGTCTGCTACCAAACAATCGCCTCGTTTCATTGCATGCTCTGGTGAAAAATGGTTGTAAAAGTGAATGAGGCATCCAAAAACCCAAAGGGTCAAAGTACCAAGTGGTTTAGTGAGGGTTGTGATTGTGGAGGCATTATGCGGAAAATTTGAGAACCTTGATAGACACATGGTGCGGAAAAAATAAGAGCAAGCGACATGAATCGCTTTCCACCAGGCGTGATCGAGGTCAAGAGCAGGCCCATCCAGCAAAAAAAAAGTGTTAAGTCTAAGCTGAATGGGAATGGTTATAAGTAAAGAGGCTAACCAAAGAAAAGAAAGATGAATTGTGTAAATTCTATGAAAGAAATAAAAAAATAATACTCCGTTCTGTTGCTTGAAATAAAGCCTGCTCCAAATATTTGGGTGCCAAGCCCTACTTTGAACTGAAAACAAAATACTGGAACGCTTTTGTTCTCTCCATCAAAAAAGATTCACTTTAAAAATGATCGCTCATTCCCAAGAATATAAGACGAAACGTAATTAACGGTGACTAATTGCTTTGATTTGATGCCTCAAGAGCCTTCAGAGGGAACATTCACGTCATTTCCAAAGAGAAAACTGGTGCTTTATTTTTTTTTGTTCTCGCCAGAAAAATTTAGTTGAATTTCTTTAAAGGTTGATTAGATTTTGTGCTAATGGAATTAAATAAAAAAAAAATGGTTGCCTGTAAAGTCGGTTTTACGGGCGAAGATTTTACGTGACAACGACCGATCATCCGATCATAGTTGAGTGGGAGAGAGACGCAAGGCATTCGGCGGGCCTCTCTCTCGTTCGGTGACTCATCGTAACGTTACCGAGCGTTACACTTTTTCATAAGTGACTCCCAGTCGCAACCTAATTTAAGACGTTGTCACGTCAAAAGAATTTTCAGTAAATGATTGGTTTTCTTAATTAATTATTTACTATTACAGCAGGTTTATTTTGGCAAGATTCATAAAACACTATATTATTGTCAATTTTCTATAGCAGTTTTATTATATTTCTCACAAACACCAGATAAACATCGTATCATGAAACACAACTTCAGACCTTGATCAATATTCAACCTAAATGCTCATTTCAGCATAAATTCTAGCCAAGAACAGGGTTGCGTGCGGACGCATGCTCAACATAACATGCTGTGTGCCGTAAACTATATGTAGTTAATAAATTATACTCCAATTTGGAATTTAAAAATGGTTTTTAGTTTATATTATAAAGAGCAGAACAGGTAATAAGTCATGAAGACACTTAAGACAGGTATAGTTAAAATAGACACGTTTTTATAGGTAACCAAAACGGTTGAAGATGAAGATTGATAACAAGCATTAATTTATTATTATTTTTTATTTATTTTTTAAAAACGTTGCCCCACACTAGGAATTTCTCCTGTGTATTTCTAAAGTGTGTGATGAAAGGGATCATCAACCAGAAGGAAGATGTAACTTCATGTAACCACCATATAATGTAGGAACCAAATAGGAAAGTGAATCCATAAAAGGCTGTATATACAATTATCAAGTGAGTAGAATGCTACAGACCAGCTGCTGAAAAACTTCCTCACAGTACGTCAAAGTTCCACAATACATTACCAAATTAGACCACATGGCCACAGATAAGGGTAGAGCAATATATAGTTAACAATTTTAACGAGCGCAACCACAACGGGTCCGACACGTTTCAAACGTAACTCGTAGAAAACGGTAACTTAATAAAACTTTATGTGACATTATGGTTTTATTTGCGTACATGTAATCAAAACGCCAAACACGTACTCTATAAAATAATGAGCCATGAAATCTATAGGGTTGGTTGTTTTTTAGCTTGTGTACGGGAATATTAGAGAATATCTTAATTTTGTGAGTACAAAAGAGAAGCACAGAAGTTTCTAAGACGAATATTATTGAAACCGTTATCAAACTAGACGAGCTTTGCAAAACATACAAAGAAACTAATTAAGCAAGGTACCGATCTAATGAAAACAAAAAATCCAACTGCAAATATTCACCTAATCAAATTCATTCGGAAGTAAATGAAATGAAACCACGCAGGAAGCGAAACTGCGGTGAATTTACGAGAGACATGGAGCAGCCCATGGACAAGGTTTATGGGTCATTATAGGGTATAAAGGCCATTGAAACGCATGGGAAGGGAGCAGGGGCGTAGAAGCGGAATGATTTTCAGATTTTGCACACCTGGCCACGAAATTCAAGGCTGGGTGGGGTTTGGAAATGAGTCAGGCAAAGGTAGTTTTTTGTAGAAAATAAAAGAGTCATGTCTTTCGTTTGAAAATTGAATTTGCATGATTTCGTTCCTTTGAACACTTCATTAAATATTACCCATACAATGTCATGTTGAAAATGTGTCGACCTTCTGGTGCCAAGTAACATGGGACCAGAAGATGTATAAAATATAGATACTGGAAATTCACAATATTTATTTATTTATTTAAACTTTTCGCACAAAAAAGGTACAAAGGCGGACTTAATGCCTTAGGCATTCTCTACCAGTCAACCAAGGGTGGTGAAGAGATTGGATGGCAGGTGCTTTGGTTGAGAAGAACAATGATAAAAATTAAAAAAGCTAATAAAACTAGGTACTTACACAAATACATAAATAGGTTATATACACATACATACTATTTAATATAATATATACTTATAATATATATATATATACATACAAATTCAAGGGAGAGAGGTGTTGAGATTACTCTACGCTATTTATTTTGAAAATAACTCTGCAATTTCCGCTTAAATGCATACCGACTGGTGGCCGTCCTGATATCTAGAGGAAGTGCGTTCCAAAGAAGAATGGACTGAATATGAAAGGAAGAATGAACAAAGTCAGAAGTATGAGAAGGACAGAGTAGGAGAAGATTGTTAGAAGAACGTAGATTCTTAGCGTGGGAAGAACATAGATATTGGAAGTGAGACACGAGATACGAAGGAGGAGTAGGCGAGTTGAGAAGGGAGAAAAGCGTGGTCAAAGCGCGCAAACTTCTTCTTTGGCGAATGGACATCCATTTGAGCTCAGACCTGTAGCTCGACACATGGTCATATTTCCTGAGGTTGAATATGAACCGGATACCATTGTTGAGTAATCTGTCGAGTTTATCCAGCAAAACCGCGTTCAAGTCAAAGTAACACACGTCACCATAGTCGATTATAGGAAAAATCAAAGTCTGCACAAGCATGGTTTTCGTCTTAGCAGGCAAAAAGTTCCTCAGACGATACAGGGATCGCAGAGTACCGTTGACCCTTTGACTAACACTAGAGACCTGGCGTTGCCAGCTAAGTGTAGAGTCAAGATGCAAACCGAGATCTTTCACAGTAGGGGTAATGGGTATGACGGTACCATTGAAAATAAGAGGAGGAAGAGAGCTAAGCGTCACCCTACCCATCATGCGTGAGCTTCCAATTAAAATGGCCTGACACTTCGAGGGGTTCACTGACACCCCGAAACTATCAGACCATTTCTTGATAGCATCTAAGTCTCGGTTTACATCTGCTATAGCGTCCGACAAACCTTCTACCCGCTCAGCAGTATATAATTGAAGATCATCAGCATATAGATGATACGAACACCGAAGACAGTGAGTTATAAAATTAATGAAGATGGAGAATAACAATGGAGAAAGAATACCGCCTTGTGGAACACCAGCATCCAGGTCACGCCAACTTGACGAACTCTGATCAACGCGAACCGACTGCTGACGTCCCCGAAGATAAGAAGAGAACCATTTCAGAGCCTCGGACGAAACCATAAGGTGAGAGAGGATAGAAAGGAGAATATCGTGACTGACGGCGTTAAAGGCGTTGGAGAAATCAATTAAAACCAATACAGTAACTTTGGTATCCTCCATCGCTTCTCTAATGTCACCAGTCACTTTAAGGAGAGCGGACGCTGTACTGTGCCCAGGCCTGAACCCAGATTGAAAGGAGCTAACAAGGTTGTTCCGATGAACAAACTCCGTAAACTGCTTGTGTACACAGGCCTCAAGCACTTTAGACAGGAATGGGAGAATGGAAATGGGTCGAAAGTGACTGGGTAGGGAGGGATTTGAAATTTTAGGAAGTGGGCGGACGTAGGCCATACGCCACTGGGATGGGAATTGTCCGGAATCAAGGGAAAAGTTAATAATGTGGGTGATCGGAGAGAGAAGGCTATCAAGGATCCAAACGACCATACTACGACTGATGCCGTCATAGCCCACAGCCTTGGATTTTATGGACAGAATGATCTTTTTAATTTCGTCCAAGGTCACCGGAGAAAAGTGAAATGGTTCTATGATGGGACTCGCTAGGCCATTGATGAAATCGACCGTCTGGGACAACATTTGGGAATCCAAATGACAAGTGGATGTGAAGTGACGGTTGATATCATCAAGGCCAATTGTATTAGGAAAATCCACATGCCGTGGTCTGCCGATACCAAGAGTACCAAGGAACTTCCAGATATCAGCAGGTGAAGAAGAAGAAATGTTCTCGAGAATATGGCGGCGTTTAGCGTTGCGTATCATCTGATTACACCGATTTCTGGCAGCTTTGAATAAGTTGCGATTTTCATCACTGCGATCCTTTTTAAATTTACGAAAGGCCCGATCCCTGCGTCTCATCGCCATTCGAACCCCTGTCGTCATCCAAGGAGCTGGAGGACGCCGAAGTTTAATCTGTTTAACAGGAGCGTGTTTGTCGTAGAGGGCAAGGACCGTCTGATCAAAAATGCGCAGTTTCTCGTCTACAGCTGTCGCCGCTGCCAGGGGTTCCCAACTGAGGTCTGACGCATCCTGACGAAGCATCTCGACGTCCATACGTGCAAAACACCGCATGTGCAGAACTTTTGGGATAGGTTTAGGTGGTTTTAGGATATACGAGAGGAAAATGAGGTCATGATGGGAAAATCCAGGAGCGGGACACTGACCATGAGAGGGAACAAGGGAGGGTGCGGATGTAAGGATTAAGTCGAGCCAAGTGTCATCGCCAGATATATTAAAATGGGTAGGTTGCAGTGAAAGGATATGGAGACTAACGGACTCAATGATGTGAAGGAGTTTACGGGATCGGGGAGTGTGATGAGCAAGGTCAGTGTTGAAATCGCCCATAATGACGCAATGTGCATACTCTGACCCTACGGATTCAAGCGCCAATTCGAGGTTGGAAAAATAGTCAACGGCGGGCGGACAATAGACAACACCAAGTAGGGTCTTGACGCCTTTGACGTAGACCTCCAAAAAGAGGTACTCAGCGGAAGCATGGTATTGTGAGGGAGACGAGGCAATGATTTTAAAAGGAAAATCGCTACGAAGATAGATAGCTACACCACCCCCTCCCTTTCCAATTCTATCATTGCGGATAAGACTGAAACCTGGGAGAGAGTAGGTGGTGGAGAGGAGATGAGGTTTGAGCCAACTCTCAGAAACCAGAACGGCATGGACATTGGCGTCAGAAAAGGTGTCCAACAGGTCACTGTAGTGACTTGGGACACTTTGCGCATTTATATGACAGACATTAAACAAATGACCTTTCTGTTGGCTGAAGTTCCGACGCACAAAGTCACCAAGAGTGTCAGTCAAAGAGCCAAAACTTGCATTAGCGGATGAGCTAGAGGAATCAATGGCAGAGTAAAACGAATCATCATCAGATATCATAAAATACAAATATAAATAATATAAATATAAAAAATAACTACTAATTAAAAGCAAATAAACTAAAGCTACGACTGTGCAACACCACTATCTGTGCACCACCCACCAGCAGCACTAGTATAGTTGTACATGGATCCTTTGGAGCGTGGCCAAAATCAGAACTAAGGTGACTTTTTTACTATCGTCAAAGTTATTCAAACGCCAAAAGATCACACTGTACAGTATTAGTAACAAAAAATCATAAGTAAACATCAATAAAAACAAACAGCATCACAAACATTAACACAAAATATTATGAACAAGCAACGAACAAACGAAACATGACAAAGTTACATGAGCAGAAACGGAACGCAATTTACGAAACACAACTAAACGTAGTTCAAGGAAAATTGGACGTCAAGATTTAGACAAAATAGGCAAATTCAAGATTGACAGGAATGACAGGTGACAGTAACAACTAATGACGAAACACAATTATTTTACTAACACAAACAATTAAGCAAATTACAAACGGAATTGTGATTTGAGTAGTTTTGAGGTGAAAAAAGAGATAGTAAGCAGGTAGATACGTACGATAACTTTGAAAATTACGTGAATTGACGTCCCAAGCACAAAAATTTAGAAGTTGGAGAACCACATAAATTGACGCACTAATTATACTTTACGTACTCCACTATCAGGCTTGCCTCCAGTTCCAGATGATGCCCCGGGCTTCTTAGGGTACTTAATCAACAAGGGATTAAGTTCCTCTAAAGAACAAATCTTATGCCGTGTTCCATCGGGGGATCTGATGACAATAACCCCATCCTGAGTCCAGCATGCCGGCATCCCGAAGTGCAGGCGCGCTCTACTAAATACAGCTTGCCTAGACCGGGTCAAGAACTCCTTGACTGTGACCGTGGAGCCTTTCAATGCAGACTTTGCCTTCCAAACAGTGGACTTCAGGTCAACATTGGAGAACCTTACCAATATAGGTCTGCTAGTTGTTGGACCTTTTTTGGATGTTCCAAGTCTGTGACAAACCTTGATGGAGGATGCAGTGATGTCAGGCAGTGCCAGTTTGTTCTTCAGAGTGTCCAACACAAGAGTTTTGCAATCCTCGTTGTCCGCTTCAGAAAACCCGGTGAATATTAGAGCTTTCCGACGAGATCTCGTCTCCAACCCATCAACCACTCTAGAGCACTCCAAGATTTGCTTCCTGAGAAGTCCCAGCACGCCGAACATGAGCTCTCGAAAGGACCGGAACTCCTCAGCTATCTTAGCAACGGTGTCTTTTGCGGGTCCCGCACATTGGATCTGTGCCTCCAGCTCACCCATCTTCTTAAGGAAGCACTCCTCGAGGCTCTTCTGGGCCGATTGGATATCATCCAGTTGTGATGACATGATGATGATGTGTTGATATGTCGTGTGATAAATTTGCAGTGGCTATGAAGTACTAGTGAGAAACTGGCAGGTGGTGTAGTGTAAGTGCTTGCGTTACATGGATTGTTTCACCAATGTAAATACTGCTTATTTGGCACTTTATGCAATAAATTTAGTACTCGAAAACAAATAAAATACATAAAAAATAATTTTAATTAAAAAGGATTTACAAAGTTGCGTGTGAACTTTTCTACACCTACCCCCGAAAAACAATAGTTATAGCTGTCTCTGGAACAGCCATGAACATCGTCAGTAGCTGGGTGTGAAAGCTTTTACAGTGTCCATGCTAATGCATATTAATGGTATCCGAGCTTAATACTTAGTATGAATGACGCATGTTGTGACGTCATGCCTTGCCCTTTACGAGGCGTCGCTTCAACACCCCCGTTGTGGAGACGTGACAATGAACTTGAAAGTTGCTGATCATGGGATTATGGTATTTGGATTAGAAGTGGTCTGTAGAATATTATGATGGTTCATACAGCGAGAGTTACATTGAATTCATCGATTTGTATCATCCTTATGAATTTAAAAGAGAGATCATCAGATGAGAGAGATGCAGCTATTTGTGATCCATAAGCATGTTTAAATGATGAAATGAAATGAAATGATTTTATTTTTTGTAAGTAGGTTTGTACAAACACTTTTACACGTCAGTCATGTTTTTTATAACTAGATGAAGTCGGCGTTTCCTATCTGACTACTCTGAGAAGAAAGGCCGAAACAAACTCAGAGGTCACAGTCTCTTTTAAAGTCCAGACATAATCTTGGTCAGGTTATATGAAGACCATGTAGATCGATGTCTGAGGTGGTCTTTTGAGGAAAGAACCACACAGATTGAGAGGACCTGTCCAGTCAGTGCACGCATTTGTCAAAAATCGTGCAGCTCAACTCAAGACTTAAGGAGCTCAACGATTCGACGAACAATACCAAAGAAAGGACATTTGGGTAGGCCACATAAATTACTCAAACTGCCAGACCATGATAAAAAAAAAAACAGAACTATGTAAAATGACCCACATCGTCTTCACATTCACAATGAAAAAATAATATAATACTTTACAAAGTAAGCAAATGTCATTGTTTAAAAAAAAAAAAAAAATATTCATCAATGTCAATGTGTATATAAAAAAGAAAAAAATCATTCAAAATGCAGAAATTGGAAGCAGCTCAATCCCAAGCCTTTTTGTCCTCAATGTAATCTTTAACGGTATAAAAGGCTTTCTGGCACAACTTACGTTTAATGAAAGATTTGAATTTATTAAGGCTTAGATCTTGAACGTGGCTTGGTAGTTTATTGTAAAAGCGTATACATTGGCATCTGAACGAGCCACCTATTTTCTTGAGCCTGGTTGTAGGTACAACATATTTGTGTTTGTTTCTAGTATTTATATTATGGATATCACTGTATTTTTTAAACAATTTTATATTTTTATGGGCATATAAAAGATTTTCATAAATGTACTGAGAAGGCACAGTCATTACATTAATCTCTTTAAATTTGTCTCTGAGAGAGTGTCTCGGACTTAATTTATAAATTGATCGAACAGCTCGCTTCTGCAAAACAAAGATAGTCTGAATATCGGCGGCATTTCCCCACAATAGAATACCGTACGACATTACACTATGAAAATAGCTAAAGTACACTAAACGGGCAGTCTCTATATCAGTTAAATTTCGAATTTTTCTAACAGCGTATGCTGCAGAACTTAGCTTTTTTGACAATTTATCTATATGTGGACCCCACTGAAGCTTAGCATCCAAAGTTATGCCCAAGAATACTGTGTTGTCTTCAGGATTCAATTCCTCGCCCTTTATCAACACATTAGTTTTCACCTGCCTTACGTGGGGTAGCGTAAACTTAATGCATTTGGTTTTCTTCTCGTTTAGAAGCAAATTATTAACATTGAACCAGTGGACTACTTTCGAGATCGCGCTATTTACATCGTCAGTAACCAACTGCTGACGTTTAAGTTTAAACAAAAGAGAAGTGTCATCTGCAAACAACACTATATCATGATGATCCTTTATGAGGTACGGCAAGTCATTAATATAAATGAGAAACAAGAAAGGACCAAGAATTGAGCCCTGTGGGACTCCCATTGTTACTATAGATCCGGGTGATCTTTTTCCATTAACGTCAACGCTCTGAATCCTTTTACTCAAGTATGAAATAAGAAGATCCAGAGCAGTGTTTCGGATCCCGTAGTGGCGGAGTTTCCTGATTAACGTTTCGTGAAGAACGCAATCGAATGCCTTGGACAAATCACAAAAGATGCCCAAGGCATCGCATTTATCTTCCCATGCATTATAAATATGTCCTAATAGTTCAACGCCGGCATCAGTAGTTGAACGACCCCTTGTAAAACCAAACTGTTTGCTATGTAATAATGTATGTTTATTAAAAAATCTTTGCATTTGGTCTAAAATTAATTTCTCAAAAATTTTACTAAAGGTAGGTAGTACAGAAATAGGTCTATAATTTGTGGGGTCTGATGTACTACCTGATTTAAACAAAGGTATTATTTTACTATTTTTCATAAGGTCAGGAAACTCCCCATTGTCAATACAACTATTAAAGATAATAGCTAGAGTAGGCGCTACAATGTCAATAATAGACTTGGCTACTTCTACAGAATTACCCCACAGATCTGCAGTCTTTTTTACATTTAAAGTGTGAAAGGTTTTAATTATATCTCTACAGGTAATATATTCAAAACGAAATTCTGAATCGCAACCATTAACATTTTCTTTAAGCAAAGACTCAGCAACAGAAGGTGATGAGTTTAGTGATTTAGTAGTTGAAACGGGAATATCTGAAAAGAAATTTTCAAATGCCTCGGCGACTTGTGTGTCTGATTTTATTATGTTGTCATTAATAGACAGGCTGTAGTCAGTATTTCGGTTACTAGATCTTCCCGTTTCACTATTAATAATATTCCAAGTCGTTTTAATTACATTACTGCTGTTTTTAATCTTTGAACTCAAATAACGTGACTTGGCCATATAACAAACTTTTTTAAATAATTTTGAATAATTTCTAACATACAAATTAAATTCATCAGTGTTAATATAAGTCCTTTCATTGTACAGTTCATAAAGCCGTGTTCTACTTTTATGAATACCAATGGTAGCCCAATCACTGAACGATGCATTACTATTAACCGAAATAGTCTTGGGAATAAAGGTGGAATCAAATTGTTTACAGTATACATTAAAAAAATTATCATAAAGATGATTAGGATCAGCATGAATAGACAAAACTGGTAATTTATCAATGAGTTTAACTTTAAAAGCCTCCAAGCGACTTGCAGTTTTGGGGTTAACAGTGATATCCTTTTTAGCCACTTTTTTGTTTTGATTTTGAATAGTAATCCTTTGCCCGCAATGATCAGAATCTAGTAAAGTTATAATTTCTTTGTGGCTTGGTATAATATCTGTATATATATTATCTAGGCATGTGGCACTAGTAGGGGTTATTCTTGTGGGCTCCAAAAATAGGTTTAGAAGATTGTAGGACTGAAACAGACTTAAAATTTTACTACAAGAACCTGAGTTTTCTAATAAATTGACATTAAAATCACCGCAAATGATAACGGACTTGTTTGAGTTACAAATCCTGTGTAACACTTCATCCATTACCTTTTCAAAGCAGTCATACAATCCTGAAGGGGGTCTATACACACTTAATACAATAGAGTGCTCCAATTCTACACAGGCAATTTCAACCGTACGCTCAACTGATAGGCTCACAATATCTATACGATCTTTAAATTTGAGCTGGTTACTTACTAAAATTAATGAGCCACCATGTATAGCATTTGTTCTGCTAAACGAACTACCAACCTGGTGATTATTAAAATTGAACAAGAACTGGTGGCTTTTCAGCCAATGTTCTGTTATACAAAGTATGTCAATACTATTAAAATTCATAAATAATTCTACTTCTAATTCTTTGTTCATAAATCCTTGAATATTTTGATGCACTAGGTTGATACTATTGACTGATTTTAAGCTTTTTTTGCGTACATTATAGCTAGAGGTTGCCTCTATTGTCTTAATTTCTAATTTAAATTATTAGCAATGTCATTAATAGTGACCAAATTATTGGCAGAATTATTTATAATGTCATTGCATTGCTCAAAAGAAGCAAGTTGTTTAGCCAAATTTTTGGCTGTAATAGAAAAAAAATAAGATAGCGACACAGCTATCTGTCTTTTATAATAGTCAGAAAGATAGTACATAACAATGTTATATCTATCTTTTGTCAAATAGAAATTATTACTAACATAATTGTTAATATCAACTAAATGGAACATGTTATTATTAAATGTCAAGTTATGCAATGTCATATTCAATTCAAATCTTAAGCTATTTTCTTCCTGTGGCAAACTGTTACTATAAGGGAATGTAAACAATACAACTTTTCTTAAACTAAGGTTGCATAATGTTCTATGATACTGGAGCAGTTCTCCTTTGTTTACATTTCCCCTATTACCCATAAAAATTAATAAAGTTGTATCCTGGGTAAAGTTACATTTAATAATTTTTTTCATAATATGAAACAAAGAACAACCAGGCATACAGTAATTTATTATTGAGTGTCCCGGATATTCAGCTGTTAACAAGTGTCCTAAGTCCTTACCGATCTCATCGCAAAATAACACAATATCATTATTTAAAGTTTGTTTACACTGTTTATACGAACTATTAGTAGAAGGAATTATCAAATCAACACAGGGCTGCACTAAGGTGGTATTGCAAGTTGTCAATGAATGGTCCGGTGTGACATTGGTTGGTGTTTGACAATGCTCACAGTTGTTTTTTTGTGAGTTTACCAGCTCATTCATTGCCAACACATATTCCCTCATTAGGTCTTCAGAGGTATTATATTTGTTGGTCATTGAACTAAGTTTCTCCTGTAGATGGTCAAGTTCAGATTGCAAGGTCTCTGTGTCAATGTTGTACTTCCTAGTACTCTGCTCCAAATTATAAGAATACATGTCTAATTGTTTAATTAAATTCAACCTTTCTCTATTCAATTTAACGTTTTTGATAAAGAACTTTTGTCTTTTTACCATTTTTTGTGTTTTAACAATGTATTTATTAATTTTAATGTATTTTTTAAGTTTATTTTTACTGCTTACTACCCTCACTGAATTATATGATTTCGATTCATCATCAGCTGTCAAATCCATAGTGTATGTGGGGTTTATGGTAGAAACCATTGACGGGGCAATAGGCATCAACTCATTGTACAGACTTTGGTTCAGCGAGGCGGTGATGTTAAGATTGGTCGTCTCAAGTTGTGTTATTTGACTTTGAGCCTCATGTAGCTGCTGTTGTAATATATGTTTTTGACTAAGAGCTTGTTCATACTCTGTGCTACACTGGCTGAACCCGTCCACAACAAGTTGAAGTCTATCCCGTTCTTCTATGGCATCAGTGTATTGATTATATATCTGAGCCATTTCAATTTTTAACTTCCTATTCTTTTCATGGGCATCAAAGAGCACCTTTTCATTGTCATCTATTTCCTTAATTAGTTGGTCACAGGACTCCTTTGACGCCTTTAAGGCGCTCAAAGCCTCATTGAGTTTGGACTCTCCGAGGCGAGCACGGGCGCTGCGAGTCATAATCATGATTAAAACTAGTAAGGAAGCGACAAGAAATTAGAAGAGAGATGGTAGTTGTGGCAGCAGTAGAGAAGATGATTAGTTTAAAAGGAAAAATGAAATTTAGATGTAATTCTAAGGAGTTCTGTCACCAAACCAATGCAAGGTTGTGTTTACGTTCAAAGGTCATTGGCACCAATAAAGTCTTACTAAAAATGAACAAACTAAGTGCTGGTTAAATTGTAGTACTTAAACAAACTAATAGCAAGTAAAATATAGAGTATTGTACCTGATATCAAATAACAAACGACATACTTCACAAAACATTGAAGCAAAACATGCCAATACGAAGACACTCATCAATGTAGATCTCAACGCTTGGGAAAACATTACCAAAAGGGAAACGTACATAAATATATACGTAGTTTAGCACTAACGAGGTTCGAGCTCGTTAGGTGAGCGCACTGCACAGAAATGGGAGTTCCGTCGACTGTGACGACACATTCAGGCCAGTTGCCGAGCTGTTAATAGCAGTAATTGGTGGCGACGACCACAACTCTTCACTGGGAGAAATGTAAGCCAGAAATTCCAAGGATATAATATTACATTTCGATTTTGTGGGTCAAATAAGTTGAGGATAATGCTAGTAGTGTTGAAATTGGTTAAGATCATTGTGTTAACGAAATTAAATTCTTACAATTGAAAGTTAGTTTTTCTGCCAATGTAGTAATTTCATTTGCCTTATAAGTTTTAAATGCTGCTAATGATCGGAGCGAACCTTGAGATACACAAGGAATTAAGGTCAATTATATAACATAAATTAATATTTGTCTAAAGCAATTATCTTCTTTAGTGACCACCGCATTAATCTCACACCCAGGGAAAATAATTCTTATTTATAACTTTACTTCTTCAACTAGTGTCCCATTGCCTTTGACAAGAAAGTTTTAAGAGCTTGAAACTTTAATATTAAATAGTGCAGTGCTCTCGATATTGCGTTTTATCGTTCATCGCCTAGAATTCGATAAGGTTCAGTAACTTTAGAGATGAGACCAGAAACTGATTGAAAACTATTTCTTTTTACGATACTTTAAACTTGTGTTGAATATCTTCATATGGCAGCAGAATCTTACTTTTATTTTCACTGAGGTATTCATTATAGAAACCATCTTTTAAGCGGGATCAGACAAAGGCTTTCATTAACAATGATCCTAGTAAATGCCTACCTATCTTTGTTTGTTCTTATTGTTTAATAGAACAAATGCGATGTTTATATAAAAGCCAAATTCTAGTAACAATTGTTTAAATAAACTAACTTTTCTCTAAGTCTAACAAAATTACTGTACTGCGTAAATAATTTACAAGCGGCGCAAAATTCTTAACTTTAGCTGGGTCAAAGTAAAATGAGCTTTACAAGATAAATTCCAAAGTTGAATATCCAATGAACAGAACATATTAAATTGTGTGAGGCGAGGGTAATAAATTTAAAACTTGCTACAGTCAAGTACGCAACACTCCACATGAGTCGGCTTTCCCCCGAGATATTTCCAGAGAGCCCTCGAAAATTACATGTTATTTTTTGTAACAAAGAACGAATTCTGCTAATAAGGAGGGTATGTTCTTTAGTGATGAAATTCTAGGAATGCCTTAGAATTTTTCTCATTAAATACTATAAGGTATGTTGAGAATTTGGGACGGTCTGACCCAATTTTGCTGAAAAGTTTTCGACGGACCTCAATATGGGGAAAAATTCAGATATGGCCTCAAAGACAAGATTTAGTGACTTCCTGGAATTCTGATGCCTTTACATAAAGATTTTTAAAGTTAGTAATATGATACTAACTTGTAAGTACGAGTAAGTACATTTCCCTCCCTATTAGTAAACAGCTTGATTGATTTCTGCTGACATTGCTGCCTTGTATGGTTTCGTTCGCGACCTTCTAAAAGTACTTCGCGCACGCTTTGTACTGCGCATATAAAACCGAAATCTATTTTACTTTTATTTCTTAAAAGAAAAATTTTCTCAATAGAACTTTTTGTGATTCAGCTTGCGTTGAATTTTATTGAGATTTATAAGACCTTTATTTTCTTTACAGATGTAGATGGAGAGTAGGTAGTATAGTGGGGTGGGCGTATTTTAAAGCGTAAAATGTTAGTGAAATATTTTAAACAATATATTGTAGTGTAACTAAATTTAAAGAAGTTTTTTAGTTTTTTTAGAATAAGTGTAAAGATTTTATTTCCTATGAAATTACGTGTGAATAGATGTTTTGTTTTCTAGTCATGACTTATTTACGTCACATACTTACATAATAACTTAATTCTTTTAAACCCTACAAAATACATCTTTCTCTTTTTCCACTTCAACACATAGATCAATTTCCATCAAAGGGCCGGTTTCCTCAACCTTTATTTCCACCACTTTATAGGTAACTAAGGGCAAAGGGCGGGGTTTTACTGCAATGTAAAAGTCAGTCTTCGTTATCTAGGGCTGCGTGGACGGTGGCTAATTTAAAAGCCTTTCAAGGTGACTTGGATAATAAAAACCACTGAAGATTTAAGAGGTTGATTGCTGGATAGTAATGGTCTTTGTCTGCCGGATATTAATTGGTAAGAGCAATCTTCTTGATTAAGAAAGCCGTATTTTAAAACTCTACGAAGATTCTACAACTATCTTACTATTTCGCAAGTCCTTACCAAATAATATACTCTATATTGTGTGTCGCCAAATACATATTGACATATAGGCAGCAAATCTAATATAATGTATCTAAATTAGATTTGCGACCTACATTTATGACGATACTGTTAATTATTCCATAATTTTACTATTCTTCTTCTTTCTTCGTATAGACGGTACATCTATATATGTTGCTTATAATACTGTTTGGGCCCAGTAAGTGGTTACACGTCCACGTTAACTGCGGCGTCAGAGGCGTTGCTCAGATCGCCTATTTTGCTATGAATCGTGTCAAATAAAAAGTTTATCTACACAAGCTTTATAAACCATAACATATACAACATGTTATGAACCACCCAGATGGTTATAGCATCGAGAAAGCGTACTGTATCACAAAAAGCTCATTATAGGTATTATCAAAGCTCTGATACATTTTATTGTTATTTTGGATACATAAATCAGACGATATGACACTCAATATTATACATATATGTATTGATAAAGACCAAAAAGATCGATACATACTCGGAACATTTGTTTTGTGGAAATTCAAAAATTGTATTCAAAAGTTAGACCACGTCTCAGTGTATTTTAAGAAAAGTACGTTTTTTTCCTGCCATCTGCTTTTCATCGTCCTCTCGAGAATTAAGATGTATTACCTAATTAAGTTTAAGCACCTTTTTAAATGGGTTATTATTTCCTTAGAAGAAAAAAGTAGACCGACGATAGAACCTTGGTGAACGCCGGTGACACAATGTGTATAGAAAAAGCCTTTGTTCAAGAATTGTGTTAAACGCAAGAATAGCAAATATTATTGGACTATAGTTGACCTTTTTACCTAAATAATAAGTTTTAATTCTAAAACAACACCAAATGAGTTATTTCCATGGAATCATATTTCAAGTTGTAATCAAAATTCGGTCTCTTACTTCCAGGACACGATGTTTTTGCAATTTAGTATCATTCTAAGTTATGTTGGTCACTACCCTTTTAGCTAACATAATAATATAATGTCTAGAACTCATTGGAGTCAGCATAGCTAATTCCTAGAAATGTACAGAGGCGGACTTAATGCCTTCGGCATTTTAAAATGTTTTTTCATAGTCAGTCTTTTGTTTTACATGACTATAATTCTTCCCTCCCATGTTGCATGCCATTGTGTTCGTTAACATGTCTTTGCTTTCCTTTATCGTATAACAGATACGCTTGTTTTTTTAATTATCATTTTCGTAAATCGTAACTCTTACCTGTAGTATTCCCGGTCATCTCAATGATACATTTGCTTTCCCGGGCAATCTCCCGGGAGTTGAAGGGGCGAACCCTTACGGCCACCTTTACCGACGACATGGCGGCTGTGGCTTCTTGCTCGCTCGTCACAACCACTAGTGCATCGGTACGGGGCCGGATTTACAACTGGAACAAAGGGCCAACGTTAGGATATGGTGAAAAGATTAAAAAAAAAAAATTGAAAGTGTGATGGATTGGGATGAAAAGAGTTGCAATTGTGCAGCAGTTCCAGGCTTCAGGAATCCGCTATATACGTTTTTATATAACCATGGAGTATATTGATACTCTACAACAATAAAGAAAGACCGCCGCGGAACTTAGGACCGAAAACTAATGCTTAGATAGATAATATCTTTCGGACCCGACGAATTGATACGAATGCAGTTCTTAAAGCCATGTTTCAGATTATCAAGAGTAAATAAAATAATATAAACATTTTGAAAAAAATCATCGACTCATAACGTAAAAAGTCAAATGAATCACAAAAAATCCCTGAAAGTTTATTCATTTTCCAAGAACGACGTTGAGATGATCGCATCGCAATATAATTTTATAATAACCCGAACAGCCTAATGCAATTGAAAATATTTTCTAAAGTATCTATCTAGTGTAGGTCACACGACTATTGACCTTAGGAGGGACTGAGGTCAATAAAGGCAGGTTCAAAAATTTTGCAAAACGATCATAATAAATTAGCCAAAACTATTCACATAAGTAATCGTAACAACAAAGTTTTTAACATCAGCTGTTAGATAGATATTATAATATGATGCATTATTATAATATCTACCTAAAATATAATAGCTAATGGCGTTACGATTATAGTAATAGGGCTTTTGATCTACGATTAAAATAATATCGACTACAAAGTCGATTAACAACTAGGTTGTAATCGAAATCAGGCCATTGATGCTTTTAACGTTGAATTTAAACTAACGCGCCCTTTCTTCTCCGCCGTACTAGCACTGACCCGATTATTCTGTAATAACCAGTCGTTAAGGTTAAAATAGAAAAGCAGCTGCATTATTAAATTCTGAATTTGATTCTATTCTAATAAAAGCTTATAAGGCTTCAGTTATTGTTCGATTATCAGAAATCATGTTACCTTAACATTCACATTTTTTTGTATAAAGGGTCAGTAAGAACACGCGAACGGTAAAGACGATGTCGTGTTAGCCAAAATACTTTCGTCCAAAAATATAATTGAAATCATAAACTAGAACAGTGGCATAGCTGTTAAAGCACTCAGTATGTTATCTTTTATAACAACCTAGAAGAAAGCATTAAGTACAGCTTGATTTTGGCTCTTTAGCTTAGCATCTTGTTTTTGCTCAGAATTGTTTCTAGATGCTACGATTATTAAAGATTTCAGGGTATATGTTCTTATCATTAAAATTTTATATTGTGCCAATTATAATTAAAGATTATGTCATTCTACAGAGAGCCAAGTTAATCTTCGCAGATCAAAAGACGGTTATCAAAAGGACCAAACGCGATCAAGCTTTGAATACAATTACTCATGAAACCGAGAACTACGCATTTAATGGTCCTATAATCCGGCTCAAAGACGTTGAAAATAAAATAAAAACGTCGACAATGACAAGAAGTATTCTAAAAGAGGAATAAAAGTCGTAATCAGGCATAATGAGGTTGTCGCATGGGAGGGTCGTTGGAAGGCAAATGCTAAATCCTCCAGGCGATTTCACAAGCAATAACAATTATCCAACGTTCTGGAATTACTGAAAATGTTTCCGTGACGTCATTGAGACGTTGCCGCTGATGGCATTCGAGATTCGAAACTGTTTGTAGTACCTAAGGGGTGATAAAGATTGTCGGGATCTATAATTAATTATGCATAAATGATTCTTCTATAAGTCATCTTTTAAATTCCGAATTTATGTGTTTATCGTTGTAGCGAGTTTTATTTAATTCTGATAACTCTGGTTGATACAATTAAGCTATTTTGCATCATTGGTTTACTTCAAATGCCCAAAATCTGTATATTGTACATAAAAAACTTACTTTTACTATTTAGGACTAGTTCGATCCCGTAGGAATATCGGGATAAAAACTATCCTATGTTAAAATTCATTCAGACCCGTTAAGCCGTTTTAGTGTGAAAGCGTAACAAACAAACAAAAAAATAAAATCTTTTCTCTTTATAATATTAGTTTAGATGCCCTTTTATTTTCATTTTCAACAGCAAATAACACAAAATCTTGAATTGAGACTGCGTGAACATTATTGATTTTCATTTCAGCAAAATATTTCCTAAACACCTTTCCAATGTTTACACTATACAGTTAGCCTAGCCATAGCCTTTTATACGTTAATTGACATTTAATGACACTACAATCGATTTACGAACCTCCAGAAACACCATTATATTTATTTATTTCAGCAAAATATTTCCTAAACACCTTTCCAATGTTTACAGTTAGCCTAGCCTACTATGCCTTCCATACGTTAATTGACATTTAATGACACTACAATCGATATACGAACCCCCAGAAACACCAATATATTTATTTATTTCAGCAAAATATTTCCTAAACACCTTTCCAATGTTTACACTTTACAGTTGGTCTAGCCTACTACAGCCTTTCATACGTTAATTGACATTTAATGACACTACAATCGATTTACAAACCCCCAGAAACACCATTATATTTTTGAGGTCGTTTCTTATGAGAATTACGGTTTATTTTTTGCGCGTTCGACGTTCAAATCTGGTCTAATTACCGAACGTCACGGCTCGCGCATGCGCTGTGACCGTTGCGCGTGCGTCTCAGCTGATCCGTATTTTGCCCTACAATGGCTTTAAGTGGATTATTGTGTTAGTATGACTAATGTCAGGTTATTTATGTTTACTAATGATTTGGTAATCATGTTGTTTGGATAAAAAAAACTTAAGAAAACTGATTTTTACATAATAACTGCGTAATTTGTGCGTAATGCTCGATACGCATTGTTATAGCATTGTGCGTTCAATAAATTATAAGAATCCATCAGCTACTTTTAGATCTATCAGAATAAAGAAATTGCCTTGATTTCGTAGTATTGGTAATCTTCAACGCAATTATTTGAAAAAACCCGCCCCTAAAATTACACTCGGACAAACTAATCATCGTGATTTCTTATTGTTTTGGTTTAATCATTATTATTTAATAAACACTGATTTTGTCAATAATCTTCTACAAAATATCAAAGATTATCCAATGAGTTGCAGCAAGATATTCAGCCAATTTAGTAAATAAATAAAGTCGTTACCTACGTTACCGTCTCCGATTATGTAATTATTAAAACGCAGCACAAACAATTAATATAAAGAGCCGATTATATTCACTTGCACAATAGAACGATTTCACTTAAATATCCCGGCGGTATACTAGACACAGTTACGTTTGGAGTCATGACGTTGATCACAAAACTCACAGTTGCTCCCGCGAGCGTCGCGTACAAAATGGTGAATGTTTTCCTGAAAACGATCCTCGCGTGCTGTAATTGGCCGCGGTCGAGTGCGCGCCGAGCGTATCGAAAGCGTCGGCCACCACGGCTACTGCACTACCAACGCACTTACGTAACATCCACTACAACCAACATCTTCCAAAACCCTCAGCTAGCCTACAATCGTACGCGAGATCGAAGGGGCGGCCATGAAAAAACGTGTCGCAGAGATGACTCACCGCGCGCACTAGCGCCACCTACAACCCTCCGAGATCGCAGATCGGTATCCGGGAAAAGCACATCGGAAGCCTTTAACCTTGGGCACTGCACTCGGCGCGATTACATGAGGCGTCAACGGATCCGCTACGGACTTACCCGAATCCCCGTGCGGTAGCGACCGATGGCGACGATTTGAAACGCGATTTCACAAGGTTTGTTTTCCAAGAGCTGGTAGCTCGGTCAGGTAGCAGCGCCGGCCGACATGGCGCGTCGCGTTTGGTTCCGCGGTGCGACTGCGGCCGCCGGCCGAGTCGCCGGAGAGGCCGCGGCGGAGCATGCGCGCTGCGCCCCCGCGCCTTCGATCTAACGCCGCCATGCGCGCACCGCTGACGCGCACCCTACACCGCAAATAACACAATCCTTACTAACCTGACTATTTCAACTGCCCGATAGCTGACCAAGCGTCTTCCAATTGACACTAATTGCTATTTAAAATGCCCACACCTCATATGACATTACTTCATCCTTTGTAGCAAACATCAACGGTGAAAGGAACCCTTTTGCGACGCAATCGTATTAGTTAAGGTTCGTCGCAGTCTCCGCCTCCCCTACACTCCCACATATGAAGCTATTTGCTCAAAAGGTTAGGGCGTGATGAATTATGGCAAAGTTGTCTTAAATAAACATTTCATATTGACAAAGTACATTAAGGGTTAGCTAGTATCTAATTGAAAATGCAAACAAGAGAAAAGGGCCGATTAAATCTGGAATGGAAGTCGCTGAGATAATTCTAAACACGTACGCTTTGATTCCAGTACCTACTCTTGATCAACTTGATCGGGGACCTGTCTTGAATTTTGATGCAAGTAATTAAAATTGAAGCAGTATTGTACTCCCTAGCTATGTCTTCGAACCAACGAAAAATAAAATGGTACTTATCAACACAAATAATTGAAACACCTGACACAAGGACCAAAAAATAACAAAACAGTTCCAGGAAACGAAGTCTCAAAACACGGAAACAGGACGCCCAAAAATAAATTATTCAGAACCTCCTGAACCCCCTCGAAAAGTCCGCTGACGCTGGTAGACACCATAAATCATTGCGTTGGCGAATCTTAGGTCAAAGGACTAGACAAACTACGCACTTACACTGTGGGGCTGAACGGGCGGTGACGCAATTGAAGGTATCGATTCAACTCACACCGATATTTGGACCTGTGGCAAAATACATTGCTGACAAGCCAAGCTACTAGTAATAGAAGACTAAGTTATAATTGAGAAATGTAACGGTTTTCAGTAGCTGTGTGTGCATGCCTGCATTCTAGAAAGATGACGCATCATCGCTTGAGGCGCCGACATCGAATTCATGTTCGTACTTCTTGAAAACAGTAGCACAGTAGAATGTTACTAAGCTACATATACTTAAAGAGAATTAAATAAGTATAGAGGGATGGAAGAGATTGTAATTACGATGGTTTGTAGTAAGAGTTATATTGCAGATTTTGGTGTACATAACAATAAGTAAAGAATAGAGAGAGAGAAAGTCCAAAAAAACCGGACAAGTGCGAGTCGGACTCGCGCACCGAGGCCGCGGGTTCCGTACAAATTTGTATATATGTATAAGTAACTACAAATTTACGGTTTTTGGATTTTTTCCTTTACTTGTGCTATATGACCTTGCTTCTTGCCTAATTTCATGATTCTAGGTCAACGGGAAGTACCCGTACCCGTGTAGTATTTTGATTCCCTTGAGTGTCGAAATATACGTTGCGGCATAAAAGGCCGTATTTTTTTTTACGAATTTAGAAGTTTGATATTTCACAGCTTGAAGGGACCGCAGACCTGAGTGATATGGTTTTAATTTCAACTCGATACCTCCACGCGTTCCCGAGATAAAGGGTCTTCACAGACAGACAGACGGACAATAAAGTGATCGTATAAGGGTTCCGTTTTTTCCTTTTGAGGTACGGAACCCTAAAAACGATAGATAGGATGTGTGAATAATGATATGGCTAAGAAGGGGGTGGCTACGAAGATGACAAAAAGCGATAAGGCTGCCCATTGTATTTTTAATATGTATTTTCTGGAGTCCAAAAAAGTATATATAATTTAATAAATTAAAAAAAACATAATTTATAATTATAATTACCAATTTAATAAATGGCGTCAACTGCAAATAAATTGGTATATGGGCAAGGGAATGATGACAATTGACTTTGCACTGGTTTTCGTTTTGCACAAAGACGTTTAGGACCTTCCATCCAATATATACTCGTACAATAAATTAATAACAAGCAACAGCATCGATTGGCATTACTGGTTCCATATTAGGCGGAATGCCTTTTGGGCACGCATTACAACGTAACGCAGTCATAAAAGATGTTTATGAAGGGCCCTTACCAAGGGTCACCTCCCTTTGAAGACCTTACTCATATTGTTCATGTTATTGGTTTTATGCAATATCATTTTTGTAGATTTCTTCAGTTAGACAACTAATTTTACTTTTGGGTTCGGGACGATAAATGTCCAGACCAATCTAGATCGTCGCGACAGAATTGTGTAAACAAATCATGGCGAATAAGAAATTTTATGTGTTTTGTTTATGCTCTTTGATAAATCACCAATCTTTCTCCCTAGCACTCGTTCTTTCTGTTCTGGAGTTATGTCATTTAGTTAAAGGGCTGATTTTTCAGTAGTTAGATAACTTTTCTCTGAGAAATAAATATTGCAGTTTGACAGCTTTTGTATGGAAAATACTTCAAACTGTCAAAATTCTTCAGATAAAAGTTACCGGACTATTGAAAAATAAGAATTGAATAAAACAAAACTCTAAACGATGACATCTATATTTATATAAAACAATGTCGGGTTGGTTACACCATTTATAAATCAAGAACGGCTGGACCGATTTTTAATGATCTTTGATTTGTTGGATTTGTCTCCGCCCCGAATAGCAGAATAACTATTAAAACACATATTAATAATTCACGAGAAAAAAATGTAGATAATTCCTTTTTTCATACATGTTGCGTTTTGATTCTGAAGCGGTACGAAGTTCGCCGGGTCATAGTTTCAAATATTAAAACCGAAATTTTACATAATTTTACATTTAACCTTTCCAGTAAGGCTGGATTTAGCGATGGTCTGTACGGAGCTATCGTATAGAAATCAAATCTCCGCGGGCCGTGCACTAAAATTGATTTCTATACGATAGCTCCGGACCAACAGACGTCCGTACGGACCATCCATATAGCACTAAATCCAGCCTAAACGGTGGTTAAAACCGTACACGTGGACTCAACAACGCGTGAGAGTATTTTACGAGTACATCAAACAGAACCTTCGAATTCCCTGCCTAACCGCGGATTTTCAATGTCAACGCACAGAAGGAAAATAATGCCCCTTTATGTTGGCTTAATGGACCAAAGGGTTAGTTACGTGGTTGTTCAGGGAACATCAAGGCCCTTTTCATTATCGTCATGACGTTTAAACGACTCTCCCAATTCATTTTCTTTGTGCGTCTTTAAGAAGCTGTACCTATTTATCTTTATCAAATCTTTTCACGACGTAATAAACCTATTTATTTTTGTTAGATGGTGTGGATTTTATTTTTTCTGCTGATGCTATACCTATCTGTTTTATGTTCTTTTCTGCACCATGGCAATCTTTCCTAGAACAATAAGCCACTGTGTTGACCAACTTCTAGTCTGTTTGGTTTTTAAGATAAGATAATGCTTTATTTCTCATCACAATATATGTGAGTACATCAAAGGATCAAGAACAATACATAATAATTAAAAAATAATTAAAAACTTATACTGTGGGAGACTGGTGCCTAAGCTAAGCGTAAGGCCTGTATTTCAGGACCCCAGGTCTCCACCCCTACAGATGCAGTTACATTTAAATCAAAACAAAATACATGCATACAATTAATAGGTACAGTAGTTTTATCATTATTTTAGATAAGTAATCATCTAGGGCATAGTAACATTTCTCAACTAATTTTTTATGTAAAACCCTTTTCGAATTCATTCTGGCAATAAGATTACAGATATTAGGTAGGTACTTGTTATCTTTCTTTCAATTTCAGGTCTTTCAGACATCGTTAATCTTCTTAATGAAGGTAATAAAGAGAGTAAAAATAGATTAGACGTAATATAAAAAAAACAATGCCCTAATACGGGCCCAAGATGTGAGGGTCGTGAATGGGGTTAACGGGAGTCTTCAATCTTAATCTGACGTGGGCTAAGCTGTTGAATCACGCAAGACCCATTTACTGAAGAATACGAGCCTCAAAATTAAAACGTTGATGAATAACAACCTTTTTAAAAGTATCTTGGGACCAGGGCAGACAAAAGAAGAAAACAGTAAAAAAAAGTGGCACTCAGGGAGTGTCGACAGAAGTGAAAACTTGAACAATTACGTGTGAATTTTTTTAATCTATACTAATACTAGCTGACCAGGCAAACGTTGTTTTGCCATATAATTTTGCCATATTTCTAGCTGCCCGGTGCTACTTCGTTCGCGTGGGGTGTCCTACCCCTTACCCTACCCTACCCCTACCCTACTCCTACCCTACTGTAGGAGTAGGGTAGGAGTAGGGTACTCTACTCCTACCCTACTGTAGGAGTAGGGTAGGAGTAGGGTACTCTACTCTAACCTACTCCTACCCTACTCCTACACTACTCCTACACTGCTCCTACCCTACTCCTACCCTACTCCTACCCTACTCCTACACTACTCCTACCCTACTCCTAGCTATAAACCTCACGGAGCCCGAGACCTTTCCAACGAATGCAAAACCGTGGAAATCGGTTCGTGCGTTCTGGAGTTATAGCGTCAGGAAGGAAAACCCGACTTATTTTTATATAGTCTATATTTAGAAAAGAAAGTCTGTTAGTTACACCACTTATAACTCGAGAACGGCTGAACCGATTTGGCTGAAAATTGGTGGGGAGGTAGCTTAGAACCAGGAGACGGACATAGGATACTTTTTTTTTCTTTTTTTTTTATAGTAGTAGTAGGGTAGGAGTAGGGTAGAAGTAGGGTAGGAGTAGTGTAGGAGTAGGGTAGGAGTAGTGTAGGAGTAGGGTAGGAGTAGGGTAGGAGTAGGGTAGCGACAGGAGCCGAGTATACGTGAGTCAGCGTCACCGACTGGAGCCGTGTATACCTGATTCAGCGTCACCAACCCGCACCCTAATTGCGTAACACACTATTAATCACAGATTCACAATCTGAATCATTTTGAATGATATTGCGAATCCATTGCTTTATATGTTTTAAAAATTTGTCTGCTCAACAACGTAAATAACGCAATGAATGTTGTTGGACTGTCAAAATGAAAGCCATTGCTACTGATAGTCTGTTGCATAAACTATGCCGAGCGCGACGGTTCAGTTTCTTTCACTGTTCTGAAAGAGCGCAAAATGCTCTAAAAGGAAATTTTCACTTCAAAAAACTATGTTCCTTAGTACTCATGAACAGGTAAGAGAATGTTTCAAAGATAATAAAGAGAGCTTATGAATTAACAAGCAAGTCTAAGCCATTTTCAAGTGTTTTATGAATGATAAATTAGTATTACGGTTAGTTAAGGGTCAACGTTAATATTCATTACAATAAGTAAACGACCCTCCAAACGTGGTTATATTCTCTTTGCTCCAAACGATGATGAAGTTCTTAATAATGAAATTCATTCATGAGTATTTTCTCTTTAGGGTTCCGTACTCAAAGGGTGCCAACGGGTTCCTATTACTAAGCCTCCGCTGCCCGTCCGTCCGTTAGTCCGTCCATCCGTCCGTCCGTCGGCGTCGTCTGTTAGCGGGTTGTATTTCATGAACCGTAATAGGTAGACAGTTAAAATTTTCACAGTGTGTGTAATGCTATTGCCGCTATAACAACAAATAATAAAAAATAAAAATAGTTAAGAATTAAAGGGGGCCCATACAAGGAACGTGTTTTTTCGGCGTTTTTTGCTTTGTGGCCCGACTCGCACTTGGCCGGTGTTTTTTAAGTAGGTATCATTTTTTGTAAAAATTGCAAATAAATATTATGCTTTGACCTTAATGCGATAATATTTTAAACCTATCGTAATCCGTTGAGCTTTGCAAACCCTCAGACTTTAATATTTTGACCTTGTTTCTCGTACGTAAATTGAACGTATTTAACATAATAAAACAATCTTTCGATAATATTCCCAGTGCTGGGACACAGGCCTCTCCTCTCGGTGAGAGGGCGTGGGCCGTAACCACGCGGGCCCAGTGCAGATTGGTAGATCTCACAATTTACTTTAAAAGAATTTTATGATTGCTCAGTTGCTTTAGAAACTTAAAACTGTTTCAATAATAGCTATAATTATGCACATTCTTCGGTCACATAAATCAGGAATGACGTTTACAGACTATAATTAAAATGTCCAGTTACAAACAATGACAGACGGTCTTCCTCGCCCATGACATTAATAAACTGCAATATACGTCAGTTGTGTGCGTATCAAGTATAACCATGATCGTTTGGCTTGGAAAGTTACTTCAGAATATATGAAGCTTTTTTTACATATAACTTAACATTCAAATGAGAATAAGAGTTACTAAGACGCATTGTTTTAGTTTTAAGGGGGTGGGCGGGAACGGGAACAGTGCAGTAACCTTTCAACAAAAAAATAACTATTATAATACTAGTTTCCGCCCGCGGCTTCGCCCGCGATGTATGTCGATAAAAACTATCCTATGTCCTTCCCCGGGATGCAATCTATCTCTCTGCCAAATTTTATCGAAATACGTCCAGTGGTTTAGGCGTGAAAAGGTAACATACAGACAGAGTTACTTTCGAATTTAATTCTTAAATTTAATTTCTTAAGTAGATAGTACAAACGCCAGCATATCAAGCTACCCAAAGTTGTCAAATTTTCCCAATCGACCATGAACCTCATAGTTTAGCGATAAAGTTAAAAATCTATTAAAAAAAATTTACAGATTGTAGTAGCTTGATGTGCTGGCGTGTGTACTACAACAGGGTGGCAGGGACATCGGCGCACAACCATGGATTCAGTATATGATACTGAACCCCCCTGCGTTGAAACTTTTCGTCTGTTATTTAAAAAAAAATGCTTTGTCATACATTTTGACCGGGTAGGTATTGCACTTTTCTATGAAACAGCAAATTTTTTTTTTTGATCACCAGCGAAAAATTTCTACGCTAGGTCTAGAATCATGTGCTACGGGTAAATTCATGGATTCAGATTTCAGTTTGCGCGTCTATGTGCCTGCTACACTGTATGTTTTTTTTTCCACCTCAATTAAAAAAATATTTAAACTTGTAGCGGTATCTACAACGCCACATGCGAACAACGCATCATACTACGTCACGCAAATCCTGCATCGCGCAAGCAGAGTTTACCGCGCAATTAACATAGATACAACGACCCGACATGAATCATCGGGCAGTTGCCCGCCAGACATAACACCCGTCTGGTCGGAGGATCCTCCCTTTTCTATAGAGACTTTACACTTTACACTTACACCCTGACTTTACACCCTGTTCCTCATACCTCTATACTGGTGACCCCGAACATGAACGTCAGCGCAGCCTTCGTGCACCTACTCCAGCGTGACGTCATCATCACTCCCGCAAGCTTTAGCGGCGAGTCACCCAGCCAGCCAGCTTCCACGGCTTCAACGGGTATCCTGACCACCAGCATGCAGCGACCGCGCATTCCTGGTCATCACCCTCAGCCTCATCAGCAACCTCGGCACAGCACACTGCACTTTCGGCCGGTCCACAAGCAGAGCTCTTGAAAAAACGCTCTCCTGGTCGACGCCAGCAGTCAGCCTCAACCCGGCGCTGTACCACATCCGACGCACTGGAGCATAACGCAGCGCCACCCCGACTCACTGGGGACATCTTCGCAGACAGTTCCGACTCACCGTGAACTATGCGGCAACCGGTTCCGACCTACTGGAACCTCAGCTGGCCTGGCAAGCATCGCAAGATACAAGACTCAACCCACTATCGACCTCCGGTCTCCGGGGGGGAGTGATGTAGCGGTATCTACAACGCCACATGCGAACAACGCGTCATACTACGTCACGAAAATCCTGCATCGCGCAAGCAGAGTTTACCGCGCAATTAGCATAGATACAACGGCCCGACATGAATCACTGGGCAGTTGCCCGCCAGACATAACACCCGTCTGGTCGGAGGATCCTCCCTTTTCTATGGAGGTTGAGTGAACTTTACACCCTGTTCCTCATACCTCTATACTGGATCACGTCGGGGTCACCAGTATAGAGGTATGAGGAACAGGGTGTAAAGTTCACTCAACCTCCATAGAAAAGGGAGGATCCTCCGACCAGACGGGTGTTATGTCTGGCGGGCAACTGCCCAGTGATTCATGTCGGGCCGTTGTATCTATGCTAATTGCGCGGTAAACTCTGCTTGCGCGATGCAGGATTTTCGTGACGTAGTATGACGCGTTGTTCGCATGTGGCGTTGTAGATACCGCTACAAACTGTATTCAGGGTCTTTTAAAGTGACTACCGAGATGACGACTAATAGGGAAGTATGGAAGAAAAAGACATGTTGCGCAGACCCCTAAATAAATTTGGATAGCGGCAGGAGAAGGATGAGGAGGGCCTTCCTTTAGTGTTTTTGTTCATACTTCTCGTTCAAAGTAAGTAATACATCTATTATCTGACATGTTTATAAAAAAAACAAAATCAAAACCTTATTGATCTGTAATATTTACTTATACTACATCAATACACTAGCAGAACAGATTTCCGTTGTCTGATTGCGTCGTTGCACCACCCTGAGGGGTTGTGTAACAAATATTGGTATGAAATTGAAGTACCGCCCACCCCCGCAATCCTCGATGGGATTCGAACCCATGAAAGCGAAATACCTTCAAGTTTTGATGAAATAGAAATGTAAAACGTTTCCATCCGATCGGAGCATTCGATATAATTCCAATGTCTGATGATGCAAAACTGTACAGGAAAATTACGACTTAAGGTGAATGGATAGTGGTAGACCGCGAAATTCAAATTTTCTTACGTTTTTTGCATTTTGCAGGTCAGTGTCAGATTGTATCTTGATCAAAATATGATTCGCGACAATAACAGGTACATATTTATAGAATTATAATCATTAGAATCATTAATATATCTTTCTAAGTTAGATTTCTACCACCAACCACCAATCTCTTATGGAAAAGTGTTAATGGTAGAAATCTTACTTAGAAAGATGTATTTAATGATTCTAATGATTATAATTCTCTAAATATGTATCTGTTATTGTCGCGAATCATATTTTGATCAAGATACAACCTGACACCACCACCACCTGTATTGTAATACAAACAGACAACAACACACGTTACAATTTTGATGAAATTTGGTATGGGGGATACTTTGAACACTGGGGAAGTACAAATACGAAGGCTACTTTTTATCGCCTTACCACACGGGGGAAGCCGTGAGCGGAAGCTAGTTTCAGTATAAAGAATAACAAGATCTGTGTGCCTCTATTAACATTTTCAGGCCTTGTGTACGAAAATTTAATCTAAAAACAATAAAACAAAAATGCAATTAAAATTGTGGAGTCACGCCTTTGCATGTTGAGAGGCCATTACGAAGCTAAAGCAATTAAAACAACAGCCAACGTAATACTCGTGTAAATTCATCTGAAACTTTACAAAGAGTCTCCTTTTTGTCGGTCTAAAATAGCTATACTCAGAACTGAGAAAAAAGTTTTATTGAAGTTTAAAGTTTACTAGACACCAGAAACAACTGGAGAAAAAAAAAACCCGGTCAAGTGCGAGTCGGACTCGCGCACCGAAGGTTCCGTACAAAGTCGATACATAACTACAAATTTAAGGTTTTCAGATTTTTTCCTTTACTTGTGCAACAAGTCATCACGAAAAAAAAACTGCTGTTTAATACAGAAGTTTAATACCTACATGACAAAATGTATAAAACAGCTGTTTTTTTTTTGTAATTTCTTTGCTGGTCCCATATTGAAAATTGTTCAGTTCGATGGTCTAAAGCACCTCTTAGGCTCAACTCACACCAAAAGAGCGTCGAAGCGCAGCGAAGCGGAGCGCAGTTTCAGTGTCATATGAATTTTAACCTTATTTTCATTTTTATAATACTTATTATCGCATGAGAAACTCGAACGAGTCGCGCGGATGCCCGCGGCGCCGCTGTAATTCCGGCGAATAGCCTTCTCTACCGAGCGGTTGCGATAATAAGTATTATAGTAATGAAGATAAAGTTAAAATTCATATGACACTGAAACTGCGCTCCGCTTCGCTGCACTTCGACGCTCTTTTGGTGTGAGTTGAGCTTGAGCCTTAAAGTTTGTTGGGTTATTTTGAAACACCTTACATAATTCAATATTTCAATTTATTACGAGTTTGTATACTACACTATACAGCAATAACTATTTGCTCTATATTCCTGGCTTTCCTCGTAAATGCGAAAAGGTTCACGTACCCTTGAATACAAGAAGCTTAATTAAATGTCAGTTTTCTAGCTGCGAGCTCCATGTATCTACGCTGGCGGCTGTTCCCGTCCAAGTGACGTTGTTGTGACATAACCCGCAGCCTCGGGCATCGCCCACGTTCACAATATATTATTAACGTGCTGCTTTTTAAGATATTTTTCTTCGTATTTCCGTCGAAGAAAGTTCAATTTTTAAATGTTAGAATGCGACTCGTGCCTGACTAGAACCACTAAATACGTAGGTATCGATTTAATTTCTAAACTCGATTAATTCGTTTGTAGCTTCCACGAAATCAGAAGAATTCAAAGTGATCCTTCGAGGCGGTTGTTTTGCCAACGAAAGTGCACAAATAGTAAATCTAATCGAACCATCGTTGCAGCTACTTGAAAACTTTCGTCTACAGAGAATTGAGGTGTTCTTCAGCAGTTCAGTCAGTTCAGTTTGTTGCCTACAACTTCACCCTGTTTGTGTCTTAGCAAGTTTGCAGTTTGCTTCCGAGGGTAATCCCCGCAAGACGAGAACAGATCGTTAAAACAGCTTTATTTTATAGAAGAGAACGTAGTTGAATTTTATTTTTATGGTCTAGAAGTCAACCATGTTTCTAGTTAAAATCCACGAGAGCAGATTCCGACATAAAACTTCGTCTACAATATGTGTAAGATACATATTGTAGACGAAGTTTTATGTCGGTTCTGCTCTTCCATATTCAGCAAGAAATTCAGAAACATCTTCAAGAGAATATATTTTGAAGGATCAATAAATTTTCCTGTTTCATTTCTGGAAGTTTGACAAACACAAATAGCGAAGCGACCTTACGAGGTCTTTAGGGACCCAAGTTGACGATTCTCATATGAATAATACGTAGCTATAGCAAACGGTAGAATTAGTTCAATTTGCAAATTAGTTCAATTTGCAAATAAGGCTTTAATTAGCTACAAACGAGTTTGCCGCTTCAATTAGGGAATTTGAATTTGTTTCTTCGTCTGTGGGACTACGTTTACGTATCTAAGGATCTTAGTAACTGTTGGGGGAATATTCATAGAGCTGACATTACTAGAACAAGGCTTAAAATCTTAGGCCTTGCACTAGTTAGTCGTCACTGTATTCATAGTCTTGTGTATTGTTATTAAAGTAATAATTTCATCCATCCCGTAGAGTGCTGACATGGAAGCTCACAAAGGAAATTATGCTCGAAATTAAATTGCGAACTAACTTAGGTTCAGGTCTTTATTAAAATACAAGACAATGTGTTTTATGTGAAACGCATTACCCTACTTTATTTAATTACTGCCTCATATACAATTTATAAGGGTTTGCTTGCGTAGTTGCTTTACGATAAAGTACACACAATATAAATAAATAATCAGCCCACTGCTGGGACACAGGCCTCCTCTTTGTGAGAGGGAGTGGACCGTAATCCACCACTAGGGTCCAGAGCATATTTGTAGATGTCATATGTCATTTTTGGTTCTAGAATATGTTTTTTTCACGATGTTTTCCTTCACCGTTTTAAGACCACTAGTGATGAAATAAATTACACAAAGTAAAGCGCCTGTCTAGGTTCGAACCTACGACCTACGACTCGTAAGTCGGGGCCGTTACCACTGGGCCACCACTGCTCTGCCGCGATAAAGTATAACACTTTATTCTCAACTAGCAGCGCCCCGCGGTTTCACCCGCGTAAGTTTCGATCCCGTGGGAATATCGGGATAAAAAGTATCCTATGTGGTAATCCAGGAAATGGTCTATCTATGTGCCAATTTTCATCCAAATCTGTTCAACGGTTTATGCGTGATTGAGTAACAAACATCCAAAGATCTTCAGAAACTTTCACATTTATAATATTATAGTAGGATTTTATGGTCCTTTCAGTCTCAGGAGTATGAATACCTGTAATGTCTTAAGTAGCGTTTTTTGTTTTAAGGCCTACGCACAGTATTTTTAACGCATCTATCTAATAAGGGAACATATTTTTAGCCTCTTTACTGAGATGTCTTGGGCGGGTAGCCGTCTCCAACCCACCTCATGAATATTTTAATATTTAGCACTGGCGATGGTCTTGTCAAAGGGCGTCGGGTAGGCTTGTTTGCGCACACGCTACACATCAAAGATCTCGATGACGTCAACACGCGAGCTGATTGATCTTGTTTTAATGCGTCAAATTTTGCGGTGATACTTTGGGGATATTTGCAAGGTAAGGCCTTGCGTGACCTAAAATAAAATTATGAAGATTTTTAAGAGGAGTTATTTTTCATAGTCTGACATTAGCTTGAACACAGCTGCCGAAAATTACTTAAAGAAATTTAATTTCTATAGTCCAATTATCCAGACTTGGAAAAGTAATTTCAGATGAAGTTTCTGAGCAACAAAAGACAGAAACTCCGTAACAAACCTATATATACAAAAGAAATTCGTGTTAGTTACACTATTTATTACTCAGGAACGGTTGAACCGATTTGGCTGAAAATTGGTGGGGAGGTAGCTTAGAACCAGGAGATGGATATAGGACATCTTTTTTTTATTGGAAATCCTTTTATTTACTTGGAGTGGGGTAGGAGTAGGGTAGGAGTAGTGTAGGAGTAGGGTAGGGGTAGGACACTACGCGAACGAAGTAGCGCCGGGCAGCTAGAAATAATTTATATGGCAAAACCATGTTTAACGGGTCAGCTAGTTAACAATAAAACATCTGAATAGAGTCCCGTCACAACAAATTCCTCAACAAAACACGAACGTAACGAATTACCTAAACAAGTTTCAAATAAGTGACTGTTCCCTTTTGCCCTTAATATAAAAACATAAAAGTTAATTTAACCCGCGTTATTACTAAAATAATAGTGCGACTTATCTTTGGGATCTAAACGAGCAGTATTAGATCCGTATTTGCCTGAATATGCTAAATCATGTTCGGATTTATTTTACACTAGCTGCGCCCCCGGTTTTACCCGCGTAAATGTCGATCCCGTGGGAATATCGGGATAAAAAGTAGCTTATATGTTAATCCATGGTGTCAGCTACCTCCATAATTTTTTTTACCAAAATTGGTCCAGCCGTTTGAGCGTGAAGAAGTAACACATGAAGACACACACACCCCCATACCACACACACACACTCACAAACTTACTTTCGCCATTATAATATTAGGGTGATAATCAGCCCATAACGTTCCCACTGCTGGGCCACAGGCCTCATCTCTGTAAGAGGGAGGGAGTGCGTACGTTAGTTCTAGGATATGCCGCTTTCCTCACGATGTTTTCTTTCACCGTTTTGAGAGCAAACAAACAGGCGCGACACGCAATATAATCGCGCGCGACACAAAGGCACCACTCGAATGCGCGACTTGCGGCGCCTTTGTGTCGCGCGCGATTTTATCGCGTGTCGCGCCTGTTAGGAGCCTTAAAGCGCCTGCCTGGGTTCGAACCCACGACCTACAACTCGTAAGTCGGGGCCGTTACTGCCCTGGCGATAAAGTATACCACTTTATTCTCAAGTATTAGATCCACGTTTGCTTGAATATGCTGAATCATGTTCCGATGGAAAAAACTAACAAATTATAGTAGGTTGTACAGAATGTACGTGAGCGATCAAAAAGCAATCAAAAAGCGACAACTACACACACAGAGCATGGGGTCGCTGCTAGAGGTGGCATTATCAACACATTCCATACAAACCAACCGTTTAGGGCCCATTCACACGTAGGTACTACCAGGGGCGTGCCTTTCACTAAAGCCGAAAAGCCCGGCTTTCAATCTAACGTGAGCCTAACAAAAAAAAAAAAAACTTCACAAGTAAACTTGTAAACATGTCGCAAGAATTGATAAGAATAATAAAAAATAAACTCCGCGCGTCCCGGCCGTTCGCTATTCCTACGTTGCAAGGTTGCGAGGTTTACATGTCATGCGCAACGTTGCCAAACATCTCCCATGCATGCCAAAACAAAAAACGCAAAAACAAAAATCGTCCCGTCTCGCTCGCACTAGCTGGCTTCAAATTAGGCTTCTAGATCTCGGACGATTTGTATAGAAATTGTTCACTTTCTTGATTGATTTATCTCTATAATGATGATGCAATAATGCAATTTCAAATTAGTTTGAATTCGTTTTGAGCGGTTACTGGTGCATTTTTTTACTTTGATTTTTTTTCTTCATTTTCTGTGAAGTTGAAGTTAAGTGTTGTGATTGTGACAAATTATTCTGTTGGTGTTGCATATTTTTCTCAAAAGAAAATACCGCTTGGAATACATCAGGTTACGATGATTTAAATAACTTCGCTGGTGCCAGTAAAAGACATCAGAATTCTTAAAACGTTCACCAACTTTTTACGCTGATGTAATGAAATAATTTTTACAGAAACATAGACGTTTTGAGTTAGAATACAGAAAGTAATTTTTATACTTTGTAAAGTCCGCTTAATCAATCATACAAATCAAAGCAGGCGCCAGGATCATGCTCTCTAACGAATTGACAACAACAAACGGTTTTTATCAAAGCCACTGAAGGTATGTCATTGCTGAAGCTGATATGTATCTGTAAATCTATGTAGTAATATCATGCCTTCCGTGTGCTTTGATGTTTGTCATCTGTCTGTGGTTAAGAAGCGAAGAATGAAGAGTTATGGCTGTTCGCATTGTGAGTAATTCAAATTAATAAATATTATCAACATCGTAAACAATTGTGTAGTTAGAAATCAATCAATTTTGTTTGTGCGCCATCTAGTGGCCACTTGGCCAGATTGTAATATTTTACGTATAGCGACTGTTGCGGGCGAGTGAAATATGAACTAACTCGAAGAACTTTGTTATGCCAATAATGTTAATAGATGGCTCTTAGACATCTTCTCATATTTTACGTGAAACTGATAACTCGAAAATGAAAAGTTACGATTTTGTAAAGGATTACCATTAAGCCATTAACCAATACTCTTAGTAGGTATTTAATTTATAAAAGAAAAAAATTGTGCTATTAAAAACATTCATTTTAATAGATATTAGCAAAAACCTACAATTATGAAATACACATATTCGTACCTAAGAACTAAAACGACTCGGTCGACTCAACTTTGACAGGCGATACGGTAGGTTTTTTTTTTTAAGTTGGCTTGCCCTTAGTTTGACCCCTAGGCACGCCACTGGGTACTACACTACAACCACACCATACCGCAGCGACAAAATGTGGTCAAGCTGTAGTTACGTGTGATAGGGTACGGCTACGGCTACGGCTTCCCGTGAAAACTTAGGTGAAGTGAGCTGTCAATAGTGTCAATCCCCCGGCATCAGGTGGAATGACAGCTCACTTTAAACTCACTTCACCTAAGTTATCACGGTGATCTTTTTACAGAATAGCACCGCTGATGACATTTTTATTATGATGTTTTTATAATGACAGTGAATTTTACAGTTAAATTCGGTGTTGTTACGTAAAAATGGTTAACGTTACTTTTAAGTTGACAAGAACTATGTCTTGGAATAGCAAAACATCGTGTTTGCTTTCCAGTCCATTCAATCCTGGTAAATATCGCTTCTATTTACTTCCGTCCCTTTCATATTCAATGAGAAAGAAAAAGATAGGGTTATCTTACGTTAAGTTTAGCACTATGATACAGCAAGCCAAGCAATGGCTGTTTTGTGTGAACGTGATTTATATTTTCCCCCAGGCTGGCTCTTATTGTTAGTGTGTTTTATTCCTTATACGTTAAAAGTGCAAATAAATGTAGGTATATTTTCTTCCTATTGTATCAACAGCTAATATGATTAACTAGCTGCGCCCCGCGGTTTCACCCGCGTAAATGTCGATCCAGTGGAAACATCGGCATAAAAAGTAGCCTACATGTTAATCCAGGGTGTCAGCTACCTCTATACCAAATTTTATCAAAATTGGACCAGCCGTTTGAGCGTGAAGAAGTAACAAACATATAAACACACACACACACACAAACACTTTCGCCTTTATAATATTAGTGTGAGAATAAAGCATATTCTATCATATCTATCAACATAGTTAAGTTTCCAGGTTTCCCCTTCCCAGAAAAACCCGTACCCGTTTATCCAAGCTTTCATAAGCTTTAATATCATCCGGTCTTCGTCCCGGAACCCATCTAGAAGTTCAACGACCCGTCGCATGTCAAACAAGTTCACAACATGACATCTCAAAGAAATTTTCGGGCATTAAACTTTAACAGGGAGATAATCGGGACGGATTACCCGAGTTCCGTCACCCAAACAGGACAATGGAGAGTATAATAAACTGATGGAACCCGACAAGATACTTTCGTTTATGTTATTTACTGTTATATTATTGTGAGATGTTTGAAGAAAAAAGGACTTTTAGAGTGACAATGGCCTAAATAAATATATATTCGTGCGTCAAAAAGTTCGTTCTCGCCTGATTTTCCTTTTGGATAAGCCTCTGAACTCTTTTATTCGGGTTGTGAAGACGGCCATTTTTTCTTATCGAATACTTTGTTGTATTTCTAAGGGCTGATTTTACCAAAGTCTCTATATCTTTTATCCGTGTAATAAAATTGACGGCTGATGGTTCTAGTATGGAAAAATTCAAAATGTATTCTCATAGGTATAAAAATTTGGTGAAATTCACCCTTGTTCTCTTAACGGCTTATATTCAATAGGTACGTTTATGAAATTGGAAGGTAGTTCTGAAAATGTAAATCTTTAACTATATCACCTAAACCCACTTCTAATACAAACATTTTTAGTTTTATTTAAATCCCATTTCATTCACACATTTCGTACACTCAGCATCGAAACTGCTATGTTATACCAAAATGGTCCTTTCGTACGAGTTCGAATGAAAACACCAATAAAACTCTCGCAGCAAAACGAGTAGATCCACTGACAATTGTACTCTTCGCTATAATAAGATACTGGAACCATCTAGTTCCCACGACTTGTAGGTGTCATGTCCCCTTGGTCTGGGGATCTTTGTACCACGGGGGCAATGGCCATGTGTCCCACAGACGTTAACGATCTCTCTCTGTGTGTCGGGTGATTCGCGGGAGATTAGTTTAAATTAAACCCATTAATAGAAGCTGTTGGATTAAGGCTAATAAAAGTGATTCAGGTAAATTATTTGAATTCCAGGATTAAAATTGGCTAGGAAAATTTTATTCTCTTACTTAAAGGTCAATTAAACCCATTAATAGAAGCTGTTGGATCAAGGCTAATAAAAGTGATTCAGGTAAATTATTTGAATTCCAAGATTTAAATTGGCTGGGAAAATTTTGTTCGTTAACTTAAAGGTTTAACTTAAGGCAAGAGAATTTCAAGATCTTTTGGACAAATTCGTACACTACATCTGCCTAGCCTTTTCCCAACTATGTTGGAGTCGGCTTCCAGTCTAACCGGATGCAGCTGAATACCAGTATTTTACATAGAGCTACTGCCGATCAGACCTCCACAACCCAGTTACTAGGTACTTCAAAATCAACCGAAGATGGTGTTATTTGCAGATGACACATCGTTAATCTTTAAAATAGACCGACGGTCACAAAATCTTGACGACGTGAATAACTCTATTCTTCAGGTCCAAGATTGGTTTACGGTAAATAATTTAGTACTTAATGAAAAAAAAACCAAATGCATTAGATTTAAATTACCGAATGTTAGAAGTAGCGAATGTGAAATCATATTGAATGGCCAAAAACTAGAATTTATTGATCAGACAGTTTTCCTAGGAATCACGCTAGACGAGAAATTACAATGGGGACCTCATATAACATCTATTGCGGGGCGGCTAAGCTCCGCCGCTTATGCTGTTAGAAAGATAAGACAGTTAACAGATGTAGAAACCGCGCGTTTGGTCTATTTTAGTTACTTCCACAGTATTATGTCATATGGCATTTTACTATGGGGTCGGGCTGCTGACATTGAATCCATTTTTATTTTACAAAAGAGAGCTGTCAGAGCCATTTACAATCTACGTCGTCGCGAATCTCTTAGGGAACTATTTAAAAAGGTTAATATCATGACGGTACCTTGCCAATTCATTTATGAAAATATTATGTATGTAAGAAAAAATCAACATCTTTTTAATAAAATAAGTGATAGGCATAATTTTAATACTAGAAATAAAGATAAATTAGATCAACCTTTTTTTAGATTATCTAAAGTACATACATCTTTTATGGGGTACTGTGTTAAATGCTACAACAAAATACCTTGTGACATATTGCAATTAAATGAAAGAAAATTTAAAACTCATATTAAAAGTACACTTTGTAAACAAGGATATTACAAATTAGAGGATTATATCCAAGATAAGAATGTTTGGAAACATGCTGGTCCTGCTCCATAGGACAATCTAAAAGTCTAGACAAAATCAAACTTGTTCCTAATTTAATTTATATATATATTTTTGATTATGACATCTTATTCTAATTCATTTTTACAATCTGCGACTACAGTGGCTCACACACTTGTTAAAGTTCAACTACTTTTGCATTTTTTTTTTTTAAATAACTTGTAAATATGTGAGCACCATGTATCTATCACTTATTTGATTTACCTGTCATTGCTTAATTTTTAATTATTTTTACCTTTTGTGGTAGACTAATTTTATTATGGGTGCATCGTGTTCACATATAATTTTTATTATGTATACAAGACCTTGTAAAACATTTTTAAAAGAGTAACGGTGGAGTTTCTTGCCCATTCTTCTCCATACGAAAACTACCTTTTCGAATGGGCGACTAGAATCATTTCTATTTAGTTTTTTTTTGACGTTCAAAAGTGCCTTTAATGTGCCTATTTGAAATAAATGATTTGACTTTGACTTTGACTTTGGTAATATGAAAGCCCTTGGTAAGAGTGGTCGTCAGACTTTCGGGCTTCTGACTACCCGTAACGACTGTCAAAAATCCACGAATGACAGCCGGGACCAACGGCTTAATGAGCTTTTCGAGGCACGGAGAGGTATGTAAAGACGGTCACCCATCCATGGATTAACCGCGGCAAGCGTAGCTTTACCTGATTGATCGACCCGTGCGGCTGTTATTACGTATCCACAAGCCCGTCTTCGCATTGATTGAAACGTTACTATACGCTAACAATTCTTATGCAAGCAAAGGAAAATAATGCGTAATGAAAAGAAAACATTTACCTATCTCGTTATTAAAGTCGGTATTCTCCAACACATTATTAGGTTCTATGTCTCGCATGAGAATAATATTACCAAAACGAATAGGAGTACAGTACTGAAACAAAATGATTGCACACCGAAAACATAAAGCGAAACACTTTGGGAATATCTCTTTTAAGGGGAATGCGCTGGGTTGCCCGCGAAATTAAAATATTCTTACGTTTTTTGCAATTTGCTGGTCAGTGTCAGGTTGTTTGTATGTTGAACAACATATGATTCGCGAATATAACAAATACGACTTTACAGAATTATAATCATTAAAATCATCAATACAACCCTCTTAGTTCATATAATCCTACTAGCTGCGCCCCGCGGTTTCACCCGCATAAGTCTCGATCCTGCGGGAATATCGGGATAAAAAGTAGTCATATGTGTTAATCCTGGTTATAAGCTATCTGTGTGCCAAATTTCATCCGAATCCGTTTAGCAGTTTTTGCGTGAAAGAGTAACAAACATCCATCCATCCTCACTAACTTTCGCGTTTATAATATTATAGTAGAATTGAATGACTATTTCATGAAATATCAATCAATAGGATTAAATAAACCTAAAGGATTGCATTGACGATTATAATTCTGTAAATGTTACCTCTCGCGAATCATATTTTGTTCAGCATACCTACAACCTGACACTGACCTGCAAATTGCAAAAAAACGTTGGAAAATTTTAATTTCGCGGGCTGCCTAGCGCATTCCTCTTAATAAAGCCACGCTATAAGCCTTAAAATGTTTGCCTTAATGTCACGTAGACTAGAATTTGTTTAGCATAGAGAGAGATAAGTAAACACTATGTAATTGGGTTACACAACAGTTTGCTGTGTGTGCGTGGGGTCGGGTGGTACAAAGGTCACAGCATCGCGCAATCGATACGACCCAGCGTACCCCACGACGGGTCGGGATGAAATCATGTCCCCACAAGATGGCTGAAGGACTCTCCGATATCACAGATTTGCTGAAACACGACCTTCGAAATTGGTGCATTAGTAATCTTTGCCGGATTGAACCTTTCTTTGTGATAAAAGGAAACCCGGATGAGGTCATTTCCTTCTTTGAATTGAACACAATTTTTGTATTTTATTTTCGTATAGGAGTTTTGATTTCCGTTCTTAAGATAAAATATAAATATACAGAGTATACATCAAAGTCGCAAAATCTGTCTGTGTATCCCGTCGTTAGTCTCGCAAAAACTCGAAAATGGCTCGAGCGATTGTGATGAAACTTTGGTAAGTTTTTGTAGGCGCGCCGGGGCAGGTTCCTAATACAAATAATACAAAAAAAAAATAGAATAGGCATTGCAACCCACGCCAGGCATTAGCTACCTAGTAAGTACACAATGTATTTTGGTCTGGTTTTCATCAACATTTGTTCCGGAAGGTTTATTTTGTCTAAACATTTATAATTAACTTAGATATACCGCAGAAATCTCGATGTTTTGACATGTTGCCATTGCACCAGTGCTAAGCAGGTACTTACCTAGTGTCTACCAGTGACCCGCCGTCACTGGTAGACACCAGGTAAATGGAACACAAAAGTTCATTACCTTTTCCTAAAAATCAATACAGTAATAAATTACGTTGCACAAAATCAGAACCCAAACAGCTACGCCAGTAAAACGACGTCTACGAACACATGTAGCGCATCTACGCCCCTCGTAGACATGTGCTACGCCGTCCATACAGATACAGGCACGGCGTGTTGCGTCATCAGTATTTACATTAATTATGTTCGCGATATTGAGCTTTGAAACATAACTATCACGCCAATATTCCCCGAAGGATTAATCAGAGGAGTTGTTCCATTTATCCACCCCAAAAAATCCACCCTAAGGTGGATACGTGGAAACGTATGTCCAGGAATCCACCTTAGGCCTAGTTGGATAAACGGAATTAAGCTTGGGGTGGATTCTCGGACATGAGTTTCCGCGTATCCACCTTAGGATGGATTTTTGGGGTGGATAAACGGAATAACCGGATCAGAAGTGCACCTTAGTACAGACACATTTAGCAAAATTGTGATAGCCTGGTTGCTGCTATCAACCGGGCACAAATCCAGACTTCGGACTGCCACTGAAGAAATTCCAGATGGAAGCTTTGAATGAAACTAAATGAATACTAGAACTCCGTGGGCGTCAATAAAAGACGCCTTTAGCCTCTAGCGAACTACAGATCTTTATTAATATTTAATATTTTTATTTTATTTTAATATGTTGATTTTTTTTTTAATAATAATTACTAATTATGTTAAAGAGTGTACACCTTTAAGGTAGATTTTTGAGGAACTAATTATATCTTATTAAGATCTCATGTAAAAATGTACCAAAAATCACGCCAATAAATGAATTTGAAATTTTCTCGAAAGGTCTAGGGGATATTCAGCCTACGCCATTCACAAGACCGTTAAAACTTTGTAATTGGCACGTTCACAGAATATACAATGAAGTTTTATTGTATCGGATCATTTTGGCACTATAATATGTAATGGGACTTGAAAATATGGTCTGTTAAATAAAGAAAGTAATTATGTTAAATCAATCTGCGTAGCCTTTTCCCAACTATGTTGGGGTCGGCTTCCACTCTAAACAGATGCAGCTGAATATCAGTATTTTACATGGAGCGACTGCCTACTGACCTCTACAACCCAGTTACTGGGTAATACGATACCGTTTGGTAAGACTGGTTGTCAGATTTTCGGGCTTCTGACGACCCGTATCGACTGTCAAAGATCTACGAATGATAGCCGGGACCAACGGCTTAACGTGCTTTCCGAGACACGGAGGGGTCTCGATAATGTAATGGATGGTCACCCATCCACGAACCGACCGCGGCAACCGTAGCTTAACCTTCAACCGAACCGTGCGGCTGTTATTATTTACCCACGAACCCCACGAGTAAAGTCAGTATGTTCGTTTAATAAGATGCTATTTTCTTGAATACACAAACTAAAAGTATGTTTAATAATCTAGCAGTCTCAAGTTTCGTAGTAAAATAAAAAGCTTACATTAATTGAAAACAATCTATACATACAAATAAATAAAATTGAAGTGTCTGTTTGTAAACGGCACTTAAAACAAACAAACATTTAATTTTGATACCGTATATAAAAAAAATATTATCTTAGGGTACTACTTGGGATATATATTTTTTTGTATTTATTTTAGCACGGCCATAAGGTCTATTATATGCTATTTCAAGGTAATCCACTCTTTACCGGACACCCTGTATATAACTTGTCACGCCTAAACCACTGAACGGATTTCGATATTTGGCAAGGAACTAGATGGCACCCTAGGGAAGGACATAAGTAGCTACTAGTACAGTCAACAAAAGAGATAAGTATGCAGGATCTTGGGATATAGTTGAAGTTTAGTAAGAAACCGATGGATGTTCTCGAATAAAATTTAATTTTAAGAATAGAAAACAAACAGCTCATTTATAAAATTAAATTTCAGTCGACAACATCCATCGGTTTCTTACTAAACTTCAACTATATCCTACGATCCTGCATACCTATCTCTTTTGTTGACTGTACTTCTACAGTCCCGAGAACGTGTTAACGTTCCCGTGGTTGAATTTCCAACACCCACGCGGGCAAAGCCGAAGCTAGTTTTATAGCTCGTTACGTTACTAGGCATTATTTCCAGAAATAATTATTCTCAGAATCCTTTAGAAAATTTCAAAGAAACGTTTCATATATTATGAAACGTTTCTTTGAAAACTTAAAACAACCCCTTTGTGCAACTTTATTAAACTTTGCGTAGCTCCGTTTTTAGACTCACAAAAAAGTTAAATTAAAATCTAATAAAAAAAAACAGTGGCGCTCCGGGTGTGCCGACAGCAGTGAAAACAAAACACAAACAGAATACTTTGCCATCACTCACTGACATATCGGATACACATCCCGAGGACAGCCGAACACCGAAGCGGGTACCTATTTTTTTAATCGTCTTATAAACAAAACACGCGCGGTGTCGCTTACGGTAACAGTGGCGCGAGTTCAATGGCTTTTTTCCATCTCAAAAAATGCCCAATGCGCCTAAATAAGTTTTCACTTCAATAAAATTATGTTCGTCAACAATCCTTTCAGTTACGTAATACCAGTCCTGAAATAGCTACGTTACATGATATGCGAGTCCATTGACAAAACCCGTTAGTGAACTCTGACATTTCATAGATTTCAGCCGGGAACCGGTGGGGTGACAAAGAGCGCCGACAAGGGACGCAAAGCGCGGATCATACAAAGTGCCACGTTATATTTTTATCAAGACCTCAGGTAAAGGTCTATTGTGAATTGTTACTATGTTACAGATGTTTTTTCGAATTCAGATGAAAGGATTAAAGAACCAATCTTATTCATACTAATTAGCTTATACACAGGGTTTAAAAGAAACATCACATGGCCGTCAACTACGTATTATGTACAGTCAACAAAAGAGATAAGTATGCAACATCGTCGGATATAGTTGAAGTTTAGTAAGAAACCGATGGATGTTGTCGACTGAAATTTAATTTGATAAATGAGCTGTTTGATTTATATTAATAAAATTAAATTTTATTCGAGAACATCCATCGGTTATAATATCAAAAACTTCTTTTTGTAAAAAGAACGTTACTAAAAGTTGTAACCTTCAATATCTCCGTAACCAAAAGGTTCCCAGGCATGGTCCAGTACAAAAAAATGATTACAATGACGAGTAGTAAAAATTTTAATGACTCTCGGCATAGTTAAGTTTCTTTTTACACCCCTTAAGTGTTTTTCGAATCCGTTTTTTAATGTTTGTTTTTAATGTAACGTAACATCATGCCTATATGTATGTCTCAAGAGGTAGACAGAGGTGTATAGTACAGTCCACTACACGACGATGGCGGTAACTGTTTGAATTTGTGCAGCACCCTAATAAAATTGTCCTCCTAAGTGTATCCTCCGACCAGACGGGTGTTGTGTCTAGTGGGCAACTGCCCGATGATTCATGTTGGGCCGTTGTATATAATATAATATGCTAGTTGTGCGGTAAACTCCGCTTGCGAGATGCAGGATTTTGTGTGACGTCAGTATGACGCCTAGTTCGCATGTGGCGTTTGTACTTAAGCTACAAGGGCAGGAGAATGATGATGATTTTCCCGCGTAAGTGCTAGCAAGCAAAATGTTACTTGGTTTTAGATAAGACATTTTCGTTGACTGGACAACGCGGTGACAGTTCAGTTTGTAAGCACGCGACACTAATCCGATGTCCCGACACACATCGGGAGACATTCCTAATCTCACGGAGTTCCGTTACACACTTCTGCGGGTTAAAATGAAAGCAATAAATATACTGTAACCACAAGTTACGAGTTCTTTTCCACACCATTACATTTAAAAGCTTAGGCACCCCATTCCATTTGATTAGAGTAGGAGTAGGTACGTGGAAAAAAATATAGATTTTTTTTTACTTTGATTCGTCGAAAGGAATTTTATTTCGTCTATTTTCTGTACGCTTTGTTGGGAGTGCGATACAACATTCAGCCATTTGCAAACAGCACATGTTGCGAACGGAAATCCGAATGAATAAATGTATGTTAAAAACATGGTTGCTACATGGAAGGTACAGACGCCAGCAAATTAAGCTACCCGAAACTGTCAAATTTTTCCAATTAACTTTGAACCTTATGCTTTAGCGATAAACATGAAAATCTATTAAAGAAATTTGACAGATTGTAGTAGCTTGATGTGATGGCGTCTGTACATCAAAACTATACTTCTAAAAGTATTATTCTACATAGAAGGGCATTTTCTATGTAGAATAATCACACTAATATTATAAAGGCGAAAGTTTGTGAGTGTGTAAGTGTGGGGGTGTGTGTGTGTTTATATGTTTGTTACTTCTTCACGCTCAAACGGCTAGACCAATTTTGTATGGAGGTAGCTGACACCCTGGATTAACATATAGGCTTTTTATCCCGATATTCCCACGGGATCGACATTTACGCAGGTGAAACCGCGGGGCGCAGCTAGTAATCTTCTATACTATAATATTACAAAGCTGCAGAGTTTGTTTGTTTGTTTGTTTGAACGCGCTAATCTCTGGAACTACTGGTCCGATTTGAATGATTATTTTAGTGTTGGGTAGTCCATTTATCGAGGAAGGCTATATTTTTTTTCTTCAAAATTAGGGATCCGTAATAAAATTGCTATTTTGTAACACAAGGTGTAAAATCGAAAACCTATTTTTGCGTGCGCTGCAAAAACTATTGACAATAGAACAAAATAATGTACTACGGGTTTGTAGAGCCCATTAAGACCTACAAAAAAGTCCGCGAGAACATATATCTAGCTATCATGGTTTAATCACAATAACCGATTTTGTGTTCAAAATAATTATTAAATCGTCTGAAGAAAAAAAAACTACGTTAAATATGTATCGTAATATTAATCTTTATCGAAATTAAGCATTATGTTATCAAGAGTATTTACGAAGAAGTAAAATACTTTTTGTTTCATCTCAATCGGATATTTCGTTTAAAAGTTATCACGTGTATTAAGGAGTTATGGGCCATAGAGTTTTTTATCTATACTAATAATAAAGATGAAGAGTTTGTTTGTTTGAACGCGATAATCTCTTTAACTACCGGTCAGATTTGAATTCTTTTTGCATTTGATAGCCCAATTCTTGAGGAAGGCTATAGGCTATTTAACATCACGCTATGACCCTTAGGAGCCGAGCAAAAAGAAAAAAACTCAGAGTGAACGGTAAGCGAATACGAAGTGTTGCGACGCGACGGGGTGTACAATAAATTTCACGCGGACGAAGTCGCGGGCAGAAGCTAGTAATATTATAAAGGCGAAAGGTTGTGAGTGTGTGTGTGTGTGTGTTTATAATAATGTTTGTTACTTCTTCACGCTCAAACGGCTGGACCAATTTTGTATGGAGGTAGCTGACACCCTGGATTAATATAGGTATAGGCTACTTTTATCCTGATATTCCCATGGGCCCGACATACGTGGGTGAAACCGCGGGGCGCAGCTAGTAATAATATTATAAATGCGAAAGTTTGTTTGTTTGTTACCTTTTCACGCCTAAACCACTGAACCGATCATCCTGAAAATTTGCACATACGTTGTCAGGTGTTCAGAACCGGACATAGGGTACTTACCTTTCATCCCGAAAAAAGTGCTGTTCCCGAGGAAAACAACAATAACGTTATTGTGATAATAGATGGCGCCACGTGTCTTTCGTACGGCATCGACACTTATGCGGGTGACACCGCGGGGCGCTGCTAGTAAGTAATAAGAGTTCTGGCTTAACCATTTGACCGTAACAGTCACAAACAGAAGACAAGATAAATTGTGTTCAACACGCCAAGGGGAGATCAGTGGTGGCCCAGTGGTTAGGTCGTAGGTTCGAACCCGCAGGCAGGCGCTTTCCTTTGTGAAAATCATTTTATCACCAGTGCTCTTAAACCGGTGAAGAAAAACATTGTGAGGAAACCGTCATGTCCAAGAACCAAAAATTAGAAGACATCTGACATCTACCAACCCGCACTGGGCCCGTGTGGTGGATTACAGCCCACTTCCTCTCGAATAGAGGAGGCCTGTGTCCCAGCAGTGGGAAAATTATATATAGCTGATTAGTACTCCAAGGGGACAACTGAAAGACAGATACTCTAATACCTGCTTATAAAACTTGTTAGTAATCAGTAATGGTAAGCATTACTGATTACTAACAAGACCACTAATTATTTAGCCTTTCACAAAAAATACAAAACAATTATGTGGTCAGCTTCCTGAGTCAGCTGTTATTTTAAAAGAAACCCGCCAAAGTAATGTTGTGATACAGGAAACAGGCCCCTTCAGCCGATTAAAAATATAAAAAAACCAATGCCAATGACCTTCTCAACAAAGATATTATTAAACATTGTTACCAACTAATTAATCGAAACAAAGAGACAGTTCATTGCGTAAGTTGAAAACGAAATCCATTTAAAAGTTAATCTAGTTCCGACATCGTGTGGGTGTCCACGTGATGCTAGCATACGTCACTAGAGCACATTAAAAACTTCCAACCTATAAGTGTTTATTAATAAAACTTAGTCCAAACCACTGGCAAACCCCTTTATTCATAAACGTTGCTTAAAGTTAAGTAATGATTAGCGACTGTTTAACCACAATAAAGAATATAAATATATGAATGTGAATATACATTTTTGACGTTTGAACGTCACTCTTTAATTTCCGTTTTTAGATAAACCCTAGAGAGTCAACTGAATTGTTTTAAACTCAAACCATTTATAACAATTAAACCAGGTACTTTTGAATTGTCAAAGAGAGAGAGAGAATGTACGCACGGCGACATATCAAGCAGGATAAGCTGATTTCTCATTATACGAAAAGCCTATACAATGCGAGGTCAGCTAAAACTGGGCATGTGTAGCTTGATATGCCGTCGTGTCTACGTGTTCATGTTCCTGTTTGTGTTCATGTTTTCATTCAATCATTCATCACTTTCATAAGGAGAGTATATTATCTGTGATAAGGACCACGCTCGCCCTTCGTATGCAAGGACCAGAACGAATTATCGATTTGTCGTTCTATACAACTGCTTATCCTGAATCTGGTTGCGTAGCCAAAGTGGTAGCCCACTCAATCGACTGGTAGTCCAGGTAAAGTTATACAAATATTATTGCAATATTTTACCAACCCGTCCTGAGCCCGCGTGATGGATTACGGCCCACTCCCTCCTGTCAGAGAGAAGGCATTATGAGTCGTGCAAAAGAGGTTTTAATATTCAGAATTACTATCTGAACTATTACTACCTACATATAGTCTTTTAGGAGTTTATTTAAGGAGAATGATTCGAATAAATATTAGGAAAACTTTTGATTACTTACTTTCAAAGAAGTGGGCGTTAGTTCAATATTGTGTGGGTGATGTATTTTCTTCTCGTAGAATAATCATTGATATTACAGAATATTTTTAATAGAATCAACTTAGTTACCCACTCTTTAGGTAAATGCGAATATATCTATAATAAGCTTTCCATAGCAACCATCTCTAAAAAGATAAAATAAATCCCGTTCGCAATCTCGCAATATCTACTTATAATATTTTTAGAGCATAAAGAAAAATAAGATCATACATTGAATCTTATTTTTCTCTATAATAATAAAGAGAACTAATAAAATCTAGGTATTAAGTTCGAATTTTCTTAGAAAAAGTATCTATCCTATCGCAGAAATTATTCCTTTTATATAAGTCGTTTGATCTTTCTCTGTAAAGCGTTTCCTTAGTGCACCTTTAGAGGCACGTAATGCAATAACGTATAGAATTTAAATTGTAGAAGCATATTGAAGCACTTCGAAGCGCTTTAAAGCGCACTAAAGCGTATTTGCAGTGTGCCAGTAGTGACGGATTGTTAGCTGGATGCCCACACGCTATGTAATAATCTATTTCTCTTAGTCAAACAAATGCGTGGGAGGATTTCTATTGGATTTTTAATTCATAGATAAAGACGATTGGAAATGGGCTCGCAGTTTTACTTGCGTTATTGAGCTGAACTAAGTCTAAAGTGACGTTAACACAGAGACCATATTCTTCATTTGCGACAGTCACCTGCTCAGATCGTTATCACAGTTCTGTAAAGGCTGCAACTAGCAGCTACATCAAGCATACATAATTTGAGCTTTACTCGCAAGTATTCGCAAAGTTCTTGTGCTAGTGGACGATAACCTATATTAGTCATCAAAATACTCAATAGTCGCTACGTGCTAAGTTTGCACTTCGAACCAACATGAAACGAGCCGCCGTGCAATTGTTCGATTATTTTGTTGTCAAAGAAAAAGTTTTTATGCAGTTTTAAAGCTGACATACCGGCCACCGTTTTGGTGTCGACATTGTTCTGAATTTGAATACACGATTTTTTGAATACCATAGACTTCTATACAAAACGTGCAGGATGGCTCGATTTAGGAATCTGGGAATATAAATATACGCAAATAAACATGAAGATTTCCATATGATTAAAACAAAGGCCCCACAATTCCTCTAAGGTCCTTTTCTACCTCCGTTAGTAAGAATTCCTAAAAATGGGGCCAAACTCTTTAAGAGAAGAAAAGAAAGGGGCCATGCGTCTAAAGATTAAGAGTAATGCATTTGCCACATTACGGGACTAGAATTTGGGCCGCTATAAAACCCCGGCGTAGGCTGTCATGTCGCCGTCGCCGATATTGCCACATAACCTCAACAGCGTTACACTGAATACAGTTATATTTCGCTGTAGTTTGCGGTAGGTTAATATGAAACATGTAGGTCAGGATACCTTCAAGTTACTTTAATTTCAGGAACGCCAAAAAGGCCACGCAATATGCCATCTCTCCATTAGAAAAATTATAATAGACGTCCAATACATGAGTTTCGCTAAGTTTGACCTAAACTAGACCCTGAATCTTAATGCGAGTTCAATCAAAAAAATCCTCCCACACAGAATATTAAAATCTCCAAAAGCTGAGAAACGAATTCGTATTACCTAAATACTTCGCTTTCAATCTGTAAGATTGATCGTCCTATCTATAATAGAGGTACCGAAGGACCAAAGCTTGACTCGAATAGATTTGGCAATTAATGTTCTACACCTTTATAGAAACGACTGTAAATGATTAGATTTATATTTAAGTGACTTCGGTATTTATCGGGTTCCTCAATATTTTTCGGCACTTAAGTCGATGTCCAAAGGCCAAACAATACAAGAAATATATCCCTTACGAACTTGGCAAGAATTCAATTGAAATACTTTATGCAAAGAGTAATGAAACCTTACAAGTACTGCCTGATTGGACGCCAGGAATATGCTATTACCAAAATTCAATAGCAAAACAAATGTAAAACCAGCCTACACTTAGGGAAAGCTAATGGAACCAGCTTAACAGACGCATCGATCTTCTGTCGTATGGTCGCGTACGACGATCCATCAAACTGGACTGACGGGCACATCATTCGATGTACATTGTATAACCATTTAGGATAAAAGTATTAAGGAAAAACTTGAAGAAAATGAAGTTTTGTTAGAAGAAATTTTTAATCCACACAAAGGTGAAAAAGAAAGTAAAACACTAGTAGAAAGTAAAGAAAAGCTAAAAATATTTTCCTACAAGTTGTGCATAGTAAGGCCAGTTAGACTAAAAATAGCGAAAGCTCAAGATGATGCAGCTATCCTTACTTTCAATCAGATTTTACGACACCCTCGGGAAACGATGGGCCATTTATTTTTAGCTCCAAGGAGGTTAGCTAATGTAATTAATAAACATAGGTAGAACATACAACAACCTCACGACGATATTACGCAAGACGCTGAAAAGTAGAATGAGTCCGACGTCATCGACGTCAATATAACTCTTTTCTTTAATACAATCGATTGGAATCAACACCAACCTCATTTAGTACCTTAAGTAAGGTTAGCAACAAAGGTCAGTCAAGTGAACTCTCAACACCGTTCAGTGGAGAATACAATAAAGCGAAGGCTAATACCTCTTGACAAGCTAAGAGCTACCCTGACAGCTGAAGAGTATTAATTTATCAAGACGACTGTACCGCCATCAACGGGTAAACCTCCTTGTTTCTAAGTGGATCACGCTAATCCATTGGCATTCATAATTATGTGTTAACTATTAAGGCTAAAGCCAAAGAAGAGGTTTCAAGGATGATATATGTCCTTATTTTCAATGTTGTGTAATTTAGTGATGTTATTCTCGGTGACATTGTGCTTAATTCAGGGTTGTTTATAACAATGTCACTTGGTAAGTAAATATATTCAATTTCCATCGTAGGTATCCTTAGTTAAAGTCTCCTGGGTTTTGTTACCACATTAAAATTGATGAAAGGCATTAAATTGATCCTGGCAGTTTACACAATCCCGCCATTAATTTCCGTTGAGCCGATAAATTAAATTCTTCTCAAGCAAGATCGTCATTTATCAGTTCCGTTAGAGAAATGATTACTTAAGTTCAATTTATTCAGCGCAAAAGATAGAAAAACATGATTGTTATACCTTTTTTTTCATTCTTGTCTCTGTTTGTGTTTTGAAGCACGTTTGTTGTTTTAGCATCATCATGCAATTTATTTTTCAAAAATTATTGTTATTCCAGTCATTATTATTTCTTTATCAAATTTATACAAATCACATCAGCGAGAATTTGGATCCAGCACGAACTTTGGCACGAAAGTCAAACCCATTTTGGCTGAATTTGTTTGTATGCATGCCATATCTGACAGGAAACTGGTTCAAGGCAACTCTAAATAGTGATACGGATCGCGTTTTTCCGAAAACGCTGTGACAAATTACATCCATAGTGGCACCATGGGGGTTGTGGGACCTTATCGAATCATCTTTCATTGTCACACTGTAGGAATCTGACTTTGATAAACATTGTACGTCCGTACCTCATATGGATTTTGATGATGCAATTCAGTACAACAAAAAATTGACGGAAAATACTGAAAACTTAGGGACAGAAAGTAAGACAGCATAAACTGACGTAACAACTGAAAATATTGGAAAGAATATAACGTCATGTAAAGCAATCTTAACTATGACGTAAGTATGAACGGATACCTAACTACCTAGCTAAAGAAAAATGGATGACATAACGTTTACAGAAAATGGCCACTAAGGTTTTTCATATTTTCTATCACTTACAAAAACAAAGATGAACCAGTTGAAGAATACCAGAGCAGTAATCAATTATATGAAATAAATAAAGTAAGACAAATAAAAACCAATCCATAGCTCGATATCGCCAGCTCGGCAGCTGTTCTAGTATTAATTACATTCTCCATTAAGGATCGACCAAATTCGGTAAAGTTTAATTAGTGATACGGCTCCTTCGAATTTCGGTTGACTTAAGCTATCTCATTGATAGGTATTGGACCAAGTTTGTCTGACTTGAAATATCCTTCGACAGAATTTCAATACGCTTTTACTGAAAAGACTCGGATTTGAAATTCAGAATCACTCCTTGGTTTGATAAATGGCATAGACGAGAGTCCTGCGTTGGTGCCAAGAAAAATAAGCATAGATTTTTGTAAGGCTTCTCATAATTTAAAAAATAAAAGAAAACCAGCCAGTTCACCGAAAGAGGTTACAATATATATCAGAGCAGCCCACTCAACAGTTAACACTACTAGAGCAGGGCATTCAAGTGCTATTGCGTTAAGCACATCCCTATCAAAAGCCTGCACTCGCTTCGTAAATCAATACCCGTTCGTAAAAGTTAGTAATTCCGCGTTCGCATCCCAACTTGTTTAAACTGTACGAAGCACAAATGCTCTGAACGGAAATGTTTAAAACTACCAACAATATCCATATTTACACAGGTGGGAAATTTTGGCTCCGGTAAGTAATTTGGGGCAAGATTGGCCTGCCAAAATATAATTACACTCCAAAGAGCTGATTTTAGTCACTGACAAAATGAAAACTCTCATAAATAAAATATATAAGAAATGTCGGATGCATTCTGGGCTAAGACCACCACAGCATGGGTTCCTGAAAACGTCCAACGGCATCGCGGAGACCCAGGCGTAGATGGTGGGACGAACTTGATTATATGAAGGATTGGTCTATATTGGCTCAGGATCGAGTTGAGTGGAAAAAGGAAAGGGAGGCTTTTGCCCTCCAATCCCACTGATTATTATCATTATTATTATTATACAAGAAATATGTTTACCAACCCATATAATTTATGATCAGTTCGAATTGCTCCATATAATTTTAAATCGGGCTGTTTCTGAGAATAGGCTTCGTACACCGCGCGCCAACAATACGTATGGCGAACGAACTACCGGTTATATTATACCGAGACTTATTAATAGTCTACCCTCAGTAATAAACAAATGTATCACACAGTTGCTATTTAAAATTAATAATCATGTATTCATTTGTATAAATGATAAATAAAAAAAATACATATATATAAACAACCTACACGTTATTGATCTAGAAATCCAGCTATACCAAGATACTCTAGAGAATGAAACCGCGCAGACACTCAACTTGTATCAACATTCATTCTAAATTCTCCACTATAGCGCCATTGTTGCATTCGAAGAAAGCTCGGAAAACCTTGTAAACATCGAAAGAATACACAATGTTGAGCAAGGATTTAAATCACTTCGGGATGCTTTAATACCCGCAAACAACCGGGAAAAGGGATTTGTAAATGGAAACTTTCTCACACTCTCTAAAGTAATAGGCAATAAGATAGCCTTGGGTAACGATTACCCTTGTTACCCTAACCATTTTTACCCAATACGTATAGCGTTATCTGTCTAAATAGTGATTCTATTTAATGTTTCCGTCCGTGAAAGGGTTTTCCAGGACAATATCTGCCCTCAAGGCTCGGAGAACCCGAGCACCCTCGAGTCGGGCCGTTATTATACGAGACATTACAATTCATGAGATAAAAACATCCATCTGCACTGTTTGTGAACATTTCATAATATTCCCGAGTGCGTTTTTGCTACAAGCGTATGTTCTAAAAGACAATTTCGTTATATGTAATTTAATTTCTGAATTGGATATAATGTTAAGAGGCACCTCGTCTGTGAAGAAAATTACAAGTAATTTAAGAAAAAGCAAGATTTCGGCAATTTTTTATGTTGTATATTTATTTGCAATTGAATCAAGCTTCATTAACTTTTATGGAGCACAAAAGTTTATTAGAAAGCATTCAGAGGTATTCAAGAAAAGCGTTACGATCAATATTATATACATGTATTTTACGCATCAAAAGAACCTTTATTTTTAATCCTAAAAGAACAGAAAGACAAACAAAGGTTCTACTTACACAAAAGATGCCAAAAACTAAATTAATCAAAATAATCATAATATTTGGAAATGAAAGGACTCCGTTGGCCGTGAAAATTCAAAAAAAAGACGCATTTCAGTATACACAATACCGTAAGTATGACCAAAAAGGAGCCGAGGAAATATCAGAATCGTTCACATCGATTGACGTGCGACGAGTCGGCGCCATTGGTCAGCGCTCGTGACGTCACGAGCGGTATCGACCCGACGCCCACGGGCGCGCATGCGTCAAACAAAGCGCTCGAACGCGATTGGTCGTCGGATCTGTCGCCGGATTGACGTACGTAATGAATTAAAAGAATTCAATTGAAATGAATTTTAGAACGCGCGTATCTTTTTAACTGACGGACGGCGCGGCGGTGTTCTGCGATTTGATTAGGTTTTTTACTGAACGACAGACGTGGGACTTATTTTTAAAACCTAAGAAGAGAAGGTTTTGTGTCGTGCAAGGTTTTTATGTCAAATAATTTTCCAAGAAAATTCATTAAATATTTTGATACGTACAAAAGGTAGGATTGTCACTTTAAAGACACCACGTTCATGCACATTCGAAGAAAAAATACATAGAAACACCCACAATTTAATAACATCTACAAAAATAGAACCGATTCCCATGCAAACGACACTGGTGATCGATTCGTCTCTAGCCCCAAGGGCAAGGTCTAGTCGCAGACGAGTGTCAGACAGACATGCTGGACACACAACACCTACTGAGATAACCCATACGTGACATCTGTTAACGGCGTTTTTATTTCGCATACAAAATATACCAAGAGAAAAAAACGTTTTTAAATCTTAAAAGACAACCGTCTGGACGCGGTTGATCATTAATTAATCTTCAGACCGCCACACGTCAAAAAATCTAAAACGTGACCTCGGCGTCAAAGTTTGTCATGTAGTCGAACCGTGGCGTGCTGGGCACATTTTAGTTTGTCATCTATACATGACAGTGGCGGTCAAAAGGTTAACTCTCTCGTTAAAAAGTTGGTCCTTCGATTCGCGATTGTTTCAATGAAGCATCGGTTTTCAAAGCTGGAGTCGTTGAGGTTTGTTCAACAATAACAAATGAATTTGAAATAGGTGTTAAATTTAGGAAAATGGAATAAACCCGACCGACATGACGTTAACAAAGCTAGCAACGCGCCACAGCTGTTAACATTTCGGGTATATCGCAACAGTAAAATTGCTTGATGTGTCTGCTGCTACAAAGACCACAGTGTAACCATAATCCCGGGGTTTTGCCCGATTATTGCGACCGCATAATCAGCTAAGCCTGCCCCATAGTCCGACTCCATGCAGAACAAAAGGTTGCATATCATCGGTATAAAGGACAAACAATGGAAGGTGTCCAGACCTATTCAAGAGATCAACCTGATGGCCCTCGAATGTAAATTCGACGCCCGCATTTTGATCCGGGGCTCGATTGCCTGATCTTCTGGAATTTAATTGCCGAATTATTTCCAGTGACGGCCGATGGTAATCTATTAACGATTGGGGGCATTCTCCAAACGTTTCTCTTGATGACAAGGGCTTTAAAGGTCTAGGGTAGCGGTCATTTCCAGATTGGATCCACTCGTTTCCGCTGGAGATTTATTTATGTCATGTTTATGAAAAATAGCTTGCTACAACCAAAGCGTTATTCAAACGATTTATATATGAAAATAATAAAGGCCCGAAGAGGGTAAGCTAAGAAAAAATCGCATCGGTTGAATTATCTTGGCACCACATGCTAGGGATGATAGATGAGCCTTTTCATTACAGCTACATACATTACCCTGTGCCGTCATTGATATGAAAGAATAATAAATAAAAATAATAATATATTATATAGCATTTGTTCATAAATCGTATCCCATAAGCATTTACGAACTAGCGTTCACTGTGTTTATACGAAAGTCTTCATAGCTCGTTGAAAACTCTTAAAGAAAATGTTAGATTTATTCTTGATAAAAGAACGTTGAGGGGTTTAAATATTTTTATATGGAGCCTGGCAAGCACAGTCGCACCATTTTTATTATTTTTCAAAATGGCAGCGCGTAGCCGCCATTTTGAAAAAAAAAACAACATGGCGCGACAGTAGGTATGCCACGGATCTTGAAAGCCCTTTAGGGCTCTTAACATTACTCCGAATTTTTTTTCAAGAATTTCATACAAGAAGCTTTTACAGTAGAATTTTGTTCTTGTTACTTTTCACCGGAAAGCAGCCAAGTTCCAACTTCCGTCGGGTAAACTCAATTTGAGACGCCGACTTTGCTTTCATGAAAAAGCTTTCTACTTTAAATGCACATAGTTCTGTTATTGATTTACTGCATTGAGAACGATACTTTGACAGAGAGCTAATTATAATAGTAGGTACGCTTGATTTCTCTACAGAGAAATTATACGAAATTAATTTTACAACAAGCAAGAGACAATTTGAACAGAATTATTGATTGTTAAAGTAAGATATTTAGAACAGCATTAGGATTAGATAAAAGAAACAATAAGACCTTATGTTGCACAGATTCTGTTTAACATAAGTAAAGTAGCAAAGGATTTTTCCGTAGTTCTGTGTTCCAGAAGTACTTAAGAAACCTTTGCTTATAATATGAACCCAGCTCCAAGCACACCAACCCCTAAGAAAATGGCGCCTAAACAAATAAAACTAATCCACCACCATTAAATATTAACACATTGCTTCTCCACTCTTTGTTGACTGGCATTGTATACATGTTCCCAGCTATCCCGAAGGTGGTCGGTATAAACAAACCAGAGGTCGGGAAGGGCACAAATTCCCGGCTAAAGTCCATAACTCGAGCTAAACGCTCGCATCCCACACGTATTCTTCTCACGCACCTTGAATTACTTCAAATTTCAGAATTCAGACGGTATTTTTCTGTGTGAAGAGCATTTATTTAACCTTTTGGGTTTTATTTATGCGTCACATGCAAGTTTGGTATTGATGGATTTGGTAACCATTATAAAATCAAGATAGACAAAAAATGAAAAACGTTATGTGTCGTTGTCACATTACATACAGCTTTCAGTATCAACTGAAAGCTTTGAAATATTTATAAGCATTTTCAGTAAAATACCAAAAGATAAAACATAACATTCTCTTTGAGTTGTAATTCTTTTATGTTCAGAATTGTTATATATATCCATACTTAATATTATAACTAAATGCGAAAGTGTGTCTGTCTGTCAGCTACTTCTTCACGTTTAAACCGCTGAACCGATTTAGATGCAATTTGGTATAGAAACAGTTTCGAGTCCCAGGAAAGGACCTAGGATAGTGTTTATCCTGATAATCCCACGGGATCGAGAATTATGCGGGTGAAACCGCGGGACGCTGCTAGTTTGGAATAAAGGCTAAGTTGGCAAGGCAATGACGGCAATTGACGAACGCGATAATGTTGTAAATATTCATTTACAACATTATCGCGTTCGTCAATTGTTCACAGGGGAAAAAATTATATCCTGTCTACATCGCCTGTCTACGTATTCTTTTTGAGAAAAAAAATTTAGTAAAGTGAGCAGTCTGAGTCTTTAAAGCGTTTCGTCGCGTATGGTCAAATTCGCAATCGGATTTTCACGAATTTGATTCATGAAAATCGCAATCCGTCAAAATAGCAAACCGTCAAATACATTTACGTCATACACATTTTATTGACTTAAGATCATCATAGGATAAATAACTGAAGTAAAATATTCGACCGATTGCGATCTTGTCTGTTTGCTAATTTGACCGTTCGCGATTAGAAAATTATGTGAATTTGACCATTCGCGATATGGACCGATCGCTATTTTGACTGAGCGCGATTTTGACCCTGCTTACGATCAGACCGATATTTTGAATTAAGTATAGCATGGCATGATGCCTATAATGTTCCCACTGCTGGGACAGGCCCCCTCTCTTCGAGAGGGAGTGGGCTACTACCACGAGGGCCCAGTACGGGTTGGTAGACGTGCCGGTTTCATGTTCGCCGGCCGGAAGGATCGTTTCCTCACGATGTTTTCCGTCACCGTTTTGAGAGCAGTGCTGATTAAAATTTATTTATACAAAGTAAAGTCTGGGTTCGAACCCATAAACCTTGAACTCGTAAGTCGGGGCCGTTACCACTGGGCCACGACTGCTCTTATACTGAATTTACTTAAAACAAATTAATTGAAAATACAATAAAATAAATAAGAAACAGTAATTAAACATTGAGTTTCGAAATTCGAGCTGCCGTAGCAACGCTAGAACAAACTCGAAATTTCGCTATACTTCGGAGAACTGCCTAATGACTAAGAACCAATTTTGAAACTTTTACTAAGTTCACTAACGAATCACACCAAAATATTATGTAACTTTTAAAAGATATTTGTAATACTGTTTTATTCAAATCAAATTAAAGGACCAACAATAAATCTGCATGAAATGTGAAACCTTCTGGCCTGTTGTTACAAGTTACAACCAGATGCACCAGTGAACTTAACACGAACTAAATTAATATTTGTAACTTGATACAAAAAGATGATTAGGACCAAAAGGGGTGAATACTGACTGACGCAGCTGATAGAGTTGTACCTACGAATGGAGAAGTCATGCTGCGTCGACCTCATATAAATTGTGATATAGATGAAGGATGAAGACCATAATAAATAACCAGTCTGGATCTGGTTTTAGGCGGAATTTAAATGTAAATAATGTAATTGCATAATATTATATTGTCATTATCGATAGTCAGAATGTAGAATTCGTCAAAGAATATATTTATTTGGATCAATCAGTTTCATTTGATAATCTCACTGAAAATGAAGTGCAGAGAAGAATCGCCATAGCATAGAACAAAATACTGGAGATTGAAGGAAATAATGAAAAATATTTCAATTCATATTAGTCTAAAGAGAAAGTTCTTTGAAATAGCAATCCTACCGTGTCTGACGGAGGGTTGTTAAAGTTGGTCGCTAAGAAAATGTGAAGAAGACAAGCTAGCAATATCTCAACGCAAAATGGAAAGAAGCATGTTGAGTTATCAGACAAAATTAAAAACCAAGGTATTAAAATAACTACTCAAGTGACTAATACTGTAGAGAGAGTAAGGGCACTAAAGTGGAACTGGGTGGATCATATAATTATGTCGGATGGCGTTCATTTTAAATTGTCATGGATTTCCAAAAAGGAATGCATGATACCATAACTCAATAATACTGACGACAATGTGTCCCATTATTTAAATGATATAACCTAAAAACCTCACAACTCAGTTATATGCGATCGTTATGAAAGGTACGTTTGTTGCCTCAGCAATGCAATAAATAATGCAGAAGTCTCAGAGCAATCAAGTGGGGCACTCTTCGCTGTTGCATTTCTTATTGCTTATAACATCCTGCAGAATTCATCGAAGAAGTTACTTGAGGAGACGATTAGAATAGAAATGAGTTTGTCTTTTCTTGGGAGGTTAGTTTCCACTTCAATGGATTCAAATAAACTAAGAAGAATGATTTGTTTAAGACCTTTGCCTAAACCAGAAACAACTAAGTGCCATTTTCACCAAAGAAATTGAACGCGACCTGCTCATCTAAACTGCGTTCAAAAGCTGTCAGTCTCAATATTTCACAACAATGATGACAGTGACACTAAGCCCAGGTTCGACGGGCGCGTTTTTCCCGCGGCGATTTTTTTTCGCGCAAAGGACTTTCATCGCACTGCTTAGCGCCGAGAATTCAAATGTTTTTTTGACGCACTGGGATGCGCTCTGTTGGATCTTCAACCCTCGGCTCAACACCGAGAGTTGAAAATCCAGCGAGTGATAAATCCCACCGCGATAGTTTTACGTCCGAACGAACGTGGGCTAACAGCTCTTGAACGCGGTGGCCAGCTTTATTGGTGAAATCCGCCCTAAATGGGTTAAAAGAAATATTTAAAGGGCCAGCAAACTACGCAGGCTAATGCTTATTTCATACAAACGTGATACCAAAATAATTTGTAATTCAAACATATTCTTAAGGTAGTGTGTATTTATTCCGATTGGATTACACAATATTTAGGTTCCCAAATATATATTTTGAAAGGACTCTGATTTAGAGACATAATATGAGGAATTTTAAATTTCTATAGAAAACTTATTTTTCTCATAACTCTTCTTTAAATCAGTGTACATTCAAAATATATATTTGGGAACCTAGATATTCTGTAATCCAATCGGAATAAATACACACTACATTAAGAATATGTTTGATTTACAAATTATTTTGGAATTATGTTTGTATGAAATGAACTACGCATGCTCCGCCGCGCGCGCCGGCCCGTTAACTTCGACATCTAATTCACCATTCTTTTTCTATCCGCACAAACAGAAACATTGTTCTTATCTAAAATTAGATTTCCTTGCACTCTGACTAGGAAACTAGACAATAACAACGCAGACAAAGGAAGTTTCCAGAATTGGCATCACAGCAAATATTGAACTGTATCCTTTGTTGTGCATTATTGAATATTTGCACGATTTCATACATTTTAAAATAGGTATACATAGCCTAGATTGGTAGTTCAACTCATCATCTGCCTACCGTTTTCCCAACTATGTTGGGGTCGGTTTCCATTCTAACCGGATGCAGCTGAAAATTTGTTGGTATGTAAATAGCTTATCACGGGAATCGTGTCTCGAGTATTTTTCCCGTGTTTTCGGAATTTTTCTTTTACTTATGCTACATGACATTGCTTCTTGCCAAATTTCATGATTCTAGGTCACCGGGAAGTACGTACCCTATAGGTGTTGATTCCCTTGCGAGTGTCAAAACGCCCGTATCTTTTAATTCCGTTGACTTAGAAGTTTGATTTTTTTACTGCTTCAAGGGATTGCAGCCCTGATTTATTTTATTTTTATTTTTTAATATTAATTTCAACTTGATAACTCCACGCTTTCCTGAGAAAAAGGGTCTTGACAGACGGATAGACAGACGGGCAACGAAGTGATCTTATAAGGGTTTCTTTTGAAGTACGGAACCCTAAAAATTAGATTTAAAAAATTACAGATTCTGCAATTTCACACATAGCTTACTTAAGTATACAGAAAATATCAGTTAAAATCTCCCAGTTACGTCCGCTTCATCCCTGTGAAAACAAACCGTAAAATGCAAAGAATGACGGTGCAATTATTTTAACAGGATCCGCGTCCCCTTCGCGGAAACATTCTCACAATTTCGAGATAATTTCTGACTTCTCAATGACGCTGAGTTCATTTCAGTGCACAACGCACACATTTGCACTTTTCAGCTGATGGGATCTGCTTTTCTAAACTAATATTATAAAGAGAAAAGATTTCATTTTTAGTATGTAGGTACTTATGTAATAGGAAGATTTTTTTATCACCATGCAAATTTTTACAGGTTGTTCTACCTATGAATATGAACAACTTTCACTATGGAACAAACTCTGAAACCGCGAAAAAAAAAATCTGCTGTGAAAAACTTTTGTATTAAACAGCTGTTTTTTTTCTCGTCATTTCAGAGTTGGTTCCATAGTGAAAGTTGTTCATATTCATGGGTAGAACACCCTGTAAAATTTGGATGGTGTTAAAAAATCTTCCTGTATGTTTGTTTGTTACGCTTTCACGCTAAACGGCAGAACGTATTTGGATGAAATTTGTCACACAGATGGACCATGACCTGGGTAAGGATATAGGCTACTTTTCTTCCTGGATCGCAGACAAAGTGCTAGTTTCATATATTTTTTATGCGTCGGCAATAGTCAAAGTTATTCATATTTCTTATTTAATCGTCAGTACTATTTGTGTTCAAATTTCAACGTCGAAATGTTCGTGCTGGTTAGTTTTTTCTATATCAATATGTATCCTTGAGAAGAGGCACATTATTTACAGACACAGGAAAACTATTACACTTAGGGCTGCTTTTAGCAAAGTCAGATATTATTTAATAAAATAAAATAAAAAATAAAAATATTTATTTGACACTAAGATTTACATGTTACAAACCAGTCATCATAAAATAAACACGAAATGCATTGCCACAAAACTGATCCTAACCCCCAAACTAGGCCTGGACCTGTATTTTGGGGGTCAGCGTTCAGCCATGGGTTCTATTTACCAGTCTAAAAGCTTAAAAAGGAGTGTCACTCTAAAATTGACAGCCAAGGTTATTGCCATTTGGTAACACATAATTAGGTCAATAAAAAAATTAAAAAGGTTAAAATAGCCTACTCGTTAAGTACAGAAGGAAAAAAATAATATGTAGGAATTAAAATTACAAAAAGAAGTGAATAATGCTAAAAAGTTTGTTTGTATGTCTGTGTGTGAAATTATGTGAGTTGATGAGTGTACGTGTGTAAGTGTACATGTGGTGGGAGTGTGTTGTGTGTGTGGATATGGGAGTAAGTGAGGGTCTGGTTTTGGTTCGCACCATTAAATGTGTGTAAGGACTTGAAGAAGTAAGAACGGATGACAGTGTGTATGGATTTTAGATCATATTATGTTATGAATGTGAATAAACTTTCAGTCTCCTGATAGTCCAACTTTTGTAGCCAGTCTGCTACTTCCTTTTTCACTTCCCGCCGGCACATTTTAGCTATGTTTAGCTTTTTGTTAGCGAGATTGTAAAGTTTGCTGCTCAAGCTGTTAAACTGGTGTTTGGCAAATGAGGTCCGGCAGGGTATAGTAGGGCATATGGAGGATTTGCTACGCTTTTTCGGGTCGGGTAAGGGGACTTTTCCTTGCTTTCTCTGGATAGATTTGAGAACGTACAGTTGGCGGACAGTGAGGATTATAAGTTCAGAGAATAATTGCGAGGTGGGAAACCTGTACGGTTTCTTGGTCATAACCTTGAGCACGGCTCTCTGTGCTCGCTCCAAACCCAACAAGTAGGTCTTTGCTGCACCTCCCCACACTGTTATACAGTATTGGATGATGGACTGGCATAGGGCTAGGTAGACTAGTTTTAGGTTTTTCAGTGTTGCAGAATCCCTTAGGGTCCTGAAAACATTTATAAGTCGCCTAGTTCTAGTAATGATCGAGCCAATCTGCCCGTCCCACCTCAGTCCATCATCCATAATCACTCCCAAGTATTTTGCCGATTCTACCCGAGAGATAACCTGGCAGGTACAGTTGTGTCGGTTCTCGCAAGTATGTGCTGTTAAGGAATAGTCTGGCAAAGGTTTAGTGTTGGGTCTCAAAGAAAAGGGTAGGAAATGTGTTTTGTTCAGGTTTAGTGTAAGGAGATTTAGTCTTAGCCAGGTCATTATTTTGGAAAGGGAGCATTCGGCTCTATCCTTGACTACCTGCCAATTTCGTCCCCATACAAATACTGCTGTATCATCTGCATATGTAAAAATTTTGGTGTGTTGAAGTGACATTGTACAGAGGTCATTTATATATACTAAAAACAACAGGGAACGTGGAATCGTGGAATAAAATTGACGTCTGACAGTTCTATTATGGAAACACTGTCAAAAATTCAAAATTTATTCTCAGGTTAAGACTTATTCTCGGTATAAAAGTTTGGTGGAATGCACCCTTTATAATTTTTCATAACATGCTGTTAATTAAGCTTGCACACATTCTTCTTAATAAAATACCCACCGCAAGCGTATACATGCCTATATTACATTTATTTATTCCTAAGACCATTACACTGAAAATCTTTAGTTAAATCTAGTTACATCAACTCGCAATGTTTCAAAATAATAAGTAACTTCAGGAAACACTTGAATTGCTTGCTTTTGAGGTCCCCAGAAATAGGTCGAACAGCTTCAGAATACTGATGTCTCTTAAACAGGAAACTCTAATATTTTACGAAATTTTGCAGTCGGTATTACAAGTTATGAATTTAAGATGGACAAAACCAAATTGAAGAAAGAAAAGGTTCTGGTTCCTACAGTACTAATGAATGAAAGTCAAATCTATCTATAGTTAGATACTAATAATAAAGCTGAAGAGTTTGTTTGTTTGAACGCGCTAATCTCTGGAACTACCGATGGATTAATTTTTGCATTTGATAGCCCAATTCTTGAGGAAGGCTACAGGCTATTTAACATCACGCTAGTCAACTTAGGAGCCCAGCAAAAAGAAAAAAAGTCAGAAAGAACGCTAAGCGAAACCGAAGAGATAGCGGACTGGGTTGGAGGAACAATAAGTTTCACGCGGGCGAAGTCGCGGGCAGAAGAGAGAGTATAAAAAATAATGTATCAGAGAAGTCTGATGAAAAAGACAAGGAGAAAGATAACGATATATACAAGACAACAAGAACACTGGAACGAAAGTTCTGCTCAAAAGCTTATCTAAATTCGAAAATCAATTTACCAAACAGATTTATTTCAAATCATACAAGCGCGTCTCCGCATAATAAACGAATCGAATAAGAATTGATTATTTATATGATCGGCAGCAGACGACTAAATTCGGATATTTTCGCTATTATATAAAGTAAGCAGCCGAAAGACGAAAATATTTCACGAAGCATCGTCTGTACTGAAGTCACCTTGGACGCAACTACGCACGGAATACTTAATAGATACCATAAGTTAGGACATTTATATAGGTAGCTCAATAAATTCTTAGTGAAATGGGCCAACAAGTTCATATGAAATGTTTCGTTTTTATACAATACTAGCTGACCTGGCAGACGTTGTACTGTTTTTTATTCGAAAGACATGTGGCGCCATCTATTATCATAATAACGTTATTGTTGTTTTCCACGGGAACAGCACTTTTTTTTGGGATGAAAGGTAGCTTAAGTTCGTTTCTGTACACCTGACAACGTATATGCAAAATTTCAGGATGATCGGTTCAGCGGTTTAGGCGTGAAAAGGTAACAAACAAACTTACTTTCGCATTTATAATACTAGCTTCCGCTCGCGGCTTCGCCTGCGAGATATGTCGATAAAAACTATCCTGTCCTTCCCCGGGATGCAATCTATCTCTCTGCCAAATTTCATCCAATTCCGTTCACAATCACAAACAGACAAACGGACAAAAATTCTTCGTCCTAAAAATACAGTCCCAACCTCGTATTAGAATGTAGCAATATAGATATCCGTGAGATATTATATAGTTCTGTTTTAGACAGTGCGATGGCGTCTGAGTGTCGCGAACGACCGGCAATCAACGCGAACAATTGAACCAACCCCCAGAGTTTAGAAACACGCAACGCTATTTCAACGAAACCTTTCCGTCAATGCAGTTTATATTACTAATCCCTCTATGGAAATCCACCTTCGAGTATGAGACTACAAATAAATTTTTGACTAGACCCGGATATGGAGACGTAGTAGGTATTGCAGAATAATAATCAGCAGATATACAACCGTCCCGGATTCTGTGCTCATGATAACAGTCTCCATGTTTCTATAATATGTATCTCATATCAAAATATGTATCCGACTCACTCCCCTCTACATGGGTGCCCATGGACTCAAATAGGAACTAATTAGCTATGAAACAAATGCTTATAAACATAGGTATCTACCATCATTATAAACTTGTCAATTAATAGGTTATCAACTTACTATCAATCACATGTCAATAAATAAGTACCTAACTAATTGACTGTTTTATTCCCTAGGGTCAGGAAAAAGCATAGTACCTACAACTTAATTAGATTATAGAGTCCACCTTGTTGTTTTTGTAGGAAAAGTCGTTTTATTGCCATGTCCAATGTTGATCCACATAATTATATTGTAGAAGTTTTTATAATGGAATGGAAAACTTTCATCCGCTTTCATCCCTTACATCATCATCTGCCTAGCCTTTTCCCAACTATGTTGGGGTCGGCTTCCAGTCTAACCGGATGCAGCTGAATACCAGTATTTTACATGGAGCGACTGCCTATCTGACCTCCACAACCCAGTGACTGGGAAAAACGATACCCCTTGGTAAGACTGGTTGCCAGACTTTCGGTGTTCTGAGTACCCGTAACGACTGTCAAAGATCCACGAATGACAGCCGGGACCAACGGCTTAACATGCTTTCCGAGGCACGGAGGGATCACGGTATGTAAAGATGGTCACCCATCCCCAGACCAACCGCGGCAAGCGTAGCTTAACCTGATCGATCGACCTTGCGGCTGTTATTATTTACCGTGCACCGCTTTGTTAAGAAATCACAACATCTTAAACAATACTTCAACCCCTACCACCCGCCACCCACCCACCACCACACACCTTTCGTGCCGCCTTCCCTATGCAAAACATAAAAGTTATAATAGTTTTGAGTTACTCTCCAATAACGAGGTAAGTTGGTTTCCAGAAAACTCCATGGTGTAAACAGATACTGAACTTGCAGAATCAGTCTTCCTAGGAGAATAAAAAGCAAGTAAATGTAAACATCTGACCGAGGACGGGATCGCTATAAATTAAATAGTAATTAAATAGTAAATCTCGTCGACCCGTCCATGAGCTATTTCTTTAACGCAATTATTAACTAAAAGGCTAAGCTGCTTTAACTACGTCACTTAACGTCATAAAGAACACAATTTTCATTGAAAAATATTAAAGGGCTTTGGTCCACCATTTTGTTTTTTTTTTTTTTCAAAATGGCGTTGCACTATAATACTTATATAACAAAAAAAACAACAAAAAATAAACAAAACACAACAAACAGAACAAAAAACAAAACAGAAGAACAAAAAATATCATATAACATGATATCTTAAAGTGTCACATCATTATCGAGATAAATAGAGTTATATACTTATAACTTTAATGAGTTTAGTGGTTTGTATTTTTTTTTTCATTTTGTCGGGGTGGGTTCTCCGACAAAATGGGTTAGGTTAGGCTGGAATTGTGACCAGTCACGCGCGAGCCGAGCGTGCGAAGCGAGCGATGCTGCAGTAGCCAAGTAACTGCATTTTAGGACCACAAAATAGGAATTATTTGAAGTAGCTACACAAGGCGCAATCATAATATTAAATTGTTTAATAATATTTTTAGGAAAGCAAAATGGGAATTATTTGAGGTTCGATTAAATTCAGTCATTTTCATTTACACACACATGTAAAAATGATTTTAATGAACCTCGCAATGTGTAATTACGTTTTAACTAATGGTAACTGGTCAATTCAAACGACCAGAGACTAATTAAACAAACAGTGTTTGTTAGGAGTAATTATTATCGTTCGTGTTTAGAAAATCAGCAAAATAATCAACCATTTACAGTAATTAGGGTCTCCTAAATGAATGTCCTTCATCCCTGAAATAAACGCAATACTGGGCAGGTTTGGGAGCGAAATGGGCCTACTCCGTGTAATTGGAAGATTAATCAAATAAATGAGTTCAGCATTTTCATACAAGTTTCTAGAAGAAAAAAATCTTTAGAGTCGGTAAAGTACTTTTAAATTAAACCAAGAGCCGCAACAACACACCATTTACACCCTTTATTTATGTTATGACGTAACATGTAATAAAATCTAAAATAGCAACAATACATGCATAAACTAAAGTCATAAAGGGGTCACGACTAATTATAATAATAAGTGGATCACATGCAGCCCACTCATAGAAGTTGCTCAGAGCAATATGGCGCCCAACCGTCGCGCCTGTGACGCACCAGCAGATTAAAAAGATAAACCAGCGTCTGGGAACTACCACTGTTTATTTACAATACTAAGGATTAGACGTCTTCCCTGCAAAGTCACCTTAACATTATAAAGACGTCTGCTTAAAGTGTTAGGAGTGCTACATTAAAACCTTGCCGTCATCCACATAACGTCATCCATGACGTAGCAATTGGCTGAAAGTTCGAAACTGACGCAATTTGCCAACGATGGGCTTGTACGAATATTTTGTTGAATCCGGTCCATCCCTATGAATTATACAAGAACATTTTCTCTGAGATACTCTGATGAAATTCAACAAAAGTTTCCAAGTTACTTCGCTTTTGTTTTGCGGAGACAAATTACAGAAAAAGCTCCTTCCTTGGAAGCTTTACGAAGTACACGATAACAGGAAGATATAACGCCATAATAAATGTTCCCGAAATGTACTACGAACTGCAAATATAATAGACCACCTACTGTGAAACGTATATTGGGAATCACAAGGAGCCTCCGGAACATCTTTCTTGATTGAGGAAGATAAAGATAAATTGCTGATAATAATCAGTGATCTTGTTCATTACGTGACTGATTTTAGAAGTCTTTTTTGCAACAGACGTCGTCATTAAATAAATGATGGATAATCTGATTTCATGATTCATCATTTCAGCCGAAAGACGTCCACTGCTAGACAAGGCTCTCCGCCAAGCACCGTCAATTCGACCGGTTCGGTTCTGTCCTCCCCGCATCCAGTGGATTCCTGCGGCCTTCACCAGGTCATCGGTCCACCTTGTTGGAAGGCCTCCCGCCTTCCAACGCTACGTTTTCCGGTACGCGGTCGCCACTCCAGAACCTTTCGGCCCCATTGGCCAACAACAACGAACAATGCGCCTCAACGACAACAACGACGACGACGATTCTGCGAACAATGGGCCTTGCCCACTACCACTTAAGTTTGGTAATTCTTCTTAATGTAATTTGGTAAGACAGAAACAGCTAGAACACTGAAGTCCTTAATATTTTTTGTTGCAGTAGAAGCAATGCGGGGGCGAACCTATTGCCATCAAACGGGCACAAGTCCTGATTCAACTGGTGAATATAGGTACCGACGCCACTGCCTGTCTTTGGGAAAACTGTGAGGGTATGTTTTTGTGTAGAAGCTATGCCTTTGTTCCACACAAAGAAACACTAGTGGCACTCAAAATACTTATTATAAACCCTTCAGTATAATCTTAATTGAAAACATAGTAAGTACTTATAAGGCGCTGAGCAGACGATGGACAATTTAACGAACAGAACGAATGGTATGGTGCAATAACGTAAGTACACTGAGGACAAAACTACCGCGCTTACCGATGCATGACCGATGCTTACCGAATTATGTCTCTCGCGGTCATTCGCAGTTAAAATTACCGCCATCTGCAGAGCACCTAACGAGGCTTTACTTTTTACTTTACTAAACTTGCGAAGAAATGCAATATGAATTCCGTGAAACTGAAATGAAGTTGAAAGCGGGGTTGCCGCGCTCTAAATAAGTATCTGGAGCTTACAGCTTACATGAAGAGTATGCATACGTTTGACCTTTTTCCTTATGGTTATTGTTTTATCTATGAATATCTTTATCTTCTCCCTATCCTATTAAACCAGAAGGTTTCCGTAATTAAAAACGTTCAAAATCTATTCGCAATCTCATCTCAGCGACCATCAATGACAAGAACTTGTCAAAAATGTAAGTTTTATGGGTATTTTTGACAGATTGAGAGTGAGATCAGACTGTCAATATTGTTAAAATTACAAGAATTGTCCCTCTGATGTGTCAAAATCAAATACCTATTTCAAATAGGCACTTTAGAACGTCAAAATTTACAACAAAAAAAAGGAATTGATTCTAGTTGCCTTTCCAAAAGGTAGTCCAGGATCCCAGGAACCATTTTTACCATTTATTACTGTCAAGCAAATTTTTGTAAGTAGCTTCATTTTGATGAGACGCCCAACTTTTTCTCTTACATCAATTCTCCATTGTGGTAGCTAAAAGAGATAGCAGGGATAGAATAGGTAAATTTAACGATTCTCAAAAATGTAACAATAACTGTGGGGTTTTTATTAAATCTTAAGAAAATAATTTATATTATTGAAAAAAGAAACTCCACCGTTACTCTTTTAAAATAACTTACAATATTTTGTATACATTAATTATATAATTATATGTGAAGACAATGCTGTGTTAAGTTCTACTAACTCGCATTGGGCCTGTGTGGTGGTTGAAACCAACCGCCCGCACATAAACAGACAGAAATTCCAACACATTATCGGCTGATTGTTTATTATCGTTTAGTATGTGGTTTCTTAGGGCAGGATTACTCGCAGAACAGATGGCCGGTGGGGCCGAAGGGTTCTGAAGTGGCGACCGCGTACCGCAAGACGTAGCGTTGGAAAGCCTCCCTCTAGGTGGACCGACGATCTTGTGAAGGCCGCAGGAACACGTTGGATGCGAGAAGCACAAAACCGGTCGAAGTGGAGGTGCTTGGGGGAGGCCTTACCAGCAGTTGACGTCTTTCGGCTGAAATGATGATGATGATGTAGTTTCGACCTTTCGATCACTACAAAGCTTACATTTTTGAAAACTCTAAATCAGTTTACGCTCTAATTGGAACCGTTGAAATTGAAACAGTGTTGGTGGAATCAAAATCTATAAAAATATACTCACTTAGCATCAAATTTAAATTAAATAGTTTACTTCTACCCATAGCAAAACAAGGAGGTAGGAAAGGTGTAGTAGGTTAGGTAAGCAAATGCAATAGACTACAGGCAACATTTTCTATATCGAGACAGGAGCATTCAGCTTCCTGCCCCGATCAATCGAATTGTCTGCGCAGGAAATTCAGTTTACAGTCTAAAATTTGTAATATCCGCAGTGCATTTACCTAAGATTTCTATTACACTAGCTTTTGCCTGCGGCTTCGTCCACGTGTATGGAATAATCTTACGAGAACGTGCTAACGGGACAAAAAATAACAGATGTCCTTTCCCAGGATGATCTATCTCCTTCCCAATTTTTCGAAACCCGTTTAGTGGTTTAGACGTGTAACATATAAGGGTGGCGATAGGTTATCACACTAAACAGCACAGCGGTTATTACAAGTTGTAACTAGTACTAATCAGTCTGTTAAAATAATAAAATACAAAATTGTACAAAAAAAAAATTGAATTTTTCAAACAAAATAAATAGATTAAAAATTGGAACGGCACAAACCACCCTTGATAATAAGGCATTAGACATGCGCGAACCGATGGTATCAACAATTCAACACAAACTTTATGGTTACAAGTTAGGTGGTATTGTTACAGTGTTACAAAATTATCACAAATTAAGTTTAACGTTGATAAATACTCAAATGTTAATTGTTATTAATTATTTTAATTGTGTATGTTTAAAATACGTAATGTAGAATACGTCGTTTCAATTAATGTGATAACCTAATCACCACACTGTTTAGAGAGTTACTTTCGAATTTATAACATTAGTTTGAATATGGATTTACCTCTACACTCCCATTGCCCAACGTAAGTCTATGTTTCTATCATCCTTTAGATAGCAGATATTTTAGGCGCCGAAATGTTGTAAAGCTTCGTATAAATAAGAAATTAAGAACCATAAGATTCCAATGTTTGGCCATGTATGTATGCTATGTAGATAACATACATACCTACATGGCCAAAGATTGGAATTTTATGAACAATCTGAAAGTCGAATTGTTTATCCGTCCATCACAAAAGTTTTATACAAAAACTTAAACAATTAAACAAACCTTTTATAGTATCGTGGCAGAGATGGGGAACGTCGGGCCAAGTCGAGCTTTTATCGGGTCGCCCAGTTTACAAACAGGTCAAACCAATTGTTAGCTCCCGGGTCGATTAATAACGAGCTACTAGTATTTCTGTAAACTATTATCCTTAAGGTGCCACTAGTCGATATTTCTTCCATACAAATTTCGGGAGAGTATTACTCCACTGTTTGACATTGTGCATCCAAAGTTAAACATGGTATCGTTTTGTCTTATTATTTAATGTTGTCTGTACGGTACGAAAAAACGGACAGAATAGTAAAATAAAAAGCCATTAAAAAGTTATGAGCCAACAAAGATTGGTTTTTCTTGCTAGTTTTAACGTAACTTTGGGTGTAAATAAATAACAAAAGAACTGTAAAATCTACAAAACCAAATCCGTACCGACAAAGCTCAGTTATCGAAGAGTTCAATAAACTCTATTTGTAATTGATTTATGCAATGGTTTTTTCATAAAACTCGATTTTCCAAAGTACTTTTAGAATTTTTTAGGCGCCTATCAGTTCGGAACGGTGTTTCTATGCGTGAGAAATAGACGTTGTCTGTGCAGACCAGCGTCTAACTGCTCATCACAGATACTAGCTCCACCAGCACACCAACTCACTGGAGCGAGCTCGAACTCACTGGTGGTCATGGCCAAAAAGTACGCTGTCTCACCTGGCTTCGTGTCCGACAGAGTTCCCAATGTATTCAAGGTCGACGCAACATGGCTTCTTCTTTCAAAGTTCTCTATCAGCCGTCATCTCAGTATTCACTGACAGAAGGGGTCCAAAGTAAATAAAACGGAACGTCTTTACACTACGAAGTATTTGATTAGACTAAGGCACACGCTACAAGTTACTATTAAAGACCCCTTCTGTCATCAGAAGTGGGATGTAACGGGCTAATTTTTCAAATAATCCTCTCAGTGTTTCAGTTCCAATACTACAATTTCTTCACCCCCTTTCTGACCATATTATCTTGCACACAATGTATCAATCGTTTTTTTGTAAAAACAAGTAGGAAGTATTATAATGATTCGTTCTGTTTCTTTTAATTAACCCAACACAATATTATAACCTTTACTTCATTAAAGACTGTTTTTGTATGCCCCAACAACAAATTATGTTAGGTTTCCGATCCTTATAGTGTTTATAGTATCCAATTCGTCTCCTATGTCGTAAGCTTTATAACGATAATTTGGGTTATTTATGTCACCAACTTATAAGTGGGACATCTATGTGTCACCAGACGTAGACCTATCAATATTCCTGTAATTTAGATACAAAAACTTAATCCATATTTTCATAGATGTCAAATTTGCTTAGACCGAATACTGGAAAATCGTTTATTGAGGTAGCACGAAATTCGGTGAAATCACAGTTTCTAAGAATCAAATATAAATGACAGATATGAATCATATTACTGGCTTTATCTTATATTATATCCCACTAGCTTCTGCCCGCGGCGTCGTCCGCGTGTTTGGATGTCTTTCCCTAGGATGTCATCTATCTTCTTGCCAATTTTGTTCGAAATCCGTTCAGTGGTTTAGGAGTGAAAAGGTAACAGACATACAGAGTTCCTTTCGAATTTATAATTTTTGTATGAAACGAAAACGAAATGCATTATTGTAACTATGTAAATTCTTAAAACACAACCAATCGTCATGCATCTCGTGAAATTAAAACTTTCGGAAAGGCGCGCCGTAACTCAACCGGCCAAGTACTGTCCGGCTCCGGTAAGTTACATCCCCAGAGGCTGCCGGTCCGGTCGTAAAACAGCCGCACGGCCCGGAGTCCCGGACGCGACTGGTAAATACGATTAATAAGGCGGAACTCAATGGGTTTAGTTTCTGATGTCAATAACATTGGATAAATAAAAGAGGAAAAAATGGACATAGTTGATTTGTTGACATGTAGTAAAAGGATTAAACCACTATGGATTAAACTGAATTTTCCCGTTTTGGATAAAGTTTATGCTGAACAAAGTACCTATAGAAAGGACTTTAGTACCTTTAATGTGCCTTTAATGTGCCTATTTGAAATAAATGATTTGACTTTGACTTTGGTACTAAAGTCCTTTCTATAGAGATAAACGTGATATCTGAATGAAAATGCTTAAAAACTCCCAACAAGTTCTAGATCTAGACATTTTGAAGTATTTTTTAATGCAGCTTGATATCCTCTATAAACGGATCAAAACTCCTTCCCAACCCTCCTCCAAAGATGCTCCTGCTTGTTCGTCTTCTGTTTTAATCTTTATCTTATCCACTATAAACTTTCTCATACCGGTTTGATCCGCTTTTTCTTTTGTTTTTGATCCTGAAGGATCATCAGCACCAAAAATAAGTACCTACAGGGTTTATTGAAATACATAAGTAATTTCTTATTGTAACGGATACGTGTATGTCAGTATTGAGGAACAACGACTCCACATTAGATTGCTCATTACTATCGAATCTTCGTCAAAAATTCTTCTTTACATTTTAGTTTTCTTTTTACCTTCCACCTCAAATAAAACCCTCCCTTACGCAATGAAGGGCAAAAACGTGCATATTTTAGGAACGCAGGTGTTCAGCGCCGTCTTACAACGTAATAAGAAGCCAATTAGTCCCAACAGATGGCTCTCGTTAACCGCTAATTAATATGTCACAACATTGATTTATCTTTACAGGATTTGGGTCAAGTTTCTCCAAGAGAATGCCTCAATTTATATGTTAATGTAACCAATTTGTTTACTGTCAAATGTTATTAGTACAGGTGATATTGAAGGTTTTAAATTGTGATAGGTTATTTCCATGAAATTATTCGATATTGATTAGATAATTAGATACATTGTTTGTATAGGTAGAGTCAAATTAAATTAGCTAGAGAAACTCGACAGAGATGATGGGTTTCGATATCTAATCATAATATAACACAAAAATGTTTTTAATGGGTTTTTTTTGTACTGACTGAGCGACCGCTGGTAGTTTATTGTAGTTACTCGAAGTATCAGTTGAGAAAATCTGTGATTTTTGTTTTAACGTGTTTATGTACCGAACTATCGATATTCGATATCCATCACGTCTGTGAAGTTTACAAAAACAACACTGATTTTTAAAACTGATACGAGTATTTCAAGTAACAACACTACCTAGGGTCGTTGACCCAAAAAAATTTATCGCCAAATCTTTTTTTTTCTTTTATCATGTATAGATATCGAAACAAGTCTATGGAGTTTTGCTAACTAATTAAAATTGGCACTGTATTTTCTTTGAATATGAGGAATCGGATGAGCAATCAAGTAAGTAGATTACTGCAGTAAATAACATATTAAGACCTTACCTTATGCCTTAGAAAATCCAAATGAGTTACGAAACTCTTGAATCCCTGCTAAAGCTTGTAGCATTTAAGAAATCTACGAGCTGAATTAAGGCAATGTACTGTAAAGGTTGTCTGTTAGTCGACCTTATATTCGATACTTCTAGGCTCAAAGGGCGTATAGCACATTTTGGGCATTTTGAATTTTTTTACTATTTTCACTCAGTTTTTGTTTGTCTATCGATCAAATAAGTTGTGTTTACGTAACGGAAATTATGAGGTTGTATGCGAATTTCGCTACGTGGATTACACAGATCGATAAATAATCAAAAACTGAGTGAGAATAGTAAAAAATGTCAGAAATGTGCTATACGCCCTTTGAGCCCAGAGGTATCGAATAGTGCAGGCTGGTAATATCATAATAAAATATATCTGGTTGCATCGAACAGTAAAGCGAGTTTAGAATGAGCTTTCAAATATTTGTATTCGGTTTTTGTTTGGAAGAAAACAGTGTTAATATAGCGAGAGTGATGTAAAGAAGACGTTCGCTTGAAATAAACGTAGAGAAATTATAACGTTGATTTCTTACAGTACCTAACACACTAAAAACGTGCACCTCACATACAGAAACCATTTCAAAACTAAACATAATTTGTAACACTCACTCCCACCTGGACATGAGTTACCTTGGGTAACCTGGAAGTCTTTAAACGGACTCTGGACCCAGGTTGGCCGGTGGTGATTCATAGACGACTCCGCCTTGGATTGAAATGTGGTGCTGTTCCACAAACGATGGGACACTTAATATCATGTCCTGTAAGCTGCACGATACAGGAACTGGTGGACGCTGGTGATGGCGCCAAATAAGTAGCCGAATTCTGGGCCGAGTCCATTTAGATTGCTATCGACACGCTAAGAAGAAGTACACTCAGTCATCCTTACACATCATAGGGTGCATCCAGGCAGAGCGAGGCATGCGCCCAAGTGTTTTTTTTAATATGTGAGATGCCTCAGCCTGAGGCAACCGTATAAAAAAAATCATTTGGGGCGCATGACTCGCTCTGTCTGGATGCACCATGGTAATTAGGCCACACACCTTACTTATTCTAGGTTACATACACAATATCTACACGTACTGCAGATGCTAGATAGCTTACATAGACATGAGCTTGAGCACCAACCGCAGGACTACATCGGATCTCGGGAATTCCTTGACCCAGTTGTAAGAAACGAGGTCCCCGCAGATGCTGCGCCAATAGACGATTAGGACCAATAGGAATATACAATATTGAACATAAAAGTAACGGTATAGAAACAGGGGACAGTTATGTATTTTCGAAATTACGCCTGATTAGATCAAGTGGCGTTTTATATGGAAAAAACAAAACTTAAAAAAAAACCGGTCAAGTGCGAGTCGGACTCACGCACCGAGGGTTCCGTACAAATTTGTAGGCATGTAAATCAAAGTTTATCACGGGAATTGTGTCTCGAATATTTTGCCAATATTTTCGTTTTATAAATCTACTTATGTATTTATATAATAATAAGTGAGCAGTGGTGGCCAAGTGGTAACGGCCGCGACTTACGAGTTGTAGGTCGTAGGTTCGAACCCAGACAGGCGCTTTACTTTGTGTAAATTATTTCATCACCACTGCTCTCAAAACGGTGAAGGAAAACATCGTGACGAAACCGGCATGTCCTAGAACCAAAAATTCGAAGACATGTGACATCTGCCAATCCGCACTGGGCCCGCGTGGTGGATTACGGCCCACTCCCTCTCACCGAGAGGAGGCCTGTGTCCCAGCAGTGGGAACATTATAGGCTGATTATGGTAAGTACGTATAACAGTGTAAGCAGATAGGTAATGTACACTTGTACAGCTACATTAACCAAAATAATTAGGTAACATTACTGAAGTTCATAAACTATGAAAGCACTGAATATTGCTCCAACGAAAAGATAAACTGGATTGGGAGACAAACTTAACTTTGCCGTGAGAAAACTATTGTCCCCTTATATCGACATAGGTCGCGGTTAGTTTACCAACTGCAAATATGTTAGTAATAAAAAAACATATTGTTTGTTACTTTGTAATGTTACTACAAATTTACGGTTTTCGGATGTTTTCCTTTACTTGTGCTACATGACATTGCTTCTTGCCAAATTTCATGATTCTAGGCCAACGGGAAGTACCCTATAGGTTTTGATTCCCCTGCGAGTGTCAAAATATGCGGCATAAACGGAACATAAACGCCCTATCTTTTGATTGCGTTGACTTAGAAGTTCACTGCTTCAAAGAATTGCAGCGCTGAGTATTTGATATTAATTTCAACTTGATAACTCCACGCGTTCCAGGGAAAAAGGGTCTTGACAGACGGACAGACAGACGGACAACGAAGTGATCTTATAAGGGTTCCGTTTTTCCTTTTAAGGTTCGGAACCCTAAAAAAATAAATTATGTATTTAACCAATCAAAGTATGTAGGTACCATTGTTATTTATTAATATGCACTTTCACCATTTTAAAGGTAGTTCATTGATTCCTTTGCTGATAAAATTGTGGGAGCGAAAATCAATCAAATATTTGAAGGCGGTTTTAACTGCCTCATCGCAATAGAATTTTTTCCTTGCAAGAAATTGTCCAATTTCCGTAAAAAAAAAGTAGTAATCTGTTAGAGCAAGGTCTGTAGAAGTATGATGGATGTCGGAGACATTTCAATCGCACCTACTTTCCGACCGTCCACGGGCTTTGTTCTGTAAGTCAAAATTTCCAGATTTCAAACGTTAAAACTAAAAACGTACCGTGTTTTCTTTTACAGTAGCTTCCCCATACACATAATTAATCTTTCGAGCTGTTTGTGCAGCGCTGGTGCTACGATGGAACTCGTATTCGTAAATAACGCGATATTTTAAGGTTCCATGTTGTGAACAACGATGTCAAAGAAAAATCAAATGGCGCGAAAACAAACGAATCACTAAATTCGATAGACAAACCTAAATTTGAAATTGGAATTTCTAACTAAACCGTTCGTCCAAGTGCGGTTCAAATCAGTGCTCTGAGTGGAATACCTCATTTCTATCAGTAAATAGTGTGTTGGACCATTCGGTTCCCTACAAAATGGTTGAGCTGGATGGTGCTGATCCACGCGTCATGTTCGTGAACGGGCGCCGTCGGTTGAGACTGGTCATCTCTTAACTGCCAAGGCTTATTTTTAATCTTATGTCTTGAATTGTTTCTTCATTTCTGTCTTTTTTACATTGTTCTCACATATAGAAGCAACAAGAATAATGTACCCAGGATTTTGTAATATCTTGATTTAAAAGAGTGTCCATGGAGTTTCTTGCCCGTTCTTCTCCATAGAGATCTACGCTTTGGAATGGGTAACTAGCTTCAACTTTCTGACTAACTGACAGACTATTTAATTTTGACAATTCAAAAGTGCCAGTACAAGGTTTAATTGAAATAAATGATTTGAGTTTGAGTTTGAATAACTTTCTGGATCATATCCTCACATTCACATATCAATCAATATAATATCGCCAGACAATTCCCAGTAATGCACACATAAGCAAATTAACAGGGTTGTCTCTCATTGTGAATGAAACAATCGCGGTAATCAAATAATGGCTCGGTAGTCAACGTAACGAGGTACTCACAATTCACACAATGGCGGTATACTGAACAATGACACCCCTTGCGGAGTCTGGATTTGATTAAGTTGTTACTTAAGTACTTTTCTCGCTTCTAAGTACTTAGTACACACAGTTGTAGATAGGTACAGTCAGCCTCAAAAAGATGTATACAGTGACAAGAATTAATATAGTACTAGTGACATCTACCAGCCCCCACTGGGCCCGCATGGTGGATTACCCTTTAAAATATGTAAGTTTAATATGAATTTATCTTATAAATCTTCCGGAATAAATTATCTAAATGATGGTGTAACCCGCATCAAAATCCGTTGCGTAGTTTAGAAGAACAACGCGGTCACACACACAGACACGAAAAGCATTTAATTTGTAACTAGCTTCTGCCCGCGACTTCATCCGCGTGAAATTTCACCCTCCCCCCTGGAATTTCGAAAAACCCATTCTTAGTGGATACCTACTCTTCACAAAGAACACACCCTCCAAATTTCATGTCTCCAGCGGTTTAGGCTGTGCGTTGATATTTCAGGCAGTCAGGACTTTGAACTTTATATACATATATAGATACGAGATAAAATCCAAGGAGATCTGCTCTCGTGTCATAAAACATGTATGCTTTCAAAAGCCTACATTCCCTGATATGCGAATACAGATACTTCGGACAAAAAAACCCAATCAAATCAGCTCACCACCGATATCTCATAAAAGAAGTACCTATAAAACAGACGCGCTAATAAAAACTTTCATAAAAATTACCATACCAGCCTTAGGCTTCACTCAAAATAATGAAACATTAACTTAGTCAATAGACCTAAAAGGAATAATAGCCTGCGGTGATATCCTAAGAGGTTAAAGAGTTCTTTTGAAATAGGGCCCAATATCACGTCATGGATACAAACCTTTTTTTTTTCTTGGTAATCTTTTTGAACTTACCTTAATGAAGAACTCGCCTTATTAGGCTGGTGTCATCTGTAACAAGGATAACATATTTGTTAATATGAATTCCTAGCTGGGCCCTGCGGTTTCACCCGCATAAGTCTTAATCTCGTGGGAATATCGGGGTAAAAAAGTATCCTAATATGTCCTAATCCAGGTCGTGGTCTACCCATGTGCTAAATTTCTTCCAAGTCTGATCAGCCGTTTTAGCGCGAAAGCATAACAAACAAACATACAAAAAAACAGAAGGGCAATTCCCGTAATTCACCCCAAAAACGTTCAAAATTTAGTCGCAATCTCATCTCAGCGACAATCATGTCAAAAACTTGTCAAAAATGTAGAGGTAATTTTTGACAGATTGACACTGTGGACGTTCTTAAAATTACGAGAGCTGCCACTCAGGTCTTTTCTCTTTATAATCTCCTTTATTTCATTTTAAACATATAAATTATATTTTTAAATATTTAGAAATAAAGGAGATTATTATAAAGTTCTTAAAATTACGAGAACTGCCACTCAGGTCTTTTCTCTTCATAATATTATTATAGTTTAGAAGTAGTTAGGTATTCAAGTACTTACTAGGCCCTATGCCACAAAACTTTACATTTACAATTCGTACGTAAATCTTACAAGTGCGTGTACCACAAAAGTCTAAACCACACAATTGTAACGGAAAATCCTTCCAAATATGTAAATTGTAGAGACAAGTCTACAATATTGCAACATATACATAGGTATTTGTAATTTCTGTGTTACGCAATTTTTTCTACAATTTTGTAGAATTATCGACTTGTAAAGTTTTGTAGTATAATGCCCTGGCAGTGGTTTCTTAACTTCCTGAACCTAACCTACCATAGCCCAATTTTTATACTTAAATGCCTACACCTACCTATTCTAAAAAAATACGCGTTTCACTGCCGGGAAGCAAATGACCCGGAAGCGAACTGTCCCATACAGCTAAGTAGGTATGAAAGGCATTCACACGTACCGATGCAATTTACCCGGCCACCGTCTGAAAAGGGGCTAACACCTCAAAGAATTACCCACAGCAAAGAAAACTCCCATAAAATGTAATGAGAAAATCGCAATGTTGTTACATAAAGTGCAACAGTGTTGCTGCAGCGTTCTACATCTGTTGACGGACGCTGTTAGTGGCACGTTGCTGCAACATGCTGCGTACGTGACCCGGATTAACGGAAAATAAAATATAGGAGGGGCAGGGAGTGTGAACTAAGTATGCAATGGAAATGTTAGCGCCTTGAAAATACGGAGTTTGCTGCCCTGACTTACCGCTCTTTGCTATGTATGTACGTGACTTTAATCTTTAAAGTATTACCAACTGCCGCTGACCCGGCCGAACGGTAAAATAATAATAATTTATTTCAGATTCATCCTACGATTACATCCATATTTGTTAGTGCAATTGCAAACAATGAAATTAAAAATTAATTAATTAACAATTTGTAAACTAAATCTTAAGTATGTCCATGAATGCTCTAAAGCATAATAAATGGGTATACACTACAAAAATCTTAAATGTAAAATAATAATAATTTATTTCAGATTCATCCTACGATTACATCCATATTTGTTAGTGCAATTGCAAACAATGAAATTAAAAATTAATTAATTAACAATTTGTAAACTAAATCTTAAGTATGTCCATGAATGCTCTAAAGCATAATAAATGGGTATACACTACAAAAATCTTAAATTACTTATTTAATTTCAAACAAATATATACATTCATTAAAAGTTATACTTAACATACTGACTGTACCGGGTGCATGCGATACACCGCTATATGTAAGTGTGTGTAGCGTTACCAAACGGGAGCGTTCCCAGACGGGAGTAACCCGGTAATTTATTGCAAAATATGAAGCATTTATTTAATTACAAAAAATCTATTGTTTGGACAAAAAAAATTAAAACACTAATGCTTTAGTATATTGCTTGTAGAATAATCTGACAAAAAATCAGAATTATTATGTATATTAGTATGGTTTTTATTGTAAAAAGAAAGTTTTTAGAGGTATCTTCATGATTTTTTTCTATCGTATTAAATTAGTTGTATTATGTTTTCAACACAGTATCTACCTAGCATATATCCTGAAGAATATCATATATTTTTCTGTTTCTGTTTACTGTAGTCGATTTTAAAGGTATTTTTATTGTTTCAAAAACTTGCGTTTTTTGCGTTTCAGTCCTGTAAACCCTTTAAGTAGTCAATTATTACACAGAAAAGCGTGACTTAGGTGCAGGTTTAGGTCACACGAAATAAAATCTTGTCGTTTCATTATCGGGTTTCTGACGACCCGTAACGACTGTCAAAGATCTACGAATGACAACCGAGACCAACGGCTTAACGTGTTATAAGAGGCACGGAGGGGTCTTGGTATGTGAAGATGGTCACCCATGCAAGGACCAACCGCGGCAAGCGTAGCTTAAACTTATCAATCGACCCGTGCGGCTGTTATTACTTAGCCACAAGCCTCTCTTCTCAGTAAATCTTTTCAGTAAATACTTCCATATTTATGTGCCTAGTAACTTAATATTCTCCCCTTCCGCCTTTCCACTCTAACTCAGAAATATAATTCCATCTCATGACGTATTAACATCGAGCAAAACAAAGCAGTATGCCGCGGGCGTAGGCGCCTCGTAGCAACGCTACGTAGACGCTACGCTGCTACGCCGCTACGACAGCTTTCCACATAAGCCGCTACGAAGCGCTACGTGAATACGTTCAGTTTGAAATTTTAAAAATATCACTCCAGCTAATATAACCGCAAGACATAATAAATATACCATCAAAATACAACTTAAATTTTTATTTTATGTGCTGAAGATAACCAAGTGATTTTGATAAAACACTTTATTGTATACCCCACAGGCATAAAACTTTATGCTCTCTTCAGAGAAAATGTGACTAATAAAAAATATTCTCATTAAACAACACAAAAGAGTATCGAACATAGGCTATCTAGTTTAAGAGTAAACAGTACATAACTGCTCTACATTTTGTGTCTGAAGTGACACATCAATACATAACAAGTACTGAATATTTTAGGGCTATAGGTACTAGGGTAAATCCTTTTAATCACGTTATCAACATAGTTAAAACGAATTTGTTAACCAAATTATGTCTGTGTAGAAACAGCAGCCAAACTCAATGATTATAATGGCGCCGACAATCCAGATCATCCAGATATTCATAATGAAGGTTAAAGCCAAAATAAAGCAATTACTTAATCGAAGGATCTAGAACGTATCCCTTGCTGACAGTCAGACATCGGCGGCACCAGACCACAGCTCCTCAATGGCAGGAGAGGGGCGCGGGGCGCAGGCGGAGGCATCGAGCCCCTCGTATATTCCAATAAAGAAGGACAAGACTCTAATAACGCGACCCGAGTAAGCTCCCAAAACGACACCTCAGACTTTCAAACAAACTTCCCCTTTAAAAGCGACCTTATGTTACAGTCATAAAGTCGAAATTACATCGAATGGAAGCCCACTCAGTAATAAATACGAAAACAGAACCGCACGTCCGGTAAAGTTTTTAAGAGAAGACGACGTAGGTGGAATATTAGGTGAGTACAAGTAATGGAAATTTGATAACACGTGTCGAGGAGAATTACACGCCTACCAGGCGCCCGAGAGTAATGCGCCGTGAATATAAATAATATAATTAGTCCTAAGCACTGCCGACAGCGAAAAGTACTATATTCACTTCCCCACAAAAAGCGCCTTCGCGTTACGTTTGGCAAACCACGCATGATCAAATATTCTAAGTGAGTACATCTTTATACGGTATCGATTTTCTGCATTAGGAGTATAAGAATTTAGGCATTGGCATAATAATAATGTCAATTCTCAAGGTGAAATGGTAATCAGATGCGAATAGAATACCACAAAAGCCAAACACCCCTGTTCAGATTAAAATTCCAATTCCACAATGGCTTCTGGTGTTCGAACAATAATCTAAGAAATATGAAGTCAGTGAACATCTTTAACATCAGTTACGTGTGACCTTACATGAAACAATATGGTGCTCAGCCTTGACTTAACAAGACCAGGAAATAATTAATTAAATAATCTCATAATCCCTCAGAAATCCGCTTAGCTTTAATACAACCTAACTGCAATATTTTACAACAACGATGTTGAAGCAAGAAATTATAATATCTCTGGGCAGAATTTCAGCCGAGAATATTTCCATCATAAATAATATTTTGAGGGGTCCAAGCTAAATTAAAATGAACTTTGGATGACTTCAATAGGACCTTTTCGGTAGCCTCGATTTCAGCTTTAACGGAGCAAACCTTTATTAAGTCTGCAAAGATGTAGGAAGGAGGCGCAGGGTGTAATGTGCAAATTCTCGCTTAAGTAAACATGCTAATGGCTTGAAAGTTGCAACCTAGGTGCAAAATTCAGCAATTCTTTAGGCAAAATGCGCTAATAAATTACAGGGTAAAGATGAAAGTCTTACAACCATTTTGCGGGTAACATCGTAATATTAAAGCGACAATATGTTTGTATACAAGACCAAGCTTGTTCAATTAAGCCTTAACGTCGGTCGGGTAGTTAAATTTGCATCAAGTGTCGCCACCGACGGCCTTCGCCGCGGACTTCTCAGGAGTGTCTAATGACTAAGATAATGAAGAGAGCTCGTTTAGTTACCACCTACTATATTTTAATTAAGATGTTTGAGGAAACGTTAGAACTTAGAACTAGAACCAGGGAATGGAAGTACAACCTAAGAGGAACATTGTACTGATTTGAATTAAAAATAATCCGCAAATGTTAGATATGAATCTCACAGGGTTAAAATAAAAAAAAAACCCAAACTACATTATTAACTACTCTACTCGACAAGATTTTGACATATGACATTTCACTCAGCGAATTATTATTATTATTATTTGGTTAGACACACCAGCAGCTTTAGCTGATGCGTGTGTATCAAATAGCTTGGAGGTATTTAATATATCCAGTCGATTCTTGGAATACGTCATGAAATTGAGGAATTTACATCAACTTTCAGCATACCACTTTATTAAGAAGACTATGTTACCGCACTAGCTATTTTATACAATGTGTTTGAGGCAAATATCTTTAAAATGCAACAAGCAAATATTATTTTGAAACGTTGTCGCTCACAATGGGCGTTATTAGAAGGCTTAAAGTCACCCAAAGGGCAATGGAGAGGGCTATGCTTGGAGTTTCAATACGTGATTGAATCAGAAATGAAGAGATCCGCAGGAGAACTAAGGTAACCGACATAGCCCGAATAATCACCAAACTTAAGTGGCAGTGGGCAGGGCACATTGCTCGTAGAACAGATGGCCGACGGGGCCGAAAGGTTCTGGAGTGGCGACCGCGTACCGGAAGACGTATCGTTGGAAGGCCTCCCAAAAGGTAGACCGATGATCTTGTGAAGGCCGCAGGAATCCCCTGCATGCGGGAAGCACAGAACCGGTCAAAGTGGAAGTACTTAGGGGAGGCCTATGTCCAGCAGTGGACGTCTTTCGGCTGAAATGATGATGATGAAACATTATTGATGAAAATAACGAAGAGAAGAACTTTCGATACAAAACAAACAACTCTGTGTGACACCACAAATGCGACTAACACTCTCATTGACAATTCAGATGTACTATATTTAACTAGAGAGCCCTAAACTGGACAGCGGGTGACCTAGTTAGTGTTTCTGACAACCTAACTAATGTACCTATGTGTCTACCATTCTGCAAATGACTATTTCTCAGAATTTTGCACACCTACGTATTAATTTGACGGCATGAGTTTTCGTTTTGAAGAAATAAATAATGAATGAGCATGAGCAGTGCTGAGGTCTCCTTGTTTATTATACGAAATCAGACACACAACATTGTTAGATAATAATAAAAACTTCTATTAAAGGGCTTACAGGAACTAAATGCAAAAAACGAAAGTTTTAGAAAAAATATATGATATTCTTCAGCTAGGTAGTGTGTTGAAAACATGACTTTAAAAGAGACTGTGACCTCTGAGTTTGTTTCGGCCTTTCTTCTCAGAGTAGTCAGATAGGAAACGCCGACTTCATCTAGTTTAAAAAAAAAACATGATTGACGTGTAAAAGTGTTTGTACAAACCTACTTACAAAAAATAAAATCATTTCATTTCATTTCATAATACTTACAACTAATTTGATACGATAGAAAAAAAACTCATGAAGATACCTCAAAAAACCATACTAGTAATATACATACAATCATTCTGATTTTTTGTCAGATTATTCTACTAGCAACACACTAAAACACTAGTGTTTTAATTTTTTATTTCAAAAAATAGATTTTTTGTAATTAAATAATTGCTTCATATTTTGCAATAAATTACCAGTGTTGTGTCATCGCGCTTCTCTTTCTTTTCTATGCAGTACGACAGTGACCGCGCTTTAGGTCATGTAAGCCCCTTAAACAGGGTGGCAGGACGGGCAGGGACTTCGACGCGCAAACTGTAACTATGAAATTCAGCACATGATTCTAGACTCTTCCTAGCGTAGACTGTTACAGTCGGTTCTCTAAAAAAACGGGTCAAGTGCGAGTCAGTCTCGCGCACTGAGGGTTCCATACAAAGGACATGGCTAAATCGATGTGTGGACGAATCACCAGCAATGTATAAACATGGTACCTAGCAATATGTAATGCTGAATAGCTGAATATTAATATTTCATATAAAAAAAGTTACAGGAACTTTTTATATCTTTACAATCCTGAAAATAAAATCGTGTAACTCCTACGTCAAAAGGCATTTAAAAAACTGCAAACAAATGACATTGCTATGAACTTTTACCTAGGCTTTAGGATGTATCTGCGATAATATTGATAATTGTATTTTTGACTAGTGACTCGGATATCTATGCTAGCGACCCACCCCGAATCCCGTTTAGTAAATATGTACAAATGGGTAATTGCACCAAAAAACGTGATACAACAGGTATTCTACAATTCGCGCAAAAATCACTCCCCGCACGCGTGAAACTCTTGTTAATCCTAAACTACTTTCCAAATGAGTGGAAATAAAGACAGTTTTCAGAGACAATAAATAATATAAATAAGTGGTTGAATAGCTGAACCTAATCTATGGTGCTCAGACCTGATCGCTCACCGAGTCGCAAAAGTTCCGCCTTGGAGTTTGCCAAAGAGCGATGGAACCACAGATATAGAGATACACCTAGATAACGCAAGAGCAACTACTTCACGTGCCAAAAATCGCACCATCTTACGTACAAAAATCGTAAGCCGCCACTTTCGCGCTCAGTCCTGTGTACTGCTGGTTGGGTGAGCGTGAGCGCTGGCGCTAGGCCCCGGGGATGGGGGAGACGGGTGCCGCACGCGGCGGCGTTTTTGAATATGTAACGTCATAGTAGGTAGTTAAAAAATGGGCACGATTGGTTTTCATACAGATCGTGATACTTGTTATCTAGGTCTATCTATATCTATGGATGGAACGCAGCATTCTGGGTGTAAAAAGACAGGACAGAGTTCGGAACACCACGCTGCGTTCCAAAACGGGCATACTGGATGTAGGAAAGAAGGCTGCCAGGCTCAAATGGGATTGGGCGGGTCACATCAGCCGTATGGACGGCGCCGCCGAGACCGGTCCAGAAAGAGATGGCGAGACGATCTGGATTTAATATCTGAAGAGGAAGATGATCCATGCTACCGAATGGGCATGTAAATGTAAAGAACACACTGTGTTTAAAAATCATTTTATTTAACTGGTGGAAAGCTGGATGCGACGTTGGTAAATTCTGCAACATTGAATCGCTTCTTTCCACTGTATGGCGTTGTATACTTCTCACAGAACGGCCAAAAGATATGCACACCATTATATGGCCAAATAAACGAACATCACTAGTTGCTTCTGAATTCAGCAGTTCATAACAAGGATGACAAATGTTGGCATCCCTTGGAACCTGGAACAAACATAATTACCTTAGTACCCACATGAATTAACTGTAACACCTACACATTTGAACATTATGACATCTAAAGCAACCAGTCTGTTGTAGTCGTGACGTGTTGTGGTCGTGATGAGACGAGATGAGTCTTTCTGATTCATTGCCATTGAGTTCATTATGTATTTTGAGAAACACTATAAACTACTTGAAGTCACATTTGTGATGTTTATTATATTTATTAGTTCTAGAATGATGCTAACTGTAGATGACTTACCTTGTGACTTACTCAATTGTCAACCATCGTGCTAAGATAGTGAGTAGAACAGCAGACAATGAAGAGGTGATATCCGCCGCAGTCTTTGCGTGGCTACACCCCAGTTTAAGCATCTCATGATGAACTGATTGCAAGTCAAGTTCGTGTCGAGTAGCGAGAGGCTACGTAGTCGCGCGAGCACACAAAATAAGTCCATTATACAAGGATTTTCATTGACCCTCGGTCAATGAAAATCCAAAATAAAAAATCACAACAAACAAGCAAACGGCAGTGCGTTCAAACGAAACGACGAAATAAACGTCAGATGTCAGACATCTGACGTTTATTTTTTTCAAAGAGATGGGATTGAACGTCGAGTGAAACAGAATCGATAAAATAATCGGATGGGTTGAAAGATAAAAACGAATTAGTTTTTGTCGACCACTATTCAGTTACATGGCTAAATAGATGTATGACGACTGCTCCAGCAATGTATAAACATGGTACCATGGTACAAAGCATGGTGCAAAAAACTGGTTTGCGGCGTCGGTTCTAATAATAATAGTTAATACGCTAGTAATAATAGTTCTATGATAACAAGCAACTAAACATGACACTGAATTGAACGCCATCGATTGATTGCCACTTCTTAGTTTCAGAAAATAAATCGTTTTGATACCTGTTATCAAAAATCGATATAAGTACAGTTTCAATTTGACATCCTGGAAAAGCGGCCCCTCCCTAGCTTGCAGTACTGTATATTTCCCGTTGAACTTGTCATCATGTCAATAAAAAAAACCAACTAAGATACTTTTTAATGTTTAATAGTTCACGAAAGTTCTAGGAAATTATTAAACGCTAAATAATTCATGAATGAATATTTAAATATTACGAGTTAATGTGAGATTACTATACATGCTTGGCGCAGTCATTTAGCCATCTCCTTTGTAGGTATGTAACTACAAATTTACGGTTTTCGGATTTTTTATTCTTTTACTTGTGCTACATGACATTGCTTCTTGTCAAATTTCATGATTCTAGGTCAACGGGAAGTACCCTATGAATTTTGATTCCCTTGACAGTGTCCAAATATAAGTTTTTTGCGGCATAAACAGCCGTATCTTTTTTTTTTACGATATCTTCAAACTTTGATTTTTTCACAGCTTCAAGGGACTGTAGATCTGAGTATATGGGTTTAATTTCAACTCGATACCTCCACGCGTTCTAATATTTTGTTTTCACGTAGGCATAGAGATAAACCCCAAGCAGTGAAAAGTACGAAGTGTGAAATCCTTGGCTGGATATTATTTTGGCAGATACCTTTTTCGAGAAGGGTTTCTGTACTTCTTGGAGCACAATACACAGCCGCCGGCGTTTCTTTAGTTGTTAAGTAAACAAACGTTCTCGAGAATATAAGATAAAACAAGCTCTCAAACAAATAAATTGATTAAGCTCAAATAAAAACAATTGTTTTCTTTGAGAAGATTATGTTATTGTTCTATAAAATCCGGAAAATCCCGGAGCGAAACAAAAGGTTTAATGACGTCAAACAAAGATGTCCGCCTTCAGATTACTTAACATTGTTTAATATTAAGTAATCCGAAAGTAATACTAGAACATTACCGAAGATTATTGATTACTTTCTCTTTGCAGATTTGACAAATCTGTAAGTCAGTATCGCTATCACTACATTTTATAAAGCAAAAAGTCTCCCCGCCGCGTCTGTCTATCTGTCTGAATGCGATAAACTCAAAAACTGCCGAACGGATTGTCATACAGTCTTCACCAATGGACGGAGTGATTCCTGAGGAAGGTTTAGGTGTGTAATTCAATAAAGTATTGTGTAAATTGGCTGAAATATGACGATTGTTGAAGATGTCGAAAAAATCTTGCCGACTGCGAGCTTTGCTGACGTGCGCCGCATAAACCAATAGAGTTATATTATGAAAACAATTTATTACGGAGTTATTCGTTAAAAAGACCTCCACGCGGGCGAAGCCGCGTGCCAAAGCTAGTAAGTTATATTTGACCGTTTAGAAGAGCAAAGCTAGAATGAATTGAAAAAAATCTCAATCGAAGCTATTTTTATTGTCTCACAATATTTTAAGTTAAAAGTGCACTTTAGTGAATTTGATCACAGCTTCCACTATGACCTGAATAAACAATTTTTTTAAGTATTATTTTTGAGGTACTGTTTGTTATTTAAAAGGAGCAAATGAAAAGTGCCCAAAAGGACTCACGATTTTATACAAAATTTATGAGATTTCAATGTAAAAATAGTTGAAATAAATTCATGATAATTGGATTATTGAGATTATGCGGGATAAACGTAACATAAACGCATGTATCTTTTGATTGCGTTGACTTAAAAGTTTGATTTTTTCACTGCTTCAAGGGATTGCAGCTCTGAGTATTTGATATTAATTTCAACTTGATAACTCCACGCGTTCCTGAGAAAAAGAGTCTTGACAGACGGACAACCAAGTGATCTTGTAAGGGTCCCGTTTTTCCTTTTGAGGTACGGAACCCTAAAAATTACTCCCTAATCCAGCCAAATTCATAAATAAACGAATATCCAGTCAAAACCTCCAGCATCGCGCTTTTGAATGAAGTTGCAAGCCTTGAATTTCACAGAAAGCAATTTATCGAAACGAAATGCACTACGAATTTCGTACAAAGAACTCTCTCCCGAAACGAAAACGCATTTAAAAGTTCACCTATTTGTTTCCCCGAAATATTTCAGTCTTTCAGTTCGTAGTTCAGAAATAATTCAAGCAGAATGGAGGAGCAGACGGGAGGCTCGTTTAAAAACCGGGTGCACTCTTTTAAAACCCGTTTTACGAGGTGCACCACCCCACAAGGTGCTCCCACGGACGGCGCACGTATGTTATGTTTTATTGCAAGCCGCTTAACGGGATTCAATTAATATTTTCTCAGTTGGCAACACTGGCAAAGGAAATGGAGTTCCGTTTGAATAAAGATTTTAATTACACGTTTTTGTCTTTAGTTGCTTTTATGATTATTAATGTAGAAGTTACACGTGTAATAAATAATTAATCGCTACAATTTGCGACTGTGAACTTTATTTACTTTTATTTTGGGTGCATTTCATTGTTGCTCTCAAAACAATGAAGGAAAACACCGTGAGGAAACCGGCATGTCCTAGAACCAAACATTTGAAGACATGTGACCTCTATCAACCCGCACTGGGCCCGCGTGGTGGGTTACAGCCCACTCCCTCTCAAAGAGAGGAGGCCTGTGTCCCAGCAGTGGGAACAATATAGGCTGATTATGCTTATGTTACGATGTAAGATGAGTTACTAAGTAAGAACAAAACCGAAGAAAAGCCAATTTCATTCGAGAATAATGGAAGTTGCACGAAATACTGGTATCGTACAGTCAACAGCAAAAGTAGATGATGAAAATCAGAAATTCAATACTAATGAACGGAGTTCGCCTCAGAACTGTGTGGCGTCGAAGTGATTCAAAAGTATTCTGCGTAGTAAGTATTCTAAGTAGTAGTACTTCGACGCCACACAGTTCTGACGCGAACTCCGTTCATTAGTATTGATTTTCTGATTTTGCTCATCTACTTTTGCTGTTGACTGTACACGGTATAGGGGTAGGTGGGCGTTTCCTGAAACCAATTGTACTAGGAGAGAGAGCTATGTACTATTTGGAGAATCTGTTAATTGAAATTGACTGCTATGTTGTGTAAATCGTTGTGTGCATTTGTAGGTAAAGTCTATTCAAATCTTTGTATCCAATTGATGTTAAACAAATATCAACTTTGTGAAAGTAAAAATTAAGTTGAATTTAGAATGACTTATAATAATGAAAAACTCATAAAACTGTTTGAAGTTGTTACGCAAATTGAACTTTATGTGTGGGGTATTAAAGTTTCCAACAACACATCTTTCTTGACATGTTTAGAAACTAAATCGCGAACAAGACTATAATTATGTTTCTCTCTTTCTGTCTAACTTTAGTCTGAGGTCAGCTTTCCTCGGCTTTTATTTTGTCTTCAGCAGTAGAACTCTCATTAACTGCAACTTTATTTGTATCTGTCTCTTTTTATCCCCTTGACTCTGTTTTACCGCGTCTTTGGAGACTTCGCCCTTCTGTAAAGCTTTTTATGACCACGTCTACTCCCACCTAGTCATACCTACAACTAGGTGTAGTGTAGCCAGTCCATATTTAAACACTGTATTTAAACACCATTCAATCTTTAAAGAGTATTTTTAAGGTAATAAATGCTGTCTCCTTTTTTTAGGGTTTCGTACCCAAAGGGTGCCAACGGGACTCTATTGTGCTATTACTAAGCCTCCGCTTTCCGTCCGTCCATCCGTCCGACCGTCTGTCTGTCAGCGGACTGTATCTCATGAACCGTAATACGTAGATAGACAGTTGAAATTTTCACAGAGTGTGTATTACTATTGTCGCTATAACAACAAATAATAAAAATAAAACAAAGTAAAAAATTAAAGGGGGCTGTCAGCGGGCTGTATCGCATGAACCGTAATTGGTAACAGTTGAAATTTTCACAGAGTGCATGTATTTCTATTGCCGCTATAAAACAAATAATAAAAATAAAATAGAGTTAAAAATCAAAAGGAGTCCTCCATACATGAAAGGTGATTTTTTCGGCGTTTTCGCCTTGTGGTACAGAACCTTTCCGACTCGCACTGGGCCGAATTTTTACGACCTGTGGTAACTACAACTATTATAAAAACTGGCCAAGTGCGAGTCGGACTCGCACACGAAGGGTTCCGTACCACAAGGCAAAAACGCCGAAAAAATCGCATTTGTTGTATGGGAGCCCCCCTTAAATATTTATTTTATTTTGTTTTTAGTATTTGTTGTAAAAGTTTAAATAAATAAATAATTTGTGAAAATTTCAACTGTCTAGCTACCGCGATTCTTGAGATACAGCCCGGTGACAGACAGACGGACGGACGGACGGACGGACAGCGAAGTCTTAGTAATAGGGTTCCGTTTTCACCCTTTGGGTACGGAACCCTAAAAAAGTAACGATGAATCCCAGACATACACGCGAAAGATAATCACATAAAACGAGTGTCATAACTCACTGAGGGGCGTATTTCACAAACAATACCGCACTCGTTAGTAAAATGATTAATAAGTACCGTTGATTGTAGCAACTAACAAGAAAGGAAGAAGACCTAAATTATTCTTGACGATTAATTTTAAACATAATAAAACTGCATTTTTTGTCTGGTCACATTTTAGTGATAATTCTTCTAATCTAACTAGCCTGTACTGTCCCACTGCAGGGCAAAGGCCTCGTCCAGCGCACCTAAGGACTTTTTTTCTTGGCGCTTTTAGTTATATTCAAATACGAAGTGAAAACATCTTTCTTATTATATAAACTAGCTTCTGACCGCGTGAAATTTCTTGTTCCCGGGACCCACCCCATCGAATCGCATCGCCCTATTACTTCGTTTTCGCTTATCGTTATTTCCGACTATCAAATGAAAAAAGAATTTATCAAATGAAAAAAGAATTTATCAAATGAAAAAAGAATTTATCAAATGAAAAAAGAATTTTTCAAATCCGGCTCAAACAAACCTCTTCAGCTTTATTATTACTATTAGTATAGAAATATACATAAACCTAACCGCATAATTATGTTTGTACGACGTTTGTCGCGTTTGCTAGTTTGCTGACCTTCTCTGCTTATCTACTTTGCGATAGGCGCCGTGAAAATGTTCCTCCCAACATTCGCGCTGTATTGTCTGTCACGCGATACGACTCCAACGTACCCACATAATGGAATATGAGAGAAAACTCATTTATTTTCCACTGAGGACCCGCGACAAAGCACCCTGCTTTACAAAGGCGTTATTGTGAATTATATCATGGCGAAAATATATCACTAGCGTAGCGAGTTAAGATTTTATGGCAACGTTCCATGTAGGAGAAAAGAAATAATGGTCCTCCAGACCAAATTTCGGACATGGCGACTATTCATAACAGATATTATAGTGGACAAGTGTCTGCGCACACACACACAGGTGCCCACTCTCCCCTCACTCTCATAATCCGAAAGGACGGCAATCCAACACGATTTATTCCTCAATTTTCACAATTGTACCTACCACTGCTTGTCTCTGCATCACCCAAAGTTGACTGGTAGAAAATACCTATGGCATTAAGTCCGCCTCTGTACATTTATGTGCTTGAAGTATTAAATAAATAAATACCACGACTGGATAGAGATCAGGCGCAGGACCTTAACGGCGTTAGTCCTGCGCCTGATTTTCTATCCCTCCTAAACCTGATTCCACCCGTAAGACGGTGAATGGGAGGAGGGTGAAATTTCACGTACATATATGAAAGTACACATCTCAGGATAGAAACAGGACATACATGCAGCGTCAATCCCAAACTAGGATAAGGCAGCAGAATCGTGATGAAAATTATGACGATATAAAGGTACACAGCCCATAAATATTAAAAGGCAGAACATGCCATTGCAAAGGATATAAAATCTACTTACCTCGTTTTTTCAGTTGTCTAGTACTCATAAACACAAGCTCTGCTTAGCTTGAGACTAGACGGCGTTGTGTGATAGTTGTGGAATATTATATTATTATTATTATCTCCTTTATTACTTTACATGTCTTATTCTATTACATTTTTAAATATTTCTTAAAAAAATAAGGATAAAAAAAAAACATTTAAAAATATAAAAAAATAGTTATCCGCCGGTAACGGGAGCAGGGTCCAAGCTACCGGTGGTTAGGGCTCCAGAGACAGGAACCTCCTCACAATGCGAGCCGTATCGAGGAGTACTGCCTTCTGAATCAGGCCCTTGATCCAACCGCCTAACGAAAGCCTCGATAGATGTTGATCGAGGCTTTCGGCCATCAGTCCATTGGCCGATACGACAATCGGCACAATGATAGCCGAGCTCACATTCCACATGTCCACAACCTCGTGAGCTAAGTCGAGATATTTAATTTGTTTCTCTTTCTCAGCTTTCACGAGGTTCCCGTCATGTGGAATGGTAACATCGACAATCATTGTGCGGCGCGCTAATCGGTCTATCACCACTATATCAGGCTTATTGGCAACAATAGTCCTGTCAGTAATGATAGACCGATCCCAGTACAATGTGACATGGTCATTTTCAAGAACTGGGTCGGGCACATACTTGTAGTACGGTACCTCAGAATCCACAAGTTTATATTTCAAAGCAAGTTGCTGGTGAATAATCCTAGCTACTTGGTTATGCCTGTGCAAGTACTCGCCGTTAGCCAGACGAGAACAACCAGAGATAATATGTCTGATAGACTCACCCGGACGGTGGCATGCCCGACACACGTCAACCGTCCCGTCCTTCATAATATGTCTCCGGTAGTTATTCGTTAGGATAACTTCGTCCATAATTGCACAGACAAAACCTTCAGTTTCCCCGAAAAGGTCACCAAAACGTAGCCAGGATACGGACGCTAAGAAGTCTACACCGGGCTCATGAAGAGCCCGATAGAAGCGCCCGTGAAGCTCCTTGCTTTGCCATACCTTCTTGCGGTCATCAGTAGAAAGTACTACAGGTTTGCGCCAGTTCTCTTTAGCCATGGATAGCGGGGTGAGCCCCTTGTCCACTGCGACCACATCACGGTGCATACCCACTTCGGTTTTTAAAAAATATTCCCTGAGACTGCACACCTCGCGGTTGTGGAGGGTTTTCGCATTTAAAAAGCCTCGACCCCCGCACTTCCGCGGGATATACAGTCTCATTACCGATGATCGTGGGTGATGCATCCGGTTTGCGGTCAGTAGTGTACGGACTCTTCTATCCAGGGCGTCGAGTTCGGTCTGAGTCCATTTGAGTATGCCGAAAGAGTACATCAAAACCGGCATGACCCAACCATTGAAGGCGCGCACCTTATTTCCGCCCGAAAGAAGACTAGTTAATACCTTCTTCAGGCGACAAAAGAAGCGCTCCTTCAACGATTGCTTCATGTCAGCATCGTTGATGCCTAACGCTTCCGACATACCCAAATACTTATAGCTTTCGGATGAGGAGAGGGATCTGAGGCTTATGGAATCGGAGAGTTGAATTCCCTCGGATTCCATAATCTCCCCTCGCTTTACATGCATGACTGCACATTTGTCCACACCAAATTCCATCCTGATGGCGCTACTGAAAGTTTCAGTTACCTTCAGTAGCTCCATCAGACGCAATTTGTTGGGGGCAAAGAGTTTTAAATCATCCATGTAAAGGAGGTGAGATATGACCTGACCACCTCTTTTCAACCGATAGCCTAGACCTGAATCCTCCAGTAGTGTACTTAGAGGATTCAGGGCTAAGCAAAACCAAAGTGGACTCAAACTGTCGCCCTGAAATATTCCCCGTTTAATCCATACAGGCTCATCATTCCCCTGGATCTGTCGACATCCTGGATAACGAAGGACCGTCTTCCATTGCCTCATACACGACTCAAGGAAGGTGCGTAGAGTTGCATCTATCTTGTACAACTCCAGCACCCTCATGAGCCATGTATGTGGCACCGAGTCGTAGGCCTTCTTGTAATCTATCCAACATGTCGACAGATCCTTGCGGGATCGACGAACCTGTTGACTAATGGCCATGTCTATGAGGAGTAGCTCCTTAGTACCGCGGGAGCCATTCCTACATCCATTTTGAGAGGCAGACATAACCGAGTTACTCTCAATGTGTGTATTAATTTTCGCTCTCAAAATAGATGTAAGAAGTTTATAAACCGTCGACAAACACGTGATCGGTCTATAATTCTTGGGTTCCGCGGGACTACCTGATTTATGGAGCAGGTGGGTAACGCCTGTTGTTAGAAACTGCGGTAGCGACCCAGACTCTAAGGATGACTGGAACTGAGATGCCAGGCAAGTGTGTGAACTAATTAGCCATTTCAGCCAAAAATTGTGCAGTCCGTCCGGTCCCGGTGATTTCCAATTCGGTAACGGACGGACCGCTCTGGCAACGTCTGATGGCGTAATTAGGACTGTTTCCATTTCTGGTACAGACTCACACACTCGCTCGACATCCTGCATCCAATCAGCCTCAGTGTGACAGACGGGCACCGACCAGATGCTGCACCAGAATGCACTTGTGGCGGCATCATCCGGGCGGCATACATCTGTCACATTTTGTTCAGGTCGCTCCCAAGTTCTATACACCCACCTTTCGTCGCTCTGGAACATGCGATTCTGCGTGTATCGATCAACCCGCCGCTTATACCGCCGAATTCGGCTCGCCCATGCACAAACTTTCTGCTTCAGGAAGTCGATGCGCTCTGTGACACGGGACATGTATTCTTGAGGGCTGATTCCAGTCCCCGAGAATGGGCATTCTCGGGGACTGGAATCAGCCCTCAATAACAATACACGACCACGTGTGATGCGCTTTGTAAGGCGGGCGCCTTACAAAGCGCATCACACGTGGTCGTGTATTGCCCTCCCTGAAGCAGTATAGTTTGCCGATGAGTACCCTGGCCCCATCAATACGACGTTCGATCCTGCGCTGCCAGGCTGGTACGGCTGGTTTTGGTCGAATAGCTCCGTCACAATTTGGGAATTTGACGTTAGCTAAACGACATGCCGCCACAGCCGCACAGTACAGGATCGAATGTGTATCAACGAGATCCTCGCTGCTCTCGAAGAAACTCTTGAGCTGCGAGTCCAAGGCACACACCAGCGCCCTATTTTTTTTGTGCATGGGTAACCGTGGTAATCGGGGTCTAAGTTCGGCTGGAGTGGACCTATACTCGCGTAATGCATCCTCCAGTGCGCTCCTCAGTCGGTCGTTGCACTGGCTACTTACTGTGTCAACCCTATCATGCTCTTCTTCAACATGATTGGACCGCGGCGGGATGGCATCAACAGTTGACGCCTGTGCCGCAGTTTGTGTTGAAGTCGAGACGATATGGTTGCTCAGTACCTCTGAGCGCAGTCTATCAAGTGCGATATCGTCCAACCTGTGATTGCGTTGGATGACCCGCACCTGATCCGACAGTCGTTGGGCCGAAACGTTGACGGTTGGTTCCAGTTCCTGGAACAGAGACAGCATCCTATCGCGGTACGCAGTGAGGTTAATTGAGTTATTATTATTATTATTATCTCCTTTATTCATTTAAATTCTTATAAATTATATTTTTAAATATTAGTATAAAGAAATATAAAAACATTTAAAAATATAAAAAATAGTAGCCCGCCGGTATCGGGAACAGGGTCCAAGCTACCGGCGGTCAGGGCTCCAGAGAGAGGAACCTCCTAACTATTCGGGCCGTGTCCAGAAGTACCGCTTTCTGGATCAAGCCCTTGATCCAGCTGCCCAACGAGAGCCTCCTCAGGTGTTGGTCGAGGCTCTTGGCAATTAAACCATTGGCTGTCACAACTATCGGCACAATGATCGCTGAGTCCACATCCCACATGTCGACAACCTCGTGAGCCAAGTCAAGATACTTGATTTGTTTATCTTTCTCGGCTTTCACGAGGTTCCCATCATGCGGGACGGTTATGTCAACAATCATTGCGCGCCGCTCTGATCGATCCACCACCACTATATCAGGCTTATTGGCAACAATAGTCCTGTCAGTGATGATGGATCGATCCCAATATAATGTGATATCACCATTTTCGAGAACTGGGTCGGGCACATACCTGTAGTACGGCACCTCCGATTCCACAAGGTTGTATTTCAGAGCAAGTTGCTGATGGATTATCCTGGCTACAAGGTTGTGTCTATGCAAGTACTCTTCGTTAGCTAGACGAGAACACCCGGAGATAATATGCCTGATTGATTCTCCCGGCCGGTGGCATGCCCGACAGATGTCAACCGTGCCGTCTTTCACAATAAATCTCCGGTAATTGTTCGTCATCATAACTTCGTCCATAATTGCACAGACAAAACCTTCGGTTTCCCCAAAGAGGTCACCGAAACGCAGCCAGGCTACGGACGCTAATAGATCAACATCGGGTCCATGTAGGGCCCGGAAAAAGCGTCCGTGAAGCTCCTTACTCTGCCATACCTCCATGCGATCATTAGTGTCAAGCACTACTGGCTTGCGCCAGTTCTCTTTAGCCAAGGAGAGCGGGGTGAGGCCCTTGTCCACGGCGACTACATCTCGATGCATCCCCACGTCGGTTTCTAGAAAATATTCCCTGAGACTGCATATCTCGCGATTGTGGAGGGTCTTAGCGTTTAAAAACCCTCGACCTCCACACTTTCGCGGGATATACAGCCTCATTACCGATGACCGTGGGTGATGCATTCGATTTGCAGTCAGCAACGTACGGACCCTCCTATCCAGGGCGTCGAGTTCGGTCTGAGTCCATTTGAGTATGCCAAAAGAGTACATCAAAACCGGCATGACCCAACCGTTGAAGGCGCGCACCTTATTTCCGCCTGATAGAAGACTATTAAGTACTTTTTTCAGGCGGCCAAAGAAGCGCTCCTTCAACGATTGCTTCATGTCAGTAACATTGATGCCTAACGCTTCCGACATACCCAAATACTTATAGGTTTCGGATGCGGAGAGGGTTCTAAGGTTTATGGAATCCGAGAGTTGGGTTCCCACGGATTCAACAATCTCCCCTCGCTTTACATGCATGACCGCACATTTGTCCACACCAAATTCCATCCTGATGGCGCTACTGAAAGTTTGAGTTACTTTCAGTAGCTCCATTAGTTGCAAATTGTTGGGGGCAAAGAGTTTTAGGTCATCCATGTAGAGGAGGTGCGATATAACCTGACCACCTCTCCTCAGCCGATAGCCTAGACCTGAATCCTCCAGCAGCGTGCTTAGGGGATTCAAGGCTAAGCAGAACCAAAGCGGACTCAAACTATCACCCTGAAATATGCCTCGCTCGATCCTTATCGGTTCGCTATTCCTCTGAATATTTCGACATCCTGGATATCGAAGGACCGTCCTCCATTGCCCCATACACGACATCAGGAAGGTGCGCAGAGTTGCATCTACTTTGTACAACTCCAACACCCTCATGAGCTATGTATGTGGCACCGAGTCATAGGCCTTCTTATAATCTATCCAGCATGTCGACAGATCCTTTCGGGAACGACGAACCTGTTGGCTAATGGCCATATCAATGAGGAGCAGCTCCTTAGTACCCCGGGACCCGTTCTTACATCCATTTTGAGAGACAGACATGATGGAGTTGGTGTCTATATGTTTGTTAATTTTAGTTCTCAAAATGGATGTAAGAACTTTATAGACCGTCGGTAAACAAGTGATCGGTCTATAATTTTTGGGATCTGCGGTACTACCTGATTTATGGAGCAGGTGGGTTATTCCTGTCGTTAGGAACTGGGGCAGCGACCCTGACTCTAAGGCTGACTGGAACTGGGATGCCAAGCAGGCGTGCGACCCTTGGAACCATTTTATCCAAAAGTTGTGCAGCCCGTCCGGCCCTGGAGATTTCCAGTTAGGCAACGGTCGGACTGCACGAGCAACATCTTGGGGGCTGATGGTAAGTACCCCCATTTCTGGTATTAGATCGCACGCTCGCTCAATCTTCCCGATCCAATCACCCTCGGTGTGACTGACAGGCACCGACCAGATGTTTCGCCAGAACGAGCACATAGCGTCATCATCCGGTAGGCACGTGTCAGTAACACCTTGGTCCGGTCGCTCCCAAGCCCTATAAACCCACCTTTCATCACTCTGGAATGTGCGATTCTGAGTGTATCGCTCCACTCGCCGCCTGTACCGACGAATACGGTTCGCCCATGCATACACTTTCTGCTTCAGGAAGTCGATGCGCTCCGTGACACAAGATATATAGTCTTGAGGACTGATATCAGTCCCCAAGAATGCCCGTCTCACAAAGCGCATCACTCTAGGGCGAGTATTGCCCTCCCTGAAGCAGATTAGTTTGCCAATGAGCGCTCTGGCCCCACCAATACGGCGTTCAATTCTGCACTGCCAAGCTGGTACGGCTGGTTTCGGTCGTGTAGCTCTAGAGTCATTGGCAAATTTGACGTGAGCTACACGACATGCCGCTACAGCCGCGCAGTACAGAATCGAATGAGCATCGGTGAGGTCTTCGCAGCCATCAAAATAGTTTGACAACTGCGAATCCAGAACCGCCACCAGCGCCCTATTTTTGTTATGCATGGGCAAACGAGGTAAGCGTGGCCTAAGTTCGGGTGACATGAAGCGATATTCCTGAATCGCATCCTCCAAAGCACTCCTCAATTCCTCATTAAATTGGGTACTTACGTTTGTAGCCCTGTCATTACTCCCCTCGTCAGCATGACTTGTATCAGACTGCGGTAGTAGTACAGCAGTCTGCGACTGGGGAGTGATGACATGGCTACTCTGCATTTCACTTCGCAGGCGATCAAGTACAGTGTCATCCAACATATGGTTACGCTGAATGACACGCACCTGATCCGATAATCGTTGTGCCGAAACGTTGACAGCTGGTTCAAGCACCTGAAACAGAGAGAGCATCCGAACACGGTACGCGGTCAGATTGTTTCCCCCCTCTGTAGCCCCATAGTATGAGCGCATGACATTTTCATTGATGGATCGTGTCCATCTCATGCGCTGCACACTTCCGCCGGGAGCTGGGACCCTATCAGAGGCCGGTGGGCCTCGAGGTCCTAAGCCGTCCGGCGGCCGGCGTCCTCCCCGTCGACGAGCAGGTGGTGGCGTCGTGGGCGGAGAGAAGTACTCGTCGCTCGAGCTCGACGCAACTGCCGCGGTCGGTGTCGTCACAGCGCTCACAGTGGGGCTGGGTACCGGCGGCGGCGAGGCGGAGCTGAGCGAAGAGTCCGGAGGTGTTAGGCGTGCACGTCTAGCGGCGGCAGATCTTGTCAACATTGTCTTGTCCTGTATTTATTTAGTTTTAACGGAGGTGACATGACAGATGTCACCTCCGGTTCGGCAGTTTTTGGTGTAATTTTGTTCGATTATGGTTCATTGTGAATATTTCTTTTTAGCGATGTTTAAATGGCGTTTTTGGGCTATGGCTGTAGTATTTCCAGATGATTATCACTGATCTCGTATAACTGCTTTTAGAAAATAAATTAAACTGAAAATTGTTTGACTTGTTGACATTGTTTTATTATTATTATCTCCTTTATTCATTTACATACATCTTATTTTATTGAATTTTTAAATATTTCTTAATAAATAAAAGTAAGTATAAAAAACATTTAAAAATATAAAAAAATAGTTGTCCGCCGGTGTCGGGAGCAGGGTCCAAGCTACCGGTGGTTAGGGCTCCAGAGACAGGAACCTCCTCACAATGCGAGCCGTATCAAGGAGTACTGCCTTCTGAATCAGGCCCTTGATCCAACCGCCTAACGAGAGCCTCGATAGATGTTGATCGAGGCTTTCGGCTATCAGTCCATTGGCCGATACGACAATCGGCACAATGATAGCCGAGCTCACATTCCACATGTCAACAACCTCGTGAGCTAAGTCGAGATATTTAATTTGTTTCTCTTTCTCAGCTTTCACGAGGTTCCCGTCATGTGGAATGGTAACATCGACAATCACTGTGCGGCGCGCTAATCGGTCTATCACCACTATATCAGGCTTATTGGCAACAATAGTCCTGTCAGTAATGATAAACCGATCCCAGTACAATGTGACATGGTCATTTTCAAGAACTGGGTCGGGCACATACTTGTAGTACGGTACCTCAGAATCCACAAGTTTATATTTCAAAGCAAGTTGCTGGTGAATAATCCTAGCTACTTGGTTATGCCTGTGCAAGTACTCGCCGTTAGCCAGACGAGAACAACCAGAGATAATATGTCTGATAGACTCACCCGGACGGTGGCATGCCCGACACATGTCAACCGTCCCGTCCTTCATAATATGTCTCCGGTAGTTATTCGTTATTATTATTATTATTAACTTTAATATTTTTGCAATATATATTCCCCAGGACAAACACTCGTCGAGTCAAACTTTAATTAACGGCTGCAACTTGTTAATTAACTTGTACATTTAATTACATGAGCACATTTTGAATTTGTTTTTTAGTTAGTTTAATAGAGATGTGTTGCTACTCCTGCCTGTGAATATTTTAAAACCGTCGGGAACATATTTAAATTAGATTAATTATGTAGACTTGACTTGAATAATGCAACAGGATGATTTAAAAACAACCAATAATGCAACAGGATGATTGAAAAACTAGTCGCATAACAAAAATATCCATGTCAGTAAAACTGTAAATGCCTACTCAGGCAATCGCAGTACACTGATGGACATAGGCCTCTCCCAGGCTGCGCCACAACACCCTGCCCTCCGCCTCCCGCAGCCAGTCTGTCACAGTCACCTTCTTAAGGTCGTCGGTTCATCTAGCTGGGGGGGCGTCCCACACTACGCTTGCCAATATGCGGTCTCCACTCTAGGACTCGTCTGCTTCAACGGCCATCGTTTCGGCTGGTCGACAAACATGACCAGTCCACTGCCACTTCAGTTTGCTTGCTCTGCAAAATATACCGGTTACTAAGGTACTTTTTCGGATAACTTCATTCCTGATTTTATCCATCAAAGAAACTCCGAGCATTGCCGCCGAGCAGCAAAACTGTTCGTACGCTTGTTAGCTTAGGTATATAGATTCGTACTATCATAGCATGTCATCGATCTAATTGGCACCAGCAGAGTCTTTATTCGGCTTAAGTAGTCTTTGGTGGCTAATGATGCAACTGAATCGTTTTATGTCTTGGTGTAGTTAGGCGACATGCAGTTAGAGCATAGATATAATGGAGCTTTCAACGGGTCATTCATATAGTACCTACCTACATTTTGTAAGCAAAAAATGAAAGCGTGATATGTATTTTTAGAATTTAGACTGCCTAATGAAATTTAGATTCTGACTAATGTAAAAAATGTATATACCAAACATTAGTATAAAACCTTTTATCTCTTAAACCCAACTTTATTTTAGCATCTGCGTAAAACTGGGTTGCCTACCCACGCATATAACAAAATAAATTAAATTGTTGTACGACAAAGTTTTGGTAGCCATAAGCCAACAAAATGGTTAAAAGCCCGTTTTATCGGCTGTGAAGTTATCATCAAACACATTATCTACAAACTTTAGACATTTATATGGCTGATATTATGGAGAACTCGTCCAAGTATAGATATTGTTAAGAAGTAGGGACTAATAACTCTTATAAGATTTGAAGACGTAGCATAATCAGCCTATAATGTTCCCCCTGCTGGGACACAGGCCTCCTCTCGGTGAAAGGGAGTGGGCCATAATCCACCACGCGGCCCCAGTGCGGGTCGGTAATGTCACATGTCTTCGAATTTTTGGTTCTAGGACATGCCGGTTTCCTCACGAGGTTTCCCTTTACCATTTTGAGAGCAGTGGTAATGAGATAATTTACACAAAGTAATTGCCTGTCTGGATTTGAACTTACGACCTACAACTCGTAAGTTTAAAGTTTGAAGACGTGTGAAGAACTAATTAACAATTAAAACCAAGTTTCCAACATAATAATTATGTTAGTTTCATTCTCGTTCTTCTCCATAGATCACGTTATGGAATACACAAGAAGCTTCAACTTTCTGACTAACTAGCGGACTCCTTAACCTTAACAATTCAAGTGTCTGTAAATGGTTTAATTGAGTTTGAGTTTGTCTGTAGCTATGTCCTTTCTGGAGTTTTTAATCTCGCAATTGATTTTATTTACTCGAAATAAGAGGAAAGGTTTGTTATTGGCTAACATGGGTGTGAGTGCTAAGTAAGTACCATTTCCTGGTATTTAATTTATCGAATCAATATTCGTAAACAAACATTTTTAGGGTTCCGTACGCAAAGGGTAAAAACGAGACCCTATTACTAAGACTCCACTGTCCGTCTGTCTGTCTGTCACCAGGCTGTATCTCATGAACCGTGATAGCTAGACAGTTGAAATTTTCACAGATGATGTATTTCTGTTGCCGCTATAACAAAAAAAATACTAAAAACAGAATAAAATAAATATTTAAGGGGCCCCCCTTAAATATTTATTTTATTCTGTTTTTAGTATTTTACAACAAACGTGTTTTTTTCGGCGTTTTTGCCTTGTGGTACGGAACCCTTCGTGTGCGAGTCCGACTCGCACTTGGCCAGTTTTTTTCTATTCATTAACTTGTTAGTTTTAAATGTTGCTTTAATATTGTTTGTGTTTCCTGTGCGTGTCTAAAATAAAATATTTTTATTTAGATGGCCGATGGGGCCGAAAGGTTCTGGAGTGGCGACCTCGTACCGGAAGACGTAGCGTTGGAAGGCCTCCCACAAGGTGGTCCGACGACCTTGTGAAGGCCGTTGGATGCGAGAAGCACAGAACCGGTCGAAGTGGACGTGCTTGGGGAGGCCTAAGTCCAGCAGTGGACGTCTTTCGGCTGAAATGATGAAGTACACAGGGTGGCAGGGACATCGAGTCGTAAACTGAAACCATGAATTCCAGTACATGATTCTAGATTTCCTAGCGAAGAAAATTTTCGCCGGTTATCAATAAAAAAAAATCTGCTGTTTCATAGAAAAGTGCAATAACCACACGGTCAAAATGTAACAGTAATTATTTTTTTAAATAGCCTACAAAAAATTTCAACGCAGGTTCAGAACCCTATCCTGAATGAAATCCATGATAACAGAAGGCCAATTCTCGTAATTTAAAATGTTCAAAATCTAGTCGCAGTCTCATCTCGGTGACAAACAAATGTCAAAATATAGGGAAATTTAGAGGTACTCGTATTTTTGACAGATTGAGATTGAGATCAGACTGTAAACGTTTTTAAAATTACGAGAATTGCCCCCCCGCCACCAATTATACAGATATTTGATTCATTCACAAAATCACAAATCAATGCACTTTCTTGCACGCACTGAAAACTTTGAACTATTCAGTTTTCAAACCATAGTACAATCCCTTCGACATATTGCAAACTGTCTATAGTTTCTCTTCCGAATTTACCAGAATAAACACAGACAAAAACCCGCCCTCTATCGAGGCAGCTGTGATTGAACTGTCTGTCAAACTCCCCAAGAGATGGGTACAGTTCAGATAATAATTTCCGAAGTAAATTCTTAGTTCATTCACTGGCCCTGTCTGTTATCCCTTTAGAAAATAATACCTGCCGGTCGATTCTGTAAAAATCTCAACGTGAAAACTTAGGTGAAGTGAGTTTGTTTTTGCTAGGAATTGACACTATTGACAGCTCACTCCACGCTCACTTCACCTAAGTTTTCACGGTGAGATTTTTACAGAATAGCACCGCAGGCCCTTATGTCGGCAAGGATCAATAATCCAATGACATACGATACGAAAGAGCAAAATTAAATTACTAAGTCTCTTTTGTATTAAAAGGCTTTTTCGCTAAATCTTACGACACTTCAGGCTTTCGCTGGGTGGGCATAGAGGCACTATTTTTTTATATTTGATACTAGGTGCGCCCTGTGGTTTCAACCGCATAAGTCTCGATCCGGTGGTACTATCGAGATAAAAAGTATCCTATTTTCTACTCCAGGTCATAGTCTAGCCATGTGCCAAATTTCATCCAAATCCGTTCAGACATTTTAGCGTGAAAGCGTTACAAACAAACATACAAAAAATCTCGTCTCTCAAAAATCTTTTCTCTTTTTATAATATTAGTTTGGACTACACGAATGCAATCTTCTAATGTGGCGACATCTCAAAACATCGAGTTTTCTATGCTTTATTTTATTAAAATACAAGCCACGTGCCCTACGGATTTTCCATCGGCAAAAATTACGAACTACCCCTATCAATAAAATTACCATATTTAATCCCTTTAGCGGGTTAATTTTCAAAAATAGTGCTCATTTTCGGTAACCCAGCGGTTTAAGAGAATTACTGAATTCGAGATTTGTATTAAGTAGATTACCTACCGTATTATACACATAAACCTTCCGGAATAAATCCTCTCTGCGTTCACACAGACAGACGCGAAAAGCAACTTTGTTTAACATTATTTTATAGATTAAACATAATAATATCCTTGTCCTAGAAATACAAAGTACATAAGACAAAAAGCCTTGCGGTTCAATTACGGACCCTCCTCCCCTCACCCCGTCACTTTGGAGTGCATTCACCGTTGCTGGATCGCGTGCGGCGCCGATCCCGATAAACCATCGCAGCGGTAGACGCCCCATAAACCACCCATAAGTTTTAAAGACAGTGCAGTAATATGCAAAATATTATTGGCTTAATAAATTGTTGAATTACGTGTGCTGCTGAAGTAAACCACGGTGTTAACTAACAGCTAACCAAACTTCCGACTACATTCAATATTGGTCTAAGGACTGAACCAGCAGCGGGGTAATTGCGTACCTAACACACTATCACTAGCAATGGATTTTATTTTGACAGTTCAACAAAATTCATTGCGTTATTTACGTTGTTGAGCAGACAAATTTTTCGAACATATGAAGCAATGGATTAACAATATCCTTCTTCAAAGTGATTTAGATTCAGGTTGAAAGTGTCATATTTTATGCAAGGTGCAGGACACGGATACGCAATCTCGCGTGACTTTTCCCTTTCTGTCGCCCAGAAATATCACTCACACACTTACTAGTCTCTAGTAATTCTTCATCTCACCCAGCTAATGACTATTTACCTCGCAGGGTCTCACCCCTCCCCCACTGCGGCGGAAAAAAACCTAATAACATGAAGCTCTAACATGCTCTTTGCATTTTATCCACATAGATTTCGCAACCAATTCCTGAAACCAGATTGCACTACACCATGGTCACCCTATTCCAATGCACGACCTATCTCTATACGTGGCATATTTCTTGCAATAACCCTCTCCCTGCCTTGCACGTAATTAAATTCATGCATTGTGTTATTTCCATATTGAGGCAGGTCCTGTTTTGATATTTAGGTACAAGTACAATCAAGGCATTTTAGTACTTATTATGGTACCCACCCATAAATTACACCGTAATATATGGACTTGTTACGTAAGTAAGTTACGTTGCCGTGTCACACTTTGAAAGATATAGGTAGGGCTGGTGTTATTATGGGCACATAACATATTTTAGTTTTGGTTCCTGTGATGCCAAATCGTCGTTTAACTTCTAATAATAGTAAAAAATAGCAATTTTACAGGAGAGTGAAAATCTGCATAATTTTACATAGATCTGATAGAATGTAGTTACTTACATATTTAAGGCCTAAAACATACACAAGCGACGTAAGGCAGCAGGCGTGGAACAGGCGTGGCGCAGGCGTGCGCCGCTTCAAAACGATTTCATACAAAATGTATGCAGGCGACGTTTTTGAATTATACTGAAGCGACGCGGCGCAGACAACGGCGTGTCTAATAGATCCAATTTGAAGTGTACCTACACGAATCTAAGTATAAAAAATTCAAAGTCCTGACTGACTGACTGATATATCAACGCACAGCCTAAACCGCTGGTCCTAGAGACATGAAATTTGGAGGGTGTGTTCTTTGTGAAGAGTAGGTATCCACTAAGAAAGGGTTTTTCGAAATTCCAGCCCTAAGAGGGTGAAATTTCACGCGACCGAATTCGCGGGCATAAGCTAGTTATAAATAAAATAGTATTGTCATGGTAGGTAAAATTATGCAATTTTTCACTCTCCTGTAAAGTTGTTATTTTTGGCATAATGGTGTTACGACTTAAGCGACGAAATGCAAACGCACCTATGATGCCTCTAGTACGCCAGATGTACGGTCACCAAAAGAGATAAGTGACAGCAAACAGTTTATTTATCAAATTCAATTTCATTCGAAAACGTCCATAGGTTTCTTACTAAACATCAACTACACCCGACGATCCTGGTTACTTCTCTCTTTTGGTTACTGTACATAGTCGGCATTCACCACTACCAGCTCATCAGTTGGACTGCCTGCTTATATGTACAGTCCCGAGCAAAAGTATGTATACACAAGACTTGGCTTTATTCAAAGACGATTTCCTCCTTTATTTTTTAAATGAAATTTTATATTAGTAGGAACATACAACAAGGAGACTGTTCGCTGTAGATCTTATTATTAATCGAGTTTTATTAAAAAGGATATTAATTTATCACACCAGCACTAAATAAATAATTAACATCAATGTGGTCCCCTAAGAATAAGGCAGAGGACTACCTATAATAATTTATTCACTTTTCCATTAAGGTGCCACTATTCGATATTTTTTCCATACAAATTTCGGGAGAGTATTACTCCACTGTTTGACATTGAGCACCCAAAGTTAAGCATGTTATCGTTTTAACTTATTATTAATTGTGTCTGTACGGAAACAGAATAGTAAAATAAAAAACCATTAAAAAGTTATGAGCCCACAAAGATGCTATTTTTAACGTAACTTTGGGTGTAAACAAGTAATAAAAGAACTGTAAAATCTTAAAATCCAAGTCCGTACCGACAAAGATCAGTTATCGAAGAGTTCAATAAACTTTATTTATAATTGATTCATGCAGTGGGTTTTTCATAAAACTCGATCTTCCAAGGTACTTTTCGATTTTTTTTTACGCGCCTATCAGTTCGGAACGGTGTTTCTGAGCGTGAGAACTAGACGTTGTGCCTGTAAACTAGCGTCTAACTGCTCATCACTGATACTAGCTCTGTCAGACATGAAGTCAGGTGAGACAGCGTGCTTTTTGGCCATGACCACCAGTGAGTTCGAGCTCGCGACTAGTGTACTCTTAATATTTTAATGTTGTTAGTTTAGTTGTCAATTTTATTCTGCATGCTGTGTTCTCCTATAAGTGAAGGAGCTTACTTAATACCTACCTAATGTTGCCCTTTATAATGTTATGTATCACATATTGTGTACATCTTTTGTTGGCAATCCTAAATCAATAAATAAATAGGTATACCTGTGATGTATGTGCATAAGGCGGTAGGTTGACATATTTTATTATTAGACTTTTACCACCCTACCGCCCCTTTTGTTGTCGTAATAAACTTTGTACGGTACGGACGTGTTTAATTGTGCTCCTGCTAAATATCCCTAAGGAACCTAGATCCAGCTGGAATTAGGCTCGTACTTATCAGTGGCGACGAGGTGGTGCATCGATTCGCGTTGTGCAGTCGTATTTCACGTGGAATATAGTGCAAAAAAAAAAAAAAAAAAAAATGTCAGTGGGCAAGATCGGGCCGTTTGACGTCACCAAGGACAATTGGAAGTCATACGTAGAACGTTTGGAACAATATTTTATAGCAAACGATGTCAAAGACGCAACAAAAGTGGCTACGTTGATTACAGTTATAGGAAGTGATGCTTATGAGTTGATGGTTAACCTGTGTACGCCAGCCCAGCCGGCGAGCAAGACTTTTAAGGAATTGGTGGCAGTAATGCTAAATCATTTGCAACCACAAGCGAGTGTTCTAGCCGAGAGGTATAAATTTCGGCAGCGTAAACAGTGCAAAGACGAAACTATAGCGGATTACGTGGCGGAATTAAAAAGACTATCGAGAACGTGTAACTTCGGGGATTTAACAAACAATCTAAGGGATCAACTGGTGTGTGGCTTGTACGATGACGACACTAGGCAGCGGTTATTTGCAGAGGAAGAATCGACGCTTTCGTTTGAGAAAGCGTGCAAATTAGCTGTTACGATGGAGGCAGCTAGAACGGATGCAGCATTGGTAGAAGGAAAAGAACTAGAATCGAGTCAGCCTACATCGGTTTATCAAAATACAGTGGGAGCGAAACGAACATGGGAGCGTAAACAAAGCAGCGGACGGGCGGCGGAGGCGACGGCGGCGGCGCCGGCGGAGACAGGCGGCCCGCGAGCACAGGCTCGCAGCGGCGCGCGCTGGCCTCGCGACGCCACGCGCGCGCCCCGTGCGCCCGGCAGCCGCGGAAACGTTAACAATACGAGTTCAAGTTCCAAGTTTCCTTTCAGTGGGGGAAATTGTGAGCGGTGTGGTGGCAATCATCTTGCCAATGCTTGTAAATTCATGTATTATGTTTGTCGAATTTGCAATGTAGAAGGACATCTGAAAAGGATGTGCCCAAGAGTAAGGAAAGAGGATTCGGTGAAATGTGCACGTCAAAACTATGTGCAGGATGAGGTAGATAGTTATTCGAGCTCGAACGAGAGTGAGGAGGTAATTATTCATTCTATTTCTCAGAGTAGTGAAAATTTAAAGCAATACAGCCCATATTATGTCACTGTTTGTATTAATGGTAAAAACATTAAGATGGAATTAGATACAGGAAGTACCATATCGTGCATCAGTTACGATAGTTATTTAAAGTTGTTTGCAAACTGCCCGATTGAAAAATGTAATCTATTGTTAAGATATTACACCGGGGAGCTAGTAAGGCCAATGGGAAAAATAAAGGTATGTGTGCAATTTAAGAACAATTGTAAGAGTTTAGATTTGTTTGTTATAGATAAAGGTAAAACTACATTATTCGGACGACAATGGTTGTACGAATTAGGTATTACGTCACCGCTTACAGATTGTTTAACGCTAGAAAGTAAAGATGTTGGTTTTAACTTAGAGAATTTCAGTTCCAGATTTTGTGAGGTGTTTGCGGCTGGTTTGGGACGGTTTACGGGGGGAGCGGTGAGCCTGCGTGTGCGCGAGCCCGTCGAGCGCGCGCTGACCCAGCTCGTGCAGGACGGAGTTATAACGCCTGTTGAGACTTCGGATTGGGCTACACCTATAGTGCCAGTGGTAAAGAAAGATGGCACAATTCGGGTATGTGGCGATTTTAAACTCACTTTGAATAAATGTCTAGAAGTGGACCGTTTTCCTTTACCTAAGATAGAAGATCTTCTTGCCAAGCTGCATGGGGGTAAGCGTTTTTCAAAAATTGATCTGTCGCAAGCTTATGCACAATTAGAATTGGATGAGACGCGTAAGTATACAGTAATTAATACTCACAGGGGCCTTTTTAGGTATAATCGTTTAGTATATGGGTTATCATCTAGCCCGGGGATTTTTCAACGAAAATTAGAACAATTATTTGCGGATATTCCTCGAGTTGGTGTTTTTCTTGATGACGTCATAATAACGGGGGAAGATGACAGGCAACATTTATTGTATTTAAATATGGTTTTTGAACGGCTTCGAAAGTATGGGTTAAAAATCAAGAAAGAAAAATGTACTTTCTTTGCAAAGTCCGTTACATATTTAGGTTACGTAATCAGTCAAGACGGGGTGCATACGTGTCCAGATAAGGTGGAAGCTATTAAAAGTGCACCGATACCTAAAACGGTTACAGAACTAAGGTCATTTTTAGGATTAGTTATGTATTACGCAAAATTTATACCTAATGTCAGTACTTTACTGGAACCTTTGTACAAGCTTCTAAAAAAAAATGCAAAGTTTGAGTGGAATCGCGAGTGTGATGAAGCGATTAATAAGGTCAAATTATTGCTAGTATCCAGTGATGTGCTGGCACATTACTCGCCAGATTTACCGTTAGTTTTAACAACGGACGCAAGTTCCGTGGGCATAGGCGCAGTAATATCACACTTAATGCCGGGAGACGCGACGACAGTCAACACTACTAAGGAAAGACCTATTGCTTATGCATCCCGCTCTCTTAACGCAGCAGAGCGGGGTTATGCTCAAATTGAGAAAGAGGCACTGGCCATAGTCTATGGTGTACGTAAATTCCACCAATATCTGTATGGTAGAAAGTTTATTTTAAGGACGGACCATAAACCGCTAGTTTGTATTTTTGGAGAAAAAACAGGTATACCCGTGATGGCCGCGAGTAGAATGCAGAGGTGGGCGGTGCTTCTTGCGGGATATGATTATGAGATTGAATATGTGCCGACCGATAAGAATGGGGCGGACGCATTGTCTAGGTTGCCTTTAGAAAAAAGCGTATGTACGAAAGTTGAAGATAGTACTTATTTGAACTTTGTCCAGAATTTTGTGCCGATTACTAGGTTGGCTTTGAAAGAAGCAACAGGGTCGGATAGCTTATTGAGACACATAGTTTTGTATTTAGAGTCAGGTTGGCCGGCCAAATGCAGCGAGGAGGAAGTACGACCGTATTGGACTAGGCGCGCGGAGTTATACTTGGATATGGGATGTGTTATGTGGGGGTACAGGTTAGTAGTACCAACAAAATTACGGGAATTAATACTAAAGGAGCTACATCTGGGTCATTTAGGTATTGTTAAAATGAAAGCCGTAGCGCGTAGTTATGTGTGGTGGCCAGGTATTGATACGGATATTGAACGAGTTTGTAAAGAATGTACCACTTGCATAGAGGAGAGTACAGCCCCGCCCAAGGCACCTGTCATGCCCTGGCCATACCTAACGGAACCCTGGAGTAGGCTACATATTGATTTTCTTGGACCTTTTCATAACAAAACATTTTTTGTTATCATAGACTCCTCCACAAAATGGATAGAAGCATTTCTCATGCCTCGAACAACAGCATCGGCAGTAATTAAAGTTTTAAGGGAGACGTTCGCCCGTTTTGGGTTGCCCCGGGAAGTGGTTTCAGACAACGGTCCCCCATTTTCTAGTAAAGAATATGCTGAATTTATGCAAAATAACGGTATTAAAATAACCTTCTCGGCGATCTACCATCCCTCTTCTAATGGAGCAGCAGAAGGGGCAGTTAAGCTTTGCAAGAGGGCGGTAAAAAAATCCCTTCGTGATGGACAGGATATGGAAGCGGCACTGCAAACGTATTTGTTAGCTTATAGAAATGTTGAACATAGTACCACGGGGGTATCACCAGCGACTTTATTACAAAAAAGAAATCTTAGGTCTAGATTGGATATGATCAAGGGTGATAGGATAGTGGAAGATCGGGTACACAGCAGGCAAAAGCAACAAGTGGAAAACGCAGGAGGTATCGCACGAGAATTTAGGAGGGGAGATAGGGTATGGATGCGTAATTATACCGGGGGAAGGAAATGGTGCAGTGGCAAAATAAAAGAAAAGTTGGGATCTCGTAATTACATGGTAGTAGGGGAAAACGGTTCACACTTTAAGAGACATGTAAATCAGTTAAAACATAGATCGAGTGCAATGTTTGAGTGGCCAGGGCCTGAAGTGGAGTCCGACAGGCGTGTAGTCCAAGCGGCGACGGCGGATGGGTCGGGCGCGCACGGCCCCAAGGTTATAAGTTTAAAGACTGACTCTGCCCCCCCGGCAGAACGTTCCAAGCGAGTTCGTAAACCAGTTAAGCGTTACGGTATAGACACAGATTAAAAGTGTGTTATAGATAATTACAGATTAGCCTTGGTATAAGTGCCTGCCTATTGAAATTGTTTATTTTTTATGGTTAATTGTTAGACCTAAGTATAATTTAAGTGGGGGGGTGTGATGTATGTGCATAAGGCGGTAGGTTGACATATTTTATTATTAGACTTTTACCACCCTACCGCCCCTTTTGTTGTCGTAATAAACTTTGTACGGTACGGACGTGTTTAATTGTGCTCCTGCTAAATATCCCTAAGGAACCTAGATCCAGCTGGAATTAGGCTCGTACTTATCAATACCCACATTTCGTCAGTTACCTATATTTAAATCCCATATAATAGAGGCAAGCCTATTGCCATCTATAAACAAGCATGAGGTCTAGCAATTGTTGGGTTTTTCTTCAGGAATGTCTGAGTAGCAGCCTGGAAATATAATATCCATTGGAAATAAGCCCTGGCTCTATCTAACCAAGTCATCATCATCATCTGCCTAGCCTTTCCCCAACTATGTTGGGGTCAGCTTACTGTCTAACCGGATGCAGCTGAATACCGGTATTTTGCATGGAGCGACTGCCTATCTGACCTCCACAACCCAGTTACTGGGTAATACGATACCCCTTGGTAAGTTGGTAAGACTGGTTGTCAGACTACCTGTAACAACTGTCAAAGATCCACAAATAACATTAAGTAAACACGCACAACGGACTAAATGGGAGTCTAAGTGCGGAGAAGGGAGTCCTATCCTCATCATCATCAGTAAGTAAACAGTAAGTCAATAATAATAATCTATTTTTTTAATACTGGCTCTAACCAAGTATTTAAAAAAACTAGATTCAGTAAAATAAAGCAAAATTATAATTTAGATAAAGCAATACAACACAATAAAGTAAACAAGATGTTTGACCACCCCTCACTCGACCCACATGGTGGATTACGGCCCCCTCTTTCTCACAGGGGATGCCTGTGTCCCAACAGTGGGAACATTATAGGCTTATTATACTAAACAAAATATTTGCAAACTGTTATTTTAATTTTTAAATATACTGCATTTTTCAATTAGGCCTACTATGAAAGGGATTGCGACATTCCATATACATTCACAGTACTTGTTTTTCCACAATTAATTAGCATGAATCATTCATAACACCTGGTTTAGAATGCATCATTGGATATACTATAATCTGCTCCTAGTACTAGTTATGACTCATCTAAATGACTACAAGCCCAGAATAGGATAAATAATTGAATGGTTTAACATGTTAATGCATGTATGGTAAAACATTCTATATTTAGATATAATTATTCATTCATTATAGTGTGCAAGAATTTATTTTATTAAACACTAGCTGCGCCCCGCAGTTTCACCTGCGTAAATGTCGATCCCGTGGGAATATCTGGATAAAAAGTAGCCAATCAAGTATGTTAATCTAGGGTGTCAGCTACCTCCATACAAAATTTTACCAAAATTGGTCCAACCATTTGAGCGTGAAGAAGTAAAAAATATATAAATACACACACACACACACTCACAAACTTTCGCCTTTATAATATTAGTTTGATTTTTGTATAAATTTTTTGAGTGGATAATTCATAACAGGTATTAAGTATTTAATATTTGTTGGTACAATGCCTTGGCAGTAAAGAACTTTAATGCTTGTTCAAATTTTAATGCTTGTGTTATGAAATCTAAACCATTTTAAGTTGTGGTTGAATCAATTTTTATTTTCACCTTTTATGTAGTGACTGCAGAGTCAACTCATTTGTCTCATATCTTCAAATATATGTATTGCTCCTGATAACCTACTTCGCAAGAGATCTAAACTTATTTCTGAAATATTGTAGAGCCGCTTTTGAGTTTGTCTTTAAGTTTAATTTAGAAAATTCAATCTGCATGTTGAATTTTAAATTAAATACCTAACAGTAAAAGATTTAAAGAGCTTCACAATAATAATTGACTTAAGTAATTAACATTATACTCTGATAAAGAAGTTAATGTAACACTAACATATCCAGAAGTATTATAAACAAGTTTATGTACCTATTTTATTTAAAAGATAATGTTTTATGCACAATAAGTGCAATAAAATGTATAAAAGTCTTAATAGGTAAATAAATCTTAATGAAAAACATGAACGAGACTTCGTCAAGGTATGTTAGATGCTGCAAATAAATGTAAAACCTAGATATGCATCGAGCAGAACTGCTGGTCGATTTCAAAACACTGAAATGTCGACCTTCGAGAGACTTCGCAACAATAACTAAAAATCAGCCGAACACGTACCTTTCTCGTGGTTGTAGAACGCACGCACAGATAAACTATATATTTAAATAGCTTTTTGTCGATGCTCTCACTACTTCAAGTCATGAACTAAGTAGGTAACGTCTACAGCCTGAAAAATCAATAACACTGCCCCGAGCTTATTCGCCCGTTCTTTTCCATCAAAGTTACAGCTCATAATAATCATCGTGCTGACTTACCTCTCCACAGGTTTGAAGGGAAGATCTTCGGGAACCCGGGATCGAAGTTAATAGCTCTTAATGATTCAGAATACTATTTTTATTTATTTATTTTTCACCACAAGTTACAACAAAGCAGACTGACAATCATCTGATTTGACAGATGTGTGACTTTTGCGACCCGTTACACGAAATGAAAGTTCAATTGCCTCATCTACGTTCCGTTTCAAGCGCGTTGAATGTTTCAATCCCAACCCACGTTCAATCGTTTTTAGGGTTCCGTACCAAAATGGTAAAAACGGAACCCTTATGGTGAGACTAAGTCTGTCTGTCTGACTGTCACAGCTGGATATCTCAAGAACTACTAATGCTAGTTTTAGATGACGTTTGCCCAACTATTTTGCAAATAAGAAAGAAATAAAAATATTTATGTATATTTTTTGCAACAGGGAATGCAAGGGGGTCTAAAACCAGGATCGCCCAGAGGACACGGTGGAGCACACGGTGGCGGTCTGCCCCGCTTGGGCGGAGCACCGCCGTGTCCTCGTAGAGGCGATCGGCAGCGGCGGCGACCTCTCGCGCCCGGCCCTGGTGCAAGCCATGGTCCGGGGCGAGAGGGAGTGGGAGGCAGTCACCTCCTTCTGCGAAGCAGTCATGCTAGCGAAGGAGGTGGCGGGACGGCTCAGGGAGAGAGCCTCCCGTCCCAGCCGCCGCGGGAGACGCTCCGGGCGTCGGGAGCCGCGCGACCGGCTCCCGGCCACCGTAGGCGCGGGCCTGCGGGCGGAGAGTAATGGGTAGCTCACCGTCCGATCAGGACCAGGCCCGTGCCGGACGGCGCGTACGTGTTCCACGCGCGCCTCAAAGAGATGTCAGCATCGAGGAGGGGCCCCACAGGGCCGAAGCCTGCCGGGTCAGCGGGATTGTCCGAAAGGGTTACCGCTGGCCCGGAACATAAAGGGCTAAGGAAGGAACACGGGTGGGTTTTAGTCAGTAAGAGTCTGACACTCCCTTCCGCTCCACCCAGAGCGGGAGGGGTCATTACACAAAAAAAAAAAAAAAGGGGGTCTAAAAAATTCGAAGTGGGGCTACTAGTGCATGTGGGGTATCATGTGAAAGAGCGCAGTTTGCACATTCTCAAACATTTTTTATTTTTTTTTAGGCCGCATATTTCGACTTTTGATGAAAAATGTAAAAAAAATACCATTCACCCCCCTTATCTCCGAAGTTTGCAAAGAGAAAAATCTGAAATATTATTCTATGTGATAGAAGTTTATGTAAAGATTACAGGAAAAATAAAACGAAGTCTCTAAATAGCACACTTTTTCAGAAATCATTAACAAGTTACATTAGTTCCACTATCGGTCAAGAGATGGCGCTGACATAAATCTGCAATATTCTACACCGCAGTGCAATGTTAAAATCAAAGAGTAAAGTAACTATATAGTTAAAATTCTCTGATGATTAAAGGCTTCGTCCATGAAAATTTAAAAACATGATGGTACGGAACCCTCGGTGCGCGAGTCAGACTCACTCTTGCCCGTTTTTTTTTATGTATGTTCCCCTTCGATCAATAATAGTATTGATCGAAGATGTTCCCTGATTAGGTACTCAAGACGGCTAGACCGATTTCAAAAAATATTTTTTTATTTGAAAAGGTATACTTTCCAGGTGGTCCCATTGTCATCAGCGGTGCTATTCTGTAAAAATCTCACCGTGAAAACTTAGGTGAAGGAAGCGTGGAGTGAGCTGTCAATAGTGTCAATGCCAAGCAAAAACAAACTCACTTCACCTAAGTTTTCACGGTGAGATTTTTACAGAATCGACCGGCAGGTCAGGATCTGATGATGGGATCCTGGAGAAATCTCGAAGGAACTCTTCAAATATTATAGGCACACCTTTAGCGATTTGGGTGTTTTTTATAGTAACTCGTGCATTTATTTGTTCTTGGAAAGCACCATTTGGAGAAGTGAAACTGATGATACAGACCACAGAGAAGAAAAAGTACCTACATACCTACCTAAAAAAAACACTAGGTACAAAGTAAAAATTAACTTTAATTTCGGAAGTCGGTGGCAAAATTAAAATACAGATCCAGACACAAATTTCCGAAATTAAAGTTATTTTTCACTTTGTAGTGTTTTTTAATTGGAAGTCGGTTTCTTTTGTTCATAAAAAGTTTTAGGATCGACGACTCAACGTCCATACATCGCTATTAGTCTCAATCTTGGTATTCAGCCCCTTTCCAGCAATGTCATCTTTCCCATCTATCAATTCGTTCCAGGGTTTTATAAGACAGAAGATAAATAAAACACAATAGTAAGGGAAAAAAATATTCTAAAACTTATTTCACCATCACATGAATCTAATTCAGCATGTTACAACATGTCTGTGAGTAACGTTTAAAGCTTTTACATCGATTTAGATGGTCCAACCAAATAAAATTGAGATGTCGAAGTAATCATTTATAGTTTTACTTTGCAGATGATTCGAATCTCTTCGAGACATCTCCCCAGTTTGCGATGTCGAATATTGCCTTTACGTAGTCCGCCCTCACATTTTTGTATTGCAGGTAGTATGCGTGTTCCCAGACGTCGATACCGAATAGGGGCACGAGACCTGGAACGAAAAGCAAGGAATTAAGATAAATTGTAAAGCTTCAGGAAGATTTTGGAAGATTGGCCTAGAATTTGGGGCAGCAATGGATGAAAAAAAAGGTTGCGACAAAATCAGAACTTCGTTTTACTGAAGTCGGGTAAAACAGAAGTAAGTACACTTGGGTGCCGTGAATTCCTGATCACCAGAGAGAGAGAGCCCTCGCGCTGTTCTCGCACCTAACATTTAATTTAAGTCATCAAAACTTGAGTGGTTAAAATCGACACAACTTTTTTCAATGATTTGACAAACGCTATTTATTGATTTATCTCCATAGATCGGAATAGGCTAAGTATATACCTAAAGTTTAAAGAACAGAGACGGAAATCGGAGACTTCCTTATGACAATTATTTTTTTACCGGTAATGTTAACCTATATTAAAAATATGTATTTTTAATATTGGTTATTTTTAAAGCATTTATAATGTTATAATGATAAAATAAGATATTAAAAGTTACATAATTAAAGTTCCAGTAAATATACCGGTAAAAAAAAATTGTCATAAGGAAGTCTCCGATTTCCGTCTCTGTTCTTTAAACTTTAAGTAAGCCTATTCCGATCACTGTTTATCTCACATCCTAGCGTAGATGTGCTGTACCTATTGATTTATGTGACATCGTAGATGTGTAGTACACAGCTAGTTTAATCACAGTTATAAGACACTTGCTGTCCCGCTTCCGAAGATTTGCGAAAAGCGAATTAAGGTAAAACGAGTGACGTTAGTGACGACACCCGACACGACCCGTCTGGTCGGAGAATCCTCTCTTTTCTATGGAAGATGAGTGAACTTTACACTCTGATCCTATTAACAGCAATATTTACCAGTGGTTGCTTGCAGAGGGTCCTGGTTTTGGCAGGTGGCAATTTGCAGCTTCTTCGTTAGTTTGTTGTAGCCCAACCAACCCCAGCCGGAGCCCTGCACGCCCACGGACGCCGCTGCAAGCTGGTTCTTCATGTTATCCCACGAACCAAAGTCCCTAGAATTAGTTAAAAGGATTTTAGAAGAAAACCTTTTAATTTCTTATTTGTTTTGGTTTTTACACAGATGATTAATTAGTAATGTGTGTGAAGTTTTCCAAACTAAAAACAACTTCTTGTGAAACTTTAGTATGCCTTTCACCAATAAAATTGTCAGTAGTACCACTTCGCCAATCGGATGACTTGACTTGCGTTTAATTTTGACACGTCGATAATTTTCATTCCCGAAACCAGCAGGGTAATTACCATTATCATCTTATCAAAACAAAAACTTTCGGGGTAACTGTGTAACACACTATCAGTAGCAATAGCTTTTTTTTCTTTTGCTTTTGTTTTTTTAACAATATTCATTGCGTTATTTACGTTGTTGAGCAGACAAATTTTTCGAAAATATAAAGCAATGGATTATGGATCCTTCAAAATGAAATTTAAATTGTTATTGATAGTGTGTTACGCAATTGGGGTGCAGGTGTTAAGGCACTACCTCGAAAATAAATCGTAGCGACTGATCTACTAAAAGCGAGCGAAAGTGATGCAATTACTTTTGAAACGCAAAAGAAGAGAGATGGCTATAAAGTGCGTGCGCTCGAAATAAAACGACATAAATATGCAAAAACGAATTTGCTCCTTTAAAAAAAAAAAAAATTAAAACTACTTAAGTAAACTTTGATATGATAATTCTCTATGTTTTAAAGTAAATTACATTGCATAACACTTAGGTAGCGTTCGCTGTGATGTTGAAAAATTAACAATATAGATATAACTTTGCAATTTTTTTGTATCGAGAAAAATTCATTGAATCGTGTATTCCTTTTACATGATACTAGACCAAAGAGTCAAAAACCATGAACCAAAATGTTAAATCCCTATTTCACATACTTAACAAGTTACACGAAATAGAAAAACCACATTTTTTTCAATATTATCATTTTAATGTGGTAAACTCTTGCCATTTAACAGGCATACTTACTTCAAAATTATTGTTTTTTTTTAAAGTACGAAATCACCAGTTTTGCCAATTAGTATGCCTATAAATATCTAATAGTGACTGAGTTTGACTGTAGCAATTAACACCTTCGAAGGCACAGAACAATACACTTATAGTGATGACTATAATTATTACCATTTAATGTCAGAGAAGGTGATAATTATGATATCTGACTGACACTAATAATGTTGCTGGTGGAGTGTAATGAATGACTGTACCCAGGGGGTGGGTATTAGGGTATTAGGGATATTCCCTGTGGATTATGTAGATCCCATGCATGCATAAGGGCGTGTTCCCACTATGTCGTTCTTTGGACGAATAGAGGTATGAGGAACAGGGTGTAAAGTTCACTCAGACTCTATAAAAAAGGGAGGATCCTCCGACCAGACGGGTGTTGTGTCTGGCGGGCAACTGCCCGATGATTCATGTCGGGCCGTTGTAAACTCCGCCTGCGCGATGCAAGATTTTGCGTGACGTGAGTATGAAGCGTTGTTCGCATGTGGCGTTTGTAGATTTATTGTCGTCACGACTTATCGTGACGTTTTTTTATCGTTTTACGACTGTCGTGCTAGCCGTTACCATTAGCTTGACAATCTGTCGACAGTGTCGACACTGCAAAAAAGTCGTGGACGTCAGTTAATCGTGTAGTCCTATATGTGAAAACCTCCACTTAATAAATACACAAGCCACGACGCTTTAAACGACACGATAATCTGTCGTCACGACATAGTGGGAACGGGGCCTTACGCATAACGCCTTTCCGTTCAATTCAAAACATCAATCCATGATTATTATTGATTACTACTAATTCATCATCATTCATTGATTTCTCAGTACCAGCCCGGAACCTGGATTTATACCTGGTTGATGGCAATAGGCTCGCATTGCATGGGACTTAAAAAAACCTGGTGAAATATGGGTGGTATACATTTCCAGTTTTAGCTGATCTCGCATTGTAGGTATAAGGTTTTGGGACAGTGAGAAGTCAGCTTATACTGGAAATGTATAGCTTGATATGTCGCCGTGCGTACCATTACACCTCTGGCTAACCCTTCGGGATTATAGGCGTGATGTTATGTTGTTGTATATCAGGTGCCTCTTATCACGTCCCGAATTTATCTCAATAATAGCTTAACCTGCCAAACTGCTATGCAGGTTATCTCAGCCATTGACGTAAAGCGGTAATTTCCACAAATTAAAAAGCAGAACAATACATAATTATAAACAAAATCAAGTCAAACTGATAAACTTACGAGTGATCACTGTGATACAGTATGGAAACCACTTAGGGTTGATTTTACCAATGTCAGATTTCTCTTATCAACAGTTTTTGCATGCAAAAATTATTCATCAGATCAAATTTATCTGATGTTGCTAAAATTAGCCCTAAGTATATTAAAATAAGATTTAAATTTACTTGAATTTAAAAAAACCAAAAACCACCCAAAAGCCTGACATGCAAAAAGTATGTATAAGGGACAATTTTTCATTCTTCAGATTTTTTTTATCTCAGGATAAAAATTCAATTACTTCTCAACAGCCTGTGTGAGGGGTCCAGAAGGCTTCCCACCATTGGGGGAGAGATTCTGCCAGAAAATCGTGTGGTTGATGTGACCACCACCATTGAACTTCAGCCCTGGTGCCAGGCTGATGACTGTGCTGATGTCACCTGAAGATAATATGGTCATAACAATTTAGAATTTTATACCCAAAAGATTTTACACATTTTTATTTTGAACAACTTTGGTAGCTCTGTCACTTGGTTTTTGAAATCTTGGATCAAGTGTCTGATCAGCACCCTGATTGCGTAACAAACTATCAATCTCAATCTGAATAATTTTGAAGGATATAATATATGTTCGAAAAACTTGTCTGCGCAACAATGTAAATAACGCATTGAATATTGCTGAACTGTCAAAATGAAACCCATTGCTACTGATAGTGAATTACGCAATTACCCCGCAGTTAAAGCGAATGTGTCAGGGAAGCCCACGCAAATCAAATTTTCTGACGTTTTTTGCTTTATGCAGGTCATTGTCAGGTTGTATGTTGTTCTAAACATAATTCGCGGCGGTTAGCTGTTGTGAGAGAATTGACATTGACCTATCATAGTGGCTTGAAGCAAGAATCTGTCCCTACAAAATGCAGTATACAACATTACAATGAAATGAAGACACTATTATATCCATAGGTTGTTAACAAACCTAAAATACAAAATCTGCTAGGCTAAATTGTGTATTACTTTACAATACCTACTAAAAACTTTTAACTAAATAAAAATAAAATCTCTTTACTTGTCAACAGCCTGCTTTAAACATTCAGAAGGGCAAGTTTCACATGGAGTGAGGCTTGGCCATAGAATAGAATGGTTCATGTGACCCCCGTCATTAAACTTTACCACACTGAGAAGCCCTATAACCGTGCTCGTATCTGCTGCTGCCAAAGTATTATTATACAATGTGGAGACATGTAATAAAGTATTACTGGTACAGATAGTCCCACCCACAAAGACACCCCCTACTTTTTTTCCTAATGCTTACAGCACAAGTGTGCAACATTCCGCTAGTGTTTTAGTTTTGTTGATACCTACACGCTAATTATTATTAGTGGGTAATTAGTGTGTATCGAAAAACTAAAACACTAGCTGAATTAACTAGCGCTAACCACTAACGATTACGAAGAAGAGTGGGGCGCGTCTTCGTGGATGGCACTATCTGTAGCAATGTTTTATCCATATAATCAATTTTAGGGAGTAACTATCAGAGGTTACAAATGGAGTAAAATTTAAAAAGGAATATTAGTCAAATCTCTGAAAGACTTTTAGTAGTTACCTTTAGCCTGTGCCTGAGTCAGTTTTTCTTCAGCAGCATTCAAGTTGTTAATGTATGTGGCATGATGCTTTGTGTGGTGCAAGCTCATGATCTCTCTGCTGATCACAGGCTCCAGGGCACTGTACTCATAAGGCAGCTCTGGGAGAGTGTGCTTCATGCGAGCTGCACCCACAGACCCACTGTGAACAGTACGACAGGTCAAAACAATAATACGCAATGACAACTTACTGCAGTGCAGCCGGCCGCCCGGCCTGTGACCGTTTTACATAATTACGCCATTCAGAGTTATATAATGCATTAAATGGTCAATGGGTCGTCTTAGGGGCGGATTAACGAGCATCTAAGTAAACAAATAAAAAGTGAAGCATACAAAAGAACTTGCGATCAATATCATGGTTCAAAATCACCTGAAAATTTATGTTTTTTTTGTAGGTAGTGCTGCATTATTTAGAAGATACTTACACCATAAACCGGCGAGTAGCAAACATTATGAAAGGCAGTGAAAGAAATGCAAAAGTTACTTTAAATAAATGTACCGGCGAACGATTACCCGATACCAATACAATTTATTATCAAAATGCAGACAGAATTACGCAACAATGTAGTGCAATTCTTTTCTGTCAAAGTCACGTCAAAGTTACACTACACATTGACAATTTGACATGACAAATAATGACAATCTCAAAAAAATGACAATAACGTTGTAAACCAGTAACCATAACTTTCGGCATCAGACATTTCGCCTTTCTCTTTCACACACATGCTACCTAAACCAATATTAGTTCTCCATCCTACTCAATAGTAAATAATGTATGCCATAAGTTGCTTTATCAATTTAAGACCGTTTCTACAAGAAACCATAAAGTTTTTTTTTTTTTCTTTAATCTCTTTCTCGATAACCAATATTTGATAAAAAACCATTTGATTTTAATGTTTTAATAAATCTCATTAATTACTAGCATTTTGCATATTGATTAATTAGTTGATTAGTACCCGCCTTGCCGAAAACCGAGGTGCCGCCGCCGCCCGCCCCGCCGCGTCGTCGTGCCTAGGCGAGGTTGCTGTCACAGAGCATGTATTTGTAGTTGCTGTCTGTAGCTGCAGAATCACAGAGTACTTTTTGATTGTATGTATTGTAGAATATTGCGACCAAAGACTACAATATGATGCTGTATAAATTGCGACTGAGCGCTGCGAGACCTCACGTAGTCGTCGAATTTTTCACTAGTGTGCGTACATGTACCGTGTGCACGTGAGCCGACAGTCAGTGTGTTCGTTTCGTTTGCAATTTGCATATTGTTACGAGACGACGAACGTACGACAGTGCTGTGTGCTGTGCTGTGAAGTTTTTGCCGATATTTATTGTGATCATATGAAGAGCTACTTTAATTTCCTTCGACATTATAACTTTTCTTAGATAATTAGGTGTACAATTAAATAATTAGACGTAGTCCAAGTGTTTCAAGCGTAGTGTGGACATTGCTATAGTAAGCGGTGCATTTGTTTATTTATAGACAGTCGCAATTTGCAGTCATGTAATTATTCCTGTGGCGCTAAAATGTCTCAGAAGGATACTGCGATACATTTGTTAGCCGGAGGGTGAGTATTGAGCCGCGGGAGGTCCGTGATATAATAAACACCCATTTTTGTAATGCGTTATCATGACAAATCTATATCATAATCTCGATGGCTACAGAACTCCGAAGTATTGGCACATGTGGCGAGACGATGTTTACGCCAGCGTTTTCACAGTGCCTACGCGTGGCTTACATGTACAATCTACACAAACAACTATAATTTTAAAATTTTTGATCTGCTCATGAACTTTGAATAAGCAAGCCAAGTTTCATAGTTAGTTTTGAACTATCATCACAAACATTGTTACATTAGTTTTCAGTTATTCAATCTCTATTTGTTACATAAATGCAGATGATAAACCACCTTGAGAATATAGATAACAATACCGCGTAATACAAATGAATAGTACTAAGTAGGTTTTTGTTGTTGTTGTTGCAAACTTACTCGCAAGTAGGTATACCCTGATAGTTTTTTTGACAGCTGCCTTAGAACATAACTATTCCAGATTATGTAAAAGTTAACTTTAAAATGCAAATAAATATATAAACTGGCTTAGCTTATTGAATTATCTTCTAAAGGACTTCTAACAGACATCCTATTACCATATGTATGTCAGTTTTAACAAAAAATATAATGGTTATGCATGATATTAAATTACGTTCATCTTACTATGTGATGGGATCGAATGTAATCGCTTCAAATTAATATACTTATTAAAAATAATCATTTTATACTATAGGTAAATCAGTATAGAAAAACCTTGCATCCACTCAAATTTATATCAATAAAATAAGTATATACATTATTTGCCAGGATACGGATTTGCCACCATGAACAAGATGTTAATGTTTTATTTCTGTAACATCGGTCGGTACTCATAATTGTATGGTGGTGGGTAGTTAGTTTACGTTTGTAAATATATCAGTCTGTCGTTGACCCACGTATTTTATTGACGTTACATTGGCGACGAGAACGGGATTTGTACAATTTCTTTTTTAATTTCCGAGGTTTCGTTTCGGTTTCGCGTGTGTCAAGATGCCTATTGGTAAAATTGAACCCTTTAATTTAAGCTCGAAACAGTGGCCGGCTTATATTCGTCGGATAAATCAGTACGTACGGCTTAACGAAATCGACGATGAATTGAAAGTACCTATGTTAATAACGGTCGTGGGGGAAGAAACGTATGCGCTTATGTGCGATTTGTGTTCACCTAGTTTTCCGGAAGACAAAACATATGACGAACTAGTGAAATTGGTAACGGAACATTTAGAACCACAACGATCGGAGATCGCCGAACGCCACGTGTTTAGGTTACGCCGGCAGCGTTCGGGCGAGTCCCTTACGGAATACCTACAGGCATTGAAACACCTGGCGTCTACGTGCAGTTTCGGAAAGTGCAAGTCATGTTCGACGCTTGAAGAAAATTTGCGCGATCAGTTCGTGTCCGGGCTGACAAGTGACGTAATGCGATCGAGAATCTTCGCGGAAAAAAAAGTTCAGTACAAAGAGGCAGTGGAGCTTGCGCTGGCTCTAGAGGCAGCGGAGAAGCATGCCGAGGTGAGCGGTACCACAGCGACGGCGACGGCGGACTCGGTAAAGCCAGCAGGCGGCGGCGAGGCGGGCGAAGGCCTGCATTACGCGCGCGGCGGACGAACGCGCCCGCGCGGGCCGCAACGGGCGCTCGGCAGCGGCGCAGGCGACGGAACAGCGGCAGCAACAGGCGCAGCAGGCGCGGCAGGCGCGGACGGCGCGCGGGCCTGCTGGCGCTGTGGCAAGGCGCATCCGGTCGAGAGGTGTCGGTTTAAAAATTACAGTTGTGATGAGTGCGGTCAAAAAGGACACCTAAAAGTGATGTGCAAACAAGTGCGCGGTAGTGGTGGTCGGCATAACTATGTGAGTGACGAATCAGAGGATGGTATGTTCAACTTAAATGTGGCAGCTCGAGGTAACAAACCATTTTTTATTAAACTGTCGGTTGATAACATTAATATGGAATGTGAAGTGGACACAGGAAGTCGTATATCAGCAATAAGTGAGGTTATGTACAAAGGTAGCTTTTCACATAAAAAGATGGAACCGGATAACTTAGTTTTACGTTGTTACTCGGGTTCAAGAATAGAATCACTCGGTTACATTGAGGTAGACGTTTGTCTAGGCGAATTTAAAGCTAAGTCGCTACGATTATACATTATTAAGGGTGGGGCGCGACCTTTGTTAGGACGAGAGTGGTTGCGCGCTTTAAAGATAACACAAATAAACCTCAATGAAATCATAGATGATGAAATAGTAAACAAATTATGTAAGGAATTCCCAGAAGTATTTTGCGATAAGTTAGGTACATGCAAACAATCAATACGACTACAGCTGTCCGATAAGCAACCAGTTTATGTGCGAGCGAGACCCATGCCGCTGGCACTGCGCGCACGTGTCGAACGGGAGCTGGAACGTCTCGAGGCTGACGGCTCCATCTACCGTGTTGACTACTCAGACTATGGAACTCCAATAGTACCCGTTGTAAAACAAAATGGGGACATACGCATTTGTGGGGATTATAAGATAACCATCAATCCAAAGTTAAAAAGAGATTATTATCCGTTGCCGCGTATCGAAGAGTTATTCGCAAATCTTAGTGGGGGAGATAAATTCACAAAAATTGATCTGAAACATGCTTATGAACAGTGTCTGTTGTCGGACGACTCGCAACCCTACACAGCCATAACGACGCATATGGGTACTTTTGTGTATAGGCGTACGCCTTACGGCCTGTCTGTTATACCGGAAAAATTTCAAAAAATTATGGAGGAGACGCTGCGCGGGGTGCCAGGGTGTGTAGTATTTTTAGACGATATTTGTGTGACGGGGGCCAACACGCTTGATCACATGAAAAATCTGAGAGCTGTACTCGATAGGTTACGTCAAATGGGACTTACTGTTAAATTAAGTAAATGTAGATTTATGCAAGATAGTGTGAAATATCTAGGTTTTATTATTAATAAGGGAGGTTTGCGACCGGATACAGAAAAATTGGAAGCCATTTCCAGCGCGCCTAAACCAGAGAACGGATCACAACTGAAAAGTTTCTTGGGGATGGTGAATTACTACGGGCGATTTATTCCTAGTTTGAGTACTCTATTACAACCATTACACAATTTGTTAAAAAAAAATAGCCGCTGGGAATGGGACTCCAAGTGTGATAATGCTTTCGTGGAGGCAAAGCGATCACTCCTGAGCGAACGTGTATTAGCACATTACGAGGAGGGGCGCGACCTGGTGTTGTCGGTGGACAGCAGCGCGTACGGACTGGGCGCCGTGCTGGCGCACCGCTACTCGGACGGGAGTGAGCGGCCAGTCAGCTGCGTGTCGCGCACTCTTAGTGCGCCCGAGCGGAACTATAGCCAGCTCGATAAAGAGGCGCTGGCTATTCTGTTTGGTGTAACGAAACATCACCAATATTTGTACGGAAGGCGTTTTACGCTACGCACTGATCACCAACCTCTGACTCATATTTTTGGGGCCAAGGGGGGAATCCCACAGACGGCTGCCAGTCGTTTACAAAGATGGGCGGCACGCTTGGCTGCATATGATTTCGACATAGAATTCGTGCGATCGGTGGACAACGGTCCGGCTGATGCGTTATCACGATTACCGTTAGCTCGGGAAGGTCGCTTCGTCGACTCGATAGATTATTTAAATCTTATAGAGGAGTCGCTGCCTATTTGTTTTAAAGATATCGCAAAAGAAACGGAGCGCGATCCATTATTGAGTAAAATTAAAGGTTACGTACTATTCGGTTGGCCGACAGCACCGAGCTGCGATGCGGAAAAACCTTTTTTTGCTAGGAAAAATGATTTTCTAGTAGATCAAGGATGTGTAATTTATAAATATAGGATAGTGGTCCCTCACGTGCTACAAAATAAAATATTAAAAGAAGTTCACGAGGGCCATCTAGGTATGAACAAAATGAAAACTTTATCGCGGAGCTACATATACTGGGCGAGTTTAGATCAGGACATTGAAGAAGTGTGTAGGTCGTGCGCTGCGTGCCGCACTGTGCAGGACGCGCCGCCGCGGGCGCAGCTGCATCCCTGGGAGTTCCCGCTGCACCCGTGGCAACGCGTACACGCTGATTTTGCAGACTGCGGCGGCGTACGATATCTTATAATAGTAGACGCACATTCTAAATGGATAGAGGCCCTGCCGATGCGCGGCACGAATGCAGCTTCTACTATTAAAGTATTTAGAAGTACATTTGCACGTTTCGGTTTACCATCGCAGCTCGTGACTGACAACGGCCCGCCGTTCACTTCTCAAGAGTTTAAAGCATATTGTGAATGTAACTGTATTAGACATACAACTTCGGCACCGTATAGACCCCAGGGGAATGGCGCGGCTGAGAACGCAGTTAAAACCGTAAAAAAGGCAATAAAGAGAGCGATGTACGAAGGCCAGGACGTGACAGTCGCCCTAAGTAGATTTCTTTTCCAGTATCGGAATTGTGAACACGCAACGACAGGTGTCTCGCCAGCAGTGGCGCTCCAGGGTCGGCGCTTGCGTAGCCGACTGGATGCGCTACGGCCGGATGTAGCCGCAGCGGTGCGCGCGAAGCAAGAGCGTCAGGTCACCCGTGCTTCGGGGGCTGATAGAGAATTCCGGGTTGGGGATGCAGTAATTGCTCGCGATTACACGGCGAGGGGGGACAAGTGGACCGAAGCCACAGTAATTAAGAAAACAGGGCCAGTTTCATACAAAGTTAGTGTAGGTAACGGGGTTGAGTGGCGTAGACATGCCGACCAAATTATTTCAGCAAGCAAAAATAGGTACTCGTTATCACGCATGAGTGACGTGGTCGTAGCAGAGCCTAAGGGCTCCGGGGCAGCCCAACCGGGGGTCGATAGCGGGGCCGAAGGTGAGATATTTGAGGACGCATCCAGCGGGGATGGGGATACTAAGGACACGCCGCTGGAAGAGTCAAAGTCGACGCCGCCGGTTCCACCAGAACGGCTTTCGTCGTCGGTATCTCCACCCCCACTGGGCGCGTCTGCTCGCGCACTGCGTGCGTTCAACCGTGCTAGACAAGCTGGCAATAATGAGCCACATTAGTTTTATAGTTATCTATTACATTGTTAGTTACTTATTTTAAGATGTATCTGTTGGATTAGTAGACTTGATGAGGAGAGATGTAACATCGGTCGGTACTCATAATTGTATGGTGGTGGGTAGTTAGTTTACGTTTGTAAATATATCAGTCTGTCGTTGACCCACGTATTTTATTGACGTTACAATTTCGATTTTAAAACTTTCATTACTCTAAACAAATTGAAGTGTAAAAAATCAAAATGTTACATTGCTGCAATTACTAGTTTCATCTGTCAAAAAACGGTTTACCTAATGCACAGGGCATAAAAATATAAATAAGTAAGTGTTATTGTAACCGAAAAAGAAAATCATTACTTAATTATTGTTATCCATTAGTAACATACAATCTAGAATGTATTTCATAATGCTAATTGACACTTATAATACCAACATCAAATAACTTTTGCACAATCTTTCATGAGTTTTTGTTTACTATGCATTTATGCAAAGGATTAATTCCTTTTCTTATAATTCCTATTGAGTGAGATAAATAATAAAAAAATACAACCAAATTGAGAACCTCCTTCTTTTTTAAAAAACTCAGGAATGGGGCAATAAGCTGAGAAAAAACTTTGCCACACAATAATGAACTAAATTGCAACATCCAAATTTAGTTAATACAATGTCAATGTAATTGTCCATTGACATGTATTACCTAAGTACAATGCACAATTGACTACTAAATCCATTTATACACAGCATACATTTTGTAGCCATCTAGGTACTGATAAAAAAAACTAGTACAGAATAACAAACCAGCTTCTTAATTAACATAATTTAGAATGTTATCAAAGATAAATTCACTCAGTACATCTACTAAATTTCATTCAACAAAACTTGATTTCATAATACTATGTGCTAGCCACATTTGATTATCCAATTTTACTTATCAATTCTCTATATAAAAGCCGGAAGGCCAATTCTGGGAATGAATAAACTTTCAAAATCTAGTTCCAATCTCATCTCAGCTACAATCAATGTCAAAAACATGTTAAAAATGTAGGTAAATTTTACTAGAAGTGATTTTGACAGATTGAGACTAAGATCAGAATGTGATCGTTCTTAAAAATACGAGAATTGCCCCCTCTGATCATATCTCTGATTAATTGGTGCACAGAGTACATTTTTGAATTGGGGTTCTGGCACTGACCTGTATTATACATTGTTTATTTTTTATTGATAAATGAAAACAATTATTTACCAGTACACACTCTATGTACTGGTAAATAATTGTTTTCATTTATCAATAAAAAAAAACAACTGTAAACTTCAACATGGGATTTAAAAACAGAATTGATGTTAATAACCAACAATGGCCAGTATTTAAATGATTTAAATAACAAATTCTCTTTTCAGAGTGGCTGGCACAGCCGGAGCTGTGGTAACATGTCCTTTAGAAGTAGTTAAAACTCGTCTCCAGTCCTCAAAGGGAGTTGGAATATCACCTCCTTCTCAGCCTCCACCTTCTGACAGCACTAACAATGCCAGGAAAATCTGCTCGAAGATCCCTAAACATCAGGTATGGACTGCCTATGATTAATTTTATAATAAGTTAATATTTTTTATGTAAATGGATACATTGTATGAAAAACTATTAGACATTTTTCGAGAACTATAATAATATGAATATCTTATAAAAGTTGATAAAATAATTATAAACACAGCAGATTATCAGGGACTTGTAATCAATTGAAATGTGATTTATCAGGGCTGGCAAGCTACTGATAAATATTTAGAGATTAACATTACAATCTAACCTGAATAAGTAATATTTTTATTTGATTTCAAAGTAGAATACTTTTTGGAAGGAACATATTAAAAGAAACCAGGGTCTCCTTTTTAGTTAAGCGGTGCTATTCTCTAAAAATCTCACCGTGAAAACTTAGGTGAAGTGACCGTGGAGTGAGCTGTCAATAGTGTCAATTCCTAGCAGAAACAAACTCACTTCACCTATGTTTTCACAGTGAAATTTTTACAGAATCGACAGGCTGATTAGCAACACTAAAAATGTAAACAAATACTACATTAACTACCCATAATTTTCTTGTTATTATAACTTTTAATATAATAACAAGAAAAAAATTATTATAAATTTACAATTATATATTTAATTATAAATTTATAATTATATATTTAATTTTAAATTTTATTATAAATTTATAATTATATATTTAATTTTTTTTTTTTATAAATTTATAATTACATATACTTATATTTAATTATAAATTAATAATTTTCTACTATTTTCTTGTTCAATAAAACTGTAATTTCAGGACATATTTAAAAAAATATTTTACAATAGCAGTAGCAAAAAAGGAGGGGCTTGTGACTAAATAATAATAATAATAACAGCCGCACGGGTCGATCGAAGGTTACGCTACCCTTCAGTGCTTTGGAAAGCACATTAAACCTTAGTAGATCGTTGACAGTGGTTACGGGTAGTCAGACGTCCAAAAGTCTGACCACCAGTCTTACCAACGGCTAACGTGTTACCCAGTAACTGGGTTGTGGAGGTCAGATAGGCAGTCGTTCCGTGAAAATTATTCAGTCAGCAGCTGCATCCGGTTAGAATGGAAGCCGACCCCAACATAGTTGGGAAAAGGCTAGGTAGATTGATTTATTTGAGCGCTAGCAAAAAATTCAAAATGTAAACAATGAATCGGCGAATATTTTAGTCTCAATGGAATCAACATCGCTCATGGCCATAATTTGACACGTGCCTTGAATCTATACCTACTTAATCTATACTAATATTATAAAGCTGCAGAGTTTGTTTGTTTGTTTGAACGCGCTAATCTCTAGAACTACTGGTCCGATTTGAATGATTCTTTTAGTGTTGGGTAGTCCATTTATCGAGGAAGGCTATATTTTTTTTTTTTTCAAAATTAGGGATCCGTAATAAAATTGCTATTTTGTAACACAAGGTGTAAAATCGAAAACCTATTTTTGCGTGCGCTGCAAAAACTATTGACAATAGAACAAAATGATGTACTACGGGTTTGTAGAACCCATTAAGACCTACAAAAAAGTCCGCGAGAACATATATCTAGCTATCATGGTTTAATCACAATAACCGATTTTGTGTTCAAAATAATTATTAAATCGTCTGAAGAAAAAAAAACTACGTTAAATATGTATCGTAATATTAATCTTTATCGAAATTAAGCATTATGTTATCAAGAGTATTTATGAAGAAGTAAAATACTTTTTGTTTCATCTCAATCGGATATTTCGTTTAAAAGTTATCACGTGTGTAAGATGTTAAGAGTTGGTACCTATTAAGGAGTTATGGGCCATAGAGTTTTTTATCTATAAAGCTGAAGAGTTTGTTTGTTTGAACGCGATAATCTCTGGAACTACCGGTCAGATTTGAAAAAAATCTTTTTGCATTTGATAGCCCAATTCTTGAGGAAGGCTATAGGCTATTTAACATCACGCTATGACCTTAGGAGCCGAGCAAAACGAAAAACAGTCAGAATGAAATTTAAAAAAGAAAAAAAAAACGAAGTGTTGCGACGGGGTGGGGGTACAAGAAATTTCACGCGGACGAAGTCGCGGGCAGAAGCTAGTAATATTATATAGCTGAAGAGTTTGTTTATTTGGTTGAACGCGCTAATCTCAGAAACTACTGGTTCGAATTGAAAAATATTTATGTGTTTGATAGTCCATTTATCGAGGAAGGCTATTAGCTATATATAACATCACGCTACGACCAATAGGAGCGGAGCATCAATAAAAATTACTTTTGAGAGCTTTCGTTGGACCGTACGCTGCGTAAACGGTTAAGTTACGCAAAAATAATGTATGACGGAATTGTTCCCCTTTAAAAGTTCTAAAAAAAAGTCCGCGACGGAACCTTTTTTATGGTACCTAATCAAAGTTCTAAAATAACGCATTATTTGCGATGGTGTTTTTATAAACATGATATGGTCCTTATCCAAATAAATACGTTATTCAACACAAGTATTTAATTTTGAACAAAATTGCCCTTGACATCTTTTGATTTCAATGAATATCTTAGGAGATATCATAGTTCCGCACGGCATCGGCAGGTCATGAGTACTATTATATAGGGTGACTGGTAATTAGTGACCGATACTTAAACACGTGATTTTACTCATCATTATGAACAACTTTTACTATGGGACCAAACCTGAAATCGCGAAAAAAAAATCAGCTGTTCCCTACATTTTGACGATATAGTTCCACTCTTACTGATCATAGCGTGATGTATCTAAAATAGCTTCTTAGAGTAATGTACTAAGAGTAATGGAATACATTTTAGTATTTTTTTTTTACTCAAATGAACGCGGGTGAAACCGCGGGGCACAGCTAGTACTTAATAAAGTTACCCTTTTTGAGTTCAGTCACTGTTGGGCAGCTTCCAAAATATACTCGATTTCTAGCCATCCTTTAAATAATCGGTTTGGTAATAAATAACCGGTTACATTTTATTTATAACAACAAAAAACTGGCCAAGTGCGAGTCGGACTCGCGCACCGAGAGGGTTCCGTACCATCATAATATATGTTTTTAAATTTTCACCGGCGAGCTACTTACTAGATCTCGTTCAAACCAATTTTCGGTAGAAGTTTACATGATAATGTACTATAACAGTCAGAAGTCGACTAGCAATCTCACAAAACTATGCCATAGGAATATTAGTTGTACTTATGACCTTCTTCTATAAGAACGTTTGACAACACTACACATTGGCAACTTGTTGCCCGCTTATGATTGTTATTACAAATTTCAATAAGTTAAGACAGCGTTACGGTGGCCAAAGTAGTTAGCATTGTGCCTCGCATGGCGAACGTTCGGGTTCGAGTCTCACATCAAACATGAAAAATATATTTTAAGTATTACAATCATGTGAAATAAGAATGCCGAGTTGCTAACAAATATTTTAAATATTCCACAACTAAACGAATATTCTTTCGTTTTACAATTATAATCTTAGCGTCGTTATTAAAATATGAGGGTAGATTTGAAACAAAGTGATAAGTTCACTTTGTAAATCTACCCTCATATTTTAACTACTTTACTAGTTTACATAAATTATTCCACTATTCGCTATTGTTGGTTGGTGAACATAGTTACGAGCGTTTGTGTTAACTTGTTGTTGCTATTTTAGTATTCTTCTGAATTCAATATGCAGGCTAATATTAGTATTGAAGCCAAGGCAAATATTGCGGCCCTATAATAACATAAATAAGTGTAAAGGATTTCTTTTGTATAAAAAATATTACAATGTTACCATATCAAAATTTGTTTCATTTATTATCATATTATAATAATAAATTACCTTTATTGTAATATCTATTTGTTAAGTAATTTACTAAAATAAATTACTAAAACATACAAATAATAATAATTATATAAAACATCAAAAAAAAAACTGGCCCAACTAGGATTCGAACCTACACCTATCCCGTTCACATATTAGCGAGTGTAGCCTCGTTACCGATCTAGCTAATGTTAACTTGTATTCACTTGTAGAAATTTTGCATTACTATGAAAAAAATAATCAGACTGCGATAAAGAAACAAGTTACTGATATTGTCATCCTTGACTACTCGTAGCGCGATGCTACACAACATGTTAGTTTGTTAGCGTTGGAACATCACTCACACGGATAAATATGCGTATGTGTGTATAGGCGCCGCAGCCCGTATAGCGCAGGCGATAATGGTCATTGCGGTGTAAGTGGACTTCTGGCCGTGACTGTACATCATATATATTTTCTTAGTTTTATCATTCTCTTATTTTAGAAATTACAGGGGGGAGACACATTTTACCACGTTGGAAGTGTCTCTCGCGCAAACTATTCAGTTTAGAAAAAAAATATATTAGAAACCTCAATATCATTTTTGAAGACCTATCCATAGATGGTGTATAGGTATAGGTAGATACTTTCACCTCAAATAGCAGACAAATTGTAGATCTATGTTGTAATAGTTAAAACGTGTTCGGGATGTTATATTCAATGAAAACACTTGCTAGAAAAATATATGTAATTTATGGCAATTTCAAATACCAGCTGGGGGGTTAATTGTAGACGTTCGTTGTAATAGTAAAAAAAACTCAAGAGTTCTTTCCAATAAGATTTTTTTCTGCCACTCTTAGAAAAATATAATTTTTGGCATTTTCAATCTCAAATAGCAGCCGGGGGGTTAATAGTAGACGTTCTTTGTAGTAAAAATGCTCAAGATGGTATTCCCCATAAGATTTTTTTTTGTTTTTTCTGTCCGGCACTGCTAGAAGAATATGATATTTCGAATAATCAATTTCAAATACCAGCCAGGTTAATTGTAGACGTTCTTTGTAAAAGTAAAAAAAAACTGGCCAAGTGCGAGTCGTACTCGCACACGAAGGGTTCCGTACCACAAGGCAAATACGCCGAAAAAAACACGTTTGTTGTATGGGAGCCCCCCCTTAAATAATTATTTTATTTTGTTTTTAGTATTTGTTGTTATAGCGGCAACAGAAATACATAATTTGTGAAAATTTCAACTGTCTAGCTATCGCGGTTCTTGAGATTACAGCCTGGTGACAAACAGACGGACGGACGGACAGACAGCGAAGTCTTAGTAATAGGGTCCCGTTTTTACCCTTTGGGTACGGAACCCTAAAAATTGTCAAGATGTTATTTTCCACAACATTTCTTTTTCTGGTCGGTACCATCATAGACCAACAAAAAAGTTTTCTTTTTTTGTTGGTCTGAGAGGCCGGTACATTCATTTTTGGGTATAAAATGTTCTACACTTGAATGATGTCCTTACACCGGATCTTTGGGACAATAACAGTTGCCATAAAAAGTAGACGAAAATAGCAAAGGCCAATCGATGACCTATCATTTAGGTTTACCAAAGTCAACTGCAGTCGAATCGATAAAAGTTAACTGTTTGTTTTTGCCTTATAAATTATGTCTATCTTGCGTGCGCCAAAGTACCTTCGATCAAACTAAGGGTTTATTCCAAACGTTTATTTCCAGTTACAAAACATCGATTTTATTTCTTGAACGCTAGGTATATTAAGATTATAATAATAATAATAATAATTTATTTAATAAAAACGTTTACAAAAACTGTACATTAATCCAAGAATAGAAAATTTTCCATACAATTATAGTGCCTATAAAATAAACTAAAACTAAAATATATATTTTTTTAAACACGTGCAAGTAGTGATGGTACGGAATTAGAGTGTTAGGTAGCGACCCGCCCGAACTAGGTTTATTCAAACCTGTGTTTCAGGTCATCACTTTACATTTCAAATAAATTGGAGCGTTAATTTTTAAATAAAACTGATATAAAAAATAATTAGTTAACAATTCTGAGAAAAACCACATTGGTACATTATTACCTAATACTAAGTCTATGTAAACATACAAAAGTAAATACTTACAAGGGAATCAAATTAGGATCATGACAAAATTTCTAGAAGTTTTTCTGTGTCTGTGTAATTGAGCAACGCTAAGTGTTCTGATAACATTGTGCTACATTTTTTATAGCTTACACTATAGAAGCTTAGTAACTTGTTAAGTCTATTATACAGAAAAGGTCCTAAGAACACATAAAAACGATTAGCAAACGCATGTCTGGTTTGGGGCTTTATGCAAACCAAGTCTTTTCTTCTCTTGTCGGAAGGTACTGGGTCAAAAGGAAGTGCAGAGTGCTGGTGTTGTACTATGCTTAGAATAAATAATTGCCTTACTGTTAGTACATTACATGCTATGTAGAGTTGGTGGGTAGGAAATCTAAAAGGGCGAAAGGTAGCAACTTTTAGAATTGCTCTTTGGGCGCGCTCTAGAGGGAGTAAAATTGTTTTTGCAGCACCCCCCCAGGAAGTTATGCAATAGGTAAGTATGGATTGACACAAAGCTAAATAAACCTGTTTAATTAATTTATAGTCGGCTATGTTCCGTAGGTTCTTAAAAACATATATTAATTTGCGCACTCTGGTACAAAGTAAATCGATATGTTTACGGAAATTTAGATTGGAGTCAATAGTGACACCTAGGTATTTCAAATGGTCGGCCTTAGCCAAAGTGGGGCAAGAACATGCAGTGTCAGCGGCAGCGTACGTGCTACAATTGTGTGCGTAAATGTTCAGATTAGTAAGCGGTATGTTAGTATTTCTCATTGTGAATAAAATGTATTTTGTTTTATCTGCATTTAATGTTAGGAGATTATTATGGAGCCAATTAGAGACAATGTTAAAACCATTTTGAGCATATTCATAGACTTCAGATCTTGATTTAGCTGAGAACAATAGGGCAGTGTCATCCGCATAAGACATTATGACTCCATTTTGGAGTGGCAGGCTGCACAGTTCATTTATGTAGATTAAAAATAATGTGGGGCCCAAAATGCTGCCTTGTGGAATTCCAAAACAACTATTTTTAAGTTCAGAACTTGTACACTGACCTATTTTTACGCATTGGTGACGTTCGCTGAGATAATCCGCAAATAGTAGATGTTGTGTTCCTCTTATCCCAAGTCTTTCAAGCTTGTGCAAAAGTAAAGTACATGAAATAGTGTCGAAGGCCTTGGCAAGGTCCAGAAAGATCCCAATTGTGTGCATACCATAATCTAGATCGGTAGTAATATAATTAGTTAATTTGTGTACTGCTTGGCTAGTTGATCTTTTGGGCCTAAAACCAAATTGATTATCTGAAAGTAGTCTGTTATCTTCCAAATATTTTATCAATCTACTGTTAATAATTTTTTCCAAAATTTTTGAGAGGCCTGTTAGCACTGAAATGGGTCTGTAGTTATTCACACAGTTTTTGTCTCCAGACTTGAATACAGGTGTGACCACAGCTTTTTTTAGCAATTTGGGGAATATTCCTTGAGATAAACATAGCTGAAAAATGTGGGTTAATGGAGGGGCAAGTAGGTATCTAAATCTTTTAAGTATATGATTAGGTATGTCATCCCACCCAGTAGCACATGCATCCTTTAAACCGTCTATTAATCTTACTACTTCGTTAACGTCGGTATCTAATAAAACAAAAGAATTTACTGTACAGGATGCCGTAGTAGAGTTTTGAGGGGAAAAATTGATAGAATGTAAAGATTTTTCAGCCAAGTTTTTTCCAACATTAGCAAAAAAATTGTTTACTTTATTCACTGCATCTGAGGGATTTATCTCTGTACATAATAAATCAAGCGGAGGTTCGGGTTTTTTTGTTCTAAATGTGTTAGTTTTTATAAATTTCCAAACAAGTTTACTATTTTTCCCCGCCTTCTGTAATTCATTTTTATCGTACTGATTTTTGAGTTTTTTCAAAAGATTATTACAGAAGTTACGATACCTTTTATACGTAACAGAAAGTATGTCGTTATCAGGTGCCTGTTTCAATTTTAGGTGAAGATTGTCTCTATGTCTTATACAACGAACGAGGCCGGGTGTAATCCAGGGTTTAATACAACTATACTTTCTGGGCAATGTTTTGGTAAATGTGTTTTTCCGTATTGCAAATTGTAGCGAACTTATGAAATACTTTAAAGAAATATTTGCATCGTTTGAATTATAAACAGGGTCAAAATTAATACCGCGTATGTCATTTTCGAGGTTCGTCATACTCACTTTAGTGTAGCTACGCATGCAATTTATTCTAGGTGTACTTAATTGTAATGTTAGTAAAACAGCTTGATGATCGGTAAGCGAAGAATTAGTAACCAATGTTATGGATGGATTGTTCGATTTTAGAATGATATGGTCTAAGCATGAGCCGCTCCGATGCGTAGGGTGATGGTGAGCTGGTAATAGTCCATGAAATGAGCAAATATTCAGATAATTATGTACATGGGTATCGGTTTTCCCGGAAGCAATGTTAATGTTAATATCGCCCACAAGTATTATGTTTTTAAAAGATGAAATGTTTTTTAAGTTTGTGTCAAGTGATTCTAAAAATCTGTCCATATTTTGAGAAGGAGGCCTATAAATAGCCATGACTACTGTATCGGGAAAAAGTTTAATTATTAAGCAATTACTATCTTGGGATACCGGTTCTTCTTTAATTGTACGTAGATTATTTTTTATATAAACTACTAATCCATCGTTTTGGTTAATGTTTCTCTCAGTTTTGTATGAATAATAACCGTCAAGAGATGGTAAGTTGACTGTCTGTTTTGACAACCAACATTCTGTCAGGACAATAACATCACAGCATAAGTCAAGGTTCTGTAATAGCACTTCAAACCCGGTCATGTTTCGATTTATGCTGCGAATATTCTGTGTAAGCAGAGTTAACGTTTTGTCACCAGAAGGGACGAGATGTTTACAGTCCTCAACATTACAAATTTTAGATTCTGATACAGAAAAACTATCCAAATCACAAATTAGCTGATTTGTCATGATCGTTATAAACTAAATGGAAATACAAATAGAAGATTAACTACCTGTTTATGTGCTTACTAAATAAATATTCGGTAGCGCTCTTAGGCGCCTTCATAGTCTATCGAGTTAATATAGTTCATCTCTGCATATTTGCGTGCCGGGCAACTAATATCTCCAGTTTGATGGTCACATTTCCTCTTAAAGCGTTTGCATGTCGCACATTGAGGCGGAGAAGATTTGCTGCTGCATTCCTTGAAGGAGTGTCCAGACTCTCCACAGTGGTTGCAAGTAGGACTAGTTTCTCGGCAAAACTTGGCTGCGTGTCCAAACTGCTGGCAATTGAAGCACCTGGTGACGATCGTGAAATCTCTCACAGGGCATGATGTCCAATTAATAAAAATTCGGCTTTGGTTTATTATAATTTTACGTATGCTAGCGGGTAGTTCCAAAATGTAGTTACACGTAGGAAGGTCTTTCTTACCCGATTTATGGCTCAATTTGATACTTTCAAGGAAGGACTCGCGGGTTATATTCGGCAACTTGTCTGAGAGGTTTTGCTCGTAAATACAGTCTAATACCTCCTTCTCGGTAAGAGCTACGGGGACACCAATGACAGCGACCCTCGGCCGGCGTTTAGTCGGTTCTTCTATTGTAAGGCCTGATGATACTAATTTTTCCGATTTCTTAAGTTTGTCAATATCGCCTTTGTTTTCGGTGCTAATCAGAACGCCCCCATTTTTCACTTTTTTCAGGCCACGGACATGAAGCTTAAGTTGTTCGGGGGAGATTATCTTTTGGACAAGTGACTTGGTGTCGTCACTTGTTTGGGTCTTATCGTTGGGATAGATGGCGACTGATCTCAAGTTTGCAGGACGGACGAAGTTATCGGATCCTTTCTTCACCATGCTAGCATACGAAGAATTTTCCGAGGGGCTCAACTTAGTTTCTACGACCTCTTTGAATTGCTGTAATGAGTCCAAAACGTTCTGGTGAACCTGAAGGTGCTGGATTGTGGTATGGGCCAGAATCGTTTTCTGCTTCAGCGATTGGTATAATATGGCCATCTGAGAAGTCCCACTTGAGACCCTCCTGCAAAGAGTGGAGACACGAAGCTTCTGGTCCGCATTCATTTTTCCTTCACCAACAATACTGCAAACTTCGTTTAATAGGGTATCAATAGATCCTAACCACTTCTGGATCTCCGGCGTACTGATGACTTCACACGGCAATTCATTCTCCGCGGGTGCTGGTGGATTTGGGTCGCTCGGGGGTAATGGTTCGGTGGGCGTCGGTGGGGGACTTCTCGGTAGTAATTGGCTACGACCAAATGGGCTTGATACTGGGTTAGACATAATACCAGAAACACTTTATTTATTGTTTATAAAAAAGAGATCATCTTGCACATGAAAAATTGGTAAAACGTACAAGTCACACGCGACACACTTTACTATTATACTGACGGCGCAAATAATTATATTTATTTGGCGTAATTGTTTATTTCATTACAATCAATACAAAACACACGTCCGCTTTGTCTCGCGTCACGTAAAGCGATTGATAATATTATCATGGTCGTTTTCCTCATCATGCCTTGTGGTATTTTTCTTTCCTTATTAATCATTTTACTAAGCGTTTTATAACTTATTAATGGGTACCTACGTACTGGGTCATCATCGTCATAATTTCAGCCTGGAATCACACACTGCTTGGTATAAGCCCCCTTTTTTCTGCCAAATTTCCCGGTGCCATGCGTCCTTCATCCAGGTGTTTCCCGCGACTGACAATATCATCAACCCGACGCGCTTTTGGAAAGAAACCAGGAGGTTTCTTTAGCCCAACCTTGGCCACCATTCAGCCACAGCTTTACTCCATCAGCCATCTTCTCGTCTAGCTAGATATCCTGCTGAACTTCACATGAGGCGCCCTGTCCCCGACGCGCGACTTCGTAAATTTTCGACCGACGACTGATTTTGGTGTTACGTGTTACGCACTCGGTCTAGTAGGGTTATTTATTTGTTGCTACTCGATTGCGGTAGACATTCTCCTTTGTTAGTGTCCATGTTTTGGCACCGTAGGTCATTGTTGGCAGGACACATTGGTTGAAAAGGCGGATTTTTAAGTACTGAGGGAGACGAGATAACGAATAGCATCGACTTTTACAAGATGAAACTCCTAAGCAAAGACATGCTTGAATCTCCTTGCTCCTAAAACATTTCATCAGACAAGAGGTCCTTTACAGTCCATAAGAACTTCCAACTGAAAAAAAATCTATGCCCTCCTTAAAGATGGCGAAATGTGGGTGTAGATATTACAGATACATCTCTCCCTAACCCTTAATATAAGTGAACTAAATCTTCTTGATATAAGTAACTTCAATATTAATCATGCATTGGTTTGGCTTTACTTCTCGCCATTTCTTTCGTCCATTCCGCGAATCCGTCTACAAGAACCGGATAAATTAATTAATTGATACTGTTACTATGTCTTCCGTCTGGCAAAATATTTTTCTCATCAATCGTGTATTTAATATTTATGTAAAAGAAATCTGTTTGATTGTTAGTTTGTTTTTCAATTTTTTGCGGAAGAATCTCTCTATCATAATTATTTTCCATTGTTTGGGTTCATCCCACATTTAGAAAAAGATGAAAGGACTTGCTCCAAATGTATTCTTGTGTTCGATTCTGCCAGTAACCCTATCATGACATCGTTAAATTCTGTTTTGTAAGCAAAAAGATTGATTATATCGTTTGTAGTCTACCAAAACAGTATTTGGAAAAGTATAAACCAGATAAGATCTTCGATTATTCGTCTAGCTCTGTCGTCAGGCAGGCTATAATAGGTAAAGGTATAGGTAGCAATATGTTATGATTTATGCGGGCCACTCACGATCAAGTTCACCGTCAAGTTTGCAGCGGACTTGAAGCCGCGTCCAGTAAACTTGACGGTGTATGGCTATGCGTATGCATGATAAGTAGCCATACACCTTCAAGTTTACTGGACGCGGCTTCAAGTCCGCTGCAAATTTGACAAGTGAACTTGATCGTGAGTGGCCCGCATTAGGAAAATAAGCTTTAAATACCCAACAACTCTAACCATTGACTATCATTGATTCTAACAAACACCTTTGCGTCATAGCAATGCACCTTTAGATAATCCATTTTTGCAGAAAAAACAGCCATCGCCCACACGCGCATATTATGGTTTCAATAAGCACTTCGGATATTGTTTTAACTTATCAATACTAGTAAACAATATTTATCAGCCTTATCTATCATCAAAGCCATCGACTAATTATGTAATGAAAATATCTATAATCAGTCGTATACAACACAAAACAATGTCAGAAAATAATGCTTTCGTGTTGGATATTAATTGTCCCTTTTCATCTATCTTCTAATATACAGGGTGGTTCCTTATTTATGTATAACTGCACAGTATAAAACAAAGTCGCCGAAATGTCTGTACGCGCATAATTTTCGAATGACTGCATCAAATTGATAATTGGATAATTATTTTTGTGTTGTGTTCGGTATTGCCAGGACAAGGTTTGTTATGAAAGAAAATTTAGGAAATTTGAAAAAAATATTGCACCCATGCGAAACTGGGGCGGGCCGCTAGTAATATTACGAGTATAAAGAGGTAAAATTTGTGAGTAAAAAGTAAGGTAAGAAGTTCTATGTAGGAATAATCTTCGGCACTACTGAACCGATTACAAACATTCTTTGACTGATAGAAAGCTACACTATTGTTGAGTGCCATAGGATAATAATTATGTTTTATGTTTAAGGGGAAAGCGCTAAGGTAGTTTTAAGGTAGGTAGGTAAGTCTTTTATCTTAGAAAAGACAACATTTCATCACAGTTTATGTTTAATCAGTCCATACGACGGCTAAACCCTTACATTTCCATAAACAAATCGTGTTATCATTTTAAAAGATAATGCGATCGTAAGTACAAAATACTGCGCATTATTTATATGTCGTTGACTTACACAATAAATTATGCACGTACTTACAAATGTTTAGCTAGTAGAAGGTATTATTTATTAAGCTAAAAATAGAACATAATCAAGAGAAAATATTATTGCACACAGTGTTATAATATAAATGTTATAATGATTACGGCGGTAGAGATAATGGGTATCGGGGCATAATTGCAGGAAATTACGAGTACAAACACGCTAACTTCTGCCAACGAATGTAAACAAAGTAGCAATTTCAAACTTCAATGAAATTCATACCTAGTCGCCTAATAATAAACTTGTTTTCTTCACGCACTTACAACGGGTACAACTAAAAGTGTAAAAACGGGACACTTACAAAGGGTAAAAACGGGACCCTATTACACTATTACTAAGACTTCGCTGTCTGTCCGTCCGCCTGTCTGTCACCAGGCTGTATCTCAAGAACCGCGATAGCTAGACAGTTGAAATTTTCACAAATTATGTATTTCTGTTGCCGCTATAACAACAAATACTAAAAACAAAATAAAATAATTATTTAAGGGGGGCTCCCATACAACAAACGTGTTTTTTTCGGCGTATTTGCCTTGTGGTACGGAACCCTTCGTGTGCGAGTACGACTCGCACTTGGCCAGTTTTTTTTTACTTTTACAAAGAACGTCTACTTACAATTAACCTGGCTGGTATTTGAAATTGATTATTCGAAATATCATATTCTTCTAGCAGTGCCGGACAGAAAAAACAAAAAAAAATCTTATGGGCTCATCTATAAAAGTACAAGTATAAAGTATAAGTTATATTTAAAAAAACGGTCAAGTGCGAGTCGGACTCGCGTACCGAGGGTTCGACTTCGTAGATATGTAACTACACGGTTTTCGAATTTTTTCCTTTACTTGTGTTACATGACATTGCTTCTTGCCACATTTCATGATTCTAGGTCAACGGGAAGTACCCTACAAATTTTGATTCCCTTAAGAATGTCGAAATATACGTTTTTTGCGACATAAACGGCCGTATCTTTTTTTTTACGTTATCTTAGAAGTTTTTTTTTACTGCTTTAAGGGACTGTAGACCTGAGTATATGGTTTTAATTTCAACTCGATACCTCCACCGTTCCTGAGATAAAGGGTCTTGACAGACAGACGGACAAAAAGTGATCTTTTATGGGTTGCGATTTTTTCCTGTTGAGGTACGGAACCTTAAAAAGTGATTTTATATTTAAAAAAGTTTTTTTTTTTTTTTTTAACAATTTTTCTATGCGGGATTAATACCAGTATTGAAAAAATCCGTTATTCGAACCCCTATCAGTGTGTCGAATTTTTTGCACGTAAACGGTTCACGATACCTACCTATTCATGTTATTTAATCGGCTTTGATATTCACATCACCAGCTGACATGAGATAACGACTGAGAAAAACATCTTAGCTACCTATTCATTGCCATATAACAATGACTATACAGATATAAATTAATCAAATAACACGCTTTCTGCACTTTTTTGTCTTTCGTCAAAATATTTTAAAAATACCAATAGGTACGCCCGCAGCTGCGAAAACACGAAAATTGAGAGACGTAATTCACTTGGTAACAACAAACAAGCTTGCTTTATCAATATCAGCATTAATCAAAAATAAATTATTGAGCTATGGATGGAGTGACTCAACATAGGCATTATTCCTACCAACAATATAATATAATAATTATTATTACATACCTACTCCCTCGACATGCCAGATTGGGCAGTAGGAAAACAGTCTTCATTTAAAGACCCCACCCTAACTTCCGTGCCTACCACATAGGTCACCGAAACCATAAAATTATCTCTATTGGATCATGAACAGTTTTATGTAGCTCGATTTCATTCTGCGTGTAAATCGATCCAGATAACACGCCTTCACAAATGTTTAAATCAGCTTGCCACGCTACGCCAGATCAATTTATTTACGCAAAATACACCAAGGATGTTTATAAATATATGTCCAAGACTCCAAATGCAGTGACTGGTATTCGTGTTCGCCGTCTGATGATAGATAGCTGAAAACAATGCCGATGTTAGACCGCCAGTCGTAAAAAATTCTCTCATTTCCAATAACTTCGCAGATTCTAGAAGTAGGTATTCGAAAATAACCACCGAAAACTAGGCCAGACATTTTCTTGACGAGAATTATTTTTTTCGGAGTTGTTTGCCAGCCGATACGAGCGGAACAGTTTAAACATGGGCATGCGTTTTAATCGTTTTTAATTGACTGTAGTGCTCAAACTCGACTTTAAGAGAAAAAATATTTTAGCGTTTGTTTTGTTCGCATTTTACGGCGTAGTTCGATGTAAGATTAATAATGACCTTGTACAATGTCATTATACATACTGAAGCTAACGGCGCTCAAGGCTGTTCTAAAAGTAGAATTATGCATAGCAAGTTGTAATTGCAGTAAACATCCATTGGCTTCGTCGTGCATACCTGCCGATGCACTTTCGCTAACAATGATAAATATACTCACGATAACGATAACGATATTCGCTAACAATGATAAATATACTCAAAATTACATTGCTTGGGTCATATCCGAATTTCTAGGTTTATCAGACAGGTTTGACATGAACGATAAGTCCATCTCTTATTTTAAGTTAAACGAAAAACATTGTCAGAGTCGGGATGCATTTGGAACTGATAAAATCACTAAAACGATACAGTATCATCTCATCTGGCCTGGATTTTATAATCTTCCAAGGCTTCATAGGTGATTACTCTGTTGTTTTCCATAGTTTGATTGATGTAGGTAGATATTTCTTTGCATTGAGATATTTTTAGCACTCACTTTAATCATTTTATCGTACATAGTTCTTCGTCGTTTTGCCAGAATGTAATACTTATCGGGTTTCTTTCGGCGATAATATGCTATTAATATATAGCTTTGATGAAATATCTGACTCAAACTCCAAAGCATTTATTCAAAGTCAAGGCGTCGCGTCGGTCAATCAGAAAGATGAAGCTAGTTGCCCGTTCCAAAGCGTAGTACTTAGGTACTAGGTACCTATGGAGAAGAATGGGCACGAAACTCCACGGACACTCTTTTAATATCATAAAATTGTTACAAAACACATCTCATCTAGCCATCCTGATACACATATTTCATTAGTTCTCTGTTCTTCTTCAGATGTTTATCCAAAAAATTATGATGTCGTCGATAGTTACACCTAGGATGATTAAAATTCATGGAGGAAGTTTCCTGTGTTATTTTTAACATATTCAGTTTAATAATAATTATAATTACCTTGTATGTTATGGTAGGCATATTGTTTTAGGAAAATGAATCGAAATAAATAGGTAGTAGCATACTGCTTAGCTTTGGCTTTGTGGTGTAGGTATCAATGAGAGTTGATTCATTGTTAGGTGCCTATTTCCGTCAGTCAATTTACCTATAAGCCGGTGAGAATAATGGTGTTGTTCTTAGAGATAAAAAAACTCACACAAAAACTAAATATTTTAACTCTGGAGCTGGCAGTATGGAAACATTTGGCCCTAACATTTGCGTAGGTCCCATTGTTTCCATCACTTGTGTAAAGCGCACCTATTTATTTGCTTTTCACTTTTTGTTTTTAGAATAGAGAGCAATTTTATAACTACATTTTGTGTTTTTTATTTACTTGATAAGAATGAATATATTTGCGCTAATCGAAGGTCATACACATTTAATGTCAGCTTTTAATTGAAATTCAAATCCTACACAAATGGGATTTAGACGTATAAATCAATGTATTTAACAGAATTGTTCATTATCCATTTGCTTTACATGGCTTTGAGAGTTCTAACACAACCTAGATATCCCTGACCGCATGCGTGCTCGACACAAGCGATGGTTATAATAAAATTGGCCATATAATGCAGGAGGCCAAATGGGGCTACAGACGTACGATGGGCGCGATGTTCGCATACAGCAAGCAAGCAGATCGTATGCTGATGTCGTACAATTGTCAGGTTCAGCAGTGTGCGAGAGCGGGACACGCCAGGACACCGTCCAGGATGAGCCTTATACAGTGCATCAGGTAAGACCTTATTTTATACACCGTTTGTGTGTCTACATAAGCGTCCCTTCTAACGTCGCATTTATTAATGACACTTTATGAGCTCCATTATCGGGATTTATTATTATCCGTCCATCAAATTCCACGCAATTTTCTTCCCACTTATTCTTGGGACTTATAAATTTGATTCCCGACACAAGTACGAGTTGCGTGTGAAGTGTTTGCTCCTATCTGTGTTATTTAGTGTGGATATTCGTTTTGGCTAGCAGCCACTCAATGACTGTGATTGAGGCTTCTGCGCTGCTAAGTGTACACCAGACATAACCGTCTTGTTGACCTTTAATTTAGCTGTTTATTTATTCGAACTGATATCAAGAAGATCTCTAGTCCGGGAAATTTAAATGGAAAAACCAATTCCACACTTATCGAAATAAAAATATAAAAATTCATTTGCTAAGTATTTAAATAATCAAGCACCGGCAAACAGAAGAAGTTCAAACCGCTTCCAACTAGCTCTGTTATCAAGTGTATGTTAATAGATAGCGACTGTGATGCCCAAGTGTCACGAGAACTGAACGTGGGCCGGATTCACGATCGCGACCCCATTGGTGCGCTGTGTTTGCAGATTAGCCGGCTGCTGCCAATACTGGCTGATCGCTTATCAGTTTGCATTTTTCATTAGACTTATCTCGGATGTAGGAACAAGTACCACCTTACCTTTCCTGTGTAGAAAACGCACATTAATTTAAAATTCAACTTTCTCGAGGTTGTGACTCGACCTCAACCGAACTCGGTATTTATAGCAGCTTGTATGTTGACATTACAATTTTATCTCAATGGAGGAGATATCCATTTACGTCACTAACTCAATAATAATCGCCGACGTAGGTGCAAAGGTGATTTACTGACAAGAGCTTATTTGTTTCCAGACACATAGTTCAGACTGAGGGCCCTAGAGCATTGTTCAAAGGCCTAGGACCCAACATAGTTGGGGTAGCACCGTCTAGGGCCATATACTTCTGCACATACTCTCAAGCTAAGGCGATATTGAATCAAAACATATCACCGGATACTCCGATCGTGCACCTATCCGCAGCAAGTGCTGCAGGTAAAACACGTTTTACACTGTTCGTGAAATATTTATATTATTTACTCAAGTTTCTGTCACCAAACGCTGCTCTTTTATATTATGTATGAGACATGGAAATGCAAATCCGCATTGTCTTTCTCTCGTTCCCCTGCTAATTTATTCACGTTGGCTTTAGTAAACGCGCTATGTTTATCACGCACTGGTTTCAAGAACGATCTGTTTCAGGTTTCGTGTCTTGTACAATGACCAATCCGATTTGGTTTGTTAAGACGCGGTTGCAGTTGGATGGACAGAGTGTGTCAGCAGTGCAGTGTATTAAGAGGATATACGCCAAAACGGTACCTGATCCAATGTTTTTAGATGAGGAGATTATTCACGTCCTTCCGCCTGGCTTAAAAACGTAGCTTATAGAATCTGTGTTTTGAGTCATCAAGATCAATAAGTGTGATTGATTTCAGGGCATCAGGGGTTTCTATAAAGGCATAACGGCTTCGTACATGGGCATCAGTGAGACTGTGGTCCACTTCGTGCTATACGAGGGTGTTAAGGCGAGACTGATGGCAGCAAGGAGTGTTGATGGTGTGCCCAGCGACCATCGCTCTCCGAGAGACTTCCTCGAGTTCATGGGAGCTGGTGCTTTCTCGAAGACAGTCGCTTCTTGCATTGCATATCCACATGGTAAGCATCGGAATATACTAGAGTATAAATTCACGCCCGTAAAATAGCAATTCCACGTTGATGCCATTTCAATGCTACGATTAATTTGCCTGCAAAGTTGATGTGCAACAAACATTTACACACTGATATGATAATCAAATAGAAATGCATTTAATTATCATGACTCGCTAATGTTCTTAATTAGTAATGCCTATAAAAGAGTCTTCAGGAATCACTGGTTCTTTACCATGGATAAAGAGATTAGCTAGTGATTAGAAGTAACAGGTCATTAGCATGTACATGTGTAAGTAAACGATGTGTCACCTTATCTGGTACATTTTCCGTCTGCCTGATAGCAAGAGTTAATGGCATATTTATCGACCGTGTTGCTTAGTGGCCTTTTGAAAAGTGACGCGCTGTTTTTACAAGCTTTTATTTAACTTGCAATGTAACTATGTTTGTTCGGATGGACTCTTGTAACTCAATTTTGAAGCAGACATCTTCAACCGATTGAACTAAAATTTTGCATACATGTTTATTTTGGATGACAATACATGGTTTGCTGTGTGACGTCATTCTAAATCCAATATGGCGGACTTAGTTTTTTTTTTGCTTTCCTACAATATGGGTATCAAATGAAAGGACTTGCTGAGAATACGAATGCGAGTTAAACTCCGTTGCTCCAATCCGTCTGAAATTTTGGTGTACTGGGGTTTTTGGAGGTCGAATTTTTCGAGTCTGTAACATCCCTCTCACCGAGAGGAGGCCTGTGTCCCAGCAGTGGCAACATTATAGGCTGATTATGGTATGGTATGGTAACATCGGTTAGTTAACTTTAACTTGTGTAATTTGGTGAGATAGGCGTCAACAGCATTAGTTTGCAACCTGTCTGGGAGAAGGATAACTCCAAAATCAAACCCGGAACTGTGTTTCGTAAGGCACAAGTAAGCTTCAAGCTGAAATAAGTGGTGCATTCCTTCAAACACCCAAGTCAAGGTGAGGCCGTGCCGAGGACTGAGTGGCATACGAGTACCTACTTAAATCTCGCGACAAGCTTTTATATCATATAAATTGTGTAATGACGTTATAAGTTGATAGTAAAAGTTTTAAAGGAAAAGTTTATTATATTCTTTTTAGCGCATTTTAATAAAAGGTTGTTTTAAAAAAGTTTGTTTACTTTTAATTTATTATGTTGCACCAAATGTTGTCTAAACCACTTAGTTTGTTATTTTCCGGTAATTAAGAATAGGAAGCAAATAAGATTATTATTATCACAAAATATAACACTAAGATCGACCATATATATTATTGGTGTTATGATTCCTTTATGAACTCTTATTTCATTTCCAGAGGTAGCAAGAACACGGCTCAGAGAGGAAGGTGACAAATACCGCAAGTTCTGGCAAACGCTGCATACAGTACTGAAGGAGGAGGGATACCGAGGAGTCTATAGGTAAGCACTGCAGCATTCTTATCAAAAGTCAACATGTTCGCTAACTGTGCCAACTTTTATTAATAACTTCTTTGTCGTTTCAGGGGCTTAGGCACACAACTAGTACGTCAGATACCAAACACGGCAATCATGATGTCAACATACGAAGCCGTGGTGTATCTTCTAACTACACATTTTAATAGTTCCTTTTATGAGAACACCTAGCTAAATGCATAAAGAGTCATTAGTCGTGTCCGAGCCGCGTTGAGCGCCAAAACATAGTTTCGTAGCCAACATTAGATGACAACGTTCTCGAATGTCCATGTAGAGAGACATTGTGCATGCTTGTGGCTGAGAAATTACGAAACTTGTCCAAACCCACCAGTCTCCGTATGGTAGGAAGTAAAAGTAACACAGTGTTCTCAAAAATGATAACAAATTTCAAGGTCAGCAATACTTGGCAGGGGTAAAATTGGCTGTATAGAAACTGTTGAAACTTCTTGCTTACCCATTTCTAAACTCAAAAATGTAGACCTCATATCGTGCAGATATTTTTTATTGGTCAAATTTTATATAATATAAAGAAAATATTAATCATTGTAAATGTGTGTAAACAATTTGAAATGTACTTACAAGGTGATGCTACTTATGCAGATAAGATTACTTCCGCTTTTTTATTTAACCTTTGGACCTACTAAATGCAAGTTTCCCTTTTTGAAGTACCTTCTTATCTTTACTTAGTTTATATAAAATTGTTTTTAAATTGATCTTAATTGCAAAGTGTGTGTCAACAATCTAATCATACTATCAAGTGCTATGTTGGTGCAATTTTCCTGTTTTTGTCATTATTTAGTATTTTAGTGTTGGTATGACTGAAAATGCTCTCATTGTTGAGCTAGTGTAAGATAAAAAAGTAATTTTGCCAGTTTACTAATCAAGTAATTGCACTTCTAAGATAAATATTGCGATCAAAAATGTAATATTTTGATGAAAGATATTTTGAAATCAGGATTATTTTGGAAGTCATTCTTATATTCATTGAGTTGATTGATGATTACTGAGAATGATTATTTGGTGAAGAATAGGGATGAGAGCTAATATTAGAAATGTTCGATGATGTAACGGAAGGCATAGTAAAACGAGGTAATCGAAAAAAAACAGTAAAATCAATGGAAATTTGGAGAAGCTACACTACTACGCTTTAAAAGTTTTTAGTGGGGATTATTCCCGTCCTTGTCGTGCGGTACTACTGACAATGTATGGCGCTACACTCAGTACACTCCCACTAGGTTAACCGTTTTTTGACAGATGTAACTAGTGATTGCAGCAACGTTACAACACACATTTCGATAATTTTACTTTGTTTTGTATGTAGTATCAATCATCGATTTTTTGCTGTCGAATAAAACATGGTGCGGTTTCTATGCCTGTGTTTGTTATTATATAAAACAATAAGTATAAATAAGCCGCTTTGTTTACTTTAATTTAGTAGGTTTTATAGCTGAAATCAGCGTAAAAATGCACAATGCACTGGTTTGCCGTATCAATTGTGTTGTAAAGTACTGTAAAAACCCGAACTGCGGTAAATCTTAGGATTAAAATCCTAAGATTTACCAAGTCTCACCGGTATATCTTTACTTTAAAAATTTTACGAGACTTTCAGGTATCTTTATGTGACCCTAATTCATTGCTCTCGAGTGTATTTCAATATTAGATTTCGGACATTTACCGGTGTCTGCGGTAAAACCTAGGATTTACCGACTGAATGCCGGTAAAATTTTGAAATTAAAGATATAATAGAACAATTCGGACTTTTACTGGTGAGACTTGCTAAATCTTAGGATTTACCGCAGTTCGGGCTTTTACAGTATCATATACACATAAATATCGACGATGAAGTGACAAGAACCTTTATCTACCAGAACATAATTTTACAGGAAACGAAAAAAACGTTTTATTTATTTTAAACGCAAGGTATGAAAAATATTATTATTGGTTATATATTATACAAGGAGCGGGTATAGTAGGATATATGAGACTAGTGTATATACAATAAACTTAAAAGTTATACAATAAAATAAACTTAAGATAAAAAATTGAAATCGCAAAAATGTCACTTAGGAGTTCTTGTCACTTCATCGTCGATATAGGGTTTACTACTTAATAAAACATTAACATCTTGTTTATGGTGGCAAATCCGTATCCTGGCAAATAATGTATAATGTGTGTGGTGTGTCTCAAATTTATACTTAATAATATAAATTTGAGTGGCTGCAAGGTTTTTCTATACTGATTTGCCTATAATATAAAATGATTATTTTCGATAAGTATATTCCTTTAAAGCGAATACATTCGATCCCATCACTTAGTACGATAGAATGTAATTTAATACACATAACATTTTTTTTTGTCAAAACATACACTTATGGTCAATATTTGGAAGTCTGACAACCAGTCTTACCACTGGGTATCGTATTACCCAGTAACTGGGTTGTGGAGGTCAGACAGGCAGTCGCTCCATGTAAAATACTGGTATTCAGCTGCATCCGGTTAGACTGGAAGCCGACCCCAACATAGTTGGGTAAAGGCTAGGCAGATGATGATTATACATGTACGGTATTATAATATATAAAGGTCTGTAAGAAGTCATAAATAAGATAAGGCAGTTTATATATTTATTTTATTACGCATTTTAAAGTTAACTTTTATGTAATCTGGAATAGTTACGTTCTAAGGCAACTGTCAAAAAACGGTTAACCTACTGGACAGAGTGTAGTATGAAGTTACAGTCGTGACTTCTCTTCTATGGTAGTGCCGTCTTTGTCTAGCAGTTATTTTAAAACATTTATAACTTGGCCATTTTTTAAGCTTATAGACTTTGTAGTATTGTTTTCACTATGTGCAAACCATTTTTTGGGGTATTCCTCGAAGCGCACTAAAAGTATTCCTCGAAACGCACCAAATGGTCAATTTGATTTTGTTAGCAATACCCCAAATTTTCGAGTTATATTTTTTTTTTAAATTGACTACTACAATAATCCGTCTACCAGCAATCTGAATTAATTTAGTCATTAGTTTCTAGTCTCATTAAGTGCTTGAACACTGTAAATGCCTTAATCATTTCATTAGGATCAGTCATCAGATGATTACATTAAATAGTATGATAAGTTTTGCTGATTTAAATGCACATAAGGTGAAGTAACTTGTGCCAATATAAGAAATATATTATTTGGGAACTTTGGTTAGAATTATTGCTTTATCAATGTTTTTATGTTGTATCTGTGTAAGTCTTTACTCTGTCAAAGCGGGCTTTTTACAACAGAGATGCAGTTTTTATGAATCCCACTGTTAAATATGGACTAGTCAGTTAGTGTCCAATATTAGTTCCCTAAAGATTTCATCAATAGTATGTTGAGTTAAAAATTAATTCACGAACACAAAGTAATATGCACAAGAGTTTAATTTTATTCATAAATCCTTATATTCCAGTCTCAGCACAAAATAGTAAAACGTAAGCTGTGATATAGAGCTTGTAAATATTAGTTATGGAAAATAAAATATAACTGTCGCACATAGTTCCATCTTACACACTATTGAAATGTGAACGTAGTGGTCTATTTATACTTGTTATTGTCCTGAACATGATGTGGCCTCTATGTATGCCGCACGCATTGACCTCAGGGTGAATGTCAACTGTTGAGTTTAGATTTTATTTTAATGTTATGTTAAAATATAAATTACAACATTTTATGCACCATGATGATTCAGAATGAACTCGAAATTTGTAACAAACAATTACAAGTGTGAAAGGACCATTATTTGAGAATTGTGTTAATTTTTATATAGATTTTATTCCGTCTGGGAACACTAATTGTGTTGGATGTCAGTCATACCTGTTATGATTGTTAAATATTCTAATTATATCGAAGTTAAGAGTGATTTATAAATTAAGCATAATAATGTTTCCAGACATAGGCAGGTAGATCTTTGATGGTTATGTTAATTTAGAGGACACATTTGGACATTTGTCGGACTGAGTATAAAGTACTATTATTTGTTTAATAAATAAATAAAAATATTTAAATAAATATAATATTATTTAGTTTCATTTTTCTTTTACAAAGATACCACAATTATTTTCATAGTCCAGAGGAAAAATGATGTACATAAAGGTTTTTATTATTATTTATTATTGATCAAGTAACATAGACTCAATTACAATACAATTTTAGGCATACAATGTCAGAAGCAATAATTACACTTAAAAACAAATAAATAAATTAAATTAATAGAAAATAGAATAATTAAATTAAATTAGATATATAACAACAATTAAATTAGATAATAACCAAAATTAAATTAAATTTTAAATATGTAGGAAGATATAAATATGAGCTAGGCTGTTATGATTGGAAGTGATAAAATAAGAACTACAGTAAGTACACCAAATTAAAAATAATTTATTCCAACATCAACAAATAAATGCATCATAAATAAATAATGAGATTAAGATAAAATCGGTTTTAAAAGAGTTCTGACAGCAACATTTGATATTCCAACCCATACATGAGAGGAGATAGAATTTGGCATGTCACTCGGGAATCGCAATATTCCAGTCAGAGGAAACAGGTCACCTTTCAGGGCAACAATGGGTTCCCGCCTAAACCAAATAACAGACAGTACAGTCATAAGACCTATTGCAATCTGAAGACCCATTCTGACAGTACTTTTAACTGCCATATTTTTACCAATACGTGTTTGTGAATCATCTTTCAGCTGATTTTCAAGGCTGTTTATTTTCCGTTGCAACTTTGAATACGCTGCGAACTCGTCTTTCATAGATAATCCCTTTTGTTCCGCTTTGAGTGTCACGATTTGAGACCACACTGACCGCTCTTCATTGGATGGCCTAACAAAACATGCAGCTATCTACAAGCAAATAACAGTGTTGTTTTAATTGATATGTAGCTTATATAGAAATAAGCATGAACGGACTCGTCGTTGGTACTTACTGGTTTCACTAACTGAGGGACTAAAGCACTGAGCGTACATAAAATGAGAAAATAAACCAAAAGAAATCCATTTATAACCTCCAACATTGTGTTTACTGTGATACAGATTACCTGAAGCACAGACTGAAATTTGCAATATTTTTTAATAAATAGCCCTAAACAATGGTCAGCGTTTTAATTATCGGTTATCGCCGAGAGAATAAAATCAAGTTTATTTTTTTGCTTGCAAATTGATTTTCAATTGTCAACTGTCAGTCTAGTCTTATCAAAGTACTCTGTGCGTCAGTGTCAGTCCCACACAACTTTACTCTATGGTCCCACAGAACACTATTTCCTAGCACCGGAGGGTCAGTCCTGTCTGTCAGATTTAGAATAGACGGATTCATGGAATTAGTAAGTACTATAACACAGACCACTGAGTCCTTTTTTTTGGGTAGGAAATTATCAAATAACTTCTCCCGCTCTGGGCGGAGTGGGAGGGAGTGTAAGACTTTTACTGACTAAAACTCACCCGTGTTTCTATATTTGCCTGTGCCAGGGGCGACGGTATCTCTTTCGAACAAACCGCGACCCTGGCAGGCATCGGCTCTAACGGAACAGACCCCGTCAGTTAGTGCAGTTCAACTTCTGTCCTTACCGGACGGCGAGCTGCCCATTGCTCTCCGTCCGCAAGCCCGCACCTATGGTGGCCAGAAATCGGCTGTCGATTCCCGACGCCCAGGGCGTCTCCTGCGGCGACTAGGGGAGGGAGGGCGCAAATATTGCCTCTCCCTCACGCGCTCCACCTCCTCCTTCTCGAGCATTACTGCTTCGCAGAAGGAGGCGACGGCTTCCCATCCACTCTCGCTCCGTACCATGGCTTGGACTAGGGCCGGACGCGAGAGATCGCCGCCGCCGATCGCCGCCGTGAAGACTCGACGGTGCTCTGCCCAGGCTGGGCAGACCATCACAGATACAGTCCTTCCACAGCGCTGTCAAAAATGATAGTGTGTGTGTGTGAGGAGAGGATGTGCCAGTATGTCTTTTGTTTTGAGTTGCATCTTAACTTAAAATTAAAGTAACGTGGCATTTTCGAAATTGTGCTTCTGGCTGACAGTCGCCACCTAACCAAAGAAGAAGAAATGTGGTGTTGTAAACACCACATTTCTTCTATAATAATAAAATAATATCGTTTTGACGTTGAGTAAGCACTGTGAGCGCGTTAACGAGCGTTCCGAATTGTTGACAGCTCTCTGCTGTCATAATCGTAATATCTAAATCGGAACGCGATTATACTTATAGCTAATTCGGAAAGCGGCCTTAATCTGTCTACGGCGAATCATACCCTGCGTTCCGAGTTGGGAAATAATCGAAGTGAGCGTGCTTAAACCCGTACCGAATTAGCGTGAGCGCGATTGATTACGATGTCCCGTGAATCGTCATAGATGACGTCATGACATGCGCCGTCTTGCGATAACGCCGACTATGCCCTAGAATAATATCACCGTGAGCGCTGTCAAAAATGACAGTGTGTGTGTGAGGATGTGTCAGCGTGTGTTTTGTTTTGTTTTACATCTTAGCATAAAATTAAACCAACGTGGCATTTTCGAAATTGTGCTTCTGGCTGATAGTCGCCACCTAACCAAAGAAGAAGAAATGTGGTGTCTATACAAAGAAATACTGTAATAATATCGTTTTAACACAGTGCTCACTCAATGTAAAATTACATTGAGTGAGCACTGTGAGCGCGTTCACGGGCGTTCCGAATTGCTGACAGCTCTCAGCTGTCATAATCGTAATATCTAAATCGGAACGCTTGTGAGATAATGTGAGCGCTGTGAGCGATTATTAGCTAATTCGGAAAACGCTTGACCAAAGAGTATAATAATATAGAGTAGAGGGAGGTTGACATTGACACCACAGAGTACATTATATTGACACTTTGACCATAGATAAAATACTAAATGTACAAACTTTGACACTGTAGGTAGTGTAGCATGTATTCACAGAGTACTTTGATTTGATAAGACTAGCATGTATTGAACTATTGATTTTACCGATGGAGCCAGAACCTCAAAAAAATAGAATAGAACTATTGATTGACCCAACTAAAATACAACCCTAGAACGTGCATACAACTCAATGAATATTGTGCGATTTGTGAAGTGATAAGACGACTTTGACCGCAAGAATATTAAATTTGGCCAATAATCATGGTGGGCATAAGTTTCAAGAAGAAGTCACTCAATGTTGTACATCTGGAGAGCTATACTAGCTACAAAGAATACACAGAGACCCATAAAATAAAAGTGCCCCTAGATTCGTTTATTTGTTACTGGATTCAAAAGTTTTGTACCAGCAATTTCGTTGCTATAAGATTCGTCCCAATAAGGACAACTCCTGAGAAAGAAAAATCGGCTGTTACTATAGTAGAGGAAGAAGGCGATCCTTTTATCTTTCTGATAAATGAATATGAAATTCCGTGGACAGTGGCACTATGTGTGTACCCAGTCATTATGGCTGAAGATGTTATAATAACTGGTCTCTGTGCGGTGTCCAGACAGATTTGTTTGTTTAGGAATTTCTACCCACTGAAGGAGGAGCAAGAGGACGGTCTCTTAGGCTTTCGTCATACTTGCCTCCAAGCACCAAATGAGGTTTCAGTATGGACAAAATTCTGTGAAGTAGAAATTGTAAGAACTGCCCACAGCTTAATAACAGATGGTGATATTAAAGAAGTACCAAACGCTTTGGTACGATTTGAAGATCATATGAGGCAGCCTGTCAGAATTCATAATGTGTATAAAGTTGCACAGAATATTAAAAAAGAAAGTATAAGTGCTGAAAAAGCAAGGGCTGAGCAACAAGCAGCCAATGCTAAGCAACAGGCAAACAATGAGCCACAATCAAATGCTGCGGACCAAACAAAAGCTGCCCAAGAAATAAATGCTCAGAAACAAACAACTGTTGAGCAACAACAAAATGGTAGGCAAAAAACAAATGTTGAACAACAGGCGAATGTTGAGCAGTCTGAGCAACAAGAAAAGCCTAAGCTGCAAACAAATGCTGAACTACAGGCAAATACTGAGCAACAAGCTAAATCTGAGCATCCCACAAATGTTGAAGAACAGGCAAATGCTGAACATCAAGCAAATGCTCAACAGGCAAATGCTGAGCAAGCTGAGCAAAAGGCAAAGTCTGAGCAACAAGCTATTGCTGATAAACAGGATCCCGAAGAAAGCGGGGAAGGTTCATCCAGTACAACAAGGACATCAAAAACAAGAAAATGGAAATCTAACAAAAAGAAAGAGATTGCAATTGACTGTTCCACAAAAGTGGAGGACCTTGAAGTAAATCATGACTTCGCTGAAGGCCCATACTTAACATTAGCAGATCTAGTTCTGCTGCCATCATATTATGTTATAATAAAAACTATTGGGGAGCCACGGTTTGCATCTGTATTGCCATTTACTTACAAATGGTATACAAATTTGATATCCATTCCAAGAATAAAGGAAATTTTTATGCCCCTCGTGAGCCAATTTACTTTAACACAGTTATCATTTAATTTGCATATGCCAAGACCTGATGACGTAAGCTTGTACAAGTGTGACCCAAAGAGGCACAATCCTAAAAAGAGGATTTATACTAAGGATGAGGATATTGAAAAAGCTATAAGCTCCATAACGGATGGAATGGAACTTACAGTGTCTGAGAATGTGTTTCAACCTTCTTTTAAATGGCATGATATACCGGAGCATGCAAATCCATATTCTGGCTATCTACCTGACACAAGAGTCCAAAGGAAATCTGAGCAATTAGAAAATTTAGCATTAGCTGTGCTAAGCATGGCTACAGATGGAGATGTCATTGTAGACTTTTGCTGTGGAACTGGACATTTGGGCATCCTCCTTGCTTATCTGTTGCCAAGATGCAGTATAATATTGCTGGAGAACAAAGTGCAGTCTCTCTTCAGAGCTAGAGAGAGGGTCAAAAAGATGAGGTTAACAAATGTATTTTACTACCAGTGCAACTTAGACTTCTTCATTGGCGAGTTTGATATAGGAATTGGATTACATGCTTGTGGAATGGCCACTGATTTGATTTTGGAGAAATGTTTAAAGCAAAATGCTAGGTTTGTCCTAAGTCCATGCTGCTATGGAGCTATACATGGCACCTGTAGAATAAAATATCCCAGAAGCAAAAAGTTCTCCAGTATGTCTCTAGATGAATACTTGTGTATTGCCCATGCTGCAGACCAGACACACAAGGAGCATCCTTTAGCTGTCAGAGGAGCGAGGTGCATGACAGTCATTGATTCAGACAGAGCTCGCTTAGCTGAAGAGTATGGATACAAAGTCTCACTTTTGAGACTGAAGCCTGTCACATGTACACCTAAAAACAATTTAATAATAGGAATATCTACAGAAAAATAAATAATAAAAGTCAACATTTTTAACAGATCATTTATTGTATTAACAGATTTTAAAAATGTAGAATTTGTACTTACTTTAACAATAGCTTATTCTTAAACTTCCCAATTGAAAACTTTCCAAAAATAAGCACTTTCATTAACACTGTTCTTACAAGTTAAACAAAGTTCAACTGATTTTAAAGCATAATCATTGGCATCAAATTGTAATACTTTTATACAGTATAAAAGTATCAAATTTTCCACTTTTTATATTTAATTCACTTTTGCGTAGACAATGGCAGTGCGGCATGGGATATATACCTGAAATATTAAAAAAAAATTGGTTTACTACAAGTAATTCTAGTCATGAAACCTCAGGAGACACATTCCTGATTATGATTCTTTACTGTTTTATTTCTAGAATATTGTATTAGTCATGTGTCTATCCAATTATAAACTTAAATAATAATTTGATATTGCATAATATCAATTAGTAATTTTGAATGTACTTGGATTGGATTAATCGAAATGAGTGTTTGACGTTTCAATTTAAAATACTGAATGGATGATGTTTGTTATTATAAGTAATGATATATAAGTGTCTATTGCATTTAATATCAATAAGTCATTCTGGATAGTAGGTACCAATTTGTTTATTGTTTCAATTAAAATAACTGAATAAATGTTACTCAATATTAAAAGCTAAGTGTCTGTTCAAATGTAAACTTAAATAACAAGTTGATGTCTATTGCATAATATCATTGAATGTAATTGGATTGGATTAATCGAAATTATTGTTTTGATGTTTCAATTTAAAAAAATCGAATAGATGATTATTATAAGTATTCAGTGTCTATTCAAATATAAACTAAATAATAAGTTCATGTCTATTGCATTATATCAACTAGTAATCCTGGATGTTTCAATAGAAAAAAATCAAATAGATGTTTACCATTAAATAATTAAGTAAGTGTCTATTGAAATATAAAGATAAAAAATAAGTCGACGTCTATTGCATAATTTATATCAATTAGTAATTCAGGAGCAAGTACATACTTAGCTAATAATTGAAATAAAAAAGGTGTAAGTACTATTGCTACTCCGTATCGTATCTAGATGTTGTTAACAAGTTTTTATGTGCTAATATTCAATTATAAACGGTAATATAAACTTTTACTGCGTAATATCAATTCAATTGAACTCTGGATGTCCGAATATTTAAAGTAGATGATTCATTCAAATAATGTAGTTGATGGTAATTGGCCAGAGAAGGCAACACACAGGGTAGAGTGGAAAGCGATGTATTGTTCATCGTGTCACTGACTCTGGCAGGGCCACCATCTGGGATTTTAATTTTGATAACACAAAAAATTTGTCGCTACTTGGTCGAAATTTGTCGCCAATTATATCAGAATTCGTCGGTCACCAGAATTTGTCAGTACCAGTACCAGTTTGGAATTAGCGACAATTTTTTTGTGTTATCAAAATTAAAATGCCTGATGGTGGCCCTGCCGGAGTCAGTGACACTTGTTCATCCCAATTAAAACTTTATGGCTGCTGGGTACATGGGAGAGTCGCTGCGCAAAAACAAATTCAAAAGTGAGGATTTGCGCAGCGAGTAGCGCACTTCAGAACAATAGTGTTTGAATCGGGCTGTATAGTATCTCGAGGGACAAATAGAGGGTAATAAAAAAAGTTGATTCATTAAATGAATATTCGTTGTATATGTGTATCTGAATGTGCCAAAAGTTGATGTTTTTAAAATACATATGTTATATGAAATAAATGATTAAATATAAGTTGGTTATTTATTATTATTACCTGTACAGAATCACTTCGGTTGCCCCATGGTTGGCCCTGTGTGGCGTGGAACTCGCCGTCCGGTTCTACGCGACCAAAGCCGCCGTATTTCTTGCTATCTGAACACAGGACCGCCTGGAAAAGCACATCGATCACAAATCTGATTTTCTTTGATCTCTTAGTGTCGGTAAAAATAACATTTTTTTTTTGTTTGGTCCGTCGTTTTCTTTGATAACATTCGCATGAAATTCCTTTGCAGGATTTGATCCTTGCAACTGTTTGCAACACGAATGCTGGGTGCAATACCTATATGGAATACGTAAAGATGCTAAAATAAAAAGGGTGGTATTTTTAACAGACTGCAAAAAAAGAGGAGGTTCTCAATTCAGATGTTTATATATATATTTTTATGTATGTTCGTTCGGGCATAACTCCGTCATATATAAACGGATTTGCGAAACTCATTTTTTGTTCGAAAGAGGTTTATTCCGAAATGGTCCCATTTAAAGGACCATGGGCACTTTTGAATGAACACTGGGCCCACTTTTCAAAGTTGTGCAACAGTGATGAAACCTATGTCATCTGACAGCTCTTGGCGTGTACTTTATTTCATTCTATGGCAGCTAAGTTCAAATCCAGCGCGAAAATGGTTTTTTTATGCGTTTTTAAAAAATGTTCAACATTGTGCAACAGTGATAAAACCTATGTCATATGACAGCTCTTGGCGTGTACTTTATTTTATTCTATGGCAGCTAAGTTCAAATCCGGCGCGAAAATGGTTTTTATATGCGTTTTTTAAAAATGTTCAACATTGTGCAACAGTGATCAAACCTATGTCATATGACAGCTCTTTGCGTGTACTTTATTTCATTCTATGGCAGCTAAGTTCAAATCCAGCGCGAAAACGGTTTTTTCATGCGTTTTTTTTTAATGTTCAACATTGTGCAACAGTGATGAAACCTATGTCATATGACAGCTTTTAAAGTGTACTTTATTTTATTCTATGGCAGCTAAGTTCAAATCCAGCGCGAAAATGGTTTTTTTATGCGTTTTTAAAAAATGTTCAACATTGTGCAACAGTGATCAAACCTATGTCATATGACAGCTCTTTGCGTGTACTTTATTTCATTCTATGGCAGCTAAGTTCAAATCCAGCGCGAAAACGGTTTTTTATGCGTTTTTATAAAAATGTTCAACATTGTGCAACAGTGATGAAACCTATGTCATATGAAAGCTCTTAAAGTGTACTTTATTTCATTCTATGGCAGCTAAGTTCAAATCTAGCGCGAAAACGGTTTTATATGCGTTTTTTAAATGCGTCATTTTGGGTTCATTTTCAACATTGTTCAACAGTGATGAGTTATATGTCATATGAAAGCTCTTAAAAAGTACTTTATTTCATTCTATGGCAGCTAAGTTTAAATCCAGCGTGAAAACGGTTTTTTCATGCGTTTTTAAAAAATGTTCAACATTGTGCAACAATGATGAAACCTATGTCATATGAAAGCTCTTAAAGTGTACTTTATTTCATTCTATGGCAGCTAAGTTCAAATCTAGCGCGAAAACGGTTTTATATGCGTTTTTTAAATGCGTCATTTTAGGTTCATTTTCAACATTGTTCAACAGTGATAAATTATGTGTCATATGAAAGCTCTTAAAAAGTACTTTATTTCATTCTATGGCAGCTAAGTTCAAATCCAGCGCGAAAACGGTTTTTTTATGCGTTTTTTAAAAATGTTCAACATTGAGCAATAGTGATGAAACCTTTGTCATATGAAAGCTCTTAAAGTGTACTTTATTTCATTCTATGGCAGCTAAGTTCAAATCTAGCGCGAAAACGGTTTTATATGCGTTTTTTAAATGCGTCATTTTGGGTTCATTTTCAACACTATTCAACAGTGATGAGTTATATGTCATATGAAAGCTCTTAAAAAGTACTTTATTTCATTCTATGGCAGCTAAGTTTAAATCCAGCGCGAAAACGGTTTTTTCATGCGTTTTTAAAAAATGTTCAACATTGTTCAACAGTGATGATTTACATGTCATATGAAAGCTCTTGAAGTGTACTTTATTTCATTATATGGCAGCTAAGTTCAAATCCAGCGCAAAAATGTTTTTTTTTGCGTTTGAAAAAAATGTTCAACGTTGTTCAACCGTGATGAATATGTCATATGAAAGCTCTAGAAGTGTACTTTATTTCATTCTATGGCAGCTAAGTTCAAATCAGCCCTAATAAAAACGGCAATATACGGCCTATGATGATCTTTTTAGTGTATTTTTAGTCAAACAAGAGCTATTTATAATCCTAGCTACTGACTGACAGCTAATTATAATTTAATATCAAAACAAAACAGATTTTAAAAAACGCATAAAAAAAAAGTTTTTGCGCTGGATTTTAACTTAGCTGCCATATAATGAAATAAAGTACACTTTAGGAGCTTTCATATGACATATAACTCGTCACTGTTGAACAATGTTGAAAAAGTGAGCCCAAAATGACGCATTTAAAAAACGCATAAAAAACCGTTTTCGCGCTGGATTTGAACTTAGCTGCCATAGAATGAAATAAAGTACACTTTAAGAGCTTTCATATGACATAGGTTTCATAACTGTTGCACAATTTTGAACATTTTTAAAAAACGCATAAAAAAACCGTTTTCGTATGACATATAACTCATCACTGTTGAACAATGTTGAAAAAATGAACCCAAAATTACGCATTTAAAAACACATATAAGACCGTTTTCGCGCTGGATTTGAACTTAGCTGCCATAGAATGAAATAAAGTACACTTTAAGAGCTTTCATATGACATAGGTTTCATAACTGTTGCACAATGTTGAACATTTTTAAAAAACGCATAAAAAAACCGTTTTCGCGCTGGATTTGAACTTAGCTGCCATAGAATGAAATAAAGTACACGCCAAGAGCTTTCATATGACATATAACTCATCACTGTTGAACAATGTTGAAAAAATGAACCCAAAATTACGCATTTAAAAAACGCATATAAGACCGTTTTCGCGCTGGATTTGAACTTAGCTGCGATAGAATGAAATAAAGTACACTTTAAGAGCTTTCATATGACATAGGTTTCATCACTGTTGCACAATGTTGAACATTTTTAAAAAACTCATAAAAAAACCGTTTTCGCGCTGGATTTGAACTTAGCTGCCATAGAATGAAATAAAGTACACGCCAAGAGCTTTCATATGACATATAACTCATCACTGTTGAACAATGTTGAAAAAGTGGGCCCAAAATGACGCATGGTCCTTTCGTAAAGATCTGATGATGAGTTTCGGAGACAAACAACGGAACTCTTCAATAAATGCCAGCAAATCAAGCACGATTGCTGTTATCGCATAATTATGTACCTATGCATTGTTTACGCAATCACACAACATAACCAATTTATTCATTCTGAGGCTACGTACGAGTACGAAGTTCGCCAGGTCAGCTAGTAATGGATAAATTTTAAATTATATTTACCCTGTAATTGCCAGGCACGTCGACGCCGACCCTGTAGTCTGTGAAACTCTGGTAAGGGTGGAAGTTGAACACGAACAGCAGGCCGGCGCGCTCGAACGAGACCAGCTTGTCGCCCTCGTGCTTACATGATACGTAGGCCTGGAGACAGAACGATGATATCAGAATCTATATTTATTTATCCATCTTACATCTTTTATTACAGGTTTATGATATGTACCTAGGTACAGTCAACAAAAGAGAGAAGTACCTATACAGGATCGTCGAATATAGTTGAAGTATATTAAGAATCAGATGGATCAGAGAATTAAATTAAATTTTATTCGAACACATCCATCGGTTTCTTACTAAACTTCAACTATATCCGACGATCCTAAATACATATCTCTTTTGTTGACTGTACATAAGTATAGGCCGAAATCCACCACGCGGGCCCAGTGCGGGTTAACGTTGGTACTTGGTAGATGTCACATGTCTTTGAATTTTTGGTTCTAGGACATGCCGGTTTCCTCGCGATGTTTTCTTTCACCGTTTTGAGAGCAGTGGTGACGAAATAATTTACACAAAGTAAAGCGCCTGTCTGGGTTTTGGTTCAAGGTTATGATAAGTACAGACAATAGCAAAAGTAGATGATCAAAATCAGAAATTCAATACTAATGAACGGAGTTCGCTTCAGAACTGTGTGGCGTCGAAGTGATTCAAAAGTATGTGATTGTAAATTATACCAAACATTTACTACTAGTACAGCTGCCATATATTCGTGGTCAGTTTTGACTCCTATTGAATTTCTGATTTTGATCATCTACTTTTGCTGTTGACTGTACAACGGAAAAATCATCTATGAAGAATATCTTGGCAAACTGACTAGGATCGGTAAGATTCTTTTTGGGCCTTTGGACTGCCAGCTAATTCTGAGCTAACATCTTTTTACTAACATTTTTGAGGTAGGAAGACAAATTCTGTTCTTGTTTGGGAAGGAAAAATTGCGCTCGTGCCAAAACAGGCCCTTGGGTTTATCTCCAACAGTTTACACTGAAGTTAGCGGAGACTCCGCATTTATTTAAGATGGGACAGTGGACAGCACTCTACTCGTACCTACTAGTAACATTTCACACAAGTATCCTGAATCCTGACCCACCTTCACCGTAATGACCATGTGATACAAAGGCCCAACAGGCGCGATAGTCAGATTTTTATAAACAAGATTAATCTGAAGAGGGCAAAGCTTTAAACTCAGTGGCGTAACTAACTGGTGGCATTGGGGCAAAATGCCACGGGCCCCCAGCCAGAGGGCCGGGCCCCCGGCCCGAGAGGGCCATGAGCACATCCTAACATAAGAACAGAAGCAAACCTGACGGTGTTAAATTTTGTAGGAGAAAATATGAAATGTACGCGGAAGAAGTCGCGGGAGAAGTGGTAATAAAAAAAAACTATAACGTTGGTTGAGCTTCTTTACATTGAGGGAGGGCCCCATCCCTTGAATTTGCCACGGGCCCCAAACGGTATAGTTACGCTACTGTTTAAACTCAAGTTTTAATTTAAAACTCTTGTACAGAAAGGCTTTCACCTTGCAGTAGGATAATTTAGTTAGACCTACAATTCAATATTTAGCAACAAAATATCTCATACTAACCGGATCTGAACTCAGCCATCCATACTTCTCCTCCAACACATTCATGTCCCTGTCGAACTCGTTGAGGAACTTGTACTTGAGCAGCGGGTCGTCCACGAGGTTCCACTGGCGGCGCGCGTAGTGGTACGACGAGTTGTTGCCGGCTCGCGGGAAGTCCAGCCACTCGGGGTGGCCGAACTCGTTGCCTGGACGAGAAACATGATCATAACAGTGGTCAGGAATATTTCCAGGTATACACGGTACGTTATACGTAGGTATTTGTTTTGTGGATTTTTCAGACTTGTGAATGTCAGAAGTTAGAAGTCAGACCATTTGGTAGGTTGGTGGCGGTCGATTCGAAGATAAACCTCCCATAAAATACCAACAAACGACTAATTTGACCAAAAAAAACCAACCCAGCCCAAGTAACAAATCTTCTCTTTAATATTCATACAGGTCTAGAAAAATCATCATCTGCCTAGCCTTTTCCCAACTAAGTTGGGGTCGGCTTCCAGTCTAACCGGATGCAGCTGAATACCAGTATTTTACATGGAGCGACTGCCTATCTGACCTCCACAACCCAATTACTGGGTAATACGATACCCCTTGATAAGACTGGTGATCAGACTTTCGGGCTTCTGACTACCCGTAACGACTGTCAAAGATCCACGAATGACAGCCGGGATCAACGGCTTAACGTGCTTTCCGAGGCACGGAGGGGTCACGGTATGTAAAGATGGTCACCCATCCACAGACCAACCGCGGCAAGCGTAGCTTAACCTGATCGATCGACCTGCGCGGCTGTTATTATTTAGCCACGGGCCCCTCACACAGGTCTAGAAAAATATTTATTTAATTATTTTAAGACGCAACAGTTTCCACACGGTCCTTAAGGATAGGCGCCGCCGCAGAAGGCCGGCCCAGGAAGAGGAGGCGAGACGACCTAGACGCGTACAGCCAGGGTTGGTTGGATCGAGGTGGCTCTAGAAAAGGATGCCTGGAAGGATTTGGGGGAGGCCTTTGCTCAGCAGTGGGACAAAAAAGATGTAGGAGCGAGCGAAGCGAGCTCGTTAATTTTACTTACGGGGCGGCAGAGTAGAAGATAAGTCGTGCTTGAATCATGAAAATAAGGCGGGCCGCCCCGTACTGTCACAGCCTTTTTGGCTATATGGTAAATACGCCACTGAATGACTGAACATACCTATAAAGTTGAGATACGCCTCGCCTGCTAGCGCGTGTGTGATGAGTCGTATCATGCAGTGCAGTGCCATGCCTCGCTCGACTACTGCGCTTGGCTCGCTCAGAGTGGACATGTGCGTGTACATGGCCGCGTCCATCAGCCAGAATGCTATTGTTTTGTCGCCCACGAGAGCCTGGAAGGGTGACAAATTGGTTAATGATTAGAAGTGACACTCATCATCTGCCTAGCCTTTCCCCAACTATGTTGGGGTCGGCTCCAGTCTAACCGGATGCAGCTGAATACCAGTATTTTACATGGAGCGACTGCCTATCTGACCTCCACAACCCAGTTACTGAGTAATACGATACCCCTTGATAAGACTGGTTGTCAGACTTTCGGGCTTCTGACTACCCGTAACGACTGTCAAAGATCCACGAATGACAAAAGTGACACTATTGTTTTATAAACCTTGCCCCTTTTCTTCTTTTCGTATCTATATGTAGTAAGCAGCTTTAACAAATACCGACTTCAGATTACATACCTGGTCATGACTCTCAGCATAGGCCACGGTGCCTTCCATCCACCGCCTGTTGGTGAGGGTGTGGACGATGTGGCCGATCTTCCAGTTCTCGTCTTTCTCCTCCTTCAGCAGTTTGATCCACATGTCGGGGATGGCCATGCCCAGGCGGTAGTCGAAGCCGGTGCCGCCTTCGTTGACTGGGCGGCAGGAGGCTGGCATTCCTGATACATCCTGGAAATAGAATGAGAGTGTTTTTTTAGAAGGGAGTTTTAAATCAAGTAAGAGAAGTGGAAATTGTTAGATCGATAAGAAAAAAATAATAGGATGCTCTTTAATCATCATCTGCCTATCCTTATATCAACATGTTGGGGACCTGGGGTCGGCTCCCGGTCTAACCGCGGCGGATGCACATGCATGCAAAAAGTTGTCTTTACATTGAACAATGGAATTCCCTTGTTCAATGTGAAGACAACTTTTTGCATAAAAATTAAAACCTTCGGCACTCGGCAGGTAGACTGTGATAGCAGTTTGCCCACCCATCCAATATATTTTGCTGCCATATTTATCACGACAGCTTTCTTTTTCAAAAGATATCTTAAATGAGCCCTTCTCCCGGGATCAAGCCCAAAGTATAATCCATACTAATATTATAAATTCGAAAGTAACTCGTGTCTGTTTGCCTGTATGTTACCTTTTCACGCCTAAACCACTGAACGGATTTCGATAAAATTTGGCAGATAGATAGGAAGGACATAGGATAGTTTTTATCACGATATTCCCACGGGATCGACACAACTGCGGGTGAAACGCTGCTAGTCGCAAATATTTTTAAATTTATCCTCACCTCAGCAATAGTAATAGCCCTGGCATCGATCTTGTGCACCATCTCGTTAGCCAACATGAGGTACACCAGCGCCTCCGTGTCCACGCCCAGGCCGTAGTACTCGTCGTAGTGGCCCGAGAAGCCCTCGCCGATGCCGCGCGAGTGGTACAGCATTGATGTCACGCCGTCGAATCTGTGTGGGCAAAGGGGGTCAGTTGTAACGGGGTATGGTCGATCCAAAAGAGTAGGTAAGAATAGAGAGAAACAGTTTCCACGGGCAAGAAAATATAATTTATCATACTAAAATAAATAATATTTTGTAGCCTTAGTGAACAGCAAAGCTTTCAAAAAATGTATCTTACCTGAATCCATCAAATTGATATTCCTCTTGATACCACCTCAGATTTGACAGTAAGAACCTCAATACTTCGGTTCTGAAAAATGATAAGATTATGAAATGATATATTCTTGTCCACTGTTGATGAGTTGGACATTTGGGCACTAATATGTTTCTAGAGAGTCCTAGTCTCCAAAAAGGGATTATCTTCTAATAAAAATGAATTCGTTGGTAGGTTTTTATACATATAAAGAAAAATTTTAGAAGTTTCTCGGAAACAATAATTGGTGCCATTGAACTTGTTGATCGGCGTCCAGGGTTTACTTCTACCAAATCATTTTAGCTCAGGACCGATCGTCGTGGTCACGCTGGGCCCAAGCACCTTTTGGCAGAAATAAAGATGAAGATGACCACAACTTACTCAGAGTAGTTGAACAGCCGGCTGTCCCACAGCTGGTGGGTTCCCCTAACTCCGTCGTGGAAGAAGCAGGAGTTGGTGCCGTCGAACTCGTTGAGTCCGTCCAGCGTGTTCTTGGAGGCGTGGGAGTGCACGACATCGAGGAGTACATAGAGACCCAGCTCGTGCGCGCGGTCGATCAGCTGTTTGAGCTCGCAGGGGGTGCCGTAGCGACTGGGGGAAGACGTGATATTTTTAATCAAATTGGACTACAATTTATGCATTTCGCAAAAGCCGTAGTCTTTTTCGCTCGAGTATCTACTATTTAAATAGGCTATTTGACAATGTAAAAAATAAGGTCATAATTATTGACACTCGTATAGATTATCGCTTTTAAAATCGATTTGCATTAATTTTACTACAAAACAATGTATTATTTATTAAAAAAATCCCGAAAAAACTTCATCTTTTTAAATCTGGCGCCACGTAATCGAAAACGGTCTGGATTGGCTGAACTTATGATGACGTCATGGTATAGTCAATTACTGTCTATCGTTGACAGAACAGATGACTTTTGTCTAGTATCTCGACCGTTTCAACGTTTGTTTACGTGTAACAATATGGCGTCGTGACGTCACAATACGTTACGACGCCATATTGTTAAAGATAGCGTTTTGACGGCTTATTTAAACAGTACATTTTTATTTACTATTTTCTAAAAGAAATACATTATGCAATTTGAAGTAATAGGTTTTTGTGGGCTCGTTAGACACCATTAAATAATCTGAGATGTTTATCAGAAACCAGTCAAATAGCCTATTGAAAAGTAGTACCACCAGTAAAGGTGTTGTATCTGGTAGGCTACTGCCTGACGATTGATGTCGGGACGTTGTATTTATGTGCTAGTAGCGCTGTAAACTCTGCTTGCGCGATGCAGGGTGTTCAGTGTGATGCGCAGTTCGCATGTGGCGATCTAGATGGCGCCACACACCCTTATTTTGTAGTCTATTCAGTTTCTAGGGTATAGCGTGAAAAATAATAAATAATTATTTGAAATGAACACAGTAATTAGGTACCTGCTTGTTGCGAAGAAACTTGTGACCTGGTAACCGAAGGAGGCGTAGTACGCATGCTCCATTATGGCCATAAGTTGTATTGAGTTGTAACCTGAAATAATACAACTGTTGTTAGCATCTCAATCTACAATATCTACACATTTCGACGGCGCCAATATTTGTGATGGGTATGTCAAAAAGGTACCTACTTTTTTTCTTTTCAAGTTCAGAACCGTAAAAATCAATGTGTGAGAGTTCATAAAAATAAATGGATAATAGATGTAGGATGAGAGGAAGACGGAATTATGTGAGGAATGATATGAATGAGAAGGGAGTGAATGATAAAGTGGCGGCTGACAGGGGAGAATGGGAATGAAATACTTTTGAGCCGATCCCTAGTAACATGGGACAAGGGCAGGCAGAAGAAGAATATAGCGAATGTGCAATTTTTTTTTTTTTACAGTTAAAACGCTGCCCCACACTAGGATTTTCTCCTGTATCGTGGGTGCGTGTACAAACATTTAAAGTCACATACACAAACAGCCAGACCCAGAACAACTACTTGTAGGTCATACAAATATTTGTTCCGTGCGGGAATCGAACCCGCGACATGCAGCGCAGCAGTCAATCGCTTAACCACTGCGCCAACCGTGCCGTCAAATGTATAGTATGCTACTATGCTTACCTTGATTCTTAATCCTAGGTAGAACATTATCTCTAAATTCGTTGTATGTGCCGACTTTACCCTCCGATGTAGCTATACCGACGTGGCACTCGTATATGCGGGGGGACTTCGGTTTTGCTACTTTGGGGTGCTTGAATTGATATGGCTGAAAAAAAGAGCATTTTTATCAATAAAATATTTTCTGCGCAGCTGAATGCTCCTGGAATGGAAGTTGGTCACGTAACTTTTATGTGGCCGGTAAATGAGAGAGGACATCTGCATACGTAGGTACGTAAGTACTATCTAACAATGTTTTTATCTTAACGGTTACGTACCTAATGAGAACACACAATCGGTTTGATAAAGTTATACAACAAAGAAGTTATAATGAGAATAAACAATATGTTTAGGATAATTATTATAGGATTGTACCTTCATAATGGCCTAAATTCATAGAAATATCTATAAGTTTTTTTTATATAATATGTCTAAATTTATAAGGTAGATAGGTATCTACCTAGTGTAGGTACACTAGGTAGATACTCTGCTAACCAAGAAGTTGAAAGTAGGATACTTACGTGTTCTGGTCTGTATATAAACTGTTGGTACGTGAATCCTTCGAAAGGTTTGACATAACTGGCCCACGGGGACAGCCTGTACAAATGGTCATTGACTATAAGTTGCACACGTCCGCCGTGTTTCAGTGGAGAAGACCCGTCGGGGTTTGCTGCTATCGTTAACTCCCATTTACCAAATTCTTGTTTCCTGAATGGATGACTCTTTGAGTTCCAGCCATCTGTAAAGTGATGAAGAATATGAATACATATGGTACAGACTCCACGCACGCACATCAACCTACCCGAAACTGTCAAATTTTCCCAATCAACTTTGAACCATATGCTTTAGCGATAAAGTTGCAAATCTATTAAAGAAATTTGACAGAATGTAGTAGCTTGATGTGCTGCCGTCTGTACTAAAGAACAAAATGAGTAATGCATCCGATCCGCATTGTGCGTGATACGGCGATCAAATCTTTGATTGACCCCTATTTATTCAAATAAAACTTAATTTTGGCATTTTAACTCGATGAAGAATGGAAGAGAGTTTAAAATAATGTGATACAATTGTGATTCATCGGAATTTACTTCGGGACTACATAAGATCGAGAGGCAACGCCCTTAGTCTATTCTGGGACAGCGCAGACATAGGTATTAGTTGAATATTTTTTATAATGTAACGTAAAGAAAAGAACTCCTGAATAAAGACTGAATAGTCGGTATCAAAATCACCACTGTTGTAAAAACACGTTGTTGGTGATTAGGTAGATACCTACCTACATGTGCGACACAAATTAAAAAAATGCCGTAATTTGATCAAACAGAAAGCGTTTCTTAGTCTGTCTCGGCATTTTTGATGAGAAAAAGTAACTACCTATCGGAAATGCAACACAAATCAATGATATTATAAAGGAAAGATACGCTACGTTCATAATGAGCGACGTTCTGTATTGTAGCGTTGTTATTACAAAGTACTTACATACAGGTGTATAGTAGTTATCAACTACGACTGCGATAGATAATACGGAACGTGTGACACAGAAAGAGATATCTAGCTATAAATGAAATTACAACAATTGTCTGAATTTGTCTGCATCAATTTGCGCGCGCTAGTGCGATATCTACCTCTTTAATTATAATATCATTGACAAAAATGTTTTAGAATTTAACCAGCGCAAATTGCGAAGTAGGTACCTATCTTTCGGTGAATAGGAAATCGTGCAGCAATTCAGCTATAACACTGATGCAGGCTTAAATAAGTTAGTTATCCAATAACGTACTGAATTCTCCTTGTAAGTGCAAGGTGTGTGCCCCAGGGGCCCACTCCCGCCATGTCACAGACCCGTCGGAGTTGTACTGTGGCCCGAAGTATTTGTATCCCTTTGTAAACCCGTCGAAACCACCCTCCCAGGAGTCGATCCTGTCCCACAGATCTTTGAAGCATCCATATCTGAAATTGAGATGGAATAATATTTGAATAGGTAAGGCTTTAGTGCTTCGATTTACTTCAGCAATAGTTAACCTACCCGAGGTTTATAACATTTTGAAGATGGCATTTGTAAGGTGTTTTCAGTGGTAGCTATGACATTTGTAAGTCTAAAGTCTATTTTGTACTGTGAGTTGTGGTACAGTCAACAGCAAAAGTAGATGATCAAAATCATAAATTCAATAGGAGTCAAAACTGATCACGAATAAATATGGCAGCTGTACTAGTAGTAAATGTTTGGTATAATTTACAATCACATACTTTTGAATCACTTCGACGCCACACAGTTCTGACGCGAACTCCGTTCATTAATTAGTATTGAATTTCTGATTTTGATCATCTACTTTTGCTGTTGACTGTACCGCGATAATGGCGTTTCTTGGGTTTTTAACGACTCATTCACCTGAGTCTGTGCCTGAGTGGTTAAAGTAGCAGATTGCAATAAACCTACTTAGAAGCAGCGCAATTTACAAGCATGGTGGATGCAGATTGATTATGTACCATGCTTGTAAATTGCGCTTCATAGTTTCTCGATAAAAATCAAAATCGATGTACCTACAGGATGGTGAGATGTCAGTTGATCTTAAAATTGAGATTTTAATAACACCGTACCTACAGCATTATAAATTAATTAAAATTGCATTTTCAAAGCTAGTACTTACGCAGTTTAATTGATTAAGATACTGAGATAGGTATAAGTAGGTAAATGAGGGTATTTTCTAATTTCTAGACCAGCATAGCACGGATAGTTATTCGTGCTATGCTAGTCCGTATCACGGATATACCTACCTAATTAACGAATGCGCACAGAGCTAACAAATAGTTATTTGTTAGCCTTCGTTGGTAAGTACTAGGTAAATATATGCTTTATATTGTATGCACTCGATTACCTACATACGAAGGGTCATCTGCAATACCTAGTGTTAAACGAAGGACAATAAAATTATCACTATTGCAGATGACCCTTCATATGAGTTGCCTAGGTATGGTAGGTATTAGCATCTTGATTGTTTTGCTACGCCCGCCTATGTAGATATGATTATATATTCTACCTACTCAGTTCAACTAGGTTTACTAGGTACCTATGACTGATAAACGAATTAGCCTAATCATGGGTAGCCAGCTATCTCTAAGGTCTCTGTAAAGGTATTGCTATGTAAAGAAAATGAACGTAGGTAATTGTTGAATATCGAAGTACCTCTAAAGGAGTGTTTAAAGTTCTGCATTTCTGATATGAATTGACCTTAGATTTGACATTGAGAATATCACAAACGCACCTCGAGCGATTACAGCGCTGAATCAGCCAACGCGATATTTTTCTTAGCAAATAAATGTCAGTACAGAAATATGTTTATGCTACAGAGGCGGAAAATAGTCGTGTAGTGATTCTTTTTATACTGCTTTCCTGATAAGTTTCTATAAATATTCAAAACAACATTCTCTAACGCCTCTGTGCGCCTAAAAATATAAAGCGCTACACCGCTTTATTGTCAACAATTCGTAAACACGGTAGGTTAACCTAAAATTGAGGCAAAATATCACTTATAAACACGGTTTTCTTCCACAATTTCACTCAAAATTCATTATAAATTGCGTTAGGAACACTAATGGCTTACCTGCGTCGGATTTCCCGTTCGTAGGGCTTCAAATAACCATCGCGATCGAATAATTTCTGTATGTCGGGCACGGGTACTTCCATCGGGTCCATAGCTGAATAGTTACCACCCATTATGTCTATATAGCTTATTTGTCAAACCGGTACGAACTGCGCAGGCGCTCCACGACCGCGCGAAATGGTATCCCTAGTTTAAATGATAAAACGTTGTTCGATTATTAGTATGAACTGAAGACAAGTTTATTACAATTTAGATAAAGTTCGGGTCATCCGTGCCACGAGAGACTTTGTTGTTTTCAGTATTTGATGTGTCCACGGGTTAGGAATTTGTTTAAAAAGATACAATATCAATTCCTGTTAAAATATTAAACATTCTATGATCTCGTGATAAATGTTATCATCAGTTTACTCGCTATTTTTGTTTGCAGTAAATTGTATGAGATTATGATTAACTTGTTTACAATACCTACTTACCTATAGGTACCTACCTACTGTTTAGGTTTTGCCCACGGAATAGAAAAAACTTGTTTTTTCTATTCCGTGGTTTTGCCGAATATTCACTTGCGAGCGATTACTGACTATTACAAGAGTAAATAAATTTTACTAAGTACCTATGCTATTACTGACTACTGTACAAGTAGGTACATGTCATTGTGCCACTCATGTACAGAAGCCACACATCAAGCTACTACAATCTGTCAAATTTCTTTAATAGATTTTCAACTTTATCGCTAAACAATAAGGTTCAAAGTTGATTGGGAAAATTTGACAGTGTCGGGTAGCTTGATGTGCTGGCGTCTGTACAAAGGTAGAGGACAAATATTACCTCTAGGTGCCTTAGCTGCGGAAAATTACCATATTGACTGACTTGCAAATTAGTTTAAGCAGTTTATCAATAATCTAGGTACCTACCTACCTATATTGTTTATTTGTAAAAGTCAATAAATGAGAAATATCGTCGGTACTATCCGTAGTGATATTATAAATGCGATAGTGTGTCTGTCTGTCTGTTATCTCTTCACGCTTAAACCGCTGAACCGATTTAGATGAAAGGTATACTCAAACTATCTCTATATACTTAAGTATATAGAGATAGTTTGAGTCCCGGGAAAGGACATAGGATAGTTTTTATCCCGATATTCCCACGGGATTGACACTTATCGGCTGAAACCGAGCGGCGCTGCTAGTCTTTAATAAGTACTAGATTATCCTAGAGGGTATAAGCAGAGATACTGGGCTCTCAATAATACTAAGTATGTTTATCTATGTTATGTAAGTCCACAATACAAATGATAAGACGGTACATACCTACTTGTATGTTAGGTATCGCGAATAGCTAAGTCGTAGGTCCGCTACGTGAAGATTCCATGATAATAATTATAATCTCTAGCTAAGAATAGTAAACAGAATGTTTATTTATGTTTACTATTTGCTACTATGCAAGAATTCAAAGTTCCTCTAACGGAGTCAACGGTATAGAAAAAGTGACAGGCGATCTATTTCGAACAAATTCTCACCGTGAGAACTTAGGTGAAGTGAGCTCAAATTCTACTATCCCACAGACGACGTTTTTATACGTCTATGTATGTACTCTCCATACTAATAATATAATTTATGTGAAAGTGTGTATGTGTCTGTCTGTTACCTCTTCACGCGTAAGCCGCTGAACCGATTTAAGGCTCTTACACACCGGCGCGACTTGTCGCGCGACGTGTCGCCTGGCGATTCGATATTGGGTCCATTCCTCTTTTTAGTTTACATTAATGATTTACCCCAATTACTTCAAAATCAACCGAAGATGGTGTTATTTGCAGATGACACATCGTTAATCTTTAAAATAGACCGACGGTCACAAAATCTTGACGACGTGAATAACTCTATTCTTCAGGTCCAAGATTGGTTTACGGTAAATAATTTAGTACTTAATGAAAAAAAAACCAAATGCATTAGATTTAAATTACCGAATGTTAGAAGTAGCGAATGTGAAATCATATTGAATGGCCAAAAACTAGAATTTATTGATCAGACAGTTTTCCTAGGAATCACGCTAGACGAGAAATTACAATGGGGACCTCATATAACATCTATTGCGGGGCGGCTAAGCTCCGCCGCTTATGCTGTTAGAAAGATAAGACAGTTAACAGATGTAGAAACCGCGCGTTTGGTCTATTTTAGTTACTTCCACAGTATTATGTCATATGGCATTTTACTATGGGGTCGGGCTGCTGACATTGAATCCATTTTTATTTTACAAAAGAGAGCTGTCAGAGCCATTTACAATCTACGTCGTCGCGAATCTCTTAGGGAACTATTTAAAAAGGTTAATATCATGACGGTACCTTGCCAATTCATTTATGAAAATATTATGTATGTAAGAAAAAATCAACATCTTTTTAATAAAATAAGTGATAGGCATAATTTTAATACTAGAAATAAAGATAAATTAGATCAACCTTTTTTTAGATTATCTAAAGTACATACATCTTTTATGGGGTACTGTGTTAAATGCTACAACAAAATACCTTGTGACATATTGCAATTAAATGAAAGAAAATTTAAAACTCATATTAAAAGTACACTTTGTAAACAAGGATATTACAAATTAGAGGATTATATCCAAGATAAGAATGTTTGGAAACATGCTGGTCCTGCTCCATAGGACAATCTAAAAGTCTAGACAAAATCAAACTTGTTCCTAATTTAATTTATATATATATTTTTTATGACATCTTATTCTAACTCATTTTTACAATCTGCGACTACAGTGGCTCACACACTTGTTAAAGTTCAACTACTTTTGCATTTTTTTTTTTTTTTTTTTTATAAATAACTTGTAAATATGTGAGCACCATGTATCTATCACTTATTTGATTTACCTGTCATTGCTTAATTTTTAATTATTTTTACCTTTTGTGGTAGACTAATTTTATTATGGGTGCATCGTGTTCACATATAATTTTTATTATGTATACAAGACCTTGTAAAACATTTTTAAAAGAGTAACGGTGGAGTTTCTTGCCCATTCTTCTCCATACGAAAACTACCTTTTCGAATGGGCGACTAGAATCATTTCTATTTAGTTTTTTTTTTGACGTTCAAAAGTGCCTTTAATGTGCCTATTTGAAATAAATGATTTGACTTTTGACTTTGACTTTGACTTTGATTCTGCGATATTATCGCGCCGCAACCCCTTTCACACAAGCGCTACACCGTGTAGCCGCGATATCGCCGCGACACCATACAAAATGAACATTTAGTATTTCACACAAGTCGCCCCTGTGTGAAGTGTCGCGCGCGTTTCCATAGAAATTGTTCTATGGATATATATCGCAGAATCGCGTCGCACTGTCGCGTCGCGCCTGTGTGTAAGAGCCTTTAGATGAAATTTAGTATAGAAATAGTTTGAGTCCCGGGAAAGGACATAGGAAAGTTTTTATCCCGATATTCCCACGGGATCGACACTAAGGCTGCCTGTCTACCGGAGCGGAGAAACGGAGAAATATTAACCATGATAGGAAAATTGGACAGAAGAGCGGAGATTTTGTGAAATCTTATTGGTTAATATTTCTCCGTTTCTCCGCTCCGCTGCTCGCTCCGCTCCGGTGGACAGGCAGCCGTATGCGGGTGAAACCGCAGGGCGCTGCTAGTAATATAAACGCGAATGTTTGTGAGGATGGATGGAAGTATGTTACTTTTTCACACAAAAACTATTGAACGGATTTTGATGAAACTTTACAGTAATTAGCTTATACATCAGAATAACACAGGATACTTTTTATCCCGATATTCCCACGGAAACGACACTTATGCGGGTGAAACCGCGGGGCGCTGCTAGTAGTGTCAATAAAATCAAGTGGTGGTATGCCAGCTTACTTTAAGATTTGTACAGAATAGGTCGGCAGGACTCATCAGATTAGGTGAGGACCAAGAACTCAACCTTGGGGTATTACCTCTTTAGTTCTATTGTATTCTGTCATGTTCAACATGGCGTATAAGGTTATTTATTATGAATAAATCTATTATGAATATAAATGGTTTCTGGGTGATTTTCTTGTGGAGATGGCCACCAGTTTTCAGAAAGAGGTAGGTAGACTAGGTAGTACTCGTTCATATGCCATTCCCAAGTCACAGAGATAATGTTTTTGCAAAATGATTGGGCTAGGGCGAGAAGCAGAAGGATACATCATATGATTGAATAATGAGTATTAGTAGTAGAGTAGTTATATGATTGTTATGTAAGCATGCCTTCTAAAGTAAAGTAAAATAATTCAACTGGAAAGGGACCGAAAGGCATTAACAAAAGTAGTGTTGATAAATTGCTTTATAGGTACTTTACAGTTTATAGTAACTCCATCATCAGATAAAAAGCCTCCACACATAAAGAATAGTTACTCGACTCTTTACAAAAGAATGATAGGTGGCTTGAAAATTCATAGGTACTCTACACTTTGATTGTCTAAAACGACACATGGGCCAATACTGGAAAGACAAATGGGTAAGCCTGATTTTAATCAGGAACAAGTCTAAACCCTGAGCTGCTTGTATATCATGGAAGATATAACCGCCACAAGGGAAAACAATGAAAAAAAAAATTGTGTAGGTATTTAATTTCATCACCACTGTTCTCAAAACAGTGAAGTTAACATTGTAAGGAAACCAGTATGTCCTAGAACCAAAAAATTCGAAGACATCCACCAACCCGCACTGGGCCCGTTTGGCCAATGTTCCCATTGCTGGGCCTGTGTCTTAGCAGTGGGAACATTATAGGCTGATTAGGCAGCTATGCAAAAAACATGTGTTCCTTACCCAACATGTTTGTGTATGTAGTGTTTTAAGTCTGACTGTCCCGTGACTTATCTTTGACCAACTAATTATAAAGTTATTCATGGCAACTTAAACTTTGGAATTAGTAGTTATTCCAAACTTTGTTTAGCCTAACAGACAGTATTGTTCTATGTTCTATGTTAGGGGATTTGGTTTCCGCACTTAGTCCTACAGTGGACCATTGTGCGTGGGCCATGGCGGCCGTCGGTGGTTATTCCAACCAGCCCACCTCCCTCCAGAAGCTGATCAAATCTCCTGGTCTGTTCAGAACATCTGTGTACGATCTGGGTGTCCCGAGGGTTTCTGACCTTATCTGGGTGACGCCTGTGCACTCAAAGAGCACATGCGCAATGGTTTCATCAGCCTCCATGCAAGCCCTGCACAGGGGACTGTCTGTTATGCCTAATGTGTAAAAATGTTTATTTAGTGAGCAGTGTCCCGTGATGGTCCCCGTCACCAGGCGCAGGCCTTTCCTGTCCAGTCGTAGTAAGCGCCTGGTTAGCCTGCCATCCAATAACGGCATGGCCTCCTTGGACTGCCTGCATCCTGGTGACGACGTCCACCAGCTTTCTGCTTGTGTGTGGGTGTGCTCCTGTAGCCACCTGCGTAGTTGGTTGAAAGGTATGGGCACGATAGGTTCCGGTCCACAGACTGACATACTGGAAGCCCTTCTGGCCAGCTCATCAGCTGCATCGTTGCCTAGCGACCCACTGTGTCCTTTTATCCATTGTAGTGTCACTGTATTGCGGCTCGATACAGTTACCCGCTCGAGCGCATTGTGACATTCTAGTATTAGGTTCGATGTAATACATTTTTTGTCTAAGGATTGGAGAACTGAGGCGCTATCGGAGAGTATGCGGACATGGGTGTCCGTGACTCTCCTGGCCGCTATGGCGTAAGCCGCTTGCATTATGCCCACACACTCTGCTTGGTAGACCGTGTTGAGCATTCCCAGCGGTTTGGATATTTTTATGTTGAGGTCGTGTGAGAAGACTCCGACTCCGGTTCCGCAGTCGGTCTTTGAGCCATCGGTGTAAATTCTCAGTTCTTTCGGGCCTGAGTGGTCGCATCGCTCCTCTTCAAGCACTATGTTGTAATGCTTTTGAAAGCAGTATTGTTTCGGGGCTTTGTCGCAGGGTGATGCCATCATTGGCTGCCGTTTGATCGCATCTTCTTTTAACCGTATGTGTTTGACCCTAGAGTCTTTGCTCAGGGTCCCTGATGTAGAGAGCCTGAAGGCCGCCAGGGTCGCCTCCTCTCTCACTATGAGGTGTAGAGGCGGCAGTCCAAGCATAGCCTGTAGGGCAGCAGTGGGTGTGGTTCTCATACAGCCAGTGATTGCCACACATGCGAACCGCTGCAGCTTTTCTAGGTCTTTTTGGGCTGTGCTCAGGTCTGTTCTGGGCCACCAGACTAGTGAGCCGTATGTAATGATTGGTCGGATGACTGTGGTGTATAGCCAGTGAGTAACCCTGGGGCTTATCCCCCAGTTCTTGCCAAGCATTCGCTTGCATTGCCACAGGGATATGCTGGCTTTCGTGGTAATATAGCTAGTGTGTTTTGCCCAGTTCAGCTGTTTATCCAAAAAGATGCCCAGGTATTTGGTTTCAGTTGATAGGCTTAGGGTTGTACCAAAGAAACGTGGTAGTTGTAGTGTCGCCAGTTTTCTCTTTTTTGTGAAGAGAACCAGTTCAGTTTTTGTGGGGTTCACTGATAGTTGGTGTTTACCACACCAGTTTTCCACTATTTACAGGGCCTGGCGCATTAGATTGCACAGGGTGTTTTCGTGGGTGCCATTTATTATTATGGTTATGTCGTCGGCGTATCCTACAGTGTAGTAACCTTAAACTAAAACTTAACAGACAGTATTACATAGACAGTGTTTTATAGACCGTATTTTAGCCTAACTCTAGGTTACTTTGAATAGCACTGTGTGACCTAAACCCGCATTTAAGTCACGCTTTTCTGTGACTTAAATAGTTCATTTATTTTATCTTATTTTTTACACCGAAAAGCATGACTTAAGTGTCACGCACAATGGTCCACTGAAGGACGTGTTTATGCAATGCAATAACGGACTACTTAAGTCACATGTATCATAATGTACTGTGAAATGTATACATACAATTTAGAAAGAAAATAGAATAACAACAGAGAAAAGATAATAACACCAACCTTTACAATATTGTAACCTATATAAATAATTTATGGGAATAGCTACATTCATTTTAGTACACTAACTACATTATAAGCCACTTCCTTACTTAATTCTACTGAGAAATAATACAAGACACTATTTGACAACAAATTAATAATATTTATTCAATAATCTTATCTATATAAAGCTAAACTACACAAGGACCAATGAAATCAAAATATATCTGAGCCTGTTCTCTTTGCCCTGCAAACCGCTTCATCAGGCTGTAGTTTCTCCTCCTCTGATGGTTCCTTAGGGTATCCTTCTTCATCTAACTTGCCTTCTTTGAAGTCAGTTACGATCTTCTTGCTGTACACCGCGTCAAACAGTTGGTCTGGCGTGAATTCACTCTGAATAACGTTCAAAGCTTTGTACGACACATAGGGCTTTAAATCAAAGTCTTTTAGGTCAGGAACAATAAGTTCGGGTATCATTTCAGGCACAGTGACGAAGCGGCCGTTCATATAGTGTCCTACATCACGAACTCCTCGCTTATCAACCTCTAACACCTTATTATCAGTCATCTGCTGTTGACGATGAATACGAGAGCCTCTCTTGTTAGCGATTACAAACTTTCTGAAATTCCTCTTTCCTTCCCTCGGAGATGATAAGGAAATGCTCCTCTTCGATATGTGGTTGATTAAACTAGTTATTTTAGACATTTTCTTTCAGTAAATATTGCTTTCGCACAATTTCTTTAGGTTATGCTAATGTCATTGTATTGTAGACTGTAGTGATTGTGATTTGACATTGACATTCTGAATTTGTCGTGTAGGGATAAGAAAACCGGTAAATTTCGCAAAAAAAAATGAGTTTATGGTAGGTATTAAAAAATTAAATGAATTCACATGAGAATTCATGGTTCACTTATTCATTCATGTTCTTTTGGTTATCTAACGGATATTTTATTGTAGTTCCGTTTACAAACAGAAATCTCATAAACAAACATCCAGAAACTGAACTAATAACTGTTTAGAAGAGGTCCTACAAATATTTGTTCCGTGTGGGAATCTAACTCGCAGCACGCAGCAAAGCATGCGTCAGTCCAAAGTTTAAACTCAGTCATTCTTTGTGCCAAAGACTACAATATGATGCTGTGCCCCCTGCTGAACTTATGCTCATCGTAACGGCAGGGAACTTTGTAGGCGAGTAGGTACAAAGTGAAACAAAATATAAATTCGCATTCAGAATATAATTTATAGTAAACCTATATACATAATTATCCTTCTTTTATACTCATGGAACACCAATACAAGTACATACATCCAGGAAATAAAAAAGTTTGTATTATTGCAGTGCGAACAGAATAGCCATTGCCAAATAAATATTAGATGCTTTATAAAATAACCATACTGCAACATAAAAAAATTACGATTTTTGTAAGTAGATAGCGCCAAGTTGTAAGTACGGACGCCAGCAGGTCAACCTACCCGAAACTGTCAGATTTTCCCAATCAACCTTGAACTTGATGTGCTGGCGTCTGTACCTTCTTACTTTGTGCCTACAAAGTAAGAAGGTACAGACGCCAGCACATCAAGTTACTACAATCTGTCAGATTTCTTTAATAGATTTTCGACTTTATTGCTAAAACATAAGGTTCAAGGTTGATTGGGAAAATCTGACAGTTTCGGGTAGGTTGACCTGCTGGCGTCCGTACTTACAACTTGGCGCTTACAGTAAAATTGCGAATCGAATTTGGAAGCAATTTGTAACTGCAAGGACACGTGAATAGTTACAGAAAGATATTTGTGATGTGATATTTTATTTGGCAATGATAATTTTTATACTGATAGTAAGTATTAATATTACAAAGAGCCAAGGAACTTCATAACTGTGATCTCACATAAAAATTATATCGTGATTTCTTTTGTACACTTTGCTAATCAATCCCTATAAATTTAAAACAGCTGAAAGTAAAAAATCTATCAATTATCTACATTTTGTGCTCGCCATTGAACACTAGCGGTATACCTATAGACAGGGATACTCAACCTTTTCCTCGATTGAATCACAAAGAAATGTAAATAATTTTAATTTCATTTTTTGCGCCAAATCCGCTTAAAAGCAAAGAAAACATTAAGTTTTAGATTCAGAAGAAAAAGGTAGAGTACCCCAGCTTAAGGGTGAAACAAGCAGTTTTAGCCATCTCTTCTATTTCTAACTAACAGAATTATTCTTAGTTTGCTGTTTCACCCTATATTTTACATTGGCACTGTTTTATTTCAGTTAGCACCTTCAAAGTTGTTGACATAAATCAAGTTATGTTCATTAGATTGGTTTATATTCGCAAACAAAAATGCGGACCCACTTTTTAGTAAAACGCACATTTTACTAAGTGATTTCTATTGAATATTGTGTAGTCCATTCTAAAAGGATGAAATGAAAACTTAGATTTTAGTAATATTGGACACGTAAAATATAGAAAAACCGAACATACCCGAGAAAGACATAACACATTTATTTTTATTGTCCAAGGGAATGTCAAAAACAACATTATGGTGAATGCGCAGTGGTAGACCGCGAAATTCAAATTTTCTTATGTTGTATGCAATTTGCAGGCCAGCGTCAGGTTGTATCTTGATCAAAATATGATTCGCGACTATAATAGATATTATGTATTTACAGAATTATAGTAATTAAAATCATTAAAATATCATAAGCACTTTTTAAGAGATTTGTTCATAAGGTACAAATCTAACTTGGAAAGATGTAGGTATTAATGATTCTAATTCTGTAAATACGTACCTGATAAAGTCGCGAATCATATTTTGATCAAGATACAATACAACCTGACACTGACCTGCAAATTGCAAAAAAACGTAAGAAAATTTGAATTTCGCGGTCTACCAGTGCGCCATTCACGAAATCAGTATCACATTAGGAGCCGAAAAGTTATGCACAACCAGCACAACTCAACCGCATCGAAAAATCGTAGTTCGAAACTTGTCGCATAAAAACATTCGTTTTTTACTAATATACTTAGTTAACTTTTAAAACATAATATTAATAGAACAAGAGAATAAAGTTATTTGTCATTAAACTTGTTTTAATTTTAAAAATTTCGATATACCTACATCATTTTTTTTCATTAAGATAAATTAGAGTCCTAGGCGGTTTCGACACCTACCAACCCTATTTTAAACTCCACTTTCCGAACGTCATTTTTATACACATAGAAATACAAACATTGGCATTTCGATTAGGTACAGACACAGAAATAAAAAGTTCTATTTACGTCCTTCCTTCCCTTCCTATACAAAAACACTTGAGGTCACTGAACCTTCACTGGTCATGTATCAGCTGGTCGTTCGTCGTGGTGGTTGTGGTCCAGTTCTTCAAGGTTATCGCTGGACGAATGCGTCATGTCGCTGAGTTCGTCGATCTGTTTTTGTTTTTTCCGAACGTTCCAGTGCAGGCATTCGGCTAACGAGTCGAACCAGTCAGAGATTTGATCCTGTGCGCAAATCGATGGTACAGGGTACACTGAGGTCGTCACGTAGAGGCTGTGGGTGAGAATTTGATGTCTTAATTTATGTTTCTGAATTAAAGTATTAATATGAGAATGACTATAGTTCTTCGGAACGGATATAATATACGATAATAAACTTGGATGGAATAGCATCAAAGTTATTTTTTGCATTTTGTCTTGGTGTAGTAAAGACAACTCCGAATAAAAGGGGCCAAAATTATTTCCATTTTTTCGGGTTACTTACCAACTTATAAATTATTATTGTAACGATCATGCAAGGAGAATGTTTATATTTTATTTACATAATCCCTGTTTAACCGTAACGACTTTTGACGTGACAACGTCTTAAATTAGGTTGCGACTGGGAGTCACTTATGAAAAAGTGTAACGCTCGGTAACGTTACGATGAGTCACCGAACGAGAGAGAGGCCCGCCGAATGCCTTGCGTCTCTCTCCCACTCAACTATGATCGGATGATCGGTCGTTGTCACGTAAAATCTTCGCCCGTAAAACCGACTTTACAGGCAACCATTTTTTTATACAGTAGCATAAGAGGTTTGCCCATGGAGTAGTCAACAAACGGAGTGCTAATACGCATAAAAGTACGGCAACCATATTTGACAGATAGCTTTTAGTGGCCGATGCGTAATGAGTACTTCATAGAGAGACGTATATATCTTATAGAAAATTAGCAAGTCTGTACAACAACAGTTTGTTATTGGAACACAACATACATTAACATAACGTGCATGACGTGCAAAAACTAAATGAGGTTAATGTTAATCAATGGTTAGGTACGTTTACATGCAAAGCAGAAGCGATAAGCAAATATACCTAAAACTATTATTTTTCTAAATTTACTAAGCAAATAAAACTTTCATAAAATCTAGTACTTTTATAATTAAGAAAATTATTTAATATTAAAGCCCTTCACCAGATAAAAAGCAAATAAAATCTATCAACTATCCCCGCACACTGAATTCGATGTTTATGAATAAGAGAAGTAGTCTATGACCTGTAAACTTCGCTCTATGTGAATCAAGGCATGTAAACAGGAGACGCCATTCAAAACATTTACTCTTTGGCCATATAGAATTAAGGCCGAACGGCTTTTGGGACGTATGAAATTGTTTTAGATCCACGGTTATTGGTAACAGTTTCTTTTTTTTGTCTGTAACCGAGCAATGAGTAAAACTAGACAATTTTTTTAATATTCAAACGTGTTCAAAGTCTGTACAATGCATTATATCGACTTAGAACAACCAAGGATCATCCAATGACCGACATATATTTCCCCCCACATTTGGCCGATTCATGAACCCTGAAGTGAGCCGTCCATTGACTATCTACTCGTTGTCATGCCGTCTCCAATGTGTAGTGTAGTGATGCGAGTGAAGCATGTCCTGTTACCTATCGCCTGGCCTGAGGGTGACTTGCGAGCGCCCGTCGAACGACACACTGGCCGCACTACGCGCCTCTAGCGTGGGCATTATCTGAAACAAGCCCCGAGACCTCAGCTCAATGCGAAAAGTTACTTAAGCCTATCATGGACGCATTCAGGAATTTTATATCTTTGCTTGGTGGGTGATTTATTTTTGGGATGACCTTTGACTTACTGATGAAGTTGTCGTTACTTTACAAAAATGGGATTTAGGTGTGCGTGAGACCATAAAACCTTTCTGGTTTTGCCTATACAATTTTGTTGGTATGCATCGGACGAGATATCATAGTTATAGTCAAATCTAACTACCTAAGTTAGCCCTAGTGTATCGGTAAGTACCTACGCTTCTCAAATGTTATTGCTTAAGAATTACTTCTAATTATATTTAAGTGTTAAAACATTACTATAACTATAACATTAAAATAAATACAACTTGCTCACACTTACCAACCTACTCAAAATATTTTTTTTTACTTCTATACAACATTAGTTTACCTTGACGAAGTTATTACAAACACGACTACAGCTTGTCAACGAAAAGTATACGCTTCGGTAATCTTCGTGTTTCCGAATTAGCACGAACGTTGCCACAGAGTAACCCCCACAGAGGCAATGCTTGTACCTAAGTTCTATACTACTGCGCTTCGTAGTAGTGCACCTATCATTGGGCGTTTGTACGAAGTTTTTTCTCTGTCGGGTACCTACTCCGGTCTCAGATCGTCATTTGTCACTCTAAAGTTTTGAAAAGTTTTTTGGAATTGCATAGAATTGTTAATCCATAATTTTGAAAACATGGTACTTAAAGGCACTGGCCGGCGTTACAGGGCGTAATGTAACATGTTACATAGCGAGCGTTCGTGCAGTCAGTACGGGGAAACAAGGTTGCGAGCGCCTTGTTTTCCTGCATGAACGCTCGCTGTGTAACACGTCACATTACGCCCCGTAACGCCGGTCAGTACCCGCCTTAAAACAAAATAGACAAGTACTTCCATGGTTAAAACAGCTCTATATTAGATCTCATCACCACGCGTTCGTATTTCCGAAGATTGACGACGATTCCCGAAGCGCATACTTTTCTTTGGAAAGCTGTATGTATGTACAACATGCGGGTATATAAGTAACTATGTTCTAAGCGTATAGCGGCGTGCATAGCGTACGGGGTAGGCAGAGAGCCCTGTACCTATCTCCGTGCTGCAACGCTTGTCGGTTGCGGCCGTCGAATGAGACCCACATGGCGTTTCTCGCTTCCGGGGACAGTGCGATCTAGAATATAGCTTTAAATTAACCGTGGGATATACTTACTGCCTATGGTGAAAAATAAAATTCTAAAGTAATAAAACCTGTGAAGGATTAATAGTGTTTAAAACTAAAACTTATTGGAAATCATCACTGTTAAAAATAAAAATTGTGCGTATTTTTGCAATTACAATCGTTTCAGGAATTACTTTTGATAAAGATTAAATACCAACTACCAGCCAAATATTGGTTTTACTCACAAATATCATTCTGACTTGCCCTAATACTTTCGTACGGCCCACGATCTTGCCCTTTCCGCCCATGAACATGAGTTCTGCCCGAAATCATTCGGGCAATCTCGAAAATACATAAATCGTAATTAAGTTTTAATTATTATTAGCCTGTGATGTCCCACTGCAGGCAAAGGCCTTCCTACTCTCTTTCCTCTTCTCTCTGTTCAAAGCTGTTAAGGACCAGTTCTTGTTGAGTCCAGCTCATCCATCATCAAGTTTTGATTAAAACCCATAATTACCTTGAGCTCCACTCCAGCAGGGACCACAATGGGCCTGAAGGACAGCGAATGAGGGCAGATGGGGGTGACCATTATAGCCGGGACTGACGGGTGGATCATACTCGCACCCGCTGCTACTGCGTATGCTGTGCTACCCGTCGGAGTTGATACTATTAGGCCTGGAGAGATATTAAAGTGGTATTTAGTGAAAACAGGGGCTAAATAATACATATTATAAATTCGAAATTAACTCTGTCTGTCTGTCTGTATGTTACCTTTTCACGCATAAATCACTGAACTGATTTCGATAAAATTTGGCAGAGAGATAGATTGCATCCCGGGGAAGGACATAGGATAGTTTTTATCCCGATATTCCCACAGGATCGACACTTATGCGGGTGAAACCGTGGGGCGCTGCTAGTTGTTTATATACTAAAGATTCTGATTTCCAAGACATTCCTTAGTTTGGAGTTACCGTCCACACTGTTGTCATGTATACTGCTTGGTTATAAATTAGTACCTATTCTAAACTGCTGCAGTACTCGAGTTGCTGATGGTTTAATTTATTTATAAGTCTTGGATCAGCTACCAAGAGTTTACCGGTGCTTACAAGCGATATTTGGTCAAAACTCACGATATTACTAATAGGTACAGTATTAGGTAAGAAAGATCAGAAAGCATGAGCTATAGTTAAAATCTACTTCTTGAATACTTAAATAAAGAACTTGGGATATCGCAAAACTGACCATGGGATAAAAGTGACTTTCTTACCATCTCCTTGCACGGAAGTGATATGCTTCCCGTCCAGGAACAGGTCAATATTGGAGAGATAGGGCGAGGGTCCCCTATCTACCACTACCTCGTTGAGCACCAGGATTGTGGTGGGTTTCTTCTTCTCCTTGCCATCTTTGTCGTCGCGACTCTTGCGCAGAACCACGCATTGGAGACGCGACCGTAACGTTAGGGCGGCGTGGCCTGAAAAATATGTATGACTTATGAAATACTAATATTTACTACGGGAAACTTAAACCTGATCATGGGAAAAAATGGGTTCGAAGAATGGTCTATTTTTTTATTTCTTATTGGACACAACAACACTATACTCTAAACATAGTATTATACAATGTGTGTGAAAACCTGAAATTGGGCCAATGTGTTCATCATTTTGAACAACTTTTAGTATGATAACAACACACATTTTGTCGAAAATTTTCATACCTAACCATCAACGTCTTGTAGAACGCAGACAAAGAAGACTCGATGCGAAAAACAATGAGTTACAATGATCGGGATCTACTACAATACTGTAGTAGATCCCGATCATTGTAACTATCATCATCATCATTGCCGATCATTGTATTTTCGCAGCTTATCAATACCAGTTCTATACAGAACTGGTATTGATAAGCTGCGAAAATTTACTAGCGGTAATGTAGGCTTACCTTCTAAAACGTTCATAACTTGGTCCTGGAAGTTGTTGAACTCAAAAGGCGTGAGGAATCCTAGCGAGCCCAAGTGGAATGCCATCACAGGAGGAACGGATTGCTGGAAACAGGTAAAATACAAATTAGTTTTCTAGTAGCATTAACAGGTCACATCGCTTCCATTTTCTGTGAGGGTTTTTAGTCTGAAAGTTAAGAGAGCAATAATTGCCTATCTTTTTCTTAGGAACTAAATTTTATTAATTTATGTAAGTTAAGGTCTCTGCACACAGCGGGCGCGGCGGGGCGGGGCGCGGCGTGACCGGGCGGCGACGCGGCGCTGGCGCAGCGCAGCGTTCACACTGCGGGCGCGAACACGTCCCGTCTCGCCGCGCCCATGAGCAGTGTTTTTATACTGCATATGGCCCAATTCGTACAAAAATACGTAGGCACGAACACATCAGGAACAAACGTATGAGGAACAGGGTGTAAAGTTCACTCATCCTCCATAGAATAGGGAGGATCCTCCGACCAGACGGGTGTCTGCCCAATGATTCATGTTGGGCTGTTGTATATTATATGCTAGTCGCGCGGTAAACTCTGCTTGCGCGATGCAGGATTTTGCGTGACGTCAGTATGATGCGTAGTTCGCATGTGGCGGTGAAGATGCCGCTTCGCTGCAAGATTGCCAACAGGGTAACATGCCCGGGGTGCGCCGAACTTACATAATATTTATATCGTTAATCGCCTCTTAAAAAATCACCCATAGACTGGTACAGATCAAAGAGGAGCGAAAAGGACGACATTTTTCCGTCTTTGGTTTGAAATAATCTTACCTGGAACAGCGAGCTAGCATGCAACAGTGTCCCATCTCCGCCCAAACAGATGATGAAATCGATCTTGTCAGTCAGGTCATCAGTGCCAGCCCTGAAGGTCATCAGCCTCTCCTTGATAGAGGAGAAGTCCCCGTACTCGGCCAGTAGCCTGTCATCCAACACCGCTGCCTCCACGAACACTACCATGCTTTTGTCCTGGAATTATTAAATCATTGTTAGACAAGTGTAAACTACCTCGCTGGTCTAATGAGTGTGTAAAAACCGGACAAGTGCGAGTCGGACTCGCTTTCCGAGGGATATGTACAAATTTGTAGGTATCTATATAGTTTATATTATAATGGGAAAAAAAAACTTCGGTTTTCGGATTTTTTACTTGTGCTACATGTCAACGGGAAGTACCCCATAGGTTTTGATTCCGGAACATATAAACACCCGTATCTTTTTATTGCGTTGACTTAGAAGAAGTTAGAAGTTTGATTTTTCACTGTTTCAAGGGATTGCAGCCCTAAGTACTTATTTGATATTAATTTCAACTTACAGACTGGCATGTTGGTAATAAGATCCTACGGATTCCACCATTATCATTAATCTAAAGAAATAAATAAATATAATAGGTACAGACGCCAGCACATCAAGCTACTACAATCTGTCAAATTTCTTTAATAGATTTTCAACTTTATCGCTAAAGCTTAAGGTTCAAAGCGGATTGTGAACATTTGACAGTTTCGGGTAGCTTGATGTGCTGCTGGCGTCAATACCAGCCTATTATTGTCCTACTGCAATACTCAATACTCAATACTCAATCATTTATTGCATTCCACAATGTATATGCTTAGGTGGTAGGTAACATTTGTTGTAACAATCGTGGACCCTGTCGGGCACAGCAAAACAAAACATTTTTAGGAAGAGGACTTATTTGAACATGCAAACTAACTTAATCTAAGTACAATTAATAATCAAACTATTATTAAACTATGAATTAAAGGTAACATTTTATTAATTATTAACTAAATTAAAAAAAAAAAACTATTAATTTATATTATTATGTCAGTTTATATTAATTTATTTTATTATGTCAATTTATATTATTATGTAAATTTATATTACTATGTCAATTCTATGGATTTGTCAATTAAATATTCATTTATGCTATAATAACATTTATTTAGTAATATGTTTTTTAATTTATTTGTAAAAATAGCAATCTTTGTCTCATTTCTAAGTACCTCGGGTAGTTTATTATATATTTTTATCGACATAACTAGTGGACTAGATGAGTGCATTTTCAATCGGGATTGCGGTCGGTTTAATCGTGTTTTGTGTCGGAGTGTGTATCTTGTTTGTATGTCTTCTCGTTTAGTGTAAAAGTCTTGGTGTGTGTGTGCGAATTTACAGATTTCCAGTATGTATATAGAAGGAAGAGTAAGAATGTTTAGTTTTTTAAAATGGGGTTTGCAGCTATCCGTTTGTTTTAAATTAACTAAGATACGAAGTAACTTTTTTTGAGTTGTGAACAGCGCCGGTGCGTCTGTGCTATTTCCCCACATTATTACACCGTAGCTAAGCCATGCATGAGCATAGGCATAGTAGGTGACCAGAGCAGTTTGCAAGTTTGTGGTCTTTTTTATTTCTCGAAAAGCGTACAAAAATTTGGAAAGTTTGGATTTTATTTTCTGTACGTGTGGTTTCCAGTTGATGTTTGAATCTATAGTTAAGCCTAATAGTGGGAATTCATTTATTGATTCTATTTTGTGATCATTGAAAGAGAAATTTACATAAAGAGGTTTTTTTTGGTGGGGGTGGAAGGTTATTAATTTAGTTTTAGCATAATTGATTTCCAGATTATGTTCATTCATCCAGGTGATTGTTTTGGTAAATATATTATTAAGGGTATTATTTAAATGTACGTTATCGTGACAGGGAGTAAGAATAGAAATATCGTCCGCGAACAAAACACACGGTCCGGATTCCTTTATGGTTTTTGGCAGATCGTTGATGTAAATAAGAAAAAGAAGACATCCAGTAACGCTCCCTTGGGGTATTGAGGCCTTTATTGCCTTGTTGTCGGATCGAAAGTTTTGAAGTTCATTCGTTTTATTGTTAAAAAATTCTACTTCTACTAATTGCGCTCTGTTTTCTAGGTAAGATTTGAACCATTCATATGATTTACCGCGGATTCCCACTCCGTAGAGCTTATCTAATAATATTCCATACTGCACTTTATCGTAGGCTTTGGTCATGTCTAGCAGTATACCGATTGCATATTGTTTCGTATTTATTATATTTAGGGCTTCCTGGATAAATTTGTAAACTGCTAGTGACGTGGATCTGTTTCTTCGAAAGCCATTTTGACACTCATCGAATATTTTATATTTCTCACAGAAGGTGTACACACGATTGCACATTGCTTTTTCAAAAATCTTAGAAGCTGTAGGCAGAAGAGCTATTGGGCGATAATTATTAGGGTCTGTTTTGCTATTTTTTTTGTGTAAAGGTTTCACTAGTGCGATTTTTAGCTGATCAGGGAATACGCCTTCTTCGAAAGATTGGTTTATCAATTTGAAGAATGGCAAAGTAAGTTCGTCTGCACATTGCCTGATCAAACTAGGTGGAAATTCGTCTATGCCATGACTGTTTTTATTTTTACCGACTTCAAAAAAAAGGAGGTTATCAATTCGATACGTATGTATGTAATATTATTTGAATTGCATTATATTCACATATGATGATCTATTAGGGCTTCCAAACAAATATACAAAATTTCATAGACGTATGTATGTATGTATGTATGTATGTATGTATGTATGTATGTATGTATGTATGTATGTATGTATGTTTGTCCACGCATATCTCCGGAACTATTAATCGGATCGTGACCATTTTTTTTTTATTGGCTTACATTTTCTTCAACTTAGGGAACAGTGCAAGTTTCATCAAGATCGATTCAGTAATTTTCAAGATATGGACTAATACGTGTAAGTGTGACGGCCTGGCTTATTGATAAGAGCTACGGGTGTAGTGTCAAAGGGAAAACATCTCAAAACCTTGGTCAAATACTAGTGCAAAAACTAAAAATTACGAAATAAAAAGTAATTTAAAAAAATTAAACCGACTTCAAAAAGAAATTAACTCAAAATTATGAAATAACTTTAATTTCGGAAGTCGGTGGCATAAAACTAAAATACAGATCCCAAGACACCGACTTCCGAAATTAAAGTTATTTCATAATTTTGAGTTAATTTCTTTTTGAAGTCGGTTTAATTTTTTTAAATTACTTTTTATTTAGACTTTTTATTAAAGTGTTTATTTCATAGGGGTCTACAGGGGCAAGGAACATTGTGTTTTGGGTAGGTGAGAGCACGGGGGTACCTTTCGGCTCGTTTGTTCGTAAAGGGTTTTCTTCGCCGATTGATGCAAAAAAGTCGTTGAAAATGTTTGCAACTTCCGTAGGTTCCGAGGTTGTTGTATTATTGTTATTTTGTAGTATTATGTTTTTTTTTTCTTTTTTGTTTGTTTTATTGGTACGTTCGTTTATAATACTCCACATTGTCTTGACTTTATTGTTAGATTTTTTTATTTTGTTAATGTATTGTAATTTTCTTGCTTTATTTACTATTTTTTTTAGTATTTTCTCATATTTTTTATAATAGTTAGTTATTATTGGGTTATTTGTTTTTAGGGTAAATATTTTTAATAATCTTTTATTTTTGCAGGAAATTTTGATGCCTTTTGTTAACCAATATTTTTTGTAATTCGTTTTTATTTTTATTTTTTGTTTGGGAATGCATTCGTTCAAGATATTAGATAATGTATCGTGAAATGCTTTATAATTGTCGTTCATATTGCTATTTGTTGTTATAATAACGTTCCAATCTATGGTATTTAGAGCACATTTGAATTTTGATATGTTTGTGTTATTAAACGATCTCTTAAATGCGTACCAAGTAGGTTGTGTGGGTGTTACATTTGGTATGGTGATGTGTATCACTGTTCCGCAATGATCCGAGAAACCTAATTCTTCAACGGAAGTGAATATTTTGTTTGTATTCAAGTTTGTGAAAATCAAGTCTAAACATGTGGATGTTGTTTGGGTTATTCGTGTGGGTTTTTTTATGTGTTGTGTCAGTTTGTATTCTAGCATTAGATCTAGGAATTGACTAGTCTTCCTGTTATTCTCCAGAATATTCATGTTAAAATCGCCGCCTATAATGACATTAAGTTTAGAATATTTATCGTTTATATAATTCAAAATTAGTTTTAATTGACTATTAAAAATTTCTTCTTCTCTTTTGTTCCAATAAATCGTTAATAATAATATATTTTCTTTTGGTAATTCTATTGCACATAGTTCTAATATATATTCTATTGACATAACTGAGATATCATTTCTCTCTATATAATCGATGTGATTTTGAAGCAGGATGCAGACGCCACCACCTCCGCGCATACGTCGGCAGTATGACGCTGCAATTTTATATCCGGTGAATTGGATCATTGTTAGCTTTTCCTTTGATAACCATGTCTCTGATATGCACACGGCGCTATACATAGGGTTTTGTTCGAAGAATGCTTCTAACAGATGTGTTTTATTATAAATACTTTGGATATTTTGGAATAAAATTTTAAATTGTTGGCCTGTGTTTTCGAAAGGAATCATTTCCAGTATTTACGTCACTAATTCTTTGCTTGGGTTGATATTCACTGTTAGTATCGTTTTGGATTAATTTCAGACTATTTTTCCTATCATTGGTTGAATAACTTAAATGGTTTGTATAGTTTGTCATTTTTATCATTTTTCCTTCGATATATAATTGATTGTTTCGAATCACTGAAAATAAGCCTTTCTTTCTTGCTTTTATCATTTCTTCTCGCATTTGTTGCCTTTCTTTGCGTGCGTTTTCATCTAGAAATTCTGATAAAGATATTCTTGTTTCTTGGAAATAGTGACTATTATTTAAGATGTATTTAACCATTCTTTTGCTGATTAATTCTACTACTAACGGTCGGGCACTAGTGTTATTTCTGCCTAATCTATACATGTTTTCTATATAGCCCCTTAGGTCCACTTGCTGAATTTCTTGAAACATTTCCAGTATTCTGTCATGTAGAACTGTTTCTGGCTCTTTATGGTACTCGGCAAATCCATAGATTACTATTTTCTTTAAATTACTTTCTGTGCATTTTACAATTGGGGAGGTGGATATATTTTTTATTTCTGATATTTCTTTCTTTAGTTTTTCGTTCTCTATGATTAGGTTTTCTATTTTGGTGTTAACTTTTTCAATTTCTAGTTTTCTTAGGTCATTTTGTTTTGATGTTGTTTTGTCATTTGCAAGGCAAGGGCCTCCTCTCATACAGACTCATCATCATCTTTTCTTATTATTAACCGGTTGAATGCCGTAATTACAGAAAAAATTTAAAAACCAGTTTGTCTCGCGTGGATCCACGTTCACGTACTTTGCTAATATCAGTTCGAATCCGAACGTCATGACAATATTCAAGTTGCCACTGTCCCATAAATGACATGTAAAGAAACTAGCTATTTCTATGAAACTTCGCGACCGTTCCCCTTACATGACAACAATGGCCGACACTCATTAACATTGTATGACGTTCGATCAGTAACCGCACCGGCCGCATGTGGCCACCTTTCATTTACGACTCAATTTGAACTATTAACTATACCTATGGCCCATCTACGTGAACGGGTAATTTACGTCTCTGAATATTTGATGTAGGTAAGTACGTTTCAAGTTCATATCAATCAATAAACAATCGATTTGTCTACAAAAATGATTGAGCAAGTTTATTTGTCGAAATAGTATTATGGGAAGTCCGGGCAAAGTGGACACCTTAACGTTAACCAATAGGCACAGAAATAAAACAAAGGTTCAATGAGAATCAACATTTATTAAAGTTTTTAATATAATCAACAAAAATTGCTTAATAGCAGTTTTTTAATTTTAATTGTCAATAATATTGCAACATGTGCCCGTATCCACTTTGCCCCATAGGTCGGGTAAAGTGGATAGGACGATAGGGCAAAGTAAACACAAATACTTAGCCTAGTTTTAAACTAATTAGTGCAGATATCACAAAGAAATAAGCCTATTCCTTCATAAGCCGTGCATTTTTCGAAGGTCTCCCTCTTGTTCATCGTTGAAAACATTACGAAAACGACCAAGCTGAGCAGTCGAACTACCTTTTCTCCAATGCCCATAAAGAGTTGCGTAAGGTAGACCATATTTTTTTGCGGTCGTTTTCACAGGAATGCCAGAATTGCAATATGCTCACTCCATTGGCTTTGATTTGTCTTCCTGTTGTATTTATATACCATCTAAAACAAATAAAAAAAAATCTAAATGGTTTGTAAGCCAACGGCAAAGCGAATACCGTATCTACTTTGCCCGTGATCACTTTGCCTTACACCGATTCATTTCATTCAACCTAGCCTAAAACCAAATGAAGTGACGACAAAGTAACAAAACTCTCAGAATGTATACTTGAAAATATGCACTTAGAGGACATAATCGTACATAACAATATGGTTAACTTTTATACGAGTATGAGTTATTAAAGTATTACTTACCTCGAAAAGTAATAAGAAAACTTCTCTATTTGGTTTTTTCGATTTTTCCCTTGAACGCGCCGAGACCTTCCACTAGCTCTGTTTGCTCGAGAATGAGGACGGTTGGGAGAGTGTCATGGCGCGGGGCGTGCGTGTTCCGATACGTTCTTGACGAGAAATAAAGCGTATTCACTTTGCCTGGCCTATCCACTATGCCCGGACTTCCACAGTACCTACAGTTTTATGTTACTTACTGTGTATTTTCAAGTTGAAAAAAAAAGCCGTATTTTTTATGTATGTTCGTCGATATTTTGCGGATTTGGATGATTCTTTTTTGTCTTTTGCTTTTTTTTTTATTTCTTGCCAATTGCCACCGAATTCCGAAACAAGTTATTTTGCACTTTGTAACTTAGTGTTTTCTTCTTAGAAGTCGGTTCTATTTTCTTTAGAGGCCTTAAAAAAAATAGAACCGACTTTGTTGTGGTTTTTTTAAGGCATATTTAATTTACGTCTATTCAAACACTTACCCAGGAGGACTCTGAGGTTTTAATGATAGAAGATAGATGTGAATGAAATGCAACATGTCATTATCTAGTCGATACCAACTGCTTGCAGTTCCGCTCTTTAGATTAGGGAAATTGGCGTGACGGAAGTCGCATACCGAGACAAAACAATGTAACAATAAAGGAGAAAGTTTTAATAGGTAATGTCTTAGAAGTAGACAGATAAATCATATATTATAGAAGAGCGTGTCCAGGATTAGGAATCAATAAGCCTCGATCAAAATCTCTCGAGGCTCTCTTTAGGCGTTTGGATCAAGGGCCTGATTCAGAAGCCAGTAGGTTCCCCTCGATACGGCTCACATCGTGAGGAAGTTCCTGTCTCTGGAGCCCAAATTCTGGTAGCTTGGACCCCGGTCCCGATACCGGTGGACTACTATTTTTTTATATTTTTAAATGCTTTTTACAAAATCTGTATTATTATGATCATAAGAACTTCTGTTAAAGTTTCGTAAATCAATGTCTAGCGGGTCTACTCTGTAAAAATCTCACTGTGAAAACTTTGGCAAGGTGAGCTTGAAGTGAACTGTCATTCCACCTGATGATTGCCACCTAGGTTTTCACGGTGAGGATAGGCCGGCAGAACGCTATACTGTGAAGGTAAGCTGTCAAAATCGCGCTAAGTATTAGTTAACAGCGTCAGAGCGTAGGTATGTTACGCGCACTTTCGCTTGTAAGTATTAGGAAGTAAGATTTTTGTTTTCCAATGATAGAAAGCCAAAAAATGAATGAAATGCGGACTCAATCTTCGCATATGCACATCAAATTGAGAACCTTGCTTGCCATTTTCCTGCCTTTAAATAATAGTTTTTAAATCAATCTATTCCTTTTGACCGCCACACGTCAAAATATCAAAAACGTGCCCTCGGCGTCAAAGTCTGTCATGTACTCGAACCGTGACATGCTGGGCACATTTTGGTTTGTCATCTATACATGACTGTGGCGGTCAAAAGGTTAACTAAATTACAATTAGCTACGCAATCAGTTGAATCGATTTGCGCATGCACATGGCCAATCTGAGTCAACGTACCGCGAACAACTTTTGGCGCGTATAAACTACATATAATTAGGGCAGAGGTGAATCACCTTTTATTGAGTATTATTTGGTCTGGATGAAGCACTTGTATGTCAAATTCAAGGTAATGTTGTGTCGCAGTTGCCTTCCTTTACAGGTGAAATTATACATTACAAAATCAGGCTTGTATTCCCCGAAGACAGAGTAGAGGCGTACAGAATAATCACATTTCGCCAGTTACGTTTAAGTGCCATGTGATATTGAGAGCCTGTTGCTATCAATTGGGGCAAAACCAGGCTGCAACTGGGAAATTCCTTACGAAAAATCCTAATAACACTCGCCTGGTAATCGAACCCAAGTAACCTCACGCTCTGCAGCGTTTACGATACCAAACACCATGATGACCAACGAGACAGACAATAGTCAGAATCTGTAGATAATAATTTTAATGATTCGATAACTGGGACGATGTACCTAGAAGTGTGGTTTTATGTAACAGCATCTCTGATACATCATTAGTCATTTCGAAATTACTGATTAATTACACTACACCCCCCATTATTGTTACATGTCAACATCATAATAACTAGTTATTTTTTACAATAAAGTCTAATGATTATGTTCAGTAAATTAAAGTGGTGCGGTGGTCGTAAAAAAATACACGTTTTGGTCATTAATAAGGCAATTTAAACATATTAAACATTATGAAAAGTTAAAGGACAAACATAAGAGGGCAGGACAGTTCAATCAATCAACTCAGCCTATCGCAGTCCACTGCTGGACAACACCCTGACGTCCGCCAGGACAGGTCAGGTAGCTGATCAAATATTAAATAAACTAATTTTTACATTAGATAGAGGAGCCATGAATTCCTCCAAGTTACAATTGTTTTTAGAAAAGTTTCCGTTGATTTGATTGCTTTATTATTTTAAGTATGTATGTAAGTAGTAAGTATATTCTCAATCTCATATTATTTGTTTTATTTTATTATGGGCTGATTTTTCCAACACCAGATAATTTTATTGGAGGAATAATTTTGAATTTTTGACAATTCTTCCATACAAAAACTGTCAGACGTCAATTTTAATTCCAGAAATAAAAATTATACACACGCTTTATCTACTTTCCTATCGCACCTATTTATCTGTTTTTTTTTCTTGTCTGTTTATATACTTACCTACATACGTGTGACTTACATTTATGTGTAGGTACATAATTGATTTAATAAAAAAATGGTTGAGTGAACACCCATTATCGAACTTTCCCTAGTTGCAGTGTACTTTGTAACACACGTCGATACGAATTTATGAATGAACTAGTACTGTTACTTATCTCTTCATCAATTTCAAGATTTTCAAGTAATTATAGCTGTAACGTTAGATAATGTTGGTATCATCACGACAGGTTTATGTGGAGTTCAACGATTAACTAAGACGAAGAAAATCTTATATTTAGCTTAATGGACTTTAGATTATTACTAACGTCATTATTGTACACACGTTCAGTGGTTCGAGTATCATCAGTGTTCAAAGTCTTGCGCGGACAGGGGTCGAAAGACCAGAGGCCCTAGCACGAACGCACGACGTAAATGTAGGTAACGTAAATTCGAACTATCCTATACCTATCATTTATGATTATAATGTATTTTTTTTACGAAAAATTCGTAATAATGATACAATTAAGATCAAGATTAGTAGGTAGTAGGTAGGTATTGCACCGAATAAATAATAAACTGTTTTAAATTCAAACTCGGACCGAAGGACCCACCTTCCAGTTTTTTTTTTCACATTAAAAAATAAGAACCTAGCCATAAGTTGGGACCCAAAATGAAAACTAGGACTGCTCTAAAAGCCTATGTCCAGCATCTGCTCACAATTTACAAGACAAAGGCTCAACTCACATGAACTAGCCAGTGTACGAGCTGCACGAAGGGCGCCAGGATGTTGGCGTCGTGCACCTTCTTGATGACCAGCACCGTCAGCGGGGGCTTGTACCATGTCAACCGCTGTGACGCCGGGTCCTGGATCTGCCTGGAATTTTAGTAGGAAATCTTTAGTAAGTATTTAAGTAAGGAAGTTGTAATATTGGTACAGTATGGTATTCTACAATTAATTAACTCAGCCTACTGCTGGACATATGCTTATAGAGGTATGAGGAACAAGGTGTAAAGTTCACTCATCCTTCATAAAAAAGGGAGGATCCTCCGACTAGGCGGGTGTTGTGTCTGATGGGCAACTGCCTGACGATTGATGTCGGGACGTTGTATATATGCTAGTTGTGCGGTAAACTCTGCTTGCGCGATGCAGGATTTTGCGTGACGCCAGTGTGATGCGTAGTTCGCATGTGGCGATGTAGATGCCGCCGCAGGTCTCTGTCAAGCTGCGCCACAACACCCGGTTCTCCGAATTCCGCATCCAGTCTACCCAGTGGTTGAGGCAGGCTGGAACTAGATCCTAGCTACAATGTCTTTGTAGAACCTATTTTGTTAGGCTGTTACGGACAGTTTTACAGGTTTGGTAATTTCTTCATAATATTCTTAACATGGTTGTAAAGTAACTGAGTATTTTGATTTGGAAGATTCTAACCATCTCTTCGTATGCAAAAATGCTTGTACAAAAATATTATAATATTTAGTTATCAAACGAGGCTGGAAACTCTTTGCTTTCTAGTTCCTTATCAATCATGAATTGATAAATAACAGCAAACAAACAGGATGGCAGGGACATCGACACACAACCTGTAATCATGGATTCAGTAGGTACATGATTCTGAACCAGCCTGAGTTTTTTTTTAATTAGCTCTCCCATACATTTTGATCTCGTAGGTATTGCACTTTTCTATGAATCAGCAGATTTTTTTTTGATAACCAGCGAAAAATTTCTACGAATATCTAGAATTATGTGTGAAATTCATGGTTTCAGGTTGCGCGTCGATGTCCCTACCGATCTGTGTAATACTTGGAACACACATTTAATACTCGAAAGGACAATGACCGAAAGTCGAACCAAAAACAGTTTGCTTACTCTCGCCTAAAGTAGTTTACAAATCAACATGAAACGGATTGTAGTTCTTTCGTTGTTTGGTTTGGCTCTAGTGATAATAATAATAAATAACCCCACTTGCGGATGGGAAATCATCAAATGACCCCTCCCGCTCTGGGTGGAGCGGAAGGGAGTGTCAGACTCTTACTGATTAAAACCCACCCGTGTTCCTTCCTTAGCCCTTTATGTTCCGGGCCAGCGGTAACCCTTTCGGACAATCCCGCTGAACCGCCGTATCTCTACGTTGACGTCGTGGTGGGGCTTGCGCGCTCAGAACTCTAGGCCTGTGCCGGAAGGGTTTACTTTGCCGGAACAGGTCTAGAGTTAGGAGCCAGACCAAGAGAGATACAGAAATCCGCAGGGCAGCATGTGGCGAGCTGTTGGGCAGTAGCGACCCCACGGACCCTATCTCCAGGGAGAAGTCTTGTTCCTCACCTCTGGCTTGCCTTTATTGGCCGGCTGGAGTGAACAATGACGAGGAACAGAGCTCCCACCTCATTCTTGCCTTTATTGGCTGGCTTGAGTGGAGATTCGCAAGAGCAAACGTGCTCGGAGGAAGGAAGTATTCCAGTAAGATGCTGGTAGGGATCTTGACCGTACTTCCGGGATTGTCCTGATAGCCGTGGAATACCTCTCCACTCCTCATAAGCACCTCAGGACATGTGGCCCCCTTGCCGCTACGACACTATGTGCTAGCGACCGTTTTCGGGGGCCCATTATTGAGTGTGCAAGTCACCCCCTGCCATTTGATCTGTGTAATTTATAGAGTACATCGGTCAGGCAGGGGCTATAGTTTTTCCATAGTCTTAGATAACCAGTTCACTTTAGCCACCAAAACCCATAATCCAATATTTTTGTTTCCATATTTTGCAATAGTCCTACACCAACCGGGGGTTGTCCTTGGGTGCACTTGCATAGTGCGGAACAGGGATAATCGTCGGTTGGTGCCTGTTTTGGTGACTGTCTATTTATAATATAATAATAATAATAATTTATTCATAAGTTCACATAAGTATAAATTACATAGAAGTTACATCATTACAATGTTTCATATTAATATTATGAGGAAAATATTAAATTATGCCTAAAATAAATCTAGTGTATAACTTATATATTGGTTAAAAGCCTACTGAATTCAATAGCGACCTGCCTGATGTAGGTTTATTCAAACCTGTGTTTCAGGCATATAATATTGATACCGCGATGTTAAGTAGCTGTGAAACCATTCTAGAGGAGTACCTCTTATACCTATTGCCTCAAGATACTTCAAAAGCAGTCCAGGAGACACGGTGTCGAATGCTTCTGCCAAATCAAGAAAGACACCATCACAGCATTCTCCGTTTTCTATGTGGTGAGAGACTTGATTTGTCAGAAGTGACACCGCGTCTTCGGTGGATCTTCCCCGGCCAAATCCGAACTGCCTATCTGAGACAATGTTGTGCTTCTCTACAAAATATACCAGTCACTTGTTTACTATTTTTTTTACTATTTTTTCTAAAATTTTAGAGACATCAACAGGGTGATGGGTCTGTAATTATCTGGCATGTCTTTCAGACCACTTTTGTAAATTGGGGACACTTCATCAATTTTCCAGGAATCGGGAAAGACACCTGTTATGTAGGTTTCTAAGTTTCCGAAGTAGTGTGCACATGAAATTCCTGTTTCTGGTGTAAATGAAATGTTTTGATTGATCATAAGGGTTGGCTTTGCATTCAAAGTGGAGCTTGTCGTTACTCAGTAATTAACGTTCAGACACACGATGGTATTGATTATGTAATTCCAAAACTAAGTATCCAGTAACTTCGTACGTTTGAAATGCACACAAAAAAACATAAAGAAAAGAATCATAGCAAGATCCTAAATACAGCAACCATTAAGTGTTGGTACTTTGAAGTGTAAGTCAGTGACTATCGTCTAAGATCGGCCTTGTTCGTCTTTGTAAAAAGCGTCTTCTCCTACTCACATTCCACTGTCAATCTATCAATGACGAGATGGCGATACACGTTATCAACTGACAGAACTAATCCACGGAATATGTATTTATATAATCCTGTGACTCTGTACATCACAGTATTTTGACGGTTTATTACAGGAATCATCCCCGTTTATTACTTAATTTCGCATTTAATTATAGAATAAAAGAATGACAGTTAACTATAAATAGTGGCAGTGTTGGCGATATTTTTAACCGACTTCAAAAAGGAGGAGGTTCTCAATTCGTCGGAACCTTTTTTTTTTTTTTTTTATTTTTTTTTTTTATGTATGTTCCCCGATTACTCGAAGATGGCTGGACCGATTTCAAAAAATATTTTTTTGTTTGAAAGGGTATACTTTCCAGGTGGTCCCATTGTCATCAGGTCAGGATCTGATGATGGGATCCTGGAGAAATCGAAGGAACTCTTCAAATATTATAGGCACACCTATAGCGATTTGGGTATTTTTTATAGTAACTCGTGCATTTGCTCTCGAAAAGCACTATTTGGTGAAGTGGAAGTGGTGCTAAGCAAGTTATGCTCGTCACAATGCGAATGGTGAAATGGAGCTGATGGTGAAATACCAGGAGAACTCTCAACAATGAATTTCCCTGCATTGGGAAAAGCAATATTTTGGTAAAGGCGATGAGCAAGTTGACATTAGGCTATTGTAACTTAGATAAATTATAAACAGACCCACTAAAAAGGGGGAAATAAAAACTTTTTAACAAAAAAGAAAAACCGACTTCCATAAAAAACACTACAAAGTGAAAAATAACTTTAATTTCGGAAGTCGGTGGCAAAAAACTAAAATACAGATCCAAAGACACCGACTTCCGAAATTAAAGTTATTTTTCACTTTGTAGTGTTTTTTTTGGAAGTCGGTTTTTCTTTTTTGTTAAAAAGTTTTTATCTAATCGAATGGCACCTCGAGAGTAAATGGACTTGCCCCTTTATTTTATTTAGTCGAGTTAGGAAGTTAATTAAATCGAGCCGCATCACTATTTAACACTGTCAGAAAGGCAAGTGCACAGACCACAATAAAATTTAATTGGACAAGTGACAGCAGTCAGCAACACTTCATTCATCTAATTTTTCCCGTTTCTTTCGAATTGCATGAAATTGATATTTCTGTTTTCCTGTGGGTAATTGAAGGATTATAATGAATATGGAATTTTTAAGATGGTAATATAGCATTTACTCCAGAAGAATGTTGTGTTAATTGCTCAGTAAGATTTCAACGCAATGTGCGAAGACATTGTCCGAGACTGCTGCAGATGCGATTTTTCGCTTGTTTCAGTCAAACCATCTAGATGCAGTTTGAGAAAGTGCGTATTGATGATGCAAGAAAGTATTGAAACTGTTTATTAATTATAGAGATTTGGATAGATACAGGACTTCCACACTCATCCAGATCAGATGGACATTCCATGTCAATCTGCACAAAAAACGCATACTGTGCCTGTTGACTTTGCGGAAAAGAACATTATTTTGCAGTGGACTCGCACACCAAAGACAACAATAAGAATATTAGATATAATGAGCTTATTTTATAACAAAAATCTTCTATTTTTTTCAGGTGCATTCATAGCTACCTACCTAGAACGTTAATTTCTAACACTAGAGCTACTCTTGTTGGATATTGTTGCAAGTTTCCAGCAAGTTGTTTGGTGGGCAGACGTTGGTACTGTTAACTGTTGTGCACATCTAATATTGAGCGTTTTAAGTATTTTTATCTTGGATACGGTATCAAGATGAGAGGTGGAGCGACCTGCGTCTTTTTTAGATAAAATGCTATCTACTTCTAAGTCGTCTGATGTTGAAATTGATACACATAAACTAGTACCTACTTAATAAAAATGTTTTTTACATAATTATGTGATTTTTGATTTCATGAACCGGTCAATACCTACACCCTATATTCCTACGATTTATTTCTCAACAGTGCACTATTTAACTACATTATAATACCGATGAGGCCAACCTACTCACTAATTATTACTAGCATTTTGAGTGATTTTTTGGTTGCGATCGTTTTTCTCAGTATTCCTGTTACGAAGTATAATCATTACACCACTCTAGTCGAAGAAATCAAAATGCGTTTTATTATATTTTCGGTGGGCCTAATCGCCGAACAAAAACAAGCTATCTCCTTTGAAAGGGACCACGTCTATACGATTTCTCGCATAATACGCCAATTTACGCCAGTCCCTGCAACTTTATACGTGTTTACATACATTTCTTAACGGTTAATACGATTCGTCATCCCGTTTAATACGCCTCATACGCCATGTAGCTTCTTTGAATCAAAGCGAAGACGCACTGCAAAAGTTAAATTAAGTATGTTGAAAATCTTGTTATTGCTAATGCATCAAAATCTTTCTGTCAAAACAAAATAAGTGATTACTTTAAATAACTTATAAAATATACGAAATTAGAACATAATACTTAATAACATGTAGTACCTACGTTTTATTTTCCCTATCCCGCATAATACGCTTTCTCGGTTAAGACGCGTTTTTGGTTGGGTCCCTGTGAAATAATAGAGTAGATTTTTTTTAGAGCAATAATGGCCGTTCGTGTATGACATGTCAAAAAAATAAAGTACCTAGTTTTTAGGCTATTTTGATTTTTTTTTAAATCTCCGAAACCCGGGTTTTGTTTACCAAAAGAATTTTGTAGGATTTATTATGATGAGTGCAGTCTGTAAAAACAAAGTTTGACTTTGATGCAGCATGGTACGGGATTCTATAGCATTTTCCTTTATATATCTACGCAAAAAATATATAATTCTTTAATATAATATGTTCGATCAGACCAGTGACGTATCTTGATACCTATAATAAATCATGAACCTTGAATTATTAACTGGAACCGCAGTGAATAAAATAACAAAATAATAACGTAATTTATCGTGAAGGTAACTTTAAAAATAAAGATTTACAATAAGTGCTAAGGCCGTTGTACTATCGCTGTCGGCCAAACGAACGATTGATTGACAGAAATTAAGAGCAAAAAGCAACTTTATTGACGGTAAAAAGCCTATGTTCTTGGGATATGATTTTGATATTAGGTAATTTGTATCGAATAAACTTAAATTCAAGGTAAAACATAAAGCAAAATTCAAAGAAACTTTCAGAGTTCTGAATAGGTTAAATATCTTTGAAAATCTTGAATGCAGGCTTTCTGAATGCATAGCGGTTTGTACGATTTGCTACATACAAGGTGTAAAAATATTTATCAAATACTTAGCCGATATTTACGCATTCTGTACATTACACCAGACTAGGTAACATTGACCAAACATTATTGCTGGAAACGACTTTTATTTTTGGTGTGAAAAATCACTTTAAGGCAGCGCGCAATTAAAGCCCAGTATTCATTAGGCAACATTTGTTAATAAACACTGTTATAAACAGTGTTTCATCATCTCTGAAAACAGTTTATAAACAATAGGTGATGAAACATTGTTTCTTAATCATGTTGCCGTGTTTCCCACTTCGAGCGGAGAGCAAGACGAAACATCTAGTTTATAAGCAAAAATCAACTTAAAGTTAAGTTATAACATTCAACATAACATGTTTTCGTAAAAACAATAAAAAAAAACTTTTTAACAAAAAAAAACCGACTTCCAAAAAAAACACTACAAAGTGAATTATTTTTCACTTTGAAGTGTTTTTTTTGGAAGCTGTTTTTGTTAAAAAGTTTTTATTTCTCGCTTTTTAGTGGGTCTGTTTATAATGTATTTAAGTCACAATAGCCTAATGTCAACTTGCCCATCGCCTCTTACAAAATATTGCTTTTCCCGATGCGATACAGGGACGTTAATTGTTGAGGAGTTCTCCTGGTATTCCACCATCAGCTCTATTTCACCATTCGCATTGTGACGAGCATAAATTGCTTAGCAACCATATTAAAGTACTCGAATTGCAACCCCTGAAATACTTATTATTGAGTAGTTCCGGTGTCCATCTGTGGTCTTCTTCATCAGTTCCACTTCACCAAATGGTGGTTTCCGAGAGCAAATGCACGAGTTACTATAAAAATACCCAGATCGCTACTAGGTGTGCCTATAATATTTGAGGAGTTCCCTCAATTCCTCATAGATTCCATCATCAGAACTGGATTTTAGTAAATATGGGACCAATCAGGAAGTCCTTTTAAATAAAAAAATAATTTTCCATAGATTTATAAAATGACGGCGGCGTACCGAGGTAACAAACATAAAAAAAAATACAACCGAATTGTTCTCAAATCGGTTGTAAAAAAGGAGGAGGTTCTCCTCCTCCTTTTTTTGAAGTCGGTTAATAAATTAAACTTTGGCTTTCAATATCACTGTAACCAGAAAATTCCCAGTTATGGTACAGAACAAAAAAAAAAATTACAAAGACAAGGAATACAAGTGATCTCGGCTTCGTTAAACGTATTTTTGCACCCGTTGTAATATAATGACATGAAGTACCTACCTATGTTTATTAAAATGCGTATATTACTTACATAACCATAGCCGAGTTTTTCATTATCCTTCCGCATGGTCCAAACTGCTGTATCGGCGACGGCGCATTCAGGGACCTCGTCCTTCTGCAAAATAAAACACAGACCGTTAATATACGTGTTCGCTAACCTTCAGACTATTCTACTGTTTATACTTCTGTGTATACGATTATAATACTATTTACATACAATTTGGAAGATTCTGGAAACTTTAAACGTGTCTGGAGAATTTATAACGTCTACTGATGAAGATAGTCTTATAATTTCTTGATCTTTGAATTAATCATGAATCTTTCTGGGAACTTCTACAATTACTAATCTTGGCTAAAATATGTTCAGATGCAGTTCTGGGTTTTGCCTGTACCACAATTACCACGAAGCATTAAGTAAAGTTACACCAGGATTAACTTCGGTTTAACAGTGCATTATTTTCGGTTTATGTTTGGCATAGCTTTACTCCGTGTTTATTAATAACGGGGTTAAGATGTTGCTGATTGACACCTTATTGTATTGGCTAATTATATGATATCCTATACCTATCAGGGGTGGCCAACTTGGTTAGACCCAAGATCTACTGTTCACTGGCAATCTTAAATGAAACAGCATACCTAGTTCAGCACACAATTATGTAGTATTTTTTTATTTTATTAAGAGGGAAAATATAACTCGTAACTACGCTAGTTTGTCATCAACCTCTGACGGATTGACAACCGCCCGCGCCCCACTCCCGCGTCCCACACGCTTCCCGCTTATCGCGCACCGAAAACAAAAGAGAGCTATACTGCATAGAAGAGAGGATAAATAACGTAACGGAACGGCGATTGAAAAATGATACAAGATGATGCGTGCGGCAATTAGTGATTAGGTACGTTGCGCAGTCTGTTCCACGTATTTTTTTTTTCCTTGCCACGGTCGACTCCTATATCCTTACAAACATATTATACAAGCTTAAATCAAAGTCGCTTTTCGTGTGTGTCTGTGTGACCGCGCTGTTCTTTTAAACTACGCAATGGATTTGGATGCGGTTTTCACCATCATTTAGAGAATTTATTCCGGAAGGTTTATGTGTATAAGAAATAAATTGTTGTTAAACTTACATATAATAAAGAAATCTCGATGTTTTGTCATGTCGTAAAAACTGTGCGAAGCAGGGGCGTATCGTTAGTAAAGAATACATTAATGATACCTAATACGTATGTAATAACTTATATTCTGATGTATGTATGGTAAAATCACACGTGAAATAAACGTGACAAAATATTTGAAAAAAAAACAAATTTCAAGTAAATACGACTCTTCAATGTCAACTCTGCTAACAATGTAAAATTCTGAATATTCAACGTTTAAACTTGTTGGTGATCGTTTTTAAATCGTGCAGATGTCTATAGGTGGGTAATGGAAATTAAGTGCTTTTTAAATACGGAATTATCTACCAGGAAAAGACAACATAATCTATATTTTATACAGGTAAAGGACATGTTAGGAAATGGGCTTAAAATAATTTTTTTTTGGACAGCTGTCATTTGTGTGGTTTTTCTGGTAGGGAAACTTATTCAGGATGGCCTCACAAAAACAAAAAAAAAATTTAAAACACCATTATTGAATACTTATAAAAATATTTTAAATCCAGATATTTTTGGTGTCGTAATATTATTTTTGCACATTGAAACAAAGAAAAAATGGTTAAATAAGTATAATTTTTTAAAGCAAATAATAGGTACACCTTATTGTTATTTAAAATATTCTGAAACAATATTATATGGCTTAAAATGAAATGATTTGATGTATGGCATTGATTCTGTAGGGGGTACCTACATAGCAATGCCATAGTTTTTGCACAACACAAACCATTTTAATCTGTATCTGGTTTCCATGGTGATTCAGCTTATTGACGAAAACGTCAGACTTAGAAAAATTATTTTTTAGTTTCTTATAAGTTTATTTTAATTTGTATTGATTAACTGGACTGTTGTGACCGTGTGTGTGCGAATTATAATCCTAAAATTCTCCTTCTGATTGTTTTCCTTTACATTACTAAAATTCCTGGAATCTATGAAAACATTATCTGTGTTAGTAAGGTTGTCACACTTGTCAGTTGTCAGTACACAGTTGAAAATTGAATTGAATTTGACACTTGATTGACGTTCACATTATTTTCACAATGACAATAATGACATCCAACCGAAAAGTGTTGCCAAAATCAATAATTACTGTGGGTTGCAATTTATTTTTTTAATAAAATTAAAAAAATATATAATAATTAAAAATATATTAATTTAAAAAAAATATACAGTTTCCTTAATTTATGTACTTTCATAAAAATCGTGGGAATGTCGGGATAAAAAGTACCCTATGTCCTTTCCCGAGACTCATACTATCTCTATACCAAAATTCATCTAAATCGGTTCAGCGGTTTAAGCGTGAAGAGGGACAGACACCACTTTCGCATTTATAATATTAGTATGAATAGTAATTATTTTATTGCTGGTCCTATTTAATATTTTTTTGTTGGTCCTTTTAATTATTGAAGTTATAATAACAGCCGCATAGGTCGATTGATCAGGTTAAGCTACGCTTGCCGCAGTTAGTCTGTGGATGGGTGACCATCTTTACATACCGAGACCCCTTCGTGCCTCGGAAAGCACGTTAAGCCGTTGGTCGCGATTGTCATTCGTGGACCTTTGACAGTCGTTACGGGTAGTCAGAAGCCCGAAAGTCTGACAACCAGTCTTACCACGGGGTATCGTATAACCCAGTAACTGGGTTGTGGAGGTCAGATAGGCAGTCGCTCCATGAAAAATACTGGTATTCAGCTGCATCCGGTTAGACTGGAAGCCGACCCCAACATAGTTGGTAAAAGGCTAGCATGATGATGATGATGATGACTGGTTAACCTTGTTTTTATAGGGTTGAAATTGTAACGAGTTAACAATCTGTTGAAATAACTGTAGACCTACTCATAAAATAAAACTGCATTAATATTCTTTAAATGGTTTTCTCTGAATCCGCGAAGTTGCATTCCAACCTTTGCACATGGCAGGAATGTGACCGGTTATTTTGTTTCATCATTGGTTTCATATTATTACAATGAACATCATAAAAAATATATATAATTTAAAAATGTATTTAATCGAACCTATAAGTAATCATTTCCTTTTTGCGCTACTAATTTTATTATTGAACCCTCTAATCACCACTCGCCACTTTTTGTGAACCTCAAAAGACCAATAATTAAAAAAAGTGTTTATTCATTTATAAAGTGTTAATCATTAGAAGGTCAATATAAACCCAGAGACACATTACTGTGTCGTGTTGTGTCGTGACTCGGGATACACCAATCAAACGAATTTGTTCAGGACTACGTCAAATTACAACGAGTTTTGATTGGCTAACATTGCGTCAGAAGGCGTCACGACACGCCACGACACGTAAGTATGTTTCCGCCATTAGTTTTTACAGGATCAGTTAAATAACTATTATAAAATATTTCCCATTTAAAAGTATAGGTACTTACAGTTTTTGCGCGAAATGTTCAAGTAAAATTAATCATCAAAAGATTGTTAATTTTACCTACACTTTTTCTATTACAACGTTTAGAAAATTATGCTTTTTTAAGGTAGGTAATTTATTCAAGTTAGTTATGAATTTCACACATGAAAATTTTGGCAAATATAAATATCAACGTCAAAATGATGCGTTTCAAAATGAATTAAGTAATAGTTTATTAAAGTTAATGAGTAAAAAAGGAAGAAGAATAATCAGAAGTGAATGCCGATTAACAACCTCGCTTGGGGTGGATAGATGAAAACGCGTTTCGGAGTATCCACCCTAGGGTGGCAGTTTTAGGGTAAATAAACGGAATAACCCTTTTTTGCAAAATAATTTAAAAGTAGATCAGATTTTTAGTAAGTACTTATTTTTTTTGTAAGATTGAAAACGTATTTTTAAAGGTTATTGCTGGGAACATGTAAATAAATAACAAGCACAAATACCTGAACGTAATACGAGTACTATAAAGCTTCCATTGATGAACTGGACGTTTGTCACAACAGACTCAAAATAACGCACTAAATACACAGACACGAACCGCCACAGAACTACACTTCTTATGTTAATTTATTTTATTCACATACAGGCAGTTCTCATTTGTTATGCCTTCAATGTATTTATAAAAGGTTAAACCTGTTTATATTTTTTGTTAAGTTTTTTTAAACTTAAGCGTTAAATAAAAATCATACGGTTTTTTATATACACTTCTAAATTAATCTTAGATATTATTAATATTATAAAGAGGTAATAATTATGAGTTTGTATGTAGAGGGTAATGTTTGGAATTACTGATTCGATTCAGAAAATTCTTTCACTAATGTGAAGCTTGCCCAGTGTCATAGAAAGTTCTAATTAACATCACGAGGATGAAGTCGCGGGCAGAAGCTGGTAATATTATAAAGAAGTAGCATTGTTCGTATGTAAGAGGTTAATATCTGGAAGTATTGATCCGATAACACCAATGCATGCATAGAGTAAGTAAACATGTAAACATATATAAGAGACGGAACTCCCATAGAAAAAGTTGAAAAACGTCGCTTGTATGAAACGTGCACTAAAACTGAATACCAACAAAACAAAAATAACACAGACTGCAGACATGACGTAAAGCTGCCAACATAATAACAAGATAGGGATGTACTAAAAATGATAGAGTCGAATAGATGTTAAAGCGAGACAGCGATAGCCGCCATTATGTTTAGTGCACGTTTCATAGTTTCTTTTCTATTCGACTTTTTATTAGACAGTTGCGTCACACTGAATGCATGTATAAAGTGATAGAAAGCTACACTAAAATTGCCGAGTGCCATAGCTCTTTCACGAGGGGGAACAAGCCGAAAAAAACTATATCTCTCTGTCTCTTGACAGAGAGAAAGTCGCATGGAGGGGGTAACTCAATACTCTAATTGGGGGACGCCCCAATTAGAGTATTGAGTTAAAAGCATAATACAAAGACGAACATATTTCTTTTAAAGCTAAGATTAAGAAAATCGTGTTGACCCTTGCATTACTTTAGGCGTTTAAAATTGAGTCTTATTGCCTTGAAATAAGATTACATTTTTTTTGGCCGAATCGGTGGTCGGTATGGCAAAGTACATGATTTTTGAAAAAACATACTTGTATTAAAAGTTACTGTTAATGCTAACGTAAATGTCTTAATACAAATTATTTAGTGATTACAGAAGGGAAATATTGTAGGAGAAGCACTTGTAGATATTAAAATAATATATTACACTTGAACATAACTAACAATCTTCTAGTAGGTACTACATTTAAGTATCCTTGACTTCGATCAATAATAGTACTAGATGCCCGATAAGCGCTTCAAAAACGGCCCGAAAAATACAAGCACGAATACTTTTGTGCTCTTATTTCAAATTAGTATGGTCCAATCATAGCCAATGTTAAGACGTAAAAATGCCTCAGTGCACGTTCAAAAGTTGTGTAAATAACTCCCGTAACACCAAGATTTTAAAAGGAATATCTTTTTTTCGGTAAGTTTTTATCATTAAATGTTTTTCATAAAATAGTAACACAATTAAATAGTAAATATAAATCAATTAGCAAATATTATGATTGTTTGGCCAATGTTTACGATAACGCGCCAACTATTCCAACAAACATTGAAGCATTGGAATGTAATTCCAAGAACTACGTCTAGTTCCAAATTCGAGTAAGTACGAAATTGTCAACAAAATGTTTTTAACCTTATTGCTTAGAAGTTAAGTTTCATTTTAGAATAAATATTTTTGTACTTATTATAAAAATGACTTTTTATTTTCAAGTGACATTTTAAATTTATTGCTTCGATGACAGAAGGACTTAAATATTAATCATTTGCAAACGTAATTAAACTTTATGTGAGTGTGTTAAGGTTTATAATAAGCTGAAGTTGTTAATATTATTAAACTTTTTTCTATAGTTCGTAGTAAGAAATACAATGTTTATGTGTGTGCACACGTGGCCACTTTAGCGACTTATTTTTGTTCCTAATCATTCATCTAGTACTATTATTGATCGAAGATCCTTGATGTATATTTCCGCATACAAAGATAACGTCATGCTCATTTTTTGGGTTCCGTAGTCAACAAGGAACCCTTACAGTTTCGCTATGTCCGTATGTCAGTCCACAGCTTAGCTCAGAGACTCTTAGTACTGGAAAGCTATAATTTGGCATGGATATACGTATTAATCACGCCGACAAAGTAGTAAAATAAAATCATGAAAAAAAAAATTTTTAGGGTACCTACCTACCTCCTGTACCTACTCGTTAAGTGGGGATGTTTTTTTTCTCGTCTACCCCACAGTGTGGAGTATCGTTGGATAGGTATTTTCAAAATATTGCTGGTTTGTGAAAGCCATTTTTCGATTCAGGGATCCGTTTGTGAAATATTAAGCTATAAAGTGCAAATTTTTGTTGAGTCAAGTGTCCCCCCCCCTGCCAGCTAAATGGTTGCTTTTGGATATGTGAAAAAATTCACGGCAGTAGTATCGAAATTAAAAGGAAAGCTATCACAACTAAGTAGGCTTTACAAGTTTACGAGTAATGGTCGACCAACTTAAATTTACAGTTGCAATGTATGTGAGAACATGATTTTCAACTACAATAACTATTTGTGTATTTAATTTCAACACCACTGCTCTCAACACGGTAAAGGAAAACTTCTTGAGGAAACCGGCATGCCCTAGCTAGAACCAAAAAATTCGAAGACATGTGACATCCACCAACACTTCTGGGCCCGCGTGGTGGATTATGACCACTCCCTCTTACAAAGAGGAGGCCTGTGTCCCAGCAGTGGGAACATTATAGGCTGATTATGCTATACAACATATTACTCGGGATGTTCATTACCTCAAGACTTTTTACAACACACTGTACTTAATTTTAATGACTATGAATACAAAACATTATGCACAAGAACCAAAGTATTAACCTTATTGACATTATTAATGAGCAAAACATGACAGTCAGCACGAAAACGTCTTCAAGGAACGCGAATAACGAAAAAAGTATACAAAAACCATTTAAAATGTGTGTAATCAGTTGCTATTTGTTGCGTGTCTTCACACCATTATAATGAAGATAATTAGGAGTAAAAAATATATGTAGATACATAACAATTGAATAAGAAACCATTCGCCCTGACTGAGAATATTGCAAGATCACGATCGTTTCGACTACAGAAATATCCTGGAAAACGAAGGCATGATCATCATGCATAATTTCTATTAGAGCAGCTTCTTTGGAGGTAAAGAAACAAGGTGAAATGTTCGTCCGTTGAAAAGGGAGGATCTTCCAGCAAGACGGCTGATGTTGTCTGCCGAGCCTCTGCCCAAGTGACCACTGCACTTCTCTTGTAAGAAGAGAAAACCATGCACCGAAAACGAAGCGACGATCGCAGCTCGATCACAGATCGAAAGCTTCTGTTAGAGAACCTTCTTTGGAGGCAGAGGGACAAGGTGAAATGTTCCTCTGTTGACCAAGACGAAAGAAGCCTCTGGCCACTGCCCAAGTGACTATTGCACTTCCCTTGCAAGAAGAATTTATTTTCGCGGGGTTGGTACTTTTTGCAGGACCAAAGAAATCAGGAAAGTCGATTGTTTCTGTGGCAGTACCATACAGAAACTATCGCTATAAACCAGTGGATTTTATCGTGTGAGCCGTTTTATGGGTCTGCTTAGGCGAGTCAATTCAGGCATTTGTTTAAAAATTATGATGCAGCGATGATTACCCATTGACCTAGGAAGCATTGTAGTTATAAATACGATTTTATTATCTCAAGATCGTTTACATTTTTAGTAGTAGTTGTTTACGAGTTTTTGTTATTATTGCCTATATGTGTGTAAATGTAATGAAACAATACAAACCGATTGTTACACGTGTCGCTATTATTCGTCATGAGTACCTATAACTATCTTGATTATAGTTTGTATGATTGTAACTTGTCCATTAGATTAAGCTATCTTGATTATATTTTGTATGATTGTAACTTGTCCATTAGTATAAACTATCTTGATTATAGTTTGTATGGTTGTAAATCTTGATTGTTGTTTGTATGATTGTAACTTGTCTATTAGTTGTGATTTGTCATTGGCTTAAAAGTAGATGGGCTCAAGCAGACTAAACTACCTGGTTGGTCTAGAGGTCGTAAAGGCTACTACTAAATATGAGGGCTCTATTTCAGAATCAAGTTTTTCTAAATCAACAGCTGTGTTGCTGGGGTGTTTGGTGCGCCACTTCTTCTTCCCAGCGAAAGCACTAGGAAGTGGTGAAGGGCATACGTTTTGGGGGCTGTCTTATGTAATTTTGACGTTCGAAAAGTGTTCTTTCTCAGCCTTATTTGAATAAATGACTTTTGAATTTGATTTTATTCCCGGGTCGGGCAAAGTTTTATTGGGTCTTTCCATGAGAAAGGAGAATGACCAAAAGGTACCAAAAAGTCTCATGCATCAAGATCAAAATATTGAGTCATTATTTTCATATTTTTTACGACATTACGTGTCGGGGATTTAATTTTTGAACAGGGAATTTAAAGTAAAAAAGTGTTGATATTGTTTTATTCCATAAACATGAAGTTCCGTTTCAAATGATATGATATTACCTTGAATTTTGAAAGTGCTGCGGTGTCAAAAAACATGTAAAAAATTATACTTTGTCGATTCTACAGTAAGTAATTAAAAATAACTAGAATAGAATAGGCTGTTTTTGAGAGTAATAATGGCCGTTCGTGTCAAACAAAATAAAGTACCTAGTTTTTAGGTTATTTAAATTTTTTGAAAATCTCCGAAACCGGGGTTTTGTTTACAAAAATAACTTTTGTATCTATAAAAAAAGAAGTTTGACTTCAAAGTCAAACTTTGTTTTTTACGGGATTCCATACATCCATGAGCATTGTCCTTTCTCAGTGGCTACTCGGAGTCTGGATTTGTGCCCATACATACATACATAATCAGCCTATAATGTTCCCACTGCTGGGACACAGGCCTCCTCTTGGTGAGAGGGGGATTTGTGCCCGGTTGATGGCAATACGTTCGCCCTCTATTACATGGAACTTGAAAACATTACTGTCGAAATGTGAGTGTACTACAGGTGCATCTCTGGGACTACAGCCTACCACAGCCTACCAGCGTGATGTTATGTCATTTGCCCTTGTCTCGCTCCTATAAAAACAGTTATTCAACATTGGTTAAATTGTAACACACATTGAAAAACGTGCTTCAAATTTAGTAGGTAGGTACGTAGAAGATTAATTTTGTCTTTTGTGCATAAGGACTAATTTTGGATGTACGAAATTGGTCTTTAAGTCTTTGTGTACGAAAGCCACAAAAGGATAGTCGTAATATTTTTAGGTGTTTTCCGTGTTTGTTTACCTTCATATTCATGATTTATGGCAATCGCTAAAAGTTCGGGTGTTTAAAGGAAGGACATCTGTGTATTTTTGGTAATTTACAAATGAATTAAAGTAGTCGGATGCGGTGATCCTCTTGGGCCAGTCGTTTTCAGTTTGGCTATCCATCCTATAATACAACAACTAAATTCAAAATTCAATGTATGGTATTTAGATGATGGAACACTAGGAGGTGACATAGACACCGTTTTAAAAGATCTTCAATTCCTTAAGCAGCAGTTCCAATCTATCCGCCTTGACCTCAACCATTCAAAATGTGAAATTTACTTTTGTGACAATACTGACAGACAATCGACTATACAGAAATTCAATATAATAGCCCCAGACATCAAAGTTTTGGAAAAAAGTTCATCGCACCTCCTAGGTTCCCCAATTTTAGAAGACAGTTTTTCACCATTCGTCGACGAAAATTTTTAACGATATTTCGGATAGGCTTTCTAAAATTAATTTAGATTCGGCTTTCACCCTTATCAGATATTGTTGTTTCGGTCCAAATTTTATGTATTTTCTCCGCTCTTCCTCTTTATGGAAGCAGCCACACCTTTCGGACAAAATTGACCATATTATTCGCAATACTCTTACATCCATTTTAAATGTGGCTTTGGACGACCGCGCGTGGCTGCAAGCCTCACTACCCATTCGTTTTGGAGGGCTGGGCGTCCGCAAAATTTCTAGTGTAACCACATTCCGGCTCGCTACATGTTTGCGTCTGGGTGCTCCTTGCGGAGCTCCACATCGCTGTCAATGCGGTGAAGCAGTCGACTGCCTTGGACACCATGGCCTATCCTGCAGCAAGAGCGCTGGTCGGATGGTACGGCACGCCAGAATTAACGACATCATCCGTCGGGCTCTTGTCACCGCCGGGGTGCCAACTGTTTTAGAACCCAATGGCTTGGCACGCGACGATGGGAAGAGGCCAGATGAAATTACCATAATGCCTTGGAAGTTGGGTAGGCCTTTGGTGTGGGATGCTACCTGTGTCGACACCCTCACGCCATCCCATCTTCCTAGCACGGTGGGCTGTGCTGGGGCGGCTGCTGCAGGAGCAGAAAACCTCAAACGGCGCAAATATAACAACCTTATTGGGAGCTATAAGTTTGAGCCGTTTGGGGTTGAAACACTAGGGCCTTGGGGTCCGAGTGCTCATCGAATATTTCGGGACATCGCCAAGCGGTTGGTTGACTCTTCACGTGACCAGAGGGCTGGCCTATTTTTAGCCCAAAGAATAAACATTGCCATCCAACGTGGTAATACTGCCAGCCTTTTGGGCACTTATGCCATTGACAGTGATGCGGACAAATTTTTTAATGCCGTCTTTTTCTTTTCATTTTTTATATATACTTGTATATATGTACTATATAATATGTATATTTTAGTGTTAAATTGTAAAATAGTAAAATTTTATGTCATTAAAGTTGATATTATGATGATCAAATAAGTTATTGTTTCGATCTTTAAATTACCTAATCTACGACAGATGGCAAAAAGTCTAAATATTTTTGGGCCAAAATTCAGCTGTGCGAACTCCGCTCACTATCACAGGCATGCGCTGCAGGATGGAAGGTGGGCCAGTGTCTGTGGGAGGGTGCCGCATACACACTTGAGATCAGAACCGTCCGTGAACCCCATCTGTGGAGATTGTCTTTACTCCGGCCGACTTGGGTTCGAATTCGAAGTCTATTTAGAGTTTTTTTTTAGATTACCTAATGATGCTGCTACGAGTAAAATGCCACAATTATGTCCCTTATGTACTTTGATCCATCAAATGCGTCTATTATAAATTAAGCATCAGCATTATTCGAAGGTCGAAAGGCTGGGATTTTGGACTTTAAGAGTTACATATCAAATATTTTGATGTTGATGATATTGTTCATAGAATAATTAATTATGTTTTTATTTTGGTTAATAGGTTTGGTAAGTACGATTATTTCATTTATTATTTAAATAGTTTGTTAGTTAAGATAAAAGTCGAATAAATTTATGTATAAGACGAAGTTCGTTTGTGCTTTAATGACAACTAAGTATGACATTTATAAACATTGCTTAAAGTTAAGTAATGGCGACTGTTTACTCTTAAATTTAAAAGCGACGTCGTTCTAATGATTTCACAGAAGAACCAGCTCAGCAAGTAAATTCGGGAAGACTTAAATTAGCACTTAGCAGTGTGATCTAAAAATACATTGAGTAGGTATGGGAAACACTGCGCATGACTATTCAAAAATACTTTGATGTTCGTATCAATAAGATAGGACATTTAATAAAGATACCCGCACTTGACAACATCTACTGATAGTAAACTGTCACACTTATTGAACTGTAACTAAAATCTCATGTAAAATTGTTTGGTATATTAATATCGCGCCTGTTATATAGTTTTTATGCTAATATTTATAAACATAATTATATCATTAGTTTCCGATCCATAATTACGGCTCGTTCATTTAATAAACTACAACGACGATAATTGCACGGTTGCATACTTCTAATAACTCAGAATTTAAAGTTAGCTAGCAGTTAAATAAAATTGCATTGTTACGTGCAATTATTTTGAAACATACCTCCGATCGAAATATTCCTCTCTTGCCCTAACAAGTTCTGTTTTTCCGGACTCATGTGAGAACTGGCGCCGCAACATTTTTAACACAAATCACTTCACCATTTATTATTTCTTACATAGTCAATATTTAACAAAAACATGTCTATGTCATACGGTAATACCAAAAGATTCGACATTTAATACAATTATCCACTATGTTAAGATTAAGACATTGTTGCAGTAACTTGGAATGTTGAATTCCGATTGGCCCGCGGTAGTGGAGCGCGAAGAGGCGCGTGCGCGGCTGGCGACTGACGCTGCGCAGGAGTCCACGCGAGGCTCTGCTCGTCCCAAGTGACAGTTCTGACCTTGGCGTGTTCGCGCGATTATCGTGAGCGTCGGTTCACGAGCCGTTTCTCATATAAACCTGATCTTATCACTCGGAAGCGACCGCCGTTTCGCGTCTGTCCGAGTTCATCTTCATTCGAGTTACAAACGTTAAACCTACTTATTGGTTACTAATCCTAGATACTGTGCTGCCATTGCACATTGTTTCACATATCTAATCAATTATCAAATGCATGATGGCGCGGGTTTCGATGTTATTATTTGATATCTTCAATGACAGCTTGATTAATATTGATCAAGAAGTTTAAGTTAACTATAGAGTATCTGATTATTATCTGACACATGACTTGCAAGTCATCAAGCAAATTATACCGTCTAAAAGTCTATAACCTCCAGGGTTAAGTTAGCTATTTATTTGCAATATGTACCTATTAGATAACAGTACACGAGTTTGATCTAAAGGAGAATCTAGGTAATGTAGACAGACTGGATGCTCTTTTCATTTCTGTATAGGAAATGTAAGAAGATCTTGAGAGTAATGTTATGAAGGCTAAAGTAACGAATGATGGTTTGTATAAAAGATGAATTGGCTAGAACTCTTCTTAGTCGTCATCTCGGTAGTCACTCCCGACTACCGAGATGACGACTAAGAAGAGTTGTATGGAAGAAACGAAACGAAAAGAATATGAATTGGCTAGAAAGGTGAGACTGAGATGACAGCTGATAAAGACGTATTGATTGAAAAAGACATGCTGCTTCATAAATTCGCATAAACACATGAGGATGGTGAACTGATGATTTAAAAAAACTGGCCAAGTGCGAGTCGGACTCGCACACGAAGGGTTCCGTACCACAAGGCAAAAACACCGAAAAAAAACACGTTTGTTGTATGGGAGCCCTTCTTAAATATTTATTTTATTTTGTTTTTAGTATTTGTTGTTGTAGCGGCAACAGAAATACATAATTTGTGAAAATTTCAACTGTCTAGCTATCGCGGCTCTTGAGATACAGCCTGGTCACAGACAGACGGACGGACGGACAGATGGACGGACAGACAGCGAAGTCTTAGTAATAGGGTCCCGTTTTTGCCCTTTGTGTACGGAACCCTAAAAATACTGTGAAATTTTTTGTGAGAAATTGTCCACATTTTATATAAATCGGTTCTTATTAGCATATTGTTCGTTGGAGACCGAATGAATCAGCATTGTTAATCTGTGTCGGGTCGACATTGACCGATATACCTGCATGGTTGACCATTGGCTGATCGAGTTGGTGAGTTGACCCGTGCCGCAGTAAAAAAAACATTTATATTTTTATTTTTTAGATTTACGTTTCACTGGATGAAATTGTTGAGGTTCTTTGCAGTATTTGTCCGTGAGTCAAAAGAAAATATTCTGATTTGTATTTTAATTTATAGATTCAGAAACCATTGGGTAAAACATTAAAACGGATATAAGATGAACAGAAGAACATGACATCACCCATAAAGCCACAATACAAGCAAAAAATATAATACTAAACGATATAATACAAACTCAGTGGGATATTAAGTAAACATCACAAAAAAATGAAAACACAAATATGTATTACATGCTTATAAAACAAATTACCATATGGATAAAAAGAAAAACAAATCGTGGGAAGATACGGAAAAAAAATCATCCTTACTTATTTGCATTGTATATAATCGCATGTGAGTGACGTCATAGGCCATCCTCTCCATACTAGAAACAACCAATTAAAACGCAAAAAACAGAAGAACATCGAGTTCTGACTTCAATGCAGTCCTTCGAACTCGGCTCTTATAAACATGGAGGCCTATGTTATGTATGTGGGTTAAGGAAATTATTTTCCTGACCAATAACACTACGGCCAAGGCTATCATGAGCCGGTAGACTCAGTTAGGTGTCAACATGGCAACATTGACCGACATATAACATCGCGCGACGACGTTACGACTAGTTTCATCATCGAAAAGCCTCACCTTAATGATTTAGCGAGAGAGGGGTGCCCCAAACTTACGTGATTACGTCATAAGAGAAAACAGGGCAGGTGACAGTATTTTCGAAATGTTAACAAGTAAGCCTTTCAACAAAATCAAAAATTTAAACGCCGCGCCGTCAGAGAAATGTTCAGGAAACATATTTGTAATGACATCTTTAGAATCGAATGTTACGATGGAAATGAAGATTAAGAAGTCAAAAGGATCAAGATTTTGAAAGATAAAGAGTATTATTTTAAGTCATCGAAGAAATCAATTAACAAAACAAATCTTTATCAAAATTAAAAAAGGAATTTAAAGAACTCGCCAAGCATGGCGGAAATTAATGAGCTGATAAGCGTGCATCCACACAACTACAATAACTGTAAATCCTTGACCAGAAAACTTTTATGAGTAGGATTTAGTACATGGTCGTCAACTATTTTAAACCTAAACCAAAGACAAGGAACAATAATGATACAATTAGAATTACCTAAGAAATAAGACATCAAGAGGATAATAGAAAAAAAAATCTGGCCTCTAAAGTGTTTTACCAAATCTTAAGTTTACGCGAATTTTGTGTGTGCATGCCACTGATGACAATGACTTGGTATCTTGTGTGCAGCTAAGAAAACAAATCAAAGCATGATCGTGTGAGTATTCTATCCCGTCAGTATATTGATAATATACTATGCAGTCTTGTTGTCTGAATCAGTCTAGACTAGGTCGTGGAGCGAGACCCACGTGCCCTTATCTCTCGCTTTGATGACTTGGACGCAAGAGCACGAGGTCATCATATGGGTGCTATGACGATAACAGCTCCAATCTCTATGCTTTGTTTAGATTCTTAGTGTTGTACGTCAGTTTAACTTGGAGGATTCTAACACTGACACGACGACGACGGCCTGGATTCGATTCTCAGGTCCGGCAAAGTGTTATTGAGATTTTCCATCCATCCATCCATATAGGCCCACCTTGGTATAAGCAAAACCATTGGGTGAATACAGGCATGATGTTACATTTTAATGTACCACAAAATTGAATGCGAGCTCAATTCGCAAGTAGAATAAATGGAAGCGAGACTATGAAGTTGAAAAATATTAACTCACATCTGGGATTATGATAAAATCAAAACTGTACTATCTTGTCACTATAGAGGTACTTACATGTATTGTATTAACACTATTTGCAGTTACATTATTAGTGTATATTTGCGATAAGGTTTAATAGAATTCTCATGACCAAGCTTTGGATGCTTGTACAATTTCGCGAACAATGCGTTTCAAGCTACCAAAATATTTATTTATTAAAACTTTATGCACAAGTACATATAAAAATACTGTACAAAGGCATTTTGTACAAGTCAACCTTAAGGTGATGCAGAGACAAAACATGGCAGATGCAATATAAGGGATATATGTAATTCGAAAAAGAATAAATACTAATACATAGATACATACATACTAAACAGCATAAACGTTGTTCGGAATATCGATACATAGAGGAGAAAATGAATCCAGCAAATCAGCGCTGAAAAATATTCTCAGCAATATCAAATTCATTCACAAAGAAAGGACACCAATTTTTCCAGTCTAAATTAATTTCGATCTGTAGATAAATCTTTCAACACGAAATGAATGTATGTAACTATGTATCAGCTTGATAGTGCAAATTGACACTTCTTATACAAGTTTGAAAAGACCGGAATTTGGTCCTATGATACGGTGTTGGGCGCAGTACCGACTTTCACTTTCCATTTGTGGTGACATGACAACGTCATCGGATCGGCACGTTTAATAAAACCATGATTGATTCAGCAGGAGAGATCGTTGTCGATGGGTTGATCTTTTCCCAGGGGATTAAAAGAATGTGAGCGAATTAGCGTTGAAAAAAGCAGGAAAAATTCCCGTTTCTTTCCAATTCCGTTGTTTTTTTCAATGTTTCATTCGAATGTTTCAAGAAAATTTGCCAGTATATATTTCATGTTTTTTTTCAATAAAACTCGCACACGAAGGATTCCGTACCACAAGGCAAAAACACCAAAAAAAAAAACACGTTTGTTGTATGGAGCCCCCCTTAAATATTTATTCTATTTTGTTTTTGGTATTTGTTGTTATAGCGGCAACAGAAATACATCATTTGTGAAATTTTCAACTGTCTAGCTATCGCGGTTCTTGAGATACAGCCTGGTGACAGACAGACGAACGGACGGGCAGACGGACGGACAGACAGCGAAGTCTTAGTAATAGGGTCCCGTTTTTACCCTTTGGGTACGGAACCCTAATAAACGGACCAAAAAAAAAACACAACTTAAGGTCCGTGGTAGTCTCATGAATCATTATCAATTATGTTTTTTGTTTCAATAATACCGTTACACATAAATAATGTGATAGGATAGCAACATGCTTTATCACTTTGTTTATAAAACAAAAATGTATCATTAGCTCACTTGTTCAAGACCATAAAACCGTGAAAACAGAAGGTGCATTATTACCGATATGTGGCATATGTTATGCAACCTTGAAGCGATTAATTGACCTTTGCAAGAGACTTAGATAAACAAGCGAGATTTAAAAACAGGATCTACTCCAAAAGGAAGATGGACACATGTTCTTCTTGATGACAAAAAGTTCAAACACCTTTGGTCCAAAATTCAACTGCGCGAACTCCGCTAACTGACGCAGTCATGATCATCAAGTGCACAGGTGACAGGGCATGCGGTGCAGGGTAGAAGGTGGGCCCTTGTCAGTGGGGAGGTGCCGCATACGTACTTGGGATCTGACTCATAATAGTAGAATATTCTGGAGAAAAAGAGCCTAAGATTGAAGGAAAAGGTGCTTCCATAAGAAATCCGCCAGGAGTGAGAAGCGAGAAGAATGGTTAGCTCCTGAAAGTTACTAAAACAAAAACCCTTACAGTTACAGCTAAATACCAATAAAACCTTAGAATGTTTCGGTATGAGAAAGCTAATACAATGAATAATAAAAAAACACCAAGGCCAGTAACTTTGCCATGGCAACCGACATGTAAACAACCGAGGTGGACGAAAAACGATAAAAGAGTCATACTAGGTTTAACCTACGTAATTTTGTTGGTCATTTTCTTTGTCCAATGAACTAATATTGATTTTGTCAGACCAGCTGAATAACGCTACGACCTACGACCAAAACTACCAGATTCAATTCATTCATCAATGATAAAGAATGCAAAATAAATTGCATTTTCGGCAAAATGTAGAATAAATTTATTGTAGCTAGCCTTTATTGATTTTAAAATTTTCACGTACAATGCAAAACGGGTTTGAAATGCATACTAATGCATTGATTTGTATGATTGCAATTTAATAAGCAAAAGAAGGTTAGGAATTGCTGAACTACTGACCGATCAAGAATCAATCATGAGATTAAATGCGCAAAACGCAACCGTACCTAAATATAAATGAACACGCAGACAATGGACTGAACTTTTTTCGTGTCATTGGCACAACGATCACTTAAAGACAAAACTATAGTTTAATCGAACTCCGTGCACGATTGTAGCCACCGGTCATCAAAATAGTAGCTCAGCTGTATCAACTACCGATTCTCGAGTTGAGGCACATTGGTTCGATCGAACAAAATTAGATTCTATGATCAAAAATAAAATACATGGGATAACGTCAAACTTTAAGTCGAAGTAATTGAAGAAGAAAAAAAAGAAGAAGTGATTTAAGATCTTTCGACAGACACAAACAAGGTACATACTTGTCAGGTTTTCAAGTTATACAACGCCATTTAATGAAATTCATAGTAAGATGCCAATCATTGATGCCGGCCGCATGGTGCTTCGGGACAATCGTGTTCACGATTACAGCATACTTTGCACTACTCTGACAGGTGTCCTTTTGTGACAACAATAAATGATCTACTTGCGTTCATACATGACAGTAAATTGATACCTTCCATAAATGGGGCGGACGTGAATAAATTGCAGAGTACAATACCTTCTGTACATGAGGAAGAGTGCCTGTGTATATGGAAATATGAGGTATCTCTAAATGGTTTCCGTGTTAGGGATTAAAAAGATGAATAAAAATTAGAGATGCTATTTTACTAGGACATAAGTTTATTGGTCCTTTGAGACGGGTTATGATTTGGAGAACACTATGATTTTTTTAAGAAGACGTGTACTTTATGCAGTTGTGATTCCAGATGATGAAACACAGCTATTATAATTAGCTTCCATCTGGGTTTTTTCCTACAAATTCATCAATCATTTTGAGACCAGTTAACAAAGTGAATTACAATTGTAAAAACACAGGTGTTTGAAAGCAGGATATCTAGCGGTAATTACTAAGATAACAATGCAAGTGAATGGATGAGAAAGGCTAGTCTTAGAAAAAATATGCAAGTGAATTGTATTTTTTGTGAAAGTAAAAACTTGTAGACTGAAACAAAGAGTTTTGCTAATATACACAAATAACTATTTAGGTGGTCATGGTCTGTAGAACATGGACTAGATGGGTATCATAGATAGGTATAGAATGGTTATTGGTTAAAATATCAATTTTATTTTGTAAAAATAAGGTTTTTGTTTGGTTACTTTCTACTTTGATTTTGATGAACAAAAACAGACCCAAACTACTTGTACTATTTATTGTGTGCCCAAACATACAACAATGTGTATGATGTGATTTGCAGTATTCGTTTTAAAGAGCTACATTTAATATCTCTAAAAAATATCGGAGCGATAGAACCAATTTGAAAAATTAACATTCTAAAAAACAGGACTGCTCAGCAAATTATCATACAGGTATACATATATATATATGAAATTCGATATCAACCGTGATATAGAAACTACTGGAAAATTAAAGAGAGTCAATCAGATTGCTTATCATCGGCATCGAAATTGGAACGGTACGACAAGAAAATTTAATAATCAATATCGATTGGACGGCCTTAAGTGCACCGATTAGGTGCGAGACGATGGAATTAGAACATTAATGGCTTAACAGACTTAGCGGTGAGTCGGGTGATTCAGTTGATGAGAAACCGAAACCAAGGCATTCTATACTCATTATAAAATATTAAATATCTCTTCCTGTTTGGTAGTAAAATTCTATTAACCTCATAAATTAATTGCAAATTATAGTTTTGTATAATTTAGAAGCATTTTTTAAATTTTGTAAATGTAAGAACCATGTTTCCGTTTATTATGATTTTTTTATGTTGACTTGAAAGAGCATGGTAGTTGAGAACGTGTCATGCTCACTTAAATGTCTCACCGATGGTGGCGCGTGTGTTGGATCATTCGGTTCCCTACAAAATGGTTGAGCTGGATGGTGCTAATCCACGCGTCATGTTCGTGAACGGGCGCCGCCGTCGGTTGAGACTGGTCATCTCTATCAAGGCTTATTTTTAATCTTATATTTTGAATTGTTTCCTCATTTGTTTTTTTTTTACATTGTTCTCACATATTGTAGCAACAAGAATAATGTACCCAGGATTTTGTAATATCTTGATTTAAAAGAGTGTCCATGGAGTTTCTTGCCCGTTCTTTTCCATAGAGATCTACGCTTTGGAATGGGCAACTAGCTTCAACTTTCTGACTAACTGACAGACTATTTAATTTTTACAATTCAAAAGTGCCTGTACAAGGTTTAATTGAAATAAAGAGTTTGAGTTGGAGTTATAAAACTCAATTATAATGATTATTACTTGGTCTTCAACATCGACTATATTGGGTGTCCATCTGTCCATACTGATATTACCACCAGTGTAAAGTATATAGCGAGAATTTCTAACAGGTTAATATAATTGACATAATGAATGCTGAAGGGGACTATCATAAGCCCTTGAACGGAACCTAAGATAGTGTCTTGAGGAACTCCTACTTTATTATGATTTGTTTAATGAGGGTTTTCATAAAAGTAATTTTAACAAGTTTTAAACAATATTGACGATATTGCATATTGCTACTGACTGGTCAGGATGCTTGTATTTCTTAATCTTTCTGGTAGTACAATCATTCACTCTTCTTCTTTGCTGCACTACTCAAACGTTGTATAAAAGCAACACAATATTGCTTTTCAAAACTTAGCACGATGCGACTTAGGTACAAAGCATTCCTCCTCTCCCAAGCGACTAGTACTTCAGTGAAGATTTTAAAAGTAGGGAAACTACATATTTGAACAAGGGGAAGCTGAAAGCCGAATAGCGCAGTGCAGATTTTTCTCACAAAACATACAGCGTGTATCACATAACGCAGTGGAACTAACCAATTCTAAAATATATACTGCTTTATGGAAAACCTTAATTGAAAATAATACTTGGCTATGAACTGTCCGGAAATTATACAACTAATTGCACAATTTATAGTATGACCGCTGCTAGATGTAATTAAAGGTACACTGATTCAGATCCTTATCACTCACGCAAGTACGTCAGGAAATGTAAATATGCTTGTTTTAGTAGGTGCTTTAAATGATGCGCGTCATTATATATCTACTGCTTTATGATATGTCACGAATATGTGCGGTGTTCGGCTAAACATAGGTACTTAGGCCTACCGTTTCTTTCTTCTGGTTCAAACATGTTTCAAGTTTTAATTATGGGAGATTAAGCAAACAGAGCAGTGGTGGCCCTGTGGAAAAGGCCTCGATTTAGGAGTTGCAGGTCGTAGGTTCGAACCCAGTCAGGCACTTTACTTTATGGAAATTATTTCATCACCACTGCTCTCAAAACGTCCAACAACCAAGAATTCGAAAACATGTGACCTCCACTAACCCGCACTGGGCCCGCGTGGCGGATTGCAGCCCACTCCCTCTCACTAAGAGGAGGCCTGAGTCCCAGCAGTGGGAACATTATAGGCTGATTGTGAAGCAAACAATTTGTCTGTACAAGTGATATTAGTAATAATTTTAATTAATTTTGTGAGCTATATGAGAAGCTCGTTTAGCATAAGAATTTTCTTCCACTCTCGTGCTAAAGAACCTCAGCAAAGTTGGTAGTGGGGCTTTCTGCTAAGGGTGGGCCAGAAGTACTGAAGGTGTCGCCATTCAAATTGGCATAATTACCTGTATGTAAGGTCCTAGATATTAACTGCAAGAGTACCTATATCTATGTCACTAAACGGTAGCGAAGCACATAAAGCCTCGCCTGCTTGTAATTCAACACACCCTAATGGTGCCTAAGCAGGTTGCGTAACAAATTGGCACATTACGAAATGGTTATATACTCTGCATACACTAAAGATCTATGCAACGGACTCATGTAATGACATTTAATATCTTATGGAAGCAATTGCGGCTATACTAACATAGAATAAATTATACGTCAGTCATACAATTTCAAAGATAACATTTATCTTTCGGATACTTGCTTTCATATATTTTACATTAACTGCTCGTGAATTAATATGTAACGAGGGCTGACGAAATGCCAATTAGCAATAAAAAATATAGTATTATTTTTATAATAGTTAGCGATTTTGTAAGAAGTAAATTTAAGAGAGTTATTGGGTGGTCAATGGACATGACATGTAAGCTTGCAATTGTATGAGTAACAATAATGTTCGTTATATCTCGTCTACATTAAAATGACCAGCACCCTAATTGTGTAATACACTATCAATCACAACCTGAATCATTTTCAAGGCTACTGTTCATCGATTGCTTCATATGTTCAAAATATTTGTCTGCCTAACAACGTAAATAACGCAATGAATGTTACTGAACTGTCAAAATGAAAGCCATTCCTACTGTTACTGTGTTACGCAATTACTCCGCAGGAGTACCTAACATACATGAAATGAAATTACGAGTTTGCAAATTTTCTGCATCTTAGATCATAGGGAAAAGATATACCTTTGTGATCAGTTTTATGATGCAGTTTGTATCATTTAACGATTGTGTGAGTTTACTAAGGATATTATGATAGTTCAGCAACATCATATTATTCTGCCACATTCAAAATATTCCTTCGATAGTTGTTGGGTATAGTAATGAGGAAGTGTCGAGATTTCTTGGCATGACGCGTCTCTTGCTTCGTTGATTTAAGTTTGAAATGATACCAGAGTCTAAGCAAGTAAGATAAGCGAAGACACGGACGGAGAATTACGATAAGCAATATCCTGACACTGATTAGTTGCAGGCACTTGCTTATTGATATACGGTTGGGTAATAATTAATGCGTCTGACTATATCGTCATGGCGCGAAAAATTCGAAATGATAAGAATTTTGTCCTTAATAACACGAAAGTAAAGTATGTTTATGGGAATTCACAGTTTTGTGATAACGATAAAAGTAGAGCGTGTTCTTTAGCTCATTGATTACTCTGACATTGATCATTGTCATTAGGTTAAAAATCATCGGGTAGTGCGTCCTATTCAAACTTTTTAATACTTCGCTTTATAAATACGTTATTTTACCGTGACCTAATCAATTATTTAATAAACACAATGCAATTACTATAGATTAAAAAAATCCACAAACAAAAAATTGTGTAAAATGAAACAATGGCAGAGCGGAGTGGATTTAGTGCGATTACGCGGTTGTTGCATAGCCGCGGATATGAAACGTTGCTTACTGCAGGAAAGCAAACATTGCTGAACTAACGGACGCCATTCTGACATGTGAACGTGTAAGTTTCCCCTACTGATATTATACTTCCACACACTTATCATAATCCTAACTTAGTTAATATTATAAATGCGAAAGTGAGTTCGTTTGTTTGTTACGCTTTCACGCTAAAATGGCTGAACGGATTTGGATGAAATTTAGCACACAGATAGACCAAGGCCTGGGTAAGGACAGAGGCATACTTTTCATGCTGGATCGCAAACGTAGTCGCGGGCAACAGCTGGTAATATATAAGAATGTGTGAGCATTCAGAAATAATACAAATGCTTTACATGTAAACAATAAAATTGAAGAATGAACTGCTAAAGGTAATATATTCATTTCTATTAATTACAGTTTTTTTCTGAAATATGCAGCGAAAGTGCTAACAGCAACTGGATTCAAAGAAAACACAAAAGCAATGAAGCGAACAGCGTATCTTAATATTGTGTAAATGAACAATTGATTCAACAACTCGAGACTAACTTCATTTGCAAAATCATTAACATTCTTTGAGTGGTTAATGACATAACAGTTTTAAACATTATAGAAAAGTCATTGATCGTTGCTAATGCTAACGTGCTTCTAAATGAAGTTGTGTTTCCACAATTCCATGAGCATATCTGAGCAGGAAAGCCTGTTTGAAACAGGATCGACTTTCTACAAACGATAACCTCGACCGGAGTGAACTGAATGGTTCTGCCTACAATTAGCATCTATTCGTATCCTTCTTGGTGCATTATGACGTCAGAATGCAGTGTGGTTCATCGTGTAAAAAATGAAGATTAGCATCAAGTATGTTCATGTGGGTTTCCTTTATTTAGCGCTGCGATTACTCATGACTATTGTTTGCAGCCTCCCCTTTTTACTGTTTAAATGGCAAATATACAAGCCACTTGGCCAACTGTTTGGTTTTTCTGAGCCACTAGGATTCTGCTCACAATAGGAGTTTTTAGATAGAAAAAAATCAAGTTGAGTTTTCCTCAATAACCTCAATATTTAAATAAGGAAAACTAGGTCGCAGTTCAAACACAAAAGTATCGAATCATCACAACAACTTTAATTGCTGTTGCAACTATTTACCATAACATTTGCAAATAATAGTTTCAAACACAACTTGGAATATATTGACCAAGTTACCGAAGGTTGAAACCGCAACGCATCAGCTGCTATCTGGGTCGGAACGGATGTAAAGACATAAGGTACCGAGTGAAACCATAGAAGTACTACCCACAGAGCCGTCTGTTGGTCTACGGATACTTACATTGACTTGATATTATTTTCATAAAAGAGAAAGGTCGTTAAATCAAAGCAAATATTGGTCAATAGGAGTGTAATATTAGTTTGTGTGACATATACTTGCACATGCTATTTGAAAGACATGTTTAACAGGTATATCTGGAACGTTGCTCCAATCGCGTTGGCCCAGAGTCTAGAATGTAACAGTATTTGGTATGTACTATCATAATTGCCTGGAAATTGTGAGAACGACAGAGCGCAAAATCTATGTTTAGGTCGTGCGAGTACCACGATCTGTTTCTGCGTTTTCCAAAAACTGCATTATTTTACAGACATTAATTTTATCAACTCTATTTGTTTTTAGATGAGCTGTTCGCATCTAAGCGCGAATAGAACCTTCATAGGGAAGACCAAAAAGGGTGGAGAATTTTGTTAAAAATGCGACGATACAGAAATAAAACATTGTTTTCAACATTATCAGCTTAAATATTAGTTAACGTTGCAAGTTGCAACCGACAATAAATTATGAAAACATTAAAATAATCGTGTAGGTACACCATTATGTTGAGGCGTACAATTGTGTGACATTGCAGTTTCAATCACAGTCTAATACGTCGGACACGACACCTCTGAGCTAATTAGGTCATTTACTCACTGCATGTTTCTGCAGTCGTTCGGAATTCTCGGCGAGGATGACATAATAATGATAAAAATGCTATTAAATTAATTGTTTATGTCTTCATCGATGCTTCTGGTGTTTTATAGTACGCCGATAATAAGAACGTTGATAAACTACATACATACTAGTAGAGCTGATAAGGGCCGTGCGGCCAAACTAATCATGTAACAAATAGCACGTGGAGTATGCCAGTGTTTGGTATACACTTACGGCCAAGTACCAGACCTTCGTCGCCGGTGTGTCCTGGGCTGCTGCTCCGGCGCGTGCAGCAAGGCTTGCGGGATCAGGCTCTTAGACGGCTTGCGTCTCGTCAGCCGATACTCCGGTCTGTCAGCCGTACTTTTGCAAAGTCTCAACGTCGACAACTCACTCTCCGAACCACACCACAAGGAATCCATCGACAACATTGTTTCACGCTAGTTTTAACACATCAAAAAATTTTAACACATCACTAAACATCAAATAATGTTCAAAAGTTTTCTCACGAGCAACCTTGGAATCTGCACTGCCCTGTTGCAACAGCAATTTCAGACGACCGATCCAAAAAACTCTACAAGTTACTGAAGGGCCTTTAAAGATCTTCGAGTCCTCTTCAATTCTTGCAATTTTTTGGAGATGATATCCAAAAACTTGCATGTAAAATGTTGCAACCGACGATGTTTTGGTGCGGCAACCTTCTTCTGAGGAATCGGTGCGCGAAATCGCGTTGCAAAATTCGTACACGTGAGGCTTGTTAAATTGGATGGTTGAATATTGCAAGGCTTTCTGCGAGTCGTGAATTATTCTAGCAAGTATACGGAAATGGTTTGCGGTCAGTATCGCGCAAAGCGGATCGAAGGACCGCGAGCCGCGACAGAGTACGTGAGAGCGCGGGAGCCGTGGCGGGCGAGATGCGGCCGACTGACGGCCCGAGTGCCGCGAACAGCGAACCTCCCGCCACGACCACGGTGGCGCCGAATGTTAAAAAATTGCAAACAAAAGCTATCTGGACGCCGTTATCACCGAGATTGTGGCCACAAGAAGGGCATCATGCCTGATCACGCTGACTTTGTTGTGTCTTAAAAAAATTATGTTAATCTACTTGCCTGTAGCGCACATGCTCTTGTTTTTATTGCGGCAAGTGAGGCGTGTCGAAATTTCGAAACAACCCACTTCATGGCGTTTGAGGATGGTTAACGATATTCCTTGAATGACTGTAGGCGGATGGAGTTCCTTTGCCGCAAGGGCCAGAAATTAAGGTCTTCAAACTTCTGGGCAGCATCATTAAATTGAAATAATTTTCCCTCAAACAACGCTAGGCAGACAAACTCAAACTCAAAGCATATATTTCAATTAAACCATTTACAGGCACTTTTGAATTGTCAAGAAGTCGGTCAGTCAGAAAATATGAAGCTAGTTGCCCATTCCAAAGCGTAGGTACCTATGGAGAAGAACGGGCAAGAAACTCCATGGACACTCTTTTAAATTATATTTTGACAAAAATATTAGTTACATCATTAATGTTGAAATTAAAATTTTATGTGAGAACGATGTAAAAAAGACGTACACGTTAAAAGCGTCCAGAGTACAGCAAATAGCAAGAAAACAACAATCCAAAAATAAAAATAAGCCGAGGCAGCTAAGTGATGACCAGCCCCAACTGACGGCGCCCGTTCACGAACATGACGCATAGATCAGCACCATTCAGCTCAACCATTTTTATAAAACTACAAATTAAGGTCAGTTCTAGTGGATAAATATTAGGAGAGCGAACTACAAATATTGGGACTAGTGAGGGGGAGCTAAAACTCGAAATAGGCCGAAACCTTTTATAACCGAACACTTTTCTTTTGATACACACTATTCCTGTCTTTTGCGACAAAGAGTATTTTTGTTTTGAATTTCCAGAGGGAGTAATATTAGGGTCCCGATTAGTCCCGAAGAACAGTGATAATCGCCTATTATGAACATAACGACTATTTTCGGTGATGTTCACATTCAAGCTCACGCATTACTTTATGAATGACTAGCTGCGCCCCGCGGTTTTACCCGCGTAAATGTCGATCCCGTGGGAATATCGGGATAAAAATGTTAGTAGCCTATATGTTAATCCAGGATGTCAGCTACCTCCATGCAAAATTTCATCAAAATTGGTCCAACCGTTTGAGCGTGAAGAAGTAACAAACATATAAACACACCCCCACACTCACAAACTTTCGCCTTTATAATATTAGTGTGATAATAACAGGTACTAAGAAGCCCTCTTTCAACTGCGGAAATGTCGTCCATTTGTCCGTCACAGTGGCCGGGTCTATGGTGTGCACATCGCGTGTTTTTGATAACAGCATGAATAGCTGCAGAAGGACCACTGCGATATCATGCCAAACGGCGCAGAGATGACGTACGTGCCTACATCCTGCGAATACGCGTCTATGACTTCATGGTCCTAGATTGCAACCACAGCAATGGTTTGGTTTCATTCATATATCCATTTCTAGCTGTCAACTATCAAGCAGTATTTTGCGACTAAAGGCTTCTTTCAGTTCGTCACAGCCCTTAGATTGTGTGACTGGCTTTCTGCATTTGGGGTCCCATGTTTACTACGCTCTGCTTGCACTTGTTGAGGTTGAAGACTTTCCCTGTTTGGTCCTGTATCAACACAAACCTTTCTGCACTCTTTATCACATTATTTGAGTTCTTCATAATCGTTCTTTTCGATTACATTGATTCTGTCTTCTAAGGATGGTAAGGACCACAATCATGGTCCTTTTACACTCGTTCATCATTATGAGTAGGTTTTCTGTTACTTTTCACCGAGTACACTCGATCGCATGCTAGTCAAACATGTTTTTATTGCCACTCGATAACCCGATAGGCACCTTATTTAACACTCGATTGCGAATTGCGATAGGTACCTACATTGTGCAAAATGATTCTTTGTCATATTTTTATGTTGATTCCAAAAATATAGTTAACTAGCTTCTGCCCGCGACTTCGTCCGTGTGAAACTTCACCCTCCCCCCATTCACCCTCTTAGGGTTGGAATTTCGAAAAACCCTTTCTTAGTGGACCTACTCTTCACAACGAACACACCCTCCGAATTTCATGTCTCTAGGACCAGCGGTTTAGGCTGTGAGTTGATATATCAGTCAGTCAGTCAGGACTTTGAATTTTATATTTATAGATTATACCCAGTGAAGTCGGCTATTTTGAATTAAATCATTTGTGTTCAAGTATGTACAATCTCCATTTTTGTTGCAGAATTACAATCGTAAAAGAAGACAGGTATAGTTTCTAGCGATCGGCTAAATAATGAAAGTGTTTGATAATTAACAACTGCTAGAGACGCAGCAGACCGAAATACTATAATTATCAACATCATCACTGCATAAAGAGGAAAGTCCGTACTTTTCCAACGAGGATGCAATTTGTTAGACGTAGGTACAGTCAACAGCAAAAGTAGATGATCAAAATCAGAAATTCAATACTAATGAACGGAGTTCGCGTCAGAACTGTGTGGCGTCGAAGTACTACTACTTAGAATACTTACTACGTAGAATACTTTTGAATCACTTCGACGCCACAGTTCTGACGCGAACTCCGTTCATTAGTATTTGAATTTCTGATTTTCATCATCTACTTTTGCTGTTGACTGTACATAGATCGTATGATATTTGTTAGACGTGTGATATTTGCACAAAAACTTGTGTTTAGTTATTCAACTTGCTTGCCTTAACAGAATGACGAATATGATATTATTTATCATAATATATTTATGTTGTCGTATAGGCATAATGGTAATCTTTTCTCAATACCACTAAGGTAAAGGTGAAAAATAATTATTGTTAATGTATAAAATAAACTAGTGTGTCGTCGTTCTTCGCCATGATCATGTATATACCTAATTTACAACGATAGATTATGTACTTCTGTCTTATACGAAGGAAGCATTCTTGAAAAGCCCACTAAAAAGAGCGAATTATTTCTGAAAGGAAAAAGGTTACACAATAAGGTAGGTAGGTACTTTTCCTAAATTGTATAAGTGATGACGGGACGGATGACGGTACTCCGCCAAGAACGTGAGTTTTCCTCCATTCATACTCAGTATTTACCCGAATAGCTGCATGGAACGACAGAAATGGAGTGACTCCTTCGTATCTAAAGTAAATCTAGGAAATTCTGCGGTAAATATATTCTTATATTATCTCATTTAATTGGATTATTAGGTAAAATATGGAGTTACCGTTATCTTGTGTTCCCAAAAAGATATGGCGAACTATGTAAACATAACATCATGATAGCTTACGTAGCAGTGTCAAAGTAAACTTTGGGATGACTATGGAAATAATAGCTGAATGCTGAAAAGACAAATATGGGTGGATTATGAAATCAAAAATTGAGTGCAGAAGTGGAATGTATTGTCGATAGATACGATAAGGGGCTTTCGGCCCGAAATTCAGGTTGTAAATCGAGGCGCTACAGCGAAACGAAATCGCAGGCAAAAGTTGAATTATAACTCAGGAGCAGACGCAGGCTGGGGTTTGGTAGAAATAATAGCGTGCGTCACCTGTTGAACAAAAGTGTTGAATTCAAACAAACTTGTTGAAATCGCGTGTTAATCGCACATAATCGTGATTGATATTTGGATTGATTTATGCCGCAAATGACTGAAGGGATATTATTTTTTGTCTCTGCGCCACCCTAAGGTAGAAAATGCCTCAGGCATTAAGTCCGCCTTTGTACAGTATTTCTTTTACTTGTGCATAAAGTTTAATAAATTAATAAATATTATTTATTTACGATATATTTAGTCAGGCAATGCATCCTTTTTATTTATTTCTATTTCCTTTTCAAATTAAGATCCTATTAGAATCACGTTTTCCACGTTACGTTACGTTCGGTACGTTCTACAGCGTTTCTCGCAAATGATAATTTTCTCGGAACAAGAACAATAACGGCGTGTAGTTTTGGCTTAAATTACAAGCTACACGCCAACAGAATTGAACCATATCATAGCCCATACCGATGGAATTCTCGAAAAGATCATTAACACAGTCACATGGGGTATTA